>OZ018319.1:126492736-127965236 GCA_963969495.1 Ceratothoa steindachneri | reverse complement strand
CCAGGAACACAGCAGAAAATAATCTTGAAATCCGCCCGGCTCGCCAAAACCGTGGCGTCACGGATATCACGAACCAGGGGATGCGGAGATTCCAAAGCCCCAATAGCACTCAGGAAGCTTTGTGAGTCGCTATAGATCACAATCCGGTCTCCGAACTGGGCACGTCGCGTAAGCGCCCGTACCGAGTCATGTATTGACACCAGCTCGGCCGTAAAGACAGACGGAGCACCTAACAAAGACCCGCTGACTTCAAACAGAGGGTATACAGCGTGGAATCCGACCCCCTCTTCGGACTTGGAGCCATCCGTATACACTGGCACGGTTCCAGCGTGACACTAAGTGTGCTCTATAAAGGTCGAACGCAATACTCCCGGCGCTGTACAAGCTTTGGGAGCAGATGCGTGGAGACAAATAGCCAAATGTGGTACCCTCCAGGGTGGCGTCCAGGAAAGAGCCAGGGGTGCCACCAGCCCGAGAGCTATACCTAGGTCTCGAAGGAGTTTCCTGACCCTAAACCCAAAAGGCTCAGGGTATGACTGGTGTCTCTTAGCGGCATAGGCACCGTCGAAATCAGCTGCGGATGCAGTGAGAGCTGTTGGCGACTGAGGAAGGCGCCGGGCTTGCGCGTACAGGCGAGTGATGCACTGCACGCGGCGTAGAACGAGTGGCATTTCCCAGGCATCGACCAACAGGCTCTCAATGGGGAAAGTGCGAAAGGCAGCGGTCGCCAGAGAAGGCCGGTGTGGTGGATCGAGTCCACCTTATGCAATAAACGCTCGGCTGAGGATGCATAAAATTCGCATCCCTAGTCGAGCTTCGAACGAACAAAGGATCGATAAAAATAGTAAGGCAGTGGCCCTATCAGCGCCCCAAGAGCTGAACGTCACGGAACGGATAATATCCATGGCGTGGGTACAAGAGACCCTAAGGCTGCGAATATGAGCCTCCCAGGTGAGGCGTCGGTCAAATACAAGACTAAGAAAATGGTGCGATTCAACCACTTCCAGGTCGGGGTGGAGCCGTGGATGTTGGAAAAAGTGCACCACCTTAGTCCAATGCCTGTTGAAGTCGGCGCTCCAGAGTTGGCATCTGGGCTGCGCCAAAAGAGATTGAAAAGTCGCCCACGTAGAGCGTAGCGAGAACATCTTCCGGCAGTACTGAGGTGATGCTGTTGATGCTCAGAGCAAACAGTGTGACACAGAGGACACTTCCTTGCGGGACACCCTCTTCCTGTCCCATTGGGCCGGAGACAGCTCCCCCCATCCTTACGCAGAATCGACGATCTCTCAAAAATTCAGATATACACATTGGGAGGCGTCCCCTCGCCCCCATCGTGTGTATTGTCTCCATGAAGGAAGAAAGGCCTCGCAGACGGCATTTTTTAGTCGGAGCAGAGCATCCGACGTGGAGTGCAGAAGACAGATGGTCATCTGTCCAAGAAAAAGGTTAATCTAACATTTACCAATTTCTCCATTAACTTGCACAGGCAAGAGGTTAGAGAGATTGGACGGAAACAGGCCGGAGTAGAGTGATCTGGGAGGAGACCCTCCACCCAGATCCTGTTGAACAAATCTAACAGAAAGGTCATGCCTCGCTCACCCAGGTGTCGAAGCATGGCGTACGGGAAATCATCCAGACCATGGGCGGTGTCCGCGCACGAAGAAGAGCGGAACGCAACTCACTCACAGTAAAGCTGTTGTTGAAGGGTTCTCCGCTTCTGGAGGTAAAGTCCAGCCGGCGGCCTTCCGCAACATGACGACATGCATTGAATGCTGGTGGAGCAGTATCCCGGCTAGAGAATGCGGCGAAAGCGGTCGTGAAGAATTCCGCCACGGAAGCGGGGTCCCAGATTGCGGTCTCATTCTCCTGGAGAACGGGAGGAGGGTCCTGCGAGAACTTGCCCCGAATCCTTTTGACTCGCTTCCCCACTTCTGCTAGAGGGGTCTTGCCGTTAAGTGAAGACACGTATGCCCATTAAGATGAGCAGCGGGCGTGTTTCAAAATATAACGGAACCTAGCCCTAGCCCAACGAAATTCACCGATAGTGAATCGTTCGGGCGGCTCATATAGCGCCGTCTCACACTCGGCCGACCCCCACGGGAGTGGTCAGCGTGCAAACAGGCCAGACGTTCTGTGAATACTAGTCAGGCCTGCGGCGATAATGTTACCGGAGAAGAACTCAACGGCCTCATCTACCGACCTAAATTCCTAGACTGAGATAGAGAATTCAGTCAGCTCCTCCCAGTTGGCCCGGAGTCTACGGCAATTCCATTGAAGAAATATGCCCTCCAGGCCTAGCTCGGAGGAGACGCGGGGGACCTCTTCGAACAAAAGACCCTTACGGGAATGGCCGTACGGTTCCTGGGGACAGAACCACAGGCGGTGTAGGCCGGATAAAGCGCTGAAAGCTCTGTTGCCTTCGATGACTCATTGAGGGAGGTTGGGCTCGCCGTGCGAGTCTTTTCCTCGGCGGGCGTTGCGGCTTCGGAGGCGGTGGGCCCTATTTTCAAGGATCCACTGTCTCCGAGCTACTCAACCCACCACTAGGCATGAACGAAGGATCCGAAGCTCCTTTGTTGCTGTCCTTATTTCGGGGAACAGCTTTAGGAACCCCAGAAGTTGGCTTGGCGACCAACTTCAGGGGTGTTGCCTCCTGTGAATCTAACGACTCGGTGGAGGCGCGTGACCGTTTCGCCTTACAGGAAACGGTCACGCCTGGAGAAGGGGAAGGAGCCCTGGTTTTAACCGGGGCTGTGTGTGAACCCTTTGTGCCGCCAGCTTTACCAGGGAAGCGCCCATGTTGAGTATAACTCGCAGAAGGGCTCCGAATGGGCGCGTAAACAATCGTGCTCGTTGGCCTGGATGGGCGAGGAGAGGACGGTGTCTTTCAATCCATTGAGGCATAAGACATCGCAGGCAGAGCCGGGCGTGCCAGGACCATGTCCTTAGCCTCGCGGAATGAAAATCGATCCTGGGCCTGAACGGCCAGGATTTCTTTCTCAAGGAGATATGCACCACATTGCTTGAAAGAAGCGGGGTGCAGCTCTTCGCAATTGGCACACTCGGCCACACACGATTTAGACTTATCGTGTGTGGCCTTGGAGCAATTTAGCCTGACTTCGGGTGACCCCGACTTTGCACGTCTACATGAGTGATTCGTATAGCCAAAGCGGTGACAGTAATAGCACCTCCGCTGCAGTGAAGGTGCTATTACGATCCGAGACGGTTAGCTGAGAAGAAGGTCAGCATCTACCTTGTGAAATTAGAGGCTGACCAGAGAAAGTTGTGGGAGAGGTTGTAGGGAAAGTGATGAAGTAGGGGAGAAATACATGCTATCTGAAGGAAGGAAGAGAGGCTAAGATTGGGTCGGATGGAGCGCTGGATCCCGTGAGCACGGCGACCAGGATGGCAAATCGCCACGCCCCTTACGGGGATGAGCTGCAAATGAATCTACGGAGCCATCATTCACGAACACGAGCAAGTTTCTCATATAATTACATCAATGATATGCACATTGGTTATTGCAGGGTAACTAAATGAGTCCTTATGGTAAACGTAATAAATTGAGAAATTGGTATTTAAGGAAATTCCTAGAAATTGTATCACTAGTTGAGCAATACCAGGGTAGAACATGACTGGTTTAATTTTATGAGTTAAAAATGAAATTATTTTCAAGAGACGGTACGATAGTAAGAGAAAATGTAAAAAATGGAAAAGATGACCCTTTTTACAAACCTGCATTGTCATTATTGAATATTAAAAGTTGTAAGAAAAGAAGATAAGGTAAATTTGGAAAAGATATCAATAGGTTATATTAAAACAATATGGCAATTTAATGCACCCATAGTTTATACCAGAGAACAATTTTTCAACCCCTTTTATGCATGGATGTGCTGGAATTTATGGGCCTTATTCGACCTGAAGCTGACACATGGGTGAAATTCTTGCTCATCCACCACAGGGTTAGAGAATGTAAATAAATATCCAATTGATGCACGCACCGTGAGTAAATTTTAAACCTTCAATACATTTAAAAGGCCAGAAACACTTAGATATTTTAATCCTTCAGTATATTCAAAAGGACTTTTCAGGTTACCTCAGAATTGTACAGTTGAAAGATGAAATGAGAAGCTTCCAAACTACAGGGTGATGCACGAAAAAGTAGTCCAGCTACGTTTTCTGTGCCACCGGTTGTAAACATTATTAGATGTGCCCAGCTGTGTGTTGCTGTTTCAGGGGGTCAACTTTATTGATCTATATTTATTAATTTATTCTATATTAATGTGTATTTATGCTAAGAAACCAGGGCTACATTTTTTTTATTCCACACTGTAGTTCTATACTACAGAAATAAGACAAAGTCAATTGAGACAAAATAATCAATTACGGTAACTGTTACTGAAAATATTCGTAATATCTTATCTTGAAAATAACTTTTGCCCCCAAAGCAGTAACTTAGCTAATAAATCTCAGAAGTTTTACCGAAAGTCAATTTTATTTTTCGTCAAAAGCTCTATCGTTAAAAATACAATAAACTTCTTGAAATTTTAATTAAAAAGTTTAAAGGTAAAAGATTGAAGTGGAATAAAATATTCCTAAATGGTTCAGTTATAAAAATTCTGAATGCAAGCCTCTTGAAACCATGGCTGCGCTCAAAGAAAAAAGCGGCGAGGCCATTAAGATCAACGAGAGAGTTTCACACATTTAGAATTACTTAGCCATTGAGGTAAATATATAATATTATCCATTTTACCTCTCCATTGTGATCCAAGTTATATAACTATAAGATATTTTAACACAAGAAGAGCGACTTTGCTACTCCTTACAGGAGGACGTTTGCGCTTTGCAGGCAAACCTTCGTTCTGTCGCTTTGGCCTATCTGGCTCTTGCAATGGGTTTTGGTCTAAAAAAAATTAAAAGATATCAGGTAAATATCTCCTAATAATTTACTCTTGGTCTAGGGTTTTCAAGATCCATGCTCAGAGCTCTTTTTTTCCATCTAAATTTGCTTTTATATATGAAACACAAAAAATACAGACATGCCTTAATTTTAATATATTTTCTGAAAGTAACGATTTCTAATTATTTTATGACTTTCAAAACATTCGATAATCATATTTACTTTTTCTTTGCTGTTTTTCGAACTGTAAATCAAATCTTAGAGAG
The DNA here is from genome assembly GCA_963969495.1 of Ceratothoa steindachneri. NCBI lineage: Eukaryota > Metazoa > Arthropoda > Malacostraca > Isopoda > Cymothoidae > Ceratothoa > Ceratothoa steindachneri. The sequence continues at coordinate 127,960,070 of OZ018319.1, read as the reverse complement.
AACTTGGATAAAAGCTTGAAATATACCTAGGTGACCCCCAAACTAAAATTCAAACTGTTCAAAAGAATTACATCCCTAAAATATAGTGTTATGGATAAAGATAATGACCTACATAATGTTCGAGTAATGCTTCTCCAAGATGTCCCTAAAACTCTATACATAGGTGGAAATGATACTTTTTAGCAAAATGTAACTATTTTTTTTAAATTCACTACACTATTGGATTTTTTTGTTAATACATTCGGATTCGCCTTTGGCACTCAAGATGAATTAAAGTTCATACAGCTGGTTTTATGGTTGTTACTGAACTTCGTACGCTGTCTCTTGAATAGGCTTTAAATCTTTTTCCCTTATAGCATCATGAGTTTTAATTTGTTAGCTCATAAAGGTTATCTAAAAAGTGATCTAAATATATAATAAGTATTAAGAATTTGGGAAACTATTAGATCACTTTGACATTGCTTCTTAAACAACAATTTAACATATTACTTACTTTTATTTCACTTTTTTATATAACCTAATCCAGGTTGGGCATGAAGTTTTTTTTTGAAACCCAGCATAGAACACTTTTCACACCAGATGTCATACAGAGAAGATGAACCTACCAAATAAAATTCCGCTGTATCCATAGTTTATAAGATTGAATTCATAGGTTAGCGATCCTCTTACCCAATAACAGTGAAACTTGGCAGGGTAATTGACCTTTAAAAGACGCAAAACAGCATTTTCCTTCCATCATATGAACCAACTTGAACAAAATTTAATGGATAACAAAGTCACAAAGGCCTATCAGAGATCATCCGGGTCAAAAATAACCAATAATCCCCATTACTTCATCCATCACTAATCAAGGCTTGTCAAAATTAATGCATGCAGCTACAATACTGTATAAATCAATATTAAAATAAGCACTAATCAAGGCTTGTCAAAATTAATGCATGTAGCTACAATACTGTATAAATCAATATTAAAATAAGCACATTTGGCCGAACATAAAACTAAAAACTCCTATAATCTTCTTTGCCCATCCATTTATCTAACCTGCCCTTTAACAAAGTGATGACCCCTTGTCATATTATTGTCCCACAGTTTAACCAAGAACTTGCTAATATCCATATTGTATATCCCAGAAAAGCACAAATTTGATCATCCTATTACATATATATATTTACCAAAGCAGATAAATCTGGTGTAGTCATTATTTGGGATAAAATGGATCTATTATTAAATGACCATTCTACCTACATATGTCCTCCTAGAAAAAGATCCTTACGATTCAGGTTAATAGTGATTTCCACAAAAAAGTGCGTTCTCATCTTAAACATTTTCCCGATTTAACTGCTAAATTTAAATCTAGTAATGCCTCTCTGCCATATTTATATGATCTTGTAAAGACTCATAAGCCTAATAACCCTATGCGCCCTATTATTAGCTCTGTTAACTCAGTTTCATATTCCTTATCTAAATACCTCACTCCCCTTGTTGGTACAATTTCTAAATCTCATTAAAAATAGTTACGACCTTATTGAAAAAATCGGCTCCATCCCTTACTCTAATAACTTCTTCCTTGTTAGTTTCGATGTTTGTTCTCTTTTAACTAAAGTGCCAGTAAACGAGCTTTTCCCCTTCCTTAGTGATAAATTGCATACATAACTTTGATATTCCCTTGCCAGTTAATAATTTCATTGAACTTATCTCAATGTATACTAAAAACTGCAAATTTTCTTTTAACGGTAAATTATAGATTTGCCCCTTGTTAGGTTCCGATATATCGACGATATTATTTTTTTGTGGCCTTCATGACTAAGGATGTTAAATGGTTTTCTTACTGAACTTAATTCTCTGGTTCCCTCTATTAAATTTACCCTTGAACTCGAGCAAAATGATGTATTCCCGTTCCTAGATCTACTTTTCCATAAGACTTCATCTGGATTTAAATTTTCCGACTATTGTAAGCCTACCAACGCCGGCTCTTATATTCATTTTTACTCAGGTCATAATGATAAAGTCAAACGGTCTGTATTTATTTTAATGTTTCTCCGGGGAGTGAGTGTCGCCAGCCCGGAATTCTTGGATCTTTAGATTTATGAAATCTTTGAAATAGGTAACAATCTTTGCTACCCTCAAGTATTTCTTGCAGGTTGCCGAGATTTGGCAAAATAAATCGCTTTACAGAACTGAAATCCCTCCCTGTAAAAGCTATTGCGGAACCCGGCTCACACGGCCCCCCAAAAAATACACACATAAAATTTATAGAAGACCAGGGATCTAAAGGCCTACCAGAAATTCACCAGAATTTATCAGGACGGTACTAAATTGAGAGGTATCCGCAAGGGTTTAAATAAATACACACATAAAAAGTATTTACACTATTATTTACATCAAAATTAAAATGAAATAAATTAACTGTTAACAAATTATACGGGGGTCATCAAACAATAAGAAAAGTCACAAATGCTTATTACCCTCGAACGACCACAAGTCGTTTTAATCTAAAGGATATTCGCGCATACAAAAATGGGTTCAATGGATAAATTGTTTAATGCCGAAACGACACGCGACGTTGAAGATGAAATAGGCTTCGCTACTCTAGTGACAGATGTTCCCGGAATAAGATCCTTGTCTTACGTCCCTTACCCGAAGGCCCAAAGTTACATGAATAACACTTATAACACTTAAGAAGAAAGAGATACTCCAAAATACATGATACCAGAGCAGTGAAGCAATAACCCACGTCGGAAACCCAGGCGAAAGAGGCTCGGTGATGATGAGAGAATTCTACCCAAGTCCACAAGGGTAAATGCGATGACGGTCTTCAGAGAGGAGAAACCCACAGACGGCGATATCGGGCGAAAGGCATCGAGACCACGGGAACGATGATTCGAAGGCCCAATGATCCAAGAGAAGGAATTAGAGATGACAGAATTCCCCAAAGAGGAGATGGCGAGGTGACTGGGGCAGAGCTTACACATGCCCAGTGTGAACGGCTTCCCAAGCGAGAACACTTTAAAACCTAACTGGAAGAGCACAATTCGTTGCAGCTGACAGAGGGGCAGCGACAATGCTGGCAGGAATCAATGGCAGAAAATCCTCGTTGCACGAAGGAATCCTGTACAGGTCTCCAAATTAACGTCAAAGTAAGTGACAGACAACGATTCAGCGGAGCAATCAGGCAGAATTCTCACAACAGAATTACTTAAAGGTGCTCACGGCCCCATTTATATCCTTCAGTCCGAAGGGGGAAAAGCGAAGTGGGGCACAAGGAGGGGGGGGGGGGGGAATGAGTCGCTTCCCTAACGCAAATTAGACTGGTAGGTTGCAGAGTTTAGACGAAAAATGGTAGCCTCGAAGTGGGTTGACCTACGATAAACACCATAAACTATGATGAGAAAGAAAAAGAATGGGAATCCAAGGGCCTACCCTTTACACTCCCGCATACAATTTTAAGAACTTCTTTGTTTTGCCATTTTCCTAGTCACTTTCCTTGCTTCCCCGTCTCTTGAATAAGTTAAATATTTCTGTCATATTCAAGTATCAGTCTACCATGTACAAAATGTTGATTCATAATAATAAAAATAGTATAGAGGGGGGGGGGTATTATGTCGATTGTTCAGTTTGCCCTAGGCAATATTTGGGAAAACCGATAATTCATTAAGTGTACGCTTGACGCAACATAGATACAATATTAGGAGGGGGAAAGCAGTAGTGCTTTCTTTGTCCATTTATCTGAAAACAGTCACCCTATCAATTGGAATTCGGCTGAATTTATTTACAAATCTGATGACTTTATTCAAAGAAATATTGTTGAATGCTCATTCATTAATTCCTTGCCTAATTTTAATATATCCCCTGGTCTCTTTAAACTGGACCCTGTTGTTAAAAGGCTTATTTATAAAGAAATTGTCCATTTTAAATCTTAGCACATTGATTTATTAATTTAGTTATGTTTCTCTCGTTTATTTTTACGAATTCCTAATTACCTGTGTATCTACTTATTTTTGTGTCGTAAGTGTCTACATTCTTTGCTCACAGTTGGAATTTCAGGAAGTAGACCTTATCTACTTGGTTTTATGCTTCATATCCGTCTTTGATAATATTTTTCTATTATGTGTCCTTTCCTTGTACATGGGCGGGGCATTACTCTGTTGTTTCTCATATTTATACCAGCTTTGTAAAAATTTTAGTTATTTCTTGTGAATGAACTGAACAAGTTCGAAAGTACTTGGAATCCACCTTTCATTTTCCTGCGGGATTTTTTGCATTTATTGTTCTACTCACGTGGTACTTTGTGAGTTTCTCATATATATATATATATATATATATATATATATATATATATATATGTGTGTGTGTGTGTGTGTGTGTATGTATGTAAAATTTATTTTTTATCAATAGAACTTGCCTTCATTTCTGACGGGGAATAGCGTAAGGACCTAGCGTCTAGGGTACTCAAGTTATGTTTAAGGTGGTCAAAAAATTAATGTCATTTTAGAAGACAAAAATTCTTCTTAGAGTTGCTTAAAATTTTCAAAATTTTCTGCAAACTGTTTAAAAAGAATTGTAGTAATGCTTAGGTCTATTTTAAGTTGCTAAAATGGTCTTACGGTATCACATGAACTGTCTTAAGCTGAAGGACAACATTTAGAAAGTGTAAATATTGCTTCATCTCAAACCTAACCTATACACCCTTGGTCGAAGATATAAATCTCTCCCCTCATAAATTTACATATATATTGAACATACTTTATATAACCTTTTATGTTAGTTATATTATTCATAAATATAATGTTAATTTTTGGATTATGCCCACCCTTGAATTTTTGCATAATATATATTTAAGAACAATTGTTTTTTTAATATAGACATTTTTCTTTCCTTGGCAAATTTCCAAAAAGTGATTTTTGTTTTTTTTATTGGTAGGCTATTGCAATCGCATCATATTGTACTTATTATATATCATTTTTAAGGTAATTTCGAAATTTGGGCTTCGCTCCTCATACCACTTTCTCAATTGTGGGGGTTGTACCCCCACCTCCACGCAATCTTAAAATAAACTCGTAATATTCCTAATTCTAAATTGCAACATTAGATTAGAATTCAAAATGCAAATGATAAATGTAATTAGACCTCTAGTTTTTATATTGCATTGCTTGATTTCAGACATATAAGCCTCTCCTCCGAATGCTATTTAAATCATCATATTTTCTTTATAATTGATTAATATAAAATATTCATATCATAATTTAGTTCAGAAAAAAAATCACTTCAGAATGATTATAATAAACTACATATAATGTGATTTCAACTCACGATGTATCTCCCAAGATGGCGGCCAATCTATATTTCCTCATAACATCATAATTGGAAATTTGCCCACATTAAGTAGTGAAAGTACATTTACGTATTTTTTTTTAAATAGAGATATTTAAAACAAAGCGCCCACAAAAATTCGAAGGTGGGGATATTCCCCAAATTAACCATAATTTGTATTTAAATAATTGTATTTTGCTAATATGTTTGAATATTTTGTTAATATGTTTAAGTTAGTATTTTACAAAATGGTATATTTTCTAAAATCAGAATTTCCTCAATATTTCTTATACTCGTATTTCATCTTCAATTTATAACACTGGCCTGCGTTTCAAACCTTTTTTAAAGGTCAAGGGTTTTCCAACTGATTTAGGATCCTTTTTTGTTTGCTGAATTCAAAAATATCATTAATTTTCTTTGGTCAGGTCTGGTTTCTAAGATACACTCGAATTTTATTACAGCATATTTTTCCCAAATGGCGCTATCATCCGGCGTATATGGGCTTTGTTTTTGCCACAGCTGGTCATGGGTTACCTTAAATAACTAATTATTCTTTCTCTTTTCAGGTTTGGTTGTGCAGTACGATGGATCGGAAGTGTAAGAACCATTCTAACAAATTTTGCTTCATCTGAGGACACGCGGTTCTTCCAGACCGTCAAGCGAAAATCATGGATTTTGTGGAGGCTTATTACGCTTATTTTGGAGTCAAACTAGGGGACCAGGATAAGGCATTTGCTCCCTATATCTGCTGCAAAACATGTGTGGATAACTTATGGGATTGGAAGAATAGGAATAGAAAGAGTATGCCATTTGGTGTCTCAATGGTATGGAGGGAAGGGAAAGATCACGTTACCGACTGCTACTTCTGTATGACAAATTTAAAAGGCATTAATCGCAAGAACAAGCACCATGTTCAATACCCTGATGTTCCTTCTGCCATTAAGCCAATCACACATGGACCAGATGTTCCTGTTCCTGAGCCAGATGCCATCATGGAATCTAGTTCTGATTCCGAATCTACTGACATGACTGATACAGGTGAGTGTGGTGCATACGAGCCAGAAGAGGACGACCGATCGGTGCCATTTATCCAAGCCAAACTCAACGACTTGACACGAGACCTGAACCTATCTAAGGAGTCTGTCCAGCTGCTAGGTTCTCGTTTTCGACAGAAACATCTACTTGCCCCAGGAACGCGAGGGCGAATTTAGAAAATTCTTTATGTTTGATGAAGCGTCTTCACTGATCTACTGTAACAATATTGCTGAACTGATGAAATTAAGGGGTATGAAATTGAAGAATCCCTCAACAGAATGGAAGTCTGTTGTATGCTCTCAATTACCAGGAACATAAATGGTTAATTTGTGATGATCTTAAAGTTGTTGGACTCATTCTAGCACTTCAAGTTGGGTACAGAAAGTATCCATGCTTTTTGTGCTTGTGGGATAGTCAGGCTGACGACCAGCATTATGTCAGACAAGAGTGGCTATCAAGACAAAGATTGGAACCCGGGTCACATAATGTTTTGTCCCACCCTCTGGTTGAACGAAGCAAGTTGTTGCTTCCACCCCTACACATCAAACTTGGCCTAATGAAAAACTTTTTAAAAGCACTGGACTAGGAAGGAGGAGGATTTGTTTTCCTCCACCACAAGTTCAAACGATTCAGCATGGGGAAGCTTAAGGTCCTCAGATAAGAGAACTCATAAAAGACTCTAGTTTGAATGATTCATTAAATCCTACTGAACTCTCTGCCTGGTTATCCCTTAAGTTAGTCATTGCAAACTTCCTTGGTAACCACAGAAGTCCTCAGTACCAGAAGATGGTTGATGACTTAATGGAGAATTTCCGCAAACTTGGTGCGCGTATGTCAGTGAAAATGCACTTTCTTCGGTCCCATCTGGACTACTTTCCAGAAAATTGCGAAGACTTCAGTGAAGAACAGGGTGAGCGCTTTCACCAGGACATCCGTGTCATGGAGGAACGCTATCAAGGCCAATGGGATGTGAAATTTCTGGCTGACTACTGTTGGTGCCTTAAGAGGGATGTGGTGTCTGCTTGGCACGATCGGAGGTCACTGAAGAGACCCTTCATCCATGAGTAGCTGATTTTGTGCATTGTACTATTCATGATATCTATTAAAAATATTCTGTAAACCTTCTGTGAGTAAATCGGTCCAATATTTGCTATTATATGTTTCATTCACAGCAAATATTTTAGAAATATAGGAGTTTTGGGGTATGTGCTCATATTTCAAAAACCTGACCTGATTGGGTAAAATGAGCATGATTTTAAGATTCAGGGCAAAAAACTGAACTAAAATCAGGTATTATATATTTGACCTTGAAAACAACGCAGACCAGTGTAATTATTGTGTATTGAATATCTTTCTAAATAAGCAATATGACTAAAACTAAAGAACTTACAAAAGTACAGAGAGCAAAAATCCAATTTCTCCATAGTCAAAGGCTTGTAGGTAAAAATTGCTAGAAGAAATAAAATGTTCAAGATATACTATCAAAACCACTACATAACGATATCAAGAGATCAAGAGCTTTGTATAAGGATGAGAACTGGCAGAAACCATCTTACAACATCTAGAAAAGACATCTTTCCTTCCGCCTTCACTACACAATCGCATACAAACATCCTCTGAACTTTCTATGATGTTCGATAAAACTTCAAGATCAAAAATATCACCAAAAACAGTTAGTAGGAGACTTAAAGGTCAATGGTTAAAAGGGGCTGCGAGGTGAGAAAGAAGACATGGGTATCCGAGGTAAAAAAAATAAGCCGTCTTCAGTGGGTCAAAGTTTACAAAAATTAAAAACATGAACAATGGTCTCAAGTTATCTCATCAGAATGAAAGTAAATATTAGACATGTAAAACTTAATGTTTTAACATTTATATAGCTTTTCAACTCTTCTGCAGCTACATTTATGAGACGAGTTGGGGGGACATTTAGCGCTGCTTGCCTGGTACCAAGTGTGAAGCATGGATGTGTTCCTATGATGGTATGGAGCTACATTTATTCACCAAAGTTCAGATAAATGTTTGTATGTATGTTATGAACATTACTTTTTCCCAGTCTTCAAAAGTCCATTCTTTATATGTATTGCAAAAGTGTAGCCTATCCGTAAGGTTCTTCTTGGTGAGATGAGGCTTCTTCACAGCTCTTCTTGACTTGAGACCTTTGTCAAAAGGTCGAGCCTTCACACATGCCTCTTTCCAATCGCGAGCAACCTTGACACTAGAAGCAACCCGATCCTTGAGCTGGAACGTTTTCAGGAGATCTTGTCGTTCATTTGAAGCGCTTGGGCGTCCAAAATACTTCTTCACAGGAGTTCAACAAGCCCTTTGAAAGTCACTAAAGATCTCTTTTCATTTAAGAACAATCTGGTGCAGATCAACAATAGTTACACGCTTTTCTTTGGAAAGTACCAAATTGGTCCGAAACTGTTGGGGAAGGTGCCGATGAAGCAAGCTTTAGGTCCATTTTGAGTTCTTGACCGTGTTCTTGGGCAAAATTGTTAGTGCTCATGTTGCCTGAGGTGAGAAGAAGCCCTACATATGAAAAGAGTCCGAAAGTTCCAAACAAGTAGACGGGAGCTTCATCAGAGAATATCACTTTGCTTCAGGTTCAACAGTGCATTCTTTATATTTCCTACAAAAGTAGAGCATATCCTTAAGGTTCTTCTTGTTTAAATGAGGCTTCTTCCCAGCCCTTATCATTTCAAGAAATTTGTCGAAGAGTTTCTGACTCACTCTTCGAGCTTAAGCGTTCACACGTGCTTCTTTCCAATCATAAACAAGCTTAGTACTAGGGGCAACCAGATTCTTGAGCTTTGACCTTACCAGGAGGCGATTTTTGCTTTCGTTAAAGCTATTGGTCTTTTTAAAGTCATTAGTAATCATAAAGATGGTGAAATATGATGCAATACCCTTAGCAACTATCTCCTTGCATTTCAGGGTACTTAGGATCAGAATTAATTTGGGAGCACTTTGGAGTGTTTAAGGACTAAAACACTTCAAAGTGATCCCTTAACCTGTCGTGAGTGAGAGATAAAACCTTTTGGTTATAAACCTTAGGGACCAATACTTGCAGCGTTTCCGGCCGCTTCCCGTTGCATCCGGTGTGCTCAACCTCCTCATAAGGAACCCTCCCCTAAAAAAATAATCACTTCCTGAGTCATCACTTACTGACAAAAAACACTTACTAACACTTAGTTTGGTATTCACCCCAAATACAACTCCCCTCGACTTTAGGCTCATTGAACAGCTCATTCAGACTTTCCAAATTTAATTTTTCCTTTCTTCTAAACTTGAGACTCTCCCTTCAGCATGCTTCCCCTCAGCTGAGGTCTCACTCTTACCGGAGAACCACTATCTTCCTCGTTCGGGTCTTTGTCCACCGAATATCCTCAACATGAATACCACCGGGGACACTCCACGAAAAAGTGGAACTCGCCTTTCACTTCCTAGCTAAGCTCCACCCTCTCTTTAATTCCTAATAGAACGCGTGATCACAAATGCCGGAAACAAGGCTGGGTATTTGGCCTGTATGTCCACTTTTAGTCTAGTATTTAAGGGAACACTCACCAATTCCTCTTTTGGTACTCCACGGCTATCAACTATAAAATTGCCTAATATCCACATATAACATAGCTAAATTGATTGTCTTTACCCTTTAACTATACACCTGTTACCTCAAACGAGCTTTTGTCTACAAGAATCAAGAAAGCACATGTATCCCATAGCAGCTCTATGGACGCAGAAAACTCTCGGTCAGTGCATGTCAACTTCCTTTCGTGAATAGACTCTCGCATTCTCTCGCTACCCCCTTCTTTTCTCAACCGCTTCTGACCGTGTTAATGACACATTCCCGCTACTTTTTCCTGACTTGCACTTTCCTCTACCCTTATCCATCTATTCCTCTCCTCTTCCTTTTAGCCCGCGGACACCCACTCATGTGGTGCCTAACTCTTCAACAATATCAGCATACCAAACTGTTGTAAGGAAGAAAGGGATGGGGGGAAGGTATGAAAGACTAGCTAAAAAACATAATTTACTACTACAATTATCTCTGAAGGTACTTACTAACGAACCTATGCATTATTGCTGGACCCCCCCCCTTACTCAGGCTCAACCCTGCCTGTGTCCACTCGCACGGCAAGTGCTACGCCCCCTCTTCCCTGTATGGTGTGGTCTCAAGCTTTTTCAACTGCGTCAACACTCTCGACTATGTCTTTAATATTAAAAATAATCAAGTTAAGACCATGTATAAAGTATCTACCATATGAAACCACTAATAGAACGAAAACCCCGCGAAACAGGAGGAAATTATTAAAGTATAATGTTGTTTTCCAGTGAATTTCAGGTGAAATCACGAAGTGAAGAAATTATAATGGGAATGGCTTGAAAAAGGATAGAATTTTGATTGGTTGGTTGGAAAATAAGATAAAGTTGGGTGGTTGTTGACTGAGGCAATTATAATTAAAAAATGAGATGGGGGATAGCAGTATTATCAATGTTGAATGTAGATTTTGTCTTTATAAGTAGGGATTCCAAAATTCTCAGACTATATTCATTGTTATTGCGACTAATTATTTTAAAATTCTTGATAAAACATTTTGTCTTGCATTGTATATGATTTCTAATTACAGATATCTCCTTTCTAGACAAATTTCCTCCTGTGTGATGGCTTATTCCCACGTGGGAACAAAACCTCTCATTCAATCAGTGAACCAAATTACCAATATAGGTTCCTTATCAAAATGTTTAAACTTTTCCTTGTTTTAACATATTTTATGACTTGCTTATAAGTTTACTGGCTATAAAAATTTAATCATATCTTACTGTATTTTTATTGTTTTATAATTTTAAAACAATAAAATCACATTTACCTGAGTGTTCTGTGTGTCTTTACCCTCGCCGTGAAATATATATATATATATATATATATATATATATATATATATATATATATATAAGTGAAAGAAATCAATAGCGAGTTATTCTATATGATTGTGAAACCATTGTATGGGAGCATAGAATTTATTAACGAGACTAGTTTCGGTATGAAGTTTACCATACCCTCTTCAGTATACGACTGAAGAGGGTGTGGTAAACTTCATACAACATCTAGTCTCGTCAATAAATTCTATGCTCCTATGCAGTGGTTCCAGTATCATATATATATATATATATATATATATATATATATATTTTATATATATATATATATTTAAATCTAGTTGTCTTTTATGCTTTAGCATAATAATATTACAAAATGATGTCGGTTTTTGTTTGTATAATTATAAATTTTATTTTGTTTATTTACTTTTCTTAACTTCTTAAATATCCTAATTATATTTATATATCCTAAAGCCTCTTATGATAGTTCAAGTATTTGATAAAAATTGTTAAGCCTGTTGGTGTGTTGGCATTCTGTTACAGTTGCACTTGAATTGCTTATTTACAATCTACTAAAATGGCTATCATTGAAAGACTATTTGACTTCAGCCATACGAAGTCAGCAGAGGACATTCGGTACATGGTTAGAAATATCGTAAGTTCAGCGCTGGCTGGTTGCAAATATGCGATCATAAAATAAAAAAAAGAAGCTTGGAACATAAAGGAACTTACTTTCATACAGGTATGTGCTTTAATATCATCTTTCACTCGTTTACGGTTCTAAATGTGAAAGGAAAGGTAATAAAAGTCCCCACTTGAACCCTCAAACATAGTCATTGTTTGGCTGGTACTCGAACCTGGAACCTTTTGATCTCAAGCTGAAACGCACATCACAGGACCATGGCAGTTTCCGTACTCTTGTCAACAACGACTTTAGGGAGAATTACCCAGCCTCGCTGTTACGAGTGTCCCAAGGAGGCTCCTCTTTACACTCCTTCGGCTACGTACCTTCCAAATACCTCCACTTACTCTAACTTCACCAATTTCTCTACGAATCTCTCTCATCATCGTGTCTCTGAAGATGCTCTCGTTGGTAGATAGTTCTTAATTTTAATAATAACAATAATCCCTAGATATAATATCTCTTTTGGTCCTTACCCTCATGTCTCTTCATATCATTTATCTTTGCTTGTTTGTATATTCTTTTTTCGTCTTCGTTAATTTTATCTTTACTTAATTATCTCTGTTGAATTTCCTCTGGGATTACATCCCTTTCCTGCGAAATAATAATAATAAAATGTCTATCAAGGTCGATATCAAAAATTTGGTTCTCTTTTTAAAGGTCTTGGTATGTGCGTAGTAACCATTGCTAAATATTTAATGGAAGAAAGAATAACACGTTAGAGGCCTGTGTAAAGGAACCAATCAGATTAGATCTCATCGAGTGAACATAAAATTGTTTGCCAGATTTGTGAAATCAACTAACGAAAAATTGAATCAGTTCCTTTTATATTCAGAAGTTAGGTGTTTGTCGAGTGGAATTATATAATTCAACGACAGAATTTTTTAGCGATTTTGACCCCTCTCTATGTCAAGATTTTCAAAAGTGTAAAAATTGTTTTATTCGGCTGATATTTATTTTAAATTTCAGAGAAATTAGAAATCGACTGTAGGGTAAAGATGTCATTATTCAAGGTCAATCTTGTTAGGCTTAAATAAATAGGCATGTTTAAATAATCTTCGGAATGTCGAGATTTTCGATATTTTCCAAACTTGTTGCAACTGGAAAATGAACAAGAAGAAATTCTCAGCACGATATTGTGGAAGTACTTATATGAGAAACACTGTAAAGTTGGACGAGGATTTCAATGAGAAATTTGAAGACGGAATAATTGCGAAAGCCCGGATTTGATCACCTTTTGATGCCGACATCGAGAATATTAACACGAATCCAAAATAATAGTCGATCTTATTGAATGTTGCTCTTGAAGCAAAAAGCTCGATTCAGAAATAATAATCTTTGATGGGTTGGCTTAACTGAGAACATTTCTAAGAGATAGCGATAACCTTCTGCCAATGGTCTACTATTACTACTTCTTTTTTCTACGTCATACAAAATAGGAAAAGCAATGACAAACTAGGAAAAGCCAGGCATATTTAAATACAATCTAAACTTTGAAGAACGAAGAGACCTACTTCTAACGCTAATAAACTTTGCACGTAATATAAATGCCACTTTAAAGCATCATCAAGAGCACCCATTTCATTTAGCATGCATATATTTCTGATATAAATAAGAGTTAAACAGTTATTATCTTAAATATTCAATTAAGAAAACTATTAAATGTAAGTTACGTGATTATTCAAAACTTTTGCAACTGCTTTAATATATATTAAATTTTGGAATAATATTTAGGAGTAAGGGACAAAAGTTGGTGAATCTATATTCATCTCCTGCCATTATCATCACTTCAACTGAAGTCGCTACCTTTCCTCTGATTCTCTTAGTATTCGAGGCAGGCTTAAAGATACCCCAGGGGGGGGGGGTTATTGGAAGAGGCCGCTCATTCCACCCCTTAGGAAAAATATAGAGAAGTCACCATCACCTATGCAGTACAAAAGACAGCGAGAAACAAGCAGCAGTGGGACAAAACCAGATAATTAGGTTTTCAGGGAATGAGATAGGGTCATTTAGAGAGAAATATAGGACGATGCTAAGGCATTCAAGGGCTTATATCTAAGAATGAGGATCTTGAACGTGATTTTGAATCAAATGGGCATCGGGAGCATGCAAAGGGGTCAAGAAAAAGTGTCCATGGTGAAGAAGAGCGTGGAATGCAATGTTTTGGACCAGTTGAAGACGTCTAAGGGTGTACGACTGCGATCTAGCTGGAAAAGAGTTATGTTAATCAGATAGGGAGCACGCAAGCAAGAATGGAAATATCAAAGCTATTGTGAACAAAGTGGAAGCGAATGAGACTTTAACAGAGAGAGGATTTTCAACCGTTAACAACATGAGCTTTAAAAGATAACTGATAATCGAATGCGAATCCCACATGTTTAATAGTATCGAAAATGAGGGCTATGTGAGCCGCCAATGTGAAGATAAGGAACAAGAGTTTTGCAGTAAGCCAGTGGTGGGCGGAGACGAAGCATGGACTTAGAGGCAGGATAAGAGGATCCGAGAAAAATAATAGAAAGAGAACTTTGATGTCACTAGAGGTAACAGGTTTCGCAAAAGTTATGTTACACTCGTTTTTTTTATCTTTCGAGAGGTTTACGTGTGTGATAGAAAAGCTTTGTCAAACAAAATTATTTATACTATTCCAGCATGTGTTATTAAAACGACTATTCCATTGTGTGCAGGTGTTTCAAGATGAGAGTGAAAAGCATCGAGATCTCTGCTCTCCTGCTGCGCGCGGGCCACAAGCGGAGGGTTGCCAACTTGCACCAAAATATAAACGCCAGAAATATGAGAGCGGACTAATTTGGGGGCAATCTGGATGGATACTACATCAAGTATTTTACAGTAGTGGTTATTCTCTCGGATCCAATGTACCCCCTGAAGAGTACAAATCTACCACTAGGTGTACATGGATCCTAGATTGAGAACCCCTGCTTTAGAGAGACCAATCAAACTTACCCTCGATGAGAGCTTAATATATACATATATATATATATATATATATATATATATATATATATATATATATATATATCAACGAAAGAATCTCTGAAAATGTTTGTTAAGTGAGATCTGTCAAGAAAGTGGTGATGAAGATAGAATAAAGATGTGTGAAGATACTTATATAGCGGAAGATCCTCCTGTATGCATTATAGTAAAAATGGGACGTATTTTGGGGGATTGGAGCAAGGAAGGTGCGCCATTCTCTAGAAGTGGGAGTTTTTCCTCTCTAAAGACACAACCAAAAAAAGGGATGAAGATGAAGGGTGTTAAAATGTGCTGAGGATGTATAGCCGCAGATCTTCTTCTGAGTGTTAGGGTAGGGAGGGCAAGCAGATTTTAGCCTCACCATGGCATAATTAGTGTTGCAGCCATTTCTTATCAACAACTCGACAATTTATTTAAATGTATACCATTTTCGTAGAGATTTTTTAAGGCAAAACTAACGAAGGCATCAATTCCAAAAAAAGCCTTAAACAGTCCTTTAAACAAAACTAACAAATTTACGAGTGTCTAGAAGTGAACTCACATGGGAAGGTTCCATCTTGACCTCTATCCTCACTCTCGCATCTTCGGCTGTCACTGTTGACAGCCATTGTAGTCCACGAAAGACACTCATTTTATCCCTAAAAAACATCAGTTGTTTTCTTTTGCTCATTTTCTACAACCTAATCTATCCTAACCTAACCTAAATTAACCTAGTATAATTTAATCCAACCAAACATAAATTAACCTAATATAACTTAATTCAATCTAAACTATCCTAAAATAACATAAATTAACCTAATATAACTTAATCAAACCTAACCTATCCTAAAATAACATAAATTAACCTAATATAACTTAATCAACCCTAACCTATCCTAAAATACATAAATTAACCTAATATAACTTAATCAAACCTAATCTATCGTAAGATAACCTGCCCAAACATAACTTAACTTAATCGATGCGGGAAGAGATGGAGAATGGCGCGAGATGTTTGATCTGTTTAACTCTGTGGCAAAAATGCGTAGTTTACTTAGGTCGAAGCATGACTCTACTTAGCAAAACTACTAATCTGGTAAATAAAGGATTAAATCGCCCGAACATCTAAACTACCTTAATGTTGCACACGGATAACCTGCGCTGTGAAATACTAGTCATTGCGTAACAATAATTATTTCAGTAGCAATATAACTGTTCACTTTCTCCCAAGAGACTTCGTGCCACTCATTTATCCTGTGCCACACTACTCAGCATGTTTCATTGTTTACAATCTGAACCTTTGTGTTTATATTTTATGCAGATTAATTTTTCTCATTCACTTCTGCATATTTCTATTTTTCTGTGAATTTGCCTTCAGTGTGGAAGTATATGTTTAGGATGGCTGAACAGGTAGGTTTTGAATCGGCTTTTACAAGACCTATACTTATTCCACTTCCCTTATTCTGTCCAGTAAACCATTCTTATCCTCTATCTTTCTTTTTTCACTCTTCCTTCACTAATTAATTATACCGCTGTTGGAGTGCCTAACCTCCTTCTCTCTCATAAATTAAGTAAATGGAAGCTAATTCTTCCCGTTTGTCTGTTTTGGCAGGGATAATCAGAGGGCTGTTAAAATTTGGATGAACGCTCAATTGGAAATTACCCGGGAGTCTTATTACAGAAGCAGGAACATGAGTAAGAGCAAGATCAGGAGCAAGAGTAAGATCAGGAGGAGGAGTAAAAGCAGGCGTAACAGGAAGACCAAGAGCAGGAGCGTGAGCAGTAGAAGTAGCTGTAGCAGTAACAGGATCAAATTTGGGATTGGTGTGTCAAGATAAACGAGGGAATGAATGAAAAAGTAATAAAATGCAAAACTCAATATTGAAAAAAAATCTAAGCCTTTTGTCAGTGTTTATTTAGATTGCGATTGAATAAATAATAGAAAACCCGACATGACATCAAAACTTAGTTCGTAATATTATCATATCACTTTTCGGTTAGTTCAACACGAGAATGTTCAAACGATTCACCTCAACATCCAATTTGATATCTCTTTTCAAATCTTTAGGACCCCAAGTAAATCTTCACCGATAGGCATTTGGATTAATGTACTTTTCATACATTTTCATTTTTATTTTTTGCCACTTTCATTATGAACCTATTTTCAAAAATATTTTTTTGCTCCAAATGCCCTCGATTGTTTTCTCACTGTAAACCATCAACAAAGACAATCATTCTTTTTTCCTTTGATCCAAATTTATCTTGGAGATACGAATCCTAAACAAACAAAATGCTCATTTTAGATCGCCTGCCACTGACAAATGGAGCTCTGTATAATTTGATAATGATCTTTTCTATTAATGGGGTTCTATTTTCAATTAAAAGCCAGTCATAAAAAACCCGCAATTATCTCGATCAAAACAATAAGTGGATAATAACTTTTGTTTACTACAAAGAGAAAATTCGAAAAAAGGAATGATAAATGTACAAAATTAAAATGGTTGTCAAAAGTGCACAAAATTGACTTAAGAACAGCTTTTTGTCTCTAATAATGAGCATAAATGAGTTATAAAATAACCAGGCAATGGCTTCGCCCCTCCCAGCTTGCGCTTCGCTACTAAGATTAAAATTTAAAATCTAAAAAAAAGTAGCCATGGTTAAATTTTTATAAATTTTCTGAACTTCGCCAATTATAATAATTTTAAAACTAAATCCCCCCCCCTTTTAAAATATCACGTTGCTAAAATATAATTATATTTAGAAAAAGATATATAAAAATAATTTTTCAGAACTTCACCATTTGTAATTCTTTGGGTTTTAAAAGATTCAAAAAATGTCGATACTTATATTTATTTCTGAACTTCACCATTTTGTATTTTGATATTATAAAAAAAATTATTGGAAATAACTTTGATAAAAAACATAAGTCATAACCAAACTAAGATGAAATTATTATTAAAATACTCTAAAAAATTCCCTTCTTAAATTATACTTAGTGATGATGAGGATGATGATAATATGTTAATGGTTAAAAGCTATAGGTACAATGATTTAGACGTAGTACAAACATGTACAGGAATAAAAAAGGGGTAAAAGTAACTACATTGTATTTTAAACCATGATAGGCCCTTAATTTGAGGCTGTTCCTCTTTAATTTGAGTATCCTTTTTTAATTATGTACTGTGGTAATTTCTAAATTTTGTAAAGATATTAGAAAATAGATGAATTTGCATTACTTCGGCCCTATTTAAAATTGACTGATTTTGCTGTAGAGCTTAGTCGATTTCATTTCTCTTTTCATATTCATTAATACTATTATTTTTGTTACATGTTGTTTTCCTTTCGCTTGCAGATTATGCCCGTATATGTGCGCGTATGCGATTACTTTTTAATGGGTAATGTCATTTAATTTTACAATTTTTCTCATTCACCATAGATGTAAAAATATTTCACTGCATTTATAATAAAATATTATTCAACAAACTAGAAGTCTAAATATTTTGACCTTTAATTGCAATTTTCTTCTTTTTATAAGTTCAAGACTTTAGTACTAAGGAGACCTTAATACACAAAAGTTAATTAATATTTTCGACAATGAAATCGATCAAACTATCCGGTCTACCAATTTTCCTACAACTCATTTTCTGACTTAATGTGACTTTAGACTTTTTAAACGCTATTTTACCTTCTATTTGAAAAAAAAAGAAAGTTTAGGGTACCTTACCCACTTTCTCCAGTTGCTAGTTGCTGTATCCCACTCATGGTTGTAATATTTTTCAGTTTTTCAATAATTTCTATTTAAATAAAAGGATATTTGAAACAAGATTAAAATTCAACACATTTCAACATTGCCTAAAATTATTGATCTTTTCCGAATTTTCTTGGTGTCCAGGAATTAGGGAAGTTATTGGTAAGAGACATGAAGAAAACTATCCTCATTTAGAGAGGAAAATGGAAAAGAAATTTTTAATATAATAGAATGAAATAACAATAGTAACCATGACAATGGAATTTCTTTGCATAAAAACATAATGAGAGAAAACGACAAAAAATAGAATAATGAAGAAATATTAAAAATGTAACTCATTGCGTTGATCCATTTTTAATTTTGTCAATTCAATTAACATAAATAATTTAAATTTGAACTTATTAGATGCAGCTTGTCTGAATTATAAATAGGAAAATCTCTTAGTTTTTATAAACTCAATAGATTTCATTTTTATTATAGCCTAATTCAATTTATTCAATATTTGACTAATCCAGTTTATTTAAACACAATTGACACCAGTTTAACGAGAAAAGCAGACTACTAAACACACTCCCGGTAACTCCTACCTATCGCCTCGGACTAGTACTACCCTAACTTCGAAACTAAAGGATACATATGCCCAAATGACGACAAAGAAGTGAGCGAAAGACTCTTTGTCTTCGGTTCCGGCAACTCTCTGGATTGATATCTCATCTTCGTCGCCTTCACTCAAAGGGCACAACCCGTCCCCAACCCCAACTTACTGAAAAGAATGAGGGGGTTGGAGGAGAGAATGAGTGGATTGGAGAAGGGGGAGGGATAAAAGATGGAGATAGAGAACACAACTCGTGGTTGGAAGGGGAACGGTGAATTGTGGGTTTTGGAGATGAAGCAAAAGGTCAGTTGACAAGTCACGTTGAGATTATGAAGAATTCAGTTGACAACTATAATATAAAGACTTTAGAGTTAAATAACATATGTTGAAAAATAGCGCCTTATGGCTCTCATTCAGAGAGGTCGGAATTGCTTAGAAAACGTGTTGTAGTTTAGGCTTATTGAGTTCAATTATGAAAACTTGCAATAAATTCTGCTTAGAGCAAAATCAATTAATTTTCCCAAACAAAAAAACAAAGTTTTTAACTATCTCTAAAGCAAAATTGATTAATTCATAGAGTTTAATTTGGGCCAAAATAGTTTTTAAATATGGGTTAAAGCAATATAATATATTCGTCAGAGATAATATTTTATATTAATATTTATATTTTAATATTATAAAATTTGAACGTTTAATTTTTATGAATGCCTCACTATAATTTCCAAAAAAGTAAGTTGGTTCATAGGGTAGAAATATGCGTTAGAAGAGAGATTGGAAGTAGGTAGGTTGAGAGCCACAGTCCTCACTCGCATTGTGGCTGAGATTCCTGATGAAATAATGAAATAATAAAGATTATTGAATAACGCTCTTTCTTCAAAGCCATTTGACTTTTACAGAGCGTCAGTTTCTACACTAATGAAAAACTAGAGAGACCAGGCAATGGATTCGCCACTCCCGCCTACGGAGGGAGCTTGCGCTACACTACTAAGATTAAAATTTATAATCTAACAAAGAGCAGCCAGGGTTAAATTTTTATAAATTTTCTTAAATTCGCCAATTATACTAATTTTAAAAAGAAACTCTAAACTAAATTTACCCCCTTTCAAAATATCACGTTCCTAAAATATAGTTATAGAAGGAGATATATAAATATACATATTCTGAATTTCAACATTTGTAATTCTTTGAGCTTTAAAAAATTCACAAAATTTCGATACTTATATTTATTTTTGAACTTCACCATTTTTTTTATATTCTAAAAGAATTATTAGAAATAACATAAGTCATAACCAAACTAATATGAAATTATTATTCAAATACTCCAAAAAATCCCCTTCTTAAATTATAGAGTTAGTGATGATGATGATAAAGTGGGTGTTCAAGTTACTTCTCAAGGAACCAAGCGTATCGCAGAAGGTAGATACACTTGTTTGCGAATTCGGTGCAAATATAGAGAAATCAAGATAGCCCATCTAACATAGATGATTGATAGGAACAATCAGGAAAGGAGCAGAACCAGAACGACGTGTCGTGGGAGGCTGAAATACGGTCAGTGAGGAGGACATGTAGGACGCTGCTGCAAAAATTAAGTTCTTATATGTATGTAAAAAGGACGTTGAAGATGATTCTCTATTGAATCAGGAGCCGGCGCTGTTCTCAAAGCAGGGGAGCTGCACGAAGGAAACTTCCAGAGAGTAGACGAGCACAGGCTACGAGCTTATGAACCAGTTGAGAAGATAAAAGAGTGGAAACCAGTGATCCAGCAACAAGGGAGTTGCACTATTGAAGGCGAGAGGTGACGAAGGCCTGAATGGCATCTCAAAACGGTTGTGGTCAAAGTGGGAGCGGATGCAGCAGATATTACAGAGAAAGCAGAAAGAGGATTTACAAACGTTAGCAGCATTAGTTTTGATAGATACCTGAATCTAAAAAGTGGCCCCCAAATTTTTAACTATATTAGAAAAGGGGGCCTGGGAAGCCTCATGGTGCAGATAGAGAGAAATATATTTACAGTGAGCTATGTCCACTGGAGTATCTACCAGTAGTACCTCAGTTAAAAAAAGTTGTTCAAGAACCATACAGTGATGATGTTCTAGGTGGTGAGTAGGTTTCAAAGTTTCAGCAAACCAGGTGGAGAAATGGAGAGAAAATTTCCATGTCATCAGTATAGAAATTACATGGTAGACCAAGACGACGCATAAAAATGCCAAGGGAAAGAAGAAGAAAAATAAAAGCTGAGCAAGAACAGACCGTTGCCAAACACCAAATCCCACGTCAGCCGGCCGAGGTATATCATTAGCAATATAGAAAGATTAAGTCGGAGATGAAAAATAAGAATGGAACCAGTAACGACAGCTCCCGAGACCTCCAGGGATTCACGGAGGTGGTCAAGAAGAACAGTGTGGTCAACAGCGTCAGATGCTGCCGAAAGATCGAGAAGTACCAGAAGGGAAGGGTAGCTAGCATCGGCAGCACGAAGAAGGTATTCCATTACATCAGGAGAGTTGATTCAGCGATGTGTTCGGCTTAAAATCCAGATTAAAATATGTCATCAGCGTTGGAGGAGGACAATTATTTAGAATTCGGTCTTTCATCAGACAGTCAATGACTTTTGAGGGGAATTGGAGTTGGGAGGTTGGGTGGTAGCTTCCCTGTTCCTTTTGGTTAAGTTCGGTTTCTCTAGAATAAAGTGAACATCAACGTGTTTAAAGTCACTTGACACCGATTCCAGAAGAGAGTGAGATATTACAAATATCAGTGAGGGAAGGGAAGACAAGAGGGAAAGTCCCTCCAATGACTTGAGGCGTTTTGGGATAAGATGATAAATGGTTATTGGTTTCCCATGGTTCAAATCACTTACAATTGCCTTTGAATGGCTAAATGAGGCTTCTGCCACTAGATGGCGCCACCCAGCCCAAATCCGATGGCAGATTTGAAATCTCAAGGGGGAATAACCATATGTCCCATGTAGTGGCTCGCGGTGACTTCTGAAGATGAAGAAGCAATTCAAGTTCTACAGAAATTTATATGTTAATTGAAGAAAATATGTTGTTCATTAAAAATAACTATAAAATTGTAAGCTACTTACTTTATTTATTTGTTTTTAATGTTATTATTTGTAAAAATTTATTTAAATTTTTAAATAGCCTCTGTAAGTATGCACAACCAGCTAGCCAAGATGCTCTATCATATTGGCCTACATTGTATTTGCAACTGCAACACTTTGTTTTGGATGACATGTAGTCTTGGCGTAGGCCTACCTGTTTTAATAATAGTTTCTTTTTCATTATAAGAAATCGCACTAAACTACCTTTTTAATAAGTTTTCAATAATGCAATCGCATTTTCTCACAACTTCATTTGCATCCATTTTGTTTAAAAGGGAATTGTCACTTAAAATTTTTATTTAAATACGCCACACTTATCTAAGCACTGAATCGCAGCTAAGAGTACTAACTGATCTCAAAGATACGAGGGGTGACTCTCGGAAGGGCTACCAGATTCCAGTAAATATTAGCAAAATTCTTAAGATACACGAGCCTAACCATAGAGTTTATGCTATGTAGCTGCTTTCATTTTCAGAACCAGTATTTAAATATAACCTAAATATTGTTTAAGCTTCAGATCATAATAATGGTTACGTCATTGTGTCTTAAACATTTTATTGCTTTTTCCTAGATTCTGGCAATCCGGCAGAGTAGCCAGATGCAAGCCGATGACTGCAAAGATAAATTTGCTTCCTTTCCGTATACAAATAGGTTATTTTTTTCTTAATTTTAAAAGGCGTTGAAATATCTAAATAAAAATGATAAAACTCTAATGACTATATATTATTGCTAAGAAAAGCAAAACATCTTTTAAACTATTCATTCCAAAGCACCAAAAAGCAGAACTATTATTGAAATTATGAGAAAAAGAAAGTATAAATCTCGACAAAAAGGATGGATTTCTTGAATTGCAGTCGGCTCATCAGGGTCTAACGCCCCTTCGATTAAGAGTGAACGGTACCGTATGTGTATTACAAGTAGAGGCAAGCATAATTGTGAGAATGAAATTAATTATACTGTCATATTAATTGTTAAAGGTAATTTTCTTTTTCTTTCTTGAATAGGGAAAGCATTGCTTCCCTTGCTTCCATTGACTGCACACCACTAATTCCATGGTCATGTGGAGCATTTCATGGCTCTAAGTGTGTACAATTGAACTTTACTCCTTTTGAAAAAAAGCGACGCCTTGACCTGGTGGTTCGCTGGAATAAATAAATGAATGAATTGGCAGAAACGTCTCCGTGGGAATCAGTCTACGGGAAAACAGGTCTTTTTTTCCAAGAGAGAGAGAGAGAGAGAGAGAGAGAGAGAGAGAGAGAGAGAGAGAGAAGCTAATTCCTCATGGAAAAATGGGTCGTAAGAATAGAAATTCGGGTGGGAGAGGGTAAGGGAGAGATACTCGGTGGCGAGGAATAGAAGCAGATGGTTTGACAGAGTGTATCTGAGAAGAAAGCAAATTATTCAGCTAGAGAGATAGGGAGGAGAGACAGGTTTCAAATGAGCAAAGAGTTTAGCATGAATCTTGAACGAAATGTGCAGATATGGCGGATGAGGGCCTCACAGGAGGACTTAAGGAGTAGAGTATAAGAGTGAGTAACAAGCGAGGAGGCTCTGAGATGGTGTTTTTCTCTACACCAGGACCACAGAAGAGGTAAAAAGCAGTTTCTCGTGCTCATAATAGTGTTAGAAATCCACGAGGTAGGTTGTCGGCGAATCGAGATGAAAAGAAAGGTGTAGGAGAAAAGTGAAACATGGTGGTGAAGCATTGGAAGAGGATTGTGGAGAAAGAGCGCAAAGCTATGCTGAAGTCAGCAGAGCGGATGGCAGGGGCGAATGTGGAAAAAAGAGAGAGGCAAAATATTTTGTCATGGGTTTATGGTTAATTGAAGAGAGACGAAGACACAATGGGCTCGTCTTCGTGGGATGGGGGAGGCGTCTTGGTTTATTGTGTATTTTTGACACAAAACAGTGCTGTTTGAAACCATTGGTATGTTGCGTTATGAAGGCGGTAAGGGAAAATGATATCGGTGTTGTGATTTGGTATCACTAAATCCAAGCTCATGCATTTTCATCCTTCAACTCTGGTTTCTAAGTATAAAAATCTTTGAAAGGAGTATTTCACTTCAATTACTTGGCACCGGAGAAGAAATGCTCTGATCGATACATGATGATATGGGTGATAATACACAAAGTAGGTTGGTTGATGCATCATGAATTTGGTGCTAATAACCAAGAATTTATTCAGGACAAAGTGATACCGTAGATACACGATGATACGGCTGGTAATATACAAGCATTTACTCAAGATGAGGTGAACCGGTTTATACATAATCATTTAGGTGTTAATTTCTAAGTATTTCTTAAGATAATTGGGAGGCAGTGGTGGATTCAGGATAAAAAATGGGCGAAGGCAAACCTTAATTCCCTCCTCTGACTAGTCTGAGAAAAGGGCATTGATGATTATTAATGGTTATCTTACACACCATTGATAATAAATAACTCTCTCTCATACAGGAGTGAGAACGAACTCAAATCCGAATTTTTTTCTACATATCAGAAATTATGAATTATCGTTTATTTTAGGTTTTGGACGTCAGCTAAGGTATACATAATACTAAATTAAAAAATGCTCTTTGAGATTTACCTGTTATTTGGACATATATCATGTAAGGTGCCTTCGATCATAACGGTTTAAAATTGTTTAATATATATGCTATATTATTACATAACTCTTTCTGAATAGCAGATTACATGTATGTTTTAAAAAAGAAATATATACATAAACGGGTCTGAAATTTTGAAAGCTCCAGACCCCTAAACCACTGGATCGACGCCTTTTGGGGGGGGGGGCATAAACGATAAATTCGGTGCTAAGTAATATCGAAGAGTGTATTGGTTCTATTTATAAGGGTGGTTGCGATGAACGAAAATTTGAATGGTACTAATCAAGTAGTTTCCCACTCTTTGAAAACTCTATCTTAAGATACATTGTCTTTAGATGATGACTCTATTGGATCAAGAAGTGTCAATTGCGACTATAAAAGCAATTAGGCAGAGTTTGTAAAAGTAGATGTTGGTATGAGGCTTCTAGAAGGCCATGTTTAAATTGATTTGAATCATTATGGTCTGTATGAAAAAAAATGAAGAGAAAATAAATTTAGACTTTGTCATTTAAGGCATTCGTTAATTGTTTGCAATAAATTTATGACATGAGAGGCAAATTAAAATGAAAAGCAAAGCTTGACAAGGATATTGGAAAAAAAACTAAAGGAGTGGAAAGCAATAAAAAAAAATTGAAACCTCTAGTATTGTCTAAAAAAGGCTTCTGCCCTCAAATTGATTCGCAAATCTTACTAATTCTTTCTCAGAGTTCAGAAACAGCAATAAAGGAATGAACTTCAAAATCATAAGATAGATGACAATGGAAGAGAGGTGCAGTGCCAAATATTAAAAAGATACCCAAGAATGTAGAAAAAGAGCAAAAACTATAAAAAATAAAATTTTAATCTCTCGTTTAGATGTGAGAATAACATTCCTGAGTCTCCATCCACGATGTCATTACTTTAAACGCAGACGTTCAGTAGGTTGAGGAATTTTAAGATTTAGTAAAATTATGCTCAACTTCTAACAAATATGAAAAAGAGATGATGTTTAGGAAATTTATCATCTTATGTAATCTCTTTTTGAGGAAATATGTTAGCAAGGATTATATTAAAATGTCAAAATATCGAATTTTTATTCTCTGATGAGGAATATTTGATATTTATGTGAGTGATATTAGGTCATTATGCCACCATTGCGTACATATGCTGGTTTATAATGGATATTATGAGTTATATAGATACACTAATTTAATTTAAAGTGAACATTAATTAAATTTATGCAACACATTTTAGAACAAATAAATATTATACTCTTTTAATTCATCAGGATTTTATAAGCAAAGACATTTATTTAAACCAATTTAACAGATACTGAGTGCAACTTATCGAAGCCCCCCCCTCAATATTTTTATGGTTAGCCCAACACAAAATTGATTTAATTAATTTCTACAAGAAGAAGAAAAAAAACCCTCTTCCTGAAATCTAGTGGCTTTACACTACTAATCACTCTTTAAAAGGCTAATATGATACATTAGTATTAAGGGAAGTGTCGATAATTCTATGCACTGCATCAATCAGTATATTAAGATGATCTAAACCCGTCAATTCAAGTCACTTTACGGAATATTCCAGAGAAAATATCTCCTCCATAACTCCATATTTTCAGAACGGGATTTTTTGGGGGAAAGAAGTGAAAAAATGGTATTTTTTTTGCTTAGTTAATGAATGACCTGATATGTTTTTGCAGTTTTCTAAAATCAAGATATTATTATTATTATTATTAGGGAAGTTCAGAAAATTTCTAAAAAATTAACCCTGCCTGCTTTATTTTTTTTTGTATATTCGAAAATTTATTGAAGATATTTCTAAAATAGATTTTCAATTTTAATCTTCATCAGGAGAAAATAAATACTTGCACCTAAAAACGGGTAAAGCAAAATGAGGAAGGGAGAAGCTTCTCCTTTGTCCCTAACAATATATTTTAAGAATGGGAATTTTGGAATGGGTTAAATATAAAGAAATGCATGTATAGAAGAAAAGGAATAAGAGTAGGAGGATAAGAAAAGAAGTAAGGTGAGGATGAAGAGAGGAAGAATAATGAGGAAAGAAGTGAAAAAGAAGAATAGAAGGAGTAGAAGTTTAAGTTTAAGAAAGGGATGAGGATAAGAAGAAGAATAGGAAGAGTAGGAGAAGAAAAGACGGAAGAAGATAAAGAAGAGGAGAAGTAGGAGGACGAGAAGTAGATGGGGAGAAGCATAGAATAAATAGAAGGAAGAGAAGAAAACATTAAAGAGGAGGAGAAGAAAATAAAAAAGAAGGATAAGAATAGAAAGAGCAGGAGTTGAAAGGGAAAGGAATAGGAGATGGATGAGAAAGAGAACGAAAAAAAGAAAATTAAAGGAAGAAGAGGAGAAAAATAAGAGGGCGACAAAACGAGAGAGAGACACGGAAGAAATGTCAGAAAATGAATAAGAGCAGGGGGAGAAGAGGAAAAGAAGGACTAGAAGAAGAAGAGATCAAAAAGGAGAAGAGAAGAAAATGGAGAGGATGATAATAATAATAATAATAATAATAATAATAATAATAATAATAATAATAATTATAATAATAATAATAATAATAATAATTATAATAATGATGAGAAAAAGAAGAAGAGGAAGAAGAAAAATGAAGAATTCCCTGTTGTTAAAAGAAAGAAGCGATTTGGAAAAATAAATTCAGAGATCACGCAATAAAATGTAAAAGTGAAGATTTGAAGATTCCAAAATTTTAAATTCCCATAAATGCTCGATTACACTTCGAATCTTGGAAACATTAAATATATATATAACGGATTAATCTAGACTTAAATAGTGATTTATCGTCGGTTCCCATCCTACTTAACTAAAGTAAAAGGTCAATAGTGCTTAGTGTATCGTTTAATAATATATTTATATATATATATATATATATATATATATATATATATATATATATATATATATATATATATATATATATATATTTAAATAGTTCATTATAAATAAAAAACTCATAATCCTACTTATGAAATTTAAGTAATTTTTGCAGTTAGTAACTAATTTAAATTAAAAACAACAAAAAAAACAAAATCCTTTGAGAATGAACTGAATAAAGTTCGAAAGTACTTGGAAGCACCTTTTCATTTAAGAACGAGATTTTTGGAATGGGTTGAGTAATAATAGATATTTTTCATTTTTTAATTTAGTTAATCATCACTAACTCAATAATTGTATAACGAGATTTTTGAAAATGGGTGAAAAAATATAAAAGAATTATTAAAAATAACTTTGATAAAAAAATCTAAGTCATAACCAACCTAAGATGGATTTATTATTCAAATGCTCACAAAAAATCCCCTTCTTAAATTATAGAGTAAGTCAAAAACAAAATAGATATAAGTATCGAGATTTTGTGAATTTTTCAAAAGCAAAAGAATTACAAATGGTGAAGTTCAGAAAATCTATTTATATATCTTCTATAATTCTGTATTTTAGCAACGTGATATTTTGAAAGGGAAGGAATTTACTTTAGAGTTCCTTTTTAAAATTATTATAATTGGGGAGGGGGGAAGTAGCGAAGCCATTGCCTGGTTTGTTATATTTTTAGTTTATATCTAAGAGTTGGTTGGTCTAGAGTTTCAAAAATAAATATAAAGTGAAATTAAAAATAAATAAATATTATTATCGAATGTTTTGTAATTTTTAAACAAAGAGAATTACAAATGGTGAAGTTCGGAAAATTCATTAAAATTGAGGCATGGCTGCTTTTTTATTATATTTTTTCGTATATTCAACAGTTTCGTCGAAGTTATTTCTAAAATAGATTTTCAATTTTAATCCTCATTAGGCACAAATGGCTACTGGTTCCTAAAACGAGTAAAGTTAAATGAAATTTTCTTAGAGCAAATTGAGATGGAGAAAATAATGAATCATGAAAATGATTTTTTCTGGATTTAAAAAGAATTCCTGTCCTTTAGGCATCAAAAATAAGCATCGATTTGAAAAACATACAAACCAAGCGTAAATCATTATTAGTTATGTAATGGAAACTTTAAAAAAATTTGGCCAAAAGGCCGTTATTAAAGCTGGATAGGCCGTAGGTCACAGACCGAAGGTCTGCCTGCAAAACACAAGCCATCATGTAAGGAGGAGCTTGCGCTTCGAAGGCTGACCTTCGGTCTGTACCCTACGGCTTATATGGTTCTATAACTGTGTTTAGCCTAAGAAAAATATAAAGTTTCCAGTACATATTTTGTAATAATTTACTCTTAATCTAGATTTTTCACTTCCACGCATATTTTCTAGGCCTATAAGCAAGAAAAAACTTTGATCGAATTCTTTTGATATACGAAAAAAAGCAATCCTCAGTTTTTTTTCCATCTTAATTTACTTTTATATATGAAAAATAGAAAGAAAGAGCCATATCTTAATTTTAAGGCAATTTCCGAACTTTACGATTTGTAATTATTTTCTTTAGTCCAAAACATTCGAAAATCATATTTATTTTTTATTAACTCTAAGAAAGAACTTTGATAAAAGATTCAAATATACGAACAATCATTTTTCCAGCTGTTTTTTGAACAGTATGGAAAATCTTAGAAAGAAGTAGGATAAAACATTGAAATATACCTAGATACTCGTAACTCGTGAACTAAAATTCAAACTGTTAAAATAAATGGATTCCTAAAATATAGTGTTATGAATAAGCTGACCAAAGTTCATTGGAAATTAATGGGTTTTATCTTAATAAAGGAAGCAGAAAATTGAGGCGCTTAACAAAATATTTTTATTCTTATTGGAATGACGCGTTTCAATACAACGTGTATGATCTCGCAGACAAAGCAAAGATATGTCTCAAGATAAAGGTTTATATATACATACCAGACAATGGCTTCGCCACTCCCCCTTACGGGGGGAGCTTGCACGTCCCTGCTAAGATTAAAATCTAAAAAAGCAGCCATGGTTAAATTTTTATAAATTTTCTGAACTTTACTAATTAAAATAATTTTAAAAAGGAACTCTGAACTATTTCATCCCTTTGCAAAAATGATGTTGCTAAAATATAGAATTATTAGAATAGAAGATATATAAAAATAATTTCTTCAAACTTCATCATTTGTATTCTTTGGGTTTTAAAAATTTTCACAAAATTTCGATACTTATATTTATTTCTGAACTTCACCATTTTGGTTTTTTATATTATAAAAGAATTATTTGAAATAACTTTGATAAAAAAACGCCATAGCCAAACTAAGATGAAATTATTTATTCAAATACTAAAAAATCCCCTTCTTAAATTATAGTTAGTGATAACTTTGATGAAAAACATAAGTCATAACCAAACTAAGATCAAATTATTATTCAAATACTCAAAGAAATCCCCTTCTTAAATTATAGAGTTAGTGATGATGATGATATAGTATAATTGGTTACAAACCTACTAAATAAAACAGAAAACTGGAGGCTAGGTTTGGTGAAGGAGGTGAGTTTCAGTTCCAAAGGGTGATTTGTGTCTTGAGAAGAATAGATTAAACACCTCTCGTTGCTCAGTTCCGTCCTCTTGTAATCGGAAGTATTTGATGAGAATTAAATAGCAATTTTTAGTTTGGTTGTGATTTTTGTAGTGCAATCCGATCAATTTATGTTGCGGTGACTGTATGTATAGCTGCGAGAAAGAGTAAAAGGCAGCAATTTGGGGCAGAATCTAAAGTTTTGTGTTTTCCTACAGCATTTTTCTTTTTTACACAAACTCCGCGCTTTTCTTCTGGTGTGTTTTAGGCAGGCGATCCTTGAGGTGGTATTTATTCTTCTTGGGAGTTTTGTTTCAATCATTCCCATATATGGGTTGGGTAAGACTTCACAGTCTCTTATGTTACATTCACCCTTATGTATCAAATGTGTCCGTTGTTTGGTTTCTGGTGAAGTAATGGGGTGTTTTTTTCATAATAACGTTTATAGGCATTCTACTTTGAGAGTATATAGTTAAATTACTTTTTTCGGCATTTGTTGCATGTATTCCCCGGTTAATAATCCCTTATTATACTTTCGTCTGTTTTCCCTCGTTTCGATTATCTCAACAAAGAACAAAATGATAGTTTTGATACAGGTAGACAATTTTTTATTATTTTACTATAAAATTATGTGTTTATATTGTAATATTAACCAATAATGCCACCCATATCTGCAACCACGCGCTCCAGGTGCGCCATGAAGGCCTCGTATACATTGCGAACGAAGTACTTCCTCATGCTGGCCCAGACGCGATTCACGGAGGATTTCAGCTCGTCAAATTTGGGTGGCAAACATTGCATGATTTGACATCGACGTTCGTTTACACGCTGTAATCGAGAGGATTCAGGTCGGGTAACTTAGGAGGTCAAAATTCCAACGACCAGAAGTTTATATTCGACCCCAACCACTATTTCACGGTCTTGGCCGTGTAAGCCGTGACACCGTCCTGCTGAAAGACGTAGCCCTCCTTCTTGGTGATCTTTCTCAACCAGGGCCGGACTTTCGTGGTCAAGATTTCCCTATAATAGGCCGTGGTGACCCTGTGATCAGCCGCGAACCACACCCGTAACATCTCCTCGCCATTCGAAGCCACGGTGCCTAGCATCATCAAGGAGCTCAGGTGCTTGGGCGAGGATACATAGTAGACCTTGGAGACGTTCGCGACAAAGCTTAATACATGGTCGTTTTGCTTGTTAATGACCAGATGGACCGTAAATGTTTTATCCTCAGAAAAATGATAATTCGATTGTCATGACACTTCACGTCGTTGGGAAGGCGACGATCGGTGAGCAGGGGCCTTTCCACGCACTTCAACCCCTTGCTGCCATCCTACTTGGCTGCCCTGGACAGTGTAGCCACCGAGTTGTACTTTCTGTTTGCGAGCGCAGTCATTTTGAGCTACGAGACACATTCGAAGGCGCTTTTCACAGACAAACTGTTGACAAATTGAGGTCTGTCTCAACGAGGTCTTTCTTCGAAGTCTTCTTCGCCTCTTTTAAGCCTCTTCGTGACTTTATGGGCTCTCATTCGGCTAACGTTGAACCGCATGATGATGCCTGACTTTTTGTGGTCTCCACGCAGGGGAACAGAGATTTCTATTCTTTTCAGTCGCATCTTTACACACCTAAACCAATGGAAAATAGGTTTTAATGAGACATGCTGGAGAGGTAGCACTTTAAATTTGTTTAATTGAACTTTATCTATCGCACAGATAAACGTCTTGAAAGATAAATAAACGAGTGTAACAGAACCTTTGCAAAACTCGTCATATTTCGGGTGTTATGGGGCTCTGTACAGCACCATCGGTCCATTTACATCCTTATAACTGTCTTTATATCGCTGTTACTGATTGCCTAGGACGCTACAAATAAAGCGTAATTAACTCTTACAACAATCGTGCCTTTACAAACTGCAGCACATGGCAAGAAACACATAATGAGTTTGAGAGAGCCATCCGGCTACTGGTTAACAATGGATTAGGTAACCACAATATAATAAAGTTAGTCAAAAACAAACTGTTTGCCTTCTGATATCGATCAATTCTCTTCAATGCAAGAGGTAGGATAAAGTTAGGTGGGATAATATGAGCTAGGTTATTTTGGTTAAGTAAGATTACCGCAGGTTAGGGTAAGACTTCGTTATCTTATGCTGATTGAGGTTGTGATTCAGGTAAGCTAAGTTTATGTTAGTTAAGGTGGGTTAGATTTAAGTTAGTTTATGTTAATTTAGATTATAATATCACAAAAATTAAACATCAGATTTATTTGTACCATCAAGAATTCTAAAAAAAATAAATTCTAGACCTGAAGTAAAAAAAGGATGTGTATAGAATTTACCAAGTGCAAGACCAGAAGTTAGTGACATTAATCTAACTTAACCTAATCTAACCCACCTTAACCACCTTAATAACAACAAACATTTGGTTGTTTTATCTAAGTTCAGAAAGTATCTGTTGTCTGATTTTCATGGAAAACATCAGCATGTTTTTTTATGGATTTTAATTAACTTACCATAACCCTTATCCAGTTGATTGATATAAGATTAGTCTTATACCACCTTATAAATATCTTTGGTATTTTAGGATTTTTATTCCAAATCTATATTCCTCAGCTATATATATATATATATATATATATATATATATATATATATATATATATATATATATATATATATATATATATATATATATATATATATAATGCAAAATTGCAGGAGTATGTTCTGGACTTTATTCATTCAATATGACATAATAATCCACAGGTCTCAAGCGAAAATTTGGCGTGAACTTTACAAATCACTATTGACAACCTACTCTATTTCATTAGCAAAAGCTCTTTTGTATTCTTTCTGTCCCTAAGCTCCTTCTGATTATTGAAGATAAACTTACTATTGGGACGTAATGAAGCCTACGCGAATCTCTCTATTCACGTTTGTCTGGATTGACAAAACAACAAATGTGTAGGATTAATACGGAAATTTCGTCCTGAGTGTATTTCTGCTAATTAAATATTAGCGTATTTGTATCTACTATAATTTATGTGATGATTTAAGTCTAGGATATCTTTCAATTGAGCCAATTTGTTATAATGTTAAAGCATTTGGAGTATCTAGTTTTAGTTATGATGTCATTAAATTTCTGTAAACGATCCTTTAACATCTCAAAATGGATATATGATATTTTGTTTATCTGTGTATTTGATTGCTACATGAAGCCACTTTTCTGGACGGGTTGAGCTGAAATTTGGCACAGAAGTACACCTTTATAAACAAAACGTTATACTTTATGTTAGATAAAATAAATAAACAGAAGTAACAGCACTAATAAACATCATTTTATTGTATAATTTGCCTCAATATGAAATCTTCTAAAGTTTATAAGACCAAATTATACCTGATCAAATTGAAATAATATTGACTTATTTAAGGCAGCGAACCAAGGAAAATTTTTAGGCCAATGAGTTCGTTTTAACTATTTAAGTATATTACATATGTGCATGACCCCCTCCTCTTCGCTATAAATTGGCTATCACATTATACTTTAGATCCTTTCCTATAAGTAATATAACACTTTTATAATTTTTAAACACTTTAGCCCTGTAATTACAATGTTAAAATTGAAGATTTTCTATGACTAACTCAATAATTTAAGAACGGGATTTTTGGGAGTATTTGAATAATAATTTCATTTTAGTTTGGTTATAACTTATGTTTTTTTTTATCAAAGTTATTTCTAATAATTCTTTTATAATATCAAAAAACAAAATGATGAAGTTCAGAAATAAATATAAGTCTCGAAATTTTGGGAATTTTTTAAAACCCAAAGAATTACAAATGGTGAAGTTCAAAAAAATCTATTTTTATACATCTTCTCTATAACTATATTTTAGCAACGTGATATTTTGAAAGGGGGGGGGGGGAAATTTAGTTTAGGGTTCCTTTTTAAAATTATTATAATTGGCGAAGTTCAGAAATTGATAAAAATTTAACCATGGCTGCTTTTTTTTAGATTTTACATTTTAATCTTAGTAGAGAAGCGCAAGCTCCCCCCATAGGGAAGGAGTGGCGAACCATTGCCTCGTTTTAATATAATTACACGCTTCAATCTATGTTGGCCCATCCCTAAAATTGTGTTTAAGCATTTAACTTCATAAATGCCAATGTGAGTTATGTACATTTTTCTAATTTAGGTAACTAGGCCATATTATGAATGGCTATGTAATTATCCTTTTGTTCTTTAACAGCTATTTAATATGTGATAGAGAAGATATGAGAAAAACAATGAACACAATACGAGTATATTGCCCAAGTTGTTTAAACTAACCAGACAAAATGAATTATATTTTGATTCATAAAACATTCAATATTTTTTAAATAGCCTTGATTTAATGTATAATGTATACGTCGTTGAATCTGCCGACCTATTTAGTCGTATTTTTAATTTACTAAAAAACTCGATTAAGAAAGGTTTATACCGGCTAACTCTACGGTGTTTGCCACTCGCGTTTAGCTATTATAGGGTTAGCTGACATAAATGTATAATTTAGTTCGTCCTTAAAGCTAGAAGCGTGAAATAAAAATTATTTTTAAGTGGGACGTTTAAGTTTTATAAGTGACCAAAACGTGGTTTGTTTGGGCTAGGCGCAAGTGGAAATTAGTATTAGTCATGCTCTCACCACTGTTTCAATTAAATATTAACCAACGAAACCTTATCACTGCACAAAGGAATACACATGCATCCGTTACCAAGACTATCGATTCTTTTCAATCTTTTATTGATTAAAACTCAGCATAGCAACAATAAGAATAACCCTTGTGAATTCAAAACAGCATGGAACAGTAAAGAACAAGAATAAAGGCAACTATGGACGCAAGAGAAGCAAAACAACATGGTTAAACCTCCAATTAGCGAGGGCACTAATCATTGATCATAGCACGAAATCACTGAAAATTTGGGTGATGAACCAGATTCTAAGAGAACTAAGAAAAAAACAACAGTTAAACTTATGCCTTTGCCCCTCCCCGTCCTCCAATATTTTTAGAATGTTATTCACTAAAAATCGGCTAAAAACTTTCAACCAAATTTTTTATTTTGAAAACTTTAATTATTTAATATGTTCAATTTGGCTAATTTTGGAGGATTGAATTTAATTGAATTTTTATTATTAAACATAAAATTAAATAAACTGATTCTTTGCAAATCTATTTTATTTTATTCTCTTCATTTTTCTCTTTCATTCTTTCCGATAAATTTTATTCCTTGAATCTGATATAAAAGTAAAAGAAAAAAAGAAAATATAAAATAAATTGAAAATTGGAAGATGGAATGATATAATATAATGAAAAATATTGCTAAAAAACAATCGAAACAAACGCTTATTTTTTAAATTATTCATGGTATTTTATCACATTACATTTAATTTTCATTTTATTTTTTTTACTTATTTACTGTCCATTTTGTTCTATCATCATTAATTTCAATACATATTTGAAGTTTAATGACAAATGAAGCCTCATCAATTGAATAACAGGCTATTAATAATTAAATAGTTTATCGATTTAAATTATTGATAAATCTATCCCACGTGTTTTTAATTAAGAGCAAAATACAAAAGTGGCAACTTCCGCAGAACGTTTGCAAAAAGTGATCTGTAGATAACGGTCAAGATCGACCGAGTGATAATGTTGTGCGGAGGATATATAGAGTCTGGTTTTTCTGGAAGCCTGGATTATACAGAAGCCTCAAGATATGATGTATGGAGTCCACTGAAAATATATTTAAAAGGAAAGAACAACAGAAATGAGAGTTCAGAACCAAAACTAAGCAACTATTATAAAAAATTTAGATAACTAAGAAAATCTTATAATTAAAAAAATGCGTGGGAGCAAATCTTCGTTCCTAGTGTACTGGGTCCTTAAAATGCCTAGTTTAGTGTTAATATCAATATATTAACTTTATGATTATGGAATTAAGTCGGAGTACTCAGAAAGCTTAAATATTGAGAAAAGATCTTCGATAAAATCTCCTGGAAAAAAGCATAATAAAGAAACATTCTGACTGAGGTTTTTAATATATGCTTAATAATTCACTGCTAAATAAAAAAACATTGAAATTTGAACAGTTTTGGAATAGATTCGAGATTTGAGGATTGTTAATTAAAATGTTGTGATTCACCCGAGGATAATTAATTAAAAATGGTGATTACCCGAGAAAATAAATAGTGTTAGGGGTGGTGAAATGAAAAGAAGGCACTTATTGTACTACTACAGTACAGACAAAATAGGTTTAAGGATAAAAATAACTCAAATATGAAGAGAACATCAACCATAAATTGATAAAAGCAAAATGTCCCCCCACTCAAATGTACTAGAATAAGGGTGTGCTAAACCAAGCTGAGTAAAAACGTTCTTTGTATGATCAAATCCCTTAGTAAAATTCAAAATTATACGTTATGCACGGGTCATTTAAACTACTCTTAGTTATTCATTACTAAATGCACGGGAATTAGAACAGTTTAACTTTTGTGAAGAAACACGAGACTTGATTAACATAATGAAGGAAACCTCTAAAACCAGCTAATTTCTTTTGCTGCATTTGAACTTCTACAAACTAAGTACTGAGTGAAAACTCTCATCTAGTTATAATTTTTGCCTTCTTATTTGATCGCGCATTCATTGACTAGGAATAAACAATTTCAAATCTATTTTATGCATTCACTTTTGTCTTTGCAGTTGATGTCTAAAATAAATAATTTTGATCAAATTTTGCTTTCTATTTTGTTTTTGTAGTCGACGGGTCTAGAAAATATAATATTGTGCCTAAACCTTTTGTTTTCTCTTTTGTTTATCTTTCGATGAGTAGAATAACTTCGCATTTATTTTTTTTACTTTCTCTGTTGTTTTTGCCGACTATGACTGGAATAAATAATTTTGCATCTAACAAGAAGGGTTTATTTTATTAAGTGAGGGAAGGGAGGGGGCTTGTTGTTACCTGCAGTTTTTTTTGTATGAATGAAGATTTGATTACCACGGAATAGGTTTTTTTTTCTTCATGAAGAATATACAAGGGAGTCTTTAAAAACCTACTTTGACTATAGGTGCAACTAGGAAGTGATTTGGATGGATTAATTACCAAGAAATAAACAGAAATTAAAATAGAACGCCCATTACAACAACATGAATTCTGTTAAAATTGAAGCCAGGACAAACGTCGATTTCTTGGTAGAGTTGTCGGGAAAGAAATGTTCGATCAATGATGGTGTAATACATTTTCATCATAAATCTATAAAGATATGATGATTATGCTACTGGATATTTGCTCAAATAGGAACTATGTTTAAAGTGTTTTCTTATTTGATAATACATCAATTCACTCTCTTTACTCGCATCATAACATCTAATAATTTATCCTTCTGGAAGAAGAAGTAAATTTGAGGCCTATTTCTCTGTTATTTCGCATTTTCAGGGAACTCTTTGAAGAACCTTTCTTATAATTATAGTTCTCAATATTCATATCCAAAATTCGCACTAACATCTATTAATGTTTTCTAAAAATAAAGTAAATATTAAGAAAGATATCAAATTATATTATTACCGATGATCATATGATAATTATCAGATGTTTATTTTGAGTTTTTAAACATATCTTTCGGTGAATTTACTAGCTAAAATCTTTTCCACAACTAAACACTACATACTTACCACTAAAGGTGAAGCAGAGGAAGAATATCAAATATTTCTGTGTGAATTTTTCGGCTTCTAAACTCGCTTTCTATTCTTAATTCTCAAACATGAAAGTTAAAATATGAAATGAGTGTCAAGCGTTAAGCGATGATAAGACTCTCGAAGAAAAGAACTTTTATTTTTTTGTCGTGCAATTTTGGAATAATCCTACGAGTACTTCTCCAAAAACAATGTCTTGGATCATAATTTAAGAGGATATTTAGATTTCGAAGGTCGACAACATCGGAGGAAGCACCGATGTATTTGAAAATCGAGATAAGAAAATACTTATTTCGCTTATGTCATTTTTCAAAGAAGCTCTATATGTTGGCCAACTCGTTACATCACCTTACACATGTTAACTGCAACCTGGACGGGGGAAATCACGCACGCAACAAGCCACGTACTCTCCCACATATAGGCAGTGTAGAGTTTATTCCCTTTTATTTTGAAATTGATAACAGTTCTCTGTGTAGTTGGCAAATGTCGCTATATTTAGACTCTTCATAAATTATTGTTTGCGAGAGTAATGGACTTAAAACAAGAGCTCTTCCTTTTAAATTTGTCCTCAAAAGCCAAGAATCGATCCACTTGATGGCATTTGAAGACTATCAGGTTATCGGCGAATTTGTTCATATTCATCTTATTCATTCTTATCGACCTCATTTTATGACGTAACGGTAGCCATAGTGACTGAGATAGGTTATTGATCTATATATCGTGACGTCATAAAGCGCTGAAATATTCAGTTTTATTTCATGTTTTTACAAAGTTCACTGGATTATCTTTATTAAATTCTAAAAGTAACCTAATGGGTTTGTAATTTCTTAATTAAATGATTACAAGAGTTCATAAGGCTGGTTTGTGTTCGTAGTGGCAGAGTTGGCAAATAATTATAATGTTCGTTTTCATTCACAATTTCGTTCTAATTTTGGATGGGCTGGAACTGTAGAATAGTGTGAGGGTGTGATACTCTCTCTCTCTCTCTCTCTCTCTTTCTCTCTCCCTCTCCCTCTCTTTCTTTCTCTCTCTCTTTCTCTCTCACAGTGAAAATCAGCCATCTTCATTTTAGTCCCGAGTCTTATTTTTCTCCTTGAAAATTCAATGACAGAAGTCACTTCCGTTATAATAGAAAGAAAAAGAAGTTATATCGGGTTTCTGTTCAGTCTGTAATTAAGAGATTTATGAGGGAAAATTTTAGTTGATAAATATCTGACACTTTTAACAAGGTGGATTTAGGATCGCTTATAAAATTTACACCCTGATTCTAGAGCTATATCTCTTCTCATTTTACTTTCCTCCCTCCATCATTCCTTATAACCCTTTCTCAGATCTCGAGAGAATTCCTGTCGGTAGAGTAGGAAAGATTTTAAAAGGTTACATAGATTGGATGGTTATAAAATTCTTATCGGAAATCGATGCACTTTACGAAGCGAAGACAAATACTACATTGGTATGTATTGCGTTTCGAGACTGCAATTTTATGTATCGTCTTGGATTCGCGTAAGGATCCGGCGCACTACTTTGTGATTTCGCTCATATGCGAAGTGGGCGATGATGAGTAGAGCTCGGAATTTTTAGGGGAGAGAC
Organism: Ceratothoa steindachneri; assembly: GCA_963969495.1. Classification (NCBI taxonomy): domain Eukaryota; kingdom Metazoa; phylum Arthropoda; class Malacostraca; order Isopoda; family Cymothoidae; genus Ceratothoa; species Ceratothoa steindachneri. The sequence continues at coordinate 127,920,360 of OZ018319.1, read as the reverse complement.
AGGGGTTAGGGATATTGAACCCGATATTCTAAATAGATACTCTAAATTAATAGTGTTTCTTTGTTTGCATTTGTGTCATTTCCTGTAAATGGTCGTTTGGATTGATCTTGCGCCCCAAAGATACAAAGGGATGTGAATGTGAGGTTAAGAGAGATAAGAATTGTTTATAATGTTGAGAACTTTTTTGCATGAATAGGTATAGGGAGGTTTGGAAAATATATTAAGGAAGATGCATCTAAGCATCTTTATTCTCTTCTTTACCGGAGGTTTTAGTCTTTGAACGCAACTGGATGTGTTGATGCCTGGAAATTTGAGATTAGTGCCGCATTACATTAAAAAAATAGCAAATTAACAATAATTATCAGTGGTAAGTGGAATTAAAAATCGAAACTGCATTATTCAGAGGGAGTACAAATCAGTGTGGTAAGAATAATAAATATAAGAAAGAAAAGAAAGAAAAATTGGATGAAAATGATACAAAAACACAATATGAAGGGAAAGGAAAACAGACCCCTTTGATCTATATATAAAGAGAGGCCTAGATGCATTCAAAACCTATTGGATAAGAATTTTAAAGACATAAAAGCCCAATTATCCAGAAAGTATCGATATTGGAAATTAACATATAATCGAATATATGAGGACTTCTGTTAAATTAATTGGACTACGGCCTTGCAGACAGAAAACATAACTTCTTATGTTTAGAAAGGTTTAACAACATTAGATATGGTTAGTTGCTGGAGGGAGTTCTGATTCGAATCAAACTTACGTTGGCTCCTTAAGATCTAGCGATCTCGAGTTCGAAAAGTTAAGCTATAAATGGCCACAGTGATACACATAAGCAAGTGCGAATCAGTGGTATAAGTAATACTAGAACACATCTAAGTTAATGAAGTGTGTTGACGAGTATTACGAGTATTGTGAGTAAATAAAATGAAGAAAAATATAAAGTAATGAGAATGAAAAGTAACAATAAAGTCTACAAAATTCATGTCAGGCAGAAGATTTTCTTCAGCCAAAAAGCCAAAATTTACGCTTCAGGGAGTAAGACGTTGATCCAAAACATCAGTAACACTCAAACTTTTACGAACACGAGACTTTTAGCTGTCCTTTTAAATAGATTAACTTCTTTTTAATCCTTCGTCTGTCTATTTTAGTCAAGAATGAGTAAAAAGTAAAAAGATGAATCAAAAGAACAGAAGAAACATGAAAAAGATTGAATAATTCCTGCACATAGAATTTTTCTTTTATTAAAGTATTTGTATAATACCAATAGTGAAGTAACATTGCTGTGGCCATTTTTCTCGCCAGGATCCTTAGATCTATCCTTTCATTTTAACTTTTATTCTCCCTTTTGTTTTCACTATCCTTCTTCTATCACCGATTATAAAAGTTAACTTTTTTATAATTAACCCGACAAGAAAACAAACTATCCATATAAATTAATATATCATCGCCATTTCATTTATGTTTGTTTATTTCTTCATGAACTGATTTGTAGCTCTCCTTTGTGCTATTTTGAATATTCCATTTATGTATATACTAAGTAAATGTTGTCTAGGTGTCGTTGGGATGTTTTGACGCGTCTGAAGATATTCGTGAATGAACCCGATGTATACACTCCATGGCGGCATTGGTGGTAGACCACAACACACAGGCTGCACTTATTGACTTCATTGAGGAAAACCACAACGCACCGAATGCCATTCGTGGAAAATCACGGCACGGCAGATACCTTTAGTGACGTCACTTAAAGAAGACACGTCAGCCGTAGAAGACAAAGACAGCGAATACCATTCGTGACGCCATTTCTGGAAGATTAGGACACACGAGATACCATTCGGGACGTTATTCATGGAAAACCAAGACACACCGGATGCCCTTCATGACGTCATTCGCGTAGAACACTGCTATATGTAAAACACCCCGGAAGGGAGTGCCTCGAGTAGACTGTTTACATCTCGTACCTAAATGAGAGGCACGCCCTCCCGAGCTCACTGTCCCCTGCAATCTCACACAAGTTTGAGGCTACCTGGGTTTTATCCATTCTTGACATTTCCATTTTAATCATTTTGCGCCACATCCCTTACTATTTATTGTCCGGTGGCTGATTTTTTAGGCTAGTCGTCGACTGGTTCCATCCATTTATTTTCGGACGGGGAAGGGGGAAGGGGGGCTGGCTGGTTCAACCATTCCTCTTGGCACTAGTTGAGGTAGTGGGGTTGATCTAAGGCTATATTTCTTCGACACAGTTCCACTTTGTCTTGCTTTACCACTTTATTTACAGATTTCTCCTTACACCTCCCTGAATGAAAATACCGTGTTGCTATTGCGCTTTAAATTGAGGGAAAATATATATTTAAAAACAAATGAAATCTACAGGTAAAATATGATTCCGAACCAAGTCGTTCGAAGATGGTACCAATTCATTGACTTTTAAGGGATGAAACATATGTTAGGTTTCATACTACCTGACGTCAAGAGGAGCTCTTCTCGTCGCCGTTGGATTAGTTCCGCTAGCCAACAGACTCTACCAGTCTAAGAATAGGAAGATCTGGGATGACCCCAGTGGTCGCATAACTGCTTAGCAGTCGCCTCCCTTATATAAATCTAGGTTTGTTTAGGACTTTAGCGCCCTTTTTCACCCTTCGATGGGACTAAACGGGCGTGGAAAAGATAGTGGGAGCTTTAAAATAGGAGCAAAAGACGATCGAGAGAGAGATATAGAAAGAGAAAAAGATAGAGAAAGAGAAAGAGAAAGAAAGAGAGATAGAGACGGATAGAGAGAGAGAAAGAGAAAGAGAAAAGAGAGAGAAAAAAGATAGAGAGACAAAGAGAGAGAAAGAAAGAGAGGGAGAGAGAGAGAGGGAGAGAGAGAGGGAGAGAGAGAGGGAGAGGGAGAGAGAGATATATAAAGGCAATGGGGGAGGGGAAGGCGTGTCGCTCTTTAAGGTTCGAGTTAAAGCAGGGAATTTTTCCTCATGTTACACCTCCCCCCCATTGCGGGGCTCAGCTCTGAGGCATCGCCCCTCCCTTCTCAAAGTGTTTAAGCTGACAGATATTTAAAATCCCGTTAAATTTATCGAGAAATATATCTTTATATCTTTTAGGGATAAAATAATCCCTACAACTCATAAAACCATTCCTAATAATAATAGTAATAATAATAATTCCCTAAACAAAAAATATTAAGCACTTCTCCAGCACTGACACTCATAGAGATAATAGAAAAAAATACTTTTATTATTTTAGCCAAAACACCTCTTCGGATTACACCCGTGTTAAGCCACATCAGGTATGATAAGTCACCGGATGGAGCACCGCTTTGGGTCGATTGATTTCACGGCTTTTGTCCCTCAGCTGTAGATACTCATGGTGGGGGTTCTCCTCTAGGTCCTCCTGTAGGTCCTCCTGTAGGTCCTCCTCTAAAATAGATGTGGTAGGAAAAGTAGTGAACAACGAAGGTTGGTCGGTGACTAGCCTGCAAAACTAGCCTCTCGTAAAATATGATTTTGAAAAGTTTAAATTTTGACAGATTGCTAATCTCTCCTCGCCACTTCCTGTTCATACAGTTGCGCCAAAATCGTTATTCCCCTCGTCACACTCTTTTCCAACAACTGTACCATAAAATGTTAGTTCTGTAATGAAGAGTACAGCTGAGCTGATCGAGAGCGTGAGAGAGTCAGTTCAGCAGAGTCCAAAACGCTATGTGCGCAAGCGAAGTCAGTCCCTCGGTATATCATGTGAGACTTGCAGGAGAGTGCTAGTAATGGATGTAAAGGCCTACTCATACATAATACAGACGAAAAAGAGCTTTACAGCCTTGGACAAGGAGCAGAAAAATGTTATGGCAGTCAAGATACCGGATAAGATTCAGAAGACTCCAACTTTCCTTAACCTCCTTTGGACCTCAGATGAAGCTCACTTCCATCTTAAAGGAAAGGTAAACTCGAAGAAAAATGTCTTCTGGGGGACCTCCAGACCAAATGAGGTAGCCACCAAGCCCCTACACTTCCCTAAGTACACAGTGTGGACTGCTATCTCAGCCAGAGGCATCATCGGACCATTCTTTGAGGAATCTGGTGCGACATTGACAGTCACCAAGGAGTGGTATGTTGAGGTATTCAAAACCTTCAAGAGGAACCTGCAGACACTATTCCCGTCTCTTATGGGAAAGTTCTAGTTCTAGCAAGATGGAGCAAGCTCTCACACCTTAAACCTGTCCCGAGATTGGCTGAAAGAGAACTTTGGTGGCTGTGTGATCAGTCTCAAGACTGATTTTGAGTGGGCACCTCACAGCCCAGACCTTACCTCCCCAGATTTCTTTCTCTGGGGCTACCTTAAAGACAGAGTGTACACAGGGAGACTTAAGGAAGCCATCAAGGAGAGAGAAGGAGGAGATCAGAGCTATTAGTCGGTTGGTTTGTAAGGACGTCATGGACAACTTTGTGCTGCGCCTCAAGAAATGCACAGAGCTAAATGGAGGTCATTTCGAACACGTGCTCTAGAATAAAGAAGAAGAAGTCTAAAGACTCATATTTTGATAACATGTTTTTAAAAACAATAAACTAGTTATCACCAAAGTTTCATTCAATCCTTGTAGAAAATTATGAAATGAGGCCTATCGAAAGTTAGGGTCCGTTTTTTTGGGGTAATCCTGTATATAACGTTAATGCTGAAAAAGACATAAAAATAGAATAATAATGTTAAAATAAATATTAAAATAGTGAGACGCTTGATGTGGTAAATAGAACTACATCAGCCATTAAAGAAAAATATTTGCTACAAATACGAATTCTTTTAGAAGGAGAAAGATTTTTCAGATTTATAAAATAATACTTTTTATCATTATGGCATAAATAGGATTTCTTATTTATATACAAAAGTAATTTAATATAAATTTATACCATGTCTAATTAAGTAATATCAAGGGTAGGTATTTATGTGCCTATCTCAACTGCTGACGGTCTTCTTGGAGGGCAGAGAAGCAATGAATGAAACATGGATAAGAATGGAAACATGAGGGCAACACCCTCATAAGTGGTGAAGTTAAGGTGTACGAAAACTACATTGGTTAAATAGATTATGTACTTTGCATTTGCTAGAAATCGTAAGGGTGCGCAACTCTTTCGAACTTGAATGCTAAATATATTCATATAAATAATCAAAACAGCTGAATAAAATAGTAAAGGTGATAGTAAATAAATAAATAAAACTAAGCAAAGGTTAAAATAATAAAATATAACGACTAAACAAGTTTTGGAAGAGGGTTAATTTTAGGTCTCCTCAAAAGACCTCGTAATCAACCTGGGAGCTTTTTTCCTAATCTTCCAAATATGGTTTCTAGAAGTCCCGAAAATCACCAAAAACTAACCCGAAAATCAAAATCACCAAGAAATCACAAAAGTCACTCAAAAATCCTTCCTTCCTTCCCCCTCCTACCTATAAGCCAAATCAACCAAAAATCAGACGAAATTTACTTTAAACTTCTTTTACGATTATTTAATTCTTTTCTAGTCTATCCTTTCCCTTTTCCCTGAAAACACACTAACAGTGTGTCAGGTGTATTATGCCAAACAAGCTGTAGCTGACATCTTGAGGGTTTCATGTTCCTCCCTGGTTCCACTGCCTTCAAGATGACCCACAGCTATAATTTCCACACATTTTAACTCGTTATATCTTCACGAGTGTCTCTACAGATATCTCTCCGTGCAAATACTTTGGCGTAGATTCCCTCGTTGGTTTTTGTTGTAAATTAAAAACAACTTTGTGCTGAAGTTAATGCCTTGTTGCTGTGTGCATTTTCCTTGAAACGAAAGGGCATCCTCCAATTTTCATTAATGACCTTGAGACGCATCCAGCTTGAGCCATTTTGGCACAGTGACTGATAAAGCGACGCGTCTTTAAGGCACAGTCCCAAGGCCGACTGCAGAGCGCCATTCCGGCGCCTTAATTGAGGCATTTGGATTTTGTGTCGATTGGTCTCCATCTTTTCCCCAGCGTCAAGAAAGGGCAATTCTGGTTGCCTTGTGGTCAAAGGTTTTTGGTAGGGAGTGCGAGAGCTTGGATATTGCGAGAAATTAGAGATTATGGAAACTTGGAGATTATGGGAACTTGGAAATTATGGAAAGTTGAACTTGGACAATAAGAGAACTTGGAAATTACGGGAAGTTAGAGATTGTAGGTAACTTGGAAAATACGGGAACTTGTAGATTACTTGAGCTTTAGTGGTGTAGGTGCTTGGAGAGTACTGGGATTTAAATATGACCAGAGCTCGAAAATACGAGACCTTGACGGTGCTGGAGTTTGTAGAGAGCCAGATCTTGTAAATATGACAGAGCTTGGGAAGTACTGGAGCTTAAGGAATACAGGAAGTTGGAGGATATAGGAACTTGGAGAGTACGTGAGCTAGAAAATAACGAGAGCTTGGATGGTGAAACAGCTTGTGGCCAGGAGAATATTGAAGCTTGGAGAGTACTATAAATTGGAGAAATGGAAACTAGGAAATAACTTGGAGGATACGCCAACTTGGAGAGTACTGTAGCGTGGAGAGTACGGTTACTAGAATAGTACGCGTGCTTAAAGAGTGCAGAAGCTTAGTAAGTGTTGGGCCTTTGCGAATAAAAATCCTGGAGAGTATGGGAGCTTGAAGGCACACATTACTCGGATTATATTTCAAACGGTGTTGGTTTTGATTCAGAATTTCTAACCAAAAGAAGTAGGTCGACACTGAGGCAGTTGCCGTGTGAACGTATATTAACCATAAAATTGTCAAAAACATAGGAATACACGAGAAAAAATAAAGAAAACCCTAGAAAAATATTAATTTTCACCACAAAACAACAAGAAACAATATTTTAGAGACAAAATCAAGTAAGCATCAGATCAACAACACTGAAATCTAATAAAAATATTCATAAAACATAATGAAAACAATAACAGAATAAAAAGGAAAGAAATCATCCATATACAACAGAAATGTATAAGAAACAGTAAAAAAACAACCATTTATGCATGTATTTTTAACATGTACTAAATATTAGATAAGTAAAAGCAATTAGAAAAAAACGTTATATCTTAATTAATTGCCTGACTTTGCATCCTGGTCTTTGTCGAGATACAAAATGAACGAACTGTCAAAACAAGTTTTCGACTTTTGAGAAGCACATCCGTTTCTTATCTTCCTCAATTGCCCAGAAGACGAGCTTACTTCGAAAATGCTTGAAAACATTTGGTCGTGACTCTACAGTAATAAAATCTTTTTATGCTTTCATCTTGCCTCATTTCGAGTACTGTGCTCCTTTTGGATGTTTGCGGCCAACTCCCATTTGACGTTGCTAGATAGAGCTTTGAATTATATTAAGTTCATCTCTCCTGAGCTTTCCCTTCATTTGTGCCATCGGCGGCAAGTTAGTGCATTTAGTGTTTTATTTAAAGTTTTTAATAACAATCGGCATCCGTTACATAGTGTCTTGCCTGGACCTTTCAATCCTGTCCGTTAGTCTTAATGATTTTACTATAAATCCTATGAATGCAGTATGCAATTTTCTCGGTATTTTATTCCTTCATTGGTCAAATTTGGAATCAATTACCCAACGGTATTGTTTCCTCGCGTAACATCTCCACATTTAAGTCTCGATTAAATGGTTATTTATTACATTAACTGCTCATTCATTATTTGGGCTTACTAGTGGCTTGTTTCCTTTTGTTGCCTCTGCCTTTCTCCAGTACCCCTGGTATTTTGTGTGGATTCATTTTTGTTGTATCTGCACTCTGGGGAAAAGCTTTGGTAGCTTGATGATAATAATAATAATATAGCAGGAAAAACTTTAAAAGCCACAGATACGATGAGATACAAAGATATCTTAAATGTCAACATGAAGAAAAGGATATTGATGCGAACTATTGGGAAAGCAACGCTATGAAATGAAACTGGCGAACTACAAGTCGATAAGGATCAGAAACATTTTAGACAACCAGATGCGCAAGATTAGATGAAAGGAGAATAAGATTGAGTGGAAAGAAGTTTCAACCAATTTTAACCTAAGCCAAATCAAGCATCTGCAACTGCCAAAGAGAGAAGAGAGGAGAAATATTGTAAATTCAAGATTTGAAGTGTCAGTTTGGCCTAAACCCTGCTCGCCTACACCCACATTTTCATCTTTGTAAAATGATAATAATCCACCCTCAAAAAAAATCCCCAAATATGCCAACTTATAAATAAAAGAAGTAAAATATAATAAAGACAACATTTGACAAACATTAATTTAATCACATTCTACAGTAAAAGCATCTTATCACGTTAATAAAAAAGATAACTAGAGATAAACACGATACAAGCGTCAATAAGTCTACATATAGAAAGAGAGAGAGAGAGAGAGGGAGAGAGAAAGAGACGGGGAGGATTAGAGAGATTCTCTGCCAAGCCTTCAGCAACTCTTTGATTTTATCCCTGCCATCATTCGCGTTAATTAACAGCAAAATTATATAATCTAAAAAAAACTTTCTAAAAGAAGAAAAAAGGAGAAAAGCAGACAGGAAGAGAGATAATGAGTAAAAAAGATTTTAAAAAATGAAAAGTCCCGTAACAAATCTAGATATAAAAGAGGCCATAAAAAAGCAGACACTGATCATTCCTTTGATATGAGCTCGATCGAAGGACTGGCAAACTCCATACCGCTGTTCTCGTGTACATAAGACTGTGCTGTAAGGAGGTAGGCTTTAATGCCTTATTGTCTGCCAGGCCAACACAAAGTTTGGATCTTGTCACATGGCAGATCTTCAGGGCATGACTCTCATTTCGACGATTAGTACGTCATCGTAAGGGATCCCAATGCCCTTTGGCTGTTTAGATGAGAGCTGACCGTCCGCTTGGGAACTTCCGTTCAGTGTGTCCTACGGGCTTGAGTATCTTCCTTCGATGAGACCAGAGTTGAACCGCCTGAAAGGATAAAAAGTCTGGGCGGGTTAGGCAGGACCATCTGAATGCAAGATACATATAGCCCACCATTTTTTTTATTTTAATAGTTACACGTTTTCTTTTTATTCATGTTCCCCAAATTATAATTATTCTAGCAATAAAAGAAAATAAAACCTTGCCACTTATGATGTTGGTGGGATCGAGGACCGCTTTAGAAGGTCTCCACCCTCTAACCTTAAATTGGCAAAGGGGGTCCACTTTACCCCTCTATGACCTCTCCGCTATCCAATGCCTTCTCAGGGGCGCCTTGAAGCTGTCTCTAGTGTAGAGGGGTTTTCCTTTTCTTATTTTTCGGGGTAATAGAGCTTTTACTTTACTCCAATCTTCAGACTAGCCCCTTGGCAAAACTTTGTTCGGAACTTTGGTGCCACCATTTTGCTTTTTTCAGGGCATCGGCCCTCATGATGTGCAGACCTAAACTAGGCCATTAACCTATCGATTTCCCGGTTGGAGTCCCGACGCCACATGGTAGGATGGAGGAAAGATGGCTCTCTCTGGGAAAATGCAGATCCCAGGGTTCTATAACTCTAGACGGCTTAGTCTTCTTCGGAGCTTATGACCTTCAAATGAGGTCATAGTCCCCCGGGGACTCGAAAAGTGAGGTGAGTGAGAATAGGATCTTCTCCCCTAAGGGATGAATCAGGTGACAGACGGGCTTTCTGCTAATTCGGCAGGTGAACAGGCAAAAGATGGCTTGTCCGGCCTCTTAGCGCCCTCATGCAGTGATGTCAAGGCTCGAGCAGACAAGCGGCATAGTAGGGTAAGTGGAGCCTAAAGCACATTCAGATCCCTCATCAAGAAGCTCTTTGTCCTCTTCTGGCTAACCGGCTTCAAGCGCTTTTTAGTAAGCCATGATCGACACCGGAGTGAGCAAGCCATAGCATTTTTGCTAGATTTATTTAACAGGATCTGGACTTAAGGTATTCCTTTGCCCCCAAACTACTGGCAAATGGCTTCTGTGCTGGCTTTTCAAAAACCGGGAAGAGATCACTATACTCAGACTAGTTTCCGCAGAAGTTTCCTAACTTCCTGCGTAAACAATTTGGTGGAGAACTTGTAAATGTTAGATTAGCCGTTTTCCTATAATATGGAAGCCACAGATCTTCAGCACAGCGCGGCTTTCGCAAGTTTCACTCCAAATCGGATGCACTGCTCCGACTGTAAAATGCTATCGGGTCTTCCTTCATAGACAGAACTATGCCACGGTGCTTTTCGATCTGGAGAAAGCCTATGAATCCGCATGGCAATACAATATCATGGAGATACTTCACACGATGGAGGGGAGAGGATGTCTCCACATTTTTATTTCTGAGTTTCTACGAGATCGTTGATTCCGCGAACGTTTACGAGAAACTGGCACCACCCTAATAGGGCAGGAAGAGGGCGTCTAGCATGGAATTGTACTCAGTGTCATACTCTTGCTTCTGAGCATAAATGCCATCTTCTCTGTGCTGCTCTAAGATCTTCTTGCTACACTTTATGTATACAATATTTCTATGTCTATTGATGCGCCTCAGATGCCAGCTATGCAGCGTTGACTCCAACAGGTATTGAACCGCATATCTCGCTATGCCGAGGCGTACAAGTTTCGGTTATCCTTGGCCAATACTAAGGTGGTGCACTCCTGCGCCATCTATGGCTTTAGCCCAACCCAGACCTGCCCTTAAATGGGATTCTCTTGGACGTGGTGAATTCTTACCATTTCCTTGATCTTATTTTAGACTGAAGTCTTACACTGGAGGCTCATATTTGCAGCCTTATGGATTCTTGTACTCACTCCATAGACATTATTTGTTCCGTGACGTTCAGCAGTTGTGGTGCGGATAAGGCTAATGCATTTTCATACAGATCTTTGTGGAGTTTATACAGATGTGAGTTTTACGCATCCGCAGTTGAGCGTGTAAGATGGACTCGATGCACCCCACTAGTCTCCACCTGGCGACAGGCTCCTCCTGAAAGTATAACGTCGAGAGGTTACTTGTCGATCCTGGGAAGATACCACTTGCTCTACCCCATATACAGTGTTTTATGCGTTTATAAGCGCGTGTCCGGCGTCTTCTTGCGGCACAACGGCTATCAATGCATCTGCAGTCGATCTCCACGGTGTCTATGTAGCCGAGAGAGGCTAGTCTTACTCTATGTTCTTTGGGTTTAGGACTAAGAAACTCCTTCGACAGAGCTTGGTGTAGCTCTTCGTCCGGTCGTGCCTATGGTTCTGCCTAGCATGCCACCCTAGAGGATACCACGTTTGACTATTTTTCGTTAAACCTCTGCTACCAGGGCTTCCATAACTTTGGGAGTATTGCTTTTGATATTTTTGGAGCACACTTCGTGTCACGCTAGATCCGTACTAATGGACACAGATGACTCTAATTTCCAGGAACGTGGTCGCCTACTACGCCAAATCTCCTATGTTTGAAGTCACCGAGGCTCAGGGTCTCTACTCGGCTCTGCATCTATTTTCACGGACGAGCTGGTAAGAGAGATACACGTCATGGCCGGTTTGGAGACTAAATTTTGATTTTTAGCGACTAACAAAGCAATCTAAGTGCTCTCAGGCCATTGGAATTTCTTAACTCCCTGGTTCGCGGAATCTGTGACGCCCCAGTTGCACCTAGTGGATACCGTGTTTATCTTCGGCTGGTTTCTTGAACATATAAGGCTTGCAGGTGAATGAGCGTGCAAATGAGGATGCGAAATAGTCCACGATGAATGAGTGACCTAACAAGCATTTCTCTCTTACTTACACTGACTATATAGCAGAAATCAGGTCAGCCCTCTGAGATGCCTAGTAAAGAGGATGGAAGACGGCTGAGAACAATTCAAAGTTTCGTGCCAATAAACAGCGACTATTCCTTTGACCTACCCGCTAATGTCGCGAATACCCTCAGCTTGCTTTCTGCCGTTCTCGAATTGTTGGGAACACTACAGGAGCACACCGCCATTTAATGAAGAGACAAGGCAGTTGTGATCAGAGAGAATATTAAGGTTATCTTCCTGGTGAGTTTCACAGAGTTTACACGGACTGGTTGACCTAGACAAGCGTTTTGCTTTGCTCCATTCTAATTAAATGGCAAGAATCAGGTTATATCTTTGGGCTTTATGGCAAAGAAAATGAGAGAGGACTGACGGGAATTTAAACTTAGGTGCGATTGCGCGGCGACTTTTCCAGTCAACCTACTTCCCAATGCCTCGACCGCTTCAGTTTGGCTTTTGTACACTATTATCAGGAACACTAGCGGGAAGCAAGGCTGTTTGATGGACCACTACCATAATGGTTACTGTGTCGACTGCTTGCTCCTCCATACTGTCAGGCATATTCGTGTTGAATATCGTGGTGTAGGGGAGCTTCTCTTCCTGGTAACAGGACGAGTAAGGTGGCTACCGCTTGTCCCTGACATCGCGACTCCAATTCCTGTAAAAGGATTTATGATTAAATATCGTCCACAGATTTTAACTTCTTCTTTCTTCATCACGCCCTTTACAAATCTCATCTCCTTAAAAAATTTCCACGTGATCAATTCCGATGAATGATCCCTAAGCATTAAAGAAGATCTTTATCATACCGAGAGCCTGTAAATTATCCTCAAAAGGACGGGTTAAGAGGCAAAATTCCGCAAATTATAACAAACTCCAACCGTTTTTAAACTAAGAATGCAAAGCCATCGGTGAGGATTTACACCTGAGATTCCTTCAACCAAAACGATTTTGTGGGATCGGTCGTACCATCTATCAAAGTTAAAGGTATCATTTTGATTTCCCCAATGATTTGTAAATAGTGTGGCAAAAGATTCTGAAGTGGTAAAGCTGATGAACCTTTAACAAAACTTTTGCTCATAACTGTACACCTTCTGCACCTGAATATAATAAGAAGCCCATAACTGATTATTTTGCGGATTATTTATTTCCAAACCCTATAATTTCTCGACTGCAGGGGAATATATTATTAATGCACTTTGCCATAAAATAGAAAGATTTGTGAAACTAGAAACTAGGAAGATTTGGAAAGCTACAAAAGAGGGAGATTCGGGAAGATACAAAATAGGAAGATTTAGGAAGCTACAAGAGGAAGATTTGGGAAGCTACAAACGTGGAATATTTTAGAAGCGACAAAATAGGAAGTTTTGGAAAGCTACAAAAGAGGAAGTTAAATGAGTAGAGAGGGGTAGAATAAAAAGGTGAAATTATTCCAATAATGAAAAGAAAGAGAATAAAAATGATGCTCTGAAAAGAAAAAGATATCGACGTATTTGAAATTCATTGACAACTAAAGGTGATCAACTGGGGTTGATTTCTAGATTAATAATAAGGAAAGCGTTTGAACAGTGAATTTTCGTTAGAGTTAAAACATAACATAGAGACAAAGAGGGTTTATCTTAATTTAGAGGTTTAGAATCTTCTATAGACTCTTCCCATATATTTTTTAAGGACCACATGCCGCATATAAATATATCATCACTGAAAGTTTAAAATTGATGGAGGTGCGTTTAAAAACTTACCGCATGAGAGTATCCTCTTTTTACGTTCTAGCAAAACAAGTCACTTCCATTTCTCTTATAAGCATTAAATAAGGTGACGTCACGCTAGCTCCGAGACAAAGGGACAGGTATACTAGTACTTGGGCATCATACATGGGCCAAAAAGACGTAGACGGGCCGTAGACCCCTTGTGTTCCCCAATGAGGAAATCCATATAGCAATCACTAACTATGTAGGTGGTGGTAAAACCCTTAAGTCTTACATATCTACCCATCTTATCATCAATACACACTGGCAAACGCTACATTAAATGAACATCTCTGACAATAAAGCCATGTGTGATCCACAACTCGATGGCAGCTTTCCTTCGTTATCATTATCCTAGCACCGATCCATATTCACCCAATCTCATCCCCTTCCCCTGCCTCGTGGACAATTTATGCCTGTTATTCCAATTTCTAACTCTGCCTTTAATTTGGCATTCCCCATTACCCTTGCATGGTTATATAAGTTTGTTAATTAATTAATTATTGAGTTTTAAATAATAAACTCTCTTTTTTTAATTTGTTGTCGAGTAATTCCGCAAACGAAAGATATGGTAGGAGGAAACAGAAACCAATCAGATGTGGTCTGTTTAATGTTCACGTTTCGCTCACAGTTTCCTCAGAACAATGGAATTTTTTTAAGGGAAAGGGAGTGCGGTCTCGCAACCCCACCTCTACTCGATTCCCCACTCAATTTAAGTGGGAGTATTAGAGGATAAAGCCAACGACCGACTCACTCCTGGATAGACTCCCGGCATTTCTGGATCTTACCTCAATATGAACCAAGGGAGGGGGGCTTGGTAAGGAAACTCGAAACAATAGTAAAAACGTAAAGTTCTCGGTAGTTAGCAAGGGATCACTTTCTTCGCCAAAGCTCGGCTGATAGTAAATGTAAAAAATTAAAATCTGGAACTACAATGTCTTTGCATGAATCCGTCAGGTGAAGGATTCGATGGTGCTGCAATATTTGTAAAGTAAGGACTAAAATACAAAAAATACAGAGATTGGAAGAGCCATATCAATAAAACTATAGATGGAATTAAGTAACATCATAGTTGCAACAAATTACCAGCCATCTAAGATGCCAGCAAATTCCGTTACATAACTTTACGAATCTCTTTAATTATAGGTCGTCTGTTATCTTGTACTTTTAAATGCTCGCTATATTTTGAAATAATATGAACACAACTCAATACACTACTTAATAGAGAAATACTAAAGAGACTGGGAACCAACTACCCCACCTACTTTTGAAGAGAATTTGCAAAAAAAAACGGACATCGGCCTGGCTAACACTAATTGGCTCTTCAACTAATACATGGAACCAGTAGAAGTACCTTGCAGTGACTACACTTCAACTCTAATGCCTGTTAACATTTGGTGAAAAGAAAAGCTTACCAGAGTGTGGATTGGGATAATTTTAAAGATAAATTTCGGACTTACGTACCCAACCCCCTCGATTAAGACACTCTAGATGAAATCGATGAGGAACTACATAGGATTAGAAAATAAAATACAAATGCAGATGAGGTGGCCATACACTAAACCATCCAGCAATTTAGATTGGCATCAGAAATGATGCAAAAAGGCAAGGAGATTAGCTGGGTGGTAGAAGGGATAAGAAGATACGAACCAAAAATGGAAATATTCAGTGCACTCAGGAGACAGAAAAGAGAATTAGTCGAGTAAATTTGTGAGAAACAAAGAGAGAAATGGGCTCACCAGATCTAGAAAATAGATGTAGAAACACTCCCAAAGGAATTCTGGAAACAGGTAAACAGATTAAAACTAAAGGCAGAAATGATAGAATGAAAATTAGATCCGCAAAAGGTAATATAACCGAAGAGGAGGCAGAAATAGAGATCTAGTTCAAAGAACACTGTGAAATGTGCTTAACATAAGCGAAGAAGAGAACGAAAACTACGACATAGAGTTCTAAAATCAAATAGCATTGTAAATAAACGAAGAAATCGAAAAGACATAGACTTTCCATTTTGTCGAGAAAGAGAGGAACACACATACACAGGGGCGAGGACGTCACCATAGCAATTGAAGAATTAAAAGAAACTATCAAGAGCTTCCAACATACATAGAACCACCGCAAAATTGTAACTCGATAGAATAGACCGCCTAGAAGCTCTCCAGAACATGCTGGAAGAAAATAGAAGTTTATTTAAAGCTTCGATAAATACGCGATACTCTCCCAATGAAATAAATGTAGCAAAGATGAACTTCATCTCCAGGGCGAGAAAACTCACAGATCAAGTGGGAAACTACTGCTCTCTCTCTCTCTCTCTCGCTGCAAATTTGATCAGAAAGCTATTCGAAAAAATACTCAACAATAGACTGATGAATTATTCCGAGGACAAAGCGATAAGAAACAACTTCTAATTTAGTTTTAGAAAAAACAAACACCAAGAGGGCACTAGGAGGCATCTTGTATGAGATCGCAAAAGAGAAAAGATGAGCCTGGACAAACTCAAATCATGGAAGAAGGGTATGTAATTTTAGGTCATGAGACTTGGAATGAACAACAGTATATAAATAATATTGTGTGATTATGTAATGAAAAGATATTTATTTAAAGCATTCGGCAGCAAACAAGGGGGAAAAAAATTCGAGCTCGTTGCCAGACTAACCCCAAGTTAGGTTTTTAAGGAAATCTCTTTATTCAAGCTACACCTCAGATATATCCCCACCCAAATATGAGGGATGCCTTAACATCTAATTCTCCTATGATATTAGCCAGCTTATTATTGGTCCCTACAGGAACGGAGCGATGTAGGCTAGAATGGCGGCGAAAAAGATAGACAGGATCAACAACTATAAAGCAAAATGAAAGGTAAAAACTAACCGGGATTAATTTATAATTGTACCCATTTACAGCAAGCTTTTATCAGATGTATATGTACAGGTACGATAAAGATTGTAAAGTTTGGATTAACCACAACATCAGGTTATAAAAACCACGTTACGCAGAGAGTAAATAAAGGAAAAGCAGACTTTTATTCTTATATAAGTTAATAAACCAGGGGTGACCAAGTTCTTTGATAAGGAGAGCCACATAGGATACTTTTCATACATATTTAAAAGTTTAAGAGCCAGAGAAATTATTGCATTTAAAAGTGTTAAAAATACTAGTACCTCATAAAAGCCCTATTCGCTATCACCAAAACTTTTTTAATCTTTGCTGGTTCATACATCCCTAAATGTTCAAACACAAAATTGCTGTTTTAAATTTGCATCATAAAATTTGCATGATGCAAAATTAAAATTTATCGAAGTTCTACTAACTGATGTAAAACATTTTAACCTTGCTCGTTGAAGTCTTTGGTTGAGATTTAATTTTTCTCGTTAAAAGTTTTAATTCTGGCTGAAATGATGTTGATGCTGTTCGGAGGAGCTCAATAAGGCGGCTGCTGGTGAGGATACCACGATGTTTAGATTTGATAAAATTCATAACAGAGAAGAGAGTATCACAGCTATAAGTTGTTCAGAAGACTGAAAGAAGCCGGAAGCCAAATATTTTTAAGATTAGGATACTTTGCTTGACGGATTTGTTTCCAAAAGTCAGTTCGAGATGATTTTTTATGTGCTAGTTTCAAGGTCAAATCTTCTTGCAGATCAATAAGCTCTGGTTCTATTGAAAAAGCATCCAAGACAAAAAGTGGAGCAACAGGATAGCTATCACTTATTACATCGATTGCAAACGAATTCAAAGGTACTTTAAAGCATGGTTTCAGCCATTTTAGTTTCTCAAACCTGTTATCAAAATTATGATAAAGTGTCTAGGTTTCCTTTGTATTGTGTTAATTTTTTCTCATAAATTTTAATGTTCGACAAAGCTGCTAATCTTGATTTAAGGTTGGAAAAGGAGTCAATTTTGGGGAAGCAGCCAGATCTCTTTGAAAAATCTTTATTTTATTTTGATGAATTAAAACTGATTGTGCTAGCTCTGTAATAAATTTGTTCCTTCCTTGAAGTGCAAGAGTTAAATATTGGAGATGTTGCACTACATCTGTAAGCAACATCAGATCTTGGATCCATTCATGATATTCTAGTTGTGGGTAATTCTTTCTTTTTTCTTTCATGAAGGGAATAATTGGCTCAAAAAGGGAAAAAGCTAATTAAAAAGATTTGTAGTTGACAGCTATCTTACAATACAGTAGAATAAAAGGTCATTTGGCTTTTCTTCAAGCTCCAGCACACCAATAAAATGTCTGAATTCAGGGTGTGTTTTGGCACTTGTGCGAATGAAATTCACAAATTCTAAAACGCAATTTATAACATTGTTAAACTTAAAGTGTTTACCTGTTAAATTCCCAAGATTGATGATTCAGTGAACAAAGGGAAATTCAGGAGAGTTGTGTTCTTATGTTAATTGCCCAACTAGGCAAGTTTTGTGACCTATCATGGTGGTGCTCCATATGTTGCAATGTTCTCTAGTGAACAAGCGACAGCACAACTTATTTCAGAAATACGTTTATCTGTAGTGTGGCGAGAGATAGGGATTTGCTTTATTGCCTGTTTAGGTTTTGAGTTCTCTGGTGCAAGAATTTCAATCACATCACTAATATTCTTTTTATAAAATAAACAATAACTGTAAGGAAGTCTACTTCAAGCAAAACTCCAAGCTATAACAAAACTGGCTTCAATAGTTAAATCATTTTACTTACAGATGGAAAATAGTCTACTTTGTTGAGCTAATAAACTAGATCTTAAATCTTTTGCAGTTCAGATTTAGGAGGAAAATCAGATGCAAATTTTTTAGGATTAGTTTCATGGTGACTGACGTTTTGAATTACTGCCTTTAAAGTGGCTTATGTAGTTTTACAGATGAGATACAGACCCTTATCATCCTTAAAAGTAAAAACAATCTCGTGCTCCTATTGTTGGTTGAAAACTGCTTTCTTGTTCGTATTTCCGTTATACACTTTTCTCTTTTTCAGTCATTTTTAAGGTGGGTTTTATCAATTTAATTAAAAACAATCTTTACTATTAATCACAAAAGTGTTTAGCTCCGCACAAATTGCACAACGAATATTCCACTACTGTAGTAAGCGAACACTGGACTGAATATTGAAGGCAGCAAGCGAAGCGGTGCAGTTTCAACAGCCTCTCTAAAACCATTTTTTTTACTCGGTGTCTGCACTATCTGGAAACTACATAGCTTCTGATTATTCTTTTTCTCGCTGTAATATTTGAAAAGATGATGTGGATAAGGTGTTGAAATTGGCTCATAATAGCAAATAAAATGTATCTTATGTAACATATTCGCATCATTCGTGATTTAACGGGCAGGTCCATTTTAGAAACTCGATTGACGTGCCACTGCACTCGATCTCGGGAATGATTCTGTGAAATGAAATTTATTTTAATCTTAGAAAGATTATTTATTCGTGTAGGAAAGCAAATAACTACTGTATATTGCGTGTAATATTCGAATTAATTTATGAAGTTATTACTATTAAATATTAGTTCAAATTCCAATGAAGCCCCCCCAAAATTAATATTGTCCCAAGAGCCAAACAAAGTACTTCCAAGACCCGCATTTGGCTCGAGAGCCACAATTTGGCCACCGTTGTGATAAACCTTAGCATGAAAATTAAGAGGAAGATCTACCGAGATATAATACAATCTGCAATAATTTATCCAACAATATCAATGTACATTATCTCGAGGAGAGTTCAAAGAGTTCAGAATAGAGTAGTGTAGATCAACGCAAATGCTAGAATAAGTGAATTAAGATGACAAAGAGATCTAAGCAGGGGGCGAAAATAAAGCCATCCAACACAATAATTGCAAAGAGAGCCAGAGACGTCATAGAAAAGACGCAAAACGAAATAGGCAAAGATTTGTCTAACCAGATGGATAAAAGGAAAGGGTACAGAAATCATCACCTATTTCCAAGCTTACTGTGGCTAGAGGAAGGAAAAGAGGACTAGAAAATCTATCGCTGATGAAAGAGAAGATTATATTACAACGGTAGCATAATTAAATAGTCAAAGATAACTAGAGCAGGAAAAGAAACGAAAATTCAATGGTAGAAGCATATACCAGTATTAGTAACAATGCTTAGTAATAACGGTTTGAATGCATACTGCAAACAAACATAATTGTGTGATTCCTAGACAGAGCGCAATTTTTACGTAAACACTCCTTACAATAGACAGAAATAACCCTGATCTGGTGGCAAAGTAGCATCCCTTTCCAAATCTCTCCTTCCAAATTTTAGCATCTGTACTCTCATCTATCGGACTCACACATGAGACTCAGGGTAAACACGCGGGATTAGGGGTCACGAAGTAGCAATAAATATAATACATAGTTAACATGTTGGAAATCATGGTTCGGATTCCACGTAAAGCCGAGGTTCTATGACTGCCTAAATTCCCTTTGTTGTCTTCTACTACATTTCCTCACGGTCCTATCCTTAACTTTTCCTCCTCCTTATTTTTAAAATCGTTCCAATTGAAAATTATTTGGTAACGAAAAAAATTATAACATTGTTAGCATTTTTGACATGATTAAAAGGACTTAATGTATTGCTTGCTTTCCTAACATCTTCCATCTGTTCATAAAAGCGCTTATCTATTGACCTCCCCGTTTCTCCACTGTAGATTAAAGGAAAGTTATTGACTTTAGGCGGGATTAAGGATGCACTAGCATCTTTTTTCTGTGCCTTGGGATTGGTAGAAGGGAAAGATTTCCTGATGTTTGAATGGTATTTGATTGTTGTAGGTTGGAATAGACAATTGAGTTTAATCCTTTAAATAAGTGATAAAATGGAAAGGCAGTTTCAATGTAGCCTAAATGTGTTCAATTTAATTAGCTAATTATCAAAAGATGTTAATGACCTTAAATTAACGCCCCCAAATTAATGGCGGTGGCTCATTGCTCGATATTCGTATGAATTGAGAGATTTAATAGCGTTTATATCCTGATATAGCGGCTTACTTTCTACACACACACCTACACACACACCTACACACACACACACACACATATATATATATATATATATATATATATATATAAAGGGTGTTCTATTAAGACGGATCGCAGTTAGCAGTAAATATACATTGCAATGTATATTTACTGCTAACTGCGATCCGTCTTAATGGAACACCCTTTATATATATATATATATATATATATATATATATATATATATATATATATATATATATATATATATATTGTAGATTTTCCTATAATTTGGTTTCGCTATATTGATGATATCCTTTGCTTGTGGCCCAATTCTGAAAATATTTGTCTTTTTTTGGACAAACTTAATTCCCTTGTACCTTCCATCAAACTTACCCTTGAAATAGAACAAAATGGAAGTATTCCTTTTCTCGCTTTATTAATACACCGCGCGCCTTCTGGTTTCAAATTCTCTGTCTATCGGAAACCAACTAATTCTTCTTCTTATATTCACTTTTACTCCTCTCACCAAATTAAAGCCAAAAGATCAATTTTTATTTCAATTTTTCTCCCTGAGCACTTCGTGTGGTTAGTCCTGAATTCTTTGAGTCTGAAGTTTCCAAAAAATTTTTACATCGCTCATAAACTTTGCTATCATTTTGATTTACTTGATAAATGGCTTCAGTTAGTTAAAAAGTCTTTTTATCATTTTGAACCTCACGCGCCTTTTAATGACAAGAATACTCTTGTACTTCCTTTTAATCCATCCTTTGCTTCTCTCCTCATATTTTAAAATCTATAGACATTTTTGTAATATTTAACTATAATAATACTATCTCTATACTATTAGTTAAGAACGCCTCTTCTCCTATTGATAATGTATATTGCGTAAAATATCTCGATTGCTCTAAATATTACTTTGGCCATTCAGGTAAATGTTTAAAAAAACAAATTTTCCAGCATAAATATAATGTCCGTAGCGGGGAAGAAAGCAGCTCATTTTATGTTCATATGTCATATCTTAATTACAATATTGATTGGAATTCTGCTAAAATCATCTGTCATAATAATGATACAATTTCAAGAAATATCATTAAATCAACCTTTATTAGTAAATTTCCAAATTTTAATTTAAGTCCTGGCTTATATAAATTCGATGGTTATTTTTTAAATTATATTCACAATGCAACGTCAAAACTCTTATTTTAAGACTAAATATTTATATTAATCTTAATAGACTATTTAATTTTTTTTGTGCATCTATGTAGCCTTATGTTTATGTATGTGTATTTATTTTCTCTTGAGTCAAGACTTCAGAACATTTGTACTTATTCTACCTTGCTTTTTCAATCCAGACCTATGATGTTAATCTCTCGCTTAGATTTGCTCCCTCCCTAATTGCTTAGATGGTATTGTAATCCTCTTGACAACCTTTAGTCTTTTAAATTTACCTGATTTAATGATCTTAGTTTGTATTTATCTTCCTTGTTTTTGTTTTTTTCTGTCACACTTCTCTCCTACTAATGTTTCCATTTCATATTAATTCATTTTGTTGATTAGGTTTTGCTTTTTTTGTGGGCGTTTCATCTCCTTTGTATCATCTTTATATATGTATATTACAATTTTCAATACTTTTGTTATTCCTTGATAAAGAACTGGAAAAAAAGTACGAAAGTACTTGGAATCCATGTATTGATTTTCCCTGTGGGCTTCGTTGCATTTATTGCTTACTCACGCGATACTTTGTGAATTTTCCATATATATATATGTATATATATATATATATATATATATATATATATATATATATATATATATATATATATATATATATATATATACATATATATAGATATATATATATATATAAATTATTCATGAGCGTGAAAGAATGATGAAAATGAATCCAACAAACCTCAAGAAACAGAAAACAGGAAAATTTTCTTCGGAAATATTATTTCCTAATTTTTAAAAATTCCGTACAGGGGTGGGATTCGAACCGTGCGCACTGAGGCAGCGAGCATCCCGTTTTCTATTTCTTGCGGTTTGTTGGATTCATATATATATATATATATATATATATATATATATAAATGTATATATCTCTCAAAGTAGCACGAGAGAATGATGGAAATGAATCCATAAGACCACATTGAAAGAGAAAACGGAATAATTTTTCCTTACAGTAATATTTTTATTACCTTTTTCGAAAAATCCGTGCAGGTAAGTGATTCGAACCAGGCACACTGAGGCATTGAGCACCGCTTTGATCACAGTTAAAAGTATGCCGTTAGTACACTACGCTACGCAGAGAACCAAATAATTCTCTGAATAGAATAGCTTTTAAGGAACACTTTCGCCAGTTCGAACGAAGACTATAAAAGAAATAGAAAATTAATTGGAAATTCAAAGAATAAATGAGGAATAGGTAAACGCGTGGCAGATATACAAATGTATATATCTCTCAAAGTAGCACGAGAGAATGATGGAAATGAATCCATAAAACCACATTGAAAGAGAAAACGGAATAATTTTTCTTTGCAGTAATATTTTTATTACCTTTTTCGAAAAATCCGTGCAGGTAAGCGATTCGAACCAGGCAAACTGAGGCAGCAAGCACCGCTTTGATCACAGTTAAAAGTATGCCGTTAGTACACTACGCTACGCAGAGAACCAAAAAATTCTCTGAATAGAATAGCTTTTAAGGAACACTTTCGCCAGTTCGAACGGAGACTATGAAAGAAATAGAAAATTAATTGGGTATTCAAAGAATAAATGAGGAATAGGTAAACGCGTGGCAGATATACAAATGTATATATCTCTCAAAGTAGCACGAGAGAATGATGGAAATGAATCCATAAAACCACATTGAAAGAGAAAAGGGAATAATTTTTCTTTGCAGTAATATTTTTATTACCTTTTTCGAAAATTCCGTGCAGGTAAGCGATTCGAACCAGGCACACTGAGGCAGCGAGCACCGCTTTGATCACAGTTAAAAGTATGCCGTTAGTACACTACGCTACGCAGAGAACCAAAAAATTCTCTGAATTAAATAGCTTTTAAGGAACACTTTCGCCAGTTCGAACGGAGACTATGAAAGAAATAGAAAATTGATTGGGAATTCAAAGAATAAATGAGGAATAGGTAAACGCGTGGCAGATATAAAAATGTATATATCTCTCAAAGTAGCACGAGAGAATGATGGAAATGAATCCACAAAACCACATTGAAAGAGAAAACGGAATACTTTTTCTTTGCAGTAATATTTTTATTACCTTTTTCAAAAAATCCGTGCAGGTAAGCGATTCGAACCAGGCACACTGAGGCAGCAAGCACCGCTTTGATCACAGTTAAAAGTATGCCGTTAGTACACTACGCTACGCAGAGAACCAAAAAATTCTCTGAGTAGAATAGCTTTTAAGGAACAATTTCGCCAGTTCGAACGGAGACTATAAAAGAAATAGAAAATTAATTGGGAATTCAAAGAATAAATGAGGAATAGGTAAACGCGTGGCAGATATACAAATGTATATATCACTCAAAGTAGCACGAGAGAATGATGGAAATGAATCCATAAAACCACATTGAAAGAGAAAACGGAATAATTTTTCTTTGCAGTAATATTTTTATTACCTTTTTCGAAAAATCCGTGCAGGTAAGCGATTCGAACCAGGCACACTGAGGCAGCGAGTACCGCTTTGATCACAGTTAAAAGTATGCCGTTAGTACACTACGCTACGCAGAGAACCAAAAAATTCTCTGAATAGAATAGATTTAAGGAACACTTTCGCCAGTTCGGACGGAGACTATGAAAGAAATAGAAAATTAATTGGGAATTCGAAGAATAAATGAGGAATAGGTAAACGCGTGGCAGATATACAAATGTATATATCTCTCAAAGTAGCACGAGAGAATGATGGAAATGAATCCATAAAACCACATTGAAAGAGAAAACGGAATAATTTTTCTTTGCAGTAATATTTTTATTACCTTTTTCGAAAAATCCGTGCAGGTAAGCGATTTGAACCAGGCACACTGAGGCAGCAAGCACCGCTTTGATCACAGTTAAAAGTATGCCGTTAGTACACTACGCTACGCAGAGAACCAAAAAATTCCCTGAATAGAATAGCTTTTAAGGAACACTTTCGCCAGTTCGAACGGAGACTATAAAAGTAATAGAAAATTAATTGGGAATTCAAAGAATAAGTGAGGAATAGGTAAACGCGTGGCAGATATACAAATGTATATATTTCTCAAAGTAGCACGAGAGAATGATGGAAATAAATCCATAAAACCACATTGAAAGAGAAAACGGAATACTTTTTATTTGCAGTAATATTTTGATTACCTTTTTCGAAAAATCCGTGCAGGTAAGCGATTCGAACCAGGCACACTGAGGCAGCGAGCACCGCTTTGATCACAGTTAAAAGTATGCCGTTAGTACACTACGCTACGCAAAGAACCAAAAAATTCTCTGAATAGAATAGCTTTTAAGGAACAGTTTCGCCAGTTCGAACGGAGACTATGAAAGAAATAGAAAATTAATTGGGAATTCAAAGAGTAAATGAGGAATAGGTAAACGCGTGGCAGATATACAAATGTATATATCTCTCTAAGTAGCACTAGAGAATGATTGAAATGAATCCATAAAACCACATTGAAAGAGAAAACGGAATAATTTTTCTCCGCAGTAATATTTTTATTACCTTTTTCGAAAAATCCGTGCAGGTAAGCGATTCGAACCAGGCACACTGAGGCAGCAAGCACCGCTTTGATCACAGTTAAAAGTATGCCGTTAGTACACTACGCTACGCAGAGAACCAAAAAATTCTCTGAATAGAATAGCTTTTAAGGAACACTTTCGCCAGTTCGAACGGAGACTATAAAAGAAATAGAAAATTAATTGGGAATTCAAAGAATAAATGAGGAATAGGTAAACGCGTGGCAGATATACAAATGTATATATCTCTCAAAGTAGCACGAGAGAATGATGGAAATGAATCCATAAAACCACATTGAAAGAGAAAAGGGAATAATTTTTCTTTGCAGTAATATTTTTATTACCTTTTTCGAAAAATCCGTGCAGGTAAGCGATTCGAACCAGGCAAACTGAGGCAGCGAGCACCGCTTTAAACAGGTAAAAGTATGCCGTTAGTACACTACGCTACGCAGAGAACCAAAAAATTCTCTGAATAAAATAGGTTTTGAGGAACACTTTCGCCAGTTCGAACGGAGACTATGAAAGAAATAGAAAATTAATTGGGAATTCAAAGAATAAATGAGGAATAGGTAAACGCGTGGCAGATATACAAATGTATATATCTCTCAAAGTAGCACGAGAGAATGATGGAAATGAATCCACAAAACCACATTGAAAGAGAAAACGGAATAATTTTTCTTCGCAGTAATATTTTTATTACCTTTTTCAAAAAATCCGTGCAGGTAAGCGATTCGAACCAGGCACACTGAGGCAGCAAGCACCGTTTTGATCACAGTTAAAAGTATGCCGTTAGTACACTACGCTACGCAGAGAACCAAAAAATTCTCTGAATAGAATAGCTTTTAAGGAACACTTTCGCCAGTTCGAACGGAGACTATGAAAGAAATAGAAAATTAATTGGGAATTCAAAGAATAAATGAGGAATAGGTGAACGCGTGGCAGATATACAAATGTATATATCTCTCAAAGTAGCACGAGAGAATGATGGAAATGAATCCATAAAACCACATTGAAAGAGAAAACGGAATAATTTTTCTTTGCAGTAATATTTTTATTACCTTTTTCGAAAAATCCGTGCAGGTAAGCGATTCGAACCAAGGAAACTGAGGCAGCGAGCACCGCTTTGATCACAAGTAAAAGTATGCCGTTAGTACACTACGCTACGCAGAGAAGCAAAAAATTCTCTGAATAGAATAACTTTTGAGGAACACTTTCGCCAGTTCGAACGGAGACTATGAAAGAAATAAAAAATTGATTGGGAATTCAAAGAATAAATGAGGAATAGGTAAACGCGTGGCAGATATACAAATGTATATATCTCTCAAAGTAGCACGAGAGAATGATGGAAATGAATCCACAAAACCACATTGAAAGAGAAAACGGAATAATTTTTCTTTGCAGTAATATTTTTATTACCTTTTTCGAAAAATCCGTGCAGGTGAGCGATTCGAACCAGGCACACTGAGGCAGCAAGCACCGCTTTGATCACAGTTAAAAGTATGCCGTTAGTACACTACGCTACGCAGAGAACCAAAAAATTCTCTGAATAGAATAGCTTTTAAGAAACACTTTCGCCAGTTCGAACGGAGACTATGAAAGAAATAGAAAATTAATTGGGAATTCAAAGAATAAATGAGGAATAGGTAAACGCGTGGCAGATATACAAATGTATATATCTCTCAAAGCAGCACGAGAGAATGATGGAAATGAATCCATAAAACCACATTGAAAGAGATAACGGAATAATTTTTCTTCGCAGTAATATTTTTATTACCTTTTTCGAAAAATCCGTGCAGGTAAGCGATTCGAACCAGGCACACTGAGGCAGCAAGCACCGCTTTGATCACAGTTAAAAGTATGCCGTTAGTACACTACGCTACGCAGAGAACCAAAAAATTCTCTGAATAGAATAGATTTTAAGGAACACTTTCGCCAGTTCGAACGGAGACTATAAAAGAAATAGAAAATTAATTGGGAATTCAAAGAATAAATGAGGAATAGGTAAACGCGTGGCAGATATACAAATGTATATATCTCTCAAAGGAGCACGAGAGAATGATGGAAATGAATCCATAAAACCACATTGAAAGAGAAAACGGAATAATTTTTCTTTGCAGTAATATTTTTATTACCTTTTTCGAAAAATCCGTGCAGGTAAGCGATTCGAACCAAGGAAACTGAGGCAGCGAGCACCGCTTTGATCACAAGTAAAAGTATCCTGTTAGTACACTACGCTACGCAGAGAACCAAAAAATTCTCTGAATAGAATAACTTTTGAGGAACACTTTCGCCAGTTCGAACGGAGACTATGAAAGAAATAAAAAATTGATTGGGAATTCAAAGAATAAATGAGGAATAGGTAAACGCGTGGCAGATATACAAATGTATATATCTCTCAAAGTAGCACGAGGGAATGAGGGAAATGAATCCACAAAACCACATTGATAGAGAAAACGGAATAATTTTTCTTTGCAGTAATATTTTTATTACCTTTTTCGAAAAATCCGTGCAGGTAAGCGATTCGAACCAGGCACACTGAGGCAGCAAGCACCGCTTTGATCACAGTTAAAAGTATGCCGTTAGTACACTACGCTACGCAGAGAACCAAAATTTCTCTGAATAGAATAGCTTTTAAGGAACACTTTCGCCAGTTCGAACGGAGACTATAAAAGAAATAGAAAATTAATTGGTAATTCAAAGAATAAATGAGGAATAGGTAAACGCGTGGCAGATATACAAATGTATATATCTCTCAAAGTAGCACGAGAGAATGATGGAAATGAATCCATAAAACCACATTGAAAGAGAAAACGGAATACTTTATCTTTGCAGTAATATTTTTATTACCTTTTTCGAAAAATCCGTGAAGGTAAGCGATTCGAACCAGCCACACTGAGGCAGCGAGCACCGCTTTGATCACAGTTAAAAGTATGCCGTTAGTACACTACGCTACGCAGAGAACCAAAAAATTCTCTGAATAGAATAGCTTTTAAGAAACACTTTCGCCAGTTCGAACGGAGACTATGAAAGAAATAGAAAATTAATTGGGAATTCAAAGAATAAATGAGGAATAGGTAAACGCGTGGCAGATATACAAATGTATATATCTCTCAAAGTAGCACGAGAGAATGATGGAAATGAATCCATAAAACCACATTGAAAGAGATAACGGAATAATTTTTCTTCGCAGTAATATTTTTATTACCTTTTTCGAAAAATCCGTGCAGGTAAGCGATTCGAACCAGGCACACTGAGGCAGCAAGCACCACTTTGATCACAGTTAAAAGTATGCCGTTAGTACACTACGCTACGCAGAGAACCAAAAAATTCTCTGAATTAAATAGCTTTTAAGGAACAGTTTCGCCAGTTCGAACGGAGACTATAAAAGAAATAGAAAATTAATTGGGAAATCAAAGAATAAATGAGGAATAGGTAAACGCGTGGCAGAAATACAAATGTATATATCTCTCAAAGTAGCACGAGAAAATGATGGAAATGAATCCATAAAACCACATTGAAAGAGAAAACGGAATAATTTTTCTTTGCAGTAATATTTTTATTACCTTTTTCGAAAAATCCGTGCAGGTAAGCGATTCGAACCAGGCACACTGAGGCAGCGAGCACCGCTTTGATCAAAGTTAAAAGTATGCTGTTAGTACACTACGCTACGCAGAGAACCAAAAAATTCTCTGAATAGAATAACTTTTGAGGAACCATTTCGCCAGTTCGAACGGAGACTATGAAAGAAATAGAAAATTAATTGGGAATTCAAAGAATAAATGAGGAATAGGTAAACGCGTGGCAGATATACAAATGTATATATCTCTCAAAGTAGCACGAGAGAATGATGGAAATGAATCCACAAAACCACATTGAAAGAGAAAACGGAATAATTTTTAATTGCAGTAATATTTTTATTACCTTTTTTGAAAAATCCGTGCAGGTAAGGGATTCGAACCAGGCACGCTGAGGCAGCAAGCACTGCTTTGATCACATTAAAAGTATGCCGTTAGTACACTACGCTACGCAGAGAACCAAAAAATTCTCTGAATAGAATAGCTTTTAAGGAACACTTTCGCCAGTTCGAACCGAGACTATGAAAGAAATAGAAAATTGATTGGGAATTCAAAGAATAAATGAGGAATAGGTAAACGCGTGGCAGATATACAAATGTATATATCTCTCAAAGTAGCACGAGAGAATGATGGAAATGAATCCACAAAACCACATTGAAAGAGAAAACGGAATAATTTTTCTTTGCAGTAATATTTTTATTACCTTTTTCGAAAAATACGTGCAGGTAAGCGATTCGAACCAGGCACACTGAGGCAGCAAGCACCGCTTTGATCACAGTTAAAAGTATGCCGTTAGTACACTACGCTACGCAGAGAACCAAAATTTCTCTGAATAGAATAGCTTTTAAAGAACACTTTCGCCAGTTCGAACGGAGACTATAAAAGAAATAGAAAATTAATTGGGAATTCAAAGAATAAATGAGAAATAGGTAAACGCGTGGCAGATATACAAATGTATATATCTCTCAAAGTAGCACGAGAGAATGATGGAAATGAATCCATAAAACCACATTGAAAGAGAAAACGGAATAATTTTTCTTTGCTGTAATAATTTTAACACCTTTTTCGAAAAATCCGTGAAGGTAAGCGATTCGAACCAGGCACACTGAGGCAGCAAGCACCGCTTTGATCACAGTTAAAAGTATGCCGTTAGTACACTACGCTACGCAGAGAACCAAAATTTCTCTGAATAGAATAGCTTTTAAGGAACACTTTCGCCAGTTCGAACGGAGACTATAAAAGGAATAGAAAATTAATTGGTAATTCAAAGAATAAATGAGGAATAGGTAAACGCGTGGCAGATATACAAATGTATATATCTCTCAAAGTAGCACGAGAGAATGATGGAAATGAATCCATAAAACCACATTGAAAGAGAAAACGGAATACTTTTTCTTTGCAGTAATATTTTTATTACCTTTTTCGAAAAATCCGTGAAGGTAAGCGATTCGAACCAGCCACACTGAGGCAGCGAGCACCGCTTTGATCACAGTTAAAAGTATGCCGTTAGTACACTACGCTACGCAGAGAACCAAAAAATTCTCTGAATAGAATAGCTTTTAAGAAACACTTTCGCCAGTTCGAACGGAGACTATGAAAGAAATAGAAAATTAATTGGGAATTCAAAGAATAAATGAGGAATAGGTAAACGCGTGGCAGATATACAAATGTATATATCTCTCAAAGTAGCACGAGAGAATGATGGAAATGAATCCATAAAACCACATTGAAAGAGATAACGGAATAATTTTTCTTCGCAGTAATATTTTTATTACCTTTTTCGAAAAATCCGTGCAGGTAAGCGATTCGAACCAGGCACACTGAGGCAGCAAGCACCACTTTGATTACAGTTAAAAGTATGCCGTTAGTACACTACGCTACGCAGAGAACCAAAAAATTCTCTGAATTAAATAGCTTTTAAGGAACAGTTTCGCCAGTTCGAACGGAGACTATAAAAGAAATAGAAAATTAATTGGGAAATCAAAGAATAAATGAGGAATAGGTAAACGCGTGGCAGAAATACAAATGTATATATCTCTCAAAGTAGCACGAGAAAATGATGGAAATGAATCCATAAAACCACATTGAAAGAGAAAAGGGAATAATTTTTCTTTGCAGTAATATTTTTATTACCTTTTTCGAAAAATCCGTGCAGGTAAGTGATTCGAACCAGGCACACTGAGGCAGCGAGCACCGCTTTGATCACAGTTAAAAGTATGCTGTTAGTACACTACGCTACGCAGAGAACCAAAAAATTCTCTGAATAGAATAACTTTTGAGGAACCCTTTCGCCAGTTCGAACGGAGACTATGAAAGAAATAGAAAATTAATTGGGAATTCAAAGAATAAATGAGGAATAGGTAAACGCGTGGCAGATATACAAATGTATATATCTCTCAAAGTAGCACGAGAGAATGATGGAAATGAATCCACAAAACCACATTGAAAGAGAAAACGGAATAATTTTTAATTGCAGTAATATTTTTATTACCTTTTTTGAAAAATCCGTGCAGGTAAGGGATTCGAACCAGGCACGCTGAGGCAGCAAGCACTGCTTTGATCACATTAAAAGTATGCCGTTAGTACACTACGCTACGCAGAGAACCAAAAAATTCTCTGAATAGAATAGCTTTTAAGGAACACTTTCGCCAGTTCGAACCGAGACTATGAAAGAAATAGAAAATTGATTGGGAATTCAAAGAATAAATGAGGAATAGGTAAACGCGTGGCAGATATACAAATGTATATATCTCTCAAAGTAGCACGAGAGAATGATGGAAATGAATCCACAAAACCACATTGAAAGAGAAAACGGAATAATTTTTCTTTGCAGTAATATTTTTATTACCTTTTTCGAAAAATACGTGCAGGTAAGCGATTCGAACCAGGCACACTGAGGCAGCAAGCACCGCTTTGATCACAGTTAAAAGTATGCCGTTAGTACACTACGCTACGCAGAGAACCAAAATTTCTCTGAATAGAATAGCTTTTAAAGAACACTTTCGCCAGTTCGAACGGAGACTATAAAAGAAATAGAAAATTAATTGGGAATTCAAAGAATAAATGAGAAATAGGTAAACGCGTGGCAGATATACAAATGTATATATCTCTCAAAGTAGCACGAGAGAATGATGGAAATGAATCCATAAAACCACATTGAAAGAGAAAACGGAATACTTTTTCTTTGCTGTAATAATTTTATTACCTTTTTCGAAAAATCCGTGAAGGTAAGCGATTCGAACCAGGCACACTGAGGCAGCGAGCACCGCTTTGATCACAGTTAAAAGTATGCCGTTATTACACTACGCTACGCAAAGAACCAAAACTTCTCTGAATAGAATAGCTTTTAAGGAACACTTTCGCCAGTTCGAACGGAGACTATGAAAGAAATAGAAAATTAATTGGGAATTCAAAGAATAAATGAGGAATAGGTAAACGCGTGGCAGATATACAAATGTATATATCTCTCAAAGTAGCACGAGAGAATAATGGAAATGAATCCATAAAACCACATTGAAAGAAAAAACGGAATAATTTTTCTTTGCAGTAATATAATTATTACCTTTTTCGAAAAATCCTCGCAGGTAAGCGATTCGAACCAGGCACACTGAATCATCGAGCACCGCTTTGATCACAGTTAAAAGTATGCCGTTAGTACACTACGCTACGCAGAGAACCAAAAAATTCTCTGAATAGAATAACTTTTAAGGAACACTTTCGCCAGTTCGAACCGAGACTATGAAAGAAATAGAAAATTGATTGGGAATTCAAAGAATAAATGAGGAATAGGTAAACGCGTGGCAGATATACAAATGTATATCTCTCTCAAAGTAGCACGAGAGAATGATGGAAATGAATCCATAAAACCACATTGAAAGAGAAAACGGAATAATTTTTCTTTGCAGTAATATTTTTATTACCTTTTTCGAAAAATCCGTGCAGGTAAGCGATTCGAACCAAGGAAACTGAGGCAGCGAGCACCGCTTTGATCACAAGTAAAAGTATGCCGTTAGTACACTACGCTACGCAGAGAAGCAAAAAATTCTCTGAATAGAATAACTTTTGAGGAACACTTTCGCCAGTTCGAACGGAGACTATGAAAGAAATAAAAAATTGATTGGGAATTCAAAGAATAAATGAGGAATAGGTAAACGCGTGGCAGATATACAAATGTATATATCTCTCAAAGTAGCACGAGAGAATGATGGAAATGAATCCACAAAACCACATTGAAAGAGAAAACGGAATAATTTTTCTTTGCAGTAATATTTTTATTACCTTTTTCGAAAAATCCGTGCAGGTGAGCGATTCGAACCAGGCACACTGAGGCAGCAAGCACCGCTTTGATCACAGTTAAAAGTATGCCGTTAGTACACTACGCTACGCAGAGAACCAAAAAATTCTCTGAATAGAATAGCTTTTAAGAAACACTTTCGCCAGTTCGAACGGAGACTATGAAAGAAATAGAAAATTAATTGGGAATTCAAAGAATAAATGAGGAATAGGTAAACGCGTGGCAGATATACAAATGTATATATCTCTCAAAGCAGCACGAGAGAATGATGGAAATGAATCCATAAAACCACATTGAAAGAGATAACGGAATAATTTTTCTTCGCAGTAATATTTTTATTACCTTTTTCGAAAAATCCGTGCAGGTAAGCGATTCGAACCAGGCACACTGAGGCAGCAAGCACCGCTTTGATCACAGTTAAAAGTATGCCGTTAGTACACTACGCTACGCAGAGAACCAAAAAATTCTCTGAATAGAATAGATTTTAAGGAACACTTTCGCCAGTTCGAACGGAGACTATAAAAGAAATAGAAAATTAATTGGGAATTCAAAGAATAAATGAGGAATAGGTAAACGCGTGGCAGATATACAAATGTATATATCTCTCAAAGGAGCACGAGAGAATGATGGAAATGAATCCATAAAACCACATTGAAAGAGAAAACGGAATAATTTTTCTTTGCAGTAATATTTTTATTACCTTTTTCGAAAAATCCGTGCAGGTAAGCGATTCGAACCAAGGAAACTGAGGCAGCGAGCACCGCTTTGATCACAAGTAAAAGTATCCTGTTAGTACACTACGCTACGCAGAGAACCAAAAAATTCTCTGAATAGAATAACTTTTGAGGAACACTTTCGCCAGTTCGAACGGAGACTATGAAAGAAATAAAAAATTGATTGGGAATTCAAAGAATAAATGAGGAATAGGTAAACGCGTGGCAGATATACAAATGTATATATCTCTCAAAGTAGCACGAGGGAATGAGGGAAATGAATCCACAAAACCACATTGATAGAGAAAACGGAATAATTTTTCTTTGCAGTAATATTTTTATTACCTTTTTCGAAAAATCCGTGCAGGTAAGCGATTCGAACCAGGCACACTGAGGCAGCAAGCACCGCTTTGATCACAGTTAAAAGTATGCCGTTAGTACACTACGCTACGCAGAGAACCAAAATTTCTCTGAATAGAATAGCTTTTAAGGAACACTTTCGCCAGTTCGAACGGAGACTATAAAAGAAATAGAAAATTAATTGGTAATTCAAAGAATAAATGAGGAATAGGTAAACGCGTGGCAGATATACAAATGTATATATCTCTCAAAGTAGCACGAGAGAATGATGGAAATGAATCCATAAAACCACATTGAAAGAGAAAACGGAATACTTTTTCTTTGCAGTAATATTTTTATTACCTTTTTCGAAAAATCCGTGAAGGTAAGCGATTCGAACCAGCCACACTGAGGCAGCGAGCACCGCTTTGATCACAGTTAAAAGTATGCCGTTAGTACACTACGCTACGCAGAGAACCAAAAAATTCTCTGAATAGAATAGCTTTTAAGAAACACTTTCGCCAGTTCGAACGGAGACTATGAAAGAAATAGAAAATTAATTGGGAATTCAAAGAATAAATGAGGAATAGGTAAACGCGTGGCAGATATACAAATGTATATATCTCTCAAAGTAGCACGAGAGAATGATGGAAATGAATCCATAAAACCACATTGAAAGAGATAACGGAATAATTTTTCTTCGCAGTAATATTTTTATTACCTTTTTCGAAAAATCCGTGCAGGTAAGCGATTCGAACCAGGCACACTGAGGCAGCAAGCACCACTTTGATCACAGTTAAAAGTATGCCGTTAGTACACTACGCTACGCAGAGAACCAAAAAATTCTCTGAATTAAATAGCTTTTAAGGAACAGTTTCGCCAGTTCGAACGGAGACTATAAAAGAAATAGAAAATTAATTGGGAAATCAAAGAATAAATGAGGAATAGGTAAACGCGTGGCAGAAATACAAATGTATATATCTCTCAAAGTAGCACGAGAAAATGATGGAAATGAATCCATAAAACCACATTGAAAGAGAAAACGGAATAATTTTTCTTTGCAGTAATATTTTTATTACCTTTTTCGAAAAATCCGTGCAGGTAAGCGATTCGAACCAGGCACACTGAGGCAGCGAGCACCGCTTTGATCAAAGTTAAAAGTATGCTGTTAGTACACTACGCTACGCAGAGAACCAAAAAATTCTCTGAATAGAATAACTTTTGAGGAACCATTTCGCCAGTTCGAACGGAGACTATGAAAGAAATAGAAAATTAATTGGGAATTCAAAGAATAAATGAGGAATAGGTAAACGCGTGGCAGATATACAAATGTATATATCTCTCAAAGTAGCACGAGAGAATGATGGAAATGAATCCACAAAACCACATTGAAAGAGAAAACGGAATAATTTTTAATTGCAGTAATATTTTTATTACCTTTTTTGAAAAATCCGTGCAGGTAAGGGATTCGAACCAGGCACGCTGAGGCAGCAAGCACTGCTTTGATCACATTAAAAGTATGCCGTTAGTACACTACGCTACGCAGAGAACCAAAAAATTCTCTGAATAGAATAGCTTTTAAGGAACACTTTCGCCAGTTCGAACCGAGACTATGAAAGAAATAGAAAATTGATTGGGAATTCAAAGAATAAATGAGGAATAGGTAAACGCGTGGCAGATATACAAATGTATATATCTCTCAAAGTAGCACGAGAGAATGATGGAAATGAATCCACAAAACCACATTGAAAGAGAAAACGGAATAATTTTTCTTTGCAGTAATATTTTTATTACCTTTTTCGAAAAATACGTGCAGGTAAGCGATTCGAACCAGGCACACTGAGGCAGCAAGCACCGCTTTGATCACAGTTAAAAGTATGCCGTTAGTACACTACGCTACGCAGAGAACCAAAATTTCTCTGAATAGAATAGCTTTTAAAGAACACTTTCGCCAGTTCGAACGGAGACTATAAAAGAAATAGAAAATTAATTGGGAATTCAAAGAATAAATGAGAAATAGGTAAACGCGTGGCAGATATACAAATGTATATATCTCTCAAAGTAGCACGAGAGAATGATGGAAATGAATCCATAAAACCACATTGAAAGAGAAAACGGAATAATTTTTCTTTGCTGTAATAATTTTATTACCTTTTTCGAAAAATCCGTGAAGGTAAGCGATTCGAACCAGGCACACTGAGGCAGCAAGCACCGCTTTGATCACAGTTAAAAGTATGCCGTTAGTACACTACGCTACGCAGAGAACCAAAATTTCTCTGAATAGAATAGCTTTTAAGGAACACTTTCGCCAGTTCGAACGGAGACTATAAAAGGAATAGAAAATTAATTGGTAATTCAAAGAATAAATGAGGAATAGGTAAACGCGTGGCAGATATACAAATGTATATATCTCTCAAAGTAGCACGAGAGAATGATGGAAATGAATCCATAAAACCACATTGAAAGAGAAAACGGAATACTTTTTCTTTGCAGTAATATTTTTATTACCTTTTTCGAAAAATCCGTGAAGGTAAGCGATTCGAACCAGCCACACTGAGGCAGCGAGCACCGCTTTGATCACAGTTAAAAGTATGCCGTTAGTACACTACGCTACGCAGAGAACCAAAAAATTCTCTGAATAGAATAGCTTTTAAGAAACACTTTCGCCAGTTCGAACGGAGACTATGAAAGAAATAGAAAATTAATTGGGAATTCAAAGAATAAATGAGGAATAGGTAAACGCGTGGCAGATATACAAATGTATATATCTCTCAAAGTAGCACGAGAGAATGATGGAAATGAATCCATAAAACCACATTGAAAGAGATAACGGAATAATTTTTCTTCGCAGTAATATTTTTATTACCTTTTTCGAAAAATCCGTGCAGGTAAGCGATTCGAACCAGGCACACTGAGGCAGCAAGCACCACTTTGATTACAGTTAAAAGTATGCCGTTAGTACACTACGCTACGCAGAGAACCAAAAAATTCTCTGAATTAAATAGCTTTTAAGGAACAGTTTCGCCAGTTCGAACGGAGACTATAAAAGAAATAGAAAATTAATTGGGAAATCAAAGAATAAATGAGGAATAGGTAAACGCGTGGCAGAAATACAAATGTATATATCTCTCAAAGTAGCACGAGAAAATGATGGAAATGAATCCATAAAACCACATTGAAAGAGAAAAGGGAATAATTTTTCTTTGCAGTAATATTTTTATTACCTTTTTCGAAAAATCCGTGCAGGTAAGTGATTCGAACCAGGCACACTGAGGCAGCGAGCACCGCTTTGATCACAGTTAAAAGTATGCTGTTAGTACACTACGCTACGCAGAGAACCAAAAAATTCTCTGAATAGAATAACTTTTGAGGAACCCTTTCGCCAGTTCGAACGGAGACTATGAAAGAAATAGAAAATTAATTGGGAATTCAAAGAATAAATGAGGAATAGGTAAACGCGTGGCAGATATACAAATGTATATATCTCTCAAAGTAGCACGAGAGAATGATGGAAATGAATCCACAAAACCACATTGAAAGAGAAAACGGAATAATTTTTAATTGCAGTAATATTTTTATTACCTTTTTTGAAAAATCCGTGCAGGTAAGGGATTCGAACCAGGCACGCTGAGGCAGCAAGCACTGCTTTGATCACATTAAAAGTATGCCGTTAGTACACTACGCTACGCAGAGAACCAAAAAATTCTCTGAATAGAATAGCTTTTAAGGAACACTTTCGCCAGTTCGAACCGAGACTATGAAAGAAATAGAAAATTGATTGGGAATTCAAAGAATAAATGAGGAATAGGTAAACGCGTGGCAGATATACAAATGTATATATCTCTCAAAGTAGCACGAGAGAATGATGGAAATGAATCCACAAAACCACATTGAAAGAGAAAACGGAATAATTTTTCTTTGCAGTAATATTTTTATTACCTTTTTCGAAAAATACGTGCAGGTAAGCGATTCGAACCAGGCACACTGAGGCAGCAAGCACCGCTTTGATCACAGTTAAAAGTATGCCGTTAGTACACTACGCTACGCAGAGAACCAAAATTTCTCTGAATAGAATAGCTTTTAAAGAACACTTTCGCCAGTTCGAACGGAGACTATAAAAGAAATAGAAAATTAATTGGGAATTCAAAGAATAAATGAGAAATAGGTAAACGCGTGGCAGATATACAAATGTATATATCTCTCAAAGTAGCACGAGAGAATGATGGAAATGAATCCATAAAACCACATTGAAAGAGAAAACGGAATACTTTTTCTTTGCTGTAATAATTTTATTACCTTTTTCGAAAAATCCGTGAAGGTAAGCGATTCGAACCAGGCACACTGAGGCAGCGAGCACCGCTTTGATCACAGTTAAAAGTATGCCGTTATTACACTACGCTACGCAAAGAACCAAAACTTCTCTGAATAGAATAGCTTTTAAGGAACACTTTCGCCAGTTCGAACGGAGACTATGAAAGAAATAGAAAATTAATTGGGAATTCAAAGAATAAATGAGGAATAGGTAAACGCGTGGCAGATATACAAATGTATATATCTCTCAAAGTAGCACGAGAGAATAATGGAAATGAATCCATAAAACCACATTGAAAGAAAAAACGGAATAATTTTTCTTTGCAGTAATATAATTATTACCTTTTTCGAAAAATCCTCGCAGGTAAGCGATTCGAACCAGGCACACTGAATCATCGAGCACCGCTTTGATCACAGTTAAAAGTATGCCGTTAGTACACTACGCTACGCAGAGAACCAAAAAATTCTCTGAATAGAATAACTTTTAAGGAACACTTTCGCCAGTTCGAACCGAGACTATGAAAGAAATAGAAAATTGATTGGGAATTCAAAGAATAAATGAGGAATAGGTAAACGCGTGGCAGATATACAAATGTATATATCTCTCAAAGTAGCACGAGAGAATGATGGAATTGAATCCACAAAACCACATTGAAAGAGAAAACGGAATAATTTTTCTTTGCAGTAATATTTTTATTACCTTTTTCGAAAAATACGTGCAGGTAAGCGATTCGAACCAGGCACACTGAGGCAGCAAGCACCGCTTTGATCACAGTTAAAAGTATGCCGTTAGTACACTACGCTACGCAGAGAACCAAAATTTCTCTGAATAGAATAGCTTTTAAAGAACACTTTCGCCAGTTCGAACGGAGACTATAAAAGAAATAGAAAATTAATTGGGAATTCAAAGAATAAATGAGAAATAGGTAAACGCGTGGCAGATATACAAATGTATATATCTCTCAAAGTAGCACGAGAGAATGATGGAAATGAATCCATAAAACCACATTGAAAGAGAAAACGGAATACTTTTTCTTTGCTGTAATAATTTTATTACCTTTTTCGAAAAATCCGTGAAGGTAAGCGATTCGAACCAGGCACACTGAGGCAGCGAGCACCGCTTTGATCACAGTTAAAAGTATGCCGTTATTACACTACGCTACGCAAAGAACCAAAACTTCTCTGAATAGAATAGCTTTTAAGGAACACTTTCGCCAGTTCGAACGGAGACTATGAAAGAAATAGAAAATTAATTGGGAATTCAAAGAATAAATGAGGAATAGGTAAACGCGTGGCAGATATACAAATGTATATATCTCTCAAAGTAGCACGAGAGAATAATGGAAATGAATCCATAAAACCACATTGAAAGAAAAAACGGAATAATTTTTCTTTGCAGTAATATAATTATTACCTTTTTCGAAAAATCCTCGCAGGTAAGCGATTCGAACCAGGCACACTGAATCATCGAGCACCGCTTTGATCACAGTTAAAAGTATGCCGTTAGTACACTACGCTACGCAGAGAACCAAAAAATTCTCTGAATAGAATAACTTTTGAGGAACACTTTCGCCAGTTCGAACGGAGACTATGAAAGAAATAGAAAATTAGAGGGGAATTCAAAGAATAAATGAGGAATAGGTAAACGCGTGGCAGATATACAAATGTATATATCTCTTAAAGTAGCACGAGAGAATGATGGAAATGAATCCACAAAACCACATTGAAAGAGAAAACGGAATAATTTTTCTTTGCAGTAATATTTTTATTACCTTTTTCGAAAAATCCGTGCAGGTGAGCGATTCGAACCAGGCACACTGAGGCAGCAAGCACCGCTTTGATCACAGTTAAAAGTATGCCGTTAGTACACTACGCTACGCAGAGAACCAAAAAATTCTCTGAATAGAATAGCTTTTAAGAAACACTTTCGCCAGTTCGAACGGAGACTATGAAAGAAATAGAAAATTAATTGGGAATTCAAAGAATAAATGAGGAATAGGTAAACGCGTGGCAGATATACAAATGTATATATCTCTCAAAGTAGCACGAGAGAATGATGGAAATGAATCCATAAAACCACATTGAAAGAGATAACGGAATAATTTTTCTTCGCAGTAATATTTATATTACCTTTTTCGAAAAATCCGTGCAGGTAAGCGATTCAAACCAGGCAAACTGAGGCAGCGAGCACCGCTTTGATCACAGTTAAAAGTATGCCGTTAGTACACTACGCTACGCAGAGAACCAAAAAATTCTGTGAATTAAATAGCTTTTAAGTAACAGTTTCTCTAGTTCGAACGGAGACTATAAAAGAAATAGAAAATTAATTGGGAATTCAAAGAATAAATGAGGAATAGGTAAACGCGTGGCAGATATACAAATGTATATATCTCTCAAAGTAGCACGAGAGAATGATGGAAATGAATCCATAAAACCACATTGAAAGAGAAAAGGGAATAATTTTTCTTTGCAGTAATATTTTTATTACCTTTTTCGAAAAATCCGTGCAGGTAAGCGATTCGAACCAGGCACACTGAGGCAGCGAGCACCGCTTTGATCACAGTTAAAAGTATGCTGTTAGTACACTACGCTACGCAGAGAACCAAAAATTCTCTGAATAGAATAACTTTTGAGGAACCCTTTCGCCAGTTCGAACGGAGACTATGAAAGAAATAGAAAATTAATTGGGAATTCAAAGAATAAATGAGGAATAGGTAAACGCGTGGCAGATATACAAATGTATATCTCTCTCAAAGTAGCACGAGAGAATGATGGAAATGAATCAACAAAACCACATTGAAAGAGAAAACGGAATAATTTTTAATTGCAGTAATATTTTTATTACCTTTTTCGAAAAATCCGTGCAGGTAAGCGATTCGAACCAGGCACACTGAGGCAGCAAGCACCGCTTTGATCACAGTTAAAAGTATGCCGTTAGTACACTCCGCTACGCAGAGAACCAAAAAATTCTCTGAATAGAATAGCTTTTAAGGAAACTTTCGCCAGTTCGAACGAAGACTATAAAAGAAATAGAAAATTAATTGGGAATTCAAAGAATAAATGAGGAATAGGTAAACGCGTGGCAGATATACAAATGTATATATCTCTCAAAGTAGCACGAGAGAATGATGGAAATGAATCCATAAAACCACATTGAAAGAGAAAACGGAATAATTTTTCTTTGCAGTAATATTTTTATTACCTTTTTCGAAAAATCCGTGCAGGTAAGCGATTCGAACCAGGCACACTGAGGCAGCGAGCCCCGCTTTGATCACATTTAAAAGTATGCCGTTAGTACACTACGCTACGAAGAGAACCAAAATATTCTCTGAATAGAATAGCTTTTAAGGAACACTTTCGCCAGTTCGAACGGAGACTATGAAAGAAATAGAAAATTAATTGGGAATTTCATGAATAAATGAGGAATAGGTAAACGCGTGGCAGATATACAAATGTATATATCTCTCAAAGTAGCACGAGAGAATGATGGAAATGAATCCATAAAACCACATTGAAAGAGAAAACGGAATAATTTTTCTTTGCAGTAATATTTTTATTACCTTTTTCGAAAAATCCGTGAAGGTAAGCGATTCGAACCAGGCACACTGAGGCAGCGAGCACCGCTTTGATCACAGTTAAAAGTATGCCGTTATTACACTACGCTACGCAAAGAACCAAAACTTCTCTGAATAGAATAGCTTTTAAGGAACACTTTCGCCAGTTCGAACGGAGACTATGAAAGAAATAGAAAATTAATTGGGAATTCAAAGAATAAATGAGGAATAGGTAAACGCGTGGCAGATATACAAATGTATATATCTCTCAAAGTAGCACGAGAGAATGATGGAAATGAATCCATAAAACCACATTGAAAGAGAAAACGGAATAATTTTTCTTTGCAGTAATATTTTTATTACCTTTTTCGAAAAATCCGTGCAGGTAAGCGATTCGAACCAAGGAAACTGAGGCAGCGAGCACCGCTTTGATCACAAGTAAAAGTATGCCGTTAGTACACTACGCTACGCAGAGAACACAAAAATTCTCTGAATAGAATAACTTTTGAGGAACACTTTCGCCAGTTCGAACGGAACTATGAAAGAAATAGAAAATTAATTGGGAATTCAAAGAATAAATGAGGAATAGGTAAACGCGTGGCAGATATACAAATGTATATATCTCTTAAAGTAGCACGAGAGAATGATGGAAATGAATCCACAAAACCACATTGAAAGAGAAAACGGAATAATTTTTCTTTGCAGTAATATTTTTATAACCTTTTTCGAAAAATCCGTGCAGGTGAGCGATTCGAACCAGGCACACTGAGGCAGCAAGCACCGCTTTGATCACAGTTAAAAGTATGCCGTTAGTACACTACGCTACGCAGAGAACCAAAAAATTCTCTGAATAGAATAGCTTTTAAGAAACACTTTCGCCAGTTCGAACGGAGACTAT
Organism: Ceratothoa steindachneri; assembly: GCA_963969495.1. Taxonomy (NCBI): domain Eukaryota; kingdom Metazoa; phylum Arthropoda; class Malacostraca; order Isopoda; family Cymothoidae; genus Ceratothoa; species Ceratothoa steindachneri. Next base: position 127,877,527 of record OZ018319.1, on the reverse strand, counting down.
GAAAGAAATAGAAAATTAATTGGGAATTCAAAGAATAAATGAGGAATAGGTAAACGCGTGGCAGATATACAAATGTATATATCTCTCAAAGTAGCACGAGGGAATGAGGGAAATGAATCCACAAAACCACATTGATAGAGAAAACGGAATAATTTTTCTTTGCAGTAATATTTTTATTACCTTTTTCGAAAAATCCGTGCAGGTAAGCGATTCGAACCAGGCACACTGAGGCAGCAAGCACCGCTTTGATCACAGTTAAAAGTATGCCGTTAGTACACTACGCTACGCAGAGAACCAAAATTTCTCTGAATAGAATAGCTTTTAAGGAACACTTTCGCCAGTTCGAACGGAGACTATAAAAGAAATAGAAAATTAATTGGTAATTCAAAGAATAAATGAGGAATAGGTAAACGCGTGGCAGATATACAAATGTATATATCTCTCAAAGTAGCACGAGAGAATGATGGAAATGAATCCATAAAACCACATTGAAAGAGAAAACGGAATACTTTTTCTTTGCAGTAATATTTTTATTACCTTTTTCGAAAAATCCGTGAAGGTAAGCGATTCGAACCAGCCACACTGAGGCAGCGAGCACCGCTTTGATCACAGTTAAAAGTATGCTGTTAGTACACTACGCTACGCATAGAACCAAAAAATTCTCTGAATAGAATAGCTTTTAAGAAACACTTTCGCCAGTTCGAACGGAGACTATGAAAGAAATAGAAAATTAATTGGGAATTCAAAGAATAAATGAGGAATAGGTAAACGCGTGGCAGATATACAAATGTATATATCTCTCAAAGTAGCACGAGAGAATGATGGAAATGAATCCATAAAACCACATTGAAAGAGATAACGGAATAATTTTTCTTCGCAGTAATATTTTTATTACCTTTTTCGAAAAATCCGTGCAGGTAAGCGATTCGAACCAGGCACACTGAGGCAGCAAGCACCACTTTGATCACAGTTAAAAGTATGCCGTTAGTACACTACGCTACGCAGAGAACCAAAAAATTCTCTGAATTAAATAGCTTTTAAGGAACAGTTTCGCCAGTTCGAACGGAGACTATAAAAGAAATAGAAAATTAATTGGGAAATCAAAGAATAAATGAGGAATAGGTAAACGCGTGGCAGAAATACAAATGTATATATCTCTCAAAGTAGCACGAGAAAATGATGGAAATGAATCCATAAAACCACATTGAAAGAGAAAAGGGAATAATTTTTCTTTGCAGTAATATTTTTATTACCTTTTTCGAAAAATCCGTGCAGGTAAGCGATTCGAACCAGGCACACTGAGGCAGCGAGCACCGCTTTGATCACAGTTAAAAGTATGCTGTTAGTACACTACGCTACGCAGAGAACCAAAAAATTCTCTGAATAGAATAACTTTTGAGGAACCCTTTCGCCAGTTCGAACGGAGACTATGAAAGAAATAGAAAATTAATTGGGAATTCAAAGAATAAATGAGGAATAGGTAAACGCGTGGCAGATATACAAATGTATATATCTCTCAAAGTAGCACGAGAGAATGATGGAAATGAATCCATAAAACCACATTGAAAGAGAAAACGGAATAATTTTTAATTGCAGTAATATTTTTATTACCTTTTTTGAAAAATCCGTGCAGGTAAATGATTCGAACCAGGCACGCTGAGGCAGCAAGCACTGCTTTGATCACATTAAAAGTATGCCGTTAGTACACTACGCTACGCAGAGAACCAAAAAATTCTCTGAATAGAATAGCTTTTAAGGAACACTTTCGCCAGTTCGAACCGAGACTATGAAAGAAATAGAAAATTGATTGGGAATTCAAAGAATAAATGAGGAATAGGTAAACGCGTGGCAGATATACAAATGTATATATCTCTCAAAGTAGCACGAGAGAATGATGGAAATGAATCCACAAAACCACATTGAAAGAGAAAACGGAATAATTTTTCTTTGCAGTAATATTTTTATTACCTTTTTCGAAAAATACGTGCAGGTAAGCGATTCGAACCAGGCACACTGAGGCAGCAAGCACCGCTTTGATCACAGTTAAAAGTATGCCGTTAGTACACTACGCTACGCAGAGAACCAAAATTTCTCTGAATAGAATAGCTTTTAAAGAACACTTTCGCCAGTTCGAACGGAGACTATAAAAGAAATAGAAAATTAATTGGGAATTCAAAGAATAAATGAGAAATAGGTAAACGCGTGGCAGATATACAAATGTATATATCTCTCAAAGTAGCACGAGAGAATGATGGAAATGAATCCATAAAACCACATTGAAAGAGAAAACGGAATAATTTTTCTTTGCTGTAATAATTTTATTACCTTTTTCGAAAAATCCGTGAAGGTAAGCGATTCGAACCAGGCACACTGAGGCAGCAAGCACCGCTTTGATCACAGTTAAAAGTATGCCGTTAGTACACTACGCTACGCAGAGAACCAAAATTTCTCTGAATAGAATAGCTTTTAAGGAACACTTTCGCCAGTTCGAACGGAGACTATAAAAGGAATAGAAAATTAATTGGTAATTCAAAGAATAAATGAGGAATAGGTAAACGCGTGGCAGATATACAAATGTATATATCTCTCAAAGTAGCACGAGAGAATGATGGAAATGAATCCATAAAACCACATTGAAAGAGAAAACGGAATACTTTTTCTTTGCAGTAATATATTTATTACCTTTTTCGAAAAATCCGTGAAGGTAAGCGATTCGAACCAGCCACACTGAGGCAGCGAGCACCGCTTTGATCACAGTTAAAAGTATGCCGTTAGTACACTACGCTACGCAGAGAACCAAAAAATTCTCTGAATAGAATAGCTTTTAAGAAACACTTTCGCCAGTTCGAACGGAGACTATGAAAGAAATAGAAAATTAATTGGGAATTCAAAGAATAAATGAGGAATAGGTAAACGCGTGGCAGATATACAAATGTATATATCTCTCAAAGTAGCACGAGAGAATGATGGAAATGAATCCATAAAACCACATTGAAAGAGATAACGGAATAATTTTTCTTCGCAGTAATATTTTTATTACCTTTTTCGAAAAATCCGTGCAGGTAAGCGATTCGAACCAGGCACACTGAGGCAGCAAGCACCACTTTGATCACAGTTAAAAGTATGCCGTTAGTACACTACGCTACGCAGAGAACCAAAAAATTCTCTGAATTAAATAGCTTTTAAGGAACAGTTTCGCCAGTTCGAACGGAGACTATAAAAGAAATAGAAAATTAATTGGGAAATCAAAGAATAAATGAGGAATAGGTGAACGCGTGGCAGAAATACAAATGTATATATCTCTCAAAGTAGCACGAGAAAATGATGGAAATGAATCCATAAAACCACATTGAAAGAGAAAAGGGAATAATTTTTCTTTGCAGTAATATTTTTATTACCTTTTTCGAAAAATCCGTGCAGGTAAGCGATTCGAACCAGGCACACTGAGGCAGCGAGCACCGCTTTGATCACAGTTAAAAGTATGCTGTTAGTACACTACGCTACGCAGAGAACCAAAAAATTCTCTGAATAGAATAACTTTTGAGGAACCCTTTCGCCAGTTCGAACGGAGACTATGAAAGAAATAGAAAATTAATTGGGAATTCAAAGAATAAATGAGGAATAGGTAAACGCGTGGCAGATATACAAATGTATATATCTCTCAAAGTAGCACGAGAGAATGATGGAAATGAATCCACAAAACCACATTGAAAGAGAAAACGGAATAATTTTTAATTGCAGTAATATTTTTATTACCTTTTTTGAAAAATCCGTGCAGGTAAGGGATTCGAACCAGGCACGCTGAGGCAGCAAGCACTGCTTTGATCACATTAAAAGTATGCCGTTAGTACACTACGCTACGCAGAGAACTAAAAAATTCTCTGAATAGAATAGCTTTTAAGGAACACTTTCGCCAGTTCGAACCGAGACTATGAAAGAAATAGAAAATTGATTGGGAATTCAAAGAATAAATGAGGAATAGGTAAACGCGTGGCAAATATACAAATGTATATATCTCTCAAAGTAGCACGAGAGAATGATGGAAATGAATCCACAAAACCACATTGAAAGAGAAAACGGAATAATTTTTCTTTGCAGTAATATTTTTATTACCTTTTTCGAAAAATACGTGCAGGTAAGCGATTCGAACCAGGCACACTGAGGCAGCAAGCACCGCTTTGATCACAGTTAAAAGTATGCCGTTAGTACACTACGCTACGCAGAGAACCAAAATTTCTCTGAATAGAATAGCTTTTAAAGAACACTTTCGCCAGTTCGAACGGAGACTATAAAAGAAATAGAAAATTAATTGGGAATTCAAAGAATAAATGAGAAATAGGTAAACGCGTGGCAGATATACAAATGTATATATCTCTCAAAGTAGCACGAGAGAATGATGGAAATGAATCCATAAAACCACATTGAAAGAGAAAACGGAATACTTTTTCTTTGCTGTAATAATTTTATTACCTTTTTCGAAAAATCCGTGAAGGTAAGCGATTCGAACCAGGCACACTGAGGCAGCGAGCACCGCTTTGATCACAGTTAAAAGTATGCCGTTATTACACTACGCTACGCAAAGAACCAAAACTTCTCTGAATAGAATAGCTTTTAAGGAACACTTTCGCCAGTTCGAACGGAGACTATGAAAGAAATAGAAAATTAATTGGGAATTCAAAGAATAAATGAGGAATAGGTAAACGCGTGGCAGATATACAAATGTATATATCTCTCAAAGTAGCACGAGAGAATAATGGAAATGAATCCATAAAACCACATTGAAAGAAAAAACGGAATAATTTTTCTTTGCAGTAATATAATTATTACCTTTTTCGAAAAATCCTCGCAGGTAAGCGATTCGAACCAGGCACACTGAATCATCGAGCACCGCTTTGATCACAGTTAAAAGTATGCCGTTAGTACACTACGCTACGCAGAGAACCAAAAAATTCTCTGAATAGAATAACTTTTAAGGAACACTTTCGCCAGTTCGAACCGAGACTATGAAAGAAATAGAAAATTGATTGGGAATTCAAAGAATAAATGAGGAATAGGTAAACGCGTGGCAGATATACAAATGTATATATCTCTCAAAGTAGCACGAGAGAATGATGGAAATGAATCCACAAAACCACATTGAAAGAGAAAACGGAATAATTTTTCTTTGCAGTAATATTTTTATTACCTTTTTCGAAAAATACGTGCAGGTAAGCGATTCGAACCAGGCACACTGAGGCAGCAAGCACCGCTTTGATCACAGTTAAAAGTATGCCGTTAGTACACTACGCTACGCAGAGAACCAAAATTTCTCTGAATAGAATAGCTTTTAAAGAACACTTTCGCCAGTTCGAACGGAGACTATAAAAGAAATAGAAAATTAATTGGGAATTCAAAGAATAAATGAGAAATAGGTAAACGCGTGGCAGATATACAAATGTATATATCTCTCAAAGTAGCACGAGAGAATGATGGAAATGAATCCATAAAACCACATTGAAAGAGAAAACGGAATACTTTTTCTTTGCTGTAATAATTTTATTACCTTTTTCGAAAAATCCGTGAAGGTAAGCGATTCGAACCAGGCACACTGAGGCAGCGAGCACCGCTTTGATCACAGTTAAAAGTATGCCGTTATTACACTACGCTACGCAAAGAACCAAAACTTCTCTGAATAGAATAGCTTTTAAGGAACACTTTCGCCAGTTCGAACGGAGACTATGAAAGAAATAGAAAATTAATTGGGAATTCAAAGAATAAATGAGGAATAGGTAAACGCGTGGCAGATATACAAATGTATATATCTCTCAAAGTAGCACGAGAGAATAATGGAAATGAATCCATAAAACCACATTGAAAGAAAAAACGGAATAATTTTTCATTGCAGTAATATAATTATTACCTTTTTCGAAAAATCCTCGCAGGTAAGCGATTCGAACCAGGCACACTGAATCATCGAGCACCGCTTTGATCACAGTTAAAAGTATGCCGTTAGTACACTACGCTACGCAGAGAACCAAAAAATTCTCTGAATAGAATAACTTTTGAGGAACACTTTCGCCAGTTCGAACGGAGACTATGAAAGAAATAGAAAATTAGAGGGGAATTCAAAGAATAAATGAGGAATAGGTAAACGCGTGGCAGATATACAAATGTATATATCTCTTAAAGTAGCACGAGAGAATGATGGAAATGAATCCACAAAACCACATTGAAAGAGAAAACGGAATAATTTTTCTTTGCAGTAATATTTTTATTACCTTTTTCGAAAAATCCGTGCAGGTGAGCGATTCGAACCAGGCACACTGAGGCAGCAAGCACCGCTTTGATCACAGTTAAAAGTATGCCGTTAGTACACTACGCTACGCAGAGAACCAAAAAATTCTCTGAATAGAATAGCTTTTAAGAAACACTTTCGCCAGTTCGAACGGAGACTATGAAAGAAATAGAAAATTAATTGGGAATTCAAAGAATAAATGAGGAATAGGTAAACGCGTGGCAGATATACAAATGTATATATCTCTCAAAGTAGCACGAGAGAATGATGGAAATGAATCCATAAAACCACATTGAAAGAGATAACGGAATAATTTTTCTTCGAAGTAATATTTATATTACCTTTTTCGAAAAATCCGTGCAGGTAAGCGATTCGAACCAGGCAAACTGAGGCAGCGAGCACCGCTTTGATCACAGTTAAAAGTATGCCGTTAGTACACTACGCTACGCAGAGAACCAAAAAATTCTCTGAATTAAATAGCTTTTAAGGAACAGTTTCTCTAGTTCGAACGGAGACTATAAAAGAAATAGAAAATTAATTGGGAATTCAAAGAATAAATGAGGAATAGGTAAACGCGTGGCAGATATACAAATGTATATATCTCTCAAAGTAGCACGAGAGAATGATGGAAATGAATCCATAAAACCACATTGAAAGAGAAAAGGGAATAATTTTTCTTTGCAGTAATATTTTTATTACCTTTTTCGAAAAATCCGTGCAGGTAAGCGATTCGAACCAGGCACACTGAGGCAGCGAGCACCGCTTTGATCACAGTTAAAAGTATGCTGTTAGTACACTACGCTACGCAGAGAACCAAAAATTCTCTGAATAGAATAACTTTTGAGGAACCCTTTCGCCAGTTCGAACGGAGACTATGAAAGAAATAGAAAATTAATTGGGAATTCAAAGAATAAATGAGGAATAGGTAAACGCGTGGCAGATATACAAATGTATATCTCTCTCAAAGTAGCACGAGAGAATGATGGAAATGAATCACCAAACTACATTGAAAGAGAAAACGGAATAATTTTTAATTGCAGTAATATTTTTATTACCTTTTTCGAAAAATCCGTGCAGGTAAGCGATTCGAACCAGGCACACTGAGGCAGCAAGCACCGCTTTGATCACAGTTAAAAGTATGCCGTTAGTACACTCCGCTACGCAGAGAACCAAAAAATTCTCTGAATAGAATAGCTTTTAAGGAAACTTTCGCCAGTTCGAACGAAGACTATAAAAGAAATAGAAAATTAATTGGGAATTCAAAGAATAAATGAGGAATAGGTAAACGCGTGGCAGATATACAAATGTATATATCTCTCAAAGTAGCACGAGAGAATGATGGAAATGAATCCATAAAACCACATTGAAAGAGAAAACGGAATAATTTTTCTTTGCAGTAATATTTTTATTACCTTTTTCGAAAAATCCGTGCAGGTAAGCGATTCGAACCAGGCACACTGAGGCAGCGAGCCCCGCTTTGATCACATTTAAAAGTATGCCGTTAGTACACTACGCTACGAAGAGAACCAAAAAATTCTCTGAATAGAATAGCTTTTAAGGAACACTTTCGCCAGTTCGAACGGAGACTATGAAAGAAATAGAAAATTAATTGGGAATTCAAAGAATAAATGAGGAATAGGTAAACGCGTGGCAGATATACAAATGTATATATCTCTCAAAGTAGCACGAGAGAATGATGGAAATGAATCCATAAAACCACATTGAAAGAGAAAACGGAATAATTTTTCTTTGCAGTAATATTTTTATTACCTTTTTCGAAAAATCCGTGAAGGTAAGCGATTCGAACCAGGCACACTGAGGCAGCGAGCACCGCTTTGATCACAGTTAAAAGTATGCCGTTATTACACTACGCTACGCAAAGAACCAAAACTTCTCTGAATAGAATAGCTTTTAAGGAACACTTTCGCCAGTTCGAACGGAGACTATGAAAGAAATAGAAAATTAATTGGGAATTCAAAGAATAAATGAGAAATAGGTAAACGCGTGGCAGATATACAAATGTATATATCTCTCAAAGTAGCACGAGAGAATGATGGAAATGAATCCATAAAACCACATTGAAAGAGAAAACGGAATAATTTTTCTTTGCAGTAATATTTTTATTACCTTTTTCGAAAAATCCGTGCAGGTAAGCGATTCGAACCAAGGAAACTGAGGCAGCGAGCACCGCTTTGATCACAAGTAAAAGTATGCCGTTAGTACACTACGCTACGCAGAGAACCAAAAAATTCTCTGAATAGAATAACTTTTGAGGAACACTTTCGCCAGTTCGAACGGAACTATGAAAGAAATAGAAAATTAATTGGGAATTCAAAGAATAAATGAGGAATAGGTAAACGCGTGGCAGATATACAAATGTATATATCTCTTAAAGTAGCACGAGAGAATGATGGAAATGAATCCACAAAACCACATTGAAAGAGAAAACGGAATAATTTTTCTTTGCAGTAATATTTTTATAACCTTTTTCGAAAAATCCGTGCAGGTGAGCGATTCGAACCAGGCACACTGAGGCAGCAAGCACCGCTTTGATCACAGTTAAAAGTATGCCGTTAGTACACTACGCTACGCAGAGAACCAAAAAATTCTCTGAATAGAATAGCTTTTAAGAAACACTTTCGCCAGTTCGAACGGAGACTATGAAAGAAATAGAAAATTAATTGGGAATTCAAAGAATAAATGAGGAATAGGTAAACGCGTGGCAGATATACAAATGTATATATCTCTCAAAGTAGCACGAGAGAATGATGGAAATGAATCCATAAAACCACATTGAAAGAGATAACGGAATAATTTTTCTTCGCAGTAATATTTTTATTACCTTTTTCGAAAAATCCGTGCTGGTAAGCGATTCGAACCAGGCACACTGAGGCAGCAAGCACCGCTTTGATCACAGTTAAAAGTATGCCGTTAGTACACTACGCTACGCAGAGAACCAAAAAATTCTCTGAATAGAATAGATTTTTAGGAACACTTTCGCCAGTTCGAACGGAGACTATAAAAGAAATAGAAAATTAATTGGTAATTCAAAGAATAAATGAGGAAGAGGTAAACGCGTGGCAGATATACAAATGTATATATCTCTCAAAGTAGCACGAGAGAATGATGGAAATGAATCCATAAAACCACATTGAAAGAGAAAACGGAATAATTTTTCTTTGCAGTAATATTTTTATTACCTTTTTCGAAAAATCCGTGCAGGTAAGCGATTCGAACCAGGCACACTGAGGCAGCGAGCACCGCTTTGATCACAGTTAAAAGTATGCCGTTAGTACACTACGCTACGCAGAGAACCAAAAAATTCTCTGAATTAAATAGCTTTTAAGGAACACTTTCGCCAGTTCGAACGGAGACTATGAAAGAAATAGAAAATTAATTGGGAATTCACAGAATAAATGAGAAATAGGTAAACGCGTGGCAGATATACAAATGTATATATCTCTCAAAGTAGCACGAGAGAATGATGGAAATGAATCCATAAAACCACATTGAAAGAGAAAACGGAATAATTTTTCTTCGCAGTAATATTTTTATTACCTTTTTCGAAAAATCCGTGCAGGTAAGCGATTCGAACCAGGCACACTGAGGCAGCAAGCACCGCTTTGATCACAGTTAAAAGTATGCTGTTAGTACACTAAGCTACGCAGAGAACCAAAAAATTCTCTGAATAGAATAGCTTTTAAGGAACACTTTCGCCAGTTCGAACGGAGACTATAAAAGAAATATAAAATTAATTGGGAATTCAAAGAATAAATGAGGAATAGGTAAACGCGTGGCAGATATACAAATGTATATATCTCTCAAAGTAGCACGAGAGAATGATTGAAATGAATCCATAAAACCACATTGAAAGAGAAAACGGAATAATTTTTCTTTGCAGTAATATTTTTATTACCTTTTTCGAAAAATCCGTGCAGGTAAGCGATTCGAACCAGGCACACTGAGGCAGCGAGCCCCGCTTTGATCACAGTTAAAAGTATGCCGTTAGTACACTACGCTACGCAGAGAACCAAAAAATTATCTGAATAGAATAGCTTTTAAGGAACACTTTCGCCAGTTCGAACGGAGACTATGAAAGAAATAGAAAATTAATTGGGAATTCAAAGAATAAATGAGGAATAGGTAAACGCGTGGCAGATATACAAATGTATATATCTCTCAAAGTAGCACGAGAGAATGATGGAAATGAATCCATAAAACCACATTGAAAGACAAAACGGAATACTTTTTCTGTGCAGTAATATTTTTATTACCTTTTTCGAAAAATCCGTGCAGGTAAGCGATTCGAACCAGGCACACTGAGGCAGCAAGCACCGCTTTGATCACAGTTAAAAGTATGCCGTTAGTACACTACGCTACGCAGAGAACCAAAAAATTCTCTGAATAAAATAGCTTTTAAGGAACACTTTCGCCAGTTCGAACGGAGACTATAAAAGAAATAGAAAATTAATTGGGAATTCAAAGAATAAATGAGGAATAGGTAAACGCGTGGCAGATATACAAATGTATATATCTCTCAAAGTAGCACGAGAGAATGATGGAAATGAATCCATAAAACCACATTGAAAGAGAAAACGGAATAATTTTTCTTTGCAGTAATATTTTTATTACCTTTTTCGAAAAATCCGTGCAGGTAAGCGATTCGAACCAGGCACACTGAGGCAGCAAGCACCGCTTTGATCACAGTTAAAAGTATGCCGTTAGTACACTACGCTACGCAGAGAACCAAAAAATTCTCTGAATAGAATAGCTTTTAAGGAACACTTTCGCCAGTTCGAACGGAGACTATAAAAGAAATAGAAAATTAATTGGGAATTCAAAGAATAAATGAGGAATAGGTAAACGCGTGGCAGATATACAAATGTATATATCCCTCAAAGTAGCACGAGAGAATGATGGAAATGAATCCATAAAACCACATTAAAAGAGAAAACGGAATAATTTTTCTTTGCAGTAATATTTTTATTACCTTTTTCGAAAAATCCGTGCAGGTAAGCGATTCGAACCAGGCAAACTGAGGCAGCGAGCACCGCTTTGATCACAGTTAAAACTATGCCGTTAGTACACTACGCTACGCAGAGAACCAAAAAATTATCTGAATAAAATAGGTTTTAAGGAACACTTTCGCCCGTTCGAACGGAGACTATGAAAGAAATAGAAAATTAATTGGGAATTCAAAGAATAAATGAGCAATAGGTAAACGCGTAGCAGATATACAAATGTATATATCTCTCAAAGTAGCACGAGAGAATGATGGAAATGAATCCACAAAACCACATTGAAAGAGAAAACGGAATAATTTTTCTTCGCAGTAATATTTTTATTACCTTTTTCAAAAAATCCGTGCAGGTAAGCGATTCGAACCAGGCACACTGAGGCAGCAAGCACCGCTTTGATCACAGCTAAAAGTATGCCGTTAGTACACTACGCTACGCAGAGAACCAAAAAATTCTCTGAATAGAATAGCTTTTAAGGAACACTTTCGCCAGTTCGAACGGAGACTATGAAAGAAATAGAAAATTAATTGGGAATTCAAAGAATAAATGAGGAATAGGTAAACGCGTGGCAGATATACAAATGTATATATCTCTCAAAGTAGCACGAGAAAATGATGGAAATGAATCCATAAAACCACATTGAAAGAGAAAACGGAATAATTTTTCTTTGCAGTAATATTTTTATTACCTTTTTCGAAAAATCCTCGCAGGTAAGCGATTCGAACCAGGCACACTGAGGCAGCGAGCACCGCTTTGATCACAATTAAAAGTATGCCGTTAGTACACTACGCTACGCAGAGAACCAAAAAATTCTCTGAATAGACTAACTTTTGAGGAACACTTTCGCCAGTTCGAACGGAGACTATGAAAGAAATAAAAAATTGATTGGGAATTCAAAGAATAAATGAGGAATAGGTAAACGCGTGGCAGATATACAAATGTATATATCTCTCAAAGTAGCACGAGGGAATGATGGAAATGAATCCACAAAACCACATTGAAAGAGAAAAGGGAATAATTTTTCTTTGCAGTAATATTTTTATTACCTTTTTCGAAAAATCCGTGCAGGTGAGCGATTCGAACCAGGCACACTGAGGCAGCAAGCACCGCTTTGATCACAGTTAAAAGTATGCCGTTAGTACACTACGCTACGCAGAGAACCAAAAAATTCTCTGAATAGAATAGATTTTAAGGAACACTTTCGCCAGTTCGAACGGAGACTATAAAAGAAATAGAAAATTAATTGGGAATTCAAAGAATAAATGAGGAATAGGTAAACGCGTGGCAGATATACAAATGTATATATCTCTCAAAGTAGCACGAGAGAATGATGGAAATGAATCCATAAAACCACATTGAAAGAGAAAACGGAATAATTTTTCTTTGCAGTAATATTTTTATTACTTTTTTCGAAAAATCCGTGTAGGTAAGCGATTCGAACCAGGCAAACTGAGGCAGCGAGCACCGCTTTGATCACAGTTAAAAGTATGCCGTTAGTACACTACGCTACGCAGAGAACCAAAAAATTCTCTGAATTAAATAGCTTTTAAGGAACACTTTCGCCAGTTCGAACGGAGACTATGAAAGAAATAGAAAATTAATTGGGAATTCAAAGAATAAATGAGGAATAGGTAAACGCGTGGCAGATATACAAATGTATATATCTCTCAAAGTAGCACGAGAGAATGATGGAAATGAATCCATAAAACCACATTGAAAGAGAAAAGGGAATAATTTTTCTTTGCAGTAATATTTTTATTACCTTTTTCGAAAAATCCGTGCAGGTAAGCGATTCGAACCAGGCACACTGAGGCAGCGAGCACCGCTTTGATCACAGTTAAAAGTATGCTGTTAGTACACTACGCTACGCAGAGAACCAAAAAATTCTCTGAATAGAATAACTTTTGAGGAACCCTTTCGCCAGTTCGAACGGAGACTATGAAAGAAATAGAAAATTAATTGGGAATTCAAAGAATAAATGAGGAATAGGTAAACGCGTGGCAGATATACAAATGTATATATCTCTCAAAGTAGCAAGAGAGAATGATGGAAATGAATCCACAAAACCACATTGAAAGAGAAAACGGAATAATTTTTATTTGCAGTAATATTTTTATTACCTTTTTTGAAAAATCCGTGCAGGTAAGGGATTCGAACCAGGCACGCTGAGGCAGCAAGCACTGCTTTGATCGCATTAAAAGTATGCCGTTAGTACATTACGCTACGCAGAGAACCAAAAAATTCTCTGAATAGAATAGCTTTTAAGGAACACTTTCGCCAGTTCGAACCGAGACTATGAAAGAAATAGAAAATTAATTGGGAATTCAAAGAATAAATGAGGAATAGGTAAACGCGTGGCAGATATACAAATGTATATATCTCCTAAAGTAGCACGAGAGAATGATGGAAATGAATCCACAAAACCACATTGAAAGAGAAAAGGGAATAATTTTTCGTTGCAGTAATATTATTATTACCTTTTTCGAAAAATCCGTGCAGGTAAGCGATTCGAACCAGGCACACTGAGGCAGCAAGCACCGCTTTGATCACAGTTAAAAGTATGCCGTTAGTACACTACGCTACGCAGAGAACCAAAAAATTCTCTGAATAGAATAGATTTTTAGGAACACTTTCGCCAGTTCGAACGGAGACTATAAAAGAAATAGAAAATTAATTGGGAATTCAAAGAATAAATGAGGAATAGGTAAACGCGTGGCAGATATACAAATGTATATATCTCTCAAAGTAGCACGAGAGAATGATGGAAATGAATCCATAAAACCACATTGAAAGAGAAAACGGAATAATTTTTCTTTGCAGTAATATTTTTATTACCTTTTTCGAAAAATCCGTGCAGGTAAGCGATTCGAACCAGGCACACTGAGGCAGCGAGCACCGCTTTGATCACAGTTAAAAGTATGCCGTTAGTACACTACGCTACGCAGAGAACCAAAAAATTCTCTGAATAGAATAGATTTTTAGGAACACTTTCGCCAGTTCGAACGGAGACTATAAAAGAAATAGAAAATTAATTGGGAATTTAAAGAATAAATGAGGAATAGGTAAACGCGTGGCAGATATACAAATGTATATATCTCTCAAAGTAGCACGAGAGAATGATGGAAATGAATCCATAAAACCACATTGAAAGAGAAAACGGAATACTTTTTCTTTGCAGTAATATTTTTATTACCTTTTTCGAAAAATCCGTGCAGGTAAGCGATTCGAACCAGGCACACTGAGGCAGCGAGCACCGCTTTGATCACAGTTAAAAGTATGCCGTTATTACACTACTCTACGCAAAGACCAAAACTTCTCTGAATAGAATAGCTTTTAAGGAACAATTTCGCCAGTTCGAACGGAGACTATGAAAGAAATGGAAAATTAATTGGGAATTCAAAGAATAAATGAGGAATAGGTAAACGCGTGGCAGATATACAAATGTATATATCTCTCAAAGTAGCACGAGAGAATGATGGAAATTAATCCATAAAACCACATTGAAAGAGAAAACGGAATAATTTTTCTTTGCAGTAATATTTTTATTACCTTTTTCGAAAGATCCGTGCAGGTAAGCGATTCGAACCAGGCACACTGAAGCAGCGAGCACCGCTTTGATCACAGTTAAAAGTATGCCGTTAGTACACTACGCTACGCAGAGAACCCCTAAATTCTCTGAATATGTAGAATAACTTTTGAGGAACACTTTCGCCAGTTCGAACGGAGACTATGAAAGAAATAGAAAATTAATTGGGAATTCAAAGAATAAATGAGGAATAGGTAAACGCGTGGCAGATATACAAATGTATATATCTCCTAAAGTAGCACGAGAGAATGATGGAAATGAATCCACAAAACCACATTGAAAGAGAAAACGGAATAATTTTTCTTTGCAGTAATATTTTTATTACCTTTTTCGAAAAATCCGTGCAGGTAAGCGATTCGAACCAGGCACACTGAGGCAGCAAGCACCGCTTTGATCACAGTTAAAAGTATGCCGTTAGTACACTACGCTACGCAGAGAACCAAAAATTTCTCTGAATAGAATAGCTTTTAAGAAACACTTTCGCCAGTTCGAACGGAGACTATGAAAGAAATAGAAAATTAATTGGGAATTCAAAGAATAAATGAGGAATAGGTAAACGCGTGGCAGATATACAAATGTATATATCTCTCAAAGTAGCACGAGAGAATAATGGAAATGAATCCATAAAACCACATTGAAAGAGAAAATGGAATACTTTTTCTTTGCAGTAATATTTTTATTACCTTTTTCGAAAAATCCGTGCAGGTAAGCGATTCGAACCAGGCACACTGAGGCAGCGAGCACCGCTTTGATCACAGTTAAAAGTATGCCGTTAGTACACTACGCTACGCAGAGAACCAAAAAATTCTCTGAATAGAATAGATTTTAAGGAACACTTTCGCCAGTTCGAACG
The DNA here is from genome assembly GCA_963969495.1 of Ceratothoa steindachneri. Classification (NCBI taxonomy): domain Eukaryota; kingdom Metazoa; phylum Arthropoda; class Malacostraca; order Isopoda; family Cymothoidae; genus Ceratothoa; species Ceratothoa steindachneri. The sequence continues at coordinate 127,861,796 of OZ018319.1, read as the reverse complement.
GAGACTATAAAAGAAATAGAAAATTAATTGGGAATTCAAAGAATAAATGAGGAATAGGTAAACGCGTGGCAGATATACAAATGTATATATCTCTCAAAGTAGCACGAGGGAATGATGGAAATGAATCCACAAAACCACATTGAAAGAGAAAAGGGAATAATTTTTCTTTGCAGTAATATTTTTATTACCTTTTTCGAAAAATCCGTGCAGGTGAGCGATTCGAACCAGGCACACTGAGGCAGCAAGCACCGCTTTGATCACAGTTAAAAGTATGCCGTTAGTACACTACGCTACGCAGAGAACCAAAAAATTCTCTGAATAGAATAGATTTTAAGGAACACTTTCGCCAGTTCGAACGGAGACTATAAAAGAAATAGAAAATTAATTGGGAATTCAAAGAATAAATGAGGAATAGGTAAACGCGTGGCAGATATACAAATGTATATATCTCTCAAAGTAGCACGAGAGAATGATGGAAATGAATCCATAAAACCACATTGAAAGAGAAAACGGAATAATTTTTCTTTGCAGTAATATTTTTATTACTTTTTTCGAAAAATCCGTGTAGGTAAGCGATTCGAACCAGGCAAACTGAGGCAGCGAGCACCGCTTTGATCACAGTTAAAAGTATGCCGTTAGTACACTACGCTACGCAGAGAACCAAAAAATTCTCTGAATTAAATAGCTTTTAAGGAACACTTTCGCCAGTTCGAACGGAGACTATGAAAGAAATAGAAAATTAATTGGGAATTCAAAGAATAAATGAGGAATAGGTAAACGCGTGGCAGATATACAAATGTATATATCTCTCAAAGTAGCACGAGAGAATGATGGAAATGAATCCATAAAACCACATTGAAAGAGAAAAGGGAATAATTTTTCTTTGCAGTAATATTTTTATTACCTTTTTCGAAAAATCCGTGCAGGTAAGCGATTCGAACCAGGCACACTGAGGCAGCGAGCACCGCTTTGATCACAGTTAAAAGTATGCTGTTAGTACACTACGCTACGCAGAGAACCAAAAAATTCTCTGAATAGAATAACTTTTGAGGAACCCTTTCGCCAGTTCGAACGGAGACTATGAAAGAAATAGAAAATTAATTGGGAATTCAAAGAATAAATGAGGAATAGGTAAACGCGTGGCAGATATACAAATGTATATATCTCTCAAAGTAGCAAGAGAGAATGATTGAAATGAATCCACAAAACCACATTGAAAGAGAAAACGGAATAATTTTTATTTGCAGTAATATTTTTATTACCTTTTTTGAAAAATCCGTGCAGGTAAGGGATTCGAACCAGGCACGCTGAGGCAGCAAGCACTGCTTTGATCGCATTAAAAGTATGCCGTTAGTACATTACGCTACGCAGAGAACCAAAAAATTCTCTGAATAGAATAGCTTTTAAGGAACACTTTCGCCAGTTCGAACCGAGACTATGAAAGAAATAGAAAATTAATTGGGAATTCAAAGAATAAATGAGGAATAGGTAAACGCGTGGCAGATATACAAATGTATATATCTCCTAAAGTAGCACGAGAGAATGATGGAAATGAATCCACAAAACCACATTGAAAGAGAAAAGGGAATAATTTTTCGTTGCAGTAATATTATTATTACCTTTTTCGAAAAATCCGTGCAGGTAAGCGATTCGAACCAGGCACACTGAGGCAGCAAGCACCGCTTTGATCACAGTTAAAAGTATGCCGTTAGTACACTACGCTACGCAGAGAACCAAAAAATTCTCTGAATAGAATAGCTTTTAAGAAACACTTTCGCCAGTTCGAACGGAGACTATAAAAGAAATAGAAAATTAATTGGGAATTCAAAGAATAAATGAGGAATAGGTAAACGCGTGGCAGATATACAAATGTATATATCTCTCAAAGTAGCACGAGAGAATGATGGAAATGAATCCATAAAACCACATTGAAAGAGAAAACGGAATAATTTTTCTTTGCAGTAATATTTTTATTACCTTTTTCGAAAGATCCGTGCAGGTAAGCGATTCGAACCAGGCACACTGAGGCAGCGAGCACCGCTTTGATCACAGTTAAAAGTATGCCGTTAGTACACTACGCTACGCAGAGAACCAAAAAATTCTCTGAATATGTAGAATAACTTTTGAGGAACACTTTCGCCAGTTCGAACGGAGACTATGAAAGAAATAGAAAATTAATTGGGAATTCAAAGAATAAATGAGGAATAGGTAAACGCGTGGCAGATATACAAATGTATATATCTCCTAAAGTAGCACGAGAGAATGATGGAAATGAATCCACAAAACCACATTGAAAGAGAAAACGGAATAATTTTTCTTTGCAGTAATATTTTTATTACCTTTTTCGAAAAATCCGTGCAGGTAAGCGATTCGAACCAGGCACACTGAGGCAGCAAGCACCGCTTTGATCACAGTTAAAAGTATGCCGTTAGTACACTACGCTACGCAGAGAACCAAAAATTTCTCTGAATAGAATAGCTTTTAAGAAACGCTTTCGCCAGTTCGAACGGAGACTGTGAAAGAAATAGAAAATTAATTGGGAATTCAAAGAATAAATGAGGAATAGGTAAACGCGTGGCAGATATACAAATGTATATATCTCTCAAAGTAGCACGGGAGAATAATGGAAATGAATTCATAAAACCACATTGAAAGAGAAAATGGAATACTTTTTCTTTGCAGTAATATTTTTATTACCTTTTTCGAAAAATCCGTGCAGGTAAGCGATTCGAACCAGGCACACTGAGGCAGCGAGCACCGCTTTGATCACAGTTAAAAGTATGCCGTTAGTACACTACGCTACGCAGAGAACCAAAAAATTCTCTGAATAGAATAGATTTTAAGGAACACTTTCGCCAGTTCGAACGGAGACTATGAAAGAAATGGAAAATTAATTGGGAATTCAAAGAATAAATGAGGAATAGGTAAACGCGTGGCAGATATACAAATGTATATATCTCTCAAAGTAGCACGAGAGAATCATGGAAATGAATCCATAAAACCACATTGAAAGAGAAAACGGAATAATTTTTCTTTGCAGTATATTTTTATTACCTTTTTCGAAAAATCCGTGCAGGTAAGCGATTCGAACCAGGCACACTGAGGCAGCGAGCACCGCTTTGATCACAGTTAAAAGTATGCCGTTAGTACACTACGCTACGCAGAGAACCAAAAAATTCTCTGAATTAAATAGCTTTTAAGGAACACTTTCGCCAGTTCGAACGGAGACTATGAAAGAAATAGAAAATTAATTGGGAATTCACAGAATAAATGAGAAATAGGTAAACGCGTGGCAGATATACAAATGTATATATCTCTCAAAGTAGCACGAGAGAATGATGGAAATGAATCCATAAAACCACATTAAAAGAGAAAACGGAATAATTTTTCTTCGCAGTAATATTTTTATTACCTTTTTCGAAAAATCCGTGCAGGTAAGCGATTCGAACCAGGCACACTGAGGCAGCAAGCACCGCTTTGATCACAGTTAAAAGTATGCCGTTAGTACACTACGCTACGCAGAGAACCAAAAAATTCTCTGAATAAAAAAGGTTTTAAGGAACACTTTCGCCAGTTCGAACGGAGACTATGAAAGAAATAGAAAATTAATTGTGAATTCAAAGAATAAATGAGGAATAGGTAAACGCGTGGCAGATATACAAATGTATATATCTCTCAAAGTAGCACGAGAGAATGATGGAAATGAATCCATAAAACCACATTGAAAGAGAAAACGGAATAATTTTTCTTTGCAGTAATATTTTTATTACCTTTTTCGAAAAATCCGTGCAGGTAAGCGATTCGAACCAGGCAAACTGAGGCAGCGAGCACCGCTTTGATCCCAGTTAAAAGTAGGCCGTTAGTACACTACGCTACGCAGAGAACCAAAAAATTCTCTGAGTAGAATAACTTTTGAGGAACATTTCGCCAGTTCGAACGGAGACTATGAAAGAAAAAGAAAATTAATTGGGAATTCAAAGAATAAATGAGGAATAGGTAAACGCGTGGCAGATATACAAATGTATATATCTCTCAAAGTAGCACGAGAGAATGATGGAAATGAATCCACAAAACCACATTGAAAGAGAAAACGGAATACTTTTTCTTTGCAGTAATATTTTTATTACCTTTTTCGAAAAATCCGTGCAGGTAAGCGATTCGAACCAGGCACACTGAGGCAGCGAGCACCGCTTTGATCACAGTTAAAAGTATGCCGTTAGTACACTACGCTACGCAGAGAACCAAAAAATTCTCTGAATAGAATAGCTTTTAAGGAACACTTTCGCCAGTTCGAACGGAGACTATAAAAGAAATAGAAAATTAATTGGGAATTCAAAGAATAAATGAGGAATAGGTAAACGCGTGGCAGATATACAAATGTATATATCTCTCAAAGTAGCACGAGAGAATCATGGAAATGAATCCATAAAACCACATTGAAAGAGAAAACGGAATAATTTTTCTTCGTAGTAATATTTTTATTACCTTTTTCGAAAAATCCGTGCAGGTAAGCGATTCGAACCAGGCACACTGAGGCAGCAAGCACCGCTTTGATCACAGTTAAAAGTATGCCGTTAGTACACTACGCTACGCAGAGAACCAAAAAATTCTCTGAATAAAATAGCTTTTAAGGAACACTTTCGCCAGTTCGAACGGAGACTATGAAAGAAATAGAAAATTAATTGGGAATTCAAAGAATAAATGAGGAATAGGTAAACGCGTGGCAGATATACAAATGTATATATCTCTCAAAGTAGCACGAGAGAATGATGGAAATGAATCCATAAAACCACATTGAAAGAGAAAACGGAATAATTTTTCTTTGCAGTATATTTTTATTACCTTTTTCGAAAAACCCGTGCAGGTAAGCGATTCGAACCAGGCACACTGAGGCAGCGAGCACCGCTTTGATCACAGTTAAAAGTATGCCGTTAGTACACTACGCTACGCAGAGAACCAAAAAATTCTCTGAATTAAATAGCTTTTAAGGAACACTTTCGCCAGTTCGAACGGAGACTATGAAAGAAATAGAAAATTAATTGGGAATTCACAGAATAAATGAGAAATAGGTAAACGCGTGGCAGATATACAAATGTATATATCTCTCAAAGTAGCACGAGAGAATGATGGAAATGAATCCATAAAACCACATTGAAAGAGAAAACGGAATAATTTTTCTTCGCAGTAATATTTTTATTACCTTTTTCGAAAAATCCGTGCAGGTAAGCGATTCGAACCAGGCACACTGAGGCAGCAAGCACCGCTTTGATAACAGTTAAAAGTATGCCGTTAGTACACTACGCTACGCAGAGAACCAAAAAATTCTCTGAATAAAAAAGGTTTTAAGGAACACTTTCGCCAGTTCGAACGGAGACTATGAAAGAAATAGAAAATTAATTGGGAATTCAAAGAATAAATGAGGAATAGGTAAACGCGTGGCAGATATACAAATGTATATATCTCTCAAAGTAGCACGAGAGAATGATGGAAATGAATCCATAAAACCACATTGAAAGAGAAAAGGGAATAATTTTTCTTTGCAGTAATATTTTTATTACCTTTTTCGAAAAATCCGTGCAGGTAAGCGATTCGAACCAGGCAAACTGAGGCAGCGAGCACCGCTTTGATCCCAGTTAAAAGTAGGCCGTTAGTACACTACGCTACGCAGAGAACCAAAAAATTCTCTGAGTAGAATAACATTTGAGGAACACTTTCGCCAGTTCGAACGGAGACTATGAAAGAAAAAGAAAATTAATTGGGAATTCAAAGAATAAATGAGGAATAGTTAAACGCGTGGCAGATATACAAATGTATATATCTCTTAAAGTAGCACGAGAGAATGATGGAAATGAATCCACAAAACCACATTGAAAGAGAAAACGGAATACTTTTTCTTTGCAGTAATATTTTTATTACCTTTTTCGAAAAATCCGTGCAGGTAAGCGATTCGAACCAGGCACACCGAGGCAGCGAGCACCGCTCTGATCACAGTTAAAAGTATGCCGTTAGTACACTACGCTACGCAGAGAACCAAAAAATTCTCTGAATAGAATAACTTTTAAGGAACACTTTCGCCAGTTCGAACGGAGACTATGAAAGAAATAGAAAATTAATTGGGAATTCAAAGAATAAATGAGGAATAGGTAAACGCGTGGCAGATATACAAATGTATATATCTCTCAAAGTAGCACGAGAGAATGATGGAAATGAATCCATAAAACCACATTGAAAGAGAAAACGGAATAATTTTTCTTCGTAGTAATATTTTTATTACCTTTTTCGAAAAATCCGTGCAGGTAAGCGATTCGAACCAGGCACACTGAGGCAGCAAGCACCGCTTTGATCACAGTTAAAAGTATGCCGTTAGTACACTACGCTACGCAGAGAACCAAAGAATTCTCTGAATAAAATAGCTTTTAAGGAACACTTTCGCCAGTTCGAACGGAGACTATAAAAGAAATAGAAAATTAATTGGGAATTCAAAGAATAAATGAGGAATAGGTAAACGCGTGGCAGATATACAAATGTATATCTCTCTCAAAGTAGCACGAGAGAATGATGGAAATGAATCCACAAAACCACATTGAAAGAGAAAACGGAATAGTTTTTCTTCGCAGTAATATTTTTATTACCTTTTTCAAAAAGTCCGTGCAGGTAAGCGATTCGAACCAGGCACACTGAGGCAGCAAGCACCGCTTTGATCACAGTTAAAAGTATGCCGTTAGTACACTACGCTACGCAGAGAACCAAAAATTTCTCTGAATAGAATAGCTTTTAAGAAACACTTTCGCCAGTTCGAACGGAGACTATGAAAGAAATAGAAAATTAATTGGGAATTCAAAGAATAAATGAGGAATAGGTAAACGCGTGGCAGATATACAAATGTATATATCTCTCAAAGTAGCACGAGAGAATAATGGAAATGAATCCATAAAACCACATTGAAAGAGAAAATGGAATACTTTTTCTTTGCAGTAATATTTTTATTACCTTTTTCGAAAAATCCGTGCAGGTAAGCGATTCGAACCAGGCACACTGAGGCAGCGAGCACCGCTTTGATCACAGTTAAAAGTATGCCGTTAGTACACTACGCTACGCAGAGAACCAAAAAATTCTCTGAATAGAATAGATTTTAAGGAACACTTTCGCCAGTTCGAACGGAGACTATGAAAAAAATGGAAAATTAATTGGGAATTCAAAGAATAAATGAGGAATAGGTAAACGCGTGGCAGATATACAAATGTATATATCTCTCAAAGTAGCACGAGAGAATGATGGAAATGAATCCATAAAACCACATTGAAAGAGAAAACGGAATAATTTTTCTTTGCAGTATATTTTTATTACCTTTTTCGAAAAATCCGTGCAGGTAAGCGATTCGAACCAGGCACACTGAGGCAGCGAGCACCGCTTTGATCACAGTTAAAAGTATGCCGTTAGTACACTACGCTACGCAGAGAACCAAAAAATTCTCTGAATTAAATAGCTTTTAAGGAACACTTTCGCCAGTTCGAACGGAGACTATGAAAGAAATAGAAAATTAATTGGGAATTCACAGAATAAATGAGAAATAGGTAAACGCGTGGCAGATATACAAATGTATATATCTCTCAAAGTAGCACGAGAGAATGATGGAAATGAATCCATAAAACCACATTGAAAGAGAAAACGGAATAATTTTTCTTCGCAGTAATATTTTTATTACCTTTTTCGAAAAATCCGTGCAGGTAAGCGATTCGAACCAGGCACACTGAGGCAGCAAGCACCGCTTTGATCACAGTTAAAAGTATGCCGTTAGTACACTACGCTACGCAGAGAACCAAAAAATTCTCTGAATAAAAAAGGTTTTAAGGAACACTTTCGCCAGTTCGAACGGAGACTATGAAAGAAATAGAAAATTAATTGTGAATTCAAAGAATAAATGAGGAATAGGTAAACGCGTGGCAGATATACAAATGTATATATCTCTCAAAGTAGCACGAGAGAATGATGGAAATGAATCCATAAAACCACATTGAAAGAGAAAACGGAATAATTTTTCTTTGCAGTAATATTTTTATTACCTTTTTCGAAAAATCCGTGCAGGTAAGCGATTCGAACCAGGCAAACTGAGGCAGCGAGCACCGCTTTGATCCCAGTTAAAAGTAGGCCGTTAGTACACTACGCTACGCAGAGAACCAAAAAATTCTCTGAGTAGAATAACTTTTGAGGAACACTTTCGCCAGTTCGAACGGAGACTATGAAAGAAAAAGAAAATTAATTGGGAATTCAAAGAATAAATGAGGAATAGGTAAACGCGTGGCAGATATACAAATGTATATATCTCTCAAAGTAGCACGAGAGAATGATGGAAATGAATCCACAAAACCACATTGAAAGAGAAAACGGAATACTTTTTCTTTGCAGTAATATTTTTATTACCTTTTTCGAAAAATCCGTGCAGGTAAGCGATTCGAACCAGGCACACTGAGGCAGCGAGCACCGCTTTGATCACAGTTAAAAGTATGCCGTTAGTACACTACGCTACGCAGAGAACCAAAAAATTCTCTGAATAGAATAGCTTTTAAGGAACACTTTCGCCAGTTCGAACGGAGACTATAAAAGAAATAGAAAATTAATTGGGAATTCAAAGAATAAATGAGGAATAGGTAAACGCGTGGCAGATATACAAATGTATATATCTCTCAAAGTAGCACGAGAGAATCATGGAAATGAATCCATAAAACCACATTGAAAGAGAAAACGGAATAATTTTTCTTCGTAGTAATATTTTTATTACCTTTTTCGAAAAATCCGTGCAGGTAAGCGATTCGAACCAGGCACACTGAGGCAGCAAGCACCGCTTTGATCACAGTTAAAAGTATGCCGTTAGTACACTACGCTACGCAGAGAACCAAAAAATTCTCTGAATAAAATAGCTTTTAAGGAACACTTTCGCCAGTTCGAACGGAGACTATGAAAGAAATAGAAAATTAATTGGGAATTCAAAGAATAAATGAGGAATAGGTAAACGCGTGGCAGATATACAAATGTATATATCTCTCAAAGTAGCACGAGAGAATGATGGAAATGAATCCATAAAACCACATTGAAAGAGAAAACGGAATAATTTTTCTTTGCAGTATATTTTTATTACCTTTTTCGAAAAACCCGTGCAGGTAAGCGATTCGAACCAGGCAAACTGAGGCAGCGAGCACCGCTTTGATCCCAGTTAAAAGTAGGCCGTTAGTACACTACGCTACGCAGAGAACCAAAAAATTCTCTGAGTAGAATAACTTTTGAGGAACACTTTCGCCAGTTCGAACGGAGACTATGAAAGAAAAAGAAAATTAATTGGGAATTCAAAGAATAAATGAGGAATAGGTAAACGCGTGGCAGATATACAAATGTATATATCTCTCAAAGTAGCACGAGAGAATGATGGAAATGAATCCACAAAACCACATTGAAAGAGAAAACGGAATACTTTTTCTTTGCAGTAATATTTTTATTACCTTTTTCGAAAAATCCGTGCAGGTAAGCGATTCGAACCAGGCACACTGAGGCAGCGAGCACCGCTCTGATCACAGTTAAAAGTATGCCGTTAGTACACTACGCTACGCAGAGAACCAAAAAATTCTCTGAATAGAATAACTTTTAAGGAACACTTTCGCCAGTTCGAACGGAGACTATGAAAGAAATAGAAAATTAATTGGGAATTTAAAGAATAAATGAGGAATAGGTAAACGCGTGGCAGATATACAAATGTATATATCTCTCAAAGTAGCACGAGAGAATGATGGAAATGAATCCATAAAACCACATTGAAAGAGAAAAGGGAATAATTTTTCTTTGCAGTAATATTTTTATTACCTTTTTCGAAAAATCGGAGCAGGTAAGCGATTCGAACCAGGCAAACTGAGGCAGCGAGCAGCGCAAGATCACAGTTAAAAGTATGCCGTTAGTACACTACGCTACGCAGAGAACCAAAAAATTCTCTGAATAAAATAGGTTTTAAGGAACTCTTTCGCCAGTTCGAACGGAGACTATGAAAGAAATAGAAAATTAATTGGGAATTCAAAGAATAAATGAGGAATAGGTAAACGCGTGGCAGATATACAAATGTATATATCTCTCAAAGTAGCACGAGAGAATGATGGAAATGAATCCACAAAACCACATTGAAAGAGAAAACGGAATAGTTTTTCTTCGCAGTAATATTTTTATTACCTTTTTCAAAAAATCCGTGCAGGTAAGCGATTCGAACCAGGCACACTGAGGCAGCAAGCACCGCTTTGATCACAGTTAAAAGTATGCCGTTAGTACACTACGCTACGCAGAGAACCAAAAATTTCTCTGAATAGAATAGCTTTTAAGAAACACTTTCGCCAGTTCGAACGGAGACTATGAAAGAAATAGAAAATTAATTGGGAATTCAAAGAATAAATGAGGAATAGGTAAACGCGTGGCAGATATACAAATGTATATATCTCTCAAAGTAGCACGAGAGAATAATGGAAATGAATCCATAAAACCACATTGAAAGAGAAAATGGAATACTTTTTCTTTGCAGTAATATTTTTATTACCTTTTTCGAAAAATCCGTGCAGGTAAGCGATTCGAACCAGGCACACTGAGGCAGCGAGCACCGCTTTGATCACAGTTAAAAGTATGCCGTTAGTACACTACGCTACGCAGAGAACCAAAAAATTCTCTGAATAGAATAGATTTTAAGGAACACTTTCGCCAGTTCGAACGCAGACTATAAAAGAAATAGAAAATTAATTGGGAATTCAAAGAATAAATGAGGAATAGGTAAACGCGTGGCAGATATACAAATGTATATATCTCTCAAAGTAGCACGAGAGAATGTTGGAAATGAATCCATAAAACCACATTGAAAGATAAAACGGAATAATTTTTCTTTGCAGTATATTTTTATTACCTTTTTCGAAAATCCGTGCAGGTAAGCGATTCGAACCAGGCACACTGAGGCAGCGAGCACCGCTTTGATCACAGTTAAAAGTATGCCGTTAGTACACTACGCTACGCAGAGAACCAAAAAATTCTCTGAATTAAATAGCTTTTAAGGAACACTTTCGCCAGTTCGAACGGAGACTATGAAAGAAATAGAAAATTAATTGGGAATTCACAGAATAAATGAGAAATAGGTAAACGCGTGGCAGATATACAAATGTATATATCTCTCAAAGTAGCACGAGAGAATGATGGAAATGAATCCATAAAACCACATTGAAAGAGAAAACGGAATAATTTTTCTTCGCAGTAATATTTTTATTACCTTTTTCGAAAAGTCCGTGCAGGTAAGCGATTCGAACCAGGCACACTGAGGCAGCAAGCACCGCTTTGATCACAGTTAAAAGTATGCCGTTAGTACACTACGCTACGCAGAGAACCAAAAAATTCTCTGAATAAAAAAGGTTTTAAGGAACACTTTCGCCAGTTCGAACGGAGACTATGAAAGAAATAGAAAATTAATTGTGAATTCAAAGAATAAATGAGGAATAGGTAAACGCGTGGCAGATATACAAATGTATATATCTCTCAAAGTAGCACGAGAGAATGATGAAAATGAATCCATAAAACCACATTGAAAGAGAAAACGGAATAATTTTTCTTTGCAGTAATATTTTTATTACCTTTTTCGAAAAATCCGTGCAGGTAAGCGATTCGAACCAGGCAAACTGAGGCAGCGAGCACCGCTTTGATCCCAGTTAAAAGTAGGCCGTTAGTACACTACGCTACGCAGAGAACCAAAAAATTCTCTGAGTAGAATAACTTTTGAGGAACACTTTCGCCAGTTCGAACGGAGACTATGAAAGAAAAAGAAAATTAATTGGGAATTCAAAGAATAAATGAGGAATAGGTAAACGCGTGGCAGATATACAAATGTATATATCTCTCAAAGTAGCACGAGAGAATGATGGAAATGAATCCACAAAACCACATTGAAAGAGAAAACGGAATACTTTTTCTTTGCAGTAATATTTTTATTACCTTTTTCGAAAAATCCGTGCAGGTAAGCGATTCGAACCAGGCACACTGAGGCAGCGAGCACCGCTTTGATCACAGTTAAAAGTATGCCGTTAGTACACTACGCTACGCAGAGAACCAAAAAATTCTCTGAATAGAATAGCTTTTAAGGAACACTTTCGCCAGTTCGAACGGAGACTATAAAAGAAATAGAAAATTAATTGGGAATTCAAAGAATAAATGAGGAATAGGTAAACGCGTGGCAGATATACAAATGTATATATCTCTCAAAGTAGCACGAGAGAATGATGGAAATGAATCCATAAAACCACATTGAAAGAGAAAACGGAATAATTTTTCTTCGTAGTAATATTTTTATTACCTTTTTCGAAAAATCCGTGCAGGTAAGCGATTCGAACCAGGCACACTGAGGCAGCAAGCACCGCTTTGATCACAGTTAAAAGTATGCCGTTAGTACACTACGCTACGCAGAGAACCGAGAACCAAAAAATTCTCTGAATAAAATAGCTTTTAAGGAACACTTTCGCCAGTTCGAACGGAGACTATAAAAGAAATAGAAAATTAATTGGGAATTCAAAGAATAAATGAGGAATAGGTAAACGCGTGGCAGATATACAAATGTATATATCTCTCAAAGTAGCACGAGAGAATGATGGAAATGAATCCATAAAACCACATTGAAAGAGAAAACGGAATAATTTTTCTTTGCAGTATATTTTTATTACCTTTTTCGAAAAACCCGTGCAGGTAAGCGATTCGAACCAGGCACACTGAGGCAGCGAGCACCGCTTTGATCACAGTTAAAAGTATGCCGTTAGTACACTACGCTACGCAGAGAACCAAAAAATTCTCTGAATTAAATAGCTTTTAAGGAACACTTTCGCCAGTTCGAACGGAGACTATGAAAGAAATAGAAAATTAATTGGGAATTCACAGAATAAATGAGAAATAGGTAAACGCGTGGCAGATATACAAATGTATATATCTCTCAAAGTAGCACGAGAGAATGATGGAAATGAATCCATAAAACCACATTGAAAGAGAAAACGGAATAATTTTTCTTCGCAGTAATATTTTTATTACCTTTTTCGAAAAATCCGTGCAGGTAAGCGATTCGAACCAGGCACACTGAGGCAGCAAGCACCGCTTTGATAACAGTTAAAAGTATGCCGTTAGTACACTACGCTACGCAGAGAACCAAAAAATTCTCTGAATAAAAAAGGTTTTAAGGAACACTTTCGCCAGTTCGAACGGAGACTATGAAAGAAATAGAAAATTAATTGGGAATTCAAAGAATAAATGAGGAATAGGTAAACGCGTGGCAGATATACAAATGTATATATCTCTCAAAGTAGCACGAGAGAATGATGGAAATGAATCCATAAAACCACATTGAAAGAGAAAAGGGAATAATTTTTCTTTGCAGTAATATTTTTATTACCTTTTTCGAAAAATCCGTGCAGGTAAGCGATTCGAACCAGGCAAACTGAGGCAGCGAGCACCGCTTTGATCCCAGTTAAAAGTAGGCCGTTAGTACACTACGCTACGCAGAGAACCAAAAAATTCTCTGAGTAGAATAACTTTTGAGGAACACTTTCGCCAGTTCGAACGGAGACTATGAAAGAAAAAGAAAATTAATTGGGAATTCAATGAATAAATGAGGAATAGGTAAACGCGTGGCAGATATACAAATGTATATATCTCTCAAAGTAGCACGAGAGAATGATGGAAATGAATCCACAAAACCACATTGAAAGAGAAAACGGAATACTTTTTCTTTGCAGTAATATTTTTATTACCTTTTTCGAAAAATCCGTGCAGGTAAGCGATTCGAACCAGGCACACTGAGGCAGCGAGCACCGCTCTGATCACAGTTAAAAGTATGCCGTTAGTACACTACGCTACGCAGAGAACCAAAAAATTCTCTGAATAGAATAACTTTTAAGGAACACTTTCGCCAGTTCGAACGGAGACTATGAAAGAAATAGAAAATTAATTGGGAATTCAAAGAATAAATGAGGAATAGGTAAACGCGTGGCAGATATACAAATGTATATATCTCTCAAAGTAGCACGAGAGAATGATGGAAATGAATCCATAAAACCACATTGAAAGAGAAAACGGAATAATTTTTCTTCGTAGTAATATTTTTATTACCTTTTTCGAAAAATCCGTGCAGGTAAGCGATTCGAACCAGGCACACTGAGGCAGCAAGCACCGCTTTGATCACAGTTAAAAGTATGCCGTTAGTACACTACGCTACGCAGAGAACCAAAAAATTCTCTGAATAAAATAGCTTTTAAGGAACACTTTCGCCAGTTCGAACGGAGACTATAAAAGAAATAGAAAATTAATTGGGAATTCAAAGAATAAATGAGGAATAGGTAAACGCGTGGCAGATATACAAATGTATATCTCTCTCAAAGTAGCACGAGAGAATGATGGAAATGAATCCATAAACCACATTGAAAGAGAAAAGGGAATAATTTTTCTTTGCAGTAATATTTTTATTACCTTTTTCGAAAAATCGGAGCAGGTAAGCGATTCGAACCAGGCAAACTGAGGCAGCGAGCACCGCAAGATCACAGTTAAAAGTATGCCGTTAGTACACTACGCTACGCAGAGAACCAAAAAATTCTCTGAATAAAATAGGTTTTAAGGAACTCTTTCGCCAGTTCGAACGGAGACTATGAAAGAAATAGAAAATTAATTGGGAATTCAAAGAATAAATGAGGAATAGGTAAACGCGTGGCAGATATACAAATGTATATATCTCTCAAAGTAGCACGAGAGAATGATGGAAATGAATCCACAAAACCACATTGAAAGAGAAAACGGAATAGTTTTTCTTCGCAGTAATATTTTTATTACCTTTTTCAAAAAATCCGTGCAGGTAAGCGATTCGAACCAGGCACACTGAGGCAGCAAGCACCGCTTTGATCACAGTTAAAAGTATGCCGTTAGTACACAACGCTACGCAGAGAACCAAAAAATTCTCTGAACAGAATAGCTTTTAAGGAACACTTTCGCCAGTTCGAACGGAGACTATAAAAGAAATAGAAAATTAATTGGGAATTCAAAGAATAAATGAGGAATAGGTAAACGCGTGGCAGATATACAAATGTATATATCTCTCAAAGTAGCACGAGAGAATCATGGAAATGAATCCATAAAACCACATTGAAAGAGAAAACGGAATAATTTTTCTTCGTAGTAATATTTTTATTACCTTTTTCGAAAAATCCGTGCAGGTAAGCGATTCGAACCAGGCACACTGAGGCAGCAAGCACCGCTTTGATCACAGTTAAAAGTATGCCGTTAGTACACTACGCTACGCAGAGAACCAAAAAATTCTCTGAATAAAATAGCTTTTAAGGAACACTTTCGCCAGTTCGAACGGAGACTATGAAAGAAATAGAAAATTAATTGGGAATTCAAAGAATAAATGAGGAATAGGTAAACGCGTGGCAGATATACAAATGTATATATCTCTCAAAGTAGCACGAGAGAATGATGGAAATGAATCCATAAAACCACATTGAAAGAGAAAACGGAATAATTTTTCTTTGCAGTATATTTTTATTACCTTTTTCGAAAAACCCGTGCAGGTAAGCGATTCGAACCAGGCACACTGAGGCAGCGAGCACCGCTTTGATCACAATTAAAAGTATGCCGTTAGTACACTACGCTACGCAGAGAACCAAAATTTCTCTGAATAGAATAGCTTTTAAGGAACACTTTCGCCAGTTCGAACGGAGACTATAAAAGAAATAAAAAATTAATTGGGAATTCAAAGAATAAATGAGGAATAGGTAAACGCGTGGCAGATATACAAATGTATATATCTCTCAAAGTAGCACGAGAGAATGATGGAAATGAATCCATAAAACCACATTGAAAGAGAAAACGGAATACTTTTTCTTTGCAGTAATATTTTGATTACCTTTTTCGAAAAATCCGTGCAGGTAAGCGATTCGAACCAGGCACACTGAGGCAGCAAGCACCGCTTTGATCACAGTTAAAAGTATGCCGTTAGTACACTACGCTACGCAGAGAACCAAAAAATTCTCTGAATAGAATAACTTTTGAGGAACACTTTCGCCAGTTCGAACGGAGACTATGAAAGAAATAGAAAATTAATTGGGAATTCAAAGAATAAATGAGGAATAGGTAAACACGTGGCAGATATACAAATGTATATATCTCTTAAAGTAGCACGAGAGAATGATGAAAATGAATCCACAAAACCACATTGAAAGAGAAAACGGAATAATTTTTCTTTGCAGTAATATTTTTATTACCTTTTTCGAAAAATCCGTGCAGGTGAGCGATTCGAACCAGGCACACTGAGGCAGCAAGCACCGCTTTGATCACAGTTAAAAGTAGGCCGTTAGTACACTACGCTACGCAGAGAACCAAAAAATTCTCTGAATAGAATAGATTTTAAGGAACACTTTCGCCAGTTCGAACGGAGACTATAAAAGAAATAGAAAATTAATTGGGAATTCAAAGAATAAATGAGGAATAGGTAAACGCGTGGCAGATATACAAATGTATATATCTCTCAAAGTAGCACGAGAGAATGATGGAAATGAATCCATAAAACCACATTGAAAGAGAAAACGGAATAATTTTTCTTTGCAGTAATATTTTTATTACCTTTTTCGAAAAATCCGTGCAGGTAAGCGATTCGAACCAGGCACACTGAGGCAGCGAGCACCGCTTTGATCACAGTTAAAAGTATGCCGTTAGTACACTACGCTACGCAGAGAACCAAAAAATTCTCTGAATAGAATAGCTTTTAAGGAACACTTTCGCCAGTTCGAACGGAGACTATAAAAGAAATAGAAAATTAATTGGGAATTCAAAGAATAAATGAGGAATAGGTAAACGCGTGGCAGATATACAAATGTATATATCTCTCAAAGTAGCACGAGAGAATGATGGAAATGAATCCACAAAAACCACATTGAAAGAGAAAACGGAATAATTTTTCCTCGCAGTAATATTTTTATTACCTTTTTCAAAAAATCCGTGCAGGTAAGCGATTCTAACCAGGCACACTGAGGCAGCAAGCACCGCTTTGATCACATTTAAAAGTATGCCGTTAGTACACTACGCTACGCAGAGAACCAAAAAATTCTCTGAATAGAATAGCTTTTAAGGAACACTTTCGCCAGTTCGAACGGAGACTATGAAAGAAATAGAAAATTAATTGGGAATTCACAGAATAAATGAGAAATAGGTAAACGCGTGGCAGATATACAAATGTATATATCTCTCAAAGTAGCACGAGAGAATGATGGAAATGAATCCACAAAACCACATTGAAAGAGAAAACGGAATAATTTTTCTTCGCAGTAATATTTTTATTACCTTTTTCAAAAAATCCGTGCAGGTAAGCGATTCGAACCAGGCACACTGAGGCAGCAAGCACCGCTTTGATCACAGTTAAAAGTATGCCGTTAGTACGCTACGCTACGCAGAGAACCAAAAAATTCTCTGAATAGAATAGCTTTTAAGGAACACTTTCGCCAGTTCGAACGGAGACTATTAAAGAAATAGAAAATTAATTGGGAATTCAAAGAATAAATGAGGAATAGGTAAACGCGTGGCAGATATACAAATGTATATATCTCTCAAAGTAGCACGAGAGAATGATGGAAATGAATCCATAAACCACATTGAAAGAGAAAACGGAATAATTTTTCTTTGCAGTAATATTTTTATTACCTTTTTCGAAAAATCCGTGCAGGTAAGCGATTCGAACCAGGCAAACTGAGGCAGCGAGCACCGCAAGATCACAGTTAAAAGTATGCCGTTAGTACACTACGCTACGCAGAGAACCAAAAAATTCTCTGAATAAAATAGGTTTTAAGGAACTCTTTCGCCAGTTCGAACGGAGACTATGAAAGAAATAGAAAATTAATTGGGAATTCAAAGAATAAATGAGGAATAGGTAAACGCGTGGCAGATATACAAATGTATATATCTCTCAAAGTAGCACGAGAGAATGATGGAAATGAATCCACAAAACCACATTGAAAGAGAAAACGGAATAGTTTTTACTTCGCAGTAATATTTTTATTACCTTTTTCAAAAAATCCGTGCAGGTAAGCGATTCGAACCAGGCACACTGAGGCAGCAAGCACCGCTTTGATCACAGTTAAAAGTATGCCGTTAGTACACTACGCTACGCAGAGAACCAAAAAATTCTCTGAATAGAATAGCTTTTAAGGAACACTTTCGCCAGTTCGAACGGAGACTATGAAAGAAATAGAAAATTAATTGGGAATTTAAAGAATAAATGAGGAATAGGTAAACGCGTGGCAGATATACAAATGTATATATCTCTCAAAGTAGCACGAGAGAATGATGGAAATGAATCCATAAAACCACATTGAAAGAGAAAACGGAATAATTTTTCTTTGCAGTAATATTTTTATTACCTTTTTCGAAAAATCCGTGCAGGTAAGCGATTCGAACCAAGGAAACTGAGGCAGCGAGCACCGCTTTGATCACAAGTAAAAGTATGCCGTTAGTACACTACGCTACGCAGAGAACCAAAAAATTCTCTGAATAGAATAACTTTTGAGGAACACTTTCGCCAGTTCGAACGGAGACTATGAAAGAAATAGAAAATTAATTGGGAATTCAAAGAATAAATGAGGAATAGGTAAACGCGTGGCAGATATACAAATGTATATATCTCTTAAAGTAGCACGAGAGAATGATGGAAATGAATCCACAAAACCACATTGAAAGAGAAAACGGAATAATTTTTCTTTGCAGTAATATTTTTATTACCTTTTTCGAAAAATCCGTGCAGGTGGGCGATTCGAACCAGGCACACTGAGGCAGCAAGCACCGCTTTGATCACAGTTAAAAGTATGCCGTTAGTACACTACGCTACGCAGAGAACCAAAAAATTCTCTGAATAGAATAGATTTTAAGGAACACTTTCGCCAGTTCGAACGGAGACTATAAAAGAAATAGAAAATTAGTTGGGAATTCAAAGAATAAATGAGGAATAGGTAAACGCGTGGCAGATATACAAATGTATATATCTCTCAAAGTAGCACGAGAGAATGATGGAAATGAATCCATAAAACCACATTGAAAGAGAAAACGGAATAATTTTTCTTTGAAGTAATATTTTTATTACCTTTTTCGAAAAATCCGTGCAGGTAAGCGATTCGAACCAGGCACACTGAGGCAGCGAGCACCGCTTTGATCACAGTTAAAAGTATGCCGTTAGTACACTACGCTACGCAGAGAACCAAAAAATTCTCTGAATAGAATAGCTTTTAAGGAAAACTTTCGCCAGTTCGAACGGAGACTATAAAAGAAATAGAAAATTAATTGGGAATTCAAAGAATAAATGAGGAATAGGTAAACGCGTGGCAGATATACAAATGTATATATCCCTCAAAGTAGCACGAGAGATTGATGGAAATGAATCCATAAAACCACATTAAAAGAGAAATCGGAATAATTTTTCTTTGCAATAATATTTTTATTACCTTTTTCGAAAAATCCGTGCAGGTAAGCGATTCGAACCAGGCAAACTGAGGCAGCAAGCACCGCTTTGATCACAGTTAAAAGTATGCCGTTAGTACACTACGCTACGCAGAGAACAAAAAATTCTCTGAATAAAATAGGTTTTAAGGAACACTTTCGCCAGTTCGAACGGAGACTATGAAAGAAATAGAAAATTAATTGGGAATTCAAAGAATAAATGAGGAATAGGTAAACGCGTGGCAGATATACAAATGTATATATCTCTCAAAGTAGCACGAGAGAATGATGGAAATGAATCCACAAAAACCACATTGAAAGAGAAAACGGAATAATTTTTCTTCGCAGTAATATTTTTATTACCTTTTTCAAAAAATCCGTGCAGGTAAGCGATTCGAACCAGGCACACTGATGCAGCAAGCACCGCTTTGATCACAGTTAAAAGTATGCCGTTAGTACACTACGCTACGCAGAGAACCAAAAAATTCTCTGAATAGAATAGCTTTTAAGGAACACTTTCGCCAGTTCGAACGGAGACTATGAAAGAAATAGAAAATTAATTGGGAATTCACAGAATAAATGAGAAATAGGTAAACGCGTGGCAGATATACAAATGTATATATCTCTCAAAGTAGCACGAGAGAATGATGGAAATGAATCCACAAAACCACATTGAAAGAGAAAACGGAATACTTTTTCTTTGCAGTAATATTTTTATTACCTTTTTCGAAAAATCCGTGCAGGTAAGCGATTCGAACCAGGCACACTGAGGCAGCGAGCACCGCTTTGATCACAGTTAAAAGTATGCCGTTAGTACACTACGCTACGCAGAGAACCAAAAAATTCTCTGAATAGAATAGCTTTTAAGGAACACTTTCGCCAGTTCGAACGGAGACTATAAAAGAAATAGAAAATTAATTGGGAATTCAAAGAATAAATGAGGAATAGGTAAACGCGTGGCAGATATACAAATGTATATATCTCTCAAAGTAGCACGAGAGAATCATGGAAATGAATCCATAAAACCACATTGAAAGAGAAAACGGAATAATTTTTCTTCGTAGTAATATTTTTATTACCTTTTTCGAAAAATCCGTGCAGGTAAGCGATTCGAACCAGGCACACTGAGGCAGCAAGCACCGCTTTGATCACAGTTAAAAGTATGCCGTTAGTACACTACGCTACGCAGAGAACCAAAAAATTCTCTGAATAAAATAGCTTTTAAGGAACACTTTCGCCAGTTCGAACGGAGACTATGAAAGAAATAGAAAATTAATTGGGAATTCAAAGAATAAATGAGGAATAGGTAAACGCGTGGCAGATATACAAATGTATATATCTCTCAAAGTAGCACGAGAGAATGATGGAAATGAATCCATAAAACCACATTGAAAGAGAAAACGGAATAATTTTTCTTTGCAGTATATTTTTATTACCTTTTTCGAAAAACCCGTGCAGGTAAGCGATTCGAACCAGGCACACTGAGGTAGCGAGCACCGCTTTGATCACAGTTAAAAGTATGCCGTTAGTACACTACGCTACGCAGAGAACCAAAAAATTCTCTGAATTAAATAGCTTTTAGGGAACACTTTCGCCAGTTCGAACGGAGACTATGAAAGAAATAGAAAATTAATTGGGAATTCACAGAATAAATGAGAAATAGGTAAACGCGTGGCAGATATACAAATGTATATATCTCTCAAATTAGCACGAGAGAATGATGGAAATGAATCCATAAAACCACATTGAAAGAGAAAACGGAATAATTTTTCTTCGCAGTAATATTTTTATTACCTTTTTCGAAAAATCCGTGCAGGTAAGCGATTCGAACCAGGCACACTGAGGCAGCAAGCACCGCTTTGATAACAGTTAAAAGTATGCCGTTAGTACACTACGCTACGCAGAGAACCAAAAAATTCTCTGAATAAAAAAGGTTTTAAGGAACACTTTCGCCAGTTCGAACGGAGACTATGAAAGAAATAGAAAATTAATTGGGAATTCAAAGAATAAATGAGGAATAGGTAAACGCGTGGCAGATATACAAATGTATATATCTCTCAAAGTAGCACGAGAGAATGATGGAAATGAATCCATAAAACCACATTGAAAGAGAAAACGGAATAATTTTTCTTTGCAGTAATATTTTTATTACCTTTTTCGAAAAATCCGTGCAGGTAAGCGATTCGAACCAGGCAAACTGAGGCAGCGAGCACCGCTTTGATCCCAGTTAAAAGTAGGCCGTTAGTACACTACGCTACGCAGAGAACCAAAAAATTCTCTGAGTAGAATAACTTTTGAGGAACACTTTCGCCAGTTCGAACGGAGACTATGAAAGAAAAAGAAAATTAATTGGGAATTCAAAGAATAAATGAGGAATAGGTAAACGCGTGGCAGATATACAAATGTATATATCTCTCAAAGTAGCACGAGAGAATGATGGAAATGAATCCACAAAACCACATTGAAAGAGAAAACGGAATACTTTTTCTTTGCAGTAATATTTTTATTACCTTTTTCGAAAAATCCGTGCAGGTAAGCGATTCGAACCAGGCACACTGAGGCAGCGAGCACCGCTCTGATTACAGTTAAAAGTATGCCGTTAGTACACTACGCTACGCAGAGAACCAAAAAATTCTCTGAATAGAATAGCTTTTAAGGAACACGTTCCCAGTTCGAACGGAGACTATGAAAGAAATAGAAAATTAATTGGGAATTCAAAGAATAAATGAGGAATAGGTAAACGCGTGGCAGATATACAAATGTATATATCTCTCAAAGTAGCACGAGAGAATGATGGAAATGAATCCATAAAACCACATTGAAAGAGAAAACGGAATAATTTTTCTTCGTAGTAATATTTTTATTACCTTTTTCGAAAAATCCGTGCAGGTAAGCGATTCGAACCAGGCACACTGAGGCAGCAAGCACCGCTTTGATCACAGTTAAAAGTATGCCGTTAGTACACTACGCTACGCAGAGAACCAAAAAATTCTCTGAATAAAATAGCTTTTAAGGAACACTTTCGCCAGTTCGAACGGAGACTATAAAAGAAATAGAAAATTAATTGGGAATTCAAAGAATAAATGAGGAATAGGTAAACGCGTGGCAGATATACAAATGTATATATCTCTCAAAGTAGCACGAGAGAATGATGGAAATGAATCCATAAACCACATTGAAAGAGAAAAGGGAATAATTTTTCTTTGCAGTAATATTTTTATTACCTTTTTCGAAAAATCGGAGCAGGTAAGCGATTCGAACCAGGCAAACTGAGGCAGCGAGCACCGCAAGATCACAGTTAAAAGTATGCCGTTAGTACACTACGCTACGCAGAGAACCAAAAAATTCTCTGAATAAAATAGGTTTTAAGGAACTCTTTCGCCAGTTCGAACGGAGACTATGAAAGAAATAGAAAATTAATTGGGAATTCAAAGAATAAATGAGGAATAGGTAAACGCGTGGCAGATATACAAATGTATATATCTCTCAAAGTAGCACGAGAGAATGATGGAAATGAATCCACAAAACCACATTGAAAGAGAAAACGGAATAGTTTTTCTTCGCAGTAATATTTTTATTACCTTTTTCAAAAAATCCGTGCAGGTAAGCGATTCGAACCAGGCACACTGAGGCAGCAAGCACCGCTTTGATCACAGTTAAAAGTATGCCGTTAGTACACTACGCTACGCAGAGAACCAAAAAATTCTCTGAATAGAATAGCTTTTAAGGAACACTTTCGCCAGTTCGAACGGAGACTATGAAAGAAATAGAAAATTAATTGGGAATTTAAAGAATAAATGAGGAATAGGTAAACGCGTGGCAGATATACAAATGTATATATCTCTCAAAGTAGCACGAGAGAATGATGGAAATGAATCCATAAAACCACATTGAAAGAGAAAACGGAATAATTTTTCTTTGCAGTAATATTTTTATTACCTTTTTCGAAAAATCCGTGCAGGTAAGCGATTCGAACCAAGGAAACTGAGGCAGCGAGCACCGCTTTGATCACAAGTAAAAGTATGCCGTTAGTACACTACGCTACGCAGAGAACCAAAAAATTCTCTGAATAGAATAACTTTTGAGGAACACTTTCGCCAGTTCGAACGGAGACTATGAAAGAAATAAAAAATTGATTGGGAATTCAAAGAATAAATGAGGAATAGGTAAACGCGTGGCAGATATACAAATGTATATATCTCTCAAAGTAGCACGAGGGAATGATGGAAATGAATCTACAAAACCACATTGAAAGAGAAAACGGAATAATTTTTCTTTGCAGTAATATTTTTATTACCTTTTTCGAAAAATCCGTGCAGGTAAGCGATTCGAACCAGGCACACTGAGGCAGCAAGCACCGCTTTGATCACAATTAAAAGTATGCCGTTAGTACACTACGCTACGCAGAGAACCAAAATTTCTCTGAATAGAATAGCTTTTAAGGAACACTTTCGCCAGTTCGAACGGAGACTATAAAAGAAATAGAAAATTAATTGGGAATTCAAAGAATAAATGAGGAATAGGTAAACGCGTGGCAGATATACAAATGTATATATCTCTCAAAGTAGCACGAGAGAATGATGGAAATGAATCCATAAAACCACATTGAAAGAGAAAACGGAATACTTTTTCTTTGCAGTAATATTTTTATTACCTTTTTCGAAAAATCCGTGCAGGTAAGCGATTCGAACCAGGCACACTGAGGCAGCAAGCACCGCTTTGATCACAGTTAAAAGTATGCCGTTAGTACACTACGCTACGCAGAGAACCAAAAAATTCTCTGAATAGAATAACTTTTGAAGAACACTTTCGCCAGTTCGAACGGAGACTATGAAAGAAATAGAAAATTAATTGGGGATTCAAAGAATAAATGAGGAATAGGTAAACGCGTGGCAGATATACAAATGTATATATCTCTCAAAGTAGCACGAGAGAATGATGGAAATGAATCCATAAACCACATTGAAAGAGAAAAGGGAATAATTTTTCTTTGCAGTAATATTTTTATTACCTTTTTCGAAAAATCGGAGCAGGTAAGCGATTCGAACCAGGCAAACTGAGGCAGCGAGCACCGCAAGATCACAGTTAAAAGTATGCCGTTAGTACACTACGCTACGCAGAGAACCAAAAAATTCTCTGAATAAAATAGGTTTTAAGGAACTCTTTCGCCAGTTCGAACGGAGACTATGAAAGAAATAGAAAATTAATTGGGAATTCAAAGAATAAATGAGGAATAGGTAAACGCGTGGCAGATATACAAATGTATATATCTCTCAAAGTAGCACGAGAGAATGATGGAAATGAATCCACAAAACCACATTGAAAGAGAAAACGGAATAGTTTTTCTTCGCAGTAATATTTTTATTACCTTTTTCAAAAAATCCGTGCAGGTAAGCGATTCGAACCAGGCACACTGAGGCAGCAAGCACCGCTTTGATCACAGTTAAAAGTATGCCGTTAGTACACTACGCTACGCAGAGAACCAAAAAATTCTCTGAATAGAATAGCTTTTAAGGAACACTTTCGCCAGTTCGAACGGAGACTATGAAAGAAATAGAAAATTAATTGGGAATTTAAAGAATAAATGAGGAATAGGTAAACGCGTGGCAGATATACAAATGTATATATCTCTCAAAGTAGCACGAGAGAATGATGGAAATGAATCCATAAAACCACATTGAAAGAGAAAACGGAATAATTTTTCTTTGCAGTAATATTTTTATTACCTTTTTCGAAAAATCCGTGCAGGTAAGCGATTCGAACCAAGGAAACTGAGGCAGCGAGCACCGCTTTGATCACAAGTAAAAGTATGCCGTTAGTACACTACGCTACGCAGAGAACCAAAAAATTCTCTGAATAGAATAACTTTTGAGGAACACTTTCGCCAGTTCGAACGGAGACTATGAAAGAAATAAAAAATTGATTGGGAATTCAAAGAATAAATGAGGAATAGGTAAACGCGTGGCAGATATACAAATGTATATATCTCTAAAAGTAGCACGAGGGAATGATGGAAATGAATCTACAAAACCACATTGAAAGAGAAAACGGAATAATTTTTCTTTGCAGTAATATTTTTATTACCTTTTTCGAAAAATCCGTGCAGGTAAGCGATTCGAACCAGGCACACTGAGGCAGCAAGCACCGCTTTGATCACAATTAAAAGTATGCCGTTAGTACACTACGCTACGCAGAGAACCAAAATTTCTCTGAATAGAATAGCTTTTAAGGAACACTTTCGCCAGTTCGAACGGAGACTATAAAAGAAATAGAAAATTAAATGGGAATTCAAAGAATAAATGAGGAATAGGTAAACGCGTGGCAGATATACAAATGTATATATCTCTCAAAGTAGCACGAGAGAATGATGGAAATGAATCCATAAAACCACATTGAAAGAGAAAACGGAATACTTTTTCTTTGCAGTAATATTTTTATTACCTTTTTCGAAAAATCCGTGCAGGTAAGCGATTCGAACCAGGCACACTGAGGCAGCAAGCACCGCTTTGATCACAGTTAAAAGTATGCCGTTAGTACACTACGCTACGCAGAGAACCAAAAAATTCTCTGAATAGAATAACTTTTGAAGAACACTTTCGCCAGTTCGAACGGAGACTATGAAAGAAATAGAAAATTAATTGGGGATTCAAAGAATAAATGAGGAATAGGTAAACGCGTGGCAGATATACAAATGTATATATCTCTTAAAGTAGCACGAGAGAATGATGAAAATGAATCCACAAAACCACATTGAAAGAGAAAACGGAATAATTTTTCTTTGCAGTAATATTTTTATTACCTTTTTCGAAAAATCCGTGCAGGTGAGCGATTCGAACCAGGCACACTGAGGCAGCAAGCACCGCTTTGATCACAGTTAAAAGTATGCCGTTAGTACACTACGCTACGCAGAGAACCAAAAAATTCTCTGAATAGAATAGATTTTAAGGAACACTTTCGCCAGTTCGAACGGAGACTATAAAAGAAATAGAAAATTAATTGGGAATTCAAAGAATAAATGAGGAATAGGTAAACGCGTGGCAGATATACAAATGTATATATCTCTCAAAGTAGCACGAGAGAATGATGGAAATGAATCCATAAAACCACATTGAAAGAGAAAACGGAATAATTTTTCTTTGCAGTAATATTTTTATTACCTTTTTCGAAAAATCCGTGCAGGTAAGCGATTCGAACCAGGCACACTGAGGCAGCGAGCACCGCTTTGATCACAGTTAAAAGTATGCCGTTAGTACACTACGCTACGCAGAGAACCAAAAAATTCTCTGAATAGAATAGCTTTTAAGGAACACTTTCGCCAGTTCGAACGGAGACTATAAAAGAAATAGAAAATTAATTGGGAATTCAAAGAATAAATGAGGAATAGGTAAACGCGTGGCAGATATACAAATGTATATATCTCTCAAAGTAGCACGAGAGAATGATGGAAATGAATCCATAAAACCACATTGAAAGAGAAAACGGAATAATTTTTCTTTGCAGTAATATTTTTATTACCTTTTTCGAAAAATCCGTGCAGGTAAGCGATTCGAACCAGGCACACTGAGGCAGCGAGCACCGCTTTGATCACAGTTAAAAGTATGCCGTTAGTACACTACGCTACGCAGAGAACCAAAAAATTCTCTGAATAGAATAGCTTTTAAGGAACACTTTCGCCAGTTCGAACGGAGACTATGAAAGAAATAGAAAATTAATTGGGAATTCAAAGAATAAATGAGGAATAGGTAAACGCGTGGCAGATATACAAATGTATATATCTCTCAAAGTAGCACGAGAGAATGATGGAAATGAATCCACAAAAACCACATTGAAAGAGAAAACGGAATAATTTTTCTTCGCAGTAATATTTTTATTACCTTTTTCAAAAAATCCGTGCAGGTAAGCGATTCGAACCAGGCACACTGATGCAGCAAGCACCGCTTTGATCACAGTTAAAAGTATGCCGTTAGTACACTACGCTACGCAGAGAACCAAAAAATTCTCTGAATAGAATAGCTTTTAAGGAACACTTTCGCCAGTTCGAACGGAGACTATGAAAGAAATAGAAAATTAATTGGGAATTCACAGAATAAATGAGAAATAGGTAAACGCGTGGCAGATATACAAATGTATATATCTCTCAAAGTAGCACGAGAGAATGATGGAAATGAATCCACAAAACCACATTGAAAGAGAAAACGGAATACTTTTTCTTTGCAGTAATATTTTTATTACCTTTTTCGAAAAATCCGTGCAGGTAAGCGATTCGAACCAGGCACACTGAGGCAGCGAGCACCGCTTTGATCACAGTTAAAAGTATGCCGTTAGTACACTACGCTACGCAGAGAACCAAAAAATTCTCTGAATAGAATAGCTTTTAAGGAACACTTTCGCCAGTTCGAACGGAGACTATAAAAGAAATAGAAAATTAATTGGGAATTCAAAGAATAAATGAGGAATAGGTAAACGCGTGGCAGATATACAAATGTATATATCTCTCAAAGTAGCACGAGAGAATCATGGAAATGAATCCATAAAACCACATTGAAAGAGAAAACGGAATAGTTTTCTTCGTAGTAATATTTTTATTACCTTTTTCGAAAAATCCGTGCAGGTAAGCGATTCGAACCAGGCACACTGAGGCAGCAAGCACCGCTTTGATCACAGTTAAAAGTATGCCGTTAGTACACTACGCTACGCAGAGAACCAAAAAATTCTCTGAATAAAATAGCTTTTAAGGAACACTTTCGCCAGTTCGAACGGAGACTATGAAAGAAATAGAAAATTAATTGGGAATTCAAAGAATAAATGAGGAATAGGTAAACGCGTGGCAGATATACAAATGTATATATCTCTCAAAGTAGCACGAGAGAATGATGGAAATGAATCCATAAAACCACATTGAAAGAGAAAACGGAATAATTTTTCTTTGCAGTATATTTTTATTACCTTTTTCGAAAAACCCGTGCAGGTAAGCGATTCGAACCAGGCACACTGAGGTAGCGAGCACCGCTTTGATCACAGTTAAAAGTATGCCGTTAGTACACTACGCTACGCAGAGAACCAAAAAATTCTCTGAATTAAATAGCTTTTAGGGAACACTTTCGCCAGTTCGAACGGAGACTATGAAAGAAATAGAAAATTAATTGGGAATTCACAGAATAAATGAGAAATAGGTAAACGCGTGGCAGATATACAAATGTATATATCTCTCAAATTAGCACGAGAGAATGATGGAAATGAATCCATAAAACCACATTGAAAGAGAAAACGGAATAATTTTTCTTCGCAGTAATATTTTTATTACCTTTTTCGAAAAATCCGTGCAGGTAAGCGATTCGAACCAGGCACACTGAGGCAGCAAGCACCGCTTTGATAACAGTTAAAAGTATGCCGTTAGTACACTACGCTACGCAGAGAACCAAAAAATTCTCTGAATAAAAAAGGTTTTAAGGAACACTTTCGCCAGTTCGAACGGAGACTATGAAAGAAATAGAAAATTAATTGGGAATTCAAAGAATAAATGAGGAATAGGTAAACGCGTGGCAGATATACAAATGTATATATCTCTCAAAGTAGCACGAGAGAATGATGGAAATGAATCCATAAAACCACATTGAAAGAGAAAACGGAATAATTTTTCTTTGCAGTAATATTTTTATTACCTTTTTCGAAAAATCCGTGCAGGTAAGCGATTCGAACCAGGCAAACTGAGGCAGCGAGCACCGCTTTGATCCCAGTTAAAAGTAGGCCGTTAGTACACTACGCTACGCAGAGAACCAAAAAATTCTCTGAGTAGAATAACTTTTGAGGAACACTTTCGCCAGTTCGAACGGAGACTATGAAAGAAAAAGAAAATTAATTGGGAATTCAAAGAATAAATGAGGAATAGGTAAACGCGTGGCAGATATACAAATGTATATATCTCTCAAAGTAGCACGAGAGAATGATGGAAATGAATCCACAAAACCACATTGAAAGAGAAAACGGAATACTTTTTCTTTGCAGTAATATTTTTATTACCTTTTTCGAAAAATCCGTGCAGGTAAGCGATTCGAACCAGGCACACTGAGGCAGCGAGCACCGCTCTGATTACAGTTAAAAGTATGCCGTTAGTACACTACGCTACGCAGAGAACCAAAAAATTCTCTGAATAGAATAGCTTTTAAGGAACACGTTCCCAGTTCGAACGGAGACTATGAAAGAAATAGAAAATTAATTGGGAATTCAAAGAATAAATGAGGAATAGGTAAACGCGTGGCAGATATACAAATGTATATATCTCTCAAAGTAGCACGAGAGAATGATGGAAATGAATCCATAAAACCACATTGAAAGAGAAAACGGAATAATTTTTCTTCGTAGTAATATTTTTATTACCTTTTTCGAAAAATCCGTGCAGGTAAGCGATTCGAACCAGGCACACTGAGGCAGCAAGCACCGCTTTGATCACAGTTAAAAGTATGCCGTTAGTACACTACGCTACGCAGAGAACCAAAAAATTCTCTGAATAAAATAGCTTTTAAGGAACACTTTCGCCAGTTCGAACGGAGACTATAAAAGAAATAGAAAATTAATTGGGAATTCAAAGAATAAATGAGGAATAGGTAAACGCGTGGCAGATATACAAATGTATATATCTCTCAAAGTAGCACGAGAGAATGATGGAAATGAATCCATAAACCACATTGAAAGAGAAAAGGGAATAATTTTTCTTTGCAGTAATATTTTTATTACCTTTTTCGAAAAATCGGAGCAGGTAAGCGATTCGAACCAGGCAAACTGAGGCAGCGAGCACCGCAAGATCACAGTTAAAAGTATGCCGTTAGTACACTACGCTACGCAGAGAACCAAAAAATTCTCTGAATAAAATAGGTTTTAAGGAACTCTTTCGCCAGTTCGAACGGAGACTATGAAAGAAATAGAAAATTAATTGGGAATTCAAAGAATAAATGAGGAATAGGTAAACGCGTGGCAGATATACAAATGTATATATCTCTCAAAGTAGCACGAGAGAATGATGGAAATGAATCCACAAAACCACATTGAAAGAGAAAACGGAATAGTTTACTTCGCAGTAATATTTTTATTACCTTTTTCAAAAAATCCGTGCAGGTAAGCGATTCGAACCAGGCACACTGAGGCAGCAAGCACCGCTTTGATCACAGTTAAAAGTATGCCGTTAGTACACTACGCTACGCAGAGAACCAAAAAATTCTCTGAATAGAATAGCTTTTAAGGAACACTTTCGCCAGTTCGAACGGAGACTATGAAAGAAATAGAAAATTAATTGGGAATTTAAAGAATAAATGAGGAATAGGTAAACGCGTGGCAGATATACAAATGTATATATCTCTCAAAGTAGCACGAGAGAATGATGGAAATGAATCCATAAAACCACATTGAAAGAGAAAACGGAATAATTTTTCTTTGCAGTAATATTTTTATTACCTTTTTCGAAAAATCCGTGCAGGTAAGCGATTCGAACCAAGGAAACTGAGGCAGCGAGCACCGCTTTGATCACAAGTAAAAGTATGCCGTTAGTACACTACGCTACGCAGAGAACCAAAAAATTCTCTGAATAGAATAACTTTTGAGGAACACTTTCGCCAGTTCGAACGGAGACTATGAAAGAAATAAAAAATTGATTGGGAATTCAAAGAATAAATGAGGAATAGGTAAACGCGTGGCAGATATACAAATGTATATATCTCTCAAAGTAGCACGAGGGAATGATGGAAATGAATCTACAAAACCACATTGAAAGAGAAAACGGAATAATTTTTCTTTGCAGTAATATTTTTATTACCTTTTTCGAAAAATCCGTGCAGGTAAGCGATTCGAACCAGGCACACTGAGGCAGCAAGCACCGCTTTGATCACAATTAAAAGTATGCCGTTAGTACACTACGCTACGCAGAGAACCAAAATTTCTCTGAATAGAATAGCTTTTAAGGAACACTTTCGCCAGTTCGAACGGAGACTATAAAAGAAATAGAAAATTAATTGGGAATTCAAAGAATAAATGAGGAATAGGTAAACGCGTGGCAGATATACAAATGTATATATCTCTCAAAGTAGCACGAGAGAATGATGGAAATGAATCCATAAAACCACATTGAAAGAGAAAACGGAATACTTTTTCTTTGCAGTAATATTTTTATTACCTTTTTCGAAAAATCCGTGCAGGTAAGCGATTCGAACCAGGCACACTGAGGCAGCAAGCACCGCTTTGATCACAGTTAAAAGTATGCCGTTAGTACACTACGCTACGCAGAGAACCAAAAAATTCTCTGAATAGAATAACTTTTGAAGAACACTTTCGCCAGTTCGAACGGAGACTATGAAAGAAATAGAAAATTAATTGGGGATTCAAAGAATAAATGAGGAATAGGTAAACGCGTGGCAGATATACAAATGTATATATCTCTCAAAGTAGCACGAGAGAATGATGGAAATGAATCCATAAACCACATTGAAAGAGAAAAGGGAATAATTTTTCTTTGCAGTAATATTTTTATTACCTTTTTCGAAAAATCGGAGCAGGTAAGCGATTCGAACCAGGCAAACTGAGGCAGCGAGCACCGCAAGATCACAGTTAAAAGTATGCCGTTAGTACACTACGCTACGCAGAGAACCAAAAAATTCTCTGAATAAAATAGGTTTTAAGGAACTCTTTCGCCAGTTCGAACGGAGACTATGAAAGAAATAGAAAATTAATTGGGAATTCAAAGAATAAATGAGGAATAGGTAAACGCGTGGCAGATATACAAATGTATATATCTCTCAAAGTAGCACGAGAGAATGATGGAAATGAATCCACAAAACCACATTGAAAGAGAAAACGGAATAGTTTTTCTTCGCAGTAATATTTTTATTACCTTTTTCAAAAAATCCGTGCAGGTAAGCGATTCGAACCAGGCACACTGAGGCAGCAAGCACCGCTTTGATCACAGTTAAAAGTATGCCGTTAGTACACTACGCTACGCAGAGAACCAAAAAATTCTCTGAATAGAATAGCTTTTAAGGAACACTTTCGCCAGTTCGAACGGAGACTATGAAAGAAATAGAAAATTAATTGGGAATTTAAAGAATAAATGAGGAATAGGTAAACGCGTGGCAGATATACAAATGTATATATCTCTCAAAGTAGCACGAGAGAATGATGGAAATGAATCCATAAAACCACATTGAAAGAGAAAACGGAATAATTTTTCTTTGCAGTAATATTTTTATTACCTTTTTCGAAAAATCCGTGCAGGTAAGCGATTCGAACCAAGGAAACTGAGGCAGCGAGCACCGCTTTGATCACAAGTAAAAGTATGCCGTTAGTACACTACGCTACGCAGAGAACCAAAAAATTCTCTGAATAGAATAACTTTTGAGGAACACTTTCGCCAGTTCGAACGGAGACTATGAAAGAAATAAAAAATTGATTGGGAATTCAAAGAATAAATGAGGAATAGGTAAACGCGTGGCAGATATACAAATGTATATATCTCTAAAAGTAGCACGAGGGAATGATGGAAATGAATCTACAAAACCACATTGAAAGAGAAAACGGAATAATTTTTCTTTGCAGTAATATTTTTATTACCTTTTTCGAAAAATCCGTGCAGGTAAGCGATTCGAACCAGGCACACTGAGGCAGCGAGCACCGCTTTGATCACAATTAAAAGTATGCCGTTAGTACACTACGCTACGCAGAGAACCAAAATTGCTCTGAATAGAATAGCTTTTAAGGAACACTTTCGCCAGTTCGAACGGAGACTATAAAAGAAATAGAAAATTAAATGGGAATTCAAAGAATAAATGAGGAATAGGTAAACGCGTGGCAGATATACAAATGTATATATCTCTCAAAGTAGCACGAGAGAATGATGGAAATGAATCCATAAAACCACATTGAAAGAGAAAACGGAATACTTTTTCTTTGCAGTAATATTTTTATTACCTTTTTCGAAAAATCCGTGCAGGTAAGCGATTCGAACCAGGCACACTGAGGCAGCAAGCACCGCTTTGATCACAGTTAAAAGTATGCCGTTAGTACACTACGCTACGCAGAGAACCAAAAAATTCTCTGAATAGAATAACTTTTGAAGAACACTTTCGCCAGTTCGAACGGAGACTATGAAAGAAATAGAAAATTAATTGGGGATTCAAAGAATAAATGAGGAATAGGTAAACGCGTGGCAGATATACAAATGTATATATCTCTTAAAGTAGCACGAGAGAATGATGAAAATGAATCCACAAAACCACATTGAAAGAGAAAACGGAATAATTTTTCTTTGCAGTAATATTTTTATTACCTTTTTCGAAAAATCCGTGCAGGTGAGCGATTCGAACCAGGCACACTGAGGCAGCAAGCACCGCTTTGATCACAGTTAAAAGTATGCCGTTAGTACACTACGCTACGCAGAGAACCAAAAAATTCTCTGAATAGAATAGATTTTAAGGAACACTTTCGCCAGTTCGAACGGAGACTATAAAAGAAATAGAAAATTAATTGGGAATTCAAAGAATAAATGAGGAATAGGTAAACGCGTGGCAGATATACAAATGTATATATCTCTCAAAGTAGCACGAGAGAATGATGGAAATGAATCCATAAAACCACATTGAAAGAGAAAACGGAATAATTTTTCTTTGCAGTAATATTTTTATTACCTTTTTCGAAAAATCCGTGCAGGTAAGCGATTCGAACCAGGCACACTGAGGCAGCGAGCACCGCTTTGATCACAGTTAAAAGTATGCCGTTAGTACACTACGCTACGCAGAGAACCAAAAAATTCTCTGAATAGAATAGCTTTTAAGGAACACTTTCGCCAGTTCGAACGGAGACTATAAAAGAAATAGAAAATTAATTGGGAATTCAAAGAATAAATGAGGAATAGGTAAACGCGTGGCAGATATACAAATGTATATATCTCTCAAAGTAGCACGAGAGAATGATGGAAATGAATCCATAAAACCACATTGAAAGAGAAAACGGAATAATTTTTCTTTGCAGTAATATTTTTATTACCTTTTTCGAAAAATCCGTGCAGGTAAGCGATTCGAACCAGGCACACTGAGGCAGCGAGCACCGCTTTGATCACAGTTAAAAGTATGCCGTTAGTACACTACGCTAAGCAGAGAACCAAAAAATTCTCTGAATAGAATAGCTTTTAAGGAACACTTTCGCCAGTTCGAACGGAGACTATGAAAGAAATAGAAAATTAATTGGGAATTCAAAGAATAAATGAGGAATAGGTAAACGCGTGGCAGATATACAAATGTATATATCTCTCAAAGTAGCACGAGAGAATGATGGAAATGAATCCATATAACCACATTGAAAGAGAAAACGGAATAATTTTTCTTCGTAGTAATATTTTTATTACCTTTTTCGAAAAATCCGTGCAGGTAAGCGATTCGAACCAGGCACACTGAGGCAGCAAGCACCGCTTTGATCACAGTTAAAAGTATGCCGTTAGTACACTACGCTACGCAGAGAACCAAAAAATTCTCTGAATAAAATAGCTTTTAAGGAACACTTTCGCCAGTTCGAACGGAGACTATAAAAGAAATAGAAAATTAATTGGGAATTCAAAGAATAAATGAGGAATAGGTAAACGCGTGGCAGATATACAAATGTATATATCTCTCAAAGTAGCACGAGAGAATGATGGAAATGAATCCATAAACCACATTGAAAGAGAAAAGGGAATAATTTTTCTTTGCAGTAATATTTTTATTACCTTTTTCGAAAAATCCGTGCAGGTAAGCGATTCGAACCAGGCAAACTGAGGCAGCGAGCACCGCAAGATCACAGTTAAAAGTATGCCGTTAGTACACTACGCTACGCAGAGAACCAAAAAATTCTCTGAATAAAATAGGTTTTAAGGAACTCTTTCGCCAGTTCGAACGGAGACTATGAAAGAAATAGAAAATTAATTGGGAATTCAAAGAATAAATAAGGAATAGGTAAACGCGTGGCAGATATACAAATGTATATATCTCTCAAAGTAGCACGAGAGAATGATGGAAATGAATCCACAAAACCACATTGAAAGAGAAAACGGAATAGTTTTTCTTCGCAGTAATATTTTTATTACCTTTTTCAAAAAATCCGTGCAGGTAAGCGATTCGAACCAGGCACACTGAGGCAGCAAGCACCGCTTTGATCACAGTTAAAAGTATGCCGTTAGTACACTACGCTACGCAGAGAACCAAAAAATTCTCTGAATAGAATAGCTTTTAAGGAACACTTTCGCCAGTTCGAACGGAGACTATGAAAGAAATAGAAAA
The DNA here is from genome assembly GCA_963969495.1 of Ceratothoa steindachneri. Classification (NCBI taxonomy): domain Eukaryota; kingdom Metazoa; phylum Arthropoda; class Malacostraca; order Isopoda; family Cymothoidae; genus Ceratothoa; species Ceratothoa steindachneri. The sequence goes on along the minus strand of OZ018319.1, from coordinate 127,825,995 downwards.
TTAATTGGGAATTTAAAGAATAAATGAGGAATAGGTAAACGCGTGGCAGATATACAAATGTATATATCTCTCAAAGTAGCACGAGAGAATGATGGAAATGAATCCATAAAACCACATTGAAAGAGAAAACGGAATAATTTTTCTTTGCAGTAATATTTTTATTACCTTTTTCGAAAAATCCGTGCAGGTAAGCGATTCGAACCAAGGAAACTGAGGCAGCGAGCACCGCTTTGATCACAAGTAAAAGTATGCCGTTAGTACACTAAGCTACGCAGAGAACCAAAAAATTCTCTGAATAGAATAACTTTTGAGGAACACTTTCGCCAGTTCGAACGGAGACTATGAAAGAAATAGAAAATTAATTGGGGATTCAAAGAATAAATGAGGAATAGGTAAACGCGTGGCAGATATACAAATGTATATATCTCTTAAAGTATCACGAGAGAATGATGAAAATGAATCCACAAAACCACATTGAAAGAGAAAACGGAATAATTTTTCTTTGCATTAATATTTTTATTACCTTTTTCGAAAAATCCGTGCAGGTGAGCGATTCGAACCAGGCACACTGAGGCAGCAAGCACCGCTTTGATCACAGTTAAAAGTATGCCGTTAGTACACTACGCTACGCAGAGAACCAAAAAATTCTCTGAATAGAATAGATTTTAAGGAACACTTTCGCCAGTTCGAACGGAGACTATAAAAGAAATAGAAAATTAATTGGGAATTCAAAGAATAAATGAGGAATAGGTAAACGCGTGGCAGATATACAAATGTATATATCTCTCAAAGTAGCACGAGAGAATGATGGAAATGAATCCATAAAACCACATTGAAAGAGAAAACGGAATAATTTTTCTTTGCAGTAATATTTTTATTACCTTTTTCGAAAAATCCGTGCAGGTAAGCGATTCGAACCAGGCACACTGAGGCAGCGAGCACCGCTTTGATCACAGTTAAAAGTATGCCGTTAGTACACTACGCTACGCAGAGAACCAAAAAATTCTCTGAATAGAATAGCTTTTAAGGAACACTTTCGCCAGTTCGAACGGAGACTATGAAAGAAATAGAAAATTAATTGGGAATTCAAAGAATAAATGAGGAATAGGTAAACGCGTGGCAGATATACAAATGTATATATCTCTCAAAGTAGCACGAGAGAATGATGGAAATGAATCCATAAAACCACATTGAAAGAGAAAACGGAATAATTTTTCTTCGTAGTAATATTTTTATTACCTTTTTCGAAAAATCCGTGCAGGTAAGCGATACGAACCAGGCACACTGAGGCAGCAAGCACCGCTTTGATCACAGTTAAAAGTATGCCGTTAGTACACTACGCTACGCAGAGAACCAAAATATTCTCTGAATAAAATAGCTTTTAAGGAACACTTTCGCCAGTTCGAACGGAGACTATAAAAGAAATAGAAAATTAATTGGGAATTCAAAGAATAAATGAGGAATAGGTAAACGCGTGGCAGATATACAAATGTATATATCTCTCAAAGTAGCACGAGAGAATGATGGAAATGAATCCATAAACCACATTGAAAGAGAAAAGGGAATAATTTTTCTTTGCAGTAATATTTTTATTACCTTTTTCGAAAAATCCGTGCAGGTAAGCGATTCGAACCAGGCAAACTGAGGCAGCGAGCACCGCAAGATCACAGTTAAAAGTATGCCGTTAGTACACTACGCTACGCAGAGAACCAAAAAATTCTCTGAATAAAATAGGTTTTAAGGAACTCTTTCGCCAGTTCGAACGGAGACTATGAAAGAAATAGAAAATTAATTGGGAATTCAAAGAATAAATAAGGAATAGGTAAACGCGTGGCAGATATACAAATGTATATATCTCTCAAAGTAGCACGAGAGAATGATGGAAATGAATCCACAAAACCACATTGAAAGAGAAAACGGAATAGTTTTTCTTCGCAGTAATATTTTTATTACCTTTTTCAAAAAATCCGTGCAGGTAAGCGATTCGAACCAGGCACACTAAGGCAGCAAGCACCGCTTTGATCACAGTTAAAAGTATGCCGTTAGTACACTACGCTACGCAGAGAACCAAAAAATTCTCTGAATAGAATAGCTTTTAAGGAACACTTTCGCCAGTTCGAACGGAGACTATGAAAGAAATAGAAAATTAATTGGGAATTTAAAGAATAAATGAGGAATAGGTAAACGCGTGGCAGATATACAAATGTATATATCTCTCAAAGTAGCACGAGAGAATGATGGAAATGAATCCATAAAACCACATTGAAAGAGAAAACGGAATAATTTTTCTTTGCAGTAATATTTTTATTACCTTTTTCGAAAAATCCGTGCAGGTAAGCGATTCGAACCAAGGAAACTGAGGCAGCGAGCACCGCTTTGATCACAAGTAAAAGTATGCCGTTAGTACACTACGCTACGCAGAGAACCAAAAAATTCTCTGAATAGAATAACTTTTGAGGAACACTTTCGCCAGTTCGAACGGAGACTATGAAAGAAATAAAAAATTGATTGGGAATTCAAAGAATAAATGAGGAATAGGTAAACGCGTGGCAGATATACAAATGTATATATCTCTCAAAGTAGCACGAGAGAATGATGGAAATGAATCCATAAAACCACATTGAAAGAGAAAACGGAATACTTTTTCTTTGCAGTAATATTTTTATTACCTTTTTCGAAAAATCCGTGCAGGTAAGCGATTCGAACCAGGCACACTGAGGCAGCAAGCACCGCTTTGATCACAGTTAAAAGTATGCCGTTAGTACACTACGCTACGCAGAGAACCAAAAAATTCTCTGAATAGAATAACTTTTGAGGAACACTTTCGCCAGTTCGAACGGAGACTATGAAAGAAATAGAAAATTAATTGGGGATTCAAAGAATAAATGAGGAACAGGTAAACGCGTGGCAGATATACAAATGTATATATCTCTTAAAGTAGCACGAGAGAATGATGAAAATGAATCCACAAAACCACATTGAAAGAGAAAACGGAATAATTTTTCTTTGCAGTAATATTTTTATTACCTTTTTCGAAAAATCCGTGCAGGTGAGCGATTCGAACCAGGCACACTGAGGCAGCAAGCACCGCTTTGATCACAGTTAAAAGTATGCCGTTAGTACACTACGCTACGCAGAGAACCAAAAAATTCTCTGAATAGAATAGATTTTAAGGAACACTTTCGCCAGTTCGAACGGAGACTATAAAAGAAATAGAAAATTAATTGGGAATTCAAAGAATAAATGAGGAATAGGTAAACGCGTGGCAGATATACAAATGTATATATCTCTCAAAGTAGCACGAGAGAATGATGGAAATGAATCCATAAAACCACATTGAAAGAGAAAACGGAATAATTTTTCTTTGCAGTAATATTTTTATTACCTTTTTCGAAAAATCCGTGCAGGTAAGCGATTCGAACCAGGCACACTGAGGCAGCGAGCACCGCTTTGATCACAGTTAAAAGTATGCCGTTAGTACACTACGCTACGCAGAGAACCAAAAAATTCTCTGAATAGAATAGCTTTTAAGGAACACTTTCGCCAGTTCGAACGGAGACTATAAAAGAAATAGAAAATTAATTGGGAATTCAAAGAATAAATGAGGAATAGGTAAACGCGTGGCAGATATACAAATGTATATATCTCTCAAAGTAGCACGAGAGAATGATGGAAATGAATCCATAAAACCACATTGAAAGAGAAAACGGAATAATTTTTCTTTGCAGTAATATTTTTATTACCTTTTTCGAAAAATCCGTGCAGGTAAGCGATTCGAACCAGGCACACTGAGGCAGCGAGCACCGCTTTGATCACAGTTAAAAGTATGCCGTTAGTACACTACGCTACGCAGAGAACCAAAAAATTCTCTGAATAGAATAGCTTTTAAGGAACACTTTCGCCAGTTCGAACGGAGACTATGAAAGAAATAGAAAATTAATTGGGAATTCAAAGAATAAATGAGGAATAGGTAAACGCGTGGCAGATATACAAATGTATATATCTCTCAAAGTAGCACGAGAGAATGATGGAAATGAATCCATAAAACCACATTGAAAGAGAAAACGGAATAATTTTTCTTCGTAGTAATATTTTTATTACCTTTTTCGAAAAATCCGTGCAGGTAAGCGATTCGAACCAGGCACACTGAGGCAGCAAGCACCGCTTTGATCACAGTTAAAAGTATGCCGTTAGTACACTACGCTACGCAGAGAACCAAAAAATTCTCTGAAATAATTAGCTTTTAAGGAACACTTTCGCCAGTTCGAACGGAGACTATAAAAGAAATAGAAAATTAATTGGGAATTCAAAGAATAAATGAGGAATAGGTAAACGCGTGGCAGATATACAAATGTATATATCTCTCAAAGTAGCACGAGAGAATGATGGAAATGAATCCATAAACCACATTGAAAGAGAAAAGGGAATAATTTTTCTTCGCAGTAATATTTTTATTACCTTTTTCAAAAAATCCGTGCAGGTAAGCGATTCGAACCAGGCACACTGAGGCAGCAAGCACCGCTTTGATCACAGTTAAAAGTATGCCGTTAGTACACTACGCTACGCAGAGAACCAAAAAATTCTCTGAATAGAATAGCTTTTAAGGAACACTTTCGCCAGTTCGAACGGAGACTATGAAAGAAATAGAAAATTAATTGGGAATTTAAAGAATAAATGAGGAATAGGTAAACGCGTGGCAGATATACAAATGTATATATCTCTCAAAGTAGCACGAGAGAATGATGGAAATGAATCCATAAAACCACATTGAAAGAGAAAACGGAATAATTTTTCTTTGCAGTAATATTTTTATTACCTTTTTCGAAAAATCCGTGCAGGTAAGCGATTCGAACCAAGGAAACTGAGGCAGCGAGCACCGCTTTGATCACAAGTAAAAGTATGCCGTTAGTACACTACGCTACGCAGAGAACCAAAAAATTCTCTGAATAGAATAACTTTTGAGGAACACTTTCGCCAGTTCGAACGGAGACTATGAAAGAAATAAAAAATTGATTGGGAATTCAAAGAATAAATGAGGAATAGGTAAACGCGTGGCAGATATACAAATGTATATATCTCTCAAAGTAGCACGAGGGAATGATGGAAATGAATCCACAAAACCACATTGAAAGAGAAAACGGAATAATTTTTCTTTGCAGTAATATTTTTATTACCTTTTTCGAAAAATCCGTGCAGGTAAGCGATTCGAACCAGGCACACTGAAGCAGCGAGCACCGCTTTGATCACAGTTAAAAGTATGCCGTTAGTACACTACGCTACGCAGAGAACCAAAAAATTCTCTGAATAGAATAGCTTTTAAGGAACACTTTCGCCAGTTCGAACGGAGACTATAAAAGAAATAGAAAATTAATTGGGAATTCAAAGAATAAATGAGGAATAGGTAAACGCGTGGCAGATATACAAATGTATATATCCCTCAAAGTAGCACGAGAGATTGATGGAAATGAATCCATAAAACCACATTAAAAGAGAAATCGGAATAATTTTTCTTTGCAGTAATATTTTTATTACCTTTTTCGAAAAATCCGTGCAGGTAAGCGATTCGAACCAGGCAAACTGAGGCAGCGAGCACCGCTTTGATCACAGTTAAAAGTATGCCGTTAGTACACTACGCTACGCAGAGAACCAAAAAATTCTCTGAATAAAATAGGTTTTAAGGAACACTTTCGCCAGTTCGAACGGAGACTATGAAAGAAATAGAAAATTAATTGGGAATTCAAAGAATAAATGAGGAATAGGTAAACGCGTGGCAGATATACAAATGTATATATCTCTCAAAGTAGCACGAGAGAATGATGGAAATGAATCCACAAAACCACATTGAAAGAGAAAACGGAATAATTTTTCTTCGCAGTAATATTTTTATTACCTTTTTCAAAAAATCCGTGCAGGTAAGCGATTCGAACCAGGCACACTGAGGCAGCAAGCACCGCTTTGATCACAGTTAAAAGTATGCCGTTAGTACACTACGCTACGCAGAGAACCAAAAAATTCTCTGAATAGAATAGCTTTTAAGGAACACTTTCGCCAGTTCGAACGGAGACTATGAAAGAAATAGAAAATTAATTGGGAATTCACAGAATAAATGAGAAATAGGTAAACGCGTGGCAGATATACAAATGTATATATCTCTCAAAGTAGCACGAGAGAATGATGGAAATGAATCCATAAAACCACATTGAAAGAGAAAACGGAATAATTTTTCTTTGCAGTAATATTTTTATTACCTTTTTCGAAAAATCCGTGCAGGTAAGCGATTCGAACCAAGGAAACTGAGGCAGCGAGCACCGCTTTGATCACAAGTAAAAGTATGCCGTTAGTACACTACGCTACGCAGAGAACCAAAAAATTCTCTGAATAGAATAACTTTTGAGGAACACTTTCGCCAGTTCGAACGGAGACTATGAAAGAAATAAAAAATTGATTGGGAATTCAAAGAATAAATGAGGAATAGGTAAACGCGTGGCAGATATAAAAATGTATATATCTCTCAAAGTAGCACGAGGGAATGATGGAAATGAATCCACAAAACCACATTGAAAGAGAAAACGGAATAATTTTTCTTGGCAGTAATATTTTTATTACCTTTTTCAAAAAATCCGTGCAGGTAAGCGATTCGAACCAGGCACACTGAGGCAGCAAGCACCGCTTTGATCACAATTAAAAGTATGCCGTTAGTACTCTACGCTACGCAGAGAACCAAAATTTCTCTGAATAGAATAGCTTTTAAGGAACACTTTCGCCAGTTCGAACGGAGACTATAAAAGAAATAGAAAATTAATTGGGAATTCAAAGAATAAATGAGGAATAGGTAAACGCGTGGCAGATATACAAATGTATATATCTCTCAAAGTAGCACGAGAGAATGATGGAAATGAATCCATAAAACCACATTGAAAGAGAAAACGGAATACTTTTTCTTTGCAGTAATATTTTGATTACCTTTTTCGAAAAATCCGTGCAGGTAAGCGATTCGAACCAGGCACACTGAAGCAGCAAGCACCGCTTTGATCACAGTTAAAAGTATGCCGTTAGTACACTACGCTACGCAGAGAACCAAAAAATTCTCTGAATAGAATAACTTTTGAGGAACACTTTCGCCAGTTCGAACGGAGACTATGAAAGAAATAGAAAATTAATTGGGAATTCAAAGAATAAATGAGGAATAGGTAAACGCGTGGCAGATATACAAATGTATATATCTCTTAAAGTAGCACGAGAGAATGATGGAAATGAATCCACAAAACCACATTGAAAGAGAAAACGGAATAATTTTTCTTTGCAGTAATATTTTTATTACCTTTTTCGAAAAATCCGTGCAGGTGAGCGATTCGAACCAGGCACACTGAGGCAGCAAGCACCGCTTTGATCACAGTTAAAAGTATGCCGTTAGTACACTACGCTACGCAGAGAACCAAAAAATTCTCTGAATAGAATAGATTTTAAGGAACACTTTCGCCAGTTCGAACGGAGACTATAAAAGAAATAGAAAATTAATTGGGAATTCAAAGAATAAATGAGGAATAGGTAAACGCGTGGCAGATATACAAATGTATATATCTCTCAAAGTAGCACGAGAGAATGATGGAAATGAATCCATAAAACCACATTGAAAGAGAAAACGGAATAATTTTTCTTTGCAGTAATATTTTTATTACCTTTTTCGAAAAATCCGTGCAGGTAAGCGATTCGAACCAGGCACACTGAGGCAGCGAGCACCGCTTTGATCACAGTTAAAAGTATGCAGTTAGTACACTACGCTACGCAGAGAACCAAAAAATTCTCTGAATAGAATAGCTTTTAAGGAACACTTTCGCCAGTTCGAACGGAGACTATAAAAGAAATAGAAAATTAATTGGGAATTCAAAGAATAAATGAGGAATAGGTAAACGCGTGGCAGATATACAAATGTATATATCCCTCAAAGTAGCACGAGAGATTGATGGAAATGAATCCATAAAACCACATTAAAAGAGAAATCGGAATAATTTTTCTTTGCAGTAATATTTTTATTACCTTTTTCGAAAAATCCGTGCAGGTAAGCGATTCGAACCAGGCAAACTGAGGCAGCGAGCACCGCTTTGATCACAGTTAAAAGTATGCCGTTAGTACACTACGCTACGCAGAGAACCAAAAAATTCTCTGAATAGAATAGCTTTTAAGGAACATTTTCGCCAGTTCGAACGGAGACTATGAAAGAAATAGAAAATTAATTGGGAATTCAAAGAATAAATGAGAAATAGGTAAACGCGTGGCAGATATACAAATGTATATATCTCTCAAAGTAGCACGAGAGAATGATGGAAATGAATCCATAAAACCACATTGAAAGAGAAAACGGAATAATTTTTCTTTGCAGTAATATTTTTATTACCTTTTTCGAAAAATCCGTGCAGGTAAGCGATTCGAACCAAGGAAACTGAGGCAGCGAGCACCGCTTTGATCACAAGTAAAAGTATGCCGTTAGTACACTACGCTACGCAGAGAACCAAAAAATTCTCTGAATAGAATAACTTTTGAGGAACACTTTCGCCAGTTCGAACGGAGACTATGAAAGAAATAAAAAATTGATTGGGAATTCAAAGAATAAATGAGGAATAGGTAAACGCGTGGCATATATACAAATGTATATATCTCTCAAAGTAGCACGAGGGAATGATGGAAATGAATCCACAAAACCACATTGAAAGAGAAAACGGAATAATTTTTCTTTGCAGTAATATTTTTATTACCTTTTTCGAAAAATCCGTGCAGGTAAGCGATTCGAACCAGGCACACTGAGGCAGCAAGCACCGCTTTGATCACAGTTAAAAGTATGCCGTTAGTACACTACGCTACGCAGAGAACCAAAATTTCTCTGAATAGAATAGCTTTTAAGGAACACTTTCGCCAGTTCGAACGGAGACTATAAAAGAAATAGAAAATTAATTGGGAATTCAAAGAATAAATGAGGAATAGGTAAACGCGTGGCAGATATACAAATGTATATATCTCTTAAAGTAGCACGAGAGAATGATGGAAATGAATCCATAAAACCACATTGAAAGAGAAAACGGAATACTTTTTCTTTGCAGTAATATTTTTATTACCTTTTTCGAAAAATCCGTGCAGGTAAGCGATTTGAACCAGGCACACTGAGGCAGCGAGCACCGCTTTGATCACAGTTAAAAGTATGCCGTTAGTACACTACGCTACGCAGAGAACCAAAAAATTCTCTGAATAGAATAGCTTTTAAGGAACACTTTCGCCAGTTCGAACGGAGACTATAAAAGAAATAGAAAATTAATTGGGAATTCAAAGAATAAATGAGGAATAGGTAAACGCGTGGCAGATATACAAATGTATATATCCCTCAAAGTAGCACGAGAGATTGATGGAAATGAATCCATAAAACCACATTAAAATAGAAATCGGAATAATTTTTCTTTGCAGTAATATTTTTATTACCTTTTTCGAAAAATCCGTGCAGGTAAGCGATTCGAACCAGGCAAACTGAGGCAGCGAGCACCGCTTTGATCACAGTTAAAAGTATGCCGTTAGTACACTACGCTACGCAGAGAACCAAAAATTCTCTGAATAGAATAGCTTTTAAGGAACACTTTCGCCAGTTCGAACGGAGACTATGAAAGAAATAGAAAATTAATTGGGAATTCACAGAATAAATGAGAAATAGGTAAACGCGTGGCAGATATACAAATGTATATATCTCTCAAAGTAGCACGAGAGAATGATGGAAATGAATCCATAAAACCACATTGAAAGAGAAAACGGAATAATTTTTCTTTGCAGTAATATTTTTATTACCTTTTTCGAAAAATCCGTGCAGGTAAGCGATTCGAACCAAGGAAACTGAGGCAGCGAGCACCGCTTTGATCACAAGTAAAAGTATGCCGTTAGTACACTACGCTACGCAGAGAACCAAAAAATTCTCTGAATAGAATAACTTTTGAGGAACACTTTCGCCAGTTCGAACGGAGACTATGAAAGAAATAAAAAATTGATTGGGAATTCAAAGAATAAATGAGGAATAGGTAAACGCGTGGCATATATACAAATGTATATATCTCTCAAAGTAGCACGAGGGAATGATGGAAATGAATCCACAAAACCACATTGAAAGAGAAAAGGGAATAATTTTTCTTTGCAGTAATATTTTTATTACCTTTTTTGAAAAGTCCGTGCAGGTAAGCGATTTGAACCAGGCACACTGAAGCAGCAAGCACCGCTTTGATCACAGTTAAAAGTATGCCGTTAGTACACTACGCTACGCAGAGAACCAAAAAATTCTCTGAATAGAATAACTTTTGAGGAACACTTTCGCCAGTTCGAACGGAGACTATGAAAGAAATAGAAAATTAATTGGGAATTCAAAGAATAAATGAGGAATAGGTAAACGCGTGGCAGATATACAAATGTATATATCTCTTAAAGTAGCACGAGAGAATGATGGAAATGAATCCACAAAACCACATTGAAAGAGAAAACGGAATAATTTTTCTTTGCAGTAATATTTTTATTACCTTTTTCGAAAAATCCGTGCAGGTGAGCGATTCGAACCAGGCACACTGAGGCAGCAAGCACCGCTTTGATCACAGTTAAAAGTATGCCGTTAGTACACTACGCTACGCAGAGAACCAAAAAATTCTCTGAATAGAATAGATTTTAAGGAACACTTTCGCCAGTTCGAACGGAGACTATAAAAGAAATAGAAAATTAATTGGGAATTCAAAGAATAAATGAGGAATAGGTAAACGCGTGGCAGATATACAAATGTATATATCTCTCAAAGTAGCACGAGAGAATGATGGAAATGAATCCATAAAACCACATTGAAAGAGAAAACGGAATAATTTTTCTTTGCAGTAATATTTTTATTACCTTTTTCGAAAAATCCGTGCAGGTAAGCGATTCGAACCAGGCACACTGAGGCAGCGAGCACCGCTTTGATCACAGTTAAAAGTATGCCGTTAGTACACTACGCTACGCAGAGAACCAAAAAATTCTCTGAATAGAATAGCTTTTAAGGAACACTTTCGCCAGTTCGAACGGAGACTATAAAAGAAATAGAAAATTAATTGGGAATTCAAAGAATAAATGAGGAATAGGTAAACGCGTGGCAGATATACAAATGTATATATCCCTCAAAGTAGCACGAGAGATTGATGGAAATGAATCCATAAAACCACATTAAAAGAGAAATCGGAATAATTTTTCTTTGCAGTAATATTTTTATTACCTTTTTCGAAAAATCCGTGCAGGTAAGCGATTCGAACCAGGCAAACTGAGGCAGCGAGCACCGCTTTGATCACAGTTAAAAGTATGCCGTTAGTACACTACGCTACGCAGAGAACCAAAAAATTCTCTGAATAGAATAGCTTTTAAGGAACATTTTCGCCAGTTCGAACGGAGACTATGAAAGAAATAGAAAGTTAATTGGGAATTCAAAGAATAAATGAGAAATAGGTAAACGCGTGGCAGATATACAAATGTATATATCTCTCAAAGTAGCACGAGAGAATGATGGAAATGAATCCATAAAACCACATTGAAAGAGAAAACGGAATAATTTTTCTTTGCAGTAATATTTTTATTACCTTTTTCGAAAAATCCGTGCAGGTAAGCGATTCGAACCAAGGAAACTGAGGCAGCGAGCACCGCTTTGATCACAAGTAAAAGTATGCCGTTAGTACACTACGCTACGCAGAGAACCAAAAAATTCTCTGAATAGAATAACTTTTGAGGAACACTTTCGCCAGTTCGAACGGAGACTATGAAAGAAATAAAAAATTGATTGGGAATTCAAAGAATAAATGAGGAATAGGTAAACGCGTGGCACGAGGGAATGATGGAAATGAATCCACAAAACCACATTGAAAGAGAAAACGGAATAATTTTTCTTTGCAGTAATATTTTTATTACCTTTTTCGAAAAGTCCGTGCAGGTAAGCGATTCGAACCAGGCACACTGAGGCAGCAAGCACCGCTTTGATCACAGTTAAAAGTATGCCGTTAGTACACTACGCTACGCAGAGAACCAAAATTTCTCTGAATAGAATAGCTTTTAAGGAACACTTTCGCCAGTTCGAACGGAGACTATAAAAGAAATAGAAAATTAATTGGGAATTCAAAGAATAAATGAGGAATAGGTAAACGCGTGGCAGATATACAAATGTATATATCTCTCAAAGTAGCACGAGAGAATGATGGAAATGAATCCATAAAACCACATTGAAAGAGAAAACGGAATACTTTTTCTTTGCAGTAATATTTTTATTACCTTTTTTGAAAAATCCGTGCAGGTAAGCGATTCGAACCAGGCACACTGAGGCAGCGAGTACCGCTTTGATCACAGTTAAAAGTATGCCGTTATTACACTACGCTACGCAAAGAACCAAAACTTTTCTGAATAGAATAGCTTTTAAGGAACACGTTCGCCAGTTCGAACGGAGACTATGAAAGAAATAGAAAATTAATTGGGAATTCAAAGAATAAATGAGGAATAGGTAAACGCGTGGCAGATATACAAATGTATATATCTCTTAAAGTAGCTCGAGAGAATGATGGAAATGAATCCACAAAACCACATTGAAAGAGAAAACGGAATACTTTTTCTTTGCAGTAATATTTTTATTACCTTTTTCGAAAAATCCGTGCAGGTGAGCGATTCGAACCAGGCACACTGAGGCAGCAAGCACCGCTTTGATCACAGTTAAAAGTATGCCGTTAGTACACTACGCTACGCAGAGAACCAAAAAATTCTCTGAATAGAATAGCTTTTAAGGAACACTTTCGCCAGTTCGAACGGAGACTATAAAAGAAATAGAAAATTAATTGGGAATTCAAAGAATAAATGAGGAATAGGTAAACGCGTGGCAGATATACAAATGTATATATCTCTCAAAGTAGCACGAGAAAATGATGGAAATGAATCCATAAAACCACATTGAAAGAGAAAACGGAATAATTTTTCTTCGCAGTAATATTTTTATTACCTTTTTCGAAAAATCCGTGCAGGTAAGCGATTCGAACCAGGCAAACTGAGGCAGCGAGCACCGCTTCGATCACAGTTAAAAGTATGCCGTTAGTACACTACGCTACGCAGAGAACCAAAGAATTCTCTGAATTAAATAGCTTTTAAGGAACACTTTCGCCAGTTCGAACGGAGACTATGAAAGAAATAGAAAATTAATTGGGAATTCAAAGAATAAATGAGGAATAGGTAAACGCGTGGCAGATATACAAATGTATATATCTCTCAAAGTAGCACGAGAGAATGATGGAAATGAATCCATAAAACCACATTGAAAGAGAAAACGGAATAATTTTTCTTTGCAGTAATATTTTTATTACCTTTTTCGAAAAATCCGTGCAGGTAAGCGATTCGAAACAGGCACACTGAGGCAGCGAGCACCGCTTTGATCACAGTTAAAAGTATGCCGTTAGTACACTATGCTACGCAGAGAACCAAAAAATTCTCTGAATAGAATAACTTTTGAGGAACACTTTCGCCAGTTCGAACGGAGACTATGAAAGAAATAGAAAATTGATTGGGAATTCAAAGAATAAATGAGGAATAGGTAAACGCGTGGCAGATATACAAATGTATATATCTCTCAAAGTAGCACGAGAGAATGATGGAAATGAATCCATAAAACCACATTGAAAGAAAAAACGGAATAATTTTTCTTTGCAGTAATATTTTTATTACCTTTTTCGAAAAATCTGTGCAGGTAAGCGATTCGAACCAGGCACACTGAAGCAGCGAGCACCGCTTTGATCACAGTTAAAAGTATGCCGTTAGTACACTACGCTACGCAGAGAACCAAAAAATTCTGTGAATAGAATAACTTTTGATGAACACTTTCGCCAGTTCGAACGGAGACTATGAAAGAAATAGAAAATTAATTGGGAATTCAAAGAATAAATGAGGAATAGGTAAACGCGTGGCAGATATACAAATGTATATATCTCTTAAAGTAGCACGAGAGAATGATGGAAATGAATCCACAAAACCACATTGAAAGAGAAAACGGAATAATTTTTCTTTGCAGTAATATTTTTATTACCTTTTTCGAAAAATCCGTGCAGGTGAGCGATTCGAACCAGGCACACTGAGGCAGCAAGCACCGCTTTGATCACAGTTAAAAGTATGCCGTTAGTACACTACGCTACGCAGAGAACCAAAAAATTCTCTGAATAGAATAGATTTTAAGGAACACTTTCGCCAGTTCGAACGGAGACTATAAAAGAAATAGAAAATTAATTGGGAATTCAAAGAATAAATGAGGAATAGGTGGACGCGTGGCAGATATACAAATGTATATATCTCTCAAAGTAGCACGAGAGAATGATGGAAATGAATCCATAAAACCACATTGAAAGAGAAAACGGAATAATTTTTCTTTGCAGTAATATTTTTATTACCTTTTTCGAAAAATCCGTGCAGGTAAGCGATTCGAACCAGGCAAACTGAGGCAGCGAGCACCGCTTTGATCACAGTTAAAAGTATGCCGTTAGTACACTACGCTACGCAGAGAACCAAAAAATTCTCTGAATTAAATAGCTTTTAAGGAACACTTTCGCCAGTTCGAACGGAGACTATGAAAGAAATAGAAAATTAATTGGGAATTCAAAGAATAAATGAGGAATAGGTAAACGCGTGGCAGATATACAAATGTATATATCTCTCAAAGTAGCACGAGAGAATGATGGAAATGAATCCATAAAACCACATTGAAAGAGAAAAGGGAATAATTTTTCTTTGCAGTAATATTTTTATTGCCTTTTTCGAAAAATCCGTGCAGGTAAGCGATTTGAACCAGGCACACTGAGGCAGCGAGCACCGCTTTGATCACAGTTAAAAGTATGCTGTTAGTACACTACGCTACGCAGAAAACCAAAAAATTCTCTGAATAGAATAACTTTTGAGGAACCCTTTCGCCATTTCGAACGGAGACTATGAAAGAAATAGAAAATTAATTGGGAATTCAAAGAATAAATGAGGAATAGGTAAACGCGTGGCAGATATACAAATGTATATATCTCTCAAAGTAGCACGAGAGAATGATGGAAATGAATCCATAAAACCACATTGAAAGAGAAAACGGAATACTTTTTCTTTGCAGTAATATTTTGATTACCTTTTTCGAAAAATCCGTGCAGGTAAGCGATTCGAACCAGGCACACTGAGGCAGCGAGCACCGCTTTGATCACAGTTAAAAGTATGCCGTTATTACACTACGCTACGCAAAGAACCAAAAAATTCTCTGAATAGAATAGCTTTTAAGGAACACTTTCGCCAGTTCGAATGGAGACTATGAAAGAAATAGAAAATTAATTGGGAATTCAAAGAATAAATGAGGAATTGGTAAACGCGTGGCAGATATACAAATGTATATATCTCTCAAAGTAGCACGAGAGAATGATGGAAATGAATCCATAAAACCACATTGAAAGAGAAAACGGAATACTTTTTCTTTGCAGTAATATTTTTATTACCTTTTTCGAAAAATCCGTGCAGGTAAGCGATCGAACCAGGCACACTGAGGCAGCGAGCACCGCTTTGATCACAGTTAAAAGTATGCCGTTATTACACTACGCTACGCAGAGAACCAAAAAATTCTCTGAATAAAATAGCTTTTAAGGAACACTTTCGCCAGTTCGAACGGAGACTATAAAAGAAATAGAAAATTAATTGGGAATTCAAAGAATAAATGAGGAATAGGTAAACGCGTGGCAGATATACAAATGTATATATCTCTCAAAGTAGCACGAGAGAATGATGGAAATGAATCCATAAAACCACATTGAAAGAGAAAACGGAATAATTTTTCTTTGCAGTAATATTTTTATTACCTTTTTCGAAAAATCCGTGCAGGTAAGCGATTCGAACCAGGCACACTGAGGCAGCAAGCACCGCTTTGATCACAGTTAAAAGTATGCCGTTAGTACACTACGCTACGCAGAGAACCAAAAAATTCTCTGAATTAAATAGCTTTTAAGGAACACTTTCGCCAGTTCGAACGGAGACTATGAAAGAAATTGAAAATTAATTGGGAATTCAAAGAATAAATGAGGAATAGGTAAACGCGTGGCAGATATACAAATGTATATATGTCTCAAAGTAGCAAGAGAGAATGATGGAAATGAATCCATAAAACCACATTGAAAGAAAAAACGGAATAATTTTTCTTTGCAGTAATATTTTTATTACCTTTTTCGAAAAATCCGTGCAGGTAAGCGATTCGAACCTGGCACACTGAAGCAGCGAGCACCGCTTTGATCACAGTTAAAAGTATGCCGTTAGTACACTACGCTACGCAGAGAACCAAAAAATTCTCTGAATAGAATAACTTTTGATGAACACTTTCGCCAGTTCGAACGGAGACTATGAAAGAAATAGAAAATTAATTGGGAATTCAAAGAATAAATGAGGAATAGGTAAACGCGTGGCAGATATACAAATGTATATATCTCTTAAAGTAGCACGAGAGAATGATGGAAATGAATCCACAAAACCACATTGAAAGAGAAAACGGAATAATTTTTCTTTGCAGTAATATTTTTATTACCTTTTTCGAAAAATCCGTGCAGGTGAGCGATTCGAACCAGGCACACTGAGGCAGCAAGCACCGCTTTGATCACAGTTAAATGTATGCCGTTAGTACACTACGCTACGCAGAGAACCAAAAAATTCTCTGAATAGAATAGATTTTAAGGAACACTTTCGCCAGTTCGAACGGAGACTATGAAAGAAATAGAAAATTAATTGGGAATTCAAAGAATAAATGAGGAATAGGTAAACGCGTGGCAGATATACAAATGTATATATCTCTCAAAGTAGCACGAGAGAATGATGGAAATGAATCCATAAAACCACATTGAAAGAGAAAAGGGAATAATTTTTCTTTGCAGTAATATTTTTATTGCCTTTTTCGAAAAATCCGTGCAGGTAAGCGATTTGAACCAGGCACACTGAGGCAGCGAGCACCGCTTTGATCACAGTTAAAAGTATGCTGTTAGTACACTACGCTACGCAGAGAACCAAAAAATTCTCTGAATAGAATAACTTTTGAGGAACCCTTTCGCCATTTCGAACGGAGACTATGAAAGAAATAGAAAATTAATTGGGAATTCAAAGAATAAATGAGGAATAGGTAAACGCGTGGCAGATATACAAATGTATATATCTCTCAAAGTAGCACGAGAGAATGATGGAAATGAATCCATAAAACCACATTGAAAGAGAAAACGGAATACTTTTTCTTTGCAGTAATATTTTTATTACCTTTTTCGAAAAATCCGTGCAGGTAAGCGATTCGAACCAGGCACACTGAGGCAGCGAGCACCGCTTTGATCACAGTTAAAAGTATGCCGTTATTACACTACGCTACGCAAAGAACCAAAACTTCTCTGAATAGAATAGCTTTTAAGGAACACTTTCGCTAGTTCGAACGGAGACTATGAAAGAAATAGAAAATTAATTGGGAATTCAAAGAATAAATGAGAAATAGGTAAACGCGTGGCAGATATACAAATGTATTTATCTCTCAAAGTAGCACGAGAGAATGATGGAAATGAATCCATAAAACCACATTGAAAGAAAAAACGGAATAATTTTTATTTGCAGTAATATTTTTATTACCTTTTTCGAAAAATCCATGCAGGTAAGCGATTCGAACCAGGCACACTGAAGCAGCGAGCACCGCTTTGATCACAGTTAAAAGTATGCCGTTAGTACACTACGCTACGCAGAGAACCAAAAAATTCTCTGAATAGAATAACTTTTGAGGAACACTTTCGCTAGTTCGAACGGAGACTATGAAAGAAATAGAAAATTAATTGGGAATTCAAAGAATAAATGAGGAATAGGTAAACGCGTGGCAGATATACAAATGTATATATCTCTTAAAGTAGCACGAGAGAATGATGGAAATGAATCCACAAAACCACATTGAAAGAGAAAACGGAATAATTTTTCTTTGCAGTAATATTTTTATTACCTTTTTCGAAAAATCCGTGCAGGTGAGCGATTCGAACCAGGCACACTGAGGCAGCAAGCACCGTTTGATCACAGTTAAAAGTATGCCGTTAGTACACTACGCTACGCAGAGAACCAAAAAATTCTCTGAATAGAATAGATTTTAAGGAACACTTTCGCCAGTTCGAACGGAGACTATAAAAGAAATAGAAAATTAATTGGGAATTCAAAGAATAAATGAGGAATAGGTGAACGCGTTGCAGATATACAAATGTATATATCTCTCAAAGTAGCACGAGAGAATGATGGAAATGAATCCATAAAACCACATTGAAAGAGAAAACGGAATAATTTTTCTTTGCAGTAATATTTTTATTACCTTTTTCGAAAAATCCGTGCAGGTAAGCGATTCGAACCAGGCACACTGAGGCAGCGAGCACCGCTTTGATCACAGTTAAAAGTATGCCGTTAGTACACTACGCTACGCAGAGAACCAAAAAATTCTCTGAATTAAATAGCTTTTAAGGAACACTTTCGCCAGTTCGAACGGAGACTATGAAAGAAATAGAAAATTAATTGGGAATTCAAAGAATAAATGAGGAATAGGTAAACGCGTGGCAGATATACAAATGTATATATCTCTCAAAGTAGCACGAGAGAATGATGGAAATGAATCCATAAAACCACATTGAAAGTGAAAACGGAATGATTTTTCTTTGCAGTAATATTTTTATTACCTTTTTCGAAAAATCCGTGCAGGTAAGCGATTCGAACCAGGCACACTGAGGCAGCGAGCACCGCTTTGATCACAGTTAAAAGTATGCTGTTAGTACACTACGCTACGCAGAGAACCAAAAAATTCTCTGAATAGAATAACTTTTGAGGAACCCTTTCGCCAGTTCGAACGGAGACTATGAAAGATATAGAAAATTAATTGGGAATTCAAAGAATAAATGAGGAATAGGTAAACGCGTGGCAGATATACAAATGTATATATCTCTCAAAGTAGCACGAGAGAATGATGGAAATGAATCCACAAAACCACAGTGAAAGAGAAAACGGAATAATTTTTATTTGCAGTAATATTTTTATTACCTTTTTTGAAAAATCCGTGCAGGTAAGGGATTCGAACGAGGCACGCTGAGGCAGCAAGCACTGCTTTGATCACATTAAAAGTATGCCGTTAGTACACTACGCTACGCAGAGAACCAAAAAATTCTCTGAATAGAATAGCTTTTAAGGAACACTTTCGCCAGTTCGAACCGAGACTATGAAAGAAATAGAAAATTAATTGGGAATTCAAAGAATAAATGAGGAAAAGGTAAACGCGTGGCAGATATACAAATGTATATATCTCTCAAAGTAGCACGAGAGAATGATGGAAATGAATCCATAAAACCACATTGAAAGAGAAAACGGAATACTTTTTCTTTGCAGTAATATTTTTATTACCTTTTTCGAAAAATACGTGCAGGTTTGCGGTTTTAACCAGGCACACTGAGGCAGCGAGCATCGCTTTGATCACAGTTAAAAGTATGCCGTTAGTACACTACGCTACGCAGAGAACCAAAAAATTCTCTGAATAGAATAGGTTTTAAGAAACACTTTCGCCAGTTCGAACGGAGACTATGAAAGAAATAGAAAATTAATTGGGAATTCAAAGAATAAATGAGGAATAGGTAAACGCGTGGCAGATATACAAATGTATATATCTCTCAAAGTAGCACGAGAGAATGATGGAAATGAATCCAGAAAACCACATTGAAAGAGAAAACGGAATAATTTTTCTTCGTAGTAATATTTTTATTACCTTTTTCGAAAAATCCGTGCAGGTAAGCGATTCGAACCAGGCACACTAAGGCAGCAAGCACCGCTTTGATCACAGTTAAAAGTATGCCGTTAGTACACTACGCTACGCAGAGAACCAAAAAATTCTCTGAATAAAATAGCTTTTAAGGAACACTTTCGCTAGTTCGAACGGAGACTATAAAAGAAATAGAAAATTAATTGGGAATTCAAAGAATAAATGAGGAATAGGTAAACGCGTGGCAGATATACAAATGTATATATCTCTCAAAGTAGCACGAGAGAATGATGGAAATGAATCCATAAAACCACATTGAAAGAGAAAAGGGAATAATTTTTCTTTGCAGTAATATTTTTATTACCTTTTTCGAAAAATCCGTGCAGGTAAGCGATTCGAACCAGGCACACTGAGGCAGCAAGCACCGCTTTGATCACAGTTAAAAGTATGCCGTTAGTACACTACGCTACGCAGAGAACCAAAAAATTCTCTGAATAGAATAGCTTTTAAGGAACACTTTCGCCAGTTCGAACGGAGACTATAAAAGAAATAGAAAATTAATTGGGAATTCAAAGAATAAATGAGGAATAGGTAAACGCGTGGCAGATATACAAATGTATATATCCCTCAAAGTAGCACGAGAGAATGATGGAAATGAATCCATAAAACCACATTAAAAGAGAAAACGGAATAATTTTTCTCTGCAGTAATATTTTTATTACCTTTTTCGAAAAATCCGTGCAGGTAAGCGATTCGAACCAGGCAAACTGAGGCAGCGAGCACCGCTTTGATCACAGTTAAAAGTATGCCGTTAGTACACTACGCTACGCAGAGAACCAGAAAATTCTCTGAATAGAATAACTTTTGAGGAACACTTTCGCCAGTTCGAACGGAGACTATGAAAGAAATAAAAAATTGATTGGGAATTCAAAGAATAAATGAGGAATAGGTAAACGCGTGGCAGATATACAAATGTATATATCTCTCAAAGTAGCACGAGGGAATGATGGAAATGAATCCACAAAACCACATTGAAAGAGAAAACGGAATAATTTTTCTTTGCAGTAATATTTTTATTACCTTTTTCGAAAAATCCGTGCAGGTAAGCGATTCGAACCAGGCACACTGAGGCAGCAAGCACCGCTTTGACCACAGTTAAAAGTATGCCGTTAGTACACTACGCAACGCAGAGAACCAAAATTTCTCTGAATAGAATAGCTTTTAAGGAACACTTTCGCCAGTTCGAACGGAGACTATAAAAGAAATAGAAAATTAATTGGGAATTCAAAGAATAAATGAGGAATAGGTAAACGCGTGGCAGATATACAAATGTATATATCTCTCAAAGTAGCACGAGAGAATGATGGAAATGAATCCATAAAACCACATTGAAAGAGAAAACGGAATACTTTTTCTTTGCAGTAATATTTTTATTACCTTTTTCGAAAAATCCGTGCAGGTAAGCGATCGAACCAGGCACACTGAGGCAGCGAGCACCGCTTTGATCACAGTTAAAAGTATGCCGTTATTACACTACGCTACGCAGAGAACCAAAAAATTCTCTGAATAAAATAGCTTTTAAGGAACACTTTCGCCAGTTCGAACGGAGACTATAAAAGAAATAGAAAATTAATTGGGAATTCAAAGAATAAATGAGGAATAGGTAAACGCGTGGCAGATATACAAATGTATATATCTCTCAAAGTAGCACGAGAGAATGATGGAAATGAATCCATAAAACCACATTGAAAGAGAAAACGGAATAATTTTTCTTTGCAGTAATATTTTTATTACCTTTTTCGAAAAATCCGTGCAGGTAAGCGATTCGAACCAGGCACACTGAGGCAGCAAGCACCGCTTTGATCACAGTTAAAAGTATGCCGTTAGTACACTACGCTACGCAGAGAACCAAAAAATTCTCTGAATAGAATAGCTTTTAAGGAACACTTTCGCCAGTTCGAACGGAGACTATAAAAGAAATAGAAAATTAATTGGGAATTCAAAGAATAAATGAGGAATAGGTAAACGCGTGGCAGATATACAAATGTATATATCCCTCAAAGTAGCACGAGAGAATGATGGAAATGAATCCATAAAACCACATTAAAAGAGAAAACGGAATAATTGTTCTTTGCAGTAATATTTTTATTACCTTTTTCGAAAAATCCGTGCAGGTAAGCGATTCGAACCAGGCAAACTGAGGCAGCGAGCACCGCTTTGATCACAGTTAAAAGTATGCCGTTAGTACACTACGCTACGCAGAGAACCAAAAAATTCTCTGAATAAAATAGGTTTTAAGGAACACTTTCGCCAGTTCGAACGGAGACTATGAAAGAAATAGAAAATTAATTGGGAATTCAAAGAATAAATGAGGAATAGGTAAACGCGTGGCAGATATACAAATGTATATATCTCTCAAAGTAGCACGAGAGAATGATGGAAATGAATCCACAAAACCACATTGAAAGAGAAAACGGAATAATTTTCTTCGCAGTAATATTTTTATTACCTTTTTCAAAAAATCCGTGCAGGTAAGCGATTTGAACCAGGCACACTGAGGCAGCAAGCACCGCTTTGATCACAGTTAAAAGTATGCCGTTAGTACACTACGCTACGCAGAGAACCAAAAAATTCTCTGAATAGAATAGCTTTTAAGGAACACTTTCGCCAGTTCGAACGGAGACTATGAAAGAAATAGAAAATTAATTGGGAATTCACAGAATAAATGAGAAATAGGTAAACGCGTGGCAGATATACAAATGTATATATCTCTCAAAGTAGCACGAGAGAATGATGGAAATGAATCCATAAAACCACATTGAAAGAGAAAACGGAATAATTTTTCTTTGCAGTAATATTTTTATTACCTTTTTCGAAAAATCCGTGCAGGTAAGCGATTCGAACCAAGGAAACTGAGGCAGCGAGCACCGCTTTGATCACAAGTAAAAGTATGCCGTTAGTACACTACGCTACGCAGAGAACCCAAAAATTCTCTGAATAGAATAACTTTTGAGGAACACTTTCGCCAGTTCGAACGGAGACTATGAAAGAAATAAAAAATTGATTGGGAATTCAAAGAATAAATGAGGAATAGGTAAACGCGTGGCAGATATACAGATGTATATATCTCTCAAAGTAGCACGAGGGAATGATGGAAATGAATCCACAAAACCACATTGAAAGAGAAAACGGAATAATTTTTCTTTGCAGTAATATTTTTATTACCTTTTTCGAAAAATCCGTGCAGGTGAGCGATTCGAACCAGGCACACTGAGGCAGCAAGCACCGCTTTGATCACAGTTAAAAGTATGCCGTTAGTACACTACGCTACGCAGAGAACCAAAAAATTCTCTGAATAGAATAGATTTTAAGGAACACTTTCGCCAGTTCGAACGGAGACTATAAAAGAAATAGAAAATTAATTGGGAATTCAAAGAATAAATGAGGAATAGGTAAACGCGTGGCAGATATACAAATGTATATATCTCTCAAAGTAGCACGAGAGAATGATGGAAATGAATCCATAAAACCACATTGAAAGAGAAAACGGAATAATTTTTCTTCGCAGTAATATTTTTATTACCTTTTTCGAAAAATCCGTGCAGGTAAGCGATTCGAACCAGGCAAACTGAGGCAGCGAGCACCGCTTTGATCACAGTTAAAAGTATGCCGTTAGTACACTACGCTACGCAGAGAACCAAAAAATTCTCTGAATTAAATAGCTTTTAAGGAACACTTTCGCCAGTTCGAAAGGAGACTATGAAAGAAATAGAAAATTAATTGGGAATTCAAAGAATAAATGAGGAATAGGTAAACGCGTGGCAGATATACAAATGTATATATCTCTCAAAGTAGCACGAGAGAATGATGGAAATGAATCCATAAAACCACATTGAAAGAGAAAAGGGAATAATTTTTCTTTGCAGTAATATTTTTATTACCTTTTTCGTAAAATCCGTGCAGGTAAGCGATTCGAACCAGGCACACTGAGGCAGCGAGCACCGCTTTGATCACATTAAAAGTATGCTGTTAGTACACTACGCTACGCAGAGAACCAAAAAATTCTCTGAATAGAATAACTTTTGAGGAACCCTTTCGCCAGTTCGAACGGAGACTATAAAAGAAATAGAAAATTAATTGGGAATTCAAAGAATAAATGAGGAATAGGTAAACGCGTGGCAGATATACAAATGTATATATCTCTCAAAGTAGCACGAGAGAATGATGGAAATGAATCCACAAAACCACATTGAAAGAGAAAACGGAATAATTTTTATTTGCAGTAATATTTTTATTACCTTTTTTGAAAAATCCGTGCAGGTAAGGGATTCGAACCAGGCACGCTGAGGCAGCAAGCACTGCTTTGATCACATTAAAAGTATGCCGTTAGTACACTACGCTACGCAGAGAACCAAAAAATTCTCTGAATAGAATAGCTTTTAAGGAACACTTTCGCCAGTTCGAACGGAGACTATGAAAGAAATAGAAAATTAATTGGGAATTCAAAGAATAAATGAGGAATAGGTAAACGCGTGGCAGATATACAAATGTATATATCCCTCAAAGTAGCACGAGAGAATGATGGAAATGAATCCATAAAACCACATTAAAAGAGAAAACGGAATAATTTTTCTTTGCAGTAATATTTTTATTACCTTTTTCGAAAAATCCGTGCAGGTAAGCGATTCGAACCAGGCAAACTGAGGCAGCGAGCACCGCTTTGATCACAGTTAAAAGTATGCCGTTAGTACACTACGCTACGCAGAGAACCAAAAAATTCTCTGAATAAAATAGGTTTTTTCGGAACACTTTCGCCAGTTCGAACGGAGACTATGAAAGAAATAGAAAATTAATTGGGAATTCAAAGAATAAATGAGGAATAGGTAAACGCGTGGCAGATATACAAATGTATATATCTCTCAAAGTAGCACGAGAGAATGATGGAAATGAATCCACAAAACCACATTGAAAGAGAAAACGGAATAATTTTTCTTCGCAGTAATATTTTTATTACCTTTTTCAAAAAATCCGTGCAGGTAAGCGATTTGAACCAGGCACACTGAGGCAGCAAGCACCGCTTTGATCACAGTTAAAAGTATGCCGTTAGTACACTACGCTACGCAGAGAACCAAAAAATTCTCTGAATAGAATAGCTTTTAAGGAACACTTTAGCCAGTTCGAACGGAGACTATGAAAGAAATAGAAAATTAATTGGGAATTCACAGAATAAATGAGAAATAGGTAAACGCGTGGCAGATATACAAATGTATATATCTCTCAAAGTAGCACGAGAGAATGATGGAAATGAATCCATAAAACCACATTGAAAGAGAAAACGGAATAATTTTTCTTTGCAGTAATATTTTTATTACCTTTTTCGAAAAATCCGTGCAGGTAAGCGATTCGAACCAAGGAAACTGAGGCAGCGAGCACCGCTTTGATCACAAGTAAAAGTATGCCGTTAGTACACTACGCTACGCAGAGAACCAAAAAATTCTCTGAATAGAATAACTTTTGAGGAACACTTTCGCCAGTTCGAACGGAGACTATGAAAGAAATAAAAAATTGATTGGGAATTCAAAGAATAAATGAGGAATAGGTAAACGCGTGGCAGATATACAGATGTATATATCTCTCAAAGTAGCACGAGGGAATGATGGAAATGAATCCACAAAACCACATTGAAAGAGAAAACGGAATAATTTTTCTTTGCAGTAATATTTTTATTACCTTTTTCGAAAAATCCGTGCAGGTAAGCGATTCGAACCAGGCACACTGAGGCAGCAAGCACCGCTTTGATCACAGTTAAAAGTATGCCGTTAGTACACTACGCTACGCAGAGAACCAAAACTTTTCTGAATAGAATAGCTTTTAAGGAACACTTTCGCCAGTTCGAACGGAGACTATGAAAGAAATAGAAAATTAATTGGAAATTCAAAGAATAAATGAGGAATAGGTAAACGCGTGGCAGATATACAAATGTATATATCTCTTAAAGTAGCACGAGAGAATGATGGAAATGAATCCACAAAACCACATTGAAAGAGAAAACGGAATAATTTTTCTTTGCAGTAATATTTTTATTACCTTTTTCGAAAAATCCGTGCAGGTGAGCGATTCGAACCAGGCACACTGAGGCAGCAAGCACCGCTTTGATCACAGTTAAAAGTATGCCGTTAGTACACTACGCTACGCAGAGAACCAAAAAATTCTCTGAATTAAATAGCTTTTAAGGAACACTTTCGCCAGTTCGAAAGGAGACTATGAAAGAAATAGAAAATTAATTGGGAATTCAAAGAATAAATGAGGAATAGGTAAACGCGTGGCAGATATACAAATGTATATATCTCTCAAAGTAGCACGAGAGAATGATGGAAATGAATCCATAAAACCACATTGAAAGAGAAAAGGGAATAATTTTTCTTTGCAGTAATATTTTTATTACCTTTTTCGAAAAATCCGTGCAGGTAAGCGATTCGAACCAGGCACACTGAGGCAGCGAGCACCGCTTTGATCACATTAAAAGTATGCTGTTAGTACACTACGCTACGCAGAGAACCAAAAAATTCTCTGAATAGAATAACTTTTGAGGAACCCTTTCGCCAGTTCGAACGGAGACTATGAAAGAAATAGAAAATTAATTGGGAATTCAAAGAATAAATGAGGAATAGGTAAACGCGTGGCAGATATACAAATGTATATATCTCTCAAAGTAGCACGAGAGAATGATGGAAATGAATCCACAAAACCACATTGAAAGAGAAAACGGAATAATTTTTATTTGCAGTAATATTTTTATTACCTTTTTTGAAAAATCCGTGCAGGTAAGGGATTCGAACCAGGCACGCTGAGGCAGCAAGCACTGCTTTGATCACATTAAAAGTATGCCGTTAGTACACTACGCTACGCAGAGAACCAAAAAATTCTCTGAATAGAATAGCTTTTAAGGAACACTTTCGCCAGTTCGAACGGAGACTATGAAAGAAATAGAAAATTAATTGGGAATTCAAAGAATAAATGAGGAATAGGTAAACGCGTGGCAGATATACAAATGTATATATCTCTCAAAGTAGCACGAGAGAATGATGGAAATGAATCCATAAAACCACATTGAAAGAGAAAACGGAATAATTTTTCTTTGCAGTAATATTTTTATTACCTTTTTCGAAAAATCCGTGCAGGTAAGCGATTCGAAACAGGCACACTCAGGCAGCGAGCACCGCTTTGATCACAGTTAAAAGTATGCCGTTAGTACACTACGCTACGCAGAGAACCAAAAAATTCTCTGAATAGAATAACTTTTGAGGAACACTTTCGCCAGTTCGAACGGAGACTATGAAAGAAATAGAAAATTGATTGGGAATTCAAAGAATAAATGAGGAATAGGTAAACGCGTGGCAGATATACAAATGTATATATCTCTCAAAGTAGCACGAGAGAATGATGGAAATGAATCCATAAAACCACATTGAAAGAAAAAACGGAATAATTTTTCTTTGCAGTAATATTTTTATTACCTTTTTCGAAAAATCCGTGCAGGTAAGCGATTCGAACCAGGCACACTGAAGCAGCGAGCACCGCTTTGATCACAGTTAAAAGTATGCCGTTAGTACACTACGCTACGCAGAGAACCAAAAAATTCTCTGAATAGAATAACTTTTGATGAACACTTTCAACAGTTCGAACGGAGACTATGAAAGAAATAGAAAATTAATTGGGAATTCAAAGAATAAATGAGGAATAGGTAAACGCGTGGCAGATATACAAATGTATATATCTCTTAAATAGCACGAGAGAATGATGGAAATGAATCCACAAAACCACATTGAAAGAGAAAACGGAATAATTTTTCTTTGCAGTAATATTTTTATTACCTTTTTCGAAAAATCCGTGCAGGTGAGCGATTCGAACCAGGCACACTGAGGCAGCAAGCACCGCTTTGATCACAGTTAAAAGTATGCCGTTAGTACACTACGCTACGCAGAGAACCAAAAAATTCTCTGAATAGAATAGATTTTAAGGAACACTTTCGCCAGTTCGAACGGAGACTATAAAAGAAATAGAAAATTAATTGGGAATTCAAAGAATAAATGAGGAATAGGTAAACGCGTGGCAGATATACAAATGTATATATCTCTCAAAGTAGCACGAGAGAATGATGGAAATGAATCCATAAAACCACATTGAAAGAGAAAACGGAATAATTTTTCTTTGCAGTAATATTTTTATTACCTTTTTCGAAAAATCCGTGCAGGTAAGCGATTCGAACCAGGCAAACTGAGGCAGCGAGCACCGCTTTGATCACAGTTAAAAGTATGCCGTTAGTACACTACGCTACGCAGAGAACCAAAAAATTCTCTGAATTAAATAGCTTTTAAGGAACACTTTCGCCAGTTCGAACGGAGACTATGAAAGAAATAGAAAATTAATTGGGAATTCAAAGAATAAATGAGGAATAGGTAAACGCGTGGCAGATATACAAATGTATATATCTCTCAAAGTAGCACGAGAGAATGATGGAAATGAATCCATAAAACCACATTGAAAGAGAAAAGGGAATAATTTTTCTTTGCAGTAATATGTTTATTACCTTTTTCGAAAAATCCATGCAGGTAAGCGATTCGAACCAGGCACACTGAGGCAGCGAGCATTGCTTTGATCACAGTTAAAAGTATGCTGTTAGTACTCTACGCTACGCAGAGAACCAAAAAATTCTCTGAATAGAATAACTTTTGAGGAACCCTTTCGCCATTTCGAACGGAGACTATGAAAGAAATAGAAAATTAATTGGGAATTCAAAGAATAAATGAGGAATAGGTAAACGCGTGGCAGATATACAAATGTATAAATCTCTCAAAGTAGCACAAGAGAATGATGGAAATGAATCCACAAAACCGCATTGAAAGAGAAAACGGAATAATTTTTATTTGCAGTAATATTTTTATTACCTTTTTTGAAAAATCCGTGCAGGTAAGGGATTCGAACCAGGCACGCTGAGGCAGCAAGCACTGCTTTGATCACATTAAAAGTATGCCGTTAGTACACTACGCTACGCAGAGAACCAAAATATTCTCTGAATAGAATAGCTTTTAAGGAACACTTTCGCCAGTTCGAACCGAGACTATGAAAGAAATAGAAAATCAATTGGGAATTCAAAGAATAAATGAGGAATAGGTAAACGCGTGGCAGATATACAAATGTATATATCTCTCAAAGTAGCACGAGAGAATGATGGAAATGAATCCATAAAACCACATTGAAAGAGAAAAGGGAATAATTTTTCTTTGCAGTAATATTTTTATTACCTTTTTCGAAAAATCCGTGCAGGTAAGCGATTCGAACCAGGCACACTGAGGCAGCAAGCACCGCTTTGATCACAGTTAAAAGTATGCCGTTAGTACACTACGCTACGCAGAGAACCAAAAAATTCTCTGAATAGAATAGCTTTTAAGGAACACTTTCGCCAGTTCGAACGGAGACTATGAAAGAAATAGAAAATTAATTGGGAATTCAAAGAATAAATGAGGAATAGGTAAACGCGTGGCAGATATACAAATGTATATATCCCTCAAAGTAGCACGAGAGAATGATGGAAATGAATCCATAAAACCACATTAAAAGAGAAAACGGAATAATTTTTCTCTGCAGTAATATTTTTATTACCTTTTTCGAAAAATCCGTGCAGGTAAGCGATTCGAACCAGGCAAACTGAGGCAGCGAGCACCGCTTTGATCACAGTTAAAAGTATGCCGTTAGTACACTACGCTACGCAGAGAACCAGAAAATTCTCTGAATAGAATAACTTTTGAGGAACACTTTCGCCAGTTCGAACGGAGACTATGAAAGAAATAAAAAATTGATTGGGAATTCAAAGAATAAATGAGGAATAGGTAAACGCGTGGCAGATATACAAATGTATATATCTCTCAAAGTAGCACGAGGGAATGATGGAAATGAATCCACAAAACCACATTGAAAGAGAAAACGGAATAATTTTTCTTTGCAGTAATATTTTTATTACCTTTTTCGAAAAATCCGTGCAGGTAAGCGATTCGAACCAGGCACACTGAGGCAGCAAGCACCGCTTTGACCACAGTTAA
This sequence comes from Ceratothoa steindachneri, assembly GCA_963969495.1. Lineage (NCBI taxonomy): Eukaryota > Metazoa > Arthropoda > Malacostraca > Isopoda > Cymothoidae > Ceratothoa > Ceratothoa steindachneri. The sequence continues at coordinate 127,796,091 of OZ018319.1, read as the reverse complement.
AAGTATGCCGTTAGTACACTACGCAACGCAGAGAACCAAAATTTCTCTGAATAGAATAGCTTTTAAGGAACACTTTCGCCAGTTCGAACGGAGACTATAAAAGAAATAGAAAATTAATTGGGAATTCAAAGAATAAATGAGGAATAGGTAAACGCGTGGCAGATATACAAATGTATATATCTCTCAAAGTAGCACGAGAGAATGATGGAAATGAATCCATAAAACCACATTGAAAGAGAAAACGGAATACTTTTTCTTTGCAGTAATATTTTTATTACCTTTTTCGAAAAATCCGTGCAGGTAAGCGATCGAACCAGGCACACTGAGGCAGCGAGCACCGCTTTGATCACAGTTAAAAGTATGCCGTTATTACACTACGCTACGCAGAGAACCAAAAAATTCTCTGAATAAAATAGCTTTTAAGGAACACTTTCGCCAGTTCGAACGGAGACTATAAAAGAAATAGAAAATTAATTGGGAATTCAAAGAATAAATGAGGAATAGGTAAACGCGTGGCAGATATACAAATGTATATATCTCTCAAAGTAGCACGAGAGAATGATGGAAATGAATCCATAAAACCACATTGAAAGAGAAAACGGAATAATTTTTCTTTGCAGTAATATTTTTATTACCTTTTTCGAAAAATCCGTGCAGGTAAGCGATTCGAACCAGGCACACTGAGGCAGCAAGCACCGCTTTGATCACAGTTAAAAGTATGCCGTTAGTACACTACGCTACGCAGAGAACCAAAAAATTCTCTGAATAGAATAACTTTTGAGGAACACTTTCGCCAGTTCGAACGGAGACTATGAAAGAAAAAGAAAATTAATTGGAAATTCAAAGAATAAATGAGGAATAGGTAAACGCGTGGCAGATATACAAATGTATATATCTCTCAAAGTAGCACGAGAGAATGATGGAAATGAATCCACAAAACCACATTGAAAGAGAAAACGGAATACTTTTTCTTTGCAGTAATATTTTTATTACCTTTTTCGAAAAATCCGTGCAGGTAAGCGATTCGAACAAGGCACACTGAGGCAGCGAGCACCGCTTTGATCACAGTTAAAAGTATGCCGTTAGTACACTACGCTACGCAGAGAACCAAAAAATTCTCTGAATTAAATAGCTTTTAAGGAACACTCCAGCCAGTTCGAACGGAGACTATGAAAGAAATAGAAAATTAATTGGGAATTCAAAGAATAAATGAGGAATAGGTAAACGCGTGGCAGATATACAAATGTATATATCTCTCAAAGTAGCACGAGAGAATGATGGAAATGAATCCATAAAACCACATTGAAAGAGAAAACGGAATAATTTTTCTTTGCAGTAATATTTTTATTACCTGTTTCGAAAAATCCGTGCAGGTAAGCGATTCGAACCAGGCACACTGAGGCAGCGAGCACCGCTTTGATCACAGTTAAAAGTATGCTGTTAGTACACTACGCTACGCAGAGAACCAAAAAATTCTCTGAATAGAATAACTTTTGATGAACCCTTTCGCCAGTTCGAACGGAGACTATGAAAGAAATAGAAAAATAATTGGGAATTCAAAGAATAAATGAGGAATAGGTAAACGCGTGGCAGATATACAAATGTATATATCTCTCAAAGTAGCACGAGAGAATGATGGAAATGAATCCACAAAACCACATTGAAAGAGAAAACTGAATAATTTTTATTTGCAGTAATATTTTTATTACCTTTTTCGAAAAATCCGTGCAGGTAAGCGATTCGAACCAAGGAAACTGAGGCAGCGAGCACCGCTTTGATCACAAGTAAAAGTATGCCGTTAGTACACTACGCTACGCAGAGAACCAAAAAATTCTCTGAATTAAATAGCTTTTAAGGAACACTCCAGCCAGTTCGAACGGAGACTATGAAAGAAATAGAAAATTAATTGGGAATTCAAAGAATAAATGAGGAATAGGTAAACGCGTGGCAGATATACAAATGTATATATCTCTCAAAGTAGCACGAGAGAATGATGGAAATGAATCCATAAAACCACATTGAAAGAGAAAACGGAATAATTTTTCTTTGCAGTAATATTTTTATTACCTGTTTCGAAAAATCCGTGCAGGTAAGCGATTCGAACCAGGCACACTGAGGCAGCGAGCACTGCTTTGATCACAGTTAAAAGTATGCTGTTAGTACACTACGCTACGCAGAGAACCAAAAAATTCTCTGAATAGAATAACTTTTGATGAACCCTTTCGCCAGTTCGAACGGAGACTATGAAAGAAATAGAAAAATAATTGGGAATTCAAAGAATAAATGAGGAATAGGTAAACGCGTGGCAGATATACAAATGTATATATCTCTCAAAGTAGCACGAGAGAATGATGGAAATGAATCCACAAAACCACATTGAAAGAGAAAACGGAATAATTTTTATTTGCAGTAATATTTTTATTACCTTTTTTGAAAAATCCGTGCAGGTAAGGGATTCGAACCAGGCACACTGAGGCAGCAAGCCCCGCTTTGATCACAGTTAAAAGTATGCCGTTAGTACACTACGCTACGCAGAGAACCAAAAAATTCTCTGAATAGAATAGCTTTTAAGGAACACTTTCGCCAGTTCGAACGGAGACTATGAAAGAAATAGAAAATTAATTGGGAATTCAAAGAATAAATGAGGAATAGGTAAACGCGTGGCAGATATACAAATGTATATATCTCTCAAAGTAGCACGAGAGAATGATGGAAATGAATCCATAAAACCACATTGAAAGAGAAAACGGAATAATTTTTCTTTGCAGTAATATTTTTATTACCTTTTTCGAAAAATCCGTGCAGGTAAGCGATTCGAACCAGGCACACTGAGGCAGCGAGCACCACTTTGATCCCAGTTAAAAGTATGCTGTTAGTACACTACGCTACGCAGAGAACCAAAAAATTCTCTGAATTAAATAGCTTTTAAGGAACACTTTCGCCAGTTCGAACGGAGACTATGAAAGAAATAGAAAATTAATTGGGAATTCACAGAATAAATGAGAAATAGGTAAACGCGTGGCAGATATACAAATGTATATATCTCTCAAAGTAGCACGAGAGAATGATGGAAATGAATCCATAAAACCACATTGAAAGAGAAAACGGAATAATTTTTCTTCGCAGTAATATTTTTATTACCTTTTTCGAAAAATCCGTGCAGGTAAGCGATTCGAACCAGGCACACTGAGGCAGCAAGCACCGCTTTGATCACAGTTAAAAGTATGCCGTTAGTACACTACGCTACGCAGAGAACCAAAAAATTCTCTGAATAAAATAGGTTTTAAGGAACACTTTCGCCAGTTCGAACGGAGACTATGAAAGAAATAGAAAATTAATTGGGAATTCAAAGAATAAATGAGGAATAGGTAAACGCGTGGCAGATATACAAATGTATATATCTCTCAAAGTAGCACGAGAGAATGATGGAAATGAATCCATAAAACCACATTGAAAGAGAAAACGGAATACTTTTTCTTTGCAGTAATATTTTTATTACCTTTTTCGAAAAATCCGTGCAGGTAAGCGATTCGAACCAGGCAAACTGAGGCAGCGAGCACCGCTTTGATCCCAGTTAAAAGTAGGCCGTTAGTACACTACGCTACGCAGAGAACCAAAAAATTCTCTGAATAGAATAACTTTTGAGGAACACTTTCGCCAGTTCGAACGGAGACTATGAAAGAAAAAGAAAATTAATTGGAAATTCAAAGAATAAATGAGGAATAGGTAAACGCGTGGCAGATATACAAATGTATATATCTCTCAAAGTAGCACGAGAGAATGATGGAAATGAATCCACAAAACCACATTGAAAGAGAAAACGGAATACTTTTTCTTTGCAGTAATATTTTTATTACCTTTTTCGAAAAATCCGTGCAGGTAAGCGATTCGAACAAGGCACACTGAGGCAGCGAGCACCGCTTTGATCACAGTTAAAAGTATGCCGTTAGTACACTACGCTACGCAGAGAACCAAAAAATTCTCTGAATTAAATAGCTTTTAAGGAACACTCCAGCCAGTTCGAACGGAGACTATGAAAGAAATAGAAAATTAATTGGGAATTCAAAGAATAAATGAGGAATAGGTAAACGCGTGGCAGATATACAAATGTATATATCTCTCAAAGTAGCACGAGAGAATGATGGAAATGAATCCATAAAACCACATTGAAAGAGAAAACGGAATAATTTTTCTTTGCAGTAATATTTTTATTACCTGTTTCGAAAAATCCGTGCAGGTAAGCGATTCGAACCAGGCACACTGAGGCAGCGAGCACCGCTTTGATCACAGTTAAAAGTATGCTGTTAGTACACTACGCTACGCAGAGAACCAAAAAATTCTCTGAATAGAATAACTTTTGATGAACCCTTTCGCCAGTTCGAACGGAGACTATGAAAGAAATAGAAAAATAATTGGGAATTCAAAGAATAAATGAGGAATAGGTAAACGCGTGGCAGATATACAAATGTATATATCTCTCAAAGTAGCACGAGAGAATGATGGAAATGAATCCACAAAACCACATTGAAAGAGAAAACTGAATAATTTTTATTTGCAGTAATATTTTTATTACCTTTTTCGAAAAATCCGTGCAGGTAAGCGATTCGAACCAAGGAAACTGAGGCAGCGAGCACCGCTTTGATCACAAGTAAAAGTATGCCGTTAGTACACTACGCTACGCAGAGAACCAAAAAATTCTCTGAATTAAATAGCTTTTAAGGAACACTCCAGCCAGTTCGAACGGAGACTATGAAAGAAATAGAAAATTAATTGGGAATTCAAAGAATAAATGAGGAATAGGTAAACGCGTGGCAGATATACAAATGTATATATCTCTCAAAGTAGCACGAGAGAATGATGGAAATGAATCCATAAAACCACATTGAAAGAGAAAACGGAATAATTTTTCTTTGCAGTAATATTTTTATTACCTGTTTCGAAAAATCCGTGCAGGTAAGCGATTCGAACCAGGCACACTGAGGCAGCGAGCACTGCTTTGATCACAGTTAAAAGTATGCTGTTAGTACACTACGCTACGCAGAGAACCAAAAAATTCTCTGAATAGAATAACTTTTGATGAACCCTTTCGCCAGTTCGAACGGAGACTATGAAAGAAATAGAAAAATAATTGGGAATTCAAAGAATAAATGAGGAATAGGTAAACGCGTGGCAGATATACAAATGTATATATCTCTCAAAGTAGCACGAGAGAATGATGGAAATGAATCCACAAAACCACATTGAAAGAGAAAACGGAATAATTTTTATTTGCAGTAATATTTTTATTACCTTTTTTAAAAAATCCGTGCAGGTAAGGGATTCGAACCAGGCACACTGAGGCAGCAAGCCCCGCTTTGATCACAGTTAAAAGTATGCCGTTAGTACACTACGCTACGCAGAGAACCAAAAAATTCTCTGAATAGAATAGCTTTTAAGGAACACTTTCGCCAGTTCGAACGGAGACTATGAAAGAAATAGAAAATTAATTGGGAATTCAAAGAATAAATGAGGAATAGGTAAACGCGTGGCAGATATACAAATGTATATATCTCTCAAAGTAGCACGAGAGAATGATGGAAATGAATCCATAAAACCACATTGAAAGAGAAAACGGAATAATTTTTCTTTGCAGTAATATTTTTATTACCTTTTTCGAAAAATCCGTGCAGGTAAGCGATTCGAACCAGGCACACTGAGGCAGCGAGCACCGCTTTGATCACAGTTAAAAGTATGCCGTTAGTACACTACGCTACGCAGAGAACCAAAAAATTCTCTGAATTAAATAGCTTTTAAGGAACACTTTCGCCAGTTCGAACGGAGACTATGAAAGAAATAGAAAATTAATTGGGAATTCACAGAATAAATGAGAAATAGGTAAACGCGTGGCAGATATACAAATGTATATATCTCTCAAAGTAGCACGAGAGAATGATGGAAATGAATCCATAAAACCACATTGAAAGAGAAAACGGAATAATTTTTCTTCGCAGTAATATTTTTATTACCTTTTTCGAAAAATCCGTGCAGGTAAGCGATTCGAACCAGGCACACTGAGGCAGCAAGCACCGCTTTGATCACAGTTAAAAGTATGCCGTTAGTACACTACGCTACGCAGAGAACAAAAAAATTCTCTGAATAAAATAGGTTTTAAGGAACACTTTCGCCAGTTCGAACGGAGACTATGAAAGAAATAGAAAATTAATTGGGAATTCAAAGAATAAATGAGGAATAGGTAAACGCGTGGCAGATATACAAATGTATATATCTCTCAAAGTAGCACGAGAGAATGATGGAAATGAATCCATAAAACCACATTGAAAGAGAAAACGGAATAATTTTTCTTCGTAGTAATATTTTTATTACCTTTTTCAAAAAATCCGTGCAGGTAAGCGATTCGAACCAGGCACACTGACGCAGCAAGCACCGCTTTGATCACAGTTAAAAGTATGCCGTTAGTACACTACGCTACGCAGAGAACCAAAAAATTCTCTGAATTAAATAGCTTTTAAGGAACACTTTCGCCAGTTCGAACGGAGACTATGAAAGAAATAGAAAATTAATTGGGAATTCAAAGAATAAATGAGGAATAGGTAAACGCGTGGCAGATATACAAATGTATATATCTCTCAAAGTAGCACGAGAGAATGATGGAAATGAATCCATAAAACCACATTGAAAGAGAAAAGGGAATAATTTTTCTTTGCAGTAATATTTTTATTACCTGTTTCGAAAAATCCGTGCAGGTAAGCGATTCGAACCAGGCACACTGAGGCAGCGAGCACCGCTTTGATCACAGTTAAAAGTATGCTGTTAGTACACTACGCTACGCAGAGAACCAAAAAATTCTCTGAATCGAATAACTTTTGATGAACCCTTTCGCCAGTTCGAACGGAGACTATGAAAGAAATAGAAAAATAATTGGGAATTCAAAGAATAAATGAGGAATAGGTAAACGCGTGGCAGATATACAAATGTATATATCTCTCAAAGTAGCACGAGAGAATGATGGAAATGAATCCACAAAACCACATTGAAAGAGAAAACGGAATAATTTTTATTTGCAGTAATATTTTTATTACCTTTTTTGAAAAATCCGTGCAGGTAAGGGATTCGAACCAGGCACACTGAGGCAGCAAGCCCCGCTTTGATCACAGTTAAAAGTATGCCGTTAGTACACTACGCTACGCAGAGAACCAAAAAATTCTCTGAATAGAATAGCTTTTAAGGAACACTTTCGCCAGTTCGAACGGAGACTATGAAAGAAATAGAAAATTAATTGGGAATTCAAAGAATAAATGAGGAATAGGTAAACGCGTGGCAGATATACAAATGTATATATCTCTCAAAGTAGCACGAGAGAATGATGGAAATGAATCCATAAAACCACATTGAAAGAGAAAACGGAATAATTTTTCTTTGCAGTAATATTTTTATTACCTTTTTCGAAAAATCCGTGCAGGTAAGCGATTCGAAACAGGCACACTCAGGCAGCGGGCACCGCTTTGATCACAGTTAAAAGTATGCCGTTAGTACACTACGCTACGCAGAGAACCAAAAAATTCTCTGAATAGAATAACTTTTGAGGAACACTTTCGCCAGTTCGAACGGAGACTATGAAAGAAATAGAAAATTGATTGGGAATTCAAAGAATAAATGAGGAATAGGTAAACGCGTGGCAGATATACAAATGTATATATCTCTCAAAGTAGCACGAGAGAATGATGGAAATGAATCCATAAAACCACATTGAAAGAAAAAACGGAATAATTTTTCTTTGCAGTAATATTTTTATTACCTTTTTCGAAAAATCCGTGCAGGTAAGCGATTCGAACCAGGCACACTGAAGCAGCGAGCACCGCTTTGATCACAGTTAAAAGTATGCCGTTAGTACACTACGCTACGCAGAGAACCAAAAAATTCTCTGAATAGAATAACTTTTGATGAACACTTTCAACAGTTCGAACGGAGACTATGAAAGAAATAGAAAATTAATTGGGAATTCAAAGAATAAATGAGGAATAGGTAAACGCGTGGCAGATATACAAATGTATATATCTCTTAAATAGCACGAGAGAATGATGGAAATGAATCCACAAAACCACATTGAAAGAGAAAACGGAATAATTTTTCTTTGCAGTAATATTTTTATTACCTTTTTCGAAAAATCCGTGCAGGTGAGCGATTCGAACCAGGCACACTGAGGCAGCAAGCACCGCTTTGATCACAGTTAAAAGTATGCCGTTAGTACACTACGCTACGCAGAGAACCAAAAAATTCTCTGAATAGAATAGATTTTAAGGAACACTTTCGCCAGTTCGAACGGAGACTATAAAAGAAATAGAAAATTAATTGGGAATTCAAAGAATAAATGAGGAATAGGTAAACGCGTGGCAGATATACAAATGTATATATCTCTCAAAGTAGCACGAGAGAATGATGGAAATGAATCCATAAAACCACATTGAAAGAGAAAACGGAATAATTTTTCTTTGCAGTAATATTTTTATTACCTTTTTCGAAAAATCCGTGCAGGTAAGCGATTCGAACCAGGCAAACTGAGGCAGCGAGCACCGCTTTGATCACAGTTAAAAGTATGCCGTTAGTACACTACGCTACGCAGAGAACCAAAAAATTCTCTGAATTAAATAGCTTTTAAGGAACACTTTCGCCAGTTCGAACGGAGACTATGAAAGAAATAGAAAATTAATTGGGAATTCAAAGAATAAATGAGGAATAGGCTAACGCGTGGCAGATATACAAATGTATATATCTCTCAAAGTAGCACGAGAGAATGATGGAAATGAATCCATAAAACCACATTGAAAGAGAAAAGGGAATAATTTTTCTTTGCAGTAATATGTTTATTACCTTTTTCGAAAAATCCATGCAGGTAAGCGATTCGAACCAGGCACACTGAGGCAGCGAGCATTGCTTTGATCACAGTTAAAAGTATGCTGTTAGTACTCTACGCTACGCAGAGAACCAAAAAATTCTCTGAATAGAATAACTTTTGAGAAACCCTTTCGCCATTTCGAAAGGAGACTATGAAAGAAATAGAAAATTAATTGGGAATTCAAAGAATAAATGAGGAATAGGTAAACGCGTGGCAGATATACAAATGTATATATCTCTCAAAGTAGCACGAGAGAATGATGGAAATGAATCCACAAAACCGCATTGAAAGAGAAAACGGAATAATTTTTATTTGCAGTAATATTTTTATTACCTTTTTTGAAAAATCCGTGCAGGTAAGGGATTCGAACCAGGCACGCTGAGGCAGCAAGCACTGCTTTGATCACATTAAAAGTATGCCGTTAGTACACTACGCTACGCAGAGAACCAAAATATTCTCTGAATAGAATAGCTTTTAAGGAACACTTTCGCCAGTTCGAACCGAGACTATGAAAGAAATAGAAAATCAATTGGGAATTCAAAGAATAAATGAGGAATAGGTAAACGCGTGGCAGATATACAAATGTATATATCTCTCAAAGTAGCACGAGAGAATGATGGAAATGAATCCATAAAACCACATTGAAAGAGAAAAGGGAATAATTTTTCTTTGCAGTAATATTTTTATTACCTTTTTCGAAAACCCGTGCAGGTAAGCGATTCGAACCAGGCACACTGAGGCAGCGAGCACCGCTTTGATCACAGGTAAAAGTATGCCGTTAGTACACTACGCTACGCAGAGAACCAAAAAATTCTCTGAATAGAATAACTTTTGAGGAACACTTTCGCCAGTTCGAACGGAGACTATGAAAGAAATAGAAAATTGATTGGGAATTCAAAGAATAAATGAGGAATAGGTAAACGCGTGGCAGATATACAAATGTATATATATTTCAAAGTAGCAGGAGAGAATGATGGAAATGAATCCACAAAACCACATTGAAAGAGAAAACGGAATACTTTTTCTTTGCAGTAATATTTTTATTACCTTTTTCGAAAAATCCGTGCAGGTAAGCGATTCGAACCAGGCACACTGAGGCAGCAAGCACCGCTTTGATCACAGTTAAAAGTATGCTGTTAGTACACTACGCTACGCAGAGAACCAAAAAATTCTCTGAATAGAATAGCTTTTAAGGAAACTTTCGCCAGTTCGAACGAAGACTATAAAAGAAATAGAAAATTAATTGGGAATTCAAAGAATAAATGAGGAATAGGTAAACGCGTGGCAGATATACAAATGTATATATCTCTCAAAGTAGCACGAGAGAATGATGGAAATGAATCCATAAAACCACATTGAAAGAAAAAACGGAATAATTTTTCTTTGCAGTAATATTTTTATTACCTTTTTCGAAAAATCCGTGCAGGTAAGCGATTCTAACCAGGCACGCTGAGGCAGCAAGCCCCGCTTTGATCACAGTTAAAAGTATGCCGTTAGTACACTACGCTACGCAGAGAACCAAAAAATTCTCTGAATAGAATAGCTTTTAAGGAACACTTTCGCCAGTTCGAACGGAGACTATGAAAGAAATAGAAAATTAATTGGGAATTCAAAGAATAAATGAGGAATAGGTAAACGCGTGGCAGATATACAAATGTATATATCTCTCAAAGTAGCACGAGAGAATGATGGAAATGAATCCATAAACCCACATTGAAAGAGAAAACGGAATAATTTTTCTTTGCAGTAATATTTTTATTACCTTTTTCGAAAAATCCGTGCAGGTAAGCGATTCGAACCAGGCACACTGAGGCAGCGAGCACCACTTTGATCACAGTTAAAAGTATGCCGTTAGTACACTACGCTACGCAGAGAACCAAAAAATTCTCTGAATTAAATAGCTTTTAAGGAACACTTTCGCCAGTTCGAACGGAGACTATGAAAGAAATAGAAAATTAATTGGGAATTCACAGAATAAATGAGAAATAGGTAAACGCGTGGCAGATATACAAATGTATATATCTCTCAAAGTAGCACGAGAGAATGATGGAAATGAATCCATAAAACCACATTGAAAGAGAAAACGGAATAATTTTTCTTCGCAGTAATATTTTTATTACCTTTTTCGAAAAATCCGTGCAGGTAAGCGATTCGAACCAGGCACACTGAGGCAGCAAGCACCGCTTTGATCACAGTTAAAAGTATGCCGTTAGTACACTACGCTACGCAGAGAACCAAAAAATTCTCTGAATAAAATAGGTTTTAAGGAACACTTTCGCCAGTTCGAACGGAGACTATGAAAGAAATAGAAAATTAATTGGGAATTCAAAGAATAAATGAGGAATAGGTAAACGCGTGGCAGATATACAAATGTATATATCTCTCAAAGTAGCACGAGAGAATGATGGAAATGAATCCATAAAACCACATTGAAAGAGAAAACGGAATACTTTTTCTTTGCAGTAATATTTTTATTACCTTTTTCGAAAATCCGTGCAGGTAAGCGATTCGAACCAGGCAAACTGAGGCAGCGAGCACCGCTTTGATCCCAGTTAAAAGTAGGCCGTTAGTACACTACGCTACGCAGAGAACCAAAAAATTCTCTGAATAGAATAACTTTTGAGGAACACTTTCGCCAGTTCGAACGGAGACTATGAAAGAAAAAGAAAATTAATTGGAAATTCAAAGAATAAATGAGGAATAGGTAAACGCGTGGCAGATATACAAATGTATATATCTCTCAAAGTAGCACGAGAGAATGATGGAAATGAATCCACAAAACCACATTGAAAGAGAAAACGGAATACTTTTTCTTTGCAGTAATATTTTTATTACCTTTTTCGAAAAATCCGTGCAGGTAAGCGATTCGAACAAGGCACACTGAGGCAGCGAGCACCGCTTTGATCACAGTTAAAAGTATGCCGTTAGTACACTACGCTACGCAGAGAACCAAAAAATTCTCTGAATTAAATAGCTTTTAAGGAACACTTTCGCCAGTTCGAACGGAGACTATGAAAGAAATAGAAAATTAATTGGGAATTCAAAGAATAAATGAGGAATAGGTAAACGCGTGGCAGATATACAAATGTATATATCTCTCAAAGTAGCACGAGAGAATGATGGAAATGAATCCATAAAACCACATTGAAAGAGAAAACGGAATAATTTTTCTTGCAGTAATATTTTTATTACCTGTTTCGAAAAATCCGTGCAGGTAAGCGATTCGAACCAGGCACACTGAGGCAGCGAGCACCGCTTTGATCACAGTTAAAAGTATGCTGTTAGTACACTACGCTACGCAGAGAACAAAAAAATTCTCTGAATAGAATAACTTTTGATGAACCCTTTCGCCAGTTCGAACGGAGACTATGAAAGAAATAGAAAAATAATTGGGAATTCAAAGAATAAATGAGGAATAGGTAAACGCGTGGCAGATATACAAATGTATATATCTCTCAAAGTAGCACGAGAGAATGATGGAAATGAATCCACAAAACCACATTGAAAGAGAAAACGGAATAATTTTTATTTGCAGTAATATTTTTATTACCTTTTTTGAAAAATCCGTGCAGGTAAGGGATTCGAACCAGGCACACTGAGGCAGCAAGCCCCGCTTTGATCACAGTTAAAAGTATGCCGTTAGTACACTACGCTACGCAGAGAACCAAAAAATTCTCTGAATAGAATAGCTTTTAAGGAACACTTTCGCCAGTTCGAACGGAGACTATGAAAGAAATAGAAAATTAATTGGGAATTCAAAGAATAAATGAGGAATAGGTAAACGCGTGGCAGATATACAAATGTATATATCTCTCAAAGTAGCACGAGAGAATGATGGAAATGAATCCATAAAACCACATTGAAAGAGAAAACGGAATAATTTTTCTTTGCAGTAATATTTTTATTACCTTTTTCGAAAAATCCGTGCAGGTAAGCGATTCTAACCAGGCACACTGAGGCAGCGAGCCCCGCTTTGATCACAGTTAAAAGTATGCCGTTAGTACACTACGCTACGCAGAGAACCAAAAAATTCTCTGAATTAAATAGCTTTTAAGGAACACTTTCGCCAGTTCGAACGGAGACTATGAAAGAAATAGAAAATTAATTGGGAATTCACAGAATAAATGAGAAATAGGTAAACGCGTGGCAGATATACAAATGTATATATCTCTCAAAGTAGCACGAGAGAATGATGGAAATGAATCCATAAAACCACATTGAAAGAGAAAACGGAATAATTTTTCTTCGCAGTAATATTTTTATTACCTTTTTCGAAAAATCCGTGCAGGTAAGCGATTCGAACCAGGCACACTGAGGCAGCAAGCACCGCTTTGATCACAGTTAAAAGTATGCCGTTAGTACACTACGCTACGCAGAGAACCAAAAAATTCTCTGAATAAAATAGGTTTTAAGGAACACTTTCGCCAGTTCGAACGGAGACTATGAAAGAAATAGAAAATTAATTGGGAATTCAAAGAATAAATGAGGAATAGGTAAACGCGTGGCAGATATACAAATGTATATATCTCTCAAAGTAGCACGAGAGAATGATGGAAATGAATCCATAAAACCACATTGAAAGAGAAAACGGAATAATTTTTCTTCGTAGTAATATTTTTATTACCTTTTTCAAAAAATCCGTGCAGGTAAGCGATTCGAACCAGGCACACTGACGCAGCAAGCACCGCTTTGATCACAGTTAAAAGTATGCCGTTAGTACACTACGCTACGCAGAGAACCAAAAAATTCTCTGAATTAAATAGCTTTTAAGGAACACTTTCGCCAGTTCGAACGGAGACTATGAAAGAAATAGAAAATTAATTGGGAATTCAAAGAATAAATGAGGAATAGGTAAACGCGTGGCAGATATACAAATGTATATATCTCTCAAAGTAGCACGAGAGAATGATGGAAATGAATCCATAAAACCACATTGAAAGAGAAAAGGGAATAATTTTTCTTTGCAGTAATATTTTTATTACCTGTTTCGAAAAATCCGTGCAGGTAAGCGATTCGAACCAGGCACACTGAGGCAGCGAGCACCGCTTTGATCACAGTTAAAAGTATGCTGTTAGTACACTACGCTACGCAGAGAACCAAAAAATTCTCTGAATAGAATAACTTTTGATGAACCCTTTCGCCAGTTCGAACGGAGACTATGAAAGAAATAGAAAAATAATTGGGAATTCAAAGAATAAATGAGGAATAGGTAAACGCGTGGCAGATATACAAATGTATATATCTCTCAAAGTAGCACGAGAGAATGATGGAAATGAATCCACAAAACCACATTGAAAGAGAAAACGGAATAATTTTTATTTGCAGTAATATTTTTATTACCTTTTTTGAAAAATCCGTGCAGGTAAGGGATTCGAACCAGGCACACTGAGGCAGCAAGCCCCGCTTTGATCACAGTTAAAAGTATGCCGTTAGTACACTACGCTACGCAGAGAACCAAAAAATTCTCTGAATAGAATAGCTTTTAAGGAACACTTTCGCCAGTTCGAACGGAGACTATGAAAGAAATAGAAAATTAATTGGGAATTCAAAGAATAAATGAGGAATAGGTAAACGCGTGGCAGATATACAAATGTATATATCTCTCAAAGTAGCACGAGAGAATGATGGAAATGAATCCATAAAACCACATTGAAAGAGAAAACGGAATAATTTTTCTTTGCAGTAATATTTTTATTACCTTTTTCGAAAAATCCGTGCAGGTAAGCGATTCGAACCAGGCACACTGAGGCAGCGAGCACCGCTTTGATCACAGTTAAAAGTATGCCGTTAGTACACTACGCTACGCAGAGAACCAAAAAATTCTCTGAATTAAATAGCTTTTAAGGAACACTTTCGCCAGTTCGAACGGAGACTATGAAAGAAATAGAAAATTAATTGGGAATTCACAGAATAAATGAGAAATAGGTAAACGCGTGGCAGATATACAAATGTATATATCTCTCAAAGTAGCACGAGAGAATGATGGAAATGAATCCATAAAACCACATTGAAAGAGAAAACGGAATAATTTTTCTTCGCAGTAATATTTTTATTACCTTTTTCGAAAAATCCGTGCAGGTAAGCGATTCGAACCAGGCACACTGTGGCAGCAAGCACCGCTTTGATCACAGTTAAAAGTATGCCGTTAGTACACTACGCTACGCAGAGAACCAAAAAATTCTCTGAATAAAATAGGTTTTAAGGAACACTTTCGCCAGTTCGAACGGAGACTATGAAAGAAATAGAAAATTAATTGGGAATTCAAAGAATAAATGAGGAATAGGTAAACGCGTGGCAGATATACAAATGTATATATCTCTCAAAGTAGCACGAGAGAATGATGGAAATGAATCCATAAAACCACATTGAAAGAGAAAACGGAATACTTTTTCTTTGCAGTAATATTTTTATTACCTTTTTCGAAAAATCCGTGCAGGTAAGCGATTCGAACCAGGCAAACTGAGGCAGCGAGCACCGCTTTGATCCCAGTTAAAAGTAGGCCGTTAGTACACTACGCTACGCAGAGAACCAAAAAATTCTCTGAATAGAATAGCTTTTAAGGAACACTTTCGCCAGTTCGAACGGAGACTATGAAAGAAATAGAAAATTAATTGGGAATTCAAAGAATAAATGAGGAATAGGTAAACGCGTGGCAGATATACAAATGTATATATCCCTCAAAGTAGCACGAGAGAATGATGGAAATGAATCCATAAAACCACATTAAAAGAGAAAACGGAATAATTTTTCTCTGCAGTAATATTTTTATTACCTTTTTCGAAAAATCCGTGCAGGTAAGCGATTCGAACCAGGCAAACTGAGGCAGCGAGCACCGCTTTGATCACAGTTAAAAGTATGCCGTTAGTACACTACGCTACGCAGAGAACCAGAAAATTCTCTGAATAGAATAACTTTTGAGGAACACTTTCGCCAGTTCGAACGGAGACTATGAAAGAAATAAAAAATTGATTGGGAATTCAAAGAATAAATGAGGAATAGGTAAACGCGTGGCAGATATACAAATGTATATATCTCTCAAAGTAGCACGAGGGAATGATGGAAATGAATCCACAAAACCACATTGAAAGAGAAAACGGAATAATTTTTCTTTGCAGTAATATTTTTATTACCTTTTTCGAAAAATCCGTGCAGGTAAGCGATTCGAACCAGGCACACTGAGGCAGCAAGCACCGCTTTGACCACAGTTAAAAGTATGCCGTTAGTACACTACGCAACGCAGAGAACCAAAATTTCTCTGAATAGAATAGCTTTTAAGGAACACTTTCGCCAGTTCGAACGGAGACTATAAAAGAAATAGAAAATTAATTGGGAATTCAAAGAATAAATGAGGAATAGGTAAACGCGTGGCAGATATACAAATGTATATATCTCTCAAAGTAGCACGAGAGAATGATGGAAATGAATCCATAAAACCACATTGAAAGAGAAAACGGAATACTTTTTCTTTGCAGTAATATTTTTATTACCTTTTTCGAAAAATCCGTGCAGGTAAGCGATCGAACCAGGCACACTGAGGCAGCGAGCACCGCTTTGATCACAGTTAAAAGTATGCCGTTATTACACTACGCTACGCAGAGAACCAAAAAATTCTCTGAATAAAATAGCTTTTAAGGAACACTTTCGCCAGTTCGAACGGAGACTATAAAAGAAATAGAAAATTAATTGGGAATTCAAAGAATAAATGAGGAATAGGTAAACGCGTGGCAGATATACAAATGTATATATCTCTCAAAGTAGCACGAGAGAATGATGGAAATGAATCCATAAAACCACATTGAAAGAGAAAACGGAATAATTTTTCTTTGCAGTAATATTTTTATTACCTTTTTCGAAAAATCCGTGCAGGTAAGCGATTCGAACCAGGCACACTGAGGCAGCAAGCACCGCTTTGATCACAGTTAAAAGTATGCCGTTAGTACACTACGCTACGCAGAGAACCAAAAAATTCTCTGAATAGAATAACTTTTGAGGAACACTTTCGCCAGTTCGAACGGAGACTATGAAAGAAAAAGAAAATTAATTGGAAATTCAAAGAATAAATGAGGAATAGGTAAACGCGTGGCAGATATACAAATGTATATATCTCTCAAAGTAGCACGAGAGAATGATGGAAATGAATCCACAAAACCACATTGAAAGAGAAAACGGAATACTTTTTCTTTGCAGTAATATTTTTATTACCTTTTTCGAAAAATCCGTGCAGGTAAGCGATTCGAACAAGGCACACTGAGGCAGCGAGCACCGCTTTGATCACAGTTAAAAGTATGCCGTTAGTACACTACGCTACGCAGAGAACCAAAAAATTCTCTGAATTAAATAGCTTTTAAGGAACACTCCAGCCAGTTCGAACGGAGACTATGAAAGAAATAGAAAATTAATTGGGAATTCAAAGAATAAATGAGGAATAGGTAAACGCGTGGCAGATATACAAATGTATATATCTCTCAAAGTAGCACGAGAGAATGATGGAAATGAATCCATAAAACCACATTGAAAGAGAAAACGGAATAATTTTTCTTTGCAGTAATATTTTTATTACCTGTTTCGAAAAATCCGTGCAGGTAAGCGATTCGAACCAGGCACACTGAGGCAGCGAGCACCGCTTTGATCACAGTTAAAAGTATGCTGTTAGTACACTACGCTACGCAGAGAACCAAAAAATTCTCTGAATAGAATAACTTTTGATGAACCCTTTCGCCAGTTCGAACGGAGACTATGAAAGAAATAGAAAAATAATTGGGAATTCAAAGAATAAATGAGGAATAGGTAAACGCGTGGCAGATATACAAATGTATATATCTCTCAAAGTAGCACGAGAGAATGATGGAAATGAATCCACAAAACCACATTGAAAGAGAAAACTGAATAATTTTTATTTGCAGTAATATTTTTATTACCTTTTTCGAAAAATCCGTGCAGGTAAGCGATTCGAACCAAGGAAACTGAGGCAGCGAGCACCGCTTTGATCACAAGTAAAAGTATGCCGTTAGTACACTACGCTACGCAGAGAACCAAAAAATTCTCTGAATTAAATAGCTTTTAAGGAACACTCCAGCCAGTTCGAACGGAGACTATGAAAGAAATAGAAAATTAATTGGGAATTCAAAGAATAAATGAGGAATAGGTAAACGCGTGGCAGATATACAAATGTATATATCTCTCAAAGTAGCACGAGAGAATGATGGAAATGAATCCATAAAACCACATTGAAAGAGAAAACGGAATAATTTTTCTTTGCAGTAATATTTTTATTACCTGTTTCGAAAAATCCGTGCAGGTAAGCGATTCGAACCAGGCACACTGAGGCAGCGAGCACTGCTTTGATCACAGTTAAAAGTATGCTGTTAGTACACTACGCTACGCAGAGAACCAAAAAATTCTCTGAATAGAATAACTTTTGATGAACCCTTTCGCCAGTTCGAACGGAGACTATGAAAGAAATAGAAAAATAATTGGGAATTCAAAGAATAAATGAGGAATAGGTAAACGCGTGGCAGATATACAAATGTATATATCTCTCAAAGTAGCACGAGAGAATGATGGAAATGAATCCACAAAACCACATTGAAAGAGAAAACGGAATAATTTTTATTTGCAGTAATATTTTTATTACCTTTTTTGAAAAATCCGTGCAGGTAAGGGATTCGAACCAGGCACACTGAGGCAGCAAGCCCCGCTTTGATCACAGTTAAAAGTATGCCGTTAGTACACTACGCTACGCAGAGAACCAAAAAATTCTCTGAATAGAATAGCTTTTAAGGAACACTTTCGCCAGTTCGAACGGAGACTATGAAAGAAATAGAAAATTAATTGGGAATTCAAAGAATAAATGAGGAATAGGTAAACGCGTGGCAGATATACAAATGTATATATCTCTCAAAGTAGCACGAGAGAATGATGGAAATGAATCCATAAAACCACATTGAAAGAGAAAACGGAATAATTTTTCTTTGCAGTAATATTTTTATTACCTTTTTCGAAAAATCCGTGCAGGTAAGCGATTCGAACCAGGCACACTGAGGCAGCGAGCACCACTTTGATCACAGTTAAAAGTATGCCGTTAGTACACTACGCTACGCAGAGAACCAAAAAATTCTCTGAATTAAATAGCTTTTAAGGAACACTTTCGCCAGTTCGAACGGAGACTATGAAAGAAATAGAAAATTAATTGGGAATTCACAGAATAAATGAGAAATAGGTAAACGCGTGGCAGATATACAAATGTATATATCTCTCAAAGTAGCACGAGAGAATGATGGAAATGAATCCATAAAACCACATTGAAAGAGAAAACGGAATAATTTTTCTTCGCAGTAATATTTTTATTACCTTTTTCGAAAAATCCGTGCAGGTAAGCGATTCGAACCAGGCACACTGAGGCAGCAAGCACCGCTTTGATCACAGTTAAAAGTATGCCGTTAGTACACTACGCTACGCAGAGAACCAAAAAATTCTCTGAATAAAATAGGTTTTAAGGAACACTTTCGCCAGTTCGAACGGAGACTATGAAAGAAATAGAAAATTAATTGGGAATTCAAAGAATAAATGAGGAATAGGTAAACGCGTGGCAGATATACAAATGTATATATCTCTCAAAGTAGCACGAGAGAATGATGGAAATGAATCCATAAAACCACATTGAAAGAGAAAACGGAATACTTTTTCTTTGCAGTAATATTTTTATTACCTTTTTCGAAAAATCCGTGCAGGTAAGCGATTCGAACCAGGCAAACTGAGGCAGCGAGCACCGCTTTGATCCCAGTTAAAAGTAGGCCGTTAGTACACTACGCTACGCAGAGAACCAAAAAATTCTCTGAATAGAATAACTTTTGAGGAACACTTTCGCCAGTTCGAACGGAGACTATGAAAGAAAAAGAAAATTAATTGGAAATTCAAAGAATAAATGAGGAATAGGTAAACGCGTGGCAGATATACAAATGTATATATCTCTCAAAGTAGCACGAGAGAATGATGGAAATGAATCCACAAAACCACATTGAAAGAGAAAACGGAATACTTTTTCTTTGCAGTAATATTTTTATTACCTTTTTCGAAAAATCCGTGCAGGTAAGCGATTCGAACAAGGCACACTGAGGCAGCGAGCACCGCTTTGATCACAGTTAAAAGTATGCCGTTAGTACACTACGCTACGCAGAGAACCAAAAAATTCTCTGAATTAAATAGCTTTTAAGGAACACTCCAGCCAGTTCGAACGGAGACTATGAAAGAAATAGAAAATTAATTGGGAATTCAAAGAATAAATGAGGAATAGGTAAACGCGTGGCAGATATACAAATGTATATATCTCTCAAAGTAGCACGAGAGAATGATGGAAATGAATCCATAAAACCACATTGAAAGAGAAAACGGAATAATTTTTCTTTGCAGTAATATTTTTATTACCTGTTTCGAAAAATCCGTGCAGGTAAGCGATTCGAACCAGGCACACTGAGGCAGCGAGCACCGCTTTGATCACAGTTAAAAGTATGCTGTTAGTACACTACGCTACGCAGAGAACCAAAAAATTCTCTGAATAGAATAACTTTTGATGAACCCTTTCGCCAGTTCGAACGGAGACTATGAAAGAAATAGAAAAATAATTGGGAATTCAAAGAATAAATGAGGAATAGGTAAACGCGTGGCAGATATACAAATGTATATATCTCTCAAAGTAGCACGAGAGAATGATGGAAATGAATCCACAAAACCACATTGAAAGAGAAAACGGAATAATTTTTATTTGCAGTAATATTTTTATTACCTTTTTCGAAAAATCCGTGCAGGTAAGCGATTCGAACCAAGGAAACTGAGGCAGCGAGCACCGCTTTGATCACAAGTAAAAGTATGCCGTTAGTACACTACGCTACGCAGAGAACCAAAAAATTCTCTGAATTAAATAGCTTTTAAGGAACACTCCAGCCAGTTCGAACGGAGACTATGAAAGAAATAGAAAATTAATTGGGAATTCAAAGAATAAATGAGGAATAGGTAAACGCGTGGCAGATATACAAATGTATATATCTCTCAAAGTAGCACGAGAGAATGATGGAAATGAATCCATAAAACCACATTGAAAGAGAAAACGGAATAATTTTTCTTTGCAGTAATATTTTTATTACCTGTTTCGAAAAATCCGTGCAGGTAAGCGATTCGAACCAGGCACACTGAGGCAGCGAGCACTGCTTTGATCACAGTTAAAAGTATGCTGTTAGTACACTACGCTACGCAGAGAACCAAAAAATTCTCTGAATAGAATAACTTTTGATGAACCCTTTCGCCAGTTCGAACGGAGACTATGAAAGAAATAGAAAAATAATTGGGAATTCAAAGAATAAATGAGGAATAGGTAAACGCGTGGCAGATATACAAATGTATATATCTCTCAAAGTAGCACGAGAGAATGATGGAAATGAATCCACAAAACCACATTGAAAGAGAAAACGGAATAATTTTTATTTGCAGTAATATTTTTATTACCTTTTTTGAAAAATCCGTGCAGGTAAGGGATTCGAACCAGGCACACTGAGGCAGCAAGCCCCGCTTTGATCACAGTTAAAAGTATGCCGTTAGTACACTACGCTACGCAGAGAACCAAAAAATTCTCTGAATAGAATAGCTTTTAAGGAACACTTTCGCCAGTTCGAACGGAGACTATGAAAGAAATAGAAAATTAATTGGGAATTCAAAGAATAAATGAGGAATAGGTAAACGCGTGGCAGATATACAAATGTATATATCTCTCAAAGTAGCACGAGAGAATGATGGAAATGAATCCATAAAACCACATTGAAAGAGAAAACGGAATAATTTTTCTTTGCAGTAATATTTTTATTACCTTTTTCGAAAAATCCGTGCAGGTAAGCGATTCGAACCAGGCACACTGAGGCAGCGAGCACTGCTTTGATCACAGTTAAAAGTATGCTGTTAGTACACTACGCTACGCAGAGAACCAAAAAATTCTCTGAATAGAATAACTTTTGATGAACCCTTTCGCCAGTTCGAACGGAGACTATGAAAGAAATAGAAAAATAATTGGGAATTCAAAGAATAAATGAGGAATAGGTAAACGCGTGGCAGATATACAAATGTATATATCTCTCAAAGTAGCACGAGAGAATGATGGAAATGAATCCACAAAACCACATTGAAAGAGAAAACGGAATAATTTTTATTTGCAGTAATATTTTTATTACCTTTTTTGAAAAATCCGTGCAGGTAAGGGATTCGAACCAGGCACACTGAGGCAGCAAGCCCCGCTTTGATCACAGTTAAAAGTATGCCGTTAGTACACTACGCTACGCAGAGAACCAAAAAATTCTCTGAATAGAATAGCTTTTAAGGAACACTTTCGCCAGTTCGAACGGAGACTATGAAAGAAATAGAAAATTAATTGGGAATTCAAAGAATAAATGAGGAATAGGTAAACGCGTGGCAGATATACAAATGTATATATCTCTCAAAGTAGCACGAGAGAATGATGGAAATGAATCCATAAAACCACATTGAAAGAGAAAACGGAATAATTTTTCTTTGCAGTAATATTTTTATTACCTTTTTCGAAAAATCCGTGCAGGTAAGCGATTCGAACCAGGCACACTGAGGCAGCGAGCACCACTTTGATCACAGTTAAAAGTATGCCGTTAGTACACTACGCTACGCAGAGAACCAAAAAATTCTCTGAATTAAATAGCTTTTAAGGAACACTTTCGCCAGTTCGAACGGAGACTATGAAAGAAATAGAAAATTAATTGGGAATTCACAGAATAAATGAGAAATAGGTAAACGCGTGGCAGATATACAAATGTATATATCTCTCAAAGTAGCACGAGAGAATGATGGAAATGAATCCATAAAACCACATTGAAAGAGAAAACGGAATAATTTTTCTTCGCAGTAATATTTTTATTACCTTTTTCGAAAAATCCGTGCAGGTAAGCGATTCGAACCAGGCACACTGAGGCAGCAAGCACCGCTTTGATCACAGTTAAAAGTATGCCGTTAGTACACTACGCTACGCAGAGAACCAAAAAATTCTCTGAATAAAATAGGTTTTAAGGAACACTTTCGCCAGTTCGAACGGAGACTATGAAAGAAATAGAAAATTAATTGGGAATTCAAAGAATAAATGAGGAATAGGTAAACGCGTGGCAGATATACAAATGTATATATCTCTCAAAGTAGCACGAGAGAATGATGGAAATGAATCCATAAAACCACATTGAAAGAGAAAACGGAATACTTTTTCTTTGCAGTAATATTTTTATTACCTTTTTCGAAAAATCCGTGCAGGTAAGCGATTCGAACCAGGCAAACTGAGGCAGCGAGCACCGCTTTGATCCCAGTTAAAAGTAGGCCGTTAGTACACTACGCTACGCAGAGAACCAAAAAATTCTCTGAATAGAATAACTTTTGAGGAACACTTTCGCCAGTTCGAACGGAGACTATGAAAGAAAAAGAAAATTAATTGGAAATTCAAAGAATAAATGAGGAATAGGTAAACGCGTGGCAGATATACAAATGTATATATCTCTCAAAGTAGCACGAGAGAATGATGGAAATGAATCCACAAAACCACATTGAAAGAGAAAACGGAATACTTTTTCTTTGCAGTAATATTTTTATTACCTTTTTCGAAAAATCCGTGCAGGTAAGCGATTCGAACAAGGCACACTGAGGCAGCGAGCACCGCTTTGATCACAGTTAAAAGTATGCCGTTAGTACACTACGCTACGCAGAGAACCAAAAAATTCTCTGAATTAAATAGCTTTTAAGGAACACTCCAGCCAGTTCGAACGGAGACTATGAAAGAAATAGAAAATTAATTGGGAATTCAAAGAATAAATGAGGAATAGGTAAACGCGTGGCAGATATACAAATGTATATATCTCTCAAAGTAGCACGAGAGAATGATGGAAATGAATCCATAAAACCACATTGAAAGAGAAAACGGAATAATTTTTCTTTGCAGTAATATTTTTATTACCTGTTTCGAAAAATCCGTGCAGGTAAGCGATTCGAACCAGGCACACTGAGGCAGCGAGCACCGCTTTGATCACAGTTAAAAGTATGCTGTTAGTACACTACGCTACGCAGAGAACCAAAAAATTCTCTGAATAGAATAACTTTTGATGAACCCTTTCGCCAGTTCGAACGGAGACTATGAAAGAAATAGAAAAATAATTGGGAATTCAAAGAATAAATGAGGAATAGGTAAACGCGTGGCAGATATACAAATGTATATATCTCTCAAAGTAGCACGAGAGAATGATGGAAATGAATCCACAAAACCACATTGAAAGAGAAAACGGAATAATTTTTATTTGCAGTAATATTTTTATTACCTTTTTCGAAAAATCCGTGCAGGTAAGCGATTCGAACCAAGGAAACTGAGGCAGCGAGCACCGCTTTGATCACAAGTAAAAGTATGCCGTTAGTACACTACGCTACGCAGAGAACCAAAAAATTCTCTGAATTAAATAGCTTTTAAGGAACACTCCAGCCAGTTCGAACGGAGACTATGAAAGAAATAGAAAATTAATTGGGAATTCAAAGAATAAATGAGGAATAGGTAAACGCGTGGCAGATATACAAATGTATATATCTCTCAAAGTAGCACGAGAGAATGATGGAAATGAATCCATAAAACCACATTGAAAGAGAAAACGGAATAATTTTTCTTTGCAGTAATATTTTTATTACCTGTTTCGAAAAATCCGTGCAGGTAAGCGATTCGAACCAGGCACACTGAGGCAGCGAGCACTGCTTTGATCACAGTTAAAAGTATGCTGTTAGTACACTACGCTACGCAGAGAACCAAAAAATTCTCTGAATAGAATAACTTTTGATGAACCCTTTCGCCAGTTCGAACGGAGACTATGAAAGAAATAGAAAAATAATTGGGAATTCAAAGAATAAATGAGGAATAGGTAAACGCGTGGCAGATATACAAATGTATATATCTCTCAAAGTAGCACGAGAGAATGATGGAAATGAATCCACAAAACCACATTGAAAGAGAAAACGGAATAATTTTTATTTGCAGTAATATTTTTATTACCTTTTTTGAAAAATCCGTGCAGGTAAGGGATTCGAACCAGGCACACTGAGGCAGCAAGCCCCGCTTTGATCACAGTTAAAAGTATGCCGTTAGTACACTACGCTACGCAGAGAACCAAAAAATTCTCTGAATAGAATAGCTTTTAAGGAACACTTTCGCCAGTTCGAACGGAGACTATGAAAGAAATAGAAAATTAATTGGGAATTCAAAGAATAAATGAGGAATAGGTAAACGCGTGGCAGATATACAAATGTATATATCTCTCAAAGTAGCACGAGAGAATGATGGAAATGAATCCATAAAACCACATTGAAAGAGAAAACGGAATAATTTTTCTTTGCAGTAATATTTTTATTACCTTTTTCGAAAAATCCGTGCAGGTAAGCGATTCGAACCAGGCACACTGAGGCAGCGAGCACCGCTTTGATCACAGTTAAAAGTATGCCGTTAGTACACTACGCTACGCAGAGAACCAAAAAATTCTCTGAATTAAATAGCTTTTAAGGAACACTTTCGCCAGTTCGAACGGAGACTATGAAAGAAATAGAAAATTAATTGGGAATTCACAGAATAAATGAGAAATAGGTAAACGCGTGGCAGATATACAAATGTATATATCTCTCAAAGTAGCACGAGAGAATGATGGAAATGAATCCATAAAACCACATTGAAAGAGAAAACGGAATAATTTTTCTTCGCAGTAATATTTTTATTACCTTTTTCGAAAAATCCGTGCAGGTAAGCGATTCGAACCAGGCACACTGAGGCAGCAAGCACCGCTTTGATCACAGTTAAAAGTATGCCGTTAGTACACTACGCTACGCAGAGAACCAAAAAATTCTCTGAATAAAATAGGTTTTAAGGAACACTTTCGCCAGTTCGAACGGAGACTATGAAAGAAATAGAAAATTAATTGGGAATTCAAAGAATAAATGAGGAATAGGTAAACGCGTGGCAGATATACAAATGTATATATCTCTCAAAGTAGCACGAGAGAATGATGGAAATGAATCCATAAAACCACATTGAAAGAGAAAACGGGATAATTTTTCTTCGTAGTAATATTTTTATTACCTTTTTCAAAAAATCCGTGCAGGTAAGCGATTCGAACCAGGCACACTGACGCAGCAAGCACCGCTTTGATCACAGTTAAAAGTATGCCGTTAGTACACTACGCTACGCAGAGAACCAAAAAATTCTCTGAATTAAATAGCTTTTAAGGAACACTTTCGCCAGTTCGAACGGAGACTATGAAAGAAATAGAAAATTAATTGGGAATTCAAAGAATAAATGAGGAATAGGTAAACGCGTGGCAGATATACAAATGTATATATCTCTCAAAGTAGCACGAGAGAATGATGGAAATGAATCCATAAAACCACATTGAAAGAGAAAAGGGAATAATTTTTCTTTGCAGTAATATTTTTATTACCTGTTTCGAAAAATCCGTGCAGGTAAGCGATTCGAACCAGGCACACTGAGGCAGCGAGCACCGCTTTGATCACAGTTAAAAGTATGCTGTTAGTACACTACGCTACGCAGAGAACCAAAAAATTCTCTGAATCGAATAACTTTTGATGAACCCTTTCGCCAGTTCGAACGGAGACTATGAAAGAAATAGAAAAATAATTGGGAATTCAAAGAATAAATGAGGAATAGGTAAACGCGTGGCAGATATACAAATGTATATATCTCTCAAAGTAGCACGAGAGAATGATGGAAATGAATCCACAAAACCACATTGAAAGAGAAAACGGAATAATTTTTATTTGCAGTAATATTTTTATTACCTTTTTTGAAAAATCCGTGCAGGTAAGGGATTCGAACCAGGCACACTGAGGCAGCAAGCCCCGCTTTGATCACAGTTAAAAGTATGCCGTTAGTACACTACGCTACGCAGAGAACCAAAAAATTCTCTGAATAGAATAGCTTTTAAGGAACACTTTCGCCAGTTCGAACGGAGACTATGAAAGAAATAGAAAATTAATTGGGAATTCAAAGAATAAATGAGGAATAGGTAAACGCGTGGCAGATATACAAATGTATATATCTCTCAAAGTAGCACGAGAGAATGATGGAAATGAATCCATAAAACCACATTGAAAGAGAAAACGGAATAATTTTTCTTTGCAGTAATATTTTTATTACCTTTTTCGAAAAATCCGTGCAGGTAAGCGATTCGAAACAGGCACACTCAGGCAGCGGGCACCGCTTTGATCACAGTTAAAAGTATGCCGTTAGTACACTACGCTACGCAGAGAACCAAAAAATTCTCTGAATAGAATAACTTTTGAGGAACACTTTCGCCAGTTCGAACGGAGACTATGAAAGAAATAGAAAATTGATTGGGAATTCAAAGAATAAATGAGGAATAGGTAAACGCGTGGCAGATATACAAATGTATATATCTCTCAAAGTAGCACGAGAGAATGATGGAAATGAATCCATAAAACCACATTGAAAGAAAAAACGGAATAATTTTTCTTTGCAGTAATATTTTTATTACCTTTTTCGAAAAATCCGTGCAGGTAAGCGATTCGAACCAGGCACACTGAAGCAGCGAGCACCGCTTTGATCACAGTTAAAAGTATGCCGTTAGTACACTACGCTACGCAGAGAACCAAAAAATTCTCTGAATAGAATAACTTTTGATGAACACTTTCAACAGTTCGAACGGAGACTATGAAAGAAATAGAAAATTAATTGGGAATTCAAAGAATAAATGAGGAATAGGTAAACGCGTGGCAGATATACAAATGTATATATCTCTTAAATAGCACGAGAGAATGATGGAAATGAATCCACAAAACCACATTGAAAGAGAAAACGGAATAATTTTTCTTTGCAGTAATATTTTTATTACCTTTTTCGAAAAATCCGTGCAGGTGAGCGATTCGAACCAGGCACACTGAGGCAGCAAGCACCGCTTTGATCACAGTTAAAAGTATGCCGTTAGTACACTACGCTACGCAGAGAACCAAAAAATTCTCTGAATAGAATAGATTTTAAGGAACACTTTCGCCAGTTCGAACGGAGACTATAAAAGAAATAGAAAATTAATTGGGAATTCAAAGAATAAATGAGGAATAGGTAAACGCGTGGCAGATATACAAATGTATATATCTCTCAAAGTAGCACGAGAGAATGATGGAAATGAATCCATAAAACCACATTGAAAGAGAAAACGGAATAATTTTTCTTTGCAGTAATATTTTTATTACCTTTTTCGAAAAATCCGTGCAGGTAAGCGATTCGAACCAGGCAAACTGAGGCAGCGAGCACCGCTTTGATCACAGTTAAAAGTATGCCGTTAGTACACTACGCTACGCAGAGAACCAAAAAATTCTCTGAATTAAATAGCTTTTAAGGAACACTTTCGCCAGTTCGAACGGAGACTATGAAAGAAATAGAAAATTAATTGGGAATTCAAAGAATAAATGAGGAATAGGCTAACGCGTGGCAGATATACAAATGTATATATCTCTCAAAGTAGCACGAGAGAATGATGGAAATGAATCCATAAAACCACATTGAAAGAGAAAAGGGAATAATTTTTCTTTGCAGTAATATGTTTATTACCTTTTTCGAAAAATCCATGCAGGTAAGCGATTCGAACCAGGCACACTGAGGCAGCGAGCATTGCTTTGATCACAGTTAAAAGTATGCTGTTAGTACTCTACGCTACGCAGAGAACCAAAAAATTCTCTGAATAGAATAACTTTTGAGGAACCCTTTCGCCATTTCGAAAGGAGACTATGAAAGAAATAGAAAATTAATTGGGAATTCAAAGAATAAATGAGGAATAGGTAAACGCGTGGCAGATATACAAATGTATATATCTCTCAAAGTAGCACGAGAGAATGATGGAAATGAATCCACAAAACCGCATTGAAAGAGAAAACGGAATAATTTTTATTTGCAGTAATATTTTTATTACCTTTTTTGAAAAATCCGTGCAGGTAAGGGATTCGAACCAGGCACGCTGAGGCAGCAAGCACTGCTTTGATCACATTAAAAGTATGCCGTTAGTACACTACGCTACGCAGAGAACCAAAATATTCTCTGAATAGAATAGCTTTTAAGGAACACTTTCGCCAGTTCGAACCGAGACTATGAAAGAAATAGAAAATCAATTGGGAATTCAAAGAATAAATGAGGAATAGGTAAACGCGTGGCAGATATACAAATGTATATATCTCTCAAAGTAGCACGAGAGAATGATGGAAATGAATCCATAAAACCACATTGAAAGAGAAAAGGGAATAATTTTTCTTTGCAGTAATATTTTTATTACCTTTTTCGAAAACCCGTGCAGGTAAGCGATTCGAACCAGGCACACTGAGGCAGCGAGCACCGCTTTGATCACAGGTAAAAGTATGCCGTTAGTACACTACGCTACGCAGAGAACCCAAAAATTCTCTGAATAGAATAACTTTTGAGGAACACTTTCGCCAGTTCGAACGGAGACTATGAAAGAAATAGAAAATTGATTGGGAATTCAAAGAATAAATGAGGAATAGGTAAACGCGTGGCAGATATACAAATGTATATATATTTCAAAGTAGCAGGAGAGAATGATGGAAATGAATCCACAAAACCACATTGAAAGAGAAAACGGAATACTTTTTCTTTGCAGTAATATTTTTATTACCTTTTTCGAAAAATCCGTGCAGGTAAGCGATTCGAACCAGGCACACTGAGGCAGCGAGCACCACTTTGATCACAGTTAAAAGTATGCCGTTAGTACACTACGCTACGCAGAGAACCAAAAAATTCTCTGAATTAAATAGCTTTTAAGGAACACTTTCGCCAGTTCGAACGGAGACTATGAAAGAAATAGAAAATTAATTGGGAATTCACAGAATAAATGAGAAATAGGTAAACGCGTGGCAGATATACAAATGTATATATCTCTCAAAGTAGCACGAGAGAATGATGGAAATGAATCCATAAAACCACATTGAAAGAGAAAACGGAATAATTTTTCTTCGCAGTAATATTTTTATTACCTTTTTCGAAAAATCCGTGCAGGTAAGCGATTCGAACCAGGCACACTGAGGCAGCAAGCACCGCTTTGATCACAGTTAAAAGTATGCCGTTAGTACACTACGCTACGCAGAGAACCAAAAAATTCTCTGAATAAAATAGGTTTTAAGGAACACTTTCGCCAGTTCGAACGGAGACTATGAAAGAAATAGAAAATTAATTGGGAATTCAAAGAATAAATGAGGAATAGGTAAACGCGTGGCAGATATACAAATGTATATATCTCTCAAAGTAGCACGAGAGAATGATGGAAATGAATCCATAAAACCACATTGAAAGAGAAAACGGAATACTTTTTCTTTGCAGTAATATTTTTATTACCTTTTTCGAAAATCCGTGCAGGTAAGCGATTCGAACCAGGCAAACTGAGGCAGCGAGCACCGCTTTGATCCCAGTTAAAAGTAGGCCGTTAGTACACTACGCTACGCAGAGAACCAAAAAATTCTCTGAATAGAATAACTTTTGAGGAACACTTTCGCCAGTTCGAACGGAGACTATGAAAGAAAAAGAAAATTAATTGGAAATTCAAAGAATAAATGAGGAATAGGTAAACGCGTGGCAGATATACAAATGTATATATCTCTCAAAGTAGCACGAGAGAATGATGGAAATGAATCCACAAAACCACATTGAAAGAGAAAACGGAATACTTTTTCTTTGCAGTAATATTTTTATTACCTTTTTCGAAAAATCCGTGCAGGTAAGCGATTCGAACAAGGCACACTGAGGCAGCGAGCACCGCTTTGATCACAGTTAAAAGTATGCCGTTAGTACACTACGCTACGCAGAGAACCAAAAAATTCTCTGAATTAAATAGCTTTTAAGGAACACTTTCGCCAGTTCGAACGGAGACTATGAAAGAAATAGAAAATTAATTGGGAATTCAAAGAATAAATGAGGAATAGGTAAACGCGTGGCAGATATACAAATGTATATATCTCTCAAAGTAGCACGAGAGAATGATGGAAATGAATCCATAAAACCACATTGAAAGAGAAAAGGGAATAATTTTTCTTGCAGTAATATTTTTATTACCTGTTTCGAAAAATCCGTGCAGGTAAGCGATTCGAACCAGGCACACTGAGGCAGCGAGCACCGCTTTGATCACAGTTAAAAGTATGCTGTTAGTACACTACGCTACGCAGAGAACAAAAAAATTCTCTGAATAGAATAACTTTTGATGAACCCTTTCGCCAGTTCGAACGGAGACTATGAAAGAAATAGAAAAATAATTGGGAATTCAAAGAATAAATGAGGAATAGGTAAACGCGTGGCAGATATACAAATGTATATATCTCTCAAAGTAGCACGAGAGAATGATGGAAATGAATCCACAAAACCACATTGAAAGAGAAAACGGAATAATTTTTATTTGCAGTAATATTTTTATTACCTTTTTTGAAAAATCCGTGCAGGTAAGGGATTCGAACCAGGCACACTGAGGCAGCAAGCCCCGCTTTGATCACAGTTAAAAGTATGCCGTTAGTACACTACGCTACGCAGAGAACCAAAAAATTCTCTGAATAGAATAGCTTTTAAGGAACACTTTCGCCAGTTCGAACGGAGACTATGAAAGAAATAGAAAATTAATTGGGAATTCAAAGAATAAATGAGGAATAGGTAAACGCGTGGCAGATATACAAATGTATATATCTCTCAAAGTAGCACGAGAGAATGATGGAAATGAATCCATAAAACCACATTGAAAGAGAAAACGGAATAATTTTTCTTTGCAGTAATATTTTTATTACCTTTTTCGAAAAATCCGTGCAGGTAAGCGATTCTAACCAGGCACACTGAGGCAGCGAGCCCCGCTTTGATCACAGTTAAAAGTATGCCGTTAGTACACTACGCTACGCAGAGAACCAAAAAATTCTCTGAATTAAATAGCTTTTAAGGAACACTTTCGCCAGTTCGAACGGAGACTATGAAAGAAATAGAAAATTAATTGGGAATTCACAGAATAAATGAGAAATAGGTAAACGCGTGGCAGATATACAAATGTATATATCTCTCAAAGTAGCACGAGAGAATGATGGAAATGAATCCATAAAACCACATTGAAAGAGAAAACGGAATAATTTTTCTTCGCAGTAATATTTTTATTACCTTTTTCGAAAAATCCGTGCAGGTAAGCGATTCGAACCAGGCACACTGAGGCAGCAAGCACCGCTTTGATCACAGTTAAAAGTATGCCGTTAGTACACTACGCTACGCAGAGAACCAAAAAATTCTCTGAATAAAATAGGTTTTAAGGAACACTTTCGCCAGTTCGAACGGAGACTATGAAAGAAATAGAAAATTAATTGGGAATTCAAAGAATAAATGAGGAATAGGTAAACGCGTGGCAGATATACAAATGTATATATCTCTCAAAGTAGCACGAGAGAATGATGGAAATGAATCCATAAAACCACATTGAAAGAGAAAACGGAATAATTTTTCTTCGTAGTAATATTTTTATTACCTTTTTCAAAAAATCCGTGCAGGTAAGCGATTCGAACCAGGCACACTGACGCAGCAAGCACCGCTTTGATCACAGTTAAAAGTATGCCGTTAGTACACTACGCTACGCAGAGAACCAAAAAATTCTCTGAATTAAATAGCTTTTAAGGAACACTTTCGCCAGTTCGAACGGAGACTATGAAAGAAATAGAAAATTAATTGGGAATTCAAAGAATAAATGAGGAATAGGTAAACGCGTGGCAGATATACAAATGTATATATCTCTCAAAGTAGCACGAGAGAATGATGGAAATGAATCCATAAAACCACATTGAAAGAGAAAAGGGAATAATTTTTCTTTGCAGTAATATTTTTATTACCTGTTTCGAAAAATCCGTGCAGGTAAGCGATTCGAACCAGGCACACTGAGGCAGCGAGCACCGCTTTGATCACAGTTAAAAGTATGCTGTTAGTACACTACGCTACGCAGA
Organism: Ceratothoa steindachneri; assembly: GCA_963969495.1. Classification (NCBI taxonomy): domain Eukaryota; kingdom Metazoa; phylum Arthropoda; class Malacostraca; order Isopoda; family Cymothoidae; genus Ceratothoa; species Ceratothoa steindachneri. Next base: position 127,763,138 of record OZ018319.1, on the reverse strand, counting down.
GAACCAAAAAATTCTCTGAATAGAATAACTTTTGATGAACCCTTTCGCCAGTTCGAACGGAGACTATGAAAGAAATAGAAAAATAATTGGGAATTCAAAGAATAAATGAGGAATAGGTAAACGCGTGGCAGATATACAAATGTATATATCTCTCAAAGTAGCACGAGAGAATGATGGAAATGAATCCACAAAACCACATTGAAAGAGAAAACGGAATAATTTTTATTTGCAGTAATATTTTTATTACCTTTTTTGAAAAATCCGTGCAGGTAAGGGATTCGAACCAGGCACACTGAGGCAGCAAGCCTCGCTTTGATCACAGTTAAAAGTATGCCGTTAGTACACTACGCTACGCAGAGAACCAAAAAATTCTCTGAATAGAATAGCTTTTAAGGAACACTTTCGCCAGTTCGAACGGAGACTATGAAAGAAATAGAAAATTAATTGGGAATTCAAAGAATAAATGAGGAATAGGTAAACGCGTGGCAGATATACAAATGTATATATCTCTCAAAGTAGCACGAGAGAATGATGGAAATGAATCCATAAAACCACATTGAAAGAGAAAACGGAATAATTTTTCTTTGCAGTAATATTTTTATTACCTTTTTCGAAAAATCCGTGCAGGTAAGCGATTCGAACCAGGCACACTGAGGCAGCGAGCACCGCTTTGATCACAGTTAAAAGTATGCCGTTAGTACACTACGCTACGCAGAGAACCAAAAAATTCTCTGAATTAAATAGCTTTTAAGGAACACTTTCGCCAGTTCGAACGGAGACTATGAAAGAAATAGAAAATTAATTGGGAATTCACAGAATAAATGAGAAATAGTTAAACGCGTGGCAGATATACAAATGTATATATCTCTCAAAGTAGCACGAGAGAATGATGGAAATGAATCCATAAAACCACATTGAAAGAGAAAACGGAATAATTTTTCTTCGCAGTAATATTTTTATTACCTTTTTCGAAAAATCCGTGCAGGTAAGCGATTCGAACCAGGCACACTGTGGCAGCAAGCACCGCTTTGATCACAGTTAAAAGTATGCCGTTAGTACACTACGCTACGCAGAGAACCAAAAAATTCTCTGAATAAAATAGGTTTTAAGGAACACTTTCGCCAGTTCGAACGGAGACTATGAAAGAAATAGAAAATTAATTGGGAATTCAAAGAATAAATGAGGAATAGGTAAACGCGTGGCAGATATACAAATGTATATATCTCTCAAAGTAGCACGAGAGAATGATGGAAATGAATCCATAAAACCACATTGAAAGAGAAAACGGAATAATTTTTCTTTGCAGTAATATTTTTATTACCTTTTTCGAAAAATCCGTGCAGGTAAGCGATTCGAACCAGGCAAACTGAGGCAGCGAGCACCGCTTTGATCCCAGTTAAAAGTAGGCCGTTAGTACACTACGCTACGCAGAGAACCAAAAAATTCTCTGAATAGAATAACTTTTGAGGAACACTTTCGCCAGTTCGAACGGAGACTATGAAAGAAAAAGAAAATTAATTGGAAATTCAAAGAATAAATGAGGAATAGGTAAACGCGTGGCAGATATACAAATGTATATATCTCTCAAAGTAGCACGAGAGAATGATGGAAATGAATCCACAAAACCACATTGAAAGAGAAAACGGAATACTTTTTCTTTGCAGTAATATTTTTATTACCTTTTTCGTAAAATCCGTGCAGGTAAGCGATTCGAACAAGGCACACTGAGGCAGCGAGCACCGCTTTGATCACAGTTAAAAGTATGCCGTTAGTACACTACGCTACGCAGAGAACCAAAAAATTCTCTGAATAGAATAGCTTTTAAGGAACACTTTCGCCAGTTCGAACGGAGACTATGAAAGAAATAGAAAATTAATTGGGAATTCAAAGAATAAATGAGGAATAGGTAAACGCGTGGCAGATATACAAATGTATATATCTCTCAAAGTAGCACGAGAGAATGATGGAAATGAATCCATAAAACCACATTGAAAGAGAAAACGGAATAATTTTTCTTCGTAGTAATATTTTTATTACCTTTTTCAAAAAATCCGTGCAGGTAAGCGATTCGAACCAGGCACACTGACGCAGCAAGCACCGCTTTGATCACAGTTAAAAGTATGCCGTTAGTACACTACGCTACGCAGAGAACCAAAAAATTCTCTGAATTAAATAGCTTTTAAGGAACACTTTCGCCAGTTCGAACGGAGACTATGAAAGAAATAGAAAATTAATTGGGAATTCAAAGAATAAATGAGGAATAGGTAAACGCGTGGCAGATATACAAATGTATATATCTCTCAAAGTAGCACGAGAGAATGATGGAAATGAATCCATAAAACCACATTGAAAGAGAAAAGGGAATAATTTTTCTTTGCAGTAATATTTTTATTACCTGTTTCGAAAAATCCGTGCAGGTAAGCGATTCGAACCAGGCACACTGAGGCAGCGAGCACCGCTTTGATCACAGTTAAAAGTATGCTGTTAGTACACTACGCTACGCAGAGAACCAAAAAATTCTCTGAATAGAATAACTTTTGATGAACCCTTTCGCCAGTTCGAACGGAGACTATGAAAGAAATAGAAAAATAATTGGGAATTCAAAGAATAAATGAGGAATAGGTAAACGCGTGGCAGATATACAAATGTATATATCTCTCAAAGTAGCACGAGAGAATGATGGAAATGAATCCACAAAACCACATTGAAAGAGAAAACGGAATAATTTTTATTTGCAGTAATATTTTTATTACCTTTTTTGAAAAATCCGTGCAGGTAAGGGATTCGAACCAGGCACGCTGAGGCAGCAAGCACTGCTTTGATCACATTAAAAGTATGCCGTTAGTACACTACGCTACGCAGAGAACCAAAAGATTCTCTGAATAGAATAGCTTTTAAGGAACACTTTCGCCAGTTCGAACCGAGACTATGAAAGAAATAGAAAATTAATTGGGAATTCAAAGAATAAATGAGGAATAGGTAAACGCGTGGCAGATATACAAATGTATATATCTCTCAAAGTAGCACGAGAGAATGATGGAAATGAATCCATAAAACCACATTGAAAGAGAAAACGGAATAATTTTTCTTTGCAGTAATATTTTTATTACCTTTTTCGAAAAATCCGTGCAGGTAAGCGATTCGAAACAGGCACACTGAGGCAGCGAGCACCGCTTTGATCACAGTTAAAAGTATGCCGTTAGTACACTACGCTACGCAGAGAACCAAAAAATTCTCTGAATAGAATAACTTTTGAGGAACACTTTCGCCAGTTCGAACGGAGACTATGAAAGAAATAGAAAATTGATTGGGAATTCAAAGAATAAATGAGGAATAGGTAAACGCGTGGCAGATATACAAATGTATATATCTCTCAAAGTAGCACGAGAGAATGATGGAAATAAATCCATAAAACCACATTGAAAGAAAAAACGGAATAATTTTTCTTCGCAGTAATATTTTTATTACCTTTTTCGAAAAATCCGTGCAGGTAAGCGATTCGAACCAGGCACACTGAAGCAGCGAGCACCGCTTTGATCACAGTTAAAAGTATGCCGTTAGTACACTACGCTACGCAGAGAACCAAAAAATTCTCTGAATAGAATAACTTTTGATGAACACTTTCGCCAGTTCGAACGGAGACTATGAAAGAAATAGAAAATTAATTGGGAATTCAAAGAATAAATGAGGAATAGGTAAACGCGTGGCAGATATACAAATGTATATATCTCTTAAAGTAGCACGAGAGAATGATGGAAATGAATCCACAAAACCACATTGAAAGAGAAAACGGAATAATTTTTCTTTGCAGTAATATTTTTATTACCTTTTTCGAAAAATCCGTGCAGGTGAGCGATTCGAACCAGGCACACTGAGGCAGCAAGCACCGCTTTGATCACAGTTAAAAGTATGCCGTTAGTACACTACGCTACGCAGAGAACCAAAAAATTCTCTGAATAGAATAGATTTTAAGGAACACTTTCGCCAGTTCGAACGGAGACTATAAAAGAAATAGAAAATTAATTGGGAATTCAAAGAATAAATGAGGAATAGGTAAACGCATGGCAGATATACAAATGTATATATCTCTCAAAGTAGCACGAGAGAATGATGGAAATGAATCCATAAAACCACATTGAAAGAGAAAAGGGAATAATTTTTCTTTGCAGTAATATTTTTATTACCTTTTTCGAAAAATCCGTGCAGGTAAGCGATTCGAACCAGGCAAACTGAGGCAGCGAGCACCGCTTTGATCACAGTTAAAAGTATGCCGTTAGTACACTACGCTACGCAGAGAACCAAAAAATTCTCTGAATTAAATAGCTTTTAAGGAACACTTTCGCCAGTTCGAACGGAGACTATGAAAGAAATAGAAAATTAATTGGGAATTCAAAGAATAAATGAGGAATAGGTAAACGCGTGGCAGATATACAAATGTATATATCTCTCAAAGTAGCACGAGAGAATGATGGAAATGAATCCATAAAACCACATTGAAAGAGAAAAGGGAATAATTTTTCTTTGCAGTAATATTTTTATTACCTGTTTCGAAAAATCCGTGCAGGTAAGCGATTCGAACCAGGCACACTGAGGCAGCGAGCACCGCTTTGATCACAGTTAAAAGTATGCTGTTAGTACACTACGCTACGCAGAGAACCAAAAAATTCTCTGAATAGAATAACTTTTGATGAACCCTTTCGCCAGTTCGAACGGAGACTATGAAAGAAATAGAAAAATAATTGGGAATTCAAAGAATAAATGAGGAATAGGTAAACGCGTGGCAGATATACAAATGTATATATCTCTCAAAGTAGCACGAGAGAATGATGGAAATGAATCCACAAAACCACATTGAAAGAGAAAACGGAATAATTTTTATTTGCAGTAATATTTTTATTACCTTTTTTGAAAAATCCGTGCAGGTAAGGGATTCGAACCAGGCACGCTGAGGCAGCAAGCACTGCTTTGATCACATTAAAAGTATGCCGTTAGTACACTACGCTACGCAGAGAACCAAAAAATTCTCTGAATAGAATAGCTTTTAAGGAACACTTTCGCCAGTTCGAACCGAGACTATGAAAGAAATAGAAAATTAATTGGGAATTCAAAGAATAAATGAGGAATAGGTAAACGCGTGGCAGATATACAAATGTATATATCTCTCAAAGTAGCACGAGAGAATGATGGAAATGAATCCATAAAACCACATTGAAAGAGAAAACGGAATACTTTTTCTTTGCAGTAATATTTTTATTACCTTTTTCGAAAAATCCGTGCAGGTAAGCGATTCGAACCAGGCAAACTGAGGCAGCGAGCACCGCTTTGATCCCAGTTAAAAGTAGGCCGTTAGTACACTACGCTACGCAGAGAACCAAAAAATTCTCTGAATAGAATAACTTTTGAGGAACACTTTCGCCAGTTCGAACGGAGACTATGAAAGAAAAAGAAAATTAATTGGAAATTCAAAGAATAAATGAGGAATAGGTAAACGCGTGGCAGATATACAAATGTATATATCTCTCAAAGTAGCACGAGAGAATGATGGAAATGAATCCACAAAACCACATTGAAAGAGAAAACGGAATACTTTTTCTTTGCAGTAATATTTTTATTACCTTTTTCGAAAAATCCGTGCAGGTAAGCGATTCGAACAAGGCACACTGAGGCAGCGAGCACCGCTTTGATCACAGTTAAAAGTATGCCGTTAGTACACTACGCTACGCAGAGAACCAAAAAATTCTCTGAATAGAATAGCTTTTAAGGAACACTTTCGCCAGTTCGAACGGAGACTATGAAAGAAATAGAAAATTAATTGGGAATTCAAAGAATAAATGAGGAATAGGTAAACGCGTGGCAGATATACAAATGTATATATCTCTCAAAGTAGCACGAGAGAATGATGGAAATGAATCCATAAAACCACATTGAAAGAGAAAACGGAATAATTTTTCTTCGTAGTAATATTTTTATTACCTTTTTCAAAAAATCCGTGCAGGTAAGCGATTCGAACCAGGCACACTGACGCAGCAAGCACCGCTTTGATCACAGTTAAAAGTATGCCGTTAGTACACTACGCTACGCAGAGAACCAAAAAATTCTCTGAATTAAATAGCTTTTAAGGAACACTTTCGCCAGTTCGAACGGAGACTATGAAAGAAATAGAAAATTAATTGGGAATTCAAAGAATAAATGAGGAATAGGTAAACGCGTGGCAGATATACAAATGTATATATCTCTCAAAGTAGCACGAGAGAATGATGGAAATGAATCCATAAAACCACATTGAAAGAGAAAAGGGAATAATTTTTCTTTGCAGTAATATTTTTATTACCTGTTTCGAAAAATCCGTGCAGGTAAGCGATTCGAACCAGGCACACTGAGGCAGCGAGCACCGCTTTGATCACAGTTAAAAGTATGCTGTTAGTACACTACGCTACGCAGAGAACCAAAAAATTCTCTGAATAGAATAACTTTTGATGAACCCTTTCGCCAGTTCGAACGGAGACTATGAAAGAAATAGAAAAATAATTGGGAATTCAAAGAATAAATGAGGAATAGGTAAACGCGTGGCAGATATACAAATGTATATATCTCTCAAAGTAGCACGAGAGAATGATGGAAATGAATCCACAAAACCACATTGAAAGAGAAAACGGAATAATTTTTATTTGCAGTAATATTTTTATTACCTTTTTTGAAAAATCCGTGCAGGTAAGGGATTCGAACCAGGCACACTGAGGCAGCAAGCCCCGCTTTGATCACAGTTAAAAGTATGCCGTTAGTACACTACGCTACGCAGAGAACCAAAAAATTCTCTGAATAGAATAGCTTTTAAGGAACACTTTCGCCAGTTCGAACGGAGACTATGAAAGAAATAGAAAATTAATTGGGAATTCAAAGAATAAATGAGGAATAGGTAAACGCGTGGCAGATATACAAATGTATATATCTCTCAAAGTAGCACGAGAGAATGATGGAAATGAATCCATAAAACCACATTGAAAGAGAAAACGGAATAATTTTTCTTTGCAGTAATATTTTTATTACCTTTTTCGAAAAATCCGTGCAGGTAAGCGATTCGAACCAGGCACACTGAGGCAGCGAGCACCGCTTTGATCACAGTTAAAAGTATGCCGTTAGTACACTACGCTACGCAGAGAACCAAAAAATTCTCTGAATTAAATAGCTTTTAAGGAACACTTTCGCCAGTTCGAACGGAGACTATGAAAGAAATAGAAAATTAATTGGGAATTCACAGAATAAATGAGAAATAGGTAAACGCGTGGCAGATATACAAATGTATATATCTCTCAAAGTAGCACGAGAGAATGATGGAAATGAATCCATAAAACCACATTGAAAGAGAAAACGGAATAATTTTTCTTCGCAGTAATATTTTTATTACCTTTTTCGAAAAATCCGTGCAGGTAAGCGATTCGAACCAGGCACACTGAGGCAGCAAGCACCGCTTTGATCACAGTTAAAAGTATGCCGTTAGTACACTACGCTACGCAGAGAACCAAAAAATTCTCTGAATAAAATAGGTTTTAAGGAACACTTTCGCCAGTTCGAACGGAGACTATGAAAGAAATAGAAAATTAATTGGGAATTCAAAGAATAAATGAGGAATAGGTAAACGCGTGGCAGATATACAAATGTATATATCTCTCAAAGTAGCACGAGAGAATGATGGAAATGAATCCATAAAACCACATTGAAAGAGAAAACGGAATACTTTTTCTTTGCAGTAATATTTTTATTACCTTTTTCGAAAAATCCGTGCAGGTAAGCGATTCGAACCAGGCAAACTGAGGCAGCGAGCACCGCTTTGATCCCAGTTAAAAGTAGGCCGTTAGTACACTACGCTACGCAGAGAACCAAAAAATTCTCTGAATAGAATAACTTTTGAGGAACACTTTCGCCAGTTCGAACGGAGACTATGAAAGAAAAAGAAAATTAATTGGAAATTCAAAGAATAAATGAGGAATAGGTAAACGCGTGGCAGATATACAAATGTATATATCTCTCAAAGTAGCACGAGAGAATGATGGAAATGAATCCACAAAACCACATTGAAAGAGAAAACGGAATACTTTTTCTTTGCAGTAATATTTTTATTACCTTTTTCGTAAAATCCGTGCAGGTAAGCGATTCGAACAAGGCACACTGAGGCAGCGAGCACCGCTTTGATCACAGTTAAAAGTATGCCGTTAGTACACTACGCTACGCAGAGAACCAAAAAATTCTCTGAATAGAATAGCTTTTAAGGAACACTTTCGCCAGTTCGAACGGAGACTATGAAAGAAATAGAAAATTAATTGGGAATTCAAAGAATAAATGAGGAATAGGTAAACGCGTGGCAGATATACAAATGTATATATCTCTCAAAGTAGCACGAGAGAATGATGGAAATGAATCCATAAAACCACATTGAAAGAGAAAAGGGAATAATTTTTCTTTGCAGTAATATTTTTATTACCTGTTTCGAAAAATCCGTGCAGGTAAGCGATTCGAACCAGGCACACTGAGGCAGCGAGCACCGCTTTGATCACAGTTAAAAGTATGCTGTTAGTACACTACGCTACGCAGAGAACCAAAAAATTCTCTGAATAGAATAACTTTTGATGAACCCTTTCGCCAGTTCGAACGGAGACTATGAAAGAAATAGAAAAATAATTGGGAATTCAAAGAATAAATGAGGAATAGGTAAACGCGTGGCAGATATACAAATGTATATATCTCTCAAAGTAGCACGAGAGAATGATGGAAATGAATCCACAAAACCACATTGAAAGAGAAAACGGAATAATTTTTATTTGCAGTAATATTTTTATTACCTTTTTTGAAAAATCCGTGCAGGTAAGGGATTCGAACCAGGCACGCTGAGGCAGCAAGCACTGCTTTGATCACATTAAAAGTATGCCGTTAGTACACTACGCTACGCAGAGAACCAAAAGATTCTCTGAATAGAATAGCTTTTAAGGAACACTTTCGCCAGTTCGAACCGAGACTATGAAAGAAATAGAAAATTAATTGGGAATTCAAAGAATAAATGAGGAATAGGTAAACGCGTGGCAGATATACAAATGTATATATCTCTCAAAGTAGCACGAGAGAATGATGGAAATGAATCCATAAAACCACATTGAAAGAGAAAACGGAATAATTTTTCTTTGCAGTAATATTTTTATTACCTTTTTCGAAAAATCCGTGCAGGTAAGCGATTCGAAACAGGCACACTGAGGCAGCGAGCACCGCTTTGATCACAGTTAAAAGTATGCAGTTAGTACACTACGCTACGCAGAGAACCAAAAAATTCTCTGAATAGAATAACTTTTGAGGAACACTTTCGCCAGTTCGAACGGAGACTATGAAAGAAATAGAAAATTGATTGGGAATTCAAAGAATAAATGAGGAATAGGTAAACGCGTGGCAGATATACAAATGTATATATCTCTCAAAGTAGCACGAGAGAATGATGGAAATGAATCCATAAAACCACATTGAAAGAAAAAACGGAATAATTTTTCTTCGCAGTAATATTTTTATTACCTTTTTCGAAAAATCCGTGCAGGTAAGCGATTCGAACCAGGCACACTGAAGCAGCGAGCACCGCTTTGATCACAGTTAAAAGTATGCCGTTAGTACACTACGCTACGCAGAGAACCAAAAAATTCTCTGAATAGAATAACTTTTGATGAACACTTTCGCCAGTTCGAACGGAGACTATGAAAGAAATAGAAAATTAATTGGGAATTCAAAGAATAAATGAGGAATAGGTAAACGCGTGGCAGATATACAAATGTATATATCTCTTAAAGTAGCACGAGAGAATGATGGAAATGAATCCACAAAACCACATTGAAAGAGAAAACGGAATAATTTTTCTTTGCAGTAATATTTTTATTACCTTTTTCGAAAAATCCGTGCAGGTGAGCGATTCGAACCAGGCACACTGAGGCAGCAAGCACCGCTTTGATCACAGTTAAAAGTATGCCGTTAGTACACTACGCTACGCAGAGAACCAAAAAATTCTCTGAATAGAATAGATTTTAAGGAACACTTTCGCCAGTTCGAACGGAGACTATAAAAGAAATAGAAAATTAATTGGGAATTCAAAGAATAAATGAGGAATAGGTAAACGCATGGCAGATATACAAATGTATATATCTCTCAAAGTAGCACGAGAGAATGATGGAAATGAATCCATAAAACCACATTGAAAGAGAAAAGGGAATAATTTTTCTTTGCAGTAATATTTTTATTACCTTTTTCGAAAAATCCGTGCAGGTAAGCGATTCGAACCAGGCAAACTGAGGCAGCGAGCACCGCTTTGATCACAGTTAAAAGTATGCCGTTAGTACACTACGCTACGCAGAGAACCAAAAAATTCTCTGAATTAAATAGCTTTTAAGGAACACTTTCGCCAGTTCGAACGGAGACTATGAAAGAAATAGAAAATTAATTGGGAATTCAAAGAATAAATGAGGAATAGGTAAACGCGTGGCAGATATACAAATGTATATATCTCTCAAAGTAGCACGAGAGAATGATGGAAATGAATCCATAAAACCACATTGAAAGAGAAAAGGGAATAATTTTTCTTTGCAGTAATATTTTTATTACCTGTTTCGAAAAATCCGTGCAGGTAAGCGATTCGAACCAGGCACACTGAGGCAGCGAGCACCGCTTTGATCACAGTTAAAAGTATGCTGTTAGTACACTACGCTACGCAGAGAACCAAAAAATTCTCTGAATAGAATAACTTTTGATGAACCCTTTCGCCAGTTCGAACGGAGACTATGAAAGAAATAGAAAAATAATTGGGAATTCAAAGAATAAATGAGGAATAGGTAAACGCGTGGCAGATATACAAATGTATATATCTCTCAAAGTAGCACGAGAGAATGATGGAAATGAATCCACAAAACCACATTGAAAGAGAAAACGGAATAATTTTTATTTGCAGTAATATTTTTATTACCTTTTTTGAAAAATCCGTGCAGGTAAGGGATTCGAACCAGGCACGCTGAGGCAGCAAGCACTGCTTTGATCACATTAAAAGTATGCCGTTAGTACACTACGCTACGCAGAGAACCAAAAAATTCTCTGAATAGAATAGCTTTTAAGGAACACTTTCGCCAGTTCGAACCGAGACTATGAAAGAAATAGAAAATTAATTGGGAATTCAAAGAATAAATGAGGAATAGGTAAACGCGTGGCAGATATACAAATGTATATATCTCTCAAAGTAGCACGAGAGAATGATGGAAATGAATCCATAAAACCACATTGAAAGAGAAAACGGAATACTTTTTCTTTGCAGTAATATTTTTATTACCTTTTTCGAAAAATCCGTGCAGGTAAGCGATTCGAACCAGGCAAACTGAGGCAGCGAGCACCGCTTTGATCCCAGTTAAAAGTAGGCCGTTAGTACACTACGCTACGCAGAGAACCAAAAAATTCTCTGAATAGAATAACTTTTGAGGAACACTTTCGCCAGTTCGAACGGAGACTATGAAAGAAAAAGAAAATTAATTGGAAATTCAAAGAATAAATGAGGAATAGGTAAACGCGTGGCAGATATACAAATGTATATATCTCTCAAAGTAGCACGAGAGAATGATGGAAATGAATCCACAAAACCACATTGAAAGAGAAAACGGAATACTTTTTCTTTGCAGTAATATTTTTATTACCTTTTTCGAAAAATCCGTGCAGGTAAGCGATTCGAACAAGGCACACTGAGGCAGCGAGCACCGCTTTGATCACAGTTAAAAGTATGCCGTTAGTACACTACGCTACGCAGAGAACCAAAAAATTCTCTGAATAGAATAGCTTTTAAGGAACACTTTCGCCAGTTCGAACGGAGACTATGAAAGAAATAGAAAATTAATTGGGAATTCAAAGAATAAATGAGGAATAGGTAAACGCGTGGCAGATATACAAATGTATATATCTCTCAAAGTAGCACGAGAGAATGATGGAAATGAATCCATAAAACCACATTGAAAGAGAAAACGGAATAATTTTTCTTCGTAGTAATATTTTTATTACCTTTTTCAAAAAATCCGTGCAGGTAAGCGATTCGAACCAGGCACACTGACGCAGCAAGCACCGCTTTGATCACAGTTAAAAGTATGCCGTTAGTACACTACGCTACGCAGAGAACCAAAAAATTCTCTGAATTAAATAGCTTTTAAGGAACACTTTCGCCAGTTCGAACGGAGACTATGAAAGAAATAGAAAATTAATTGGGAATTCAAAGAATAAATGAGGAATAGGTAAACGCGTGGCAGATATACAAATGTATATATCTCTCAAAGTAGCACGAGAGAATGATGGAAATGAATCCATAAAACCACATTGAAAGAGAAAAGGGAATAATTTTTCTTTGCAGTAATATTTTTATTACCTGTTTCGAAAAATCCGTGCAGGTAAGCGATTCGAACCAGGCACACTGAGGCAGCGAGCACCGCTTTGATCACAGTTAAAAGTATGCTGTTAGTACACTACGCTACGCAGAGAACCAAAAAATTCTCTGAATAGAATAACTTTTGATGAACCCTTTCGCCAGTTCGAACGGAGACTATGAAAGAAATAGAAAAATAATTGGGAATTCAAAGAATAAATGAGGAATAGGTAAACGCGTGGCAGATATACAAATGTATATATCTCTCAAAGTAGCACGAGAGAATGATGGAAATGAATCCACAAAACCACATTGAAAGAGAAAACGGAATAATTTTTATTTGCAGTAATATTTTTATTACCTTTTTTGAAAAATCCGTGCAGGTAAGGGATTCGAACCAGGCACACTGAGGCAGCAAGCCCCGCTTTGATCACAGTTAAAAGTATGCCGTTAGTACACTACGCTACGCAGAGAACCAAAAAATTCTCTGAATAGAATAGCTTTTAAGGAACACTTTCGCCAGTTCGAACGGAGACTATGAAAGAAATAGAAAATTAATTGGGAATTCAAAGAATAAATGAGGAATAGGTAAACGCGTGGCAGATATACAAATGTATATATCTCTCAAAGTAGCACGAGAGAATGATGGAAATGAATCCATAAAACCACATTGAAAGAGAAAACGGAATAATTTTTCTTTGCAGTAATATTTTTATTACCTTTTTCGAAAAATCCGTGCAGGTAAGCGATTCGAACCAGGCACACTGAGGCAGCGAGCACCGCTTTGATCACAGTTAAAAGTATGCCGTTAGTACACTACGCTACGCAGAGAACCAAAAAATTCTCTGAATTAAATAGCTTTTAAGGAACACTTTCGCCAGTTCGAACGGAGACTATGAAAGAAATAGAAAATTAATTGGGAATTCACAGAATAAATGAGAAATAGGTAAACGCGTGGCAGATATACAAATGTATATATCTCTCAAAGTAGCACGAGAGAATGATGGAAATGAATCCATAAAACCACATTGAAAGAGAAAACGGAATAATTTTTCTTCGCAGTAATATTTTTATTACCTTTTTCGAAAAATCCGTGCAGGTAAGCGATTCGAACCAGGCACACTGAGGCAGCAAGCACCGCTTTGATCACAGTTAAAAGTATGCCGTTAGTACACTACGCTACGCAGAGAACCAAAAAATTCTCTGAATAAAATAGGTTTTAAGGAACACTTTCGCCAGTTCGAACGGAGACTATGAAAGAAATAGAAAATTAATTGGGAATTCAAAGAATAAATGAGGAATAGGTAAACGCGTGGCAGATATACAAATGTATATATCTCTCAAAGTAGCACGAGAGAATGATGGAAATGAATCCATAAAACCACATTGAAAGAGAAAACGGAATACTTTTTCTTTGCAGTAATATTTTTATTACCTTTTTCGAAAAATCCGTGCAGGTAAGCGATTCGAACCAGGCAAACTGAGGCAGCGAGCACCGCTTTGATCCCAGTTAAAAGTAGGCCGTTAGTACACTACGCTACGCAGAGAACCAAAAAATTCTCTGAATAGAATAACTTTTGAGGAACACTTTCGCCAGTTCGAACGGAGACTATGAAAGAAAAAGAAAATTAATTGGAAATTCAAAGAATAAATGAGGAATAGGTAAACGCGTGGCAGATATACAAATGTATATATCTCTCAAAGTAGCACGAGAGAATGATGGAAATGAATCCACAAAACCACATTGAAAGAGAAAACGGAATACTTTTTCTTTGCAGTAATATTTTTATTACCTTTTTCGTAAAATCCGTGCAGGTAAGCGATTCGAACAAGGCACACTGAGGCAGCGAGCACCGCTTTGATCACAGTTAAAAGTATGCCGTTAGTACACTACGCTACGCAGAGAACCAAAAAATTCTCTGAATAGAATAGCTTTTAAGGAACACTTTCGCCAGTTCGAACGGAGACTATGAAAGAAATAGAAAATTAATTGGGAATTCAAAGAATAAATGAGGAATAGGTAAACGCGTGGCAGATATACAAATGTATATATCTCTCAAAGTAGCACGAGAGAATGATGGAAATGAATCCATAAAACCACATTGAAAGAGAAAACGGAATAATTTTTCTTCGTAGTAATATTTTTATTACCTTTTTCAAAAAATCCGTGCAGGTAAGCGATTCGAACCAGGCACACTGACGCAGCAAGCACCGCTTTGATCACAGTTAAAAGTATGCCGTTAGTACACTACGCTACGCAGAGAACCAAAAAATTCTCTGAATTAAATAGCTTTTAAGGAACACTTTCGCCAGTTCGAACGGAGACTATGAAAGAAATAGAAAATTAATTGGGAATTCAAAGAATAAATGAGGAATAGGTAAACGCGTGGCAGATATACAAATGTATATATCTCTCAAAGTAGCACGAGAGAATGATGGAAATGAATCCATAAAACCACATTGAAAGAGAAAACGGAATAATTTTTCTTTGCAGTAATATTTTTATTACCTGTTTCGAAAAATCCGTGCAGGTAAGCGATTCGAACCAGGCACACTGAGGCAGCGAGCACCGCTTTGATCACAGTTAAAAGTATGCTGTTAGTACACTACGCTACGCAGAGAACCAAAAAATTCTCTGAATAGAATAACTTTTGATGAACCCTTTCGCCAGTTCGAACGGAGACTATGAAAGAAATGGAAAAATAATTGGGAATTCAAAGAATAAATGAGGAATAGGTAAACGCGTGGCAGATATACAAATGTATATATCTCTCAAAGTAGCACGAGAGAATGATGGAAATGAATCCACAAAACCACATTGAAAGAGAAAACGGAATAATTTTTATTTGCAGTAATATTTTTATTACCTTTTTTGAAAAATCCGTGCAGGTAAGGGATTCGAACCAGGCACGCTGAGGCAGCAAGCACTGCTTTGATCACATTAAAAGTATGCCGTTAGTACACTACGCTACGCAGAGAACCAAAAAATTCTCTGAATAGAATAGCTTTTAAGGAACACTTTCGCCAGTTCGAACCGAGACTATGAAAGAAATAGAAAATTAATTGGGAATTCAAAGAATAAATGAGGAATAGGTAAACGCGTGGCAGATATACAAATGTATATATCTCTCAAAGTAGCACGAGAGAATGATGGAAATGAATCCATAAAACCACATTGAAAGAGAAAACGGAATAATTTTTCTTTGCAGTAATATTTTTATTACCTTTTTCGAAAAATCCGTGCAGGTAAGCGATTCTAAACAGGCACACTGAGGCAGCGAGCACCGCTTTGATCACAGTTAAAAGTATGCCGTTAGTACACTACGCTACGCAGAGAACCAAAAAATTCTCTGAATAGAATAACTTTTGAGGAACACTTTCGCCAGTTCGAACGGAGACTATGAAAGAAATAGAAAATTGATTGGGAATTCAAAGAATAAATGAGGAATAGGTAAACGCGTGGCAGATATACAAATGTATATATCTCTCAAAGTAGCACGAGAGAATGATGGAAATGAATCCATAAAACCACATTGAAAGAAAAAACGGAATAATTTTTCTTCGCAGTAATATTTTTATTACCTTTTTCGAAAAATCCGTGCAGGTAAGCGATTCGAACCAGGCACACTGAAGCAGCGAGCACCGCTTTGATCACAGTTAAAAGTATGCCGTTAGTACACTACGCTACGCAGAGAACCAAAAAATTCTCTGAATAGAATAACTTTTGATGAACACTTTCGCCAGTTCGAACGGAGACTATGAAAGAAATAGAAAATTAATTGGGAATTCAAAGAATAAATGAGGAATAGGTAAACGCGTGGCAGATATACAAATGTATATATCTCTTAAAGTAGCACGAAAGAATGATGGAAATGAATCCATAAAACCACATTGAAAGAGAAAACGGAATAATTTTTCTTTGCAGTAATATTTTTATTACCTTTTTCGAAAAATCCGTGCAGGTGAGCGATTCGAACCAGGCACACTGAGGCAGCAAGCACCGCTTTGATCACAGTTAAAAGTATGCCGTTAGTACACTACGCTACGCAGAGAACCAAAAAATTCTCTGAATAGAATAGATTTTAAGGAACACTTTCGCCAGTTCGAACGGAGACTATAAAAGAAATAGAAAATTAATTGGGAATTCAAAGAATAAATGAGGAATAGGTAAACGCATGGCAGATATACAAATGTATATATCTCTCAAAGTAGCACGAGAGAATGATGGAAATAAATCCATAAAACCACATTGAAAGAGAAAAGGGAATAATTTTTCTTTGCAGTAATATTTTTATTACCTTTTTCGAAAAATCCGTGCAGGTAAGCGATTCGAACCAGGCAAACTGAGGCAGCGAGCACCGCTTTGATCACAGTTAAAAGTATGCCGTTAGTACACTACGCTACGCAGAGAACCAAAAAATTCTCTGAATTAAATAGCTTTTAAGGAACACTTTCGCCAGTTCGAACGGAGACTATGAAAGAAATAGAAAATTAATTGGGAATTCAAAGAATAAATGAGGAATAGGTAAACGCGTGGCAGATATACAAATGTATATATCTCTCAAAGTAGCACGAGAGAATGATGGAAATGAATCCATAAAACCACATTGAAAGAGAAAAGGGAATAATTTTTCTTTGCAGTAATATTTTTATTACCTTTTTCGAAAAATCCGTGCAGGTAAGCGATTCGAACCAGGCACACTGAGGCAGCGAGCACCGCTTTGATCACAGTTAAAAGTATGCTGTTAGTACACTACGCTACGCAGAGAACCAAAATATTCTCTGAATAGAATAACTTTTGATGAACCCTTTCGCCAGTTCGAACGGAGACTATGAAAGAAATAGAAAAATAATTGGGAATTCAAAGAATAAATGAGGAATAGGTAAACGCGTGGCAGATATACAAATGTATATATCTCTTAAAGTAGCACGAGAGAATGATGGAAATGAATCCACAAAACCACATTGAAAGAGAAAACGGAATAATTTTTATTTGCAGTAATATTTTGATTACCTTTTTTGAAAAATCCGTGCAGGTAAGGGATTCGAACCAGGCACGCTGAGGCAGCAAGCACTGCTTTGATCACATTAAAAGTATGCCGTTAGTACACTACGCTACGCAGAGAACCAAAAAATTCTCTGAATAGAATAGCTTTTAAGGAACACTTTCGCCAGTTCGAACCGAGACTATGAAAGAAATAGAAAATTAATTGGGAATTCAAAGAATAAATGAGGAATAGGTAAACGCGTGGCAGATATACAAATGTATATATCTCTCAAAGTAGCACGAGAGAATGATGGAAATGAATCCATAAAACCACATTGAAAGAGAAAAGGGAATAATTTTTCTTTGCAGTAATATTTTTATTACCTTTTTCGAAAAATCCGTGCAGGTAAGCGATTCGAACCAGGCACACTGAGGCAGCGAGCACCGCTTTGATCACAGTTAAAAGTATGCTGTTAGTACACTACGCTACGCAGAGAACCAAAAAATTCTCTAAATAGAATAACTTTTGAGGAACCCTTTCGCCATTTCGAACGGAGACTATGAAAGAAATAGAAAATTAATTGGGAATTCAAAGAATAAATGAGGAATAGGTAAACGCGTGGCAGATATACAAATGTATATATCTCTCAAAGTAGCACGAGAGAATGATGGAAATGAATCCACAAAACCGCATTGAAAGAGAAAACGGAATAATTTTTATTTGCAGTAATATTTTTATTACCTTTTTTGAAAAATCCGTGCAGGTAAGGGATTCGAACCAGGCACGCTGAGGCAGCAAGCACTGCTTTGATCACATTAAAAGTATGCCGTTAGTACACTACGCTACGCAGAGAACCAAAATATTCTCTGAATAGAATAGCTTTTAAGGAACACTTTCGCCAGTTCGAACCGAGACTATGAAAGAAATAGAAAATTAATTGGGAATTCAAAGAATAAATGAGGAATAGGTAAACGCGTGGCAGATATACAAATGTATATATCTCTCAAAGTAGCACGAGAGAATAAAGGAAATGAATCCATAAAACCACATTGAAAGAGAAAACGGAATAATTTTTCTTTGCAGTAATATTTTTATTACCTTTTTCGAAAAATCCGTGCAGGTAAGCGATTCGAAACAGGCACACTGAGGCAGCGAGCACCGCTTTGATCACAGTTAAAAGTATGCCGTTAGTACACTACGCTACGCAGAGAACCAAAAAATTCTCTGAATAGAATAACTTTTGAGGAACACTTTCGCCAGTTCGAACGGAGACTATGAAAGAAATAGAAAATTGATTGGGAATTCAAAGAATAAATGAGGAATAGGTAAACGCGTGGCAGATATACAAATGTATATATCTCTCAAAGTAGCACGAGAGAATGATGGAAATGAATCCATAAAACCACATTGAAAGAAAAAACGGAATAATTTTTCTTCGCAGTAATATTTTTATTACCTTTTTCGAAAAATCCGTGCAGGTAAGCGATTCGAACCAGGCACACTGAAGCAGCGAGCACCGCTTTGATCACAGTTAAAAGTATGCCGTTAGTACACTACGCTACGCAGAGAACCAAAAAATTCTCTGAATAGAATAACTTTTGATGAACACTTTCGCCAGTTCGAACGGAGACTATGAAAGAAATAGAAAATTAATTGGGAATTCAAAGAATAAATGAGGAATAGGTAAACGCGTGGCAGATATACAAATGTATATATCTCTTAAAGTAGCACGAGAGAATGATGGAAATGAATCCACAAAACCACATTGAAAGAGAAAACGGAATAATTTTTCTTTGCAGTAATATTTTTATTACCTTTTTCGAAAAATCCGTGCAGGTGAGCGATTCGAACCAGGCACACTGAGGCAGCAAGCACCGCTTTGATCACAGTTAAAAGTATGCCGTTAGTACACTACGCTACGCAGAGAACCAAAAAATTCTCTGAATAGAATAGATTTTAAGGAACACTTTCGCCAGTTCGAACGGAGACTATAAAAGAAATAGAAAATTAATTGGGAATTCAAAGAATAAATGAGGAATAGGTAAACGCATGGCAGATATACAAATGTATATATCTCTCAAAGTAGCACGAGAGAATGATGGAAATGAATCCATAAAACCACATTGAAAGAGAAAAGGGAATAATTTTTCTTTGCAGTAATATTTTTATTACCTTTTTCGAAAAATCCGTGCAGGTAAGCGATTCGAACCAGGCAAACTGAGGCAGCGAGCACCGCTTTGATCACAGTTAAAAGTATGCCGTTAGTACACTACGCTACGCAGAGAACCAAAAAATTCTCTGAATTAAATAGCTTTTAAGGAACACTTTCGCCAGTTCGAACGGAGACTATGAAAGAAATAGAAAATTAATTGGGAATTCAAAGAATAAATGAGGAATAGGTAAACGCGTGGCAGATATACAAATGTATATATCTCTCAAAGTAGCACGAGAGAATGATGGAAATGAATCCATAAAACCACATTGAAAGAGAAAAGGGAATAATTTTTCTTTGCAGTAATATTTTTATTACCTTTTTCGAAAAATCCGTGCAGGTAAGCGATTCGAACCAGGCACACTGAGGCAGCGAGCACCGCTTTGATCACAGTTAAAAGTATGCTGTTAGTACACTACGCTACGCAGAGAACCAAAAAATTCTCTGAATAGAATAACTTTTGAGGAACCCTTTCGCCATTTCGAACGGAGACTATGAAAGAAATAGAAAATTAATTGGGAATTCAAAGAATAAATGAGGAATAGGTAAACGCGTGGCAGATATACAAATGTATATATCTCTCAAAGTAGCCCGAGAGAATAATGGAAATGAATCCATAAAACCACATTGAAAGAGAAAAGGGAATAATTTTTCTTTGCAGTAATATTTTTATTACCTTTTTCGAAAAATCCGTGCAGGTAAGCGATTCGAACCAGGCAAACTGAGGCAGCGAGCACCGCTTTGATCACAGTTAAAAGTATGCCGTTAGTACACTACGCTACGCAGAGAACCAAAAAATTCTCTGAATTAAATAGCTTTTAAGGAACACTTTCGCCAGTTCGAACGGAGACTATGAAAGAAATAGAAAATTAATTGGGAATTCAAAGAATAAATGAGGAATAGGTAAACGCGTGGCAGATATACAAATGTATATATCTCTCAAAGTAGCACGAGAGAATGATGGAAATGAATCCATAAAACCACATTGAAAGAGAAAAGGGAATAATTTTTCTTTGCAGTAATATTTTTATTACCTTTTTCGAAAAATCCGTGCAGGTAAGCGATTCGAACCAGGCACACTGAGGCAGCGAGCACCGCTTTGATCACAGTTAAAAGTATGCTGTTAGTACACTACGCTACGCAGAGAACCAAAAAATTCTCTGAATAGAATAACTTTTGATGAACCCTTTCGCCAGTTCGAACGGAGACTATGAAAGAAATAGAAAAATAATTGGGAATTCAAAGAATAAATGAGGAATAGGTAAACGCGTGGCAGATATACAAATGTATATATCTCTCAAAGTAGCACGAGAGAATGATGGAAATGAATCCACAAAACCACATTGAAAGAGAAAACGGAATAATTTTTATTTGCAGTAATATTTTTATTACCTTTTTTGAAAAATCCGTGCAGGTAAGGGATTCGAACCAGGCACGCTGAGGCAGCAAGCACTGCTTTGATCACATTAAAAGTATGCCGTTAGTACACTACGCTACGCAGAGAACCAAAAAATTCTCTGAATAGAATAGCTTTTAAGGAACACTTTCGCCAGTTCGAACCGAGACTATGAAAGAAATAGAAAATTAATTGGGAATTCAAAGAATAAATGAGGAATAGGTAAACGCGTGGCAGATATACAAATGTATATATCTCTCAAAGTAGCACGAGAGAATGATGGAAATGAATCCATAAAACCACATTGAAAGAGAAAAGGGAATAATTTTTCTTTGCAGTAATATTTTTATTACCTTTTTCGAAAAATCCGTGCAGGTAAGCGATTCGAACCAGGCACACTGAGGCAGCGAGCACCGCTTTGATCACAGTTAAAAGTATGCTGTTAGTACACTACGCTACGCAGAGAACCAAAAAATTCTCTGAATAGAATAACTTTTGAGGAACCCTTTCGCCATTTCGAACGGAGACTATGAAAGAAATAGAAAATTAATTGGGAATTCAAAGAATAAATGAGGAATAGGTAAACGCGTGGCAGATATACAAATGTATATATCTCTCAAAGTAGCACGAGAGAATGATGGAAATGAATCCACAAAACCGCATTGAAAGAGAAAACGGAATAATTTTTATTTGCAGTAATATTTTTATTACCTTTTTTAAAAAATCCGTGCAGGTAAGGGATTCGAACCAGGCACGCTGAGGCAGCAAGCACTGCTTTGATCACATTAAAAGTATGCCGTTAGTACACTACGCTACGCAGAGAACCAAAATATTCTCTGAATAGAATAGCTTTTAAGGAACACTTTCGCCAGTTCGAACCGAGACTATGAAAGAAATAGAAAATTAATTGGGAATTCAAAGAATAAATGAGGAATAGGTAAACGCGTGGCAGATATACAAATGTATATATCTCTCAAAGTAGCACGAGAGAATAAAGGAAATGAATCCATAAAACCACATTGAAAGAGAAAACGGAATAATTTTTCTTTGCAGTAATATTTTTATTACCTTTTTCGAAAAATCCGTGCAGGTAAGCGATTCGAAACAGGCACACTGAGGCAGCGAGCACCGCTTTGATCACAGTTAAAAGTATGCCGTTAGTACACTACGCTACGCAGAGAACCAAAAAATTCTCTGAATAGAATAACTTTTGAGGAACACTTTCGCCAGTTCGAACGGAGACTATGAAAGAAATAGAAAATTGATTGGGAATTCAAAGAATAAATGAGGAATAGGTAAACGCGTGGCAGATATACAAATGTATATATCTCTCAAAGTAGCACGAGAGAATGATGGAAATGAATCCATAAAACCACATTGAAAGAAAAAACGGAATAATTTTTCTTCGCAGTAATATTTTTATTACCTTTTTCGAAAAATCCGTGCAGGTAAGCGATTCGAACCAGGCACACTGAAGCAGCGAGCACCGCTTTGATCACAGTTAAAAGTATGCCGTTAGTACACTACGCTACGCAGAGAACCAAAAAATTCTCTGAATAGAATAACTTTTGATGAACACTTTCGCCAGTTCGAACGGAGACTATGAAAGAAATAGAAAATTAATTGGGAATTCAAAGAATAAATGAGGAATAGGTAAACGCGTGGCAGATATACAAATGTATATATCTCTTAAAGTAGCACGAGAGAATGATGGAAATGAATCCACAAAACCACATTGAAAGAGAA
This sequence comes from Ceratothoa steindachneri, assembly GCA_963969495.1. Classification (NCBI taxonomy): domain Eukaryota; kingdom Metazoa; phylum Arthropoda; class Malacostraca; order Isopoda; family Cymothoidae; genus Ceratothoa; species Ceratothoa steindachneri. The sequence continues at coordinate 127,740,384 of OZ018319.1, read as the reverse complement.
AACGGAATAATTTTTCTTTGCAGTAATATTTTTATTACCTTTTTCGAAAAATCCGTGCAGGTGAGCGATTCGAACCAGGCACACTGAGGCAGCAAGCACCGCTTTGATCACAGTTAAAAGTATGCCGTTAGTACACTACGCTACGCAGAGAACCAAAAAATTCTCTGAATAGAATAGATTTTAAGGAACACTTTCGCCAGTTCGAACGGAGACTATAAAAGAAAAAGAAAATTAATTGGGAATTCAAAGAATAAATGAGGAATAGGTAAACGCATGGCAGATATACAAATGTATATATCTCTCAAAGTAGCACGAGAGAATGATGGAAATGAATCCATAAAACCACATTGAAAGAGAAAAGGGAATAATTTTTCTTTGCAGTAATATTTTTATTACCTTTTTCGAAAAATCCGTGCAGGTAAGCGATTCGAACCAGGCAAACTGAGGCAGTGAGCACCGCTTTGATCACAGTTAAAAGTATGCCGTTAGTACACTACGCTACGCAGAGAACCAAAAAATTCTCTGAATTAAATAGCTTTTAAGGAACACTTTCGCCAGTTCGAACGGAGACTATGAAAGAAATAGAAAATTAATTGGGAATTCAAAGAATAAATGAGGAATAGGTAAACGCGTGGCAGATATACAAATGTATATATCTCTCAAAGTAGCACGAGAGAATGATGGAAATGAATCCATAAAACCACATTGAAAGAGAAAAGGGAATAATTTTTCTTTGCAGTAATATTTTTATTACCTTTTTCGAAAAATCCGTGCAGGTAAGCGATTCGAACCAGGCACACTGAGGCAGCGAGCACCGCTTTGATCACAGTTAAAAGTATGCTGTTAGTACACTACGCTACGCAGAGAACCAAAAAATTCTCTGAATAGAATAACTTTTGAGGAACCCTTTCGCCATTTCGAACGGAGACTATGAAAGAAATAGAAAATTAATTGGGAATTCAAAGAATAAATGAGGAATAGGTAAACGCGTGGCAGATATACAAATGTATATATCTCTCAAAGTAGCACGAGAGAATAATGGAAATGAATCCATAAAACCACATTGAAAGAGAAAAGGGAATAATTTTTCTTTGCAGTAATATTTTTATTACCTTTTTCGAAAAATCCGTGCAGGTAAGCGATTCGAACCAGGCACACTGAGGCAGCGAGCACCGCTTTGATCACAGTTAAAAGTATGCTGTTAGTACACTACGCTACGCAGAGAACCAAAAAATTCTCTGAATAGAATAACTTTTGATGAACCCTTTCGCCAGTTCGAACGGAGACTATGAAAGAAATAGAAAAATAATTGGGAATTCAAAGAATAAATGAGGAATAGGTAAACGCGTGGCAGATATACAAATGTATATATCTCTCAAAGTAGCACGAGAGAATGATGGAAATGAATCCACAAAACCCCATTGAAAGAGAAAACGGAATAATTTTTATTTGCAGTAATATTTTTATTACCTTTTTTGAAAAATCCGTGCAGGTAAGGGATTCGAACCAGGCACGCTGAGGCAGCAAGCACTGCTTTGATCACATTAAAAGTATGCCGTTAGTACACTACGCTACGCAGAGAACCAAAATATTCTCTGAATAGAATAGCTTTTAAGGAACACTTTCGCCAGTTCGAACCGAGACTATGAAAGAAATAGAAAATTAATTGGGAATTCAAAGAATAAATGAGGAATAGGTAAACGCGTGGCAGATATACAAATGTATATATCTCTCAAAGTAGCACGAGAGAATAAAGGAAATGAATCCATAAAACCACATTGAAAGAGAAAACGGAATAATTTTTCTTTGCAGTAATATTTTTATTACCTTTTTCGAAAAATCCGTGCAGGTAAGCGATTCGAAACAGGCACACTGAGGCAGCGAGCACCGCTTTGATCACAGTTAAAAGTATGCCGTTAGTACACTACGCTACGCAGAGAACCAAAAAATTCTCTGAATAGAATAACTTTTGAGGAACACTTTCGCCAGTTCGAACGGAGACTATGAAAGAAATAGAAAATTGATTGGGAATTCAAAGAATAAATGAGGAATAGGTAAACGCGTGGCAGATATACAAATGTATATATCTCTCAAAGTAGCACGAGAGAATGATGGAAATGAATCCATAAAACCACATTGAAAGAAAAAACGGAATAATTTTTCTTCGCAGTAATATTTTTATTACCTTTTTCGAAAAATCCGTGCAGGTAAGCGATTCGAACCAGGCACACTGAAGCAGCGAGCACCGCTTTGATCACAGTTAAAAGTATGCCGTTAGTACACTACGCTACGCAGAGAACCAAAAAATTCTCTGAATAGAATAACTTTTGATGAACACTTTCGCCAGTTCGAACGGAGACTATGAAAGAAATAGAAAATTAATTGGGAATTCAAAGAATAAATGAGGAATAGGTAAACGCGTGGCAGATATACAAATGTATATATCTCTTAAAGTAGCACGAGAGAATGATGGAAATGAATCCACAAAACCACATTGAAAGAGAAAACGGAATAATTTTTCTTTGCAGTAATATTTTTATTACCTTTTTCGAAAAATCCGTGCAGGTGAGCGATTCGAACCAGGCACACTGAGGCAGCAAGCACCGCTTTGATCACAGTTAAAAGTATGCCGTTAGTACACTACGCTACGCAGAGAACCAAAAAATTCTCTGAATAGAATAGATTTTAAGGAACACTTTCGCCAGTTCGAACGGAGACTATAAAAGAAAAAGAAAATTAATTGGGAATTCAAAGAATAAATGAGGAATAGGTAAACGCATGGCAGATATACAAATGTATATATCTCTCAAAGTAGCACGAGAGAATGATGGAAATGAATCTATAAAACCACATTGAAAGAGAAAAGGGAATAATTTTTCTTTGCAGTAATATTTTTATTACCTTTTTCGAAAAATCCGTGCAGGTAAGCGATTCGAACCAGGCAAACTGAGGCAGCGAGCACCGCTTTGATCACAGTTAAAAGTATGCCGTTAGTACACTACGCTACGCAGAGAACCAAAAAATTCTCTGAATTAAATAGCTTTTAAGGAACACTTTCGCCAGTTCGAACGGAGACTATGAAAGAAATAGAAAATTAATTGGGAATTCAAAGAATAAATGAGGAATAGGTAAACGCGTGGCAGATATACAAATGTATATATCTCTCAAAGTAGCACGAGAGAATGATGGAAATGAATCCATAAAACCACATTGAAAGAGAAAAGGGAATAATTTTTCTTTGCAGTAATATTTTTATTACCTTTTTCGAAAAATCCGTGCAGGTAAGCGATTCGAACCAGGCACACTGAGGCAGCGAGCACCGCTTTGATCACAGTTAAAAGTATGCTGTTAGTACACTACGCTACGCAGAGAACCAAAAAATTCTCTGAATAGAATAACTTTTGAGGAACACTTTCGCCAGTTCGAACGGAGACTATGAAAGAAATAGAAAATTAATTGGGAATTCAAAGAATAAATGAGGAATAGGTAAACGCGTGGCAGATATACAAATGTATATATCTCTCAAAGTAGCACGAGAGAATAATGGAAATGAATCCATAAAACCACATTGAAAGAGAAAAGGGAATAATTTTTCTTTGCAGTAATATTTTTATTACCTTTTTCGAAAAATCCGTGCAGGTAAGCGATTCGAACCAGGCACACTGAGGCAGCGAGCACCGCTTTGATCACAGTTAAAAGTATGCTGTTAGTACACTACGCTACGCAGAGAACCAAAAAATTCTCTGAATAGAATAACTTTTGATGAACCCTTTCGCCAGTTCGAACGGAGACTATGAAAGAAATAGAAAAATAATTGGGAATTCAAAGAATAAATGAGGAATAGGTAAACGCGTGGCAGATATACAAATCTATATATCTCTCAAAGTAGCACGAGAGAATGATGGAAATGAATCCACAAAACCACATTGAAAGAGAAAACGGAATAATTTTTATTTGCAGTAATATTTTTATTACCTTTTTTGAAAAATCCGTGCAGGTAAGGGATTCGAACCAGGCACGCTGAGGCAGCAAGCACTGCTTTGATCACATTAAAAGTATGCCGTTAGTACACTACGCTACGCAGAGAACCAAAATATTCTCTGAATAGAATAGCTTTTAAGGAACACTTTCGCCAGTTCGAACCGAGACTATGAAAGAAATAGAAAATTAATTGGGAATTCAAAGAATAAATGAGGAATAGGTAAACGCGTGGCAGATATACAAATGTATATATCTCTCAAAGTAGCACGAGAGAATAAAGGAAATGAATCCATAAAACCACATTGAAAGAGAAAACGGAATAATTTTTCTTTGCAGTAATATTTTTATTACCTTTTTCGAAAAATCCGTGCAGGTAAGCGATTCGAAACAGGCACACTGAGGCAGCGAGCACCGCTTTGATCACAGTTAAAAGTATGCCGTTAGTACACTACGCTACGCAGAGAACCAAAAAATTCTCTGAATAGAATAACTTTTGAGGAACACTTTCGCCAGTTCGAACGGAGACTATGAAAGAAATAGAAAATTGATTGGGAATTCAAAGAATAAATGAGGAATAGGTAAACGCGTGGCAGATATACAAATGTATATATCTCTCAAAGTAGCACGAGAGAATGATGGAAATGAATCCATAAAACCACATTGAAAGAAAAAACGGAATAATTTTTCTTCGCAGTAATATTTTTATTACCTTTTTCGAAAAATCCGTGCAGGTAAGCGATTCGAACCAGGCACACTGAAGCAGCGAGCACCGCTTTGATCACAGTTAAAAGTATGCCGTTAGTACACTACGCTACGCAGAGAACCAAAAAATTCTCTGAATAGAATAACTTTTGATGAACACTTTCGCCAGTTCGAACGGAGACTATGAAAGAAATAGAAAATTAATTGGGAATTCAAAGAATAAATGAGGAATAGGTAAACGCGTGGCAGATATACAAATGTATATATCTCTTAAAGTAGCACGAGAGAATGATGGAAATGAATCCACAAAACCACATTGAAAGAGAAAACGGAATAATTTTTCTTTGCAGTAATATTTTTATTACCTTTTTCGAAAAATCCGTGCAGGTGAGCGATTCGAACCAGGCACACTGAGGCAGCAAGCACCGCTTTGATCACAGTTAAAAGTATGCCGTTAGTACACTACGCTACGCAGAGAACCAAAAAATTCTCTGAATAGAATAGATTTTAAGGAACACTTTCGCCAGTTCGAACGGAGACTATAAAAGAAAAAGAAAATTAATTGGGAATTCAAAGAATAAATGAGGAATAGGTAAACGCATGGCAGATATACAAATGTATATATCTCTCAAAGTAGCACGAGAGAATGATGGAAATGAATCTATAAAACCACATTGAAAGAGAAAAGGGAATAATTTTTCTTTGCAGTAATATTTTTATTACCTTTTTCGAAAAATCCGTGCAGGTAAGCGATTCGAACCAGGCAAACTGAGGCAGCGAGCACCGCTTTGATCACAGTTAAAAGTATGCCGTTAGTACACTACGCTACGCAGAGAACCAAAAAATTCTCTGAATTAAATAGCTTTTAAGGAACACTTTCGCCAGTTCGAACGGAGACTATGAAAGAAATAGAAAATTAATTGGGAATTCAAAGAATAAATGAGGAATAGGTAAACGCGTGGCAGATATACAAATGTATATATCTCTCAAAGTAGCACGAGAGAATGATGGAAATGAATCCATAAAACCACATTGAAAGAGAAAAGGGAATAATTTTTCTTTGCAGTAATATTTTTATTACCTTTTTCGAAAAATCCGTGCAGGTAAGCGATTCGAACCAGGCACACTGAGGCAGCGAGCACCGCTTTGATCACAGTTAAAAGTATGCTGTTAGTACACTACGCTACGCAGAGAACCAAAAAATTCTCTGAATAGAATAACTTTTGAGGAACACTTTCGCCAGTTCGAACGGAGACTATGAAAGAAATAGAAAATTAATTGGGAATTCAAAGAATAAATGAGGAATAGGTAAACGCGTGGCAGATATACAAATGTATATATCTCTCAAAGTAGCACGAGAGAATAATGGAAATGAATCCATAAAACCACATTGAAAGAGAAAAGGGAATAATTTTTCTTTGCAGTAATATTTTTATTACCTTTTTCGAAAAATCCGTGCAGGTAAGCGATTCGAACCAGGCACACTGAGGCAGCGAGCACCGCTTTGATCACAGTTAAAAGTATGCTGTTAGTACACTACGCTACGCAGAGAACCAAAAAATTCTCTGAATAGAATAACTTTTGATGAACCCTTTCGCCAGTTCGAACGGAGACTATGAAAGAAATAGAAAAATAATTGGGAATTCAAAGAATAAATGAGGAATAGGTAAACGCGTGGCAGATATACAAATCTATATATCTCTCAAAGTAGCACGAGAGAATGATGGAAATGAATCCACAAAACCACATTGAAAGAGAAAACGGAATAATTTTTATTTGCAGTAATATTTTTATTACCTTTTTTGAAAAATCCGTGCAGGTAAGGGATTCGAACCAGGCACGCTGAGGCAGCAAGCACTGCTTTGATCACATTAAAAGTATGCCGTTAGTACACTACGCTAAGCAGAGAACCAAAAAATTCTCTGAATAGAATAGCTTTTAAGGAACACTTTCGCCAGTTCGAACCGAGACTATGAAAGAAATAGAAAATTAATTGGGAATTCAAAGAATAAATGAGGAATAGGTAAACGCGTGGCAGATATACAAATGTATATATCTCTCAAAGTAGCACGAGAGAATGATGGAAATGAATCCATAAAACCACATTGAAAGAGAAAAGGGAATAATTTTTCTTTGCAGTAATATTTTTATTACCTTTTTCGAAAAATCCGTGCAGGTAAGGGATTCGAACCAGGCACGCTGAGGCAGCAAGCACTGCTTTGATCACATTAAAAGTATGCCGTTAGTACACTACGCTACGCAGAGAACCAAAATATTCTCTGAATAGAATAGCTTTTAAGGAACACTTTCGCCAGTTCGAACCGAGACTATGAAAGAAATAGAAAATTAATTGGGAATTCAAAGAATAAATGAGGAATAGGTAAACGCGTGGCAGATATACAAATGTATATATCTCTCAAAGTAGCACGAGAGAATAAAGGAAATGAATCCATAAAACCACATTGAAAGAGAAAACGGAATAATTTTTCTTTGCAGTAATATTTTTATTACCTTTTTCGAAAAATCCGTGCAGGTAAGCGATTCGAAACAGGCACACTGAGGCAGCGAGCACCGCTTTGATCACAGTTAAAAGTATGCCGTTAGTACACTACGCTACGCAGAGAACCAAAAAATTCTCTGAATAGAATAACTTTTGAGGAACACTTTCGCCAGTTCGAACGGAGACTATGAAAGAAATAGAAAATTGATTGGGAATTCAAAGAATAAATGAGGAATAGGTAAACGCGTGGCAGATATACAAATGTATATATCTCTCAAAGTAGCACGAGAGAATGATGGAAATGAATCCATAAAACCACATTGAAAGAAAAAACGGAATAATTTTTCTTCGCAGTAATATTTTTATTACCTTTTTCGAAAAATCCGTGCAGGTAAGCGATTCGAACCAGGCACACTGAAGCAGCGAGCACCGCTTTGATCACAGTTAAAAGTATGCCGTTAGTACACTACGCTACGCAGAGAACCAAAAAATTCTCTGAATAGAATAACTTTTGATGAACACTTTCGCCAGTTCGAACGGAGACTATGAAAGAAATAGAAAATTAATTGGGAATTCAAAGAATAAATGAGGAATAGGTAAACGCGTGGCAGATATACAAATGTATATATCTCTTAAAGTAGCACGAGAGAATGATGGAAATGAATCCACAAAACCACATTGAAAGAGAAAACGGAATAATTTTTCTTTGCAGTAATATTTTTATTACCTTTTTCGAAAAATCCGTGCAGGTGAGCGATTCGAACCAGGCACACTGAGGCAGCAAGCACCGCTTTGATCACAGTTAAAAGTATGCCGTTAGTACACTACGCTACGCAGAGAACCAAAAAATTCTCTGAAAAGAATAGATTTTAAGGAACACTTTCGCCAGTTCGAACGGAGACTATAAAAGAAATAGAAAATTAATTGGGAATTCAAAGAATAAATGAGGAATAGGTAAACGCATGGCAGATATACAAATGTATATATCTCTCAAAGTAGCACGAGAGAATGATGGAAATGAATCCATAAAACCACATTGAAAGAGAAAAGGGAATAATTTTTCTTTGCAGTAATATTTTTATTACCTTTTTCGAAAAATCCGTGCAGGTAAGCGATTCGAACCAGGCAAACTGAGGCAGCGAGCACCGCTTTGATCACAGTTAAAAGTATGCCGTTAGTACACTACGCTACGCAGAGAACCAAAAAATTCTCTGAATTAAATAGCTTTTAAGGAACACTTTCGCCAGTTCGAACGGAGACTATGAAAGAAATAGAAAATTAATTGGGAATTCAAAGAATAAATGAGGAATAGGTAAACGCGTGGCAGATATACAAATGTATATATCTCTCAAAGTAGCACGAGAGAATGATGGAAATGAATCCATAAAACCACATTGAAAGAGAAAAGGGAATAATTTTTCTTTGCAGTAATATTTTTATTACCTTTTTCGAAAAATCCGTGCAGGTAAGCGATTCGAACCAGGCACACTGAGGCAGCGAGCCCCGCTTTGATCACAGTTAAAAGTATGCTGTTAGTACACTACGCTACGCAGAGAACCAAAAGATTCTCTGAATAGAATAACTTTTGAGGAACCCTTTCGCCATTTCGAACGGAGACTATGAAAGAAATAGAAAATTAATTGGGAATTCAAAGAATAAATGAGGAATAGGTAAACGCGTGGCAGATATACAAATGTATATATCTCTCAAAGTAGCACGAGAGAATGATGGAAATGAATCCACAAAACCGCATTGAAAGAGAAAACGGAATAATTTTTATTTGCAGTAATATTTTTATTACCTTTTTTGAAAAATCCGTGCAGGTAAGGGATTCGAACCAGGCACGCTGAGGCAGCAAGCACTGCTTTGATCACATTAAAAGTATGCCGTTAGTACACTACGCTACGCAGAGAACCAAAATATTCTCTGAATAGAATAGCTTTTAAGGAACACTTTCGCCAGTTCGAACCGAGACTATGAAAGAAATAGAAAATTAATTGGGAATTCAAAGAATAAATGAGGAATAGGTAAACGCGTGGCAGATATACAAATGTATATATCTCTCAAAGTAGCACGAGAGAATAAAGGAAATGAATCCATAAAACCACATTGAAAGAGAAAACGGAATAATTTTTCTTTGCAGTAATATTTTTATTACCTTTTTCGAAAAATCCGTGCAGGTAAGCGATTCGAACCAGGCACACTGAGGCAGCGAGCACCGCTTTGATCACAGTTAAAAGTATGCCGTTAGTACACTACGCTACGCAGAGAACCAAAAAATTCTCTGAATAGAATAGCTTTTAAGGAACACTTTCGCCAGTTCGAACGGAGACTATGAAAGAAATAGAAAATTAATTGGGAATTCAAAGAATAAATGAGGAATAGGTAAACGCGTGGCAGATATACAAATGTATATATCTCTCAAAGTAGCACGAGAGAATGATGGAAATGAATCCATAAAACCACATTGAAAGAGAAAACGGAATAATTTTTCTTTGCAGTAATATTTTTATTACCTTTTTCGATAAATCCGTGCAGGTAAGCGATTCGAACCAGGCACACTGAGGCAGCGAGCACCGCTTTGATCACAGTTAAAAGTATGCCGTTAGTACACTACGCTACGCAGAGAACCAAAAAATTCTCTGAATTAAATAGCTTTTAAGGAACACTTTCGCCAGTTCGAACGGAGACTATGAAAGAAATAGAAAATTAATTGGGAATTCACAGAATAAATGAGAAATAGGTAAACGCGTGGCAGATATACAAATGTATATATCACTCAAAGTAGCACGAGAGAATGATGGAAATGAATCCATAAAACCACATTGAAAGAGAAAAGGGAATAATTTTTCTTCGCAGTAATATTTTTATTACCTTTTTCGAAAAATCCGTGCAGGTAAGCGATTCGAACCAGGCACACTGAGGCAGCAAGCACCGCTTTGATCACAGTTAAAAGTATGCCGTTAGTACACTACGCTACGCAGAGAACCAAAAAATTCTCTGAATAAAATAGGTTTTAAGGAACACTTTCGCCAGTTCGAACGGAGACTATGAAAGAAATAGAAAATTAATTGGGAATTCAAAGAATAAATGAGGAATAGGTAAACGCGTGGCAGATATACAAATGTATATATCTCTCAAAGTAGCACGAGAGAATGATGGAAATGAATCCATAAAACCACATTGAAAGAGAAAACGGAATACTTTTTCTTTGCAGTAATATTTTAATTACCTTTTTCGAAAAATCCGTGCAGGTAAGCGATTCGAACCAGGCAAACTGAGGCAGCGAGCACCGCTTTGATCCCAGTTAAAAGTAGGCCGTTAGTACACTACGCTACGCAGAGAACCAAAAAATTCTCTGAATAGAATAACTTTTGAGGAACACTTTCGCCAGTTCGAACGGAGACTATGAAAGAAAAAGAAAATTAATTGGGAATTCAAAGAATAAATGAGGAATAGGAAAACGCGTGGCAGATATACAAATGTATATATCTCTAAAAGTAGCACGAGAGAATGATGGAAATGAATCCATAAAACCACATTGAAAGAGAAAACGGAATAATTTTTCTTCGTAGTAATATTTTTATTACCTTTTTCAAAAAATCCGTGCAGGTAAGCGATTCGAACCAGGCACACTGAGGCAGCAAGCACCGCTTTGATCACAGTTAAAAGTATGCCGTTAGTACACTACGCTACGCAGAGAACCAAAAAATTCTCTGAATAAAATAGCTTTTAAGGAACACTTTCGCCAGTTCGAACGGAGACTATAAAAGAAATAGAAAATTAATTGGGAATTCAAAGAATAAATGAGGAATAGGTAAACGCGTGGCAGATATACAAATGTATATATCTCTCAAAGTAGCACGAGAGAATGATGGAAATGAATCCATAAAACCACATTGAAAGAGAAAAGGGAATAATTTTTCTTTGCAGTAATATTTTTATTACCTTTTTCGAAAAATCCGTGCAGGTAAGCGATTCGAACCAGGCAAACTGAGGCAGCGAGCACCGCTTTGATCACAGTTAAAAGTATGCCGTTAGTACACTACGCTACGCAGAGAACCAAAAAATTCTCTGAATTAAATAGCTTTTAAGGAACACTTTCGCCAGTTCGAACGGAGACTATGAAAGAAATAGAAAATTAATTGGGAATTCAAAGAATAAATGAGGAATAGGTAAACGCGTGGCAGATATACAAATGTATATATCTCTCAAAGTAGCACGAGAGAATGATGGAAATGAATCCATAAAACCACATTGAAAGAGAAAAGGGAATAATTTTTCTTTGCAGTAATATTTTTATTACCTTTTTCGAAAAATCCGTGCAGGTAAGCGATTCGAACCAGGCACACTGAGGCAGCGAGCCCCGCTTTGATCACAGTTAAAAGTATGCTGTTAGTACACTACGCTACGCAGAGAACCAAAAGATTCTCTGAATAGAATAACTTTTGAGGAACCCTTTCGCCATTTCGAACGGAGACTATGAAAGAAATAGAAAATTAATTGGGAATTCAAAGAATAAATGAGGAATAGGTAAACGCGTGGCAGATATACAAATGTATATATCTCTCAAAGTAGCACGAGAGAATGATGGAAATGAATCCACAAAACCGCATTGAAAGAGAAAACGGAATAATTTTTATTTGCAGTAATATTTTTATTACCTTTTTTGAAAAATCCGTGCAGGTAAGGGATTCGAACCAGGCACGCTGAGGCAGCAAGCACTGCTTTGATCACATTAAAAGTATGCCGTTAGTACACTACGCTACGCAGAGAACCAAAATATTCTCTGAATAGAATAGCTTTTAAGGAACACTTTCGCCAGTTCGAACCGAGACTATGAAAGAAATAGAAAATTAATTGGGAATTCAAAGAATAAATGAGGAATAGGTAAACGCGTGGCAGATATACAAATGTATATATCTCTCAAAGTAGCACGAGAGAATAAAGGAAATGAATCCATAAAACCACATTGAAAGAGAAAACGGAATAATTTTTCTTTGCAGTAATATTTTTATTACCTTTTTCGAAAAATCCGTGCAGGTAAGCGATTCGAACCAGGCACACTGAGGCAGCGAGCACCGCTTTGATCACAGTTAAAAGTATGCCGTTAGTACACTACGCTACGCAGAGAACCAAAAAATTCTCTGAATAGAATAGCTTTTAAGGAACACTTTCGCCAGTTCGAACGGAGACTATGAAAGAAATAGAAAATTAATTGGGAATTCAAAGAATAAATGAGGAATAGGTAAACGCGTGGCAGATATACAAATGTATATATCTCTCAAAGTAGCACGAGAGAATGATGGAAATGAATCCATAAAACCACATTGAAAGAGAAAACGGAATAATTTTTCTTTGCAGTAATATTTTTATTACCTTTTTCGAAAAATCCGTGCAGGTAAGCGATTCGAACCAGGCACACTGAGGCAGCGAGCACCGCTTTGATCACAGTTAAAAGTATGCCGTTAGTACACTACGCTACGCAGAGAACCAAAAAATTCTCTGAATTAAATAGCTTTTAAGGAACACTTTCGCCAGTTCGAACGGAGACTATGAAAGAAATAGAAAATTAATTGGGAATTCACAGAATAAATGAGAAATAGGTAAACGCGTGGCAGATATACAAATGTATATATCACTCAAAGTAGCACGAGAGAATGATGGAAATGAATCCATAAAACCACATTGAAAGAGAAAAGGGAATAATTTTTCTTCGCAGTAATATTTTTATTACCTTTTTCGAAAAATCCGTGCAGGTAAGCGATTCGAACCAGGCACACTGAGGCAGCAAGCACCGCTTTGATCACAGTTAAAAGTATGCCGTTAGTACACTACGCTACGCAGAGAACCAAAAAATTCTCTGAATAAAATAGGTTTTAAGGAACACTTTCGCCAGTTCGAACGGAGACTATGAAAGAAATAGAAAATTAATTGGGAATTCAAAGAATAAATGAGGAATAGGTAAACGCGTGGCAGATATACAAATGTATATATCTCTCAAAGTAGCACGAGAGAATGATGGAAATGAATCCATAAAACCACATTGAAAGAGAAAACGGAATACTTTTTCTTTGCAGTAATATTTTAATTACCTTTTTCGAAAAATCCGTGCAGGTAAGCGATTCGAACCAGGCAAACTGAGGCAGCGAGCACCGCTTTGATCCCAGTTAAAAGTAGGCCGTTAGTACACTACGCTACGCAGAGAACCAAAAAATTCTCTGAATAGAATAACTTTTGAGGAACACTTTCGCCAGTTCGAACGGAGACTATGAAAGAAAAAGAAAATTAATTGGGAATTCAAAGAATAAATGAGGAATAGGAAAACGCGTGGCAGATATACAAATGTATATATCTCTCAAAGTAGCACGAGAGAATGATGGAAATGAATCCATAAAACCACATTGAAAGAGAAAACGGAATAATTTTTCTTCGTAGTAATATTTTTATTACCTTTTTCAAAAAATCCGTGCAGGTAAGCGATTCGAACCAGGCACACTGAGGCAGCAAGCACCGCTTTGATCACAGTTAAAAGTATGCCGTTAGTACACTACGCTACGCAGAGAACCAAAAAATTCTCTGAATAAAATAGCTTTTAAGGAACACTTTCGCCAGTTCGAACGGAGACTATAAAAGAAATAGAAAATTAATTGGGAATTCAAAGAATAAATGAGGAATAGGTAAACGCGTGGCAGATATACAAATGTATATATCTCTCAAAGTAGCACGAGAGAATGATGGAAATGAATCCATAAAACCACATTGAAAGAGAAAACGGAATAATTTTTCTTTGCAGTAATATTTTTATTACCTTTTTCGAAAAATCCGTGCAGGTAAGCGATTCGAACCAGGCACACTGAGGCAGCGAGCACCGCTTTGATCACAGTTAAAAGTATGCCGTTAGTACACTACGCTACGCAGAGAACCAAAAAATTCTCTGAATAGAATAACTTTTGATGAACACTTTCGCCAGTTCGAACGGAGACTATGAAAGAAATAGAAAATTAATTGGGAATTCAAAGAATAAATGAGGAATAGGTAAACGCGTGGCAGATATACAAATGTATATATCTCTTAAAGTAGCACGAGAGAATGATGGAAATGAATCCACAAAACCACATTGAAAGAGAAAACGGAATAATTTTTCTTTGCAGTAATATTTTTATTACCTTTTTCGAAAAATCCGTGCAGGTGAGCGATTCGAACCAGGCACACTGAGGCAGCAAGCACCGCTTTGATCACAGTTAAAAGTATGCCGTTAGTACACTACGCTACGCAGAGAACCAAAAAATTCTCTGAATAGAATAGATTTTAAGGAACACTTTCGCCAGTTCGAACGGAGACTATAAAAGAAATAGAAAATTAATTGGGAATTCAAAGAATAAATGAGGAATAGGTAAACGCATGGCAGATATACAAATGTATATATCTCTCAAAGTAGCACGAGAGAATGATGGAAATGAATCCATAAAACCACATTGAAAGAGAAAAGGGAATAATTTTTCTTTGCAGTAATATTTTTATTACCTTTTTCGAAAAATCCGTGCAGGTAAGCGATTCGAACCAGGCAAACTGAGGCAGCGAGCACCGCTTTGATCACAGTTAAAAGTATGCCGTTAGTACACTACGCTACGCAGAGAACCAAAATATTCTCTGAATTAAATAGCTTTTAAGGAACACTTTCGCCAGTTCGAACGGAGACTATGAAAGAAATAGAAAATTAATTGGGAATTCAAAGAATAAATGAGGAATAGGTAAACGCGTGGCAGATATACAAATGTATATATCTCTCAAAGTAGCACGAGAGAATGATGGAAATGAATCCATAAAACCACATTGAAAGAGAAAAGGGAATAATTTTTCTTTGCAGTAATATTTTTATTACCTTTTTCGAAAAATCCGTGCAGGTAAGCGATTCGAACCAGGCACACTGAGGCAGCGAGCACCGCTTTGATCACAGTTAAAAGTATGCTGTTAGTACACTACGCTACGCAGAGAACCAAAAAATTCTCTGAATAGAATAACTTTTGATGAACCCTTTCGCCAGTTCGAACGGAGACTATGAAAGAAATAGAAAATTAATTGGGAATTCAAAGAATAAATGAGGAATAGGTAAACGCGTGGCAGATATACAAATGTATATATCTCTCAAAGTAGCACGAGAGAATGATGGAAATGAATCCACAAAACCGCATTGAAAGAGAAAACGGAATAATTTTTATTTGCAGTAATATTTTTATTACCTTTTTTGAAAAATCCGTGCAGGTAAGGGATTCGAACCAGGCACGCTGAGGCAGCAAGCACTGCTTTGATCACATTAAAAGTATGCCGTTAGTACACTACGCTACGCAGAGAACCAAAATATTCTCTGAATAGAATAGCTTTTAAGGAACACTTTCGCCAGTTCGAACCGAGACTATGAAAGAAATAGAAAATTAATTGGGAATTCAAAGAATAAATGAGGAATAGGTAAACGCGTGGCAGATATACAAATGTATATATCTCTCAAAGTAGCACGAGAGAATGATGGAAATGAATCCATAAAACCACATTGAAAGAGAAAACGGAATAATTTTTCTTTGCAGTAATATTTTTATTACCTTTTTCGAAAAATCCGTGCAGGTAAGCGATTCGAAACAGGCACACTGAGGCAGCGAGCACCGCTTTGATCACAGTTAAAAGTATGCCGTTAGTACACTACGCTACGCAGAGAACCAAAAAATTCTCTGAATAGAATAACTTTTGAGGAACACTTTCGCCAGTTCGAACGGAGACTATGAAAGAAATAGAAAATTGATTGGGAATTCAAAGAATAAATGAGGAATAGGTAAACGCGTGGCAGATATACAAATGTATATATCTCTCAAAGTAGCACGAGAGAATGATGGAAATGAATCCATAAAACCACATTGAAAGAAAAAACGGAATAATTTTTCTTCGCAGTAATATTTTTATTACCTTTTTCGAAAAATCCGTGCAGGTAAGCGATTCGAACCAGGCACACTGAAGCAGCGAGCACCGCTTTGATCACAGTTAAAAGTATGCCGTTAGTACACTACGCTACGCAGAGAACCAAAAAATTCTCTGAATAGAATAACTTTTGATGAACACTTTCGCCAGTTCGAACGGAGACTATGAAAGAAATAGAAAATTAATTGGGAATTCAAAGAATAAATGAGGAATAGGTAAACGCGTGGCAGATATACAAATGTATATATCTCTCAAAGTAGCACGAGAGAATGATGGAAATGAATCCACAAAACCACATTGAAAGAGAAAACGGAATAATTTTTCTTTGCAGTAATATTTTTATTACCTTTTTCGAAAAATCCGTGCAGGTGAGCGATTCGAACCAGGCACACTGAGGCAGCAAGCACCGCTTTGATCACAGTTAAAAGTATGCCGTTAGTACACTACGCTACGCAGAGAACCAAAAAATTCTCTGAATAGAATAGATTTTAAGGAACACTTTCGCCAGTTCGAACGGAGACTATAAAAGAAATAGAAAATTAATTGGGAATTCAAAGAATAAATGAGGAATAGGTAAACGCATGGCAGATATACAAATGTATATATCTCTCAAAGTAGCACGAGAGAATGATGGAAATGAATCCATAAAACCACATTGAAAGAGAAAACGGAATAATTTTTCTTTGCAGTAATATTTTTATTACCTTTTTCGAAAAATCCGTGCAGGTAAGCGATTCGAACCAGGCAAACTGAGGCAGCGAGCACCGCTTTGATCACAGTTAAAAGTATGCCGTTAGTACACTACGCTACGCAGAGAACCAAAAAATTCTCTGAATTAAATAGCTTTTAAGGAACACTTTCGCCAGTTCGAACGGAGACTATGAAAGAAATAGAAAATTAATTGGGAATTCAAAGAATAAATGAGGAATAGGTAAACGCGTGGCAGATATACAAATGTATATATCTCTCAAAGTAGCACGAGAGAATGATGGAAATGAATCCATAAAACCACATTGAAAGAGAAAAGGGAATAATTTTTCTTTGCAGTAATATTTTTATTACCTTTTTCGAAAAATCCGTGCAGGTAAGCGATTCGAACCAGGCACACTGAGGCAGCGAGCACCGCTTTGATCACAGTTAAAAGTATGCTGTTAGTACACTACGCTACGCAGAGAACCAAAAAATTCTCTGAATAGAATAACTTTTGAGGAACCCTTTCGCCATTTCGAACGGAGACTATGAAAGAAATAGAAAATTAATTGGGAATTCAAAGAATAAATGAGGAATAGGTAAACGCGTGGCAGATATACAAATGTATATATCTCTCAAAGTAGCACGAGAGAATAATGGAAATGAATCCATAAAACCACATTGAAAGAGAAAAGGGAATAATTTTTCTTTGCAGTAATATTTTTATTACCTTTTTCGAAAAATCCGTGCAGGTAAGCGATTCGAACCAGGCACACTGAGGCACCGAGCACCGCTTTGATCACAGTTAAAAGTATGCTGTTAGTACACTACGCTACGCAGAGAACCAAAAAATTCTCTGAATAGAATAACTTTTGATGAACCCTTTCGCCAGTTCGAACGGAGACTATGAAAGAAATAGAAAAATAATTGGGAATTCAAAGAATAAATGAGGAATAGGTAAACGCGTGGCAGATATACAAATGTATATATCTCTCAAAGTAGCACGAGAGAATGATGGAAATGAATCCACAAAACCACATTGAAAGAGAAAACGGAATAATTTTTATTTGCAGTAATATTTTTATTACCTTTTTTGAAAAATCCGTGCAGGTAAGGGATTCGAACCAGGCACGCTGAGGCAGCAAGCACTGCTTTGATCACATTAAAAGTATGCCGTTAGTACACTACGCTACGCAGAGAACCAAAAAATTCTCTAAATAGAATAGCTTTTAAGGAACACTTTCGCCAGTTCGAACCGAGACTATGAAAGAAATAGAAAATTAATTGGGAATTCAAAGAATAAATGAGGAATAGGTAAACGCGTGGCAGATATACAAATGTATATATCTCTCAAAGTAGCACGAGAGAATGATGGAAATGAATCCATAAAACCACATTGAAAGAGAAAAGGGAATAATTTTTCTTTGCAGTAATATTTTTATTACCTTTTTCGAAAAATCCGTGCAGGTAAGCGATTCGAACCAGGCACACTGAGGCAGCGAGCACCGCTTTGATCACAGTTAAAAGTATGCTGTTAGTACACTACGCTACGCAGAGAACCAAAAAATTCTCTGAATAGAATAGCTTTTAAGGAACCCTTTCGCCATTTCGAACGGAGACTATGAAAGAAATAGAAAATTAATTGGGAATTCAAAGTTTAAATGAGGAATAGGTAAACGCGTGGCAGATATACAAATGTATATATCTCTCAAAGTAGCACGAGAGAATGATGGAAATGAATCCACAAAACCGCATTGAAAGAGAAAACGGAATAATTTTTATTTGCAGTAATATTTTTATTACCTTTTTTGAAAAATCCGTGCAGGTAAGGGATTCGAACCAGGCACGCTGAGGCAGCAAGCACTGCTTTGATCACATTTAAAGTATGCCGTTAGTACACTACGCTACGCAGAGAACCAAAATATTCTCTGAATAGAATAGCTTTTAAGGAACACTTTCGCCAGTTCGAACCGAGACTATGAAAGAAATAGAAAATTAATTGGGAATTCAAAGAATAAATGAGGAATAGGTAAACGCGTGGCAGATATACAAATGTATATATCTCTCAAAGTAGCACGAGAGAATAAAGGAAATGAATCCATAAAACCACATTGAAAGAGAAAACGGAATAATTTTTCTTTGCAGTAATATTTTTATTACCTTTTTCGAAAAATCCGTGCAGGTAAGCGATTCGAAACAGGCACACTGAGGCAGCGAGCACCGCTTTGATCACAGTTAAAAGTATGCCGTTAGTACACTACGCTACGCAGAGAACCAAAAAATTCTCTGAATAGAATAACTTTTGAGGAACACTTTCGCCAGTTCGAACGGAGACTATGAAAGAAATAGAAAATTGATTGGGAATTCAAAGAATAAATGAGGAATAGGTAAACGCGTGGCAGATATACAAATGTATATATCTCTCAAAGTAGCCCGAGAGAATGATGGAAATGAATCCATAAAACCACATTGAAAGAAAAAACGGAATAATTTTTCTTCGCAGTAATATTTTTATTACCTTTTTCGAAAAATCCGTGCAGGTAAGCGATTCGAACCAGGCACACTGAAGCAGCGAGCACCGCTTTGATCACAGTTAAAAGTATGCCGTTAGTACACTACGCTACGCAGAGAACCAAAAAATTCTCTGAATAGAATAACTTTTGATGAACACTTTCGCCAGTTCGAACGGAGACTATGAAAGAAATAGAAAATTAATTGGGAATTCAAAGAATAAATGAGGAATAGGTAAACGCGTGGCAGATATACAAATGTATATATCTCTTAAAGTAGCACGAGAGAATGATGGAAATGAATCCACAAAACCACATTGAAAGAGAAAACGGAATAATTTTTCTTTGCAGTAATATTTTTATTACCTTTTTCGAAAAATCCGTGCAGGTGAGCGATTCGAACCAGGCACACTGAGGCAGCAAGCACCGCTTTGATCACAGTTAAAAGTATGCCGTTAGTACACTACGCTACGCAGAGAACCAAAAAATTCTCTGAATAGAATAGATTTTAAGGAACACTTTCGCCAGTTCGAACGGAGACTATAAAAGAAATAGAAAATTAATTGGGAATTCAAAGAATAAATGAGGAATAGGTAAACGCATGGCAGATATACAAATGTATATATCTCTCAAAGTAGCACGAGAGAATGATGGAAATGAATCCATAAAACCACATTGAAAGAGAAAAGGGAATAATTTTTCTTTGCAGTAATATTTTTATTACCTTTTTCGAAAAATCCGTGCAGGTAAGCGATTCGAACCAGGCAAACTGAGGCAGCGAGCACCGCTTTGATCACAGTTAAAAGTATGCCGTTAGTACACTACGCTACGCAGACAACCAAAAAATTCTCTGAATTAAATAGCTTTTAAGGAACACTTTCGCCAGTTCGAACGGAGACTATGAAAGAAATAGAAAATTAATTGGGAATTCAAAGAATAAATGAGGAATAGGTAAACGCGTGGCAGATATACAAATGTATATATCTCTCAAAGTAGCACGAGAGAATGATGGAAATGAATCCATAAAACCACATTGAAAGAGAAAAGGGAATAATTTTTCTTTGCAGTAATATTTTTATTACCTTTTTCGAAAAATCCGTGCAGGTAAGCGATTCGAACCAGGCACACTGAGGCAGCGAGCACCGCTTTGATCACAGTTAAAAGTATGCTGTTAGTACACTACGCTACGCAGAGAACCAAAAAATTCTCTGAATAGAATAACTTTTGAGGAACCCTTTCGCCATTTCGAACGGAGACTATGAAAGAAATAGAAAATTAATTGGGAATTCAAAGAATAAATGAGGAATAGGTAAACGCATGGCAGATATACAAATGTATATATCTCTCAAAGTAGCACGAGAGAATGATGGAAATGAATCCATAAAACCACATTGAAAGAGAAAACGGAATAATTTTTCTTTGCAGTAATATTTTTATTACCTTTTTCGAAAAATCCGTGCAGGTAAGCGATTCGAACCAGGCAAACTGAGGCAGCGAGCACCGCTTTGATCACAGTTAAAAGTATGCCGTTAGTACACTACGCTACGCAGAGAACCAAAAAATTCTCTGAATTAAATAGCTTTTAAGGAACACTTTCGCCAGTTCGAACGGAGACTATGAAAGAAATAGAAAATTAATTGGGAATTCAAAGAATAAATGAGGAATAGGTAAACGCGTGGCAGATATACAAATGTATATATCTCTCAAAGTAGCACGAGAGAATGATGGAAATGAATCCATAAAACCACATTGAAAGAGAAAAGGGAATAATTTTTCTTTGCAGTAATATTTTTATTACCTTTTTCGAAAAATCCGTGCAGGTAAGCGATTCGAACCAGGCACACTGAGGCAGCGAGCACCGCTTTGATCACAGTTAAAAGTATGCTGTTAGTACACTACGCTACGCAGAGAACCAAAAAATTCTCTGAATAGAATAACTTTTGAGGAACCCTTTCGCCATTTCGAACGGAGACTATGAAAGAAATAGAAAATTAATTGGGAATTCAAAGAATAAATGAGGAATAGGTAAACGCGTGGCAGATATACAAATGTATATATCTCTCAAAGTAGCACGAGAGAATAATGGAAATGAATCCATAAAACCACATTGAAAGAGAAAAGGGAATAATTTTTCTTTGCAGTAATATTTTTATTACCTTTTTCGAAAAATCCGTGCAGGTAAGCGATTCGAACCAGGCACACTGAGGCAGCGAGCACCGCTTTGATCACAGTTAAAAGTATGCTGTTAGTACACTACGCTACGCAGAGAACCAAAAAATTCTCTGAATAGAATAACTTTTGATGAACCCTTTCGCCAGTTCGAACGGAGACTATGAAAGAAATAGAAAAATAATTGGGAATTCAAAGAATAAATGAGGAATAGGTAAACGCGTGGCAGATATACAAATGTATATATCTCTCAAAGTAGCACGAGAGAATGATGGAAATGAATCCACAAAACCACATTGAAAGAGAAAACGGAATAATTTTTATTTGCAGTAATATTTTTATTACCTTTTTTGAAAAATCCGTGCAGGTAAGGGATTCGAACCAGGCACGCTGAGGCAGCAAGCACTGCTTTGATCACATTAAAAGTATGCCGTTAGTACACTACGCTACGCAGAGAACCAAAAAATTCTCTAAATAGAATAGCTTTTAAGGAACACTTTCGCCAGTTCGAACCGAGACTATGAAAGAAATAGAAAATTAATTGGGAATTCAAAGAATAAATGAGGAATAGGTAAACGCGTGGCAGATATACAAATGTATATATCTCTCAAAGTAGCACGAGAGAATGATGGAAATGAATCCATAAAACCACATTGAAAGAGAAAAGGGAATAATTTTTCTTTGCAGTAATATTTTTATTACCTTTTTCGAAAAATCCGTGCAGGTAAGCGATTCGAACCAGGCACACTGAGGCAGCGAGCACCGCTTTGATCACAGTTAAAAGTATGCTGTTAGTACACTACGCTACGCAGAGAACCAAAAAATTCTCTGAATAGAATAGCTTTTAAGGAACCCTTTCGCCATTTCGAACGGAGACTATGAAAGAAATAGAAAATTAATTGGGAATTCAAAGTTTAAATGAGGAATAGGTAAACGCGTGGCAGATATACAAATGTATATATCTCTCAAAGTAGCACGAGAGAATGATGGAAATGAATCCACAAAACCGCATTGAAAGAGAAAACGGAATAATTTTTATTTGCAGTAATATTTTTATTACCTTTTTTGAAAAATCCGTGCAGGTAAGGGATTCGAACCAGGCACGCTGAGGCAGCAAGCACTGCTTTGATCACATTTAAAGTATGCCGTTAGTACACTACGCTACGCAGAGAACCAAAATATTCTCTGAATAGAATAGCTTTTAAGGAACACTTTCGCCAGTTCGAACCGAGACTATGAAAGAAATAGAAAATTAATTGGGAATTCAAAGAATAAATGAGGAATAGGTAAACGCGTGGCAGATATACAAATGTATATATCTCTCAAAGTAGCACGAGAGAATAAAGGAAATGAATCCATAAAACCACATTGAAAGAGAAAACGGAATAATTTTTCTTTGCAGTAATATTTTTATTACCTTTTTCGAAAAATCCGTGCAGGTAAGCGATTCGAAACAGGCACACTGAGGCAGCGAGCACCGCTTTGATCACAGTTAAAAGTATGCCGTTAGTACACTACGCTACGCAGAGAACCAAAAAATTCTCTGAATAGAATAACTTTTGAGGAACACTTTCGCCAGTTCGAACGGAGACTATGAAAGAAATAGAAAATTGATTGGGAATTCAAAGAATAAATGAGGAATAGGTAAACGCGTGGCAGATATACAAATGTATATATCTCTCAAAGTAGCACGAGAGAATGATGGAAATGAATCCATAAAACCACATTGAAAGAAAAAACGGAATAATTTTTCTTCGCAGTAATATTTTTATTACCTTTTTCGAAAAATCCGTGCAGGTAAGCGATTCGAACCAGGCACACTGAAGCAGCGAGCACCGCTTTGATCACAGTTAAAAGTATGCCGTTAGTACACTACGCTACGCAGAGAACCAAAAAATTCTCTGAATAGAATAACTTTTGATGAACACTTTCGCCAGTTCGAACGGAGACTATGAAAGAAATAGAAAATTAATTGGGAATTCAAAGAATAAATGAGGAATAGGTAAACGCGTGGCAGATATACAAATGTATATATCTCTTAAAGTAGCACGAGAGAATGATGGAAATGAATCCACAAAACCACATTGAAAGAGAAAACGGAATAATTTTTCTTTGCAGTAATATTTTTATTACCTTTTTCGAAAAATCCGTGCAGGTGAGCGATTCGAACCAGGCACACTGAGGCAGCAAGCACCGCTTTGATCACAGTTAAAAGTATGCCGTTAGTACACTACGCTACGCAGAGAACCAAAAAATTCTCTGAATAGAATAGATTTTAAGGAACACTTTCGCCAGTTCGAACGGAGACTATAAAAGAAATAGAAAATTAATTGGGAATTCAAAGAATAAATGAGGAATAGGTAAACGCATGGCAGATATACAAATGTATATATCTCTCAAAGTAGCACGAGAGAATGATGGAAATGAATCCATAAAACCACATTGAAAGAGAAAAGGGAATAATTTTTCTTTGCAGTAATATTTTTATTACCTTTTTCGAAAAATCCGTGCAGGTAAGCGATTCGAACCAGGCAAACTGAGGCAGCGAGCACCGCTTTGATCACAGTTAAAAGTATGCCGTTAGTACACTACGCTACGCAGACAACCAAAAAATTCTCTGAATTAAATAGCTTTTAAGGAACACTTTCGCCAGTTCGAACGGAGACTATGAAAGAAATAGAAAATTAATTGGGAATTCAAAGAATAAATGAGGAATAGGTAAACGCGTGGCAGATATACAAATGTATATATCTCTCAAAGTAGCACGAGAGAATGATGGAAATGAATCCATAAAACCACATTGAAAGAGAAAAGGGAATAATTTTTCTTTGCAGTAATATTTTTATTACCTTTTTCGAAAAATCCGTGCAGGTAAGCGATTCGAACCAGGCACACTGAGGCAGCGAGCACCGCTTTGATCACAGTTAAAAGTATGCTGTTAGTACACTACGCTACGCAGAGAACCAAAAAATTCTCTGAATAGAATAACTTTTGAGGAACCCTTTCGCCATTTCGAACGGAGACTATGAAAGAAATAGAAAATTAATTGGGAATTCAAAGAATAAATGAGAAATAGGTAAACGCTTGGCAGATATACAAATGTATATATCTCTCAAAGTAGCACGAGAGAATAATGGAAATGAATCCATAAAACCACATTGAAAGAGAAAAGGGAATAATTTTTCTTTGCAGTAATATTTTTATTACCTTTTTCGAAAAATCCGTGCAGGTAAGCGATTCGAACCAGGCACACTGAGGCAGCGAGCACCGCTTTGATCACAGTTAAAAGTATGCTGTTAGTACACTACGCTACGCAGAGAACCAAAAAATTCTCTGAATAGAATAACTTTTGATGAACCCTTTCGCCAGTTCGAACGGAGACTATGAAAGAAATAGAAAAATAATTGGGAATTCAAAGAATAAATGAGGAATAGGTAAACGCGTGGCAGATATACAAATGTATATATCTCTCAAAGTAGCACGAGAGAATGATGGAAATGAATCCACAAAACCACATTGAAAGAGAAAACGGAATAATTTTTATTTGCAGTAATATTTTTATTACCTTTTTTGAAAAATCCGTGCAGGTAAGGGATTCGAACCAGGCACGCTGAGGCAGCAAGCACTGCTTTGATCACATTAAAAGTATGCCGTTAGTACACTACGCTACGCAGAGAACCAAAAAATTCTCTGAATAGAATAACTTTTGAGGAACCCTTTCGCCATTTCGAACGGAGACTATGAAAGAAATAGAAAATTAATTGGGAATTCAAAGAATAAATGAGAAATAGGTAAACGCGTGGCAGATATACAAATGTATATATCTCTCAAAGTAGCACGAGAGAATAATGGAAATGAATCCATAAAACCACATTGAAAGAGAAAAGGGAATAATTTTTCTTTGCAGTAATATTTTTATTACCTTTTTCGAAAAATCCGTGCAGGTAAGCGATTCGAACCAGGCACACTGAGGCAGCGAGCACCGCTTTGATCACAGTTAAAAGTATGCTGTTAGTACACTACGCTACGCAGAGAACCAAAAAATTCTCTGAATAGAATAACTTTTGATGAACCCTTTCGCCAGTTCGAACGGAGACTATGAAAGAAATAGAAAAATAATTGGGAATTCAAAGAATAAATGAGGAATAGGTAAACGCGTGGCAGATATACAAATGTATATATCTCTCAAAGTAGCACGAGAGAATGATGGAAATGAATCCACAAAACCACATTGAAAGAGAAAACGGAATAATTTTTCTTTGCAGTAATATTTTTATTACCTTTTTCGAAAAATCCGTGCAGGTAAGCGATTCGAACCAGGCACACTGAGGCAGCGAGCACCGCTTTGATCACAGTTAAAAGTATGCTGTTAGTACACTACGCTACGCAGAGAACCAAAAAATTCTCTGAATAGAATTGCTTTTAAGGAACCCTTTCGCCATTTCGAACGGAGACTATGAAAGAAATAGAAAATTAATTGGGAATTCAAAGAATAAATGAGGAATAGGTAAACGCGTGGCAGATATACAAATGTATATATCTCTCAAAGTAGCACGAGAGAATGATGGAAATGAATCCACAAAACCGCATTGAAAGAGAAAACGGAATAATTTTTATTTGCAGTAATATTTTTATTACCTTTTTTGAAAAATCCGTGCAGGTAAGGGATTCGAACCAGGCACGCTGAGGCAGCAAGCACTGCTTTGATCACATTTAAAGTATGCCGTTAGTACACTACGCTACGCAGAGAACCAAAATATTCTCTGAATAGAATAGCTTTTAAGGAACACTTTCGCCAGTTCGAACCGAGACTATGAAAGAAATAGAAAATTAATTGGGAATTCAAAGAATAAATGAGGAATAGGTAAACGCGTGGCAGATATACAAATGTATATATCTCTCAAAGTAGCACGAGAGAATAAAGGAAATGAATCCATAAAACCACATTGAAAGAGAAAACGGAATAATTTTTCTTTGCAGTAATATTTTTATTACCTTTTTCGAAAAATCCGTGCAGGTAAGCGATTCGAAACAGGCACACTGAGGCAGCGAGCACCGCTTTGATCACAGTTAAAAGTATGCCGTTAGTACAGTGGCGGCAACAAAAAAAGTGACATTGAATATTGGCAACAGAAATCGATACACAAAATCGCTTTCACTATTTTACTTGCCAACAATCCAATGAAAATGTGCGGAGCTTATGCCGCAAGTGGACGACTCTCCTGGGCTAAGACAACAGAACTGCGCTCTATTGGAACTCAGTGTCTCGTTTGAGCTCGTACAACGAGGTTTTAGTATATGGCACTCCAGCGTGCTGATTATCTGCATTCGTGCCTACATTTGACGTGCTATAACTTCTGTGCAAGTGGATACAATGGGGTGGAAAAAGCTTTCTATGACAGAGAAAAGCCGTGCCTTGACCCTATTAGAGCAGGAAAAGTCTTTTATTGATGTAGCAGCAGATTTAGTAACCTCAAAAATACGATTCATCGCCTAAAACGTGCAGCTGAGTTATTGCCACCAGGTACCATACCAAAGAGGAAGGAGGGCATTGGTGCAGCTAGGAAGACATCTCCAAGGACTGATAATATCCTAAGGCGTAAAGTGATGTCAGACCCTTCTGTAACCTCCGCTTCAATCAAGAAAAAACACCCAGACCTCCTCCAGAACGTTGCCCTCAGGACCATCAGTCATCGCTTACAGAAGGACTTAGGCCTACCGTCTCGCCGCGCTGCCAAGAAGCCACTTCTTACCAAGGCTATGAAGATGGAAAGGCTCAATTTTTGCAAGACCTATAAACATTGGACAGCTGCCCATTGGAAGAAGGTCATGTTCAGTGATGAGAGCACCTTTAGGCTGGTCAGAGGAGAGTAAAAGATCGTGCGTCGTCCCAGCACTGTGTCTCGGGATGACCCGAAATATACCGTGAAAACTGTGAAGCACCCTGATAGTGTGATGGTGTGGGGTGCCTTTAGTGGAAAAAAGGGCAGAGGAGGTCTGTACTTCCTTGCCAAGAATGTAGCCATGAGGGGGACTAACTATCTTGAAGTTTTGAGGCAGCACATGCTGCCATTTTGGGAAATTCATCAGTGTGAATTTTTCATGTATGATGGTGCCCCTGCTCACAGGTCCCAGTTAGTAAAAAGGTTCTTCAATGATAATAATATTAGTGTTTTGGAGTGGCCTGGTAATTTCCTGGACCTAAATCCTATTGAGAATGCTTGGAATCTGATGAAATCCAAAGTTCAAGAGACAGCACCCAGCAGCATCAAGGACCTGATAGAATCACTGAAGCAGATCTGGGTTACGATCGACCCCACCTACTTCGCAAACCTCACTGAATCAATGCCCAATCGACTCAGGATGGTCATCAAGTGCAAGGGCAACATGACCAAGTAATAACTTTCATGAAATATTCATAATAAAATATGTAAGTTACATTTTTCTTTTTTATTTTCCCCGAATTGTCACATGTCACTTTTTTTGTTGCCGCCACTGTACACTACGCTACGCAGAGAACCAAAAAATTCTCTGAATAGAATAACTTTTGAGGAACACTTTCGCCAGTTCGAACGGAGACTATGAAAGAAATAGAAAATTGATTGGGAATTCAAAGAATAAATGAGGAATAGGTAAACGCGTGGCAGATATACAAATGTATATATCTCTCAAAGTAGCACGAGAGAATGATGGAAATGAATCCATAAAACCACATTGAAAGAAAAAACGGAATAATTTTTCTTCGCAGTAATATTTTTATTACCTTTTTCGAAAAATCCGTGCAGGTAAGCGATTCGAACCAGGCACACTGAAGCAGCGAGCACCGCTTTGATCACAGTTAAAAGTATGCCGTTAGTACACTACGCTACGCAGAGAACCAAAAAATTCTCTGAATAGAATAACTTTTGATGAACACTTTCGCCAGTTCGAACGGAGACTATGAAAGAAATAGAAAATTAATTGGGAATTCAAAGAATAAATGAGGAATAGGTAAACGCGTGGCAGATATACAAATGTATATATCTCTTAAAGTAGCACGAGAGAATGATGGAAATGAATCCACAAAACCACATTGAAAGAGAAAACGGAATAATTTTTCTTTGCAGTAATATTTTTATTACCTTTTTCGAAAAATCCGTGCAGGTGAGCGATTCGAACCAGGCACACTGAGGCAGCAAGCACCGCTTTGATCACAGTTAAAAGTATGCCGTTATTACACTACGCTACGCAGAGAACCAAAAAATTCTCTGAATAGAATAGATTTTAAGGAACACTTTCGCCAGTTCGAACGGAGACTATAAAAGAAATAGAAAATTAATTGGGAATTCAAAGAATAAATGAGGAATAGGTAAACGCATGGCAGATATACAAATGTATATATCTCTCAAAGTAGCACGAGAGAATGATGGAAATGAATCCATAAAACCACATTGAAAGAGAAAAGGGAATAATTTTTCTTTGCAGTAATATTTTTATTACCTTTTTCGAAAAATCCGTGCAGGTAAGCGATTCGAACCAGGCAAACTGAGGCAGCGAGCACCGCTTTGATCACAGTTAAAAGTATGCCGTTAGTACACTACGCTACGCAGAGAAACAAAAGATTCTCTGA
Organism: Ceratothoa steindachneri; assembly: GCA_963969495.1. Classification (NCBI taxonomy): domain Eukaryota; kingdom Metazoa; phylum Arthropoda; class Malacostraca; order Isopoda; family Cymothoidae; genus Ceratothoa; species Ceratothoa steindachneri. The sequence goes on along the minus strand of OZ018319.1, from coordinate 127,711,253 downwards.
ATTAAATAGCTTTTAAGGAACACTTTCGCCAGTTCGAACGGAGACTATGAAAGAAATAGAAAATTAATTGGGAATTCAAAGAATAAATGAGGAATAGGTAAACGCGTGGCAGATATACAAATGTATATATCTCTCAAAGTAGCACGAGAGAATGATGGAAATGAATCCATAAAACCACATTGAAAGAGAAAAGGGAATAATTTTTCTTTGCAGTAATATTTTTATTACCTTTTTCGAAAAATCCGTGCAGGTAAGCGATTCGAACCAGGCACACTGAGGCAGCGAGCACCGCTTTGATCACAGTTAAAAGTATGCTGTTAGTACACTACGCTACGCAGAGAACCAAAAAATTCTCTGAATAGAATAACTTTTGAGGAACCCTTTCGCCATTTCGAACGGAGACTATGAAAGAAATAGAAAATTAATTGGGAATTCAAAGAATAAATGAGGAATAGGTAAACGCGTGGCAGATATACAAATGTATATATCTCTCAAAGTAGCACGAGAGAATGATGGAAATGAATCCACAAAACCGCATTGAAAGAGAAAACGGAATAATTTTTATTTGCAGTAATATTTTTATTACCTTTTTTGAAAAATCCGTGCAGGTAAGGGATTCGAACCAGGCACGCTGAGGCAGCAAGCACTGCTTTGATCACATTAAAAGTATGCCGTTAGTACACTACGCTACGCAGAGAACCAAAATATTCTCTGAATAGAATAGCTTTTAAGGAACACTTTCGCCAGTTCGAACCGAGACTATGAAAGAAATAGAAAATTAATTGGGAATTCAAAGAATAAATGAGGAATAGGTAAACGCGTGGCAGATATACAAATGTATATATCTCTCAAAGTAGCACGAGAGAATAAAGGAAATGAATCCATAAAACCACATTGAAAGAGAAAACGGAATAATTTTTCTTTGCAGTAATATTTTTATTACCTTTTTCGAAAAATCCGTGCAGGTAAGCGATTCGAACCAGGCACACTGAGGCAGCGAGCACCGCTTTGATCACAGTTAAAAGTATGCCGTTAGTACACTACGCTACGCAGAGAACCAAAAAATTCTCTGAATAGAATAACTTTTGAGGAACACTTTCGCCAGTTCGAACGGAGACTATGAAAGAAATAGAAAATTGATTGGGAATTCAAAGAATAAATGAGGAATAGGTAAACGCGTGGCAGATATACAAATGTATATATCTCTCAAAGTAGCAGGAGAGAATGATGGAAATGAATCCACAAAACCACATTGAAAGAGAAAACGGAATAATTTTTCTTTGCAGTAATATTTTTATTACCTTTTTCGAAAAATCCGTGCAGGTAAGCGATTCGAACCAGGCACACTGAGGCAGCAAGCACCGCTTTGATCACAGTTAAAAGTATGCCGTTAGTACACTACGCTACGCAGAGAACCAAAAAATTCTCTGAATAGAATAGCTTTTAAGGAAACTTTCGCCAGTTCGAACGAAGACTATAAAAGAAATAGAAAATTAATTGGGAATTCAAAGAATAAATGAGGAAAAGGTAAACGCGTGGCAGATATACAAATGTATATATCTCTCAAAGTAGCACGAGAGAATGATGGAAATGAATCCATAAAACCACATTGAAAGAGAAAAGGGAATAATTTTTCTTTGCAGTAATATTTTTATTACCTTTCTCGAAAAATCCGTGCAGGTAAGCGATTCTAACCAGGCACACTGAGGCAGCGAGCCCCGCTTTGATCACAGTTAAAAGTATGCCGTTAGTACACTACGCTACGCAGAGAACCAAAAAATTCTCTGAATAGAATAGCTTTTAAGGAACACTTTCGCCAGTTCGAACGGAGACTATGAAAGAAATAGAAAATTAATTGGGAATTCAAAGAATAAATGAGGAATAGGTAAACGCGTGGCAGATATACAAATGTATATATCTCTCAAAGTAGCACGAGAGAATGATGGAAATGAATCCATAAAACCACATTGAAAGAGAAAACGGAATAATTTTTCTTTGCAGTAATATTTTTATTACCTTTTTCGAAAAATCCGTGCAGGTAAGCGATTCGAACCAGGCACACTGAGGCAGCGAGCACCGCTTTGATCACAGTTAAAAGTATGCCGTTAGTACACTACGCTACGCAGAGAACCAAAAAATTCTCTGAATTAAATAGCTTTTAAGGAACACTTTCGCCAGTTCGAACGGAGACTATGAAAGAAATAGAAAATTAATTGGGAATTCACAGAATAAATGAGAAATAGGTAAACGCGTGGCAGATATACAAATGTATATATCCCTCAAAGTAGCACGAGAGAATGATGGAAATGAATCCATAAAACCACATTGAAAGAGAAAACGGAATAATTTTTCTTCGCAGTAATATTTTTATTACCTTTTTCGAAAAATCCGTGCAGGTAAGCGATTCGAACCAGGCACACTGAGGCAGCAAGCACCGCTTTGATCACAGTTAAAAGTATGCCGTTAGTACACTACGCTACGCAGAGAACCAAAAAATTCTCTGAATAAAATAGGTTTTAAGGAACACTTTCGCCAGTTCGAACGGAGACTATGAAAGAAATAGAAAATTAATTGGGAATTCAAAGAATAAATGAGGAATAGGTAAACGCGTGGCAGATATACAAATGTATATATCTCTCAAAGTAGCACGAGAGAATGATGGAAATGAATCCATAAAACCACATTGAAAGAGAAAACGGAATACTTTTTCTTTGCAGTAATATTTTAATTACCTTTTTCGAAAAATCCGTGCAGGTAAGCGATTCGAACCAGGCAAACTGAGGCAGCGAGCACCGCTTTGATCCCAGTTAAAAGTAGGCCGTTAGTACACTACGCTACGCAGAGAACCAAAAAATTCTCTGAATAGAATAACTTTTGAGGAACACGTTCGCCAGTTCGAACGGAGACTATGAAAGAAAAAGAAAATTAATTGGGAATTCAAAGAATAAATGAGGAATAGGAAAACGCGTGGCAGATATACAAATGTATATATCTCTCAAAGTAGCACGAGAGAATGATGGAAATGAATCCATAAAACCACATTGAAAGAGAAAACGGAATAATTTTTCTTCGTAGTAATATTTTTATTACCTTTTTCAAAAAATCCGTGCAGGTATGCGATTCGAACCAGGCACACTGAGGCAGCAAGCACCGCTTTGATCACAGTTAAAAGTATGCCGTTAGTACACTACGCTACGCAGAGAACCAAAAAATTCTCTGAATAAAATAGCTTTTAAGGAACACTTTCGCCAGTTCGAACGGAGACTATAAAAGAAATAGAAAATTAATTGGGAATTCAAAGAATAAATGAGGAATAGGTAAACGCGTGGCAGATATACAAATGTATATATCTCTCAAAGTAGCACGAGAGAATGATGGAAATGAATCCATAAAACCACATTGAAAGAGAAAACGGAATAATTTTTCTTTGCAGTAATATTTTTATTACCTTTTTCGAAAAATCCGTGCAGGTAAGCGATTCGAACCAGGCACACTGAGGCAGCGAGCACCGCTTTGATCACAGTTAAAAGTATGCCGTTAGTACACTACGCTACGCAGAGAACCAAAAAATTCTCTGAATTAAATAGCTTTTAAGGAACACTTTCGCCAGTTTGAACGGAGACTATGAAAGAAATAGAAAATTGATTGGGAATTCAAAGAATAAATGAGGAATAGGTAAACGCGTGGCAGATATACAAATGTATATATCTCTCAAAGTAGCACGAGAGAATGATGGAAATGAATCCATAAAACCACATTGAAAGAGAAAACGGAATAATTTTTCTTTGCAGTAATATTTTTATTACCTTTTTCGAAAAATCCGTGCAGGTAAGCGATTCGAACCAGGCACACTGAAGCAGCGAGCACCGCTTTGATCACAGTTAAAAGTATGCCGTTAGTACACTACGCTACGCAGAGAACCAAAAAATTCTCTGAATAGAATAACTTTTGAGGAACACTTTCGCCAGTTCGAACGGAGACTATGAAAGAAATAGAAAATTAATTGGGAATTCAAAGAATAAATGAGGAATAGGTAAACGCGTGGCAGATATACAAATGTATATATCTCCTAAAGTAGCACGAGAGAATGATGGAAATGAATCCACAAAACCACATTGAAAGAGAAAACGGAATAATTTTTCTTTGCAGTAATATTTTTATTACCTTTTTCGAAAAATCCGTGCAGGTAAGCGATTCGAACCAGGCACACTGAGGCAGCAAGCACCGCTTTGATCACAGTTAAAAGTATGCCGTTAGTACACTACGCTACGCAGAGAACCAAAAAATTCTCTGAATAGAATAACTTTTGATGAACACTTTCGCCAGTTCGAACGGAGACTATGAAAGAAATAGAAAATTAATTGGGAATTCAAAGAATAAATGAGGAATAGGTAAACGCGTGGCAGATATACAAATGTATATATCTCTTAAAGTAGCACGAGAGAATGATGGAAATGAATCCACAAAACCACATTGAAAGAGAAAACGGAATAATTTTTCTTTGCAGTAATATTTTTATAACCTTTTTCGAAAAATCCGTGCAGGTGAGCGATTCGAACCAGGCACACTGAGGCAGCAAGCACCGCTTTGATCACAGTTAAAAGTATGCCGTTAGTACACTACGCTACGCAGAGAACCAAAAAATTCTCTGAATAGAATAGATTTTAAGGAACACTTTCGCCAGTTCGAACGGAGACTATGAAAGAAATAGAAAATTGATTGGGAATTCAAAGAATAAATGAGGAATAGGTAAACGCGTGGCAGATATACAAATGTATATATCTCTCAAAGTAGCACGAGAGAATGATGGAAATGAATCCATAAAACCACATTGAAAGAAAAAACGGAATAATTTTTCTTTGCAATAATATTTTTATTACCTTTTTCGAAAAATCCGTGCAGGTAAGCGATTCGAACCAGGCACACTGAAGCAGCGAGCACCGCTTTGATCACAGTTAAAAGTATGCCGTTAGTACACTACGCTACGCAGAGAACCAAAAAATTCTCTGTTTAGAATAACTTTTGATGAACACTTTCGCCAGTTCGAACGGAGACTATGAAAGAAATAGAAAATTAATTGGGAATTCAAAGAATAAATGAGGAATAGGTAAACGCGTGGCAGATATACAAATGTATATATCTCTCAAAGTAGCACGAGAGAATAAAGGAAATGAATCCACAAAACCACATTGAAAGAGAAAACGGAATAATTTTTCTTTGCAGTAATATTTTTATTACCTTTTTCGAAAAATCCGTGCAGGTAAGCGATTCGAACCAGGCACACTGAGGCAGCGAGCACCGCTTTGATCACAGTTAAAAGTATGCCGTTAGTACACTACGCTACGCAGAGAACCAAAAAATTCTCTGAATAGAATAACTTTTGAGGAACACTTTCGCCAGTTCGAACGGAGACTATGAAAGAAATAGAAAATTGATTGGGAATTCAAAGAATAAATGAGGAATAGGTAAACGCGTGGCAGATATACAAATGTATATATCTCTCAAAGTAGCAGGAGAGAATGATGGAAATGAATCCACAAAACCACATTGAAAGAGAAAACGGAATAATTTTTCTTTGCAGTAATATTTTTATTACCTTTTTCGAAAAATCCGTGCAGGTAAGCGATTCGAACCAGGCACACTGAGGCAGCAAGCACCGCTTTGATCACAGTTAAAAGTATGCCGTTAGTACACTACGCTACGCAGAGAACCAAAAAATTCTCTGAATAGAATAGCTTTTAAGGAAACTTTCGCCAGTTCGAACGAAGACTATAAAAGAAATAGAAAATTAATTGGGAATTCAAAGAATAAATGAGGAAAAGGTAAACGCGTGGCAGATATACAAATGTATATATCTCTCAAAGTAGCACGAGAGAATGATGGAAATGAATCCATAAAACCACATTGAAAGAGAAAAGGGAATAATTTTTCTTTGCAGTAATATTTTTATTACCTTTCTCGAAAAATCCGTGCAGGTAAGCGATTCTAACCAGGCACACTGAGGCAGCGAGCCCCGCTTTGATCACAGTTAAAAGTATGCCGTTAGTACACTACGCTACGCAGAGAACCAAAAAATTCTCTGAATAGAATAGCTTTTAAGGAACACTTTCGCCAGTTCGAACGGAGACTATGAAAGAAATAGAAAATTAATTGGGAATTCAAAGAATAAATGAGGAATAGGTAAACGCGTGGCAGATATACAAATGTATATATCTCTCAAAGTAGCACGAGAGAATGATGGAAATGAATCCATAAAACCACATTGAAAGAGAAAACGGAATAATTTTTCTTTGCAGTAATATTTTTATTACCTTTTTCGAAAAATCCGTGCAGGTAAGCGATTCGAACCAGGCACACTGAGGCAGCGAGCACCGCTTTGATCACAGTTAAAAGTATGCCGTTAGTACACTACGCTACGCAGAGAACCAAAAAATTCTCTGAATTAAATAGCTTTTAAGGAACACTTTCGCCAGTTCGAACGGAGACTATGAAAGAAATAGAAAATTAATTGGGAATTCACAGAATAAATGAGAAATAGGTAAACGCGTGGCAGATATACAAATGTATATATCCCTCAAAGTAGCACGAGAGAATGATGGAAATGAATCCATAAAACCACATTGAAAGAGAAAACGGAATAATTTTTCTTCGCAGTAATATTTTTATTACCTTTTTCGAAAAATCCGTGCAGGTAAGCGATTCGAACCAGGCACACTGAGGCAGCAAGCACCGCTTTGATCACAGTTAAAAGTATGCCGTTAGTACACTACGCTACGCAGAGAACCAAAAAATTCTCTGAATAAAATAGGTTTTAAGGAACACTTTCGCCAGTTCGAACGGAGACTATGAAAGAAATAGAAAATTAATTGGGAATTCAAAGAATAAATGAGGAATAGGTAAACGCGTGGCAGATATACAAATGTATATATCTCTCAAAGTAGCACGAGAGAATGATGGAAATGAATCCATAAAACCACATTGAAAGAGAAAACGGAATACTTTTTCTTTGCAGTAATATTTTAATTACCTTTTTCGAAAAATCCGTGCAGGTAAGCGATTCGAACCAGGCAAACTGAGGCAGCGAGCACCGCTTTGATCCCAGTTAAAAGTAGGCCGTTAGTACACTACGCTACGCAGAGAACCAAAAAATTCTCTGAATAGAATAACTTTTGAGGAACACGTTCGCCAGTTCGAACGGAGACTATGAAAGAAAAAGAAAATTAATTGGGAATTCAAAGAATAAATGAGGAATAGGAAAACGCGTGGCAGATATACAAATGTATATATCTCTCAAAGTAGCACGAGAGAATGATGGAAATGAATCCATAAAACCACATTGAAAGAGAAAACGGAATAATTTTTCTTCGTAGTAATATTTTTATTACCTTTTTCAAAAAATCCGTGCAGGTATGCGATTCGAACCAGGCACACTGAGGCAGCAAGCACCGCTTTGATCACAGTTAAAAGTATGCCGTTAGTACACTACGCTACGCAGAGAACCAAAAAATTCTCTGAATAAAATAGCTTTTAAGGAACACTTTCGCCAGTTCGAACGGAGACTATAAAAGAAATAGAAAATTAATTGGGAATTCAAAGAATAAATGAGGAATAGGTAAACGCGTGGCAGATATACAAATGTATATATCTCTCAAAGTAGCACGAGAGAATGATGGAAATGAATCCATAAAACCACATTGAAAGAGAAAACGGAATAATTTTTCTTTGCAGTAATATTTTTATTACCTTTTTCGAAAAATCCGTGCAGGTAAGCGATTCGAACCAGGCACACTGAGGCAGCGAGCACCGCTTTGATCACAGTTAAAAGTATGCCGTTAGTACACTACGCTACGCAGAGAACCAAAAAATTCTCTGAATTAAATAGCTTTTAAGGAACACTTTCGCCAGTTTGAACGGAGACTATGAAAGAAATAGAAAATTGATTGGGAATTCAAAGAATAAATGAGGAATAGGTAAACGCGTGGCAGATATACAAATGTATATATCTCTCAAAGTAGCACGAGAGAATGATGGAAATGAATCCATAAAACCACATTGAAAGAGAAAACGGAATAATTTTTCTTTGCAGTAATATTTTTATTACCTTTTTCGAAAAATCCGTGCAGGTAAGCGATTCGAACCAGGCACACTGAAGCAGCGAGCACCGCTTTGATCACAGTTAAAAGTATGCCGTTAGTACACTACGCTACGCAGAGAACCAAAAAATTCTCTGAATAGAATAACTTTTGAGGAACACTTTCGCCAGTTCGAACGGAGACTATGAAAGAAATAGAAAATTAATTGGGAATTCAAAGAATAAATGAGGAATAGGTAAACGCGTGGCAGATATACAAATGTATATATCTCCTAAAGTAGCACGAGAGAATGATGGAAATGAATCCACAAAACCACATTGAAAGAGAAAACGGAATAATTTTTCTTTGCAGTAATATTTTTATTACCTTTTTCGAAAAATCCGTGCAGGTAAGCGATTCGAACCAGGCACACTGAGGCAGCAAGCACCGCTTTGATCACAGTTAAAAGTATGCCGTTAGTACACTACGCTACGCAGAGAACCAAAAAATTCTCTGAATAGAATAACTTTTGATGAACACTTTCGCCAGTTCGAACGGAGACTATGAAAGAAATAGAAAATTAATTGGGAATTCAAAGAATAAATGAGGAATAGGTAAACGCGTGGCAGATATACAAATGTATATATCTCTTAAAGTAGCACGAGAGAATGATGGAAATGAATCCACAAAACCACATTGAAAGAGAAAACGGAATAATTTTTCTTTGCAGTAATATTTTTATAACCTTTTTCGAAAAATCCGTGCAGGTGAGCGATTCGAACCAGGCACACTGAGGCAGCAAGCACCGCTTTGATCACAGTTAAAAGTATGCCGTTAGTACACTACGCTACGCAGAGAACCAAAAAATTCTCTGAATAGAATAGATTTTAAGGAACACTTTCGCCAGTTCGAACGGAGACTATGAAAGAAATAGAAAATTGATTGGGAATTCAAAGAATAAATGAGGAATAGGTAAACGCGTGGCAGATATACAAATGTATATATCTCTCAAAGTAGCACGAGAGAATGATGGAAATGAATCCATAAAACCACATTGAAAGAAAAAACGGAATAATTTTTCTTTGCAATAATATTTTTATTACCTTTTTCGAAAAATCCGTGCAGGTAAGCGATTCGAACCAGGCACACTGAAGCAGCGAGCACCGCTTTGATCACAGTTAAAAGTATGCCGTTAGTACACTACGCTACGCAGAGAACCAAAAAATTCTCTGTTTAGAATAACTTTTGATGAACACTTTCGCCAGTTCGAACGGAGACTATGAAAGAAATAGAAAATTAATTGGGAATTCAAAGAATAAATGAGGAATAGGTAAACGCGTGGCAGATATACAAATGTATATATCTCTTAAAGTAGCACGAGAGAATGATGGAAATGAATCCACAAAACCACATTGAAAGAGAAAACGGAATAATTTTTCTTTGCAGTAATATTTTTATTACCTTTTTCGAAAAATCCGTGCAGGTGAGCGATTCGAACCAGGCACACTGAGGCAGCAAGCACCGCTTTGATCACAGTTAAAAGTATGCCGTTAGTACACTACGCTACGCAGTGAACCAAAAAATTCTCTGAATAGAATAGATTTTAAGGAACGCTTTCGCCAGTTCGAACGGAGACTATAAAAGAAATAGAAAATTAATTGGGAATTCAAAGAATAAATGAGGAATAGGTAAACGCGTGGCAGATATACAAATGTATATATCTCTCAAAGTAGCACGAGAGAATGATGGAAATGAATCCATAAAACCACATTGAAAGAGAAAACGGAATAATTTTTCTTTGCAGTAATATTTTTATTACCTTTTTCGAAAAATCCGTGCAGGTAAGCGATTCGAACCAGGCAAACTGAGGCAGCGAGCACCGCTTTGATCACAGTTAAAAGTATTCCGTTAGTACACTACGCTACGCAGAGAACCAAAAAATTCTCTGAATTAAATAGCTTTTAAGGAACACTTTCGCCAGTTCGAACGGAGACTATGAAAGAAATAGAAAATTAATTGGGAATTCAAAGAATAAATGAGGAATAGGTAAACGCGTGGCAGATATACAAATGTATATATCTCTCAAAGTAGCACGAGAGAATAATGGAAATGAATCCATAAAACCACATTGAAAGAGAAAACGGAATAATTTTTCTTTGCAGTAATATTTTTATTACCTTTTTCGAAAAATCCGTGCAGGTAAGCGATTCGAACCAGGCACACTGAGGCAGCGAGCACCGCTTTGATCACAGTTAAAAGTATGCTGTTAGTACACTACGCTACGCAGAGAACCAAAAAATTCTCTGAATAGAATAACTTTTGAGGAACCCTTTCGCCATTTCGAACGGAGACTATGAAAGAGATAGAAAATTAATTGGGAATTCAAAGAATAAATGAGGAAAAGGTAAACGCGTGGCAGATATACAAATGTATATATCTCTCAAAGTAGCACGAGAGAATGATGGAAATGAATCCATAAAACCACATTGAAAGAGAAAACGGAATAATTTTTCTTTGCAGTAATATTTTTATTACCTTTTTCGAAAAATCCGTGCAGGTAAGCGATTCAAACCAGGCACACTGAGGCAGCGAGCACCGCTTTGATCACAGTTAAAAGTATGCCGTTAGTACACTACGCTACGCAGAGAACCAAAAAATTCTCTGAATAGAATAACTTTTGAGGAACACTTTCGCCAGTTCGAACGGAGACTATGAAAGAAATAGAAAATTGATTGGGAATTCAAAGAATAAATGAGGAATAGGTAAACGCGTGGCAGATATACAAATGTATATATCTCTCAAAGTAGCAGGAGAGAATGATGGAAATGAATCCACAAAACCACATTGAAAGAGAAAACGGAATACTTTTTCTTTGCAGTAATATTTTTATTACCTTTTTCGAAAAATCCGTGCAGGTAAGCGATTCGAACCAGGCACACTGAGGCAGCAAGCACCGCTTTGATCACAGTTAAAAGTATGCCGTTAGTACACTACGCTACGCAGAGAACCAAAAAATTCTCTGAATAGAATAGCTTTTAAGGAAACTTTCGCCAGTTCGAACGAAAACTATAAAAGAAATAGAAAATAAATTGGGAATTCAAAGAATAAATGAGGAATAGGTAAACGCGTGGCAGATATACAAATGTATATATCTCTCAAAGTAGCACGAGAGAATGATGGAAATGAATCCATAAAACCACATTGAAAGAGAAAACGGAATAATTTTTCTTTGCAGTAATATTTTTATTACCTTTTTCGAAAAATCCGTGCAGGTAAGCGATTCTAACCAGGCACACTGAGGCAGCGAGCCCCGCTTTGATCACAGTTAAAAGTATGCCGTTAGTACACTACGCTACGCAGAGAACCAAAAAATTCTCTGAATAGAATAACTTTTAAGGAACACTTTCGCCAGTTCGAACGGAGACTATGAAAGAAATAGAAAATTAATTGGGAATTCAAAGAATAAATGAGGAAGAGGTAAACGCGTGGCAGATATACAAATGTATATATCTCTCAAAGTAGCACGAGAGAATGATGGAAATGAATCCATAAAACCACATTGAAAGAGAAAACGGAATAATTTTTCTTTGCAGTAATATTTTTATTACCTTTTTCGAAAAATCCGTGCAGGTAAGCGATTCGAACCAGGCACACTGAGGCAGCGAGCACCGCTTTGATCACAGTTAAAAGTATGCCGTTAGTACACTACGCTACGCAGAGAACCAAAAAATTCTCTGAATTAAATAGCTTTTAAGGAACACTTTCGCCAGTTCGAACGGAGACTATGAAAGAAATAGAAAATTAATTGGGAATTCACAGAATAAATGACAAAAAGGTAAACGCGTGGCAGATATACAAATGTATATATCTCTCAAAGTAGCACGAGAGAATGATGGAAATGAATCCATAAAACCACATTGAAAGAGAAAACGGAATACTTTTTCTTTGCAGTAATATTTTTATTACCTTTTTCGAAAAATCCGTGCAGGTAAGCGATTCGAACCAGGCACACTGAGGCAGCGAGCACCGCTTTGATCACAGTTAAAAGTATGCCGTTAGTACACTACGCTACGCAGAGAACCAAAAAATTCTCTGAATAAAATAGCTTTTAAGGAACACTTTCGCCAGTTCGAACGGAGACTATAAAAGAAATAGAAAATTAATTGGGAATTCAAAGAATAAATGAGGAATAGGTAAACGCGTGGCAGATATACAAATGTATATATCTCTCAAAGTAGCACGAGAGAATGATGGAAATGAATCCATAAAACCACATTGAAAGAGAAAACGGAATAATTTTTCTTTGCAGTAATATTTTTATTACCTTTTTCGAAAAATCCGTGCAGGTAAGCGATTCGAACCAGGCACACTGAGGCAGCGAGCACCGCTTTGATCACAGTTAAAAGTATGCCGTTAGTACACTACGCTACGCAGAGAACCAAAAAATTCTCTGAATTAAATAGCTTTTAAGGAACACTTTCGCCAGTTTGAACGGAGACTATGAAAGAAATAGAAAATTGATTGGGAATTCAAAGAATAAATGAGGAATAGGTAAACGCGTGGCAGATATACAAATGTATATATCTCTCAAAGTAGCACGAGAGAATGATGGAAATGAATCCATAAAACCACATTGAAAGAGAAAACGGAATAATTTTTCTTTGCAGTAATATTTTTATTACCTTTTTCGAAAAATCCGTGCAGGTAAGCGATTCGAACCAGGCACACTGAAGCAGCGAGCACCGCTTTGATCACAGTTAAAAGTATGCCGTTAGTACACTACGCTACGCAGAGAACCAAAAAATTCTCTGAATAGAATAACTTTTGAGGAACACTTTCGCCAGTTCGAACGGAGACTATGAAAGAAATAGAAAATTAATTGGGAATTCAAAGAATAAATGAGGAATAGGTAAACGCGTGGCAGATACACAAATGTATATATCTCCTAAAGTAGCACGAGAGAATGATGGAAATGAATCTACAAAACCACATTGAAAGAGAAAACGGAATAATTTTTCTTTGCAGTAATATTTTTATTACCTTTTTCGAAAAATCCGTGCAGGTAAGCGATTCGAACCAGGCACACTGAGGCAGCAAGCACCGCTTTGATCACAGTTAAAAGTATGCCGTTAGTACACTACGCTACGCAGAGAACCAAAAAATTCTCTGAATAGAATAGCTTTTAAGAAACACTTTCGCCAGTTCGAACGGAGACTATGAAAGAAATAGAAAATTAATTGGGAATTCAAAGAATAAATGAGGAATAGGTAAACGCGTGACAGATATACAAATGTATATATCTCTCAAAGTAGCACGAGAGAATAATGGAAATGAATCCTAAAACCACATTGAAAGAGAAAACGGAATAATTTTTCTTTGCAGTAATATTTTTATTACCTTTTTCGAAAAATCCGTGCAGGTAAGCGATTCGAACCAGGCACACTGAGGCAGCGAGCACCGCTTTGATCACAGTTAAAAGTATGCTGTTAGTACACTACGCTACGCAGAGAACCAAAAAATTCTCTGAATAGAATAACTTTTGAGGAACCCTTTCGCCATTTCGAACGGAGACTATGAAAGAAATAGAAAATTAATTGGGAATTCAAAGAATAAATGAGGAATAGGTAAACGCGTGGCAGATATACAAATGTATATATCTCTCAAAGTAGCACGAGAGAATGATGGAAATGAATCCATAAAACCACATTGAAAGAGAAAACGGAATAATTTTTCTTTGCAGTAATATTTTTATTACCTTTTTCGAAAAATCCGTGCAGGTAAGGGATTCGAACCAGGCACGCTGAGGCAGCAAGCACTGCTTTGATCACATTAAAAGTATGCCGTTAGTACACTACGCTACGCAGAGAACCAAAATATTCTCTGAATAGAATAGCTTTTAAGGAACACTTTCGCCAGTTCGAACCGAGACTATGAAAGAAATAGAAAATTAATTGGGAATTCAAAGAATAAATGAGGAATAGGTAAACGCGTGGCAGATATACAAATGTATATATCTCTCAAAGTAGCACGAGAGAATGATGGAAATGAATCCATAAAACCACATTGAAAGAGAAAACGGAATAATTTTTCTTTGCAGTAATATTTTTATTACCTTTTTCGAAAAATCCGTGCAGGTAAGCGATTCGAACCAGGCACACTGAGGCAGCGAGCACCGCTTTGATCACAGTTAAAAGTATGCCGTTAGTACACTACGCTACGCAGAGAACTAAAAAATTCTCTGAATAGAATAACTTTTGAGGAACACTTTCGCCAGTTCGAACGGAGACTATGAAAGAAATAGAAAATTGATTGGGAATTCAAAGAATAAATGAGGAATAGGTAAACGCGTGGCAGATATACAAATGTATATATGTCTCAAAGTAGCAGGAGAGAATGATGGAAATGAATCCACAAAACCACATTGAAAGAGAAAACGGAATACTTTTTCTTTGCAGTAATATTTTTATTACCTTTTTCGAAAAATCCGTGCAGGTAAGCGATTCGAACCAGGCACACTGAGGCAACAAGCACCGCTTTGATCACAGTTAAAAGTATGCCGTTAGTACACTACGCTACGCAGAGAACCAAAAAATTCTCTGAATAAAATAGCTTTTAAGGAACACTTTCGCCAGTTCGAACGAAAACTATAAAAGAAATAGAAAATTAATTGGGAATTCAAAGAATAAATGAGGAATAGGTAAACGCGTGGCAGATATACAAATGTATATATCTCTCAAAGTAGCACGAGAGAATGATGGAAATGAATCCATAAAACCACATTGAAAGAGAAAACGGAATAATTTTTCTTTGCAGTAATATTTTTATTACCTTTTTCGAAAAATCCGTGCAGGTAAGCGATTCTAACCAGGCACACTGAGGCAGCGAGCCCCGCTTTGATCACAGTTAAAAGTATGCCGTTAGTACACTACGCTACGCAGAGAACCAAAAAATTCTCTGAATAGAATAACTTTTAAGGAACACTTTCGCCAGTTCGAACGGAGACTATGAAAGAAATAGAAAATTAATTGGGAATTCAAAGAATAAATGAGGAAGAGGTAAACGCGTGGCAGATATACAAATGTATATATCTCTCAAAGTAGCACGAGAGAATGATGGAAATGAATCCATAAAACCACATTGAAAGAGAAAACGGAATAATTTTTCTTTGCAGTAATATTTTTATTACCTTTTTCGAAAAATCCGTGCAGGTAAGCGATTCGAACCAGGCACACTGAGGCAGCGAGCACCGCTTTGATCACAGTTAAAAGTATGCCGTTAGTACACTACGCTACGCAGAGAACCAAAAAATTCTCTGAATTAAATAGCTTTTAAGGAACACTTTCGCCAGTTCGAACGGAGACTATGAAAGAAATAGAAAATTAATTGGGAATTCACAGAATAAATGACAAATAGGTAAACGCGTGGCAGATATACAAATGTATATATCTCTCAAAGTAGCACGAGAGAATGATGGAAATGAATCCACAAAACCACATTGAAAGAGAAAACGGAATAATTTTTCTTCGCAGTAATATTTTTATTACCTTTTTCGAAAAATCCGTGCAGGTAAGCGATTCGAACCAGGCACAGTGAGGCAACAAGCACCGCTTTGATCACAGTTAAAAGTATGCCGTTAGTACACTACGCTACGCAGAGAACCAAAAAATTCTCTGAATAAAATAGGTTTTAAGGAACACTTTCGCCAGTTCGAACGGAGACTATGAAAGAAATAAAAAATTAATTGGGAATTCAAAGAATAAATGAGGAATAGGTAAACGCGTGGCAGATATACAAATGTATATATCTCTCAAAGTAGCACGAGAGAATGATGGAAATGAATCCATAAAACCACATTGAAAGAGAAAACGGAATACTTTTTCTTTGCAGTAATATTTTTATTACCTTTTTCGAAAAATCCGTGCAGGTAAGCGATTCGAACCTAGGCAAACTGAGGCAGCGAGCACCGCTTTGATCCCAGTTAAAAGTAGGCCGTTAGTACACTACGCTACGCAGAGAACCAAAAAATTCTCTGAATAGAATAACTTTTGAGGAACACTTTCGCCAGTTCGAACGGAGACTATGAAAGAAAAAGAAAATTAATTGGGAATTCAAAGAATAAATGAGGAATAGGTAAACGCGTGGCAGATATACAAATGTATATATCTCTCAAAGTAGCACGAGAGAATGATGGAAATGAATCCATAAAACCACATTGAAAGAGAAAACGGAATAATTTTTCTTCGTAGTAATATTTTTATTACCTTTTTCAAAAAATCCGTGCAGGTAAGCGATTCGAACCAGGCACACTGAGGCAGCAAGCACCGCTTTGATCACAGTTAAAAGTATGCCGTTAGTACACTACGCTACGCAGAGAACCAAAAAATTCTCTGAATAAAATAGCTTTTAAGGAACACTTTCGCCAGTTCGAACGGAGACTATAAAAGAAATAGAAAATTAATTGGGAATTCAAAGAATAAATGAGGAATAGGTAAACGCGTGGCAGATATACAAATGTATATATCTCTCAAAGTAGCACGAGAGAATGATGGAAATGAATCCATAAAACCACATTGAAAGAGAAAACGGAATAATTTTTCTTTGCAGTAATATTTTTATTACCTTTTTCGAAAAATCCGTGCAGGTAAGCGATTCTAACCAGGCACACTGAGGCAGCGAGCCCCGCTTTGATCACAGTTAAAAGTATGCCGTTAGTACACTACGCTACGCAGAGAACCAAAAAATTCTCTGAATAGAATAACTTTTAAGGAACACTTTCGCCAGTTCGAACGGAGACTATGAAAGAAATAGAAAATTAATTGGGAATTCAAAGAATAAATGAGGAAGAGGTAAACGCGTGGCAGATATACAAATGTATATATCTCTCAAAGTAGCACGAGAGAATGATGGAAATGAATCCATAAAACCACATTGAAAGAGAAAACGGAATAATTTTTCTTTGCAGTAATATTTTTATTACCTTTTTCGAAAAATCCGTGCAGGTAAGCGATTCGAACCAGGCACACTGAGGCAGCGAGCACCGCTTTGATCACAGTTAAAAGTATGCCGTTAGTACACTACGCTACGCAGAGAACCAAAAAATTCTCTGAATTAAATAGCTTTTAAGGAACACTTTCGCCAGTTCGAACGGAGACTATGAAAGAAATAGAAAATTAATTGGGAATTCACAGAATAAATGACAAATAGGTAAACGCGTGGCAGATATACAAATGTATATATCTCTCAAAGTAGCACGAGAGAATGATGGAAATGAATCCACAAAACCACATTGAAAGAGAAAACGGAATAATTTTTCTTCGCAGTAATATTTTTATTACCTTTTTCGAAAAATCCGTGCAGGTAAGCGATTCGAACCAGGCACAGTGAGGCAACAAGCACCGCTTTGATCACAGTTAAAAGTATGCCGTTAGTACACTACGCTACGCAGAGAACCAAAAAATTCTCTGAATAAAATAGGTTTTAAGGAACACTTTCGCCAGTTCGAACGGAGACTATGAAAGAAATAGAAAATTAATTGGGAATTCAAAGAATAAATGAGGAATAGGTAAACGCGTGGCAGATATACAAATGTATATATCTCTCAAAGTAGCACGAGAGAATGATGGAAATGAATCCATAAAACCACATTGAAAGAGAAAACGGAATACTTTTTCTTTGCAGTAATATTTTTATTACCTTTTTCGAAAAATCCGTGCAGGTAAGCGATTCGAACCAGGCAAACTGAGGCAGCGAGCACCGCTTTGATCCCAGTTAAAAGTAGGCCGTTAGTACACTACGCTACGCAGAGAACCAAAAAATTCTCTGAATAGAATAACTTTTGAGGAACACTTTCGCCAGTTCGAACGGAGACTATGAAAGAAAAAGAAAATTAATTGGGAATTCAAAGAATAAATGAGGAATAGGTAAACGCGTGGCAGATATACAAATGTATATATCTCTCAAAGTAGCACGAGAGAATGATGGAAATGAATCCATAAAACCACATTGAAAGAGAAAACGGAATAATTTTTCTTCGTAGTAATATTTTTATTACCTTTTTCAAAAAATCCGTGCAGGTAAGCGATTCGAACCAGGCACACTGAGGCAGCAAGCACCGCTTTGATCACAGTTAAAAGTATGCCGTTAGTACACTACGCTACGCAGAGAACCAAAAAATTCTCTGAATAAAATAGCTTTTAAGGAACACTTTCGCCAGTTCGAACGGAGACTATAAAAGAAATAGAAAATTAATTGGGAATTCAAAGAATAAATGAGGAATAGGTAAACGCGTGGCAGATATACAAATGTATATATCTCTCAAAGTAGCACGAGAGAATGATGGAAATGAATCCATAAAACCACATTGAAAGAGAAAACGGAATAATTTTTCTTTGCAGTAATATTTTTATTACCTTTTTCGAAAAATCCGTGCAGGTAAGCGATTCGAACCAGGCACACTGAGGCAGCGAGCACCGCTTTGATCACAGTTAAAAGTATGCCGTTAGTACACTACGCTACGCAGAGAACCAAAAAATTCTCTGAATTAATAAAATAGCTTTTAAGGAACACTTTCGCCAGTTTGAACGGAGACTATGAAAGAAATAGAAAATTGATTGGGAATTCAAAGAATAAATGAGGAATAGGTAAACGCGTGGCAGATATACAAATGTATATATCTCTCAAAGTAGCACGAGAGAATGATGGAAATGAATCCATAAAACCACATTGAAAGAGAAAACGGAATAATTTTTCTTTGCAGTAATATTTTTATTACCTTTTTCGAAAAATCCGTGCAGGTAAGCGATTCGAACCAGGCACACTGAAGCAGCGAGCACCGCTTTGATCACAGTTAAAAGTATGCCGTTAGTACACTACGCTACGCAGAGAACCAAAAAATTCTCTGAATAGAATAACTTTTGAGGAACACTTTCGCCAGTTCGAACGGAGACTATGAAAGAAATAGAAAACTAATTGGGAATTCAAAGAATAAATGAGGAATAGGTAAACGCGTGGCAGATATACAAATGTATATATCTCCTAAAGTAGCACGAGAGAATGATGGAAATGAATCTACAAAACCACATTGAAAGAGAAAACGGAATAATTTTTCTTTGCAGTAATATTTTTATTACCTTTTTCGAAAAATCCGTGCAGGTAAGCGATTCGAACCAGGCACACTGAGGCAGCGAGCACCGCTTTGATCACAGTTAAAAGTATGCCGTTAGTACACTACGCTACGCAGAGAACCAAAAAATTCTCTGAATTGAATAGCTTTTAAGAAACACTTTCGCCAGTTCGAACGGAGACTATGAAAGAAATAGAAAATTAATTGGGAATTCAAAGAATAAATGAGGAATAGGTAAACGCGTGGCAGATATACAAATGTATATATCTCTCAAAGTAGCACGAGAGAATGATGGAAATGAATCCATAAAACCACATTGAAAGAGAAAACGGAATAATTTTTCTTTGCAGTAATATTTTTATTACCTTTTTCGAAAAATCCGTGCAGGTAAGCGATTCGAAACAGGCACACTGAGGCAGCGAGCACCGCTTTGATCATATTTAAAAGTATGCCGTTAGTACACTACGCTACGCAGAGAACCAAAAAATTCTCTGAATAGAATAACTTTTGAGGAACACTTTCGCCAGTTCGAACGGAGACTATGAAAGAAATAGAAAATTGATTGGGAATTCAAAGAATAAATGAGGAATAGGTAAACGCGTGGCAGATATACAAATGTATATATCTCTCAAAGTAGCACGAGAGAATGATGGAAATGAATCCATAAAACCACATTGAAAGAAAAAACGGAATAATTTTTCTTTGCAGTAATATTTTTATTACCTTTTTCGAAAAATCCGTGCAGGTAAGCGATTCGAACCAGGCACACTGAAGCAGCGAGCACCGCTTTGATCACAGTTAAAAGTATGCCGTTAGTACACTACGCTACGCAGAGAACCAAAAAATTCTCTGAATAGAATAACTTTTGATGAACACTTTCGCCAGTTCGAACGGAGACTATGAAAGAAATAGAAAATTAATTGGGAATTCAAAGAATAAATGAGGAATAGGTAAACGCGTGGCAGATATACAAATGTATATATCTCTTAAAGTAGCACGAGAGAATGATGGAAATGAATCCACAAAACCACATTGAAAGAGAAAGCGGAATAATTTTTCTTTGCAGTAATATTTTTATTACCTTTTTCGAAAAATCCGTGCAGGCTAGCGATTCGAACCAGGCACACTGAGGCAGCAAGCACCGCTTTGATCACAGTTAAAAGTATGCCGTTAGTACACTACGCTACGCAGAGAACCAAAAAATTCTCTGAATAGAATAGATTTTAAGGAACACTTTCGCCAGTTCGAACGGAGACTATTAAAGAAATAGAAAATTAATTGGGAATTCAAAGAATAAATGAGGAATAGGTAAACGCGTGGCAGATATACAAATGTATATATCTCTCAAAGTAGCACGAGAGAATGATGGAAATGAATCCATAAAACCACATTGAAAGAGAAAACGGAATAATTTTTCTTTGCAGTAATATTTTTATTACCTTTTTCGAAAAATCCGTGCAGGTAAGCGATTCGAACCAGGCAAACTGAGGCAGCGAGCACCGCTTTGATCACAGTTAAAAGTATTCCGTTAGTACACCACGCTACGCAGAGAACCAAAAAATTCTCTGAATTAAATAGCTTTTAAGGAACACTTTCGCCAGTTCGAACGGAGACTATGAAAGAAATAGAAAATTAATTGGGAATTCAAAGAATAAATGAGGAATAGGTAAACGCGTGGCAGATATACAAATGTATATATCTCTCAAAGTAGCACGAGAGAATGATGGAAATGAATCCATAAAACCACATTGAAAGAGAAAACGGAATAATTTTTCTTTGCAGTAATATTTTTATTACCTTTTTCGAAAAATCCGTGCAGGTAAGCGATTCGAACCAGGCAAACTGAGGCAGCGAGCACCGCTTTGATCACAGTTAAAAGTATTCCGTTAGTACACTACGCTACGCAGAGAACCAAAAAATTCTCTGAATAGAATAACTTTTGAGGAACCCTTTCGCCATTTCGAACGGAGACTATGAAAGAAATAGAAAATTAATTGGGAATTCAAAGAATAAATGAGGAATAGGTAAACGCGTGGCAGATATACAAATGTATATATCTCTCAAAGTAGCACGAGAGAATGATGGAAATGAATCCATAAAACCACATTGAAAGAGAAAACGGAATAATTTTTCTTTGCAGTAATATTTTTATTACCTTTTTTGAAAAATCCGTGCAGGTAAGGGATTCGAACCAGGCACGCTGAGGCAGCAAGCACTGCTTTGATCACATTAAAAGTATGCCGTTATTACACTACGCTACGCAGAGAACCAAAATATTCTCTGAATAGAATAGCTTTTAAGGAACACTTTCGCCAGTTCGAACCGAGACTATGAAAGAAATAGAAAATTAATTGGGAATTCAAAGAATAAATGAGGAATAGGTAAACGCGTGGCAGATATACAAATGTATATATCTCTCAAAGTAGCACGAGAGAATGATGGAAATGAATCCATAAAACCACATTGAAAGAGAAAACGGAATAATTTTTCTTTGCAGTAATATTTTTATTACCTTTTTCGAAAAATCCGTGCAGGTAAGCGATTCGAACCAGGCACACTGAGGCAGCGAGCACCGCTTTGATCACAGTTAAAAGTATGCCGTTAGTACACTACGCTACGCAGAGAACCAAAAAATTCTCTGAATAGAATAACTTTTGAGGAACACTTTCGCCAGTTCGAACGGAGACTATGAAAGAAATAGAAAATTGATTGGGAATTCAAAGAATAAATGAGGAATAGGTAAACGCGTGGCAGATATACAAATGTATATATCTCTCAAAGTAGCAGGAGAGAATGATGGAAATGAATCCACAAAACCACATTGAAAGAGAAAACGGAATACTTTTTCTTTGCAGTAATATTTTTATTACCTTTTTCGAAAAATCCGTGCAGGTAAGCGATTCGAACCAGGCACACTGAGGCAGCAAGCACCGCTTTGATCACAGTTAAAAGTATGCCGTTAGTACACTACGCTACGCAGAGAACCAAAAAATTCTCTGAATAGAATAGCTTTTAAGGAAACTTTCGCCAGTTCGAACGAAGACTATAAAAGAAATAGAAAATTAATTGGGAATTCAAAGAATAAATGAGGAATAGGTAAACGCGTGGCAGATATACAAATGTATATATCTCTCAAAGTAGCACGAGAGAATGATGGAAATGAATCCATAAAACCACATTGAAAGAGAAAACGGAATAATTTTTCTTTGCAGTAATATTTTTATTACCTTTTTCGAAAAATCCGTGCAGGTAAGCGATTCTAACCAGGCACACTGAGGCAGCGAGCCCCGCTTTGATCACAGTTAAAAGTATGCCGTTAGTACACTACGCTACGCAGAGAACCAAAAAATTCTCTGAATAGAATAGCTTTTAAGGAACACTTTCGCCAGTTCGAACGGAGACTATGAAAGAAATAGAAAATTAATTGGGAATTCAAAGAATAAATGAGGAATAGGTAAACGCGTGGCAGATATACAAATGTATATATCTCTCAAAGTAGCACGAGAGAATGATGGAAATGAATCCATAAAACCACATTGAAAGAGAAAACGGAATAATTTTTCTTTGCAGTAATATTTTTATTACCTTTTTCGAAAAATCCGTGCAGGTAAGCGATTCGAACCAGGCACACTGAGGCAGCGAGCACCGCTTTGATCACAGTTAAAAGTATGCCGTTAGTACACTACGCTACGCAGAGAACCAAAAAATTCTCTGAATTAAATAGCTTTTAAGGAACACTTTCGCCAGTTCGAACGGAGACTATGAAAGAAAAAGAAAATTAATTGGGAATTCAAAGAATAAATGAGGAATAGGTAAACGCGTGGCAGATATACAAATGTATATATCTCTCAAAGTAGCACGAGAGAATGATGGAAATGAATCCACAAAACCACATTGAAAGAGAAAACGGAATACTTTTTCTTTGCAGTAATATTTTTATTACCTTTTTCGAAAAATCCGTGCAGGTAAGCGATTCGAACCAGGCACACTGAGGCAGCGAGCACCGCTTTGATCACAGTTAAAAGTATGCTGTTAGTACACTACGCTACGCAGAGAACCAAAAAATTCTCTGAATAGAATAGCTTTTAAGGAACACTTTCGCCAGTTCGAACGGAGACTATGAAAGAAATAGAAAATTAATTGGGAATTCAAAGAATAAATGAGGAATAGGTAAACGCGTGGCAGATATACAAATGTATATATCTCTCAAAGTAGCACGAGAGAATGATGGAAATGAATCCATAAAACCACATTGAAAGAGAAAACGGAATACTTTTTCTTTGCAGTAATATTTTTATTACCTTTTTCGAAAAATCCGTGCAGGTAAGCGATTCGAACCAGGCAAACTGAGGCAGCGAGCACCGCTTTGATCCCAGTTAAAAGTAGGCCGTTAGTACACTACGCTACGCAGAGAACCAAAAAATTCTCTGAATTAATAAAATAGCTTTTAAGGAACACTTTCGCCAGTTTGAACGGAGACTATGAAAGAAATAGAAAATTGATTGGGAATTCAAAGAATAAATGAGGAATAGGTAAACGCGTGGCAGATATACAAATGTATATATCTCTCAAAGTAGCACGAGAGAATGATGGAAATGAATCCATAAAACCACATTGAAAGAGAAAACGGAATAATTTTTCTTTGCAGTAATATTTTTATTACCTTTTTCGAAAAATCCGTGCAGGTAAGCGATTCGAACCAGGCACACTGAAGCAGCGAGCACCGCTTTGATCACAGTTAAAAGTATGCCGTTAGTACACTACGCTACGCAGAGAACCAAAAAATTCTCTGAATAGAATAACTTTTGAGGAACACTTTCGCCAGTTCGAACGGAGACTATGAAAGAAATTGAAAATTAATTGGGAATTCAAAGAATAAATGAGGAATAGGTAAACGCGTGGCAGATATACAAATGTATATATCTCTCAAAGTAGCACGAGAGAATGATGGAAATGAATCCATAAAACCACATTGAAAGAGAAAACGGAATAATTTTTCTTTGCAGTAATATTTTTATTACCTTTTTCGAAAAATCCGTGCAGGTAAGCGATTCGAACCAGGCACACTGAAGCAGCGAGCACCGCTTTGATCACAGTTAAAAGTATGCCGTTAGTACACTACGCTACGCAGAGAACCAAAAAATTCTCTGAATAGAATAACTTTTGATGAACACTTTCGC
This sequence comes from Ceratothoa steindachneri, assembly GCA_963969495.1. Classification (NCBI taxonomy): domain Eukaryota; kingdom Metazoa; phylum Arthropoda; class Malacostraca; order Isopoda; family Cymothoidae; genus Ceratothoa; species Ceratothoa steindachneri. The sequence goes on along the minus strand of OZ018319.1, from coordinate 127,686,879 downwards.
CGGTTCGAACGGAGACTATGAAAGAAATAGAAAATTAATTGGGAATTCAAAGAATAAATGAGGAATAGGTAAACGCGTGGCAGATATACAAATGTATATATCTCTTAAAGTAGCACGAGAGAATGATGGAAATGAATCCACAAAACCACATTGAAAGAGAAAGCGGAATAATTTTTCTTTGCAGTAATATTTTTATTACCTTTTTCGAAAAATCCGTGCAGGCTAGCGATTCGAACCAGGCACACTGAGGCAGCAAGCACCGCTTTGATCACAGTTAAAAGTATGCCGTTAGTACACTACGCTACGCAGAGAACCAAAAATTTCTCTGAATAGAATAGATTTTAAGGAACACTTTCGCCAGTTCGAACGGAGACTATAAAAGAAATAGAAAATTAATTGGGAATTCAAAGAATAAATGAGGAATAGGTAAACGCGTGGCAGATATACAAATGTATATATCTCTCAAAGTAGCACGAGAGAATGATGGAAATGAATCCATAAAACCACATTGAAAGAGAAAACGGAATAATTTTTCTTTGCAGTAATATTTTTATTACCTTTTTCGAAAAATCCGTGCAGGTAAGCGATTCGAACCAGGCAAACTGAGGCAGCGAGCACCGCTTTGATCACAGTTAAAAGTATTCCGTTAGTACACTACGCTACGCAGAGAACCAAAAAATTCTCTGAATTAAATAGCTTTTAAGGAACACTTTCGCCAGTTCGAACGGAGACTATGAAAGAAATAGAAAATTAATTGGGAATTCAAAGAATAAATGAGGAATAGGTAAACGCGTGGCAGATATACAAATGTATATATCTCTCAAAGTAGCACGAGAGAATGATGGAAATGAATCCATAAAACCACATTGAAAGAGAAAACGGAATAATTTTTCTTTGCAGTAATATTTTTATTACCTTTTTCGAAAAATCCGTGCAGGTAAGCGATTCGAACCAGGCAAACTGAGGTAGCGAGCACCGCTTTGATCACAGTTAAAAGTATTCCGTTAGTACACTACGCTACGCAGAGAACCAAAAAATTCTCTGAATAGAATAACTTTTGAGGAACCCTTTCGCCATTTCGAACGGAGACTATGAAAGAAATAGAAAATTAATTGGGAATTCAAAGAATAAATGAGGAATAGGTAAACGCGTGGCAGATATACAAATGTATATATCTCTCAAAGTAGCACGAGAGAATGATGGAAATGAATCCATAAAACCACATTGAAAGAGAAAACGGAATAATTTTTCTTTGCAGTAATATTTTTATTACCTTTTTTGAAAAATCCGTGCAGGTAAGGGATTCGAACCAGGCACGCTGAGGCAGCAAGCACTGCTTTGATCACATTAAAAGTATGCCGTTAGTACACTACGCTACGCAGAGAACCAAAATATTCTCTGAATAGAATAGCTTTTAAGGAACACTTTCGCCAGTTCGAACCGAGACTATGAAAGAAATAGAAAATTAATTGGGAATTCAAAGAATAAATGAGGAATAGGTAAACGCGTGGCAGATATACAAATGTATATATCTCTCAAAGTAGCACGAGAGAATGATGGAAATGAATCCATAAAACCACATTGAAAGAGAAAACGGAATAATTTTTCTTTGCAGTAATATTTTTATTACCTTTTTCGAAAAATCCGTGCAGGTAAGCGATTCGAACCAGGCACACTGAGGCAGCGAGCACCGCTTTGATCACAGTTAAAAGTATGCCGTTAGTACACTACGCTACGCAGAGAACCAAAAAATTCTCTGAATAGAATAACTTTTGAGGAACACTTTCGCCAGTTCGAACGGAGACTATGAAAGAAATAGAAAATTGATTGGGAATTCAAAGAATAAATGAGGAATAGGTAAACGCGTGGCAGATATACAAATGTATATATCTCTCAAAGTAGCAGGAGAGAATGATGGAAATGAATCCACAAAACCACATTGAAAGAGAAAACGGAATACTTTTTCTTTGCAGTAATATTTTTATTACCTTTTTCGAAAAATCCGTGCAGGTAAGCGATTCGAACCAGGCACACTGAGGCAGCAAGCACCGCTTTGATCACAGTTAAAAGTATGCCGTTAGTACACTACGCTACGCAGAGAACCAAAAAATTCTCTGAATAGAATAGCTTTTAAGGAAACTTTCGCCAGTTCGAACGAAGACTATAAAAGAAATAGAAAATTAATTGGGAATTCAAAGAATAAATGAGGAATAGGTAAACGCGTGGCAGATATACAAATGTATATATCTCTCAAAGTAGCACGAGAGAATGATGGAAATGAATCCATAAAACCACATTGAAAGAGAAAACGGAATAATTTTTCTTTGCAGTAATATTTTTATTACCTTTTTCGAAAAATCCGTGCAGGTAAGCGATTCTAACCAGGCACACTGAGGCAGCGAGCCCCGCTTTGATCACAGTTAAAAGTATGCCGTTAGTACACTACGCTACGCAGAGAACCAAAAAATTCTCTGAATAGAATAGCTTTTAAGGAACACTTCCGCCAGTTCGAACGGAGACTATGAAAGAAATAGAAAATTAATTGGGAATTCAAAGAATAAATGAGGAATAGGTAAACGCGTGGCAGATATACAAATGTATATATCTCTCAAAGTAGCACGAGAGAATGATGGAAATGAATCCATAAAACCACATTGAAAGAGAAAACGGAATAATTTTTCTTTGCAGTAATATTTTTATTACCTTTTTCGAAAAATCCGTGCAGGTAAGCGATTCGAACCAGGCACACTGAGGCAGCGAGCACCGCTTTGATCACAGTTAAAAGTATGCCGTTAGTACACTACGCTACGCAGAGAACCAAAAAATTCTCTGAATTAAATAGCTTTTAAGGAACACTTTCGCCAGTTCGAACGGAGACTATGAAAGAAAAAGAAAATTAATTGGGAATTCAAAGAATAAATGAGGAATAGGTAAACGCGTGGCAGATATACAAATGTATATATCTCTCAAAGTAGCACGAGAGAATGATGGAAATGAATCCACAAAACCACATTGAAAGAGAAAACGGAATACTTTTTCTTTGCAGTAATATTTTTATTACCTTTTTCGAAAAATCCGTGCAGGTAAGCGATTCGAACCAGGCACACTGAGGCAGCGAGCACCGCTTTGATCACAGTTAAAAGTATGCTGTTAGTACACTACGCTACGCAGAGAACCAAAAAATTCTCTGAATAGAATAGCTTTTAAGGAACACTTTCGCCAGTTCGAACGGAGACTATGAAAGAAATAGAAAATTAATTGGGAATTCAAAGAATAAATGAGGAATAGGTAAACGCGTGGCAGATATACAAATGTATATATCTCTCAAAGTAGCACGAGAGAATGATGGAAATGAATCCATAAAACCACATTGAAAGAGAAAACGGAATAATTTTTCTTCGTAGTAATATTTTTATTACCTTTTTCAAAAAATCCGTGCAGGTAAGCGATTCGAACCAGGCACACTGAGGCAGCAAGCACCGCTTTGATCACAGTTAAAAGTATGCCGTTAGTACACTACGCTACGCAGAGAACCAAAAAATTCTCTGAATAAAATAGCTTTTAAGGAACACTTTCGCCAGTTCGAACGGAGACTATAAAAGAAATAGAAAATTAATTGGGAATTCAAAGAATAAATGAGGAATAGGTAAACGCGTGGCAGATATACAAATGTATATATCTCTCAAAGTAGCACGAGAGAATGATGGAAATGAATCCATAAAACCACATTGAAAGAGAAAACGGAATACTTTTTCTTTGCAGTAATATTTTTATTACCTTTTTCGAAAAATCCGTGCAGGTAAGCGATTCGAACCAGGCACACTGAGGCAGCAAGCACCGCTTTGATCACAGATAAAAGTATGCCGTTAGTACACTACGCTACGCAGAGAACCAAAAAATTCTCTGAATAGAATAGCTTTTAAGGAAACTTTCGCCAGTTCGAACGAAGACTATAAAAGAAATAGAAAATTAATTGGGAATTCAAAGAATAAATGAGGAATAGGTAAACGCGTGGCAGATATACAAATGTATATATCTCTCAAAGTAGCACGAGAGAATGATGGAAATGAATCCATAAAACCACATTGAAAGAGAAAACGGAATAATTTTTCTTTGCAGTAATATTTTTATTACCTTTTTCGAAAAATCCGTGCAGGTAAGCGATTCTAACCAGGCACACTGAGGCAGCGAGCCCCGCTTTGATCACAGTTAAAAGTATGCCGTTAGTACACTACGCTACGCAGAGAACCAAAAAATTCTCTGAATAGAATAGCTTTTAAGGAACACTTTCGCCAGTTCGAACGGAGACTATGAAAGAAATAGAAAATTAATTGGGAATTCAAAGAATAAATGAGGAATAGGTAAACGCGTGGCAGATATACAAATGTATATATCTCTCAAAGTAGCACGAGAGAATGATGGAAATGAATCCATAAAACCACATTGAAAGAGAAAACGGAATAATTTTTCTTTGCAGTAATATTTTTATTACCTTTTTCGAAAAATCCGTGCAGGTAAGCGATTCGAACCAGGCACACTGAGGCAGCGAGCACCGCTTTGATCACAGTTAAAAGTATGCCGTTAGTACACTACGCTACGCAGAGAACCAAAAAATTCTCTGGATTAAATAGCTTTTAAGGAACACTTTCGCCAGTTCGAACGGAGACTATGAAAGAAAAAGAAAATTAATTGGGAATTCAAAGAATAAATGAGGAATAGGTAAACGCGTGGCAGATATACAAATGTATATATCTCTCAAAGTAGCACGAGAGAATGATGGAAATGAATCCACAAAACCACATTGAAAGAGAAAACGGAATACTTTTTCTTTGCAGTAATATTTTTATTACCTTTTTCGAAAAATCCGTGCAGGTAAGCGATTCGAACCAGGCACACTGAGGCAGCGAGCACCGCTTTGATCACAGTTAAAAGTATGCCGTTAGTACACTACGCTACGCAGAGAACCAAAAAATTCTCTGAATAGAATAGCTTTTAAGGAACACTTTCGCCAGTTCGAACGGAGACTATGAAAGAAATAGAAAATTAATTGGGAATTCAAAGAATAAATGAGGAATAGGTAAACGCGTGGCAGATATACAAATGTATATATCTCTCAAAGTAGCACGAGAGAATGATGGAAATGAATCCATAAAACCACATTGAAAGAGAAAACGGAATAATTTTTCTTCGTAGTAATATTTTTATTACCTTTTTCAAAAAATCCGTGCAGGTAAGCGATTCGAACCAGGCAAACTGAGGCAGCGAGCACCGCTTTGATCACAGTTAAAAGTATTCCGTTAGTACACTACGCTACGCAGAGAACCAAAAAATTCTCTGAATTAAATAGCTTTTAAGGAACACTTTCGCCAGTTCGAACGGAGACTATGAAAGAAATAGAAAATTAATTGGGAATTCAAAGAATAAATGAGGAATAGGTAAACGCGTGGCAGATATACAAATGTATATATCTCTCAAAGTAGCACGAGAGAATGATGGAAATGAATCCATAAAACCACATTGAAAGAGAAAACGGAAAAATTTTTCTTTGCAGTAATATTTTTATTACCTTTTTCGAAAAATCCGTGCAGGTAAGCGATTCGAACCAGGCACACTGAGGCAGCGAGCACCGCTTTGATCACAGTTAAAAGTATGCTGTTAGTACACTACGCTACGCAGAGAACCAAAAAATTCTCTGAATAGAATAACTTTTGAGGAACCCTTTCGCCATTTCGAACGGAGACTATGAAAGAAATAGAAAATTAATTGGGAATTCAAAGAATAAATGAGGAATAGGTAAACGCGTGGCAGATATACAAATGTATATATCTCTCAAAGTAGCACGAGAGAATGATGGAAATGAATCCACCAAACCGCATTGAAAGAGAAAACGGAATAATTTTTATTTGCAGTAATATTTTTATTACCTTTTTTGAAAAATCCGTGCAGGTAAGGGATTCGAACCAGGCACGCTGAGGCAGCAAGCACTGCTTTGATCACATTAAAAGTATGCCGTTAGTACACTACGCTACGCAGAGAACCAAAATATTCTCTGAATAGAATAGCTTTTAAGGAACACTTTCGCCAGTTCGAACCGAGACTATGAAAGAAATAGAAAATTAATTGGGAATTCAAAGAATAAATGAGGAATAGGTAAACGCGTGGCAGATATACAAATGTATATATCTCTCAAAGTAGCACGAGAGAATGATGGAAATGAATCCATAAAACCACATTGAAAGAGAAAACGGAATAATTTTTCTTTGCAGTAATATTTTTATTACCTTTTTCGAAAAATCCGTGCAGGTAAGCGATTCGAACCAGGCACACTGAGGAAGCGAGCACCGCTTTGATCACAGTTAAAAGTATGCCGTTAGTACACTACGCTACGCAGAGAACCAAAAAATTCTCTGAATAGAATAGCTTTTAAGGAAACTTTCGCCAGTTCGAACGAAGACTATAAAAGAAATAGAAAATTAATTGGGAATTCAAAGAATAAATGAGGAATAGGTAAACGCGTGGCAGATATACAAATATATATATCTCTCAAAGTAGCACGAGAGAATGATGGAAATGAATCCATAAAACCACATTGAAAGAGAAAACGGAATAATTTTTCTTTGCAGTAATATTTTTATTACCTTTTTCGAAAAATCCGTGCAGGTAAGCGATTCTAACCAGGCACACTGAGGCAGCGAGCCCCGCTTTGATCACAGTTAAAAGTATGCCGTTAGTACACTACGCTACGCAGAGAACCAAAAAATTCTCTGAATAGAATAGCTTTTAAGGAAACTTTCGCCAGTTCGAACGAAGACTATAAAAGAAATAGAAAATTAATTGGGAATTCAAAGAATAAATGAGGAATAGGTAAACGCGTGGCAGATATACAAATGTATATATCTCTCAAAGTAGCACGAGAGAATGATGGAAATGAATCCATAAAACCACATTGAAAGAGAAAACGGAATAATTTTTCTTTGCAGTAATATTTTTATTACCTTTTTCGAAAAATCCGTGCAGGTAAGCGATTCTAACCAGGCACACTGAGGCAGCGAGCCCCGCTTTGATCACAGTTAAAAGTATGCCGTTAGTACACTACGCTACGCAGAGAACCAAAAAATTCTCTGAATAGAATAGCTTTTAAGGAACACTTTCGCCAGTTCGAACGGAGACTATGAAAGAAATAGAAAATTAATTGGGAATTCAAAGAATAAATGAGGAATAGGTAAACGCGTGGCAGATATACAAATGTATATATCTCTCAAAGTAGCACGAGAGAATGATGGAAATGAATCCATAAAACCACATTGAAAGAGAAAACGGAATAATTTTTCTTTGCAGTAATATTTTTATTACCTTTTTCGAAAAATCCGTGCAGGTAAGCGATTCAAACCAGGCACACTGAGGCAGCGAGCACCGCTTTGATCACAGTTAAAAGTATGCCGTTAGTACACTACGCTACGCAGAGAACCAAAAATTCTCTGAATTAAATAGCTTTTAAGGAACACTTTCGCCATTTCGAACGGAGACTATGAAAGAAATAGAAAATTAATTGGGAATTCAAAGAATAAATGAGGAATAGGTAAACGCGTGGCAGATATACAAATGTATATATCTCTCAAAGTAGCACGAGAGAATGATGGAAATGAATCCATAAAACCACATTGAAAGAGAAAACGGAATAATTTTTCTTTGCAGTAATATTTTTATTACCTTTTTTGAAAAATCCGTGCAGGTAAGGGATTCGAACCAGGCACGCTGAGGCAGCAAGCACTGCTTTGATCACATTAAAAGTATGCCGTTAGTACACTACGCTACGCAGAGAACCAAAATATTCTCTGAATAGAATAGCTTTTAAGGAACACTTTCGCCAGTTCGAACCGAGACTATGAAAGAAATAGAAAATTAATTGGGAATTCAAAGAATAAATGAGGAATAGGTAAACGCGTGGCAGATATACAAATGTATATATCTCTCAAAGTAGCACGAGAGAATGATGGAAATGAATCCATAAAACCACATTGAAAGAGAAAACGGAATAATTTTTCTTTGCAGTAATATTTTTATTACCTTTTTCGAAAAATCCGTGCAGGTAAGCGATTCGAACCAGGCACACTGAGGCAGCGAGCACCGCTTTGATCACAGTTAAAAGTATGCCGTTAGTACACTACGCTACGCAGAGAACCAAAAAATTCTCTGAATAGAATAACTTTTGAGGAACACTTTCGCCAGTTCGAACGGAGACTATGAAAGAAATAGAAAATTGATTGGGAATTCAAAGAATAAATGAGGAATAGGTAAACGCGTGGCAGATATACAAATGTATATATCTCTCAAAGTAGCAGGAGAGAATGATGGAAATGAATCCACAAAACCACATTGAAAGAGAAAACGGAATACTTTTTCTTTGCAGTAATATTTTTATTACCTTTTTCGAAAAATCCGTGCAGGTAAGCGATTCGAACCAGGCACACTGAGGCAGCAAGCACCGCTTTGATCACAGTTAAAAGTATGCCGTTAGTACACTACGCTACGCAGAGAACCAAAAAATTCTCTGAATAGAATAGCTTTTAAGGAAACTTTCGCCAGTTCGAACGAAGACTATAAAAGAAATAGAAAATTAATTGGGAATTCAAAGAATAAATGAGGAATAGGTAAACGCGTGGCAGATATACAAATGTATATATCTCTCAAAGTAGCACGAGAGAATGATGGAAATGAATCCATAAAACCACATTGAAAGAGAAAACGGAATAATTTTTCTTTGCAGTAATATTTTTATTACCTTTTTCGAAAAATCCGTGCAGGTAAGCGATTCTAACCAGGCACACTGAGGCAGCGAGCCCCGCTTTGATCACAGTTAAAAGTATGCCGTTAGTACACTACGCTACGCAGAGAACCAAAAAATTCTCTGAATAGAATAGCTTTTAAGGAACACTTCCGCCAGTTCGAACGGAGACTATGAAAGAAATAGAAAATTAATTGGGAATTCAAAGAATAAATGAGGAATAGGTAAACGCGTGGCAGATATACAAATGTATATATCTCTCAAAGTAGCACGAGAGAATGATGGAAATGAATCCATAAAACCACATTGAAAGAGAAAACGGAATAATTTTTCTTTGCAGTAATATTTTTATTACCTTTTTCGAAAAATCCGTGCAGGTAAGCGATTCGAACCAGGCACACTGAGGCAGCGAGCACCGCTTTGATCACAGTTAAAAGTATGCCGTTAGTACACTACGCTACGCAGAGAACCAAAAAATTCTCTGAATTAAATAGCTTTTAAGGAACACTTTCGCCAGTTCGAACGGAGACTATGAAAGAAAAAGAAAATTAATTGGGAATTCAAAGAATAAATGAGGAATAGGTAAACGCGTGGCAGATATACAAATGTATATATCTCTCAAAGTAGCACGAGAGAATGATGGAAATGAATCCACAAAACCACATTGAAAGAGAAAACGGAATACTTTTTCTTTGCAGTAATATTTTTATTACCTTTTTCGAAAAATCCGTGCAGGTAAGCGATTCGAACCAGGCACACTGAGGCAGCGAGCACCGCTTTGATCACAGTTAAAAGTATGCTGTTAGTACACTACGCTACGCAGAGAACCAAAAAATTCTCTGAATAGAATAGCTTTTAAGGAACACTTTCGCCAGTTCGAACGGAGACTATGAAAGAAATAGAAAATTAATTGGGAATTCAAAGAATAAATGAGGAATAGGTAAACGCGTGGCAGATATACAAATGTATATATCTCTCAAAGTAGCACGAGAGAATGATGGAAATGAATCCATAAAACCACATTGAAAGAGAAAACGGAATAATTTTTCTTCGTAGTAATATTTTTATTACCTTTTTCAAAAAATCCGTGCAGGTAAGCGATTCGAACCAGGCACACTGAGGCAGCAAGCACCGCTTTGATCACAGTTAAAAGTATGCCGTTAGTACACTACGCTACGCAGAGAACCAAAAAATTCTCTGAATAAAATAGCTTTTAAGGAACACTTTCGCCAGTTCGAACGGAGACTATAAAAGAAATAGAAAATTAATTGGGAATTCAAAGAATAAATGAGGAATAGGTAAACGCGTGGCAGATATACAAATGTATATATCTCTCAAAGTAGCACGAGAGAATGATGGAAATGAATCCATAAAACCACATTGAAAGAGAAAACGGAATACTTTTTCTTTGCAGTAATATTTTTATTACCTTTTTCGAAAAATCCGTGCAGGTAAGCGATTCGAACCAGGCACACTGAGGCAGCAAGCACCGCTTTGATCACAGATAAAAGTATGCCGTTAGTACACTACGCTACGCAGAGAACCAAAAAATTCTCTGAATAGAATAGCTTTTAAGGAAACTTTCGCCAGTTCGAACGAAGACTATAAAAGAAATAGAAAATTAATTGGGAATTCAAAGAATAAATAAGGAATAGGTAAACGCGTGGCAGATATACAAATGTATATATCTCTCAAAGTAGCACGAGAGAATGATGGAAATGAATCCATAAAACCACATTGAAAGAGAAAACGGAATAATTTTTCTTTGCAGTAATATTTTTATTACCTTTTTCGAAAAATCCGTGCAGGTAAGCGATTCTAACCAGGCACACTGAGGCAGCGAGCCCCGCTTTGATCACAGTTAAAAGTATGCCGTTAGTACACTACGCTACGCAGAGAACCAAAAAATTCTCTGAATAGAATAGCTTTTAAGGAACACTTTCGCCAGTTCGAACGGAGACTATGAAAGAAATAGAAAATTAATTGGGAATTCAAAGAATAAATGAGGAATAGGTAAACGCGTGGCAGATATACAAATGTATATATCTCTCAAAGTAGCACGAGAGAATGATGGAAATGAATCCATAAAACCACATTGAAAGAGAAAACGGAATAATTTTTCTTTGCAGTAATATTTTTATTACCTTTTTCGAAAAATCCGTGCAGGTAAGCGATTCGAACCAGGCACACTGAGGCAGCGAGCACCGCTTTGATCACAGTTAAAAGTATGCCGTTAGTACACTACGCTACGCAGAGAACCAAAAAATTCTCTGGATTAAATAGCTTTTAAGGAACACTTTCGCCAGTTCGAACGGAGACTATGAAAGAAAAAGAAAATTAATTGGGAATTCAAAGAATAAATGAGGAATAGGTAAACGCGTGGCAGATATACAAATGTATATATCTCTCAAAGTAGCACGAGAGAATGATGGAAATGAATCCACAAAACCACATTGAAAGAGAAAACGGAATACTTTTTCTTTGCAGTAATATTTTTATTACCTTTTTCGAAAAATCCGTGCAGGTAAGCGATTCGAACCAGGCACACTGAGGCAGCGAGCACCGCTTTGATCACAGTTAAAAGTATGCCGTTAGTACACTACGCTACGCAGAGAACCAAAAAATTCTCTGAATAGAATAGCTTTTAAGGAACACTTTCGCCAGTTCGAACGGAGACTATGAAAGAAATAGAAAATTAATTGGGAATTCAAAGAATAAATGAGGAATAGGTAAACGCGTGGCAGATATACAAATGTATATATCTCTCAAAGTAGCACGAGAGAATGATGGAAATGAATCCATAAAACCACATTTAAAGAGAAAACGGAATAATTTTTCTTCGTAGTAATATTTTTATTACCTTTTTCAAAAAATCCGTGCAGGTAAGCGATTCGAACCAGGCACACTGAGGCAGCGAGCACCGCTTTGATCACAGTTAAAAGTATGCCGTTAGTACACTACGCTACGCAGAGAACCAAAAAATTCTCTGAATTAAATAGCTTTTAAGGAACACTTTCGCCAGTTCGAACGGAGACTATGAAAGAAATAGAAAATTGATTGGGAATTCAAAGAATAAATGAGGAAAAGGTAAACGCGTGGCAGATATACAAATGTATATATCTCTCAAAGTAGCACGAGAGAATGATGGAAATGAATCCATAAAACCACATTGAAAGAAAAAACGGAATAATTTTTCTTTGCAGTAATATTTTTATTACCTTTTTCAAAAAATCCGTGCAGGTAAGCGATTCGAACCAGGCAGACTGAAGCAGCGAGCACCGCTTTGATCACAGTTAAAAGTATGCCGTTAGTACACTACGCTACGCAGAGAACCAAAAAATTCTGTGAATAGAATAACTTTTGATGAACACTTTCGCCGGTTCGAACGGAGACTATGAAAGAAATAGAAAATTAATTGGGAATTCAAAGAATAAATGAGGAATAGGTAAACGCGTGGCAGATATACAAATGTATATATCTCTTAAAGTAGCACGAGAGAATGATGGAAATGAATCCACAAAACCACATTGAAAGAGAAAACGGAATAATTTTTCTTTGCAGTAATATTTTTATTACCTTTTTCGAAAAATCCGTGCAGGTGAGCGATTCGAACCAGGCACACTGAGGCAGCAAGCACCGCTTTGATCACAGTTAAAAGTATGCCGTTAGTACACTACGCTACGCAGAGAACCAAAAAATTCTCTGAATAGAATAGATTTTAAGGAACACTTTCGCCAGTTCGAACGGAGACTATAAAAGAAATAGAAAATTAATTGGGAATTCAAAGAATAAATGAGGAATAGGTAAACGCGTGGCAGATATACAAATGTATATATCTCTCAAAGTAGCACGAGAGAATGATGGAAATGAATCCATAAAACCACATTGAAAGAGAAAACGGAATAATTTTTCTTTGCAGTAATATTTTTATTACCTTTTTCGAAAAATCCGTGCAGGTAAGCGATTCGAACCAGGCAAACTGAGGCAGCGAGCACCGCTTTGATCACAGTTAAAAGTATTCCGTTAGTACACTACGCTACGCAGAGAACCAAAAAATTCTCTGAATTAAATAGCTTTTAAGGAACACTTTCGCCAGTTCGAACGGAGACTATGAAAGAAATAGAAAATTAATTGGGAATTCAAAGAATAAATGAGGAATAGGTAAACGCGTGGCAGATATACAAATGTATATATCTCTCAAAGTAGCACGAGAGAATGATGGAAATGAATCCATAAAACCACATTGAAAGAGAAAACGGAAAAAATTTTTCTTTGCAGTAATATTTTTATTACCTTTTTCGAAAAATCCGTGCAGGTAAGCGATTCGAACCAGGCACACTGAGGCAGCGAGCACCGCTTTGATCACAGTTAAAAGTATGCTGTTAGTACACTACGCTACGCAGAGAACCAAAAAATTCTCTGAATAGAATAACTTTTGAGGAACCCTTTCGCCATTTCGAACGGAGACTATGAAAGAAATAGAAAATTAATTGGGAATTCAAAGAATAAATGAGGAATAGGTAAACGCGTGGCAGATATACAAATGTATATATCTCTCAAAGTAGCACGAGAGAATGATGGAAATGAATCCACCAAACCGCATTGAAAGAGAAAACGGAATAATTTTTATTTGCAGTAATATTTTTATTACCTTTTTTGAAAAATCCGTGCAGGTAAGGGATTCGAACCAGGCACGCTGAGGCAGCAAGCACTGCTTTGATCACATTAAAAGTATGCCGTTAGTACACTACGCTACGCAGAGAACCAAAATATTCTCTGAATAGAATAGCTTTTAAGGAACACTTTCGCCAGTTCGAACCGAGACTATGAAAGAAATAGAAAATTAATTGGGAATTCAAAGAATAAATGAGGAATAGGTAAACGCGTGGCAGATATACAAATGTATATATCTCTCAAAGTAGCACGAGAGAATGATGGAAATGAATCCATAAAACCACATTGAAAGAGAAAACGGAATAATTTTTCTTTGCAGTAATATTTTTATTACCTTTTTCGAAAAATCCGTGCAGGTAAGCGATTCGAACCAGGCACACTGAGGAAGCGAGCACCGCTTTGATCACAGTTAAAAGTATGCCGTTAGTACACTACGCTACGCAGAGAACCAAAAAATTCTCTGAATAGAATAGCTTTTAAGGAAACTTTCGCCAGTTCGAACGAAGACTATAAAAGAAATAGAAAATTAATTGGGAATTCAAAGAATAAATGAGGAATAGGTAAACGCGTGGCAGATATACAAATATATATATCTCTCAAAGTAGCACGAGAGAATGATGGAAATGAATCCATAAAACCACATTGAAAGAGAAAACGGAATAATTTTTCTTTGCAGTAATATTTTTATTACCTTTTTCGAAAAATCCGTGCAGGTAAGCGATTCTAACCAGGCACACTGAGGCAGCGAGCCCCGCTTTGATCACAGTTAAAAGTATGCCGTTAGTACACTACGCTACGCAGAGAACCAAAAAATTCTCTGAATAGAATAGCTTTTAAGGAAACTTTCGCCAGTTCGAACGAAGACTATAAAAGAAATAGAAAATTAATTGGGAATTCAAAGAATAAATGAGGAATAGGTAAACGCGTGGCAGATATACAAATGTATATATCTCTCAAAGTAGCACGAGAGAATGATGGAAATGAATCCATAAAACCACATTGAAAGAGAAAACGGAATAATTTTTCTTTGCAGTAATATTTTTATTACCTTTTTCGAAAAATCCGTGCAGGTAAGCGATTCTAACCAGGCACACTGAGGCAGCGAGCCCCGCTTTGATCACAGTTAAAAGTATGCCGTTAGTACACTACGCTACGCAGAGAACCAAAAAATTCTCTGAATAGAATAGCTTTTAAGGAACACTTTCGCCAGTTCGAACGGAGACTATGAAAGAAATAGAAAATTAATTGGGAATTCAAAGAATAAATGAGGAATAGGTAAACGCTTGGCAGATATACAAATGTATATATCTCTCAAAGTAGCACGAGAGAATGATGGAAATGAATCCATAAAACCACATTGAAAGAAAAAACGGAATAATTTTTCTTCGCAGTAATATTTTTATTACCTTTTTCGAAAAATCCGTGCAGGTAAGCGATTCGAACCAGGCACACTGAAGCAGCGAGCACCGCTTTGATCACAGTTAAAAGTATGCCGTTAGTACACTACGCTACGCAGAGAACCAAAAAATTCTCTGAATAGAATAACTTTTGATGAACACTTTCGCCAGTTCGAACGGAGACTATGAAAGAAATAGAAAATTAATTGGGAATTCAAAGAATAAATGAGGAATAGGTAAACGCGTGGCAGATATACAAATGTATATATCTCTTAAAGTAGCACGAGAGAATGATGGAAATGAATCCACAAAACCACATTGAAAGAGAAAGCGGAATAATTTTTCTTTGCAGTAATATTTTTATTACCTTTTTCGAAAAATCCGTGCAGGTGAGCGTTCCGAACCAGGCACACTGAGGCAGCAAGCACCGCTTTGATCACAGTTAAAAGTATGCCGTTAGTACACTACGCTACGCAGAGAACCAAAATATTCTCTGAATAGAATAGATTTTAAGGAACACTTTCGCCAGTTCGAACGGAGACTATAAAAGAAATAGAAAATTAATTGGGAATTCAAAGAATAAATGAGGAATAGGTAAACGCGTGGCAGATATACAAATGTATATATCTCTCAAAGTAGCACGAGAGAATGATGGAAATGAATCCATAAAACCACATTGAAAGAGAAAACGGAATAATTTTTCTTTGCAGTAATATTTTTATTACCTTTTTCGAAAAATCCGTGCAGGTAAGCGATTCGAACCAGGCAAACTGAGGCAGCGAGCACCGCTTTGATCACAGTTAAAAGTATTCCGTTAGTACACTACGCTACGCAGAGAACCAAAAAATTCTCTGAATTAAATAGCTTTTAAGGAACACTTTCGCCAGTTCGAACGGAGACTATGAAAGAAATAGAAAATTAATTGGGAATTCAAAGAATAAATGAGGAATAGGTAAACGCGTGGCAGATATACAAATGTATATATCTCTCAAAGTAGCACGAGAGAATAATGGAAATGAATCCATAAAACCACATTGAAAGAGAAAACGGAATAATTTTTCTTTGCAGTAATATTTTTATTACCTTTTTCGAAAAATCCGTGCAGGTAAGCGATTCGAACCAGGCACACTGAGGCAGCGAGCACCGCTTTGATCACAGTTAAAAGTATGCTGTTAGTACACTACGCTACGCAGAGAACCAAAAAATTCTCTGAATAGAATAACTTTTGAGGAACCCTTTCGCCATTTCGAACGGAGACTATGAAAGAAAGAGAAAATTAATTGGGAATTCAAAGAATAAATGAGGAATAGGTAAACGCGTGGCAGATATACAAATGTATATATCTCTCAAAGTAGCACGATAGAATGATGGAAATGAATCCATAAAACCACATTGAAAGAGAAAACGGAATAATTTTTCTTTGCAGTAATATTTTTATTACCTTTTTTGAAAAATCCGTGCAGGTAAGGGATTCGAACCAGGCACGCTGAGGCAGCAAGCACTGCTTTGATCACATTAAAAGTATGCCGTTAGTACACTACGCTACGCAGAGAACCAAAATATTCTCTGAATAGAATAGCTTTTAAGGAACACTTTCGCCAGTTCGAACCGAGACTATGAAAGAAATAGAAAATTAATTGGGAATTCAAAGAATAAATGAGGAATAGGTAAACGCGTGGCAGATATACAAATGTATATATCTCTCAAAGTAGTACGAGAGAATGATGGAAATGAATCCATAAAACCACATTGAAAGAGAAAACGGAATAATTTTTCTTTGCAGTAATATTTTTATTACCTTTTTCGAAAAATCCGTGCAGGTAAGCGATTCGAACCAGGCACACTGAGGCAGCGAGCACCGCTTTGATCACAGTTAAAAGTATGCCGTTAGTACACTACGCTACGCAGAGAACCAAAAAATTCTCTGAATAGAATAACTTTTGAGGAACACTTTCGCCAGTTCGAACGGAGACTATGAAAGAAATAGAAAATTGATTGGGAATTCAAAGAATAAATGAGGAATAGGTAAACGCGTGGCAGATATACAAATGTATATATCTCTCAAAGTAGCAGGAGAGAATGATGGAAATGAATCCACAAAACCACATTGAAAGAGAAAACGGAATACTTTTTCTTTGCAGTAATATTTTTATTACCTTTTTCGAAAAATCCGTGCAGGTAAGCGATTCGAACCAGGCACACTGAGGCAGCAAGCACCGCTTTGATCACAGTTAAAAGTATGCCGTTAGTACACTACGCTACGCAGAGAACCAAAAAATTCTCTGAATAGAATAGCTTTTAAGGAAACTTTCGCCAGTTCGAACGAAGACTATAAAAGAAATAGAAAATTAATTGGGAATTCAAAGAATAAATGAGGAATAGGTAAACGCGTGGCAGATATACAAATGTATATATCTCTCAAAGTAGCACGAGAGAATGATGGAAATGAATCCATAAAACCACATTGAAAGAGAAAACGGAATAATTTTTCTTTGCAGTAATATTTTTATTACCTTTTTCGAAAAATCCGTGCAGGTAAGCGATTCTAACCAGGCACACTGAGGCAGCGAGCCCCGCTTTGATCACAGTTAAAAGTATGCCGTTAGTACACTACGCTACGCAGAGAACCAAAAAATTCTCTGAATAGAATAGCTTTTAAGGAACACTTTCGCCAGTTCGAACGGAGACTATGAAAGAAATAGAAAATTAATTGGGAATTCAAAGAATAAATGAGGAATAGGTAAACGCGTGGCAGATATACAAATGTATATATCTCTCAAAGTAGCACGAGAGAATGATGGAAATGAATCCATAAAACCACATTGAAAGAGAAAACGGAATAATTTTTCTTTGCAGTAATATTTTTATTACCTTTTTCGAAAAATCCGTGCAGGTAAGCGATTCGAACCAGGCACACTGAGGCAGCGAGCACCGCTTTGATCACAGTTAAAAGTATGCCGTTAGTACACTACGCTACGCAGAGAACCAAAAAATTCTCTGAATTAAATAGCTTTTAAGGAACACTTTCGCCAGTTCGAACGGAGACTATGAAAGAAAAAGAAAATTAATTGGGAATTCAAAGAATAAATGAGGAATAGGTAAACGCGTGGCAGATATACAAATGTATATATCTCTCAAAGTAGCACGAGAGAATGATGGAAATGAATCCATAAAACCACATTGAAAGAGAAAACGGAATAATTTTTCTTTGCAGTAATATTTTTATTACCTTTTTCGAAAAATCCGTGCAGGTAAGCGATTCGAACCAGGCACACTGAGGCAGCGAGCACCGCTTTGATCACAGTTAAAAGTATGCCGTTAGTACACTACGCTACGCAGAGAACCAAAAAATTCTCTGAATTAAATAGCTTTTAAGGAACACTTTCGCCAGTTCGAACGGAGACTATGAAAGAAATAGAAAATTGATTGGGAATTCAAAGAATAAATGAGGAAAAGGTAAACGCGTGGCAGATATACAAATGTATATATCTCTCAAAGTAGCACGAGAGAATGATGGAAATGAATCCATAAAACCACATTGAAAGAAAAAACGGAATAATTTTTCTTTGCAGTAATATTTTTATTACCTTTTTCGAAAAATCCGTGCAGGTAAGCGATTCGAACCAGGCACACTGAAGCAGCGAGCACCGCTTTGATCACAGTTAAAAGTATGCCGTTAGTACACTACGCTACGCAGAGAACCAAAAAATTCTCTGAATAGAATAACTTTTGATGAACACTTTCGCCGGTTCGAACGGAGACTATGAAAGAAATAGAAAATTAATTGGGAATTCAAAGAATAAATGAGGAATAGGTAAACGCGTGGCAGATATACAAATGTATATATCTCTTAAAGTAGCACGAGAGAATGATGGAAATGAATCCACAAAACCACATTGAAAGAGAAAACGGAATAATTTTTCTTTGCAGTAATATTTTTATTACCTTTTTCGAAAAATCCGTGCAGGTGAGCGATTCGAACCAGGCACACTGAGGCAGCAAGCACCGCTTTGATCACAATTAAAAGTATGCCGTTAGTACACTACGCTACGCAGAGAACCAAAAAATTCTCTGAATAGAATAGATTTTAAGGAACACTTTCGCCAGTTCGAACGGAGACTATAAAAGAAATAGAAAATTAATTGGGAATTCAAAGAATAAATGAGGAATAGGTAAACGCGTGGCAGATATACAAATGTATATATCTCTCAAAGTAGCACGAGAGAATGATGGAAATGAATCCATAAAACCACATTGAAAGAGAAAACGGAATAATTTTTCTTTGCAGTAATATTTTTATTACCTTTTTCGAAAACCCGTGCAGGTAAGCGATTCGAACCAGGCAAACTGAGGCAGCGAGCACCGCTTTGATCGCAGTTAAAAGTATTCCGTTAGTACACTACGCTACGCAGAGAACCAAAAAATTCTCTGAATTAAATAGCTTTTAAGGAACACTTTCGCCAGTTCGAACGGAGACTATGAAAGAAATAGAAAATTAATTGGGAATTCAAAGAATAAATGAGGAATAGGTAAACGCGTGGCAGATATACAAATGTATATATCTCTCAAAGTAGCACGAGAGAATGATGGAAATGAATCCATAAAACCACATTGAAAGAGAAAACGGAATAATTTTTCTTTGCAGTAATATTTTTATTACCTTTTTCGAAAAATCCGTGCAGGTAAGCGATTCGAACCAGGCACACTGAGGCAGCGAGCACCGCTTTGATCACAGTTGAAAGTATGCTGTTAGTACACTACGCTACGCAGAGAACCAAAAAATTCTCTGAATAGAATAACTTTTGAGGAACCCTTTCGCCATTTCGAACGGAGACTATGAAAGAAATAGAAAATTAATTGGGAATTCAAAGAATAAATGAGGAATAGGTAAACGCGTGGCAGATATACAAATGTATATATCTCTCAAAGTAGCATGAGAGAATGATGGAAATGAATCCACCAAACCGCATTGAAAGAGAAAACGGAATAATTTTTATTTGCAGTAATATTTTTATTACCTTTTTTGAAAAATCCGTGCAGGTAAGGGATTCGAACCAGGCACGCTGAGGCAGCAAGCACTGCTTTGATCACATTAAAAGTATGCCGTTAGTACACTACGCTACGCAGAGAACCAAAATATTCTCTGAATAGAATAGCTTTTAAGGAACACTTTCGCCAGTTCGAACGGAGACTATGAAAGAAATAGAAAATTAATTGGGAATTCAAAGAATAAATGAGGAATAGGTAAACGCGTGGCAGATATACAAATGTATATATCTCTCAAAGTAGCACGAGAGAATGATGGAAATGAATCCATAAAACCACATTGAAAGAGAAAACGGAATAATTTTTCTTTGCAGTAATATTTTTATTACCTTTTTCGAAAAATCCGTGCAGGTAAGCGATTCGAACCAGGCACACTGAGGCAGCGAGCACCGCTTTGATCACAGTTAAAAGTATGCCGTTAGTACACTACGCTACGCAGAGAACCAAAAAATTCTCTGAATAGAATAGCTTTTAAGGAAACTTTCGCCAGTTCGAACGAAGACTATAAAAGAAATAGAAAATTAATTGGGAATTCAAAGAATAAATGAGGAATAGGTAAACGCGTGGCAGATATACAAATATATATATCTCTCAAAGTAGCACGAGAGAATGATGGAAATGAATCCATAAAACCACATTGAAAGAGAAAACGGAATAATTTTTCTTTGCAGTAATATTTTTATTACCTTTTTCGAAAAATCCGTGCAGGTAAGCGATTCTAACCAGGCACACTGAGGCAGCGAGCACCGCTTTGATCACAGTTAAAAGTATGCCGTTAGTACACTACGCTACGCAGAGAACCAAAAAATTCTCTGAATAGAATAGCTTTTAAGGAAACTTTCGCCAGTTCGAACGAAGACTATGAAAGAAAAAGAAAATTAATTGGGAATTCAAAGAATAAATGAGGAATAGGTAAACGCGTGGCAGATATACAAATGTATATATCTCTCAAAGTAGCACGAGAGAATGATGGAAATGAATCCACAAAACCACATTGAAAGAGAAAACGGAATACTTTTTCTTTGCAGTAATATTTTTATTACCTTTTTCGAAAAATCCGTGCAGGTAAGCGATTCGAACCAGGCACACTGAGGCAGCGAGCACCGCTTTGATCACAGTTAAAAGTATGCCGTTAGTACACTACGCTACGCAGAGAACCAAAAAATTCTCTGAATAGAATAGCTTTTAAGGAACACTTTCTCCAGTTCGAACGGAGACTATGAAAGAAATAGAAAATTAATTGGGAATTCAAAGAATAAATGAGGAATAGGTAAACGCGTGGCAGATATACAAATGTATATATCTCTCAAAGTAGCACGAGAGAATGATGGAAATGAATCCATAAAACCACATTGAAAGAGAAAACGGAATAATTTTTCTTCGTAGTAATATTTTTATTACCTTTTTCAAAAAATCCGTGCAGGTAAGCGATTCGAACCAGGCACACTGAGGCAGCAAGCACCGCTTTGATCACAGTTAAAAGTATGCCGTTAGTACACTACGCTACGCAGAGAACCAAAAAATTCTCTGAATAAAATAGCTTTTAAGGAACACTTTCGCCAGTTCGAACGGAGACTATAAAAGAAATAGAAAATTAATTGGGAATTCAAAGAATAAATGAGGAATAGGTAAACGCGTGGCAGATATACAAATGTATATATCTCTCAAAGTAGCACGAGAGAATGATGGAAATGAATCCATAAAACCACATTGAAAGAGAAAACGGAATAATTTTTCTTTGCAGTAATATTTTTATTACCTTTTTCGAAAAATCCGTGCAGGTAAGCGATTCTAACCAGGCACACTGAGGCAGCGAGCCCCGCTTTGATCACAGTTAAAAGTATGCCGTTAGTACACTACGCTACGCAGAGAACCAAAAAATTCTCTGAATAGAATAGCTTTTAAGGAAACTTTCGCCAGTTCGAACGAAGACTATGAAAGAAAAAGAAAATTAATTGGGAATTCAAAGAATAAATGAGGAATAGGTAAACGCGTGGCAGATATACAAATGTATATATCTCTCAAAGTAGCACGAGAGAATGATGGAAATGAATCCACAAAACCACATTGAAAGAGAAAACGGAATACTTTTTCTTTGCAGTAATATTTTTATTAGCTTTTTCGAAAAATCCGTGCAGGTAAGCGATTCGAACCAGGCACACTGAGGCAGCGAGCACCGCTTTGATCACAGTTAAAAGTATGCCGTTAGTACACTACGCTACGCAGAGAACCAAAAAATTCTCTGAATAGAATAGCTTTTAAGGAACACTTTCGCCAGTTCGAACGGAGACTATGAAAGAAATAGAAAATTAATTGGGAATTCAAAGAATAAATGAGGAATAGGTAAACGCGTGGCAGATATACAAATGTATATATCTCTCAAAGTAGCACGAGAGAATGATGGAAATGAATCCATAAAACCACATTGAAAGAGAAAACGGAATAATTTTTCTTCGTAGTAATATTTTTATTACCTTTTTCAAAAAATCCGTGCAGGTAAGCGATTCGAACCAGGCACACTGAGGCAGCAAGCACCGCTTTGATCACAGTTAAAAGTATGCCGTTAGTACACTACGCTACGCAGAGAACCAAAAAATTCTCTGAATAAAATAGCTTTTAAGGAACACTTTCGCCAGTTCGAACGGAGACTATAAAAGAAATAGAAAATTAATTGGGAATTCAAAGAATAAATGAGGAATAGGTAAACGCGTGGCAGATATACAAATGTATATATCTCTCAAAGTAGCACGAGAGAATGATGGAAATGAATCCATAAAACCACATTGAAAGAGAAAACGGAATAATTTTTCTTTGCAGTAATATTTTTATTACCTTTTTCGAAAAATCCGTGCAGGTAAGCGATTCGAACCAGGCACACTGAAGCAGCGAGCACCGCTTTGATCACAGTTAAAAGTATGCCGTTAGTACACTACGCTACGCAGAGAACCAAAAAATTCTCTGAATTAAATAGCTTTTAAGGAATACTTTCGCCAGTTCGAACGGAGACTATGAAAGAAATAGAAAATTGATTGGGAATTCAAAGAATAAATGAGGAAAAGGTAAACGCGTGGCAGATATACAAATGTATATATCTCTCAAAGTAGCACGAGAGAATGATGGAAATGAATCCATAAAACCACATTGAAAGAAAAAACGGAATAATTTTTCTTTGCAGTAATATTTTTATTACCTTTTTCGAAAAATCCGTGCAGGTAAGCGATTCGAACCAGGCACACTGAAGCAGCGAGCACCGCTTTGATCACAGTTAAAAGTATGCCGTTAGTACACTACGCTACGCAGAGAACCAAAAAATTCTCTGAATAGAATAACTTTTGATGAACACTTTCGCCGGTTCGAACGGAGACTATGAAAGAAATAGAAAATTAATTGGGAATTCAAAGAATAAATGAGGAATAGGTAAACGCGTGGCAGATATACAAATGTATATATCTCTTAAAGTAGCACGAGAGAATGATGGAAATGAATCCACAAAACCACATTGAAAGAGAAAACGGAATAATTTTTCTTTGCAGTAATATTTTTATTACCTTTTTCGAAAAATCCGTGCAGGTGAGCGATTCGAACCAGGCACACTGAGGCAGCAAGCACCGCTTTGATCACAGTTAAAAGTATGCCGTTAGTACACTACGCTACGCAGAGAACCAAAAAATTCTCTGAATAGAATAGATTTTAAGGAACACTTTCGCCAGTTCGAACGGAGACTATAAAAGAAATAGAAAATTAATTGGGAATTCAAAGAATAAATGAGGAATAGGTAAACGCGTGGCAGATATACAAAATGTATATATCTCTCAAAGTAGCACGAGAGAATGATGGAAATGAATCCATAAAACCACATTGAAAGAGAAAACGGAATAATTTTTCTTTGCAGTAATATTTTTATTACCTTTTTCGAAAACCCGTGCAGGTAAGCGATTCGAACCAGGCAAACTGAGGCAGCGAGCACCGCTTTGATCACAGTTAAAAGTATTCCGTTAGTACACTACGCTACGCAGAGAACCAAAAAATTCTCTGAATTAAATAGCTTTTAAGGAACACTTTCGCCAGTTCGAACGGAGACTATGAAAGAAATAGAAAATTAATTGGGAATTCAAAGAATAAACGAGGAATAGGTAAACGCGTGGCAGATATACAAATGTATATATCTCTTAAAGTAGCACGAGAGAATGATGGAAATGAATCCATAAAACCACATTGAAAGAGAAAACGGAATAATTTTTCTTTGCAGTAATATTTTTATTACCTTTTTCGAAAAATCCGTGCAGGTAAGCGATTCGAACCAGGCACACTGAGGCAGCGAGCACCGCTTTGATCACAGTTAAAAGTATGCTGTTAGTACACTACGCTACGCAGAGAACCAAAAAATTCTCTGAATAGAATAACTTTTGAGGAACCCTTTCGCCATTTCGAACGGAGACTATGAAATAAATAGAAAATTAATTGGGAATTCAAAGAATAAATGAGGAATAGGTAAACGCGTGGCAGATATACAAATGTATATATCTCTCAAAGTAGCACGAGAGAATGATGGAAATGAATCCACCAAACCGCATTGAAAGAGAAAACGGAATAATTTTTATTTGCAGTAATATTTTTATTACCTTTTTTGAAATATCCGTGCAGGTAAGGGATTCGAACCAGGCACGCTGAGGCAGCAAGCACTGCTTTGATCACATTAAAAGTATGCCGTTAGTACACTACGCTACGCAGAGAACCAAAAAATTCTCTGAATAGAATAGCTTTTAAGGAAACTTTCGCCAGTTCGAACGAAGACTATGAAAGAAAAAGAAAATTAATTGGGAATTCAAAGAATAAATGAGGAATAGGTAAACGCGTGGCAGATATACAAATGTATATATCTCTCAAAGTAGCACGAGAGAATGATGGAAATGAATCCACAAAACCACATTGAAAGAGAAAACGGAATACTTTTTCTTTGCAGTAATATTTTTATTACCTTTTTCGAAAAATCCGTGCAGGTAAGCGATTCGAACCAGGCACACTGAGGCAGCGAGCACCGCTTTGATCACAGTTAAAAGTATGCCGTTAGTACACTACGCTACGCAGAGAACCAAAAAATTCTCTGAATAGAATAGCTTTTAAGGAACACTTTCGCCAGTTCGAACGGAGACTATGAAAGAAATAGAAAATTAATTGGGAATTCAAAGAATAAATGAGGAATAGGTAAACGCGTGGCAGATATACAAATGTATATATCTCTCAAAGTAGCACGAGAGAATGATGGAAATGAATCCATAAAACCACATTGAAAGAGAAAACGGAATAATTTTTCTTTGCAGTAATATTTTTATTACCTTTTTCGAAAAATCCGTGCAGGTAAGCGATTCGAACCAGGCACACTGAGGCAGCGAGCACCGCTTTGATCACAGTTAAAAGTATGCCGTTAGTACACTACGCTACGCAGAGAACCAAAAAATTCTCTGAATTAAATAGCTTTTAAGGAACACTTTCGCCAGTTCGAACGGAGACTATGAAAGAAATAGAAAATTGATTGGGAATTCAAAGAATAAATGAGGAAAAGGTAAACGCGTGGCAGATATACAAATGTATATATCTCTCAAAGTAGCACGAGAGAATGATGGAAATGAATCCATAAAACCACATTGAAAGAAAAAACGGAATAATTTTTCTTTGCAGTAATATTTTTATTACCTTTTTCGAAAAATCCGTGCAGGTAAGCGATTCGAACCAGGCACACTGAAGCAGCGAGCACCGCTTTGATCACAGTTAAAAGTATGCCGTTAGTACACTACGCTACGCAGAGAACCAAAAAATTCTCTGAATAGAATAACTTTTGATGAACACTTTCGCCGGTTCGAACGGAGACTATGAAAGAAATAGAAAATTAATTGGGAATTCAAAGAATAAATGAGGAATAGGTAAACGCGTGGCAGATATACAAATGTATATATCTCTTAAAGTAGCACGAGAGAATGATGGAAATGAATCCACAAAACCACATTGAAAGAGAAAACGGAATAATTTTTCTTTGCAGTAATATTTTTATTACCTTTTTCGAAAAATCCGTGCAGGTGAGCGATTCGAACCAGGCACACTGAGGCAGCAAGCACCGCTTTGATCACAGTTAAAAGTATGCCGTTAGTACACTACGCTACGCAGAGAACCAAAAAATTCTCTGAATAGAATAGATTTTAAGGAACACTTTCGCCAGTTCGAACGGAGACTATAAAAGAAATAGAAAATTAATTGGGAATTCAAAGAATAAATGAGGAATAGGTAAACGCGTGGCAGATATACAAAATGTATATATCTCTCAAAGTAGCACGAGAGAATGATGGAAATGAATCCATAAAACCACATTGAAAGAGAAAACGGAATAATTTTTCTTTGCAGTAATATTTTTATTACCTTTTTCGAAAACCCGTGCAGGTAAGCGATTCAAACCAGGCAAACTGAGGCAGCGAGCACCGCTTTGATCACAGTTAAAAGTATTCCGTTAGTACACTACGCTACGCAGAGAACCAAAAAATTCTCTGAATTAAATAGCTTTTAAGGAACCCTTTCGCCATTTCGAACGGAGACTATGAAAGAAATAGAAAATTAATTGGGAATTCAAAGAATAAATGAGGAATAGGTAAACGCGTGGCAGATATACAAATGTATATATCTCTCAAAGTAGCACGAGAGAATGATGGAAATGAATCCACCAAACCGCATTGAAAGAGAAAACGGAATAATTTTTATTTGCAGTAATATTTTTATTACCTTTTTTGAAAAATCCGTGCAGGTAAGGGATTCGAACCAGGCACGCTGAGGCAGCAAGCACTGCTTTGATCACATTAAAAGTATGCCGTTAGTACACTACGCTACGCAGAGAACCAAAATATTCTCTGAATAGAATAGCTTTTAAGGAACACTTTCGCCAGTTCGAACCGAGACTATGAAAGAAATAGAAAATTAATTGGGAATTCAAAGAATAAATGAGGAATAGGTAAACGCGTGGCAGATATACAAATGTATATATCTCTCTAAGTAGCACGAGAGAATGATGGAAATGAATCCATAAAACCACATTGAAAGAGAAAACGGAATAATTTTTCTTTGCAGTAATATTTTTATTACCTTTTTCGAAAAATCCGTGCAGGTAAGCGATTCGAACCAGGCACACTGAGGCAGCGAGCACCGCTTTGATCACAGTTAAAAGTATGCCGTTAGTACACTACGCTACGCAGAGAACCAAAAAATTCTCTGAATAGAATAGCTTTTAAGGAAACTTTCGCCAGTTCGAACGAAGACTATAAAAGAAATAGAAAATTAATTGGGAATTCAAAGAATAAATGAGGAATAGGTAAACGCGTGGCAGATATACAAATATATATATCTCTCAAAGTAGCACGAGAGAATGATGGAAATGAATCCATAAAACCACATTGAAAGAGAAAACGGAATAATTTTTCTTTGCAGTAATATTTTTATTACCTTTTTCGAAAAATCCGTGCAGGTAAGCGATTCTAACCAGGCACACTGAGGCAGCGAGCCCCGCTTTGATCACAGTTAAAAGTATGCCGTTAGTACACTACGCTACGCAGAGAACCAAAAAATTCTCTGAATAGAATAGCTTTTAAGGAAACTTTCGCCAGTTCGAACGAAGACTATAAAAGAAATAGAAAATTAATTGGGAATTCAAAGAATAAATGAGGAATAGGTAAACGCGTGGCAGATATACAAATGTATATATCTCTCAAAGTAGCACGAGAGAATGATGGAAATGAATCCATAAAACCACATTGAAAGAGAAAACGGAATAATTTTTCTTTGCAGTAATATTTTTATTACCTTTTTCGAAAAATCCGTGCAGGTAAGCGATTCTAACCAGGCACACTGAGGCAGCGAGCCCCGCTTTGATCACAGTTAAAAGTATGCCGTTAGTACACTACGCTACGCAGAGAACCAAAAAATTCTCTGAATAGAATAGCTTTTAAGGAACACTTTCGCCAGTTCGAACGGAGACTATGAAAGAAATAGAAAATTAATTGGGAATTCAAAGAATAAATGAGGAATAGGTAAACGCGTGGCAGATATACAAATGTATATATCTCTCAAAGTAGCACGAGAGAATGATGGAAATGAATCCATAAAACCACATTGAAAGAGAAAACGGAATAATTTTTCTTTGCAGTAATATTTTTATTACCTTTTTCGAAAAATCCGTGCAGGTAAGCGATTCGAACCAGGCACACTGAGGCAGCGAGCACCGCTTTGATCACAGTTAAAAGTATGCCGTTAGTACACTACGCTACGCAGAGAACCAAAAAATTCTCTGAATTAAATAGCTTTTAAGGAACACTTTCGCCAGTTCGAACGGAGACTATGAAAGAAATAGAAAATTAATTGGGAATTCACAGTATAAATGAGAAATAGGTAAACGCTTGGCAGATATACAAATGTATATATCTCTCAAAGTAGCACGAGAGAATGATGGAAATGAATCCATAAAACCACATTGAAAGAAAAAACGGAATAATTTTTCTTCGCAGTAATATGTATTTTTATTACCTTTTTCGAAAAATCCGTGCAGGTAAGCGATTCGAACCAGGCACACTGAAGCAGCGAGCACCGCTTTGATCACAGTTAAAAGTATGCCGTTAGTACACTACGCTACGCAGAGAACCAAAAAATTCTCTGAATAGAATAACTTTTGATGAACACTTTCGCCAGTTCGAACGGAGACTATGAAAGAAATAGAAAATTAATTGGGAATTCAAAGAATAAATGAGGAATAGGTAAACGCGTGGCAGATATACAAATGTATATATCTCTTAAAGTAGCACGAGAGAATGATGGAAATGAATCCACAAAACCACATTGAAAGAGAAAGCGGAATAATTTTTCTTTGCAGTAATATTTTTATTACCTTTTTCGAAAAATCCGTGCAGGTGAGCGATTCGAACCAGGCACACTGAGGCAGCAAGCACCGCTTTGATCACAGTTAAAAGTATGCCGTTAGTACACTACGCTACGCAGAGAACCAAAAAATTCTCTGAATAGAATAGATTTTAAGGAACACTTTCGCCAGTTCGAACGGAGACTATAAAAGAAATAGAAAATTAATTGGGAATTCAAAGAATAAATGAGGAATAGGTAAACGCGTGGCAGATATACAAATGTATATATCTCTCAAAGTAGCACGAGAGAATGATGGAAATGAATCCATAAAACCACTTTGAAAGAGAAAACGGAATAATTTTTCTTTGCAGTAATATTTTTATTACCTTTTTCGAAAAATCCGTGCAGGTAAGCGATTCGAACCAGGCAAACTGAGGCAGCGAGCACCGCTTTGATCACAGTTAAAAGTATTCCGTTAGTACACTACGCTACGCAGAGAACCAAAAAATTCTCTGAATTAAATAGCTTTTAAGGAACACTTTCGCCAGTTCGAACGGAGACTATGAAAGAAATAGAAAATTAATTGGGAATTCAAAGAATAAATGAGGAATAGGTAAACGCGTGGCAGATATACAAATGTATATATCTCTCAAAGTAGCACGAGAGAATAATGGAAATGAATCCATAAAACCACATTGAAAGAGAAAACGGAATAATTTTTCTTTGCAGTAATATTTTTATTACCTTTTTCGAAAAATCCGTGCAGGTAAGCGATTCGAACCAGGCACACTGAGGCAGCGAGCACCGCTTTGATCACAGTTAAAAGTATGCTGTTAGTACACTACGCTACGCAGAGAACCAAAAAATTCTCTGAATAGAATAACTTTTGAGGAACCCTTTCGCCATTTCGAACGGAGACTATGAAAGAAATAGAAAATTAATTGGGAATTCAAAGAATAAATGAGGAATAGGTAAACGCGTGGCAGATATACAAATGTATATATCTCTCAAAGTAGCACGAGAGAATGATGGAAATGAATCCATAAAACCACATTGAAAGAGAAAACGGAATAATTTTTCTTTGCAGTAATATTTTTATTACTTTTTTTGAAAAATCCGTGCAGGTAAGGGATTCGAACCAGGCACGCTGAGGCAGCAAGCACTGCTTTGATCACATTAAAAGTATGCCGTTAGTACACTACGCTACGCAGAGAACCAAAATATTCTCTGAATAGAATAGCTTTTAAGGAACACTTTCGCCAGTTCGAACCGAGACTATGAAAGAAATAGAAAATTAATTGGGAATTCAAAGAATAAATGAGGAATAGGTAAACGCGTGGCAGATATACAAATGTATATATCTCTCAAAGTAGCACGAGAGAATGATGGAAATGAATCCATAAAACCACATTGAAAGAGAAAACGGAATAATTTTTCTTTGCAGTAATATTTTTATTACCTTTTTCGAAAAATCCGTGCAGGTAAGCGATTCGAACCAGGCACACTGAGGCAGCGAGCACCGCTTTGATCACAGTTAAAAGTATGCCGTTAGTACACTACGCTACGCAGAGAACCAAAAAATTCTCTGAATAGAATAACTTTTGAGGAACACTTTCGCCAGTTCGAACGGAGACTATGAAAGAAATAGAAAATTGATTGGGAATTCAAAGAATAAATGAGGAATAGGTAAACGCGTGGCAGATATACAAATGTATATATCTCTCAAAGTAGCAGGAGAGAATGATGGAAATGAATCCACAAAACCACATTGAAAGAGAAAACGGAATACTTTTTCTTTGCAGTAATATTTTTATTACCTTTTTCGAAAAATCCGTGCAGGTAAGCGATTCGAACCAGGCACACTGAGGCAGCAAGCACCGCTTTGATCACAGTTAAAAGTATGCCGTTAGTACACTACGCTACGCAGAGAACCAAAAAATTCTCTGAATAGAATAGCTTTTAAGGAAACTTTCGCCAGTTCGAACGAAGACTATAAAAGAAATAGAAAATTAATTGGGAATTCAAAGAATAAATGAGGAATAGGTAAACGCGTGGCAGATATACAAATGTATATATCTCTCAAAGTAGCACGAGAGAATGATGGAAATGAATCCATAAAACCACATTGAAAGAGAAAACGGAATAATTTTTCTTTGCAGTAATATTTTTATTACCTTTTTCGAAAAATCCGTGCAGGTAAGCGATTCTAACCAGGCACACTGAGGCAGCGAGCCCCGCTTTGATCACAGTTAAAAGTATGCCGTTAGTACACTACGCTACGCAGAGAACCAAAAAATTCTCTGAATAGAATAGCTTTTAAGGAACACTTTCGCCAGTTCGAACGGAGACTATGAAAGAAATAGAAAATTAATTGGGAATTCAAAGAATAAATGAGGAATAGGTAAACGCGTGGCAGATATACAAATGTATATATCTCTCAAAGTAGCACGAGAGAATGATGGAAATGAATCCATAAAACCACATTGAAAGAGAAAACGGAATAATTTTTCTTTGCAGTAATATTTTTATTACCTTTTTCGAAAAATCCGTGCAGGTAAGCGATTCTAACCAGGCACACTGAGGCAGCGAGCCCCGCTTTGATCACAGTTAAAAGTATGCCGTTAGTACACTACGCTACGCAGAGAACCAAAAAATTCTCTGAATAGAATAGCTTTTAAGGAACACTTTCGCCAGTTCGAACGGAGACTATGAAAGAAATAGAAAATTAATTGGGAATTCAAAGAATAAATGAGGAATAGGTAAACGCGTGGCAGATATACAAATGTATATATCTCTCAAAGTAGCACGAGAGAATGATGGAAATGAATCCATAAAACCACATTGAAAGAGAAAACGGAATAATTTTTCTTTGCAGTAATATTTTTATTACCTTTTTCGAAAAATCCGTGCAGGTAAGCGATTCGAACCAGGCACACTGAGGCAGCGAGCACCGCTTTGATCACAGTTAAAAGTATGCCGTTAGTACACTACGCTACGCAGAGAACCAAAAAATTCTCTGAATTAAATAGCTTTTAAGGAACACTTTCGCCAGTTCGAACGGAGACTATGAAAGAAATAGAAAATTAATTGGGAATTCACAGAATAAATGAGAAATAGGTAAACGCTTGGCAGATATACAAATGTATATATCTCTCAAAGTAGCACGAGAGAATGATGGAAATGAATCCATAAAACCACATTGAAAGAAAAAACGGAATAATTTTTCTTCGCAGTAATATTTTTATTACCTTTTTCGAAAAATCCGTGCAGGTAAGCGATTCGAACCAGGCACACTGAAGCAGCGAGCACCGCTTTGATAACAGTTAAAAGTATGCCGTTAGTACACTACGCTACGCAGAGAACCAAAAAATTCTCTGAATAGAATAACTTTTGATGAACACTTTCGCCAGTTCGAACGGAGACTATGAAAGAAATAGAAAATTAATTGGGAATTCAAAGAATAAATGAGGAATAGGTAAACGCGTGGCAGATATACAAATGTATATATCTCTTAAAGTAGCACGAGAGAATGATGGAAATGAATCCACAAAACCACATTGAAAGAGAAAGCGGAATAATTTTTCTTTGCAGTAATATTTTTATTACCTTTTTCGAAAAATCCGTGCAGGTGAGCGATTCGAACCAGGCACACTGAGGCAGCAAGCACCGCTTTGATCACAGTTAAAAGTATGCCGTTAGTACACTACGCTACGCAGAGAACCAAAAAATTCTCTGAATAGAATAGATTTTAAGGAACACTTTCGCCAGTTCGAACGGAGACTATAAAAGAAATAGAAAATTAATTGGGAATTCAAAGAATAAATGAGGAATAGGTAAACGCGTGGCAGATATACAAATGTATATATCTCTCAAAGTAGCACGAGAGAATGATGGAAATGAATCCATAAAACCACTTTGAAAGAGAAAACGGAATAATTTTTCTTTGCAGTAATATTTTTATTACCTTTTTCGAAAAATCCGTGCAGGTAAGCGATTCGAACCAGGCAAACTGAGGCAGCGAGCACCGCTTTGATCACAGTTAAAAGTATTCCGTTAGTACACTACGCTACGCAGAGAACCAAAAAATTCTCTGAATTAAATAGCTTTTAAGGAACACTTTCGCCAGTTCGAACCGAGACTATGAAAGAAATAGAAAATTAATTGGGAATTCAAAGAATAAATGAGGAATAGGTAAACGCGTGGCAGATATACAAATGTATATATCTCTCAAAGTAGCACGAGAGAATGATGGAAATGAATCCATAAAACCACATTGAAAGAGAAAACGGAATAATATTTCTTTGCAGTAATATTTTTATTACCTTTTTCGAAAAATCCGTGCAGGTAAGCGATTCGAACCAGGCACACTGAGGCAGCGAGCACCGCTTTGATCACAGTTAAAAGTATGCCGTTAGTACACTACGCTACGCAGAGAACCAAAAAATTCTCTGAATAGAATAACTTTTGAGGAACACTTTCGCCAGTTCGAACGGAGACTATGAAAGAAATAGAAAATTGATTGGGAATTCAAAGAATAAATGAGGAATAGGTAAACGCGTGGCAGATATACAAATGTATATATCTCTCAAAGTAGCAGGAGAGAATGATGGAAATGAATCCACAAAACCACATTGAAAGAGAAAACGGAATACTTTTTCTTTGCAGTAATATTTTTATTACCTTTTTCGAAAAATCCGTGCAGGTAAGCGATTCGAACCAGGCACACTGAGGCAGCAAGCACCGCTTTGATCACAGTTAAAAGTATGCCGTTAGTACACTACGCTACGCAGAGAACCAAAAAATTCTCTGAATAGAATAGCTTTTAAGGAAACTTTCGCCAGTTCGAACGAAGACTATAAAAGAAATAGAAAATTAATTGGGAATTCAAAGAATAAATGAGGAATAGGTAAACGCGTGGCAGATATACAAATGTATATATCTCTCAAAGTAGCACGAGAGAATGATGGAAATGAATCCATAAAACCACATTGAAAGAGAAAACGGAATAATTTTTCTTTGCAGTAATATTTTTATTACCTTTTTCGAAAAATCCGTGCAGGTAAGCGATTCTAACCAGGCACACTGAGGCAGCGAGCCCCGCTTTGATCACAGTTAAAAGTATGCCGTTAGTACACTACGCTACGCAGAGAACCAAAAAATTCTCTGAATAGAATAGCTTTTAAGGAACACTTTCGCCAGTTCGAACGGAGACTATGAAAGAAATAGAAAATTAATTGGGAATTCAAAGAATAAATGAGGAATAGGTAAACGCGTGGCAGATATACAAATGTATATATCTCTCAAAGTAGCACGAGAGAATGATGGAAATGAATCCATAAAACCACATTGAAAGAGAAAACGGAATAATTTTTCTTTGCAGTAATATTTTTATTACCTTTTTCGAAAAATCCGTGCAGGTAAGCGATTCTAACCAGGCACACTGAGGCAGCGAGCCCCGCTTTGATCACAGTTAAAAGTATGCCGTTAGTACACTACGCTACGCAGAGAACCAAAAAATTCTCTGAATAGAATAACTTTTGATGAACACTTTCGCCAGTTCGAACGGAGACTATGAAAGAAATAGAAAATTAATTGGGCATTCAAAGAATAAATGAGGAATAGGTAAACGCGTGGCAGATATACAAATGTATATATCTCCTAAAGTAGCACGAGAGAATGATGGAAATGAATCCACAAAACCACATTGAAAGAGAAAGCGGAATAATTTTTCTTTGCAGTAATATTTTTATTACCTTTTTCGAAAAATCCGTGCAGGTGAGCGATTCGAACCAGGCACACTGAGGCAGCAAGCACCGCTTTGATCACAGTTAGAAGTATGCCGTTAGTACACTACGCTACGCAGAGAACCAAAAAATTCTCTGAATAGAATAGATTTTAAGGAACACTTTCGCCAGTTCGAACGGAGACTATAAAAGAAATAGAAAATTAATTGGGAATTCAAAGAATAAATGAGGAATAGGTAAACGCGTGGCAGATATACAAATGTATATATCTCTCAAAGTAGCACGAGAGAATGATGGAAATGAATCCATAAAACCACTTTGAAAGAGAAAACGGAATAATTTTTCTTTGCAGTAATATTTTTATTACCTTTTTCGAAAAATCCGTGCAGGTAAGCGATTCGAACCAGGCAAACTGAGGCAGCGAGCACCGCTTTGATCACAGTTAAAAGTATTCCGTTAGTACACTACGCTACGCAGAGAACCAAAAAATTCTCTGAATTAAATAGCTTTTAAGGAACACTTTCGCCAGTTCGAACGGAGACTATGAAAGAAATAGAAAATTAATTGGGAATTCAAAGAATAAATGAGGAATAGGTAAACGCGTGGCAGATATACAAATGTATATATCTCTCAAAGTAGCACGAGAGAATAATGGAAATGAATCTATAAAACCACATTGAAAGAGAAA
Organism: Ceratothoa steindachneri; assembly: GCA_963969495.1. Classification (NCBI taxonomy): domain Eukaryota; kingdom Metazoa; phylum Arthropoda; class Malacostraca; order Isopoda; family Cymothoidae; genus Ceratothoa; species Ceratothoa steindachneri. Next base: position 127,651,656 of record OZ018319.1, on the reverse strand, counting down.
ACGGAATAATTTTTCTTTGCAGTAATATTTTTATTACCTTTTTCGAAAAATCCGTGCAGGTAAGCGATTCGAACCAGGCACACTGAGGCAGCGAGCACCGCTTTGATCACAGTTAAAAGTATGCTGTTAGTACACTACGCTACGCAGAGAACCAAAAAATTCTCTGAATAGAATAACTTTTGAGGAACCCTTTCGCCATTTCGAACGGAGACTATGAAAGAAATAGAAAATTAATTGGGAATTCAAAGAATAAATGAGGAATAGGTAAACGCGTGGCAGATATACAAATGTATATATCTCTCAAAGTAGCACGAGAGAATGATGGAAATGAATCCATAAAACCACATTGAAAGAGAAAACGGAATAATTTTTCTTTGCAGTAATATTTTTATTACCTTTTTTGAAAAATCCGTGCAGGTAAGGGATTCGAACCAGGCACGCTGAGGCAGCAAGCACTGCTTTGATCACATTAAAAGTATGCCGTTAGTACACTACGCTACGCAGAGAACCAAAATATTCTCTGAATAGAATAGCTTTTAAGGAACACTTTCGCCAGTTCGAACCGAGACTATGAAAGAAATAGAAAATTAATTGGGAATTCAAAGAATAAATGAGGAATAGGTAAACGCGTGGCAGATATACAAATGTATATATCTCTCAAAGTAGCACGAGAGAATGATGGAAATGAATCCATAAAACCACATTGAAAGAGAAAACGGAATAATTTTTCTTTGCAGTAATATTTTTATTACCTTTTTCGAAAAATCCGTGCAGGTAAGCGATTCGAACCAGGCACACTGAGGCAGCGAGCACCGCTTTGATCACAGTTAAAAGTATGCCGTTAGTACACTACGCTACGCAGAGAACCAAAAAATTCTCTGAATAGAATAACTTTTGAGGAACACTTTCGCCAGTTCGAACGGAGACTATGAAAGAAATAGAAAATTGATTGGGAATTCAAAGAATAAATGAGGAATAGGTAAACGCGTGGCAGATATACAAATGTATATATCTCTCAAAGTAGCAGGAGAGAATGATGGAAATGAATCCACAAAACCACATTGAAAGAGAAAACGGAATACTTTTTCTTTGCAGTAATATTTTTATTACCTTTTTCGAAAAATCCGTGCAGGTAAGCGATTCTAACCAGGCACACTGAGGCAGCGAGCCCCGCTTTGATCACAGTTAAAAGTATGCCGTTAGTACACTACGCTACGCAGAGAACCAAAAAATTCTCTGAATAGAATAGCTTTTAAGGAACACTTTCGCCAGTTCGAACGGAGACTATGAAAGAAATAGAAAATTAATTGGGAATTCAAAGAATAAATGAGGAATAGGTAAACGCGTGGCAGATATACAAATGTATATATCTCTCAAAGTAGCACGAGAGAATGATGGAAATGAATCCATAAAACCACATTGAAAGAGAAAACGGAATAATTTTTCTTTGCAGTAATATTTTTATTACCTTTTTCGAAAAATCCGTGCAGGTAAGCGATTCTAACCAGGCACACTGAGGCAGCGAGCCCCGCTTTGATCACAGTTAAAAGTATGCCGTTAGTACACTACGCTACGCAGAGAACCAAAAAATTCTCTGAATAGAATAACTTTTGATGAACACTTTCGCCAGTTCGAACGGAGACTATGAAAGAAATAGAAAATTAATTGGGCATTCAAAGAATAAATGAGGAATAGGTAAACGCGTGGCAGATATACAAATGTATATATCTCCTAAAGTAGCACGAGAGAATGATGGAAATGAATCCACAAAACCACATTGAAAGAGAAAGCGGAATAATTTTTCTTTGCAGTAATATTTTTATTACCTTTTTCGAAAAATCCGTGCAGGTGAGCGATTCGAACCAGGCACACTGAGGCAGCAAGCACCGCTTTGATCACAGTTAGAAGTATGCCGTTAGTACACTACGCTACGCAGAGAACCAAAAAATTCTCTGAATAGAATAGATTTTAAGGAACACTTTCGCCTGTTCGAACGGAGACTATAAAAGAAATAGAAAATTAATTGGGAATTCAAAGAATAAATGAGGAATAGGTAAACGCGTGGCAGATATACAAATGTATATATCTCTCAAAGTAGCACGAGAGAATGATGGAAATGAATCCATAAAACCACTTTGAAAGAGAAAACGGAATAATTTTTCTTTGCAGTAATATTTTTATTACCTTTTTCGAAAAATCCGTGCAGGTAAGCGATTCGAACCAGGCAAACTGAGGCAGCGAGCACCGCTTTGATCACAGTTAAAAGTATTCCGTTAGTACACTACGCTACGCAGAGAACCAAAAAATTCTCTGAATTAAATAGCTTTTAAGGAACACTTTCGCCAGTTCGAACGGAGACTATGAAAGAAATAGAAAATTAATTGGGAATTCAAAGAATAAATGAGGAATAGGTAAACGCGTGGCAGATATACAAATGTATATATCTCTCAAAGTAGCACGAGAGAATAATGGAAATGAATCTATAAAACCACATTGAAAGAGAAAACTGAATAATTTTTCTTTGCAGTAATATTTTTATTACCTTTTTCGAAAAATCCGTGCAGGTAAGCGATTCGAACCAGGCACACTGAGGCAGCGAGCACCGCTTTGATCACAGTTAAAAGTATGCTGTTAGTACACTACGCTACGCAGAGAACCAAAAAATTCTCTGAATAGAATAACTTTTGAGGAACCCTTTCGCCATTTCGAACGGAGACTATGAAAGAAATAGAAAATTAATTGGGAATTCAAAGAATAAATGAGGAATAGGTAAACGCGTGGCAGATATACAAATGTATATATCTCTCAAAGTAGCACGAGAGAATGATGGAAATGAATCCATAAAACCACATTGAAAGAGAAAACGGAATAATTTTTCTTTGCAGTAATATTTTTATTACCTTTTTTGAAAAATCCGTGCAGGTAAGGGATTCGAACCAGGCACGCTGAGGCAGCAAGCACTGCTTTGATCACATTAAAAGTATGCCGTTAGTACACTACGCTACGCAGAGAACCAAAATATTCTCTGAATAGAATAGCTTTTAAGGAACACTTTCGCCAGTTCGAACCGAGACTATGAAAGAAATAGAAAATTAATTGGGAATTCAAAGAATAAATGAGGAATAGGTAAACGCGTGGCAGATATACAAATGTATATATCTCTCAAAGTAGCACGAGAGAATGATGGAAATGAATCCATAAAACCACATTGAAAGAGAAAACGGAATAATTTTTCTTTGCAGTAATATTTTTATTACCTTTTTCGAAAAATCCGTGCAGGTAAGCGATTCGAACCAGGCACACTGAGGCAGCGAGCACCGCTTTGATCACAGTTAAAAGTATGCCGTTAGTACACTACGCTACGCAGAGAACCAAAAAATTCTCTGAATAGAATAACTTTTGAGGAACACTTTCGCCAGTTCGAACGGAGACTATGAAAGAAATAGAAAATTGATTGGGAATTCAAAGAATAAATGAGGAATAGGTAAACGCGTGGCAGATATACAAATGTATATATCTCTCAAAGTAGCAGGAGAGAATGATGGAAATGAATCCACAAAACCACATTGAAAGAGAAAACGGAATACTTTTTCTTTGCAGTAATATTTTTATTACCTTTTTCGAAAAATCCGTGCAGGTAAGCGATTCGAACCAGGCACACTGAGGCAGCAAGCACCGCTTTGATCACAGTTAAAAGTATGCCGTTAGTACACTACGCTACGCAGAGAACCAAAAAATTCTCTGAATAGAATAGCTTTTAAGGAAACTTTCGCCAGTTCGAACGAAGACTATAAAAGAAATAGAAAATTAATTGGGAATTCAAAGAATAAATGAGGAATAGGTAAACGCGTGGCAGATATACAAATGTATATATCTCTCAAAGTAGCACGAGAGAATGATGGAAATGAATCCATAAAACCACATTGAAAGAGAAAACGGAATAATTTTTCTTTGCAGTAATATTTTTATTACCTTTTTCGAAAAATCCGTGCAGGTAAGCGATTCTAACCAGGCACACTGAGGCAGCGAGCCCCGCTTTGATCACAGTTAAAAGTATGCCGTTAGTACACTACGCTACGCAGAGAACCAAAAAATTCTCTGAATAGAATAGCTTTTCAGGAACACTTTCGCCAGTTCGAACGGAGACTATGAAAGAAATAGAAAATTAATTGGGAATTCAAAGAATAAATGAGGAATAGGTAAACGCGTGGCAGATATACAAATGTATATATCTCTCAAAGTAGCACGAGAGAATGATGGAAATGAATCCATAAAACCACATTGAAAGAGAAAACGGAATAATTTTTCTTTGCAGTAATATTTTTATTACCTTTTTCGAAAAATCCGTGCAGGTAAGCGATTCGAACCAGGCACACTGAGGCAGCGAGCACCGCTTTGATCACAGTTAAAAGTATGCCGTTAGTACACTACGCTACGCAGAGAACCAAAAAATTCTCTGAATAGAATAGATTTTAAGGAACACTTTCGCCAGTTCGAACGGAGACTATAAAAGAAATAGAAAATTAATTGGGAATTCAAAGAATAAATGAGGAATAGGTAAACGCGTGGCAGATATACAAATGTATATATCTCTCAAAGTAGCACGAGAGAATGATGGAAATGAATCCATAAAACCACTTTGAAAGAGAAAACGGAATAATTTTTCTTTGCAGTAATATTTTTATTACCTTTTTCGAAAAATCCGTGCAGGTAAGCGATTCGAACCAGGCAAACTGAGGCAGCGAGCACCGCTTTGATCACAGTTAAAAGTATTCCGTTAGTACACTACGCTACGCAGAGAACCAAAAAATTCTCTGAATTAAATAGCTTTTAAGGAACACTTTCGCCCGTTCGAACGGAGACTATGAAAGAAATAGAAAATTAATTGGGAATTCAAAGAATAAATGAGGAATAGGTAAACGCGTGGCAGATATACAAATGTATATATCTCTCAAAGTAGCACGAGAGAATAATGGAAATGAATCCATAAAACCACATTGAAAGAGAAAACGGAATAATTTTTCTTTGCAGTAATATTTTTATTACCTTTTTCGAAAAATCCGTGCAGGTAAGCGATTCGAACCAGGCACACTGAGGTAGCGAGCACCGCTTTGATCACAGTTAAAAGTATGCTGTTAGTACACTAAGCTACGCAGAGAACCAAAAAATTCTCTGAATAGAATAACTTTTGAGGAACCCTTTCGCCATTTCGAACGGAGACTATGAAAGAAATAGAAAATTAATTGGGAATTCAAAGAATAAATGAGGAATAGGTAAACGCGTGGCAGATATACAAATGTATATATCTCTCAAAGTAGCACGAGAGAATGATGAAAATGAATCCATAAAACCACATTGAAAGAGAAAACGGAATAATTTTTCTTTGCAGTAATATTTTTATTACCTTTTTTGAAAAATCCGTGCAGGTAAGGGATTCGAACCAGGCACGCTGAGGCAGCAAGCACTGCTTTGATCACATTAAAAGTATGCCGTTAGTACACTACGCTACGCAGAGAACCAAAATATTCTCTGAATAGAATAGCTTTTAAGGAACACTTTCGCCAGTTCGAACCGAGACTATGAAAGAAATAGAAAATTAATTGGGAATTCAAAGAATAAATGAGGAATAGGTAAACGCGTGGCAGATATACAAATGTATATATCTCTCAAAGTAGCACGAGAGAATGATGGAAATGAATCCATAAAACCACATTGAAAGAGAAAACGGAATAATTTTTCTTTGCAGTAATATTTTTATTACCTTTTTCGAAAAATCCGTGCAGGTAAGCGATTCGAACCAGGCACACTGAGGCAGCGAGCACCGCTTTGATCACAGTTAAAAGTATGCCGTTAGTACACTACGCTACGCAGAGAACCAAAAAATTCTCTGAATAGAATAGATTTTAAGGAACACTTTCGCCAGTTCGAACGGAGACTATAAAAGAAATAGAAAATTAATTGGGAATTCAAAGAATAAATGAGGAATAGGTAAACGCGTGGCAGATATACAAATGTATATATCTCTCAAAGTAGCACGAGAGAATGATGGAAATGAATCCATAAAACCACTTTGAAAGAGAAAACGGAATAATTTTTCTTTGCAGTAATATTTTTATTACCTTTTTCGAAAAATCCGTGCAGGTAAGCGATTCGAACCAGGCAAACTGAGGCAGCGAGCACCGCTTTGATCACAGTTAAAAGTATTCCGTTAGTACACTACGCTACGCAGAGAACCAAAAAATTCTCTGAATTAAATAGCTTTTAAGGAACACTTTCGCCAGTTCGAACGGAGACTATGAAAGAAATAGAAAATTAATTGGGAATTCAAAGAATAAATGAGGAATAGGTAAACGCGTGGCAGATATACAAATGTATATATCTCTCAAAGTAGCTCGAGAGAATAATGGAAATGAATCCATAAAACCACATTGAAAGAGAAAACGGAATAATTTTTCTTTGCAGTAATATTTTTATTACCTTTTTCGAAAAATCCGTGCAGGTAAGCGATTCGAACCAGGCACACTGAGGTAGCGAGCACCGCTTTGATCACAGTTAAAAGTATGCTGTTAGTACACTAAGCTACGCAGAGAACCAAAAAATTCTCTGAATAGAATAACTTTTGAGGAACCCTTTCGCCATTTCGAACGGAGACTATGAAAGAAATAGAAAATTAATTGGGAATTCAAAGAATAAATGAGGAATAGGTAAACGCGTGGCAGATATACAAATGTATATACCACTCAAAGTAGCACGAGAGAATGATGAAAATGAATCCATAAAACCACATTGAAAGAGAAAACGGAATAATTTTTCTTTGCAGTAATATTTTTATTACCTTTTTTGAAAAATCCATGCAGGTAAGGGATTCGAACCAGGCACGCTGAGGCAGCAAGCACTGCTTTGATCACATTAAAAGTATGCCGTTAGTACACTACGCTACGCAGAGAACCAAAATATTCTCTGAATAGAATAGCTTTTAAGGAACACTTTCGCCAGTTCGAACCGAGACTATGAAAGAAATAGAAAATTAATTGGGAATTCAAAGAATAAATGAGGAATAGGTAAATGCGTGGCAGATATACAAATGTATATATCTCTCAAAGTAGCACGAGAGAATGATGGAAATGAATCCATAAAACCACATTGAAAGAGAAAACGGAATAATTTTTCTTTGCAGTAATATTTTTATTACCTTTTTCGAAAAATCCGTGCAGGTAAGCGATTCTAACCAGGCACACTGAGGCAGCGAGCCCCGCTTTGATCACAGTTAAAAGTATGCCGTTAGTACACTACGCTACGCAGAGAACCAAAAAATTCTCTGAATAGAATAGCTTTTAAGGAACACTTTCGCCAGTTCGAACGGAGACTATGAAAGAAATAGAAAATTAATTGGGAATTCAAAGAATAAATGAGGAATAGGTAAACGCGTGGCAGATATACAAATGTATATATCTCTCAAAGTAGCACGAGAGAATGATGGAAATGAATCCATAAAACCACATTGAAAGAGAAAACGGAATAATTTTTCTTTGCAGTAATATTTTTATTACCTTTTTCGAAAAATCCGTGCAGGTAAGCGATTCGAACCAGGCACACTGAGGCAGCGAGCACCGCTTTGATCACAGTTAAAAGTATGCCGTTAGTACACTACGCTACGCAGAGAACCAAAAAATTCTCTGAATAGAATAGATTTTAAGGAACACTTTCGCCAGTTCGAACGGAGACTATAAAAGAAATAGAAAATTAATTGGGAATTCAAAGAATAAATGAGGAATAGGTAAACGCGTGGCAGATATACAAATGTATATATCTCTCAAAGTAGCACGAGAGAATGATGGAAATGAATCCATAAAACCACTTTGAAAGAGAAAACGGAATAATTTTTCTTTGCAGTAATATTTTTATTACCTTTTTCGAAAAATCCGTGCAGGTAAGCGATTCGAACCAGGCAAACTGAGGCAGCGAGCACCGCTTTGATCACAGTTAAAAGTATTCCGTTAGTACACTACGCTACGCAGAGAACCAAAAAATTCTCTGAATTAAATAGCTTTTAAGGAACACTTTCGCCAGTTCGAACGGAGACTATGAAAGAAATAGAAAATTAATTGGGAATTCAAAGAATAAATGAGGAATAGGTAAACGCGTGGCAGATATACAAATGTATATATCTCTCAAAGTAGCACGAGAGAATAATGGAAATGAATCCATAAAACCACGTTGAAAGAGAAAACGGAATAATTTTTCTTTGCAGTAATATTTTTATTACCTTTTTCGAAAAATCCGTGCAGGTAAGCGATTCGAACCAGGCACACTGAGGCAGCGAGCACCGCTTTGATCACAGTTAAAAGTATGCTGTTAGTACACTACGCTACGCAGAGAACCAAAAAATTCTCTGAATAGAATAACTTTTGAGGAACCCTTTCGCCATTTCGAACGGAGACTATGAAAGAAATAGAAAATTAATTGGGAATTCAAAGAATAAATGAGGAATAGGTAAACGCGTGGCAGATATACAAATGTATATATCTCTCAAAGTAGCACGAGAGAATGATGGAAATGAATCCATAAAACCACATTGAAAGAGAAAACGGAATAATTTTTCTTTGCAGTAATATTTTTATTACCTTTTTTGAAAAATCCGTGCAGGTAAGGGATTCGAACCAGGCACGCTGAGGCAGCAAGCACTGCTTTGATCACATTAAAAGTATGCCGTTAGTACACTACGCTACGCAGAGAACCAAAATATTCTCTGAATAGAATAGCTTTTAAGGAACACTTTCGCCAGTTCGAACCGAGACTATGAAAGAAATAGAAAATTAATTGGGAATTCAAAGAATAAATGAGGAATAGGTAAACGCGTGGCAGATATACAAATGTATATATCTCTCAAAGTAGCACGAGAGAATGATGGAAATGAATCCATAAAACCACATTGAAAGAGAAAACGGAATAATTTTTCTTTGCAGTAATATTTTTATTACCTTTTTCGAAAAATCCGTGCAGGTAAGCGATTCGAACCAGGCACACTGAGGCAGCGAGCACCGCTTTGATCACAGTTAAAAGTATGCCGTTAGTACACTACGCTACGCAGAGAACCAAAAAATTCTCTGAATAGAATAACTTTTGAGGAACACTTTCGCCAGTTCGAACGGAGACTATGAAAGAAATAGAAAATTGATTGGGAATTCAAAGAATAAATGAGGAATAGGTAAACGCGTGGCAGATATACAAATGTATATATCTCTCAAAGTAGCAGGAGAGAATGATGGAAATGAATCCACAAAACCACATTGAAAGAGAAAACGGAATACTTTTTCTTTGCAGTAATATTTTTATTACCTTTTTCGAAAAATCCGTGCAGGTAAGCGATTCGAACCAGGCACACTGAGGCAGCAAGCACCGCTTTGATCACAGTTAAAAGTATGCCGTTAGTACACTACGCTACGCAGAGAACCAAAAAATTCTCTGAATAGAATAGCTTTTAAGGAAACTTTCGCCAGTTCGAACGAAGACTATAAAAGAAATAGAAAATTAATTGGGAATTCAAAGAATAAATGAGGAATAGGTAAACGCGTGGCAGATATACAAATGTATATATCTCTCAAAGTAGCACGAGAGAATGATGGAAATGAATCCATAAAACCACATTGAAAGAGAAAACGGAATAATTTTTCTTTGCAGTAATATTTTTATTACCTTTTTCGAAAAATCCGTGCAGGTAAGCGATTCTAACCAGGCACACTGAGGCAGCGAGCCCCGCTTTGATCACAGTTAAAAGTATGCCGTTAGTACACTACGCTACGCAGAGAACCAAAAAATTCTCTGAATAGAATAGCTTTTAAGGAACACTTTCGCCAGTTCGAACGGAGACTATGAAAGAAATAGAAAATTAATTGGGAATTCAAAGAATAAATGAGGAATAGGTAAACGCGTGGCAGATATACAAATGTATATATCTCTCAAAGTAGCACGAGAGAATGATGGAAATGAATCCATAAAACCACATTGAAAGAGAAAACGGAATAATTTTTCTTTGCAGTAATATTTTTATTACCTTTTTCGAAAAATCCGTGCAGGTAAGCGATTCGAACCAGGCACACTGAGGCAGCGAGCACCGCTTTGATCACAGTTAAAAGTATGCCGTTAGTACACTACGCTACGCAGAGAACCAAAAAATTCTCTGAATTAAATAGCTTTTAAGGAACACTTTCGCCAGTTCGAACGGAGACTATGAAAGAAAAAGAAAATTAATTGGGAATTCAAAGAATAAATGAGGAATAGGTAAACGCGTGGCAGATATACAAATGTATATATCTCTCAAAGTAGCACGAGAGAATGATGGAAATGAATCCACAAAACCACATTGAAAGAGAAAACGGAATACTTTTTCTTTGCAGTAATATTTTTATTACCTTTTTCGAAAAATCCGTGCAGGTAAGCGATTCGAACCAGGCACACTGAGGCAGCGAGCACCGCTTTGATCACAGTTAAAAGTATGCCGTTAGTACACTACGCTACGCAGAGAACCAAAAAATTCTCTGAATAGAATAGCTTTTAAGGAACACTTTCGCCAGTTCGAACGGAGACTATGAAAGAAATAGAAAATTAATTGGGAATTCAAAGAATAAATGAGGAATAGGTAAACGCGTGGCAGATATACAAATGTATATATCTCTCAAAGTAGCACGAGAGAATGATGGAAATGAATCCATAAAACCACATTGAAAGAGAAAACGGAATAATTTTTCTTCGTAGTAATATTTTTATTACCTTTTTCAAAAAATCCGTGCAGGTAAGCGATTCGAACCAGGCACACTGAGGCAGCAAGCACCGCTTTGATCACAGTTAAAAGTATGCCGTTAGTACACTACGCTACGCAGAGAACCAAAAAATTCTCTGAATAAAATAGCTTTTAAGGAACACTTTCGCCAGTTCGAACGGAGACTATAAAAGAAATAGAAAATTAATTGGGAATTCAAAGAATAAATGAGGAATAGGTAAACGCGTGGCAGATATACAAATGTATATATCTCTCAAAGTAGCACGAGAGAATGATGGAAATGAATCCATAAAACCACATTGAAAGAGAAAACGGAATAATTTTTCTTTGCAGTAATATTTTTATTACCTTTTTCGAAAAATCCGTGCAGGTAAGCGATTCGAACCAGGCACACTGAGGCAGCGAGCACCGCTTTGATCACAGTTAAAAGTATGCCGTTAGTACACTACGCTACGCAGAGAACCAAAAAATTCTCTGAATAGAATAGCTTTTAAGGAACACTTTCGCCAGTTCGAACGGAGACTATGAAAGAAATAGAAAATTGATTGGGAATTCAAAGAATAAATGAGGAAAAGGTAAACGCGTGGCAGATATACAAATGTATATATCTCTCAAAGTAGCACGAGAGAATGATGGAAATGAATCCATAAAACCACATTGAAAGAAAAAACGGAATCATTTTTCTTTGCAGTAATATTTTTATTACCTTTTTCGAAAAATCCGTGCAGGTAAGCGATTCGAACCAGGCAAACTGAGGCAGCGAGCACCGCTTTGATCACAGTTAAAAGTATTCCGTTAGTACACTACGCTACGCAGAGAACCAAAAAATTCTCTGAATTAAATAGCTTTTAAGGAACACTTTCGCCAGTTCGAACGGAGACTATGAAAGAAATAGAAAATTAATTGGGAATTCAAAGAATAAATGAGGAATAGGTAAACGCGTGGCAGATATACAAATGTATATATCTCTCAAAGTAGCACGAGAGAATGATGGAAATGAATCCATAAAACCACATTCAAAGATGAAACGGAACTTAATTTTTCTTTGCAGTAATATTTTTATTACCTTTTTCGAAAAATCCGTGCAGGTAAGCGATTCGAACCAGGCACACTGAGGCAGCGAGCACCGCTTTGATCACAGTTAAAAGTATGCTGTTAGTACACTACGCTACGCAGAGAACCAAAAAATTCTCTGAATAGAATAACTTTTGAGGAACCCTTTCGCCATTTCGAACGGAGACTATGAAAGAAATAGAAAATTAATTGGGAATTCAAAGAATAAATGAGGAATAGGTAAACGCGTGGCAGATATACAAATGTATATATCTCTCAAAGTAGCACGAGAGAATGATGGAAATGAATCCACCAAACCGCATTGAAAGAGAAAACGGAATAATTTTTATTTGCAGTAATATTTTTATTACCTTTTTTGAAAAATCCGTGCAGGTAAGGGATTCGAACCAGGCACGCTGAGGAAGCAAGCACTGCTTTGATCACATTAAAAGTATGCCGTTAGTACACTACGCTACGCAGAGAACCAAAATATTCTCTGAATAGAATAGCTTTTAAGGAACACTTTCGCCAGTTCGAACCGAGACTATGAAAGAAATAGAAAATTAATTGGGAATTCAAAGAATAAATGAGGAATAGGTAAACGCGTGGCAGATATACAAATGTATATATCTCTCAAAGTAGCACGAGAGAATGATGGAAATGAATCCATAAAACCACATTGAAAGAGAAAACGGAATAATTTTTCTTTGCAGTAATATTTTTATTACCTTTTTCGAAAAATCCGTGCAGGTAAGCGATTCGAACCAGGCACACTGAGGCAGCGAGCACCGCTTTGATCACAGTTAAAAGTATGCCGTTAGTACACTACGCTACGCAGAGAACCAAAAAATTCTCTGAATAGAATAGCTTTTAAGGAAACTTTCGCCAGTTCGAACGAAGACTATAAAAGAAATAGAAAATTAATTGGGAATTCAAAGAATAAATGAGGAATAGGTGAACGCGTGGCAGATATACAAATATATATATCTCTCAAAGTAGCACGAGAGAATGATGGAAATGAATCCATAAAACCACATTGAAAGAGAAAACGGAATAATTTTTCTTTGCAGTAATATTTTTATTACCTTTTTCGAAAAATCCGTGCAGGTAAGCGATTCTAACCAGGCACACTGAGGCAGCGAGCCCCGCTTTGATCACAGTTAAAAGTATGCCGTTAGTACACTACGCTACGCAGAGAACCAAAAAATTCTCTGAATAGAATAGCTTTTAAGGAAACTTTCGCCAGTTCGAACGAAGACTATAAAAGAAATAGAAAATTAATTGGGAATTCAAAGAATAAATGAGGAATAGGTAAACGCGTGGCAGATATACAAATGTATATATCTCTCAAAGTAGCACGAGAGAATGATGGAAATGAATCCATAAAACCACATTGAAAGAGAAAACGGAATAATTTTTCTTTGCAGTAATATTTTTATTACCTTTTTCGAAAAATCCGTGCAGGTAAGCGATTCTAACCAGGCACACTGAGGCAGCGAGCCCCGCTTTGATCACAGTTAAAAGTATGCCGTTAGTACACTACGCTACGCAGAGAACCAAAAAATTCTCTGAATAGAATAGCTTTTAAGGAACACTTTCGCCAGTTCGAACGGAGACTATGAAAGAAATAGAAAATTAATTGGGAATTCAAAGAATAAATGAGGAATAGGTAAACGCGTGGCAGATATACAAATGTATATATCTCTCAAAGTAGCACGAGAGAATGATGGAAATGAATCCATAAAACCACATTGAAAGAGAAAACGGAATACTTTTTCTTTGCAGTAATATTTTTATTACCTTTTTCGAAAAATCCGTGCAGGTAAGCGATTCGAACCAGGCAAACTGAGGCAGCGAGCACCGCTTTGATCCCAGTTAAAAGTAGGCCGTTAGTACACTACGCTACGCAGAGAACCAAAAAATTCTCTGAATAGAATAACTTTTGAGGAACACTTTCGCCAGTTCGAACGGAGACTATGAAAGAAAAAGAAAATTAATTGGGAATTCAAAGAATAAATGAGGAATAGGTAAACGCGTGGCAGATATACAAATGTATATATCTCTCAAAGTAGCACGAGAGAATGATGGAAATGAATCCACAAAACCACATTGAAAGAGAAAACGGAATACTTTTTCTTTGCAGTAATATTTTTATTACCTTTTTCGAAAAATCCGTGCAGGTAAGCGATTCGAACCAGGCACACTGAGGCAGCGAGCACCGCTTTGATCACAGTTAAAAGTATGCCGTTAGTACACTACGCTACGCAGAGAACCAAAAAATTCTCTGAATAGAATAGCTTTTAAGGAACACTTTCGCCAGTTCGAACGGAGACTATGAAAGAAATAGAAAATTAATTGGGAATTCAAAGAATAAATGAGGAATAGGTAAACGCGTGGCAGATATACAAATGTATATATCTCTCAAAGTAGCACGAGAGAATGATGGAAATGAATCCATAAAACCACATTGAAAGAGAAAACGGAATAATTTTTCTTCGTAGTAATATTTTTATTACCTTTTTCAAAAAATCCGTGCAGGTAAGCGATTCGAACCAGGCACACTGAGGCAGCAAGCACAGCTTTGATCACAGTTAAAAGTATGCCGTTAGTACACTACGCTACGCAGAGAACCAAAAAATTCTCTGAATAAAATAGCTTTTAAGGAACACTTTCGCCAGTTCGAACGGAGACTATGAAAGAAATAGAAAATTGATTGGGAATTCAAAGAATAAATGAGGAATAGGTAAACGCGTGGCAGATATACAAATGTATATATCTCTCAAAGTAGCACGAGAGAATGATGGAAATGAATCCACAAAACCACATTGAAAGAGAAAACGGAATAGTTTTTCTTTGCAGTAATATTTTTATTACCTTTTTCGAAAAATCCGTGCAGGTAAGCGATTCGAACCAGGCACACTGAGGCAGCGAGCACCGCTTTGATCACAGTTAAAAGTATGCCGTTAGTACACTACGCTACGCAGAGAACCAAAAAATTCTCTGAATTAAATAGCTTTTAAGGAACACTTTCGCCAGTTCGAACGGAGACTATGAAAGAAAAAGAAAATTAATTGGGAATTCAAAGAATAAATGAGGAATAGGTAAACGCGTGGCAGATATACAAATGTATATATCTCTCAAAGTAGCACGAGAGAATGATGGAAATGAATCCACAAAACCACATTGAAAGAGAAAACGGAATACTTTTTCTTTGCAGTAATATTTTTATTACCTTTTTCGAAAAATCCGTGCAGGTAAGCGATTCGAACCAGGCACACTGAGGCAGCGAGCACCGCTTTGATCACAGTTAAAAGTATGCCGTTAGTACACTACGCTACGCAGAGAACCAAAAAATTCTCTGAATAGAATAGCTTTTAAGGAACACTTTCGCCAGTTCGAACGGAGACTATGAAAGAAATAGAAAATTAATTGGGAATTCAAAGAATAAATGAGGAATAGGTAAACGCGTGGCAGATATACAAATGTATATATCTCTCAAAGTAGCACGAGAGAATGATGGAAATGAATCCATAAAACCACATTGAAAGAGAAAACGGAATAATTTTTCTTCGTAGTAATATTTTTATTACCTTTTTCAAAAAATCCGTGCAGGTAAGCGATTCGAACCAGGCACACTGAGGCAGCAAGCACCGCTTTGATCACAGTTAAAAGTATGCCGTTAGTACACTACGCTACGCAGAGAACCAAAAAATTCTCTGAATAAAATAGCTTTTAAGGAACACTTTCGCCAGTTCGAACGGAGACTATAAAAGAAATAGAAAATTAATTGGGAATTCAAAGAATAAATGAGGAATAGGTAAACGCGTGGCAGATATACAAATGTATATATCTCTCAAAGTAGCACGAGAGAATGATGGAAATGAATCCATAAAACCACATTGAAAGAGAAAACGGAATAATTTTTCTTTGCAGTAATATTTTTATTACCTTTTTCGAAAAATCCGTGCAGGTAAGCGATTCGAACCAGGCACACTGAGGCAGCGAGCACCGCTTTGATCACAGTTAAAAGTATGCCGTTAGTACACTACGCTACGCAGAGAACCAAAAAATTCTCTGAATAGAATAGCTTTTAAGGAACACTTTCGCCAGTTCGAACGGAGACTATGAAAGAACTGGAAAATTGATTGGGAATTCAAAGAATAAATGAGGAAAAGGTAAACGCGTGGCAGATATACAAATGTATATATCTCTCAAAGTAGCACGAGAGAATGATGGAAATGAATCCATAAAACCACATTGAAAGAAAAAACGGAATCATTTTTCTTTGCAGTAATATTTTTATTACCTTTTTCGAAAAATCCGTGCAGGTAAGCGATTCGAACCAGGCACACTGTTGCAGCGAGCACCGCTTTGATCACAGTTAAAAGTATGCCGTTAGTACACTACGCTACGCAGAGAACCAAAAAATTCTCTGAATAGAATAACTTTTGATGAACACTTTCGCCGGTTCGAACGGAGACTATGAAAGAAATAGAAAATTAATTGGGAATTCAAAGAATAAATGAGGAATAGGTAAACGCGTGGCAGATATACAAATGTATATATCTCTTAAAGTAGCACGAGAGAATGATGGAAATGAATCCACAAAACCACATTGAAAGAGAAAACGGAATAATTTTTCTTTGCAGTAATATTTTTATTACCTTTTTCGAAAAATCCGTGCAGGTGAGCGATTCGAACCAGGCACACTGAGGCAGCAAGCACCGCTTTGATCACAGTTAAAAGTATGCCGTTAGTACACTACGCTACGCAGAGAACCAAAAAATTCTCTGAATAGAATAGATTTTAAGGAACACTTTCGCCAGTTCGAACGGAGACTATAAAAGAAATAGAAAATTAATTGGGAATTCAAAGAATAAATGAGGAATAGGTAAACGCGTGGCAGATATACAAATGTATATATCTCTCAAAGTAGCACGAGAGAATGATGGAAATGAATCCATAAAACCACATTGAAAGAGAAAACGGAATAATTTTTCTTTGCAGTAATATTTTTATTACCTTTTTCGAAAAATCCGTGCAGGTAAGCGATTCGAACCAGGCAAACTGAGGCAGCGAGCACCGCTTTGATCACAGTTAAAAGTATTCCGTTAGTACACTACGCTACGGAGAGAACCAAAAAATTCTCTGAATTAAATAGCTTTTAAGTAACACTTTCGCCAGTTCGAACGGAGACTATGAAAGAAATAGAAAATTAATTGGGAATTCAAAGAATAAATGAGGAATAGGTAAACGCGTGGCAGATATACAAATGTATATATCTCTCAAAGTAGCACGAGAGAATGATGGAAATGAATCCATAAAACCACATTCAAAGATGAAACGGAACTTAATTTTTCTTTGCAGTAATATTTTTATTACCTTTTTCGAAAAATCCGTGCAGGTAAGCGATTCGAACCAGGCACACTGAGGCAGCGAGCACCGCTTTGATCACAGTTAAAAGTATGCTGTTAGTACACTACGCTACGCAGAGAACCAAAAAATTCTCTGAATAGAATAACTTTTGAGGAACCCTTTCGCCATTTCGAACGGAGACTATGAAAGAAATAGAAAATTAATTGGGAATTCAAAGAATAAATGAGGAATAGGTAAACGCGTGGCAGATATACAAATGTATATATCTCTCAAAGTAGCACGAGAGAATGATGGAAATGAATCCACCAAACCGCATTGAAAGAGAAAACGGAATAATTTTTATTTGCAGTAATATTTTTATTACCTTTTTTGAAAAATCCGTGCAGGTAAGGGATTCGAACCAGGCACGCTGAGGAAGCAAGCACTGCTTTGATCACATTAAAAGTATGCCGTTAGTACACTACGCTACGCAGAGAACCAAAATATTCTCTGAATAGAATAGCTTTTAAGGAACACTTTCGCCAGTTCGAACCGAGACTATGAAAGAAATAGAAAATTAATTGGGAATTCAAAGAATAAATGAGGAATAGGTAAACGCGTGGCAGATATACAAATGTATATATCTCTCAAAGTAGCACGAGAGAATGATGGAAATGAATCCATAAAACCACATTGAAAGAGAAAACGGAATAATTTTTCTTTGCAGTAATATTTTTATTACCTTTTTCGAAAAATCCGTGCAGGTAAGCGATTCGAACCAGGCACACTGAGGCAGCGAGCACCGCTTTGATCACAGTTAAAAGTATGCCGTTAGTACACTACGCTACGCAGAGAACCAAAAAATTCTCTGAATAGAATAGCTTTTAAGGAACACTTTCGCCAGTTCGAACGGAGACTATGAAAGAAATAGAAAATTAATTGGGAATTCAAAGAATAAATGAGGAATAGGTAAACGCGTGGCAGATATACAAATGTATATATCTCTCAAAGTAGCACGAGAGAATGATGGAAATGAATCCATAAAACCACATTGAAAGAGAAAACGGAATAATTTTTCTTCGTAGTAATATTTTTATTACCTTTTTCAAAAAATCCGTGCAGGTAAGCGATTCGAACCAGGCACACTGAGGCAGCAAGCACAGCTTTGATCACAGTTAAAAGTATGCCGTTAGTACACTACGCTACGCAGAGAACCAAAAAATTCTCTGAATAAAATAGCTTTTAAGGAACACTTTCGCCAGTTCGAACGGAGACTATGAAAGAAATAGAAAATTGATTGGGAATTCAAAGAATAAATGAGGAATAGGTAAACGCGTGGCAGATATACAAATGTATATATCTCTCAAAGTAGCACGAGAGAATGATGGAAATGAATCCACAAAACCACATTGAAAGAGAAAACGGAATAGTTTTTCTTTGCAGTAATATTTTTATTACCTTTTTCGAAAAATCCGTGCAGGTAAGCGATTCGAACCAGGCACACTGAGGCAGCGAGCACCGCTTTGATCACAGTTAAAAGTATGCCGTTAGTACACTACGCTACGCAGAGAACCAAAAAATTCTCTGAATTAAATAGCTTTTAAGGAACACTTTCGCCAGTTCGAACGGAGACTATGAAAGAAAAAGAAAATTAATTGGGAATTCAAAGAATAAATGAGGAATAGGTAAACGCGTGGCAGATATACAAATGTATATATCTCTCAAAGTAGCACGAGAGAATGATGGAAATGAATCCACAAAACCACATTGAAAGAGAAAACGGAATACTTTTTCTTTGCAGTAATATTTTTATTACCTTTTTCGAAAAATCCGTGCAGGTAAGCGATTCGAACCAGGCACACTGAGGCAGCGAGCACCGCTTTGATCACAGTTAAAAGTATGCCGTTAGTACACTACGCTACGCAGAGAACCAAAAAATTCTCTGAATAGAATAGCTTTTAAGGAACACTTTCGCCAGTTCGAACGGAGACTATGAAAGAAATAGAAAATTAATTGGCAATTCAAAGAATAAATGAGGAATAGGTAAACGCGTGGCAGATATACAAATGTATATATCTCTCAAAGTAGCACGAGAGAATGATGGAAATGAATCCATAAAACCACATTGAAAGAGAAAACGGAATAATTTTTCTTCGTAGTAATATTTTTATTACCTTTTTCAAAAAATCCGTGCAGGTAAGCGATTCGAACCAGGCACACTGAGGCAGCAAGCACCGCTTTGATCACAGTTAAAAGTATGCCGTTAGTACACTACGCTACGCAGAGAACCAAAAAATTCTCTGAATAAAATAGCTTTTAAGGAACACTTTCGCCAGTTCGAACGGAGACTATAAAAGAAATAGAAAATTAATTGGGAATTCAAAGAATAAATGAGGAATAGGTAAACGCGTGGCAGATATACAAATGTATATATCTCTCAAAGTAGCACGAGAGAATGATGGAAATGAATCCATAAAACCACATTGAAAGAGAAAACGGAATAATTTTTCTTTGCAGTAATATTTTTATTACCTTTTTCGAAAAATCCGTGCAGGTAAGCGATTCGAACCAGGCACACTGAGGCAGCGAGCACCGCTTTGATCACAGTTAAAAGTATGCCGTTAGTACACTACGCTACGCAGAGAACCAAAAAATTCTCTGAATAGAATAGCTTTTAAGGAACACTTTCGCCAGTTCGAACGGAGACTATGAAAGAACTGGAAAATTGATTGGGAATTCAAAGAATAAATGAGGAAAAGGTAAACGCGTGGCAGATATACAAATGTATATATCTCTCAAAGTAGCACGAGAGAATGATGGAAATGAATCCATAAAACCACATTGAAAGAAAAAACGGAATCATTTTTCTTTGCAGTAATATTTTTATTACCTTTTTCGAAAAATCCGTGCAGGTAAGCGATTCGAACCAGGCACACTGTTGCAGCGAGCACCGCTTTGATCACAGTTAAAAGTATGCCGTTAGTACACTACGCTACGCAGAGAACCAAAAAATTCTCTGAATAGAATAACTTTTGATGAACACTTTCGCCGGTTCGAACGGAGACTATGAAAGAAATAGAAAATTAATTGGGAATTCAAAGAATAAATGAGGAATAGGTAAACGCGTGGCAGATATACAAATGTATATATCTCTTAAAGTAGCACGAGAGAATGATGGAAATGAATCCACAAAACCACATTGAAAGAGAAAACGGAATAATTTTTCTTTGCAGTAATATTTTTATTACCTTTTTCGAAAAATCCGTGCAGGTGAGCGATTCGAACCAGGCACACTGAGGCAGCAAGCACCGCTTTGATCACAGTTAAAAGTATGCCGTTAGTACACTACGCTACGCAGAGAACCAAAAAATTCTCTGAATAGAATAGATTTTAAGGAACACTTTCGCCAGTTCGAACGGAGACTATAAAAGAAATAGAAAATTAATTGGGAATTCAAAGAATAAATGAGGAATAGGTAAACGCGTGGCAGATATACAAATGTATATATCTCTCAAAGTAGCACGAGAGAATGATGGAAATGAATCCATAAAACCACATTGAAAGAGAAAACGGAATAATTTTTCTTTGCAGTAATATTTTTATTACCTTTTTCGAAAAATCCGTGCAGGTAAGCGATTCGAACCAGGCAAACTGAGGCAGCGAGCACCGCTTTGATCACAGTTAAAAGTATTCCGTTAGTACACTACGCTACGGAGAGAACCAAAAAATTCTCTGAATTAAATAGCTTTTAAGGAACACTTTCGCCAGTTCGAACGGAGACTATGAAAGAAATAGAAAATTAATTGGGAATTCAAAGAATAAATGAGGAATAGGTAAACGCGTGGCAGATATACAAATGTATATATCTCTCAAAGTAGCACGAGAGAATGATGGAAATGAATCCATAAAACCACATTCAAAGATAAAACGGAACTTAATTTTTCTTTGCAGTAATATTTTTATTACCTTTTTCGAAAAATCCGTGCAGGTAAGCGATTCGAACCAGGCACACTGAGGCAGCGAGCACCGCTTTGATCACAGTTAAAAGTATGCTGTTAGTACACTACGCTACGCAGAGAACCAAAAAATTCTCTGAATAGAATAACTTTTGAGGAACCCTTTCGCCATTTCGAACGGAGACTATGAAAGAAATAGAAAATTAATTGGGAATTCAAAGAATAAATGAGGAATAGGTAAACGCGTGGCAGATATACAAATGTATATATCTCTCAAAGTAGCACGAGAGAATGATGGAAATGAATCCACCAAACCGCATTGAAAGAGAAAACGGAATAATTTTTATTTGCAGTAATATTTTTATTACCTTTTTTGAAAAATCCGTGCAGGTAAGGGATTCGAACCAGGCACGCTGAGGAAGCAAGCACTGCTTTGATCACATTAAAAGTATGCCGTTAGTACACTACGCTACGCAGAGAACCAAAATATTCTCTGAATAGAATAGCTTTTAAGGAACACTTTCGCCAGTTCGAACGGAGACTATGAAAGAAATAGAAAATTAATTGGGAATTCAAAGAATAAATGAGGAATAGGTAAACGCGTGGCAGATATACAAATGTATATATCTCTCAAAGTAGCACGAGAGAATGATGGAAATGAATCCATAAAACCACATTGAAAGAGAAAACGGAATAATTTTTCTTCGTAGTAATATTTTTATTACCTTTTTCAAAAAATCCGTGCAGGTAAGCGATTCGAACCAGGCACACTGAGGCAGCAAGCACCGCTTTGATCACAGTTAAAAGTATGCCGTTAGTACACTACGCTACGCAGAGAACCAAAAAATTCTCTGAATAAAATAGCTTTTAAGGAACACTTTCGCCAGTTCGAACGGAGACTATAAAAGAAATAGAAAATTAATTGGGAATTCAAAGAATAAATGAGGAATAGGTAAACGCGTGGCAGATATACAAATGTATATATCTCTCAAAGTAGCACGAGAGAATGATGGAAATGAATCCATAAAACCACATTGAAAGAGAAAACGGAATAATTTTTCTTTGCAGTAATATTTTTATTACCTTTTTCGAAAAATCCGTGCAGGTAAGCGATTCGAACCAGGCACACTGAGGCAGCGAGCACCGCTTTGATCACAGTTAAAAGTATGCCGTTAGTACACTACGCTACGCAGAGAACCAAAAAATTCTCTGAATAGAATAGCTTTTAAGGAACACTTTCGCCAGTTCGAACGGAGACTATGAAAGAACTGGAAAATTGATTGGGAATTCAAAGAATAAATGAGGAAAAGGTAAACGCGTGGCAGATATACAAATGTATATATCTCTCAAAGTAGCACGAGAGAATGATGGAAATGAATCCATAAAACCACATTGAAAGAAAAAACGGAATCATTTTTCTTTGCAGTAATATTTTTATTACCTTTTTCGAAAAATCCGTGCAGGTAAGCGATTCGAACCAGGCACACTGTTGCAGCGAGCACCGCTTTGATCACAGTTAAAAGTATGCCGTTAGTACACTACGCTACGCAGAGAACCAAAAAATTCTCTGAATAGAATAACTTTTGATGAACACTTTCGCCGGTTCGAACGGAGACTATGAAAGAAATAGAAAATTAATTGGGAATTCAAAGAATAAATGAGGAATAGGTAAACGCGTGGCAGATATACAAATGTATATATCTCTTAAAGTAGCACGAGAGAATGATGGAAATGAATCCACAAAACCACATTGAAAGAGAAAACGGAATAATTTTTCTTTGCAGTAATATTTTTATTACCTTTTTCGAAAAATCCGTGCAGGTGAGCGATTCGAACCAGGCACACTGAGGCAGCAAGCACCGCTTTGATCACAGTTAAAAGTATGCCGTTAGTACACTACGCTACGCAGAGAACCAAAAAATTCTCTGAATAGAATAGATTTTAAGGAACACTTTCGCCAGTTCGAACGGAGACTATAAAAGAAATAGAAAATTAATTGGGAATTCAAAGAATAAATGAGGAATAGGTAAACGCGTGGCAGATATACAAATGTATATATCTCTCAAAGTAGCACGAGAGAATGATGGAAATGAATCCATAAAACCACATTGAAAGAGAAAACGGAATAATTTTTCTTTGCAGTAATATTTTTATTACCTTTTTCGAAAAATCCGTGCAGGTAAGCGATTCGAACCAGGCAAACTGAGGCAGCGAGCACCGCTTTGATCACAGTTAAAAGTATTCCGTTAGTACACTACGCTACGGAGAGAACCAAAAAATTCTCTGAATTAAATAGCTTTTAAGGAACACTTTCGCCAGTTCGAACGGAGACTATGAAAGAAATAGAAAATTAATTGGGAATTCAAAGAATAAATGAGGAATAGGTAAACGCGTGGCAGATATACAAATGTATATATCTCTCAAAGTAGCACGAGAGAATGATGGAAATGAATCCATAAAACCACATTCAAAGATGAAACGGAACTTAATTTTTCTTTGCAGTAATATTTTTATTACCTTTTTCGAAAAATCCGTGCAGGTAAGCGATTCGAACCAGGCACACTGAGGCAGCGAGCACCGCTTTGATCACAGTTAAAAGTATGCTGTTAGTACACTACGCTACGCAGAGAACCAAAAAATTCTCTGAATAGAATAACTTTTGAGGAACCCTTTCGCCATTTCGAACGGAGACTATGAAAGAAATAGAAAATTAATTGGGAATTCAAAGAATAAATGAGGAATAGGTAAACGCGTGGCAGATATACAAATGTATATATCTCTCAAAGTAGCACGAGAGAATGATGGAAATGAATCCACCAAACCGCATTGAAAGAGAAAACGGAATAATTTTTATTTGCAGTAATATTTTTATTACCTTTTTTGAAAAATCCGTGCAGGTAAGGGATTCGAACCAGGCACGCTGAGGAAGCAAGCACTGCTTTGATCACATTAAAAGTATGCCGTTAGTACACTACGCTACGCAGAGAACCAAAATATTCTCTGAATAGAATAGCTTTTAAGGAAAACTTTCGCCAGTTCGAACCGAGACTATGAAAGAAATAGAAAATTAATTGGGAATTCAAAGAATAAATGAGGAATAGGTAAACGCGTGGCAGATATACAAATGTATATATCTCTCAAAGTAGCACGAGAGAATGATGGAAATGAATCCATAAAACCACATTGAAAGAGAAAACGGAATAATTTTTCTTTGCAGTAATATTTTTATTACCTTTTTCGAAAAATCCGTGCAGGTAAGCGATTCGAACCAGGCACACTGAGGCAGCGAGCACCGCTTTGATCACAGTTAAAAGTATGCCGTTAGTACACTACGCTACGCAGAGAACCAAAAAATTCTCTGAATAGAATAGCTTTTAAGGAAACTTTCGCCAGTTCGAACGAAGACTATAAAAGAAATAGAAAATTAATTGGGAATTCAAAGAATAAATGAGGAATAGGTGAACGCGTGGCAGATATACAAATATATATATCTCTCAAAGTAGCACGAGAGAATGATGGAAATGAATCCATAAAACCACATTGAAAGAGAAAACGGAATAATTTTTCTTTGCAGTAATATTTTTATTACCTTTTTCGAAAAATCCGTGCAGGTAAGCGATTCTAACCAGGCACACTGAGGCAGCGAGCCCCGCTTTGATCACAGTTAAAAGTATGCCGTTAGTACACTACGCTACGCAGAGAACCAAAAAATTCTCTGAATAGAATAGCTTTTAAGGAAACTTTCGCCAGTTCGAACGAAGACTATAAAAGAAATAGAAAATTAATTGGGAATTCAAAGAATAAATGAGGAATAGGTAAACGCGTGGCAGATATACAAATGTATATATCTCTCAAAGTAGCACGAGAGAATGATGGAAATGAATCCATAAAACCACATTGAAAGAGAAAACGGAATAATTTTTCTTTGCAGTAATATTTTTATTACCTTTTTCGAAAAATCCGTGCAGGTAAGCGATTCTAACCAGGCACACTGAGGCAGCGAGCCCCGCTTTGATCACAGTTAAAAGTATGCCGTTAGTACACTACGCTACGCAGAGAACCAAAAAATTCTCTGAATAGAATAGCTTTTAAGGAACACTTTCGCCAGTTCGAACGGAGACTATGAAAGAAATAGAAAATTAATTGGGAATTCAAAGAATAAATGAGGAATAGGTAAACGCGTGGCAGATATACAAATGTATATATCTCTCAAAGTAGCACGAGAGAATGATGGAAATGAATCCATAAAACCACATTGAAAGAGAAAACGGAATAATTTTTCTTTGCAGTAATATTTTTATTACCTTTTTCGAAAAATCCGTGCAGGTAAGCGATTCAAACCAGGCACACTGAGGCAGCGAGCACCGCTTTGATCACAGTTAAAAGTATACCGTTAGTACACTACGCTACGCAGAGAACCAAAAAATTCTCTGAATTAAATAGCTTTTAAGGAACACTTTCGCCAGTTCGAACGGAGACTATGAAAGAAATAGAAAATTAATTGGGAATTCACAGAATAAATGAGAAATAGGTAAACGCTTGGCAGATATACAAATGTATATATCTCTCAAAGTAGCACGAGAGAATGATGGAAATGAATCCATAAAATCACATTGAAAGAGAAAACGGAATAATTTTTCTTCGCAGTAATATTTTTATTACCTTTTTCGAAAAATCCGTGCAGGTAAGCGATTCGAACCAGGCACACTGAGGCAGCAAGCACCGCTTTGATCACAGTTAAAAGTTTGCCGTTAGTACACTACGCTGCGCAGAGAACCAAAAAATTCTCTGAATAAAATAGGTTTTAAGGAACACTTTCCCCAGTTCGAACGGAGACTATGAAAGAAATAGAAAATTAATTGGGAATTCAAAGAATAAATGAGGAATAGGTAAACGCGTGGCAGATATACAAATGTATATATCTCTCAAAGTAGCACGAGAGAATGATGGAAATGAATCCATAAAACCACATTGAAAGAGAAAACGGAATACTTTTTCTTTGCAGTAATATTTTTATTACCTTTTTCGAAAAATCCGTGCAGGTAAGCGATTCGAACCAGGCAAACTGAGGCAGCGAGCACCGCTTTGATCCCAGTTAAAAGTAGGCCGTTAGTACACTACGCTACGCAGAGAACCAAAAAATTCTCTGAATAGAATAACTTTTGAGGAACACTTTCGCCAGTTCGAACGGAGACTATGAAAGAAAAAGAAAATTAATTGGGAATTCAAAGAATAAATGAGGAATAGGTAAACGCGTGGCAGATATACAAATGTATATATCTCTCAAAGTAGCACGAGAGAATGATGGAAATGAATCCACAAAACCACATTGAAAGAGAAAACGGAATACTTTTTCTTTGCAGTAATATTTTTATTACCTTTTTCGAAAAATCCGTGCAGGTAAGCGATTCGAACCAGGCACACTGAGGCAGCGAGCACCGCTTTGATCACAGTTAAAAGTATGCCGTTAGTACACTACGCTACGCAGAGAACCAAAAAATTCTCTGAATAGAATAGCTTTTAAGGAACACTTTCGCCAGTTCGAACGGAGACTATGAAAGAAATAGAAAATTAATTGGGAATTCAAAGAATAAATGAGGAATAGGTAAACGCGTGGCAGATATACAAATGTATATATCTCTCAAAGTAGCACGAGAGAATGATGGAAATGAATCCATAAAACCACATTGAAAGAGAAAACGGAATAATTTTTCTTCGTAGTAATATTTTTATTACCTTTTTCAAAAAATCCGTGCAGGTAAGCGATTCGAACCAGGCACACTGAGGCAGCAAGCACAGCTTTGATCACAGTTAAAAGTATGCCGTTAGTACACTACGCTACGCAGAGAACCAAAAAATTCTCTGAATAAAATAGCTTTTAAGGAACACTTTCGCCAGTTCGAACGGAGACTATAAAAGAAATAGAAAATTAATTGGGAATTCAAAGAATAAATGAGGAATAGGTAAACGCGTGGCAGATATACAAATGTATATATCTCTCAAAGTAGCACGAGAGAATGATGGAAATGAATCCATAAAACCACATTGAAAGAGAAAACGGAATAATTTTTCTTTGCAGTAATATTTTTATTACCTTTTTCGAAAAATCCGTGCAGGTAAGCGATTCGAACCAGGCACACTGAGGCAGCGAGCACCGCTTTGATCACAGTTAAAAGTATTCCGTTAGTACACTACGCTACGCAGAGAACCAAAAAATTCTCTGAATTAAATAGCTTTTAAGGAACACTTTCGCCAGTTCGAACGGAGACTATGAAAGAAATAGAAAATTGATTGGGAATTCAAAGAATAAATGAGGAAAAGGTAAACGCGTGGCAGATATACAAATGTATATATCTCTCAAAGTAGCACGAGAGAATGATGGAAATGAATCCATAAAACCACATTGAAAGAAAAAACGGAATAATTTTTCTTTGCAGTAATATTTTTATTACCTTTTTCGAAAAATCCGTGCAGGTAAGCGATTCGAACCAGGCACACTGAAGCAGCGAGCACCGCTTTGATCACAGTTAAAAGTATGCCGTTAGTACACTACGCTACGCAGAGAACCAAAAAATTCTCTGAATAGAATAACTTTTGATGAACACTTTCGCCGGTTCGAACGGAGACTATGAAAGAAATAGAAAATTAATTGGGAATTCAAAGAATAAATGAGGAATAGGTAAACGCGTGGCAGATATACAAATGTATATATCTCTTAAAGTAGCACGAGAGAATGATGGAAATGAATCCACAAAACCACATTGAAAGAGAAAACGGAATAATTTTTCTTTGCAGTAATATCTTTATTACCTTTTTCGAAAAATCCGTGCAGGTGAGCGATTCGAACCAGGCACACTGAGGCAGCAAGCACCGCTTTGATCACAGTTAAAAGTATGCTGTTAGTACACTACGCTACGCAGAGAACCAAAAAATTCTCTGAATAGAATAGATTTTAAGGAACACTTTCGCCAGTTCGAACGGAGACTATAAAAGAAATAGAAAATTAATTGGGAATTCAAAGAATAAATGAGGAATAGGTAAACGCGTGGCAGATATACAAATGTATATATCTCTCAAAGTAGCACGAGAGAATGATGGAAATGAATCCATAAAACCACATTGAAAGAGAAAACGGAATAATTTTTCTTTGCAGTAATATTTTTATTACCTTTTTCGAAAAATCCGTGCAGGTAAGCGATTAGAACCAGGCAAACTGAGGCAGCGAGCACCGCTTTGATCACAGTTAAAAGTATTCCGTTAGTACACTACGCTACGCAGAGAACCAAAAAATTCTCTGAATTAAATAGCTTTTAAGGAACACTTTCGCCAGTTCGAACGGAAACTATGAAAGAAATAGAAAATTAATTGGGAATTCAAAGAATAAATGAGGAATAGGTAAACGCGTGGCAGATATACAAATGTATATATCTCTCAAAGTAGCACGAGAGAATAATGGAAATGAATCCATAAAACCACATTGAAAGAGAAAACGGAATAATTTTTCTTTGCAGTAATATTTTTATTACCTTTTTCGAAAAATCCGTGCAGGTAAGCGATTCGAACCAGGCACACTGAGGCAGCGAGCACCGCTTTGATCACAGTTAAAAGTATGCTGTTAGTACACTACGCTACGCAGAGAACCAAAAAATTCTCTGAATAGAATAACTTTTGAGGAACCCTTTCGCCATTTCGAACGGAGACTATGAAAGAAATAGAAAATTAATTGGGAATTCAAAGAATAAATGAGGAATAGGTAAACGCGTGGCAGATATACAAATGTATATATCTCTCAAAGTAGCACGAGAGAATGATGGAAATGAATCCACCAAACCGCATTGAAAGAGAAAACGGAATAATTTTTATTTGCAGTAATATTTTTATTACCTTTTTTGAAAAATCCGTGCAGGTAAGGGATTCGAACCAGGCACGCTGAGGCAGCGAGCACCGCTTTGATCACAGTTAAAAGTATGCCGTTAGTACACTACGCTACGCAGAGAACCAAAATATTCTCTGAATAGAATAGCTTTTAAGGAACACTTTCGCCAGTTCGAACCGAGACTATGAAAGAAATAGAAAATTAATTGGGAATTCAAAGAATAAATGAGGAATAGGTAAACGCGTGGCAGATATACAAATGTATATATCTCTCAAAGTAGCACGAGAGAATGATGGAAATGAATCCATAAAACCACATTGAAAGAGAAAACGGAATAATTTTTCTTTGCAGTAATATTTTTATTACCTTTTTCGAAAAATCCGTGCAGGTAAGCGATTCGAACCAGGCACACTGAGGCAGCGAGCACCGCTTTGATCACAGTTAAAAGTATGCCGTTAGTACACTACGCTACGCAGAGAACCAAAAAATTCTCTGAATAGAATAGCTTTTAAGGAAACTTTCGCCAGTTCGAACGAAGACTATAAAAGAAATAGAAAATTAATTGGGAATTCAAAGAATAAATGAGGAATAGGTAAACGCGTGGCAGATATACAAATATATATATCTCTCAAAGTAGCACGAGAGAATGATGGAAATGAATCCATAAAACCACATTGAAAGAGAAAACGGAATAATTTTTCTTTGCAGTAATATTTTTATTACCTTTTTCGAAAAATCCGTGCAGGTAAGCGATTCTAACCAGGCACACTAAGGCAGCGAGCCCCGCTTTGATCACAGTTAAAAGTATGCCGTTAGTACACTACGCTACGCAGAGAACCAAAAAATTCTCTGAATAGAATAGCTTTTAAGGAACACTTTCGCCAGTTCGAACGGAGACTATGAAAGAAATAGAAAATTAATTGGGAATTCAAAGAATAAATGAGGAATAGGTAAACGCGTGGCAGATATACAAATGTATATATCTCTCAAAGTAGCACGAGAGAATGATGGAAATGAATCCATAAAACCACATTGAAAGAGAAAACGGAATAATTTTTCTTTGCAGTAATATTTTTATTACCTTTTTCGAAAAATCCGTGCAGGTAAGCGATTCCCACCAGGCACACTGAGGCAGCGAGCACCGCTTTGATCACAGTTAAAAGTATGCCGTTAGTACACTACGCTACGCAGAGAACCAAAAAATTCTCTGAATTAAATAGCTTTTAAGGAACACTTTCGCCAGTTCGAACGGAGACTATGAAAGAAATAGAAAATTAATTGGGAATTCACAGAATAAATGAGAAATAGGTAAACGCGTGGCAGATATACAAATGTATATATCTCTCAAAGTAGCACGAGAGAATGATGGAAATGAATCCATAAAACCACATTGAAAGAGAAAACGGAATAATTTTTCTTCGCAGAAATATTTTTATTACCTTTTTCGAAAAATCCGTGCAGGTAAGCGATTCGAACCAGGCATACTGAGGCAGCAAGCACCGCTTTGATCACAGTTAAAAGTATGCCGTTAGTACACTACGCTACGCAGAGAACCAAAAAATTCTCTGAATAAATTAGGTTTTAAGGAACACTTTCCCCAGTTCGAACGGAGACTATGAAAGAAATAGAAAATTAATTGGGAATTCAAAGAATAAATGAGGAAGGGGTAAACGCGTGGCAGATATACAAATGTATATATCTCTCAAAGTAGCACGAGAGAATGATGGAAATGAATCCATAAAACCACATTAAAGAGAAAACGGAATACTTTTTCTTTGCAGTAATATTTTTATTACCTTTTTCGAAAAATCCGTGCAGGTAAGCGATTCGAACCAGGCAAACTGAGGCAGCGAGCACCGCTTTGATCCCAGTTAAAAGTAGGCCGTTAGTACACTACGCTACGCAGAGAACCAAAAAATTCTCTGAATAGAATAACTTTTGAGGAACACTTTCGCCAGTTCGAACGGAGACTATGAAAGAAAAAGAAAATTAATTGGGAATTCAAAGAATAAATGAGGAATAGGTAAACGCGTGGCAGATATACAAATGTATATATCTCTCAAAGTAGCACGAGAGAATGATGGAAATGAATCCACAAAACCACATTGAAAGAGAAAACGGAATACTTTTTCTTTGCAGTAATATTTTTATTACCTTTTTCGAAAAATCCGTGCAGGTAAGCGATTCGAACCAGGCACACTGAGGCAGCGAGCACCGCTTTGATCACAGTTAAAAGTATGCTGTTAGTACACTACGCTACGCAGAGAACCAAAAAATTCTCTGAATAGAATAGCTTTTAAGGAACACTTTCGCCAGTTCGAACGGAGACTATGAAAGAAATAGAAAATTAATTGGGAATTCAAAGAATAAATGAGGAATAGGTAAACGCGTGGCAGATATACAAATGTATATATCTCTCAAAGTAGCACGAGAGAATGATGGAAATGAATCCATAAAACCACATTGAAAGAGAAAACGGAATAATTTTTCTTCGTAGTAATATTTTTATTACCTTTTTCAAAAAATCCGTGCAGGTAAGCGATTCGAACCAGGCACACTGAGGCAGCAAGCACCGCTTTGATCACAGTTAAAAGTATGCCGTTAGTACACTACGCTACGCAGAGAACCAAAAAATTCTCTGAATAAAATAGCTTTTAAGGAACACTTTCGCCAGTTCGAACGGAGACTATAAAAGAAATAGAAAATTAATTGGGAATTCAAAGAATAAATGAGGAATAGGTAAACGCGTGGCAGATATACAAATGTATATATCTCTCAAAGTAGCACGAGAGAATGATGGAAATGAATCCATAAAACCACATTGAAAGAGAAAACGGAATAATTTTTCTTTGCAGTAATATTTTTATTACCTTTTTCGAAAAATCCCTGCAGGTAAGCGATTCGAACCAGGCACACTGAGGCAGCGAGCACCGCTTTGATCACAGTTAAAAGTATGCCGTTAGTACACTACGCTACGCAGAGAACCAAAAAATTCTCTGAATTAAATAGCTTTTAAGGAACACTTTCGCCAGTTTGAACGGAGACTATGAAAGAAATAGAAAATTGATTGGGAATTCAAAGAATAAATGAGGAATAGGTAAACGCGTGGCAGATATACAAATGTATATATCTCTCAAAGTAGCACGAGAGAATGATGGAAATGAATCCATAAAACCACATTGAAAGAGAAAACGGAATAATCTTTCTTTGCAGTAATATTTTTATTACCTTTTTCGAAAAATCCGTGCAGGTAAGCGATTCGAACCAGGCACACTGAGGCAGCGAGCACCGCTTTGATCACAGTTAAAAGTATGCTGTTAGTACACTACGCTACGCAGAGAACCAAAATTTCTCTAAATAGAATAGCTTTTAAGGAACACTTTGGCCAGTTCGAACGGAGACTATAAAAGAAATAGAAAATTAATTGGGAATTCAAAGAATAAATGAGGAATAGGTAAACGCGTGGCAGATATACAAATGTATATATCTCTCAAAGTAGCACGAGAGAATGATGGAAATGAATCCATAAAACCACATTGAAAGAGAAAACGGAATACTTTTTCTTTGCAGTAATATTTTTATTACCTTTTTCGAAAAATCCGTGCAGGTAAGCGATTCGAACCAGGCACACTGAGGCAGCGAGCACCGCTTTGATCACAGTTAAAAGTATGCCGTTATTACATTACGCTACGCAAAGACCAAAACCTCTCTGAATAGAATAGCTTTTAAGGAACACTTTCGCCAGTTCGAACGGAGACTATGAAAGAAATAGAAAATTAATTGGGAATTCAAAGAATAAATGAGGAATAGGTAAACGCGTGGCAGATATACAAATGTATATATCTCTCAAAGTAGCACGAGAGAATGATTGAAATGAATCCATAAAACCACATTGAAAGAGAAAACGGAATAATTTTTCTTTGCAGTAATATTTTTATTACCTTTTTCGAAAAATCCGTGCAGGTAAGCGATTCGAACCAGGCAAACTGAGGCAGCGAGCACCGCTTTGATCACAGTTAAAAGTATGCCGTTAGTACACTACGCTACGCAGAGAACCAAAAAATTCTCTTAATTAAATAGCTTTTAAGGAACACTTTCGCCAGTTCGAACGGAGACTATGAAAGAAATAGAAAATTGATTGGGAATTCAAAGAATAAATGAGGAATAGGTAAACGCGTGGCAGATATACAAATGTATATATCTCTCAAAGTAGCACGAGAGAATGATGGAAATGAATCCATAAAACGACATTGAAAGAGAAAACGGAATAATTTTTCTTTGCAGTAATATTTTTATTACCTTTTTCGAAAAATCCGTGCAGGTAAGCGATTCGAACCAGGCCCCCCGAGGCAGCGAGCACCGCTTTGATCACAGTTAAAAGTATGCCGTTAGTACACTACGCTACGCAGAGAACCAAAAAATTCTCTGAATAGAATAGCTTTTAAGGAACACTTTCGCCAGTTCGAACGGAGACTATGAAAGAAATAGAAAATTGATTGGGAATTCAAAGAATAAATGAGGAATAGGTAAACGCGTGGCAGATATACAAATGTATATATCTCTCAAAGTAGCACGAGGGAATGATGGAAATGAATCCACAAAACCACATTGAAAGAGAAAACGGAATAATTTTTCTTTGCAGTAATATTTTTATTACCTT
The DNA here is from genome assembly GCA_963969495.1 of Ceratothoa steindachneri. Taxonomy (NCBI): domain Eukaryota; kingdom Metazoa; phylum Arthropoda; class Malacostraca; order Isopoda; family Cymothoidae; genus Ceratothoa; species Ceratothoa steindachneri. The sequence goes on along the minus strand of OZ018319.1, from coordinate 127,617,976 downwards.
TTTCGAAAAATCCGTGCAGGTAAGCGATTCGAACCAGGCACACTGAGGCAGCAAGCACCGCTTTGATCACAGTTAAAAGTATGCCGTTAGTACACTACGCTACGCAGAGTACCAAAAAATTCTCTGAATAGAATAGCTTTTAAGGAACACTCTCGCCAGTTCGAACGGAGACTATAAAAGAAATAGAAAATTAATTGGGAATTCAAAGAATAAATGAGGAATAGGTAAAGGCGTGGCAGATATACAAATGTATATATCTCTCAAAGTAGCACGAGAGAATGATGGAAATGAATCCATAAAACCAAATTGAAAGAGAAAACGGAATAATTTTTCTTTGCAGTAATATTTTTATTACCTTTTTCGAAAAATCCGTGCAGGTAAGCGATTCGAACCAGGCAAACTGAGGCAGCGAGCACCGCTTTGATCACAGTTAAAAGTATGCCGTTAGTACACTACGCTACGCAGAGAACCAAAAAAATTCTCTGAATAGAATAGCTTTTAAGGAACACTTTCGCCAGTTCGAACGGACACTATAAAAGAAATAGAAAATTAATTGGGAATTCAAAGAATAAATGAGGAATAGGTAAACGCGTGGCAGATATACAAATGTATATATCTCTCAAAGTAGCACGAGAGAATGATGGAAATGAATCCATAAAACCACATTGAAAGAGAAAACGGAATAATTTTTATTTGCAGTAATATTTTTATTACCTTTTTCGAAAAATCCGTGCAGGTAAGCGATTCGAACCAGGCACACTGAGGCAGTGAGCACCGCTTTGATCACAGTTAAAAGTATGCCGTTAGTACACTACGCTACGCAGAGAACCAAAAAATTCTCTGAATTAAATAGCTTTTAAGGAACACTTTCGCCAGTTCGAACGGAGACTATGAAAGAAATAGAAAATTGATTGGGAATTCAAAGAATAAATGAGGAATAGGTAAACGCGTGGCAGATATACAAATGTATATATCTCTCAAAGTAGCACGAGAGAATGATGGAAATGAATCCATAAAACCACATTGAAAGAGAAAACGGAATAATTTTTCTTTGCAGTAATATTTTTATTACCTTTTTCGAAAAATCCGTGCAGGTAAGCGATTCGAACCAGGCCCCCCGAGGCAGCGAGCACCGCTTTGATCACAGTTAAAAGTATGCCGTTAGTACACTACGCTACGCAGAGAACCAAAAAATTCTCTGAATAGAATAGCTTTTAAGGAACACTTTCGCCAGTTCGAACGGAGACTATGAAAGAAATAGAAAATTTATTGGGAATTCAAAGAATAAATGAGGAATAGGTAAACGCGTGGCAGATATACAAATGTATATATCTCTCAAAGTAGCACGAGGGAATGATGGAAATGAATCCACAAAACCACATTGAAAGAGAAAACGGAATAATTTTTCTTTGCAGTAATATTTTTATTACCTTTTTCGAAAAATCCGTGCAGGTAAGCGATTCGAACCAGGCACACTGAGGCAGCAAGCACCGCTTTGATCACAGTTAAAAGTATGCCGTTAGTACACTACGCTACGCAGAGAACCAAAAAATTCTCTGAATAGAATAGCTTTTAAGGAACACTTTCGCCAGTTCGAACGGAGACTATAAAAGAAATAGAAAATTAATTGGGAATTCAAAGAATAAATGAGGAATAGGTAAACGCGTGGCAGATATACAAATGTATATATCTCTCAAAGTAGCACGAGAGAATGATGGAAATGAATCCATAAAACCACATTGAAAGAGAAAACGGAATAATTTTTCTTTGCAGTAATATTTTTATTACCTTTTTCGAAAAATCCGTGCAGGTAAGCGATTCGAACCAGGCAAACTGAGGCAGCGAGCACCGCTTTGATCACAGTTAAAAGTATGCCGTTAGTACACTACGCTACGCAGAGAACCAAAAAATTCTCTGAATAGAATAGCTTTTAAGGAACACTTTCGCCAGTTCGAACGGAGACTATGAAAGAAATAGAAAATTAATTGGGAATTCAAAGAATAAATGAGGAATAGGTAAACGCGTGGCAGATATACAAATGTATATATCTCTCAAAGTAGCACGAGAGAATGATGGAAATGAATCCATAAAACCACATTGAAAGAGAAAACGGAATAATTTTTCTTCGTAGTAATATTTTTATTACCTTTTTCAAAAAATCCGTGCAGGTAAGCGATTCGAACCAGGCACACTGAGGCAGCAAGCACCGCTTTGATCACAGTTAAAAGTATGCCGTTAGTACACTACGCTACGCAGAGAACCAAAAAATTCTCTGAATAAAATAGCTTTTAAGGAACACTTTCGCCAGTTCGAACGGAGACTATAAAAGAAATAGAAAATTAATTGGAAATTCAAAGAATAAATGAGGAATAGGTAAACGCGTGGCAGATATACAAATGTATATATCTCTCAAAGTAGCACGAGAGAATGATGGAAATGAATCCATAAAACCACATTGAAAGAGAAAACGGAATAATTTTTCTTTGCAGTAATATTTTTATTACCTTTTTCGAAAAATCCGTGCAGGTAAGCGATTCGAACCAGGCAAACTGAGGCAGCGAGCACCGCTTTGATCACAGTTAAAAGTATGCCGTTAGTACACTACGCTACGCAGAGAACCAAAAAATTCTCTGAATAGAATAGCTTTTAAGGAACACTTTCGCCAGTTCGAACGGAGAGTATGAAAGAAATAGAAAATTAATTGGGAATTCAAAGAATAAATGAGGAATAGGTAAACGCGTGGCAGATATACAAATGTATATATCTCTCAAAGTAGCACGAGAGAATGATGGAAATGAATCCATAAAACCACATTGAAAGAGAAAACGGAATAATTTTTCTTTGCAGTAATATTTTTATTACCTTTTTCGAAAAATCCGTGCAGGTAAGCGATTCGAACCAGGCACACTGAGGCAGCGAGCACCGCTTTGATTACAGTTAAAAGTATGCCGTTAGTACACTACGCTACGCAGAGAACCAAAAAATTCTCTGAATTAAATAGCTTTTAAGGAACACTTTCGCCAGTTTGAACGGAGACTATGAAAGAAATAGAAAATTGATTGGGAATTCAAAGAATAAATGAGGAATAGGTAAACGCGTGGCAGATATACAAATGTATATATCTCTCAAAGTAGCACGAGAGAATGATGGAAATGAATCCATAAAACCACATTGAAAGAGAAAACGGAATAATTTTTCTTTGCAGTAATATTTTTATTACCTTTTTCGAAAAATCCGTGCAGGTAAGCGATTCGAACCAGGCACACTGAGGCAGCGAGCACCGCTTTGATCACAGTTAAAAGTATGCTGTTAGTACACTACGCTACGCAGAGAACCAAAATTTCTCTAAATAGAATAGCTTTTAAGGAACACTTTCGCCAGTTCAAACGGAGACTATAAAAGAAATAGAAAAATTAATTGGGAATTCAAAGAATAAATGAGGAATAGGTAAACGCGTGGCAGATATACAAATGTATATATCTCTCAAAGTAGCACGAGAGAATGATGGAAATGAATCCATAAAACCACATTGAAAGATAAAACGGAATACTTTTTCTTTGCAGTAATATTTTTATTACCTTTTTCGACAAATCCGTGCAGGTAAGCGATTCGAACCAGGCACACTGAGGCAGCGAGCACCGCTTTGATCACAGTTAAAAGTATGCCGTTATTACACTACGCTACGCAAAGACCAAAACTTCTCTGAATAGAATAGCTTTTAAGGAACACTTTCGCCAGTTCGAACGGAGACTGAAAGAAATAGAAAATTAATTGGGAATTCAAAGAATAAATGAGGAATAGGTAAACGCGTGGCAGATATACAAATGTATATATCTCTCAAAGTAGCACGAGAGAATGATGGAAATGAATCCATAAAACCACATTGAAAGAGAAAACGGAATAATTTTTCTTTGCAGTAATATTTTTATTACCTTTTTCGAAAAATCCGTGCAGGTAAGCGATTCGAACCAGGCAAACTGAGGCAGCAAGCACCGCTTTGATCACAGTTAAAAGTATGCCGTTAGTACACTACGCTACGCAGAGAACCAAAAAATTCTCTGAATTAAATAGCTTTTAAGGAACACTTTCGCCAGTTCGAACGGAGACTATGAAAGAAATAGAAAATTGATTGGGAATTCAAAGAATAAATGAGGAATAGGTAAACGCGTGGCAGATATACAAATGTATATATCTCTCAAAGTAGCACGAGGGAATGATGGAAATGAATCCACAAAACCACATTGAAAGAGAAAACGGAATAATATTTCTTTGCAGTAATATTTTTATTACCTTTTTCGAAAAATCCGTGCAGGTAAGCGATTCGAACCAGGCACACTGAGGCAGCAAGCACCGCTTTGATCACAGTTAAAAGTATGCCGTTAGTACACTACGCTACGCAGAGAACCAAAAAATTCTCTGAATAGAATAGCTTTGAAGGAACACTTTCGCCAGTTCGAACGGAGACTATAAAAGAAATAGAAAATTAATTGGGAATTCAAAGAATAAATGAGGAATAGGTAAACGCGTGGCAGATATACAAATGTATATATCTCTCAAAGTAGCACGAGAGAATGATGGAAATGAATCCATAAAACCACATTGAAAGAGAAAACGGAATAATTTTTCTTTGCAGTAATATTTTTATTACCTTTTTCGAAAAATCCGTGCAGGTAAGCGATTCGAACCAGGCACACTGAGGCAGCGAGCACCGCTTTGATCACAGTTAAAAGTATGCTGTTAGTACACTACGCTACGCAGAGAACCAAAATTTCTCTAAATAGAATAGCTTTTAAGGAACACTTTCGCCAGTTCAAACGGAGACTATAAAAGAAATAGAAAATTAATTGGGAATTCAAAGAATAAATGAGGAATAGGTAAACGCGTGGCAGATATACAAATGTATATATCTCTCAAAGTAGCACGAGAGAATGATGGAAATGAATCCATAAAACCACATTGAAAGATAAAACGGAATACTTTTTCTTTGCAGTAATATTTTTATTACCTTTTTCGAAAAATCCGTGCAGGTAAGCGATTCGAACCAGGCACACTGAGGCAGCGAGCACCGCTTTGATCACAGTTAAAAGTATGCTGTTAGTACACTACGCTACGCAGAGAACCAAAATTTCTCTAAATAGAATAGCTTTTAAGGAACACTTTCGCCAGTTCAAACGGAGACTATAAAAGAAATAGAAAATTAATTGGGAATTCAAAGAATGAATGAGGAATAGGTAAACGAGTGGCAGATATACAAATGTATATATCTCTCAAAGTAGCACGAGAGAATGATGGAAATGAATCCATAAAACCACATTGAAAGATAAAACGGAATACTTTTTCTTTGCAGTAATATTTTTATTACCTTTTTCGAAAAATCCGTGCAGGTAAGCGATTCGAACCAGGCACACTGAGGCAGCGAGCACCGCTTTGATCACAGTTAAAAGTATGCCGTTATTACACTACGCTACGCAAAGACCAAAACTTCTCTGAATAGAATAGCTTTTAAGGAACACTTTCGCCAGTTCGAACGGAGACTGAAAGAAATAGAAAATTAATTGGGAATTCAAAGAATAAATGAGGAATAGGTAAACGCGTGGCAGATATACAAATGTATATATCTCTCAAAGTAGCACGAGAGAATGATGGAAATGAATCCATAAAACCACATTGAAAGAGAAAACGGAATAATTTTTCTTTGCAGTAATATTTTTATTACCTTTTTCGAAAAATCCGTGCAGGTAAGCGATTCGAACCAGGCACACTGAGGCAGCAAGCACCGCTTTGATCACAGTTAAAAGTATGCCGTTAGTACACTACGCTACGCAGAGAACCAAAAAATTCTCTGAATAGAATAGCTTTGAAGGAACACTTTCGCCAGTTCGAACGGAGACTATAAAAGAAATAGAAAATTAATTGGGAATTCAAAGAATAAATGAGGAATAGGTAAACGCGTGGCAGATATACAAATGTATATATCTCTCAAAGTAGCACGAGAGAATGATGGAAATGAATCCATAAAACCACATTGAAAGAGAAAACGGAATAATTTTTCTTTGCAGTAATATTTTTATTACCTTTTTCGAAAAATCCGTGCAGGTAAGCGATTCGAACCAGGCAAACTGAGGCAGCGAGCACCGCTTTGATCACAGTTAAAAGTATGCCGTTAGTACACTACGCTACGCAGAGAACCAAAAAATTCTCTGAATTAAATAGCTTTTAAGGAACACTTTCGCCAGTTCGAACGGAGACTATAAAAGAAATAGAAAATTAATTGGAAATTCAAAGAATATATGAGGAATAGGTAAACGCGTGGCAGATATACAAATGTATATATCTCTCAAAGTAGCACGAGAGAATGATGGAAATGAATCCATAAAACCACATTGAAAGAGAAAACGGAATAATTTTTCTTTGCAGTAATATTTTTATTACCTTTTTCGAAAAATCCGTGCAGGTAAGCGATTCGAACCAGGCACACTGAAGCAGCGAGCACCGCTTTGATCACAGTTAAAAGTATGCCGTTAGTACACTACGCTACGCAGAGAACCAAAAAATTCTCTGAATAGAATAACTTTTGAGGAACACTTTCGCCAGTTCGAACGGAGACTTTGAAAGAAATAGAAAATTAATTGGGAATTCAAAGAATAAATGAGGAATAGGTAAACGCGTGGCAGATATACAAATGTATATATCTCCTAAAGTAGCACGAGAGAATGATGGAAATGAATCCACAAAACCACATTGAAAGAGAAAACGGAATAATTTTTCTTTGCAGTAATATTTTTATTACCTTTTTCGAAAAATCCGTGCAGGTAAGCGATTCGAACCAGGCACACTGAGGCAGCGAGCACCGCTTTGATCACAGTTAAAAGTATGCCGTTAGTACACTACGCTACGCAAAGAACCAAAAAATTCTCTGAATAGAATAGCTTTTAAGGAACACTTTCGCCAGTTCGAACGGAGACTATGAAAGCAAAAGAAAATTAATTGGGAATTCAAAGATTAAATGAGGAATAGGTAAACGCGTGGCAGATATACAAATGTATATATCTCTCAAAGTAGCACGAGGGAATGATGGAAATGAATCCATAAAACCACATTGAAAGAGAAAACGGAATAATTTTTCTTTGCAGTAATATTTTTATTACCTTTTTCGAAAAATCCGTGCAGGTAAGCGATTCGAACCAGGCACACTGAAGCAGCGAGCACCGCTTTGATCACAGTTAAAAGTATGCCGTTAGTACACTACGCTACGCAGAGAACCAAAAAATTCTCTGAATTAAATAGCTTTTAAGGAACACTTTCGCCAGTTCGAACGGAGACTATGAAAGAAATAGAAAATTGATTGGGAATTCAAAGAATAAATGAGGAATAGGTAAACGCTTGGCAGATATACAAATGTATATATCTCTCAAAGTAGCACGAGAGAATGATGGAAATGAATCCATAAAACCACATTGAAAGAGAAAACGGAATAATTTTTCTTCGCAGTAATATTTTTATTACCTTTTTCGAAAAATCCGTGCAGGTAAGCGATTCGAACCAGGCACACTGAGGCAGCAAGCATCGCTTTGATCACAGTTAAAAGTATGCCGTTAGTACACTACGCTACGCAGAGAACCAAAAAATTCTCTGAATAGAATAGATTTTAAGGAACACTTTCGCCAGTTCGAACGGAGACTATAAAAGAAATAGAAAATTAATTGGGAATTCAAAGAATAAATGAGGAATAGGTAAACGCGTGGCAGATATACAAATGTATATATCTCTCAAAGTAGCACGAGAGAATGATGGAAATGAATCCATAAAACCACATTGAAAGAGAAAACGGAATAATTTTTCTTTGCAGTAATATTTTTATTACCTTTTTCGAAAAATCCGTGCAGGTAAGCGATTCGAACCAGGCACACTGAAGCAGCGAGCACCGCTTTGATCACAGTTAAAAGTATGCCGTTAGTACACTACGCTACGCAGAGAACCAAAAAATTCTCTGAATAGAATAACTTTTGAGGAACACTTTCGCCAGTTCGAACGGAGACTATGAAAGAAATAGAAAATTAATTGGGAATTCAAAGAATAAATGAGGAATAGGTAAACGCGTGGCAGATATACAAATGTATATATCTCATAAAGTAGCACGAGAGAATGATGGAAATGAATCCACAAAACCACATTGAAAGAGAAAACGGAATAATTTTTCTTTGCAGTAATATTTTTATTACCTTTTTCGAAAAATCCGTGCAGGTAAGCGATTCGAACCAGGCACACTGAGGCAGCAAGCACCGCTTTGATCACAGTTAAAAGTATGCCGTTAGTACACTACGCTACGCAGAGAACCAAAAAATTCTCTGAATAGAATAGCTTTTAAGAAACACTTTCGCCAGTTCGAACGGAGACTATGAAAGGAATAGAAAATTAATTGGGAATTCAAAGAATAAATGAGGAATAGGTAAACGCGTGGCAGATATACAAATGTATATCTCTCTCAAAGTAGCACGAGAGAATAATGGAAATGAATCCATAAAACCACATTGAAAGAGAAAACGGAATACTTTTTCTTTGCAGTAATATTTTTATTACCTTTTTCGAAAAATCCGTGCAGGTAAGCGATTCGAACCAGGCACACTGAGGCAGCGAGCACCGCTTTGATCACAGTTAAAAGTATGCCGTTAGTACACTACGCTACGCAAAGAACCAAAAAATTCTCTGAATAGAATAGCTTTTAAGGAACACTTTCGCCAGTTCGAACGGAGACTATGAAAGAAAAAGAAAATTAATTGGGAATTCAAAGATTAAATGAGGAAAAGGTAAACGCGTGGCAGATATACAAATGTATATATCTCTCAAAGTAGCACGAGAGAATGATGGAAATGAATCCACAAAACCACATTGAAAGAGAAAACGGAATACTTTTTCTTTGCAGTAATATTTTTATTACCTTTTTCGAAAAATCCGTGCAGGTAAGCGATTCGAACCAGGCACACTGAGGCAGCGAGCACCGCTTTGATCACAGTCAAAAGTATGCCGTTAGTACACTACGCTACGCAGAGAACCAAAAAATTCTCTTAATAGAATAGCTTTTAAGGAACACTTTGGCCAGTTCGAACGGAGACTATAAAAGAAATAGAAAATTAATTGGGAATTCAAATTATAAATGAGGAATAGGTAAACGCGTGGCAGATATACAAATGTATATATCTCTCAAAGTAGCACGAGAGAATGATGGAAATGAATCCATAAAACCACATTGAAAGAGAAAACGGAATAATTTTTCTTTGCAGTAATATTTTTATTACCTTTTTCGAAAAATCCGTGCAGGTAAGCGATTCGAACCAGGCACACTGAGGCAGCAAGCACCGCTTTGATCACAGTTAAAAGTATGCCGTTAGTACACTACGCTACGCAGAGAACCAAAAAATTCTCTGAATAGAATAGCTTTTAAGGAACACTTTCGCCAGTTCGAACGGAGACTATAAAAAAAATAGAAAATTAATTGGGAATTCAAAGAATAAATGAGGAATAGGTAAACGCGTGGCAGATATACAAATGTATATATCTCTCAAAGTAGCACGAGAGAATGATGGAAATGAATCCATAAAACCACATTGAAAGAGAAAACGGAATAATTTTTCTTTGCAGTAATATTTTTATTACCTTTTTCGAAAAATCCGTGCAGGTAAGCGATTCGAACCAGGCACACTGAGGCAGCAAGCATCGCTTTGATCACAGTTAAAAGTATGCCGTTAGTACACTACGCTACGCAGAGAACCAAAAAATTCTCTGAATAGAATAGATTTTAAGGAACACTTTCGCCAGTTCGAACGGAGACTATAAAAGAAATAGAAAATTAATTGGGAATTCAAAGAATAAATGAGGAATAGGTAAACGCGTGGCAGATATACAAATGTATATATCTCTCAAAGTAGCACGAGAGAATGATGGAAATGAATCCACAAAACCACATTGAAAGAGAAAAAGGAATACTTTTTCTTTGCAGTAATATTTTTATTACCTTTTTCGAAAAATCCGTGCAGGTAAGCGATTCAAACCAGGCACACTGAGGCAGCGAGCACCGCTTTGATCACAGTTAAAAGTATGCCGTTAGTACACTACGCTACGCAGAGAACCAAAAAATTCTCTGAATAGAATAGCTTTTAAGGAACACTTTCGCCAGTTCGAACGGAGACTATGAAAGAAATAGAAAATTAATTGGGAATTTAAAGAATAAATGAGGAATAGGTAAACGCGTGGCAGATATACAAATGTATATATCTCTCAAAGTAGCACAAGAGAATGATGGAAATGAATCCATAAAACCACATTGAAAGTGAAAACGGAATAATTTTTCTTCGTAGTAATATTTTTATTACCTTTTTCGAAAAATCCGTGCAGGTAAGCGATTCGAACCAGGCACACTGAGGCAGCAAGCACCGCTTTGATCACAGTTAAAAGTATGCCGTTAGTACACTACGCTACGCAGAGAACCAAAAAATTCTCTGAATAAAATAGCTTTTTTTTGGAACACTTTGGCCAGTTCGAACGGAGACTATAAAAGAAATAGAAAATTAATTGGGAATTCAAAGTATAAATGAGGAATAGGTAAACGCGTGGCAGATATACAAATGTATATATCTCTCAAAGTAGCACGAGAGAATGATGGAAATGAATCCATAAAACCACATTGAAAGAGAAAACGGAATAATTTTTCTTTGCAGTAATATTTTTATTACCTTTTTCGAAAAATCCGTGCAGGTAAGCGATTCGAACCAGGCACACTGAGGCAGCAAGCACCGCTTTGATCACAGTTAAAAGTATGCCGTTAGTACACTACGCTACGCAGAGAACCAAAAAATTCTCTGAATAGAATAGCTTTTAAGGAACACTTTCGCCAGTTCGAACGGAGACTATAAAAGAAATAGAAAATTAATTGGGAATTCAAAGAATAAATGAGGAATAGGTAAACGCGTGGCAGATATACAAATGTATATATCTCTCAAAGTAGCACGAGAGAATGATGGAAATGAATCCATAAAACCACATTGAAAGAGAAAACGGAATAATTTTTCTTTGCAGTAATATTTTTATTACCTTTTTCGAAAAATCCGTGCAGGTAAGCGATTCGAACCAGGCAAACTGAGGCAGCGAGCACCGCTTTGATCACAGTTAAAAGTATGCCGTTAGTACACTACGCTACGCAGAGAACCAAAAAATTCTCTGAATTAAATAGCTTTTAAGGAACACTTTCGCCAGTTCGAACGGAGACTATGAAAGAAATAGAAAATTGATTGGGAATTCAAAGAATAAATGAGGAATAGGTAAACGCTTGGCAGATATACAAATGTATATATCTCTCAAAGTAGCACGAGAGAATGATGGAAATGAATCCATAAAACCACATTGAAAGAGAAAACGGAATAATTTTTCTTCGCAGTAATATTTTTATTACCTTTTTCGAAAAATCCGTGCAGGTAAGCGATTCGAACCAGGCACACTGAGGCAGCAAGTATCGCTTTGATCACAGTTAAAAGTATGCCGTTAGTACACTACGCTACGCAGAGAACCAAAAAATTCTCTGAATAGAATAGATTTTAAGGAACACTTTCGCCAGTTCGAACGGAGACTATAAAATAAATAGAAAATTAATTGGGAATTCAAAGAATAAATGAGGAATAGGTAAACGCGTGGCAGATATACAAATGTATATCTCTCTCAAAGTAGCACGAGAGAATGATGGAAATGAATCCATAAAACCACATTGAAAGAGAAAACGGAATAATTTTTCTTGGCAGTAATATTTTTATTACCTTTTTCGAAAAATCCGTGCAGGTAAGCGATTCGAACCAGGCACACTGAAGCAGCGAGCACCGCTTTGATCACAGTTAAAAGTATGCCGTTAGTACACTACGCTACGCAGAGAACCAAAAAATTCTCTGAATAGAATAACTTTTGAGGAACACTTTCGCCAGTTCGAACGGAGACTATGACAGAAATAGAAAATTAATTGGGAATTCAAAGAATAAATGAGGAATAGGTAAACGCGTGGCAGATATACAAATGTATATATCTCCTAAAGTAGCACGAGAGAATGATGGAAATGAATCCACAAAACCACCTTGAAAGAGAAAACGGAATAATTTTTCTTTGCAGTAATATTTTTATTACCTTTTTCGAAAAATCCGTGCAGGTAAGCGATTCGAACCAGGCACACTGAGGCAGCAAGCACCGCTTTGATCACAGTTAAAAGTATGCCGTTAGTACACTACGCTACGCAAAGAACCAAAAAATTCTCTGAATAGAATAGCTTTTAAGGAACACTTTCGCCAGTTCGAACGGAGACTATGAAAGCAAAAGAAAATTAATTGGGAATTCAAAGATTAAATGAGGAATAGGTAAACGCGTGGCAGATATACAAATGTATATATCTCTCAAAGTAGCACGAGAGAATGATGGAAATGAATCCACAAAACCACATTGAAAGAGAAAACGGAATACTTTTTCTTTGCAGTAATATTTTTATTACCTTTTTCGAAAAATCCGTGCAGGTAAGCGATTCGAACCAGGCACACTGAGGCAGCGAGCACCGCTTTGATCACAGTTAAAAGTATGCCGTTAGTACACTACGCTACGCAGAGAACCAAAAAATTCTCTTAATAGAATAGCTTTTAAGGAACACTTTCGCCAGTTCGAACGGAGACTATGAAAGAAATAGAAAATTAATTGGGAATTCAAAGAATAAATGAGGAATAGGTAAACGCGTGGCAGATATACAAATGTATATATCTCTCAAAGTAGCACGAGAGAATGATGGAAATGAATCCATAAAACCACATTGAAAGAGAAAACGGAATAATTTTTCTTTGCAGTAATATTTTTATTACCTTTTTCGAAAAATCCGTGCAGGTAAGCGATTCGAACCAGGCAAACTGAGGCAGCGAGCACCGCTTTGATCACAGTTAAAAGTATGCCGTTAGTACACTACGCTACACAGAGAACCAAAAAATTCTCTGAATTAAATAGCTTTTAAGGAACACTTTCGCCAGTTCGAACGGAGACTATGAAAGAAATAGAAAATTGATTGGGAATTCAAAGAATAAATGAGGAATAGGTAAACGCTTGGCAGATATACAAATGTATATATCTCTCAAAGTAGCACGAGAGAATGATGGAAATGAATCCATAAAACCACATTGAAAGAGAAAACGGAATAATTTTTCTTCGCAGTAATATTTTTATTACCTTTTTCGAAAAATCCGTGCAGGTAAGCGATTCGAACCAGGCACACTGAGGCAGCAAGCATCGCTTTGATCACAGTTAAAAGTATGCCGTTAGTACACTACGCTACGCAGAGAACCAAAAAATTCTCTGAATAGAATAGATTTTAAGGAACACTTTCGCCAGTTCGAACGGAGACTATAAAAGAAATAGAAAATTAATTGGGAATTCAAAGAATAAATGAGGAATAGGTAAACGCGTGGCAGATATACAAATGTATATATCTCTCAAAGTAGCACGAGAGAATGATGGAAATGAATCCATAAAACCACATTGAAAGAGAAAACGGAATAATTTTTCTTTGCAGTAATATTTTTATTACCTTTTTCGAAAAATCCGTGCAGGTAAGCGATTCGAACCAGGCACACTGAAGCAGCGAGCACCGCTTTGATCACAGTTAAAAGTATGCCGTTAGTACACTACGCTACGCAGAGAACCAAAAAATTCTCTGAATAGAATAACTTTTGAGGAACACTTTCGCCAGTTCGAACGGAGACTATGAAAGAAATAGAAAATTAATTGGGAATTCAAAGAATAAATGAGGAATAGGTAAACGCGTGGCAGATATACAAATGTATATATCTCCTAAAGTAGCACGAGAGAATGATGGAAATGAATCCACAAAACCACATTGAAAGAGAAAACGGAATAATTTTTCTTTGCAGTAATATTTTTATTACCTTTTTCGAAAAATCCGTGCAGGTAAGCGATTCGAACCAGGCACACTGAGGCAGCAAGCACCGCTTTGATCACAGTTAAAAGTATGCCGTTAGTACACTACGCTACGCAGAGAACCAAAAAATTCTCTGAATAGAATAGCTTTTAAGAAACACTTTCGCCAGTTCGAACGGAGACTATGAAAGAAATAGAAAATTAATTGGGAATTCAAAGAATAAATGAGGAATAGGTAAACGCGTGGCAGATATACAAATGTATATATCTCTCAAAGTAGCACGAGAGAATAATGGAAATGAATCCATAAAACCACATTGAAAGAGAAAACGGAATACTTTTTCTTTGCAGTAATATTTTTATTACCTTTTTCGAAAAATCCGTGCAGGTAAGCGATTCGAACCAGGCACACTGAGGCAGCGAGCACCGCTTTGATCACAGTTAAAAGTATGCCGTTAGTACACTACGCTACGCAAAGAACCAAAAAATTCTCTGAATAGAATAGCTTTTAAGGAACACTTTCGCCAGTTCGAACGGAGACTATGAAAGAAAAAGAAAATTAATTGGGAATTCAAAGATTAAATGAGGAATAGGTAAACGCGTGGCAGATATACAAATGTATATATCTCTCAAAGTAGCACGAGAGAATGATGGAAATGAATCCACAAAACCACATTGAAAGAGAAAACGGAATACTTTTTCTTTGCAGTAATATTTTTATTACCTTTTTCGAAAAATCCGTGCAGGTAAGCGATTCGAACCAGGCACACTGAGGCAGCGAGCACCGCTTTGATCACAGTTAAAAGTATGCCGTTAGTACACTACGCTACGCAGAGAACCAAAAAATTCTCTGAATAGAATAGCTTTTAAGGAACACTTTCGCCAGTTCGAACGGAGACTATGAAAGAAATAGAAAATTAATTGGGAATTCAAAGAATAAATGAGGAATAGGTAAACGCGTGGCAGATATACAAATGTATATATCTCTCAAAGTAGCACGAGAGAATGATGGAAATGAATCCATAAAACCACATTGAAAGAGAAAACGGAATAATTTTTCTTCGTAGTAATATTTTTATTACCTTTTTCGAAAAATCCGTGCAGGTAAGCGATTCGAACCAGGCACACTGAGGCAGCAAGCACCGCTTTGATCACAGTTAAAAATATGCCGTTAGTACACTACGCTACGCAGAGAACCAAAAAATTCTCTGAATAAAATAGCTTTTTTTTGGAACACTTTGGCCAGTTCGAACGGAGACTATAAAAGAAATAGAAAATTAATTGGGAATTCAAAGTATAAATGAGGAATAGGTAAACGCGTGGCAGATATACAAATGTATATATCTCTCAAAGTAGCACGAGAGAATGATGGAAATGAATCCATAAAACCACATTGAAAGAGAAAACGGAATAATTTTTCTTTGCAGTAATATTTTTATTACCTTTTTCGAAAAATCCGTGCAGGTAAGCGATTCGAACCAGGCACACTGAAGCAGCGAGCACCGCTTTGATCACAGTTAAAAGTATGCCGTTAGTACACTACGCTACGCAGAGAACCAAAAAATTCTCTGAATAGAATAACTTTTGAGGAACACTTTCGCCAGTTCGAACGGAGACTATGAAAGAAATAGAAAATTAATTGGGAATTCAAAGAATAAATGAGGAATAGGTAAACGCGTGGCAGATATACAAATGTATATATCTCCTAAAGTTGCACGAGAGAATGATGGAAATGAATCCACAAAACCACATTGAAAGAGAAAACGGAATAATTTTTCTTTGCAGTAATATTTTTATTACCTTTTTCGAAAAATCCGTGCAGGTAAGCGATTCGAACCAGGCACACTGAGGCAGCAAGCACCGCTTTGATCACAGTTAAAAGTATGCCGTTAGTACACTACGCTACGCAGAGAACCAAAAAATTCTCTGAATAGAATAGCTTTTAAGAATCACTTTTGCCAGTTCGAACGGAGACTATGAAAGAAATAGAAAATTAATTGGGAATTCAAAGAATAAATGAGGAATAGGTAAACGCGTGGCAGATATACAAATGTATATATCTCTCAAAGTATCACGAGAGAATAATGGAAATGAATCCATAAAACCACATTGAAAGAGAAAACGGAATACTTTTTCTTTGCAGTAATATTTTTATTACCTTTTTCGAAAAATCCGTGCAGGTAAGCGATTCGAACCAGGCACACTGAGGCAGCGAGCACCGCTTTGATCACAGTTAAAAGTATGCCGTTAGTACACTACGCTACGCAAAGAACCAAAAAATTCTCTGAATAGAATAGCTTTTAAGGAACACTTTCGCCAGTTCGAACGGAGACTATGAAAGAAAAAGAAAATTAATTGGGAATTCAAAGATTAAATGAGGAATAGGTAAACGCGTGGCAGATATACAAATGTATATATCTCTCAAAGTAGCACGAGAGAATGATGGAAATGAATCCACAAAACCACATTGAAAGAGAAAACGGAATACTTTTTCTTTGCAGTAATATTTTTATTACCTTTTTCGAAAAATCCGTGCAGGTAAGCGATTCGAACCAGGCACACTGAAGCAGCGAGCACCGCTTTGATCACAGTTAAAAGTATGCCGTTAGTACACTACGCTACCCAGAGAACCAAAAAATTCTCTGAATAGAATAGCTTTTAAGGAACACTTTCGCCAGTTCGAACGGAGACTATGAAAGAAATAGAAAATTAATTGGGAATTCAAAGAATAAATGAGGAATAGGTAAACGCGTGGCAGATATACAAATGTATATATCTCTCAAAGTAGCACGAGAGAATGATGGAAATGAATCCATAAAACCACATTGAAAGAGAAAACGGAATAATTTTTCTTCGTAGTAATATTTTTATTACCTTTTTCGAAAAATCCGTGCAGGTAAGCGATTCGAACCAGGCACACTGAGGCAGCAAGCACCGCTTTGATCACAGTTAAAAGTATGCCGTTAGTACACTACGCTACGCAGAGAACCAAAAAATTCTCTGAATAAAATAGCTTTTTTTTGGAACACTTTGGCCAGTTCGAACGGAGACTATAAAAGAAATAGAAAATTAATTGGGAATTCAAAGTATAAATGAGGAATAGGTAAACGCGTGGCAGATATACAAATGTATATATCTCTCAAAGTAGCACGAGAGAATGATGGAAATGAATCCATAAAACCACATTGAAAGAGAAAACGGAATAATTTTTCTTTGCAGTAATATTTTTATTACCTTTTTCGAAAAATCCGTGCAGGTAAGCGATTCGAACCAGGCACACTGAGGCAGCAAGCACCGCTTTGATCACAGTTAAAAGTATGCCGTTAGTACACTACGCTACGCAGAGAACCAAAAAATTCTCTGAATAGAATAGCTTTTAAGGAACACTTTCGCCAGTTCGAACGGAGACTATAAAAGAAATAGAAAATTAATTGGGAATTCAAAGAATAAATGAGGAATAGGTAAACGCGTGGCAGATATACAAATGTATATATCTCTCAAAGTAGCACGAGAGAATGATGGAAATGAATCCATAAAACCACATTGAAAGAGAAAACGGAATAATTTTTCTTTGCAGTAATATTTTTATTACCTTTTTCGAAAAATCCGTGCAGGTAAGCGATTCGAACCAGGGAAACTGAGGCAGCGAGCACCGCTTTGATCACAGTTAAAAGTATGCCGTTAGTACACTACGCTACGCAGAGAACCAAAAAATTCTCTGAATTAAATAGCTTTTAAGGAACACTTTCGCCAGTTCGAACGGAGACTATGAAAGAAATAGAAAATTGATTGGGAATTCAAAGAATAAATGAGGAATAGGTAAACGCTTGGCAGATATACAAATGTATATATCTCTCAAAGTAGCACGAGAGAATGATGAAAAAGAATCCATAAAACCACATTGAAAGAGAAAACGGAATAATTTTTCTTCGCAGTAATATTTTTATTACCTTTTTCGAAAAATCCGTGCAGGTAAGCGATTCGAACCAGGCACACTGAGGCAGCAAGTATCGCTTTGATCACAGTTAAAAGTATGCCGTTAGTACACTACGCTACGCAGAGAACCAAAAAATTCTCTGAATAGAATAGATTTTAAGGAACACTTTCGCCAGTTCGAACGGAGACTATAAAATAAATAGAAAATTAATTGGGAATTCAAAGAATAAATGAGGAATAGGTAAACGCGTGGCAGATATACAAATGTATATCTCTCTCAAAGTAGCACGAGAGAATGATGGAAATGAATCCATAAAACCACATTGAAAGAGAAAACGGAATAATTTTTCTTTGCAGTAATATTTTTATTACCTTTTTCGAAAAATCCGTGCAGGTAAGCGATTCGAACCAGGCACACTGAAGCAGCGAGCACCGCTTTGATCACAGTTAAAAGTATGCCGTTAGTACACTACGCTACGCAGAGAACCAAAAAATTCTCTGAATAGAATAACTTTTGAGGAACACTTTCGCCAGTTCGAACGGAGACTATGAAAGAAATAGAAAATTAATTGGGAATTCAAAGAATAAATGAGGAATAGGTAAACGCGTGGCAGATATACAAATGTATATATCTCCTAAAGTAGCACGAGAGAATGATGGAAATGAATCCACAAAACCACCTTGAAAGAGAAAACGGAATAATTTTTCTTTGCAGTAATATTTTTATTACCTTTTTCGAAAAATCCGTGCAGGTAAGCGATTCGAACCAGGCACACTGAGGCAGCGAGCACCGCTTTGATCACAGTTAAAAGTATGCCGTTAGTACACTACGCTACGCAAAGAACCAAAAAATTCTCTGAATAGAATAGCTTTTAAGGAACACTTTCGCCAGTTCGAACGGAGACTATGAAAGCAAAAGAAAATTAATTGGGAATTCAAAGATTAAATGAGGAATAGGTGAACGCGTGGCAGATATACAAATGTATATATCTCTCAAAGTAGCACGAGAGAATGATGGAAATGAATCCACAAAACCACA
Source organism: Ceratothoa steindachneri (assembly GCA_963969495.1). NCBI lineage: Eukaryota > Metazoa > Arthropoda > Malacostraca > Isopoda > Cymothoidae > Ceratothoa > Ceratothoa steindachneri. The sequence goes on along the minus strand of OZ018319.1, from coordinate 127,599,057 downwards.
TTGAAAGAGAAAACGGAATACTTTTTCTTTGCAGTAATATTTTTATTACCTTTTTCGAAAAATCCGTGCAGGTAAGCGATTCGAACCAGGCACACTGAGGCAGCGAGCACCGCTTTGATCACAGTTAAAAGTATGCCGTTAGTACACTACGCTACGCAGAGAACCAAAAAATTCTCTTAATAGAATAGCTTTTAAGGAACACTTTCGCCAGTTCGAACGGAGACTATGAAAGAAATAGAAAATTAATTGGGAATTCAAAGAATAAATGAGGAATAGGTAAACGCGTGGCAGATATACAAATGTATATATCTCTCAAAGTAGCACGAGAGAATGATGGAAATGAATCCATAAAACCACATTGAAAGAGAAAACGGAATAATTTTTCTTTGCAGTAATATTTTTATTACCTTTTTCGAAAAATCCGTGCAGGTAAGCGATTCGAACCAGGCAAACTGAGGCAGCGAGCACCGCTTTGATCACAGTTAAAAGTATGCCGTTAGTACACTACGCTACACAGAGAACCAAAAAATTCTCTGAATTAAATAGCTTTTAAGGAACACTTTCGCCAGTTCGAACGGAGACTATGAAAGAAATAGAAAATTGATTGGGAATTCAAAGAATAAATGAGGAATAGGTAAACGCTTGGCAGATATACAAATGTATATATCTCTCAAAGTAGCACGAGAGAATGATGGAAATGAATCCATAAAACCACATTGAAAGAGAAAACGGAATAATTTTTCTTCGCAGTAATATTTTTATTACCTTTTTCGAAAAATCCGTGCAGGTAAGCGATTCGAACCAGGCACACTGAGGCAGCAAGCATCGCTTTGATCACAGTTAAAAGTATGCCGTTAGTACACTACGCTACGCAGAGAACCAAAAAATTCTCTGAATAGAATAGATTTTAAGGAACACTTTCGCCAGTTCGAACGGAGACTATAAAAGAAATAGAAAATTAATTGGGAATTCAAAGAATAAATGAGGAATAGGTAAACGCGTGGCAGATATACAAATGTATATATCTCTCAAAGTAGCACGAGAGAATGATGGAAATGAATCCATAAAACCACATTGAAAGAGAAAACGGAATAATTTTTCTTTGCAGTAATATTTTTATTACCTTTTTCGAAAAATCCGTGCAGGTAAGCGATTCGAACCAGGCACACTGAAGCAGCGAGGACCGCTTTGATCACAGTTAAAAGTATGCCGTTAGTACACTACGCTACGCAAAGAACCAAAAGATTCTCTGAATAGAATAACTTTTGAGGAACACTTTCGCCAGTTCGAACGGAGACTATGAAAGAAATAGAAAATTAATTGGGAATTCAAAGAATAAATGAGGAATAGGTAAACGCGTGGCAGATATACAAATGTATATATCTCCTAAAGTAGCACGAGAGAATGATGGAAATGAATCCACAAAACCACATTGAAAGAGAAAACGGAATAATTTTTCTTTGCAGTAATATTTTTATTACCTTTTTCGAAAAATCCGTGCAGGTAAGCGATTCGAACCAGGCACACTGAGGCAGCAAGCACCGCTTTGATCACAGTTAAAAGTATGCCGTTAGTACACTACGCTACGCAGAGAACCAAAAAATTCTCTGAATAGAATAGCTTTTAAGAAACACTTTCGCCAGTTCGAACGGAGACTATGAAAGAAATAGAAAATTAATTGGGAATTCAAAGAATAAATGAGGAATAGGTAAACGCGTGGCAGATATACAAATGTATATATCTCTCAAAGTAGCACGAGAGAATAATGGAAATGAATCCATAAAACCACATTGAAAGAGAAAACGGAATACTTTTTCTTTGCAGTAATATTTTTATTACCTTTTTCGAAAAATCCGTGCAGGTAAGCGATTCGAACCAGGCACACTGAGGCAGCGAGCACCGCTTTGATCACAGTTAAAAGTATGCCGTTAGTACACTACGCTACGCAAAGAACCAAAAAATTCTCTGAATAGAATAGCTTTTAAGGAACACTTTCGCCAGTTCGAACGGAGACTATGAAAGAAAAAGAAAATTAATTGGGAATTCAAAGATTAAATGAGGAATAGGTAAACGCGTGGCAGATATACAAATGTATATATCTCTCAAAGTAGCACGAGAGAATGATGGAAATGAATCCACAAAACCACATTGAAAGAGAAAACGGAATACTTTTTCTTTGCAGTAATATTTTTATTACCTTTTTCGAAAAATCCGTGCAGGTAAGCGATTCGAACCAGGCACACTGAGGCAGCGAGCACCGCTTTGATCACAGTTAAAAGTATGCCGTTAGTACACTACGCTACGCAGAGAACCAAAAAATTCTCTGAATAGAATAGCTTTTAAGGAACACTTTCGCCAGTTCGAACGGAGACTATGAAAGAAATAGAAAATTAATTGGGAATTCAAAGAATAAATGAGGAATAGGTAAACGCGTGGCAAATATACAAATGTATATATCTCTCAAAGTAGCACGAGAGAATGATGGAAATGAATCCATAAAACCACATTGAAAGAGAAAACGGAATAATTTTTCTTCGTAGTAATATTTTTATTACCTTTTTCGAAAAATCCGTGCAGGTAAGCGATTCGAACCAGGCACACTGAGGCAGCAAGCACCGCTTTGATCACAGTTAAAAGTATGCCGTTAGTACACTACGCTACGCAGAGAACCAAAAAATTCTCTGAATAAAATAGCTTTTTTTTGGAACACTTTGGCCAGTTCGAACGGAGACTATAAAAGAAATAGAAAATTAATTGGGAATTCAAAGTATAAATGAGGAATAGGTAAACGCGTGGCAGATATACAAATGTATATATCTCTCAAAGTAGCACGAGAGAATGATGGAAATGAATCCATAAAACCACATTGAAAGAGAAAACGGAATAATTTTTCTTTGCAGTAATATTTTTATTACCTTTTTCGAAAAATCCGTGCAGGTAAGCGATTCGAACCAGGCACACTGAAGCAGCGAGCACCGCTTTGATCACAGTTAAAAGTATGCCGTTAGTACACTACGCTACGCAGAGAACCAAAAAATTCTCTGAATAGAATAACTTTTGAGGAACACTTTCGCCAGTTCGAACGGAGACTATGAAAGAAATAGAAAATTAATTGGGAATTCAAAGAATAAATGAGGAATAGGTAAACGCGTGGCAGATATACAAATGTATATATCTCCTAAAGTAGCACGAGAGAATGATGGAAATGAATCCACAAAACCACATTGAAAGAGAAAACGGAATAATTTTTCTTTGCAGTAATATTTTTATTACCTTTTTCGAAAAATCCGTGCAGGTAAGCGATTCGAACCAGGCACACTGAGGCAGCAAGCACCGCTTTGATCACAGTTAAAAGTATGCCGTTAGTACACTACGCTACGCAGAGAACCAAAAAATTCTCTGAATAGAATAGCTTTTAAGAATCACTTTTGCCAGTTCGAACGGAGACTATGAAAGAAATAGAAAATTAATTGGGAATTCAAAGAATAAATGAGGAATAGGTAAACGCGTGGCAGATATACAAATGTATATATCTCTCAAAGTAGCACGAGAGAATGATGGAAATGAATCCATAAAACCACATTGAAAGAGAAAACGGAATACTTTTTCTTTGCAGTAATATTTTTATTACCTTTTTCGAAAAATCCGTGCAGGTAAGCGATTCGAACCAGGCACACTGAGGCAGCGAGCACCGCTTTGATCACAGTTAAAAGTATGCCGTTAGTACACTACGCTACGCAAAGAACCAAAAAATTCTCTGAATAGAATAGCTTTTAAGGAACACTTTCGCCAGTTCGAACGGAGACTATGAAAGAAAAAGAAAATTAATTGGGAATTCAAAGATTAAATGAGGAATAGGTAAACGCGTGGCAGATATACAAATGTATATATCTCTCAAAGTAGCACGAGAGAATGATGGAAATGAATCCACAAAACCACATTGAAAGAGAAAACGGAATACTTTTTCTTTGCAGTAATATTTTTATTACCTTTTTCGAAAAATCCGTGCAGGTAAGCGATTCGAACCAGGCACACTGAAGCAGCGAGCACCGCTTTGATCACAGTTAAAAGTATGCCGTTAGTACACTACGCTACCCAGAGAACCAAAAAATTCTCTGAATAGAATAGCTTTTAAGGAACACTTTCGCCAGTTCGAACGGAGACTATGAAAGAAATAGAAAATTAATTGGGAATTCAAAGAATAAATGAGGAATAGGTAAACGCGTGGCAGATATACAAATGTATATATCTCTCAAAGTAGCACGAGAGAATGATGGAAATGAATCCATAAAACCACATTGAAAGAGAAAACGGAATAATTTTTCTTCGTAGTAATATTTTTATTACCTTTTTCGAAAAATCCGTGCAGGTAAGCGATTCGAACCAGGCACACTGAGGCAGCAAGCACCGCTTTAATCACAGTTAAAAGTATGCCGTTAGTACACTACGCTACGCAGAGAACCAAAAAATTCTCTGAATAAAATAGCTTTTTTTTGGAACACTTTGGCCAGTTCGAACGGAGACTATAAAAGAAATAGAAAATTAATTGGGAATTCAAAGTATAAATGAGGAATAGGTAAACGCGTGGCAGATATACAAATGTATATATCTCTCAAAGTAGCACGAGAGAATGATGGAAATGAATCCATAAAACCACATTGAAAGAGAAAACGGAATAATTTTTCTTTGCAGTAATATTTTTATTACCTTTTTCGAAAAATCCGTGCAGGTAAGCGATTCGAACCAGGCACACTGAGGCAGCAAGCACCGCTGTGATCACAGTTAAAAGTATGCCGTTAGTACACTACGCTACGCAGAGAACCAAAAAATTCTCTGAATAGAATAGCTTTTAAGGAACACTTTCGCCAGTTCGAACGGAGACTATAAAAGAAATAGAAAATTAATTGGGAATTCAAAGAATAAATGAGGAATAGGTAAACGCGTGGCAGATATACAAATGTATATATCTCTCAAAGTAGCACGAGAGAATGATGGAAATGAATCCATAAAACCACATTGAAAGAGAAAACGGAATAATTTTTCTTTGCAGTAATATTTTTATTACCTTTTTCGAAAAATCCGTGCAGGTAAGCGATTCGAACCAGGGAAACTGAGGCAGCGAGCACCGCTTTGATCACAGTTAAAAGTATGCCGTTAGTACACTACGCTACGCAGAGAACCAAAAAATTCTCTGAATTAAATATCTTTTAAGGAACACTTTCGCCAGTTCGAACGGAGACTATGAAAGAAATAGAAAATTAATTGGGAATTCAAAGAATAAATGAGGAATAGGTAAACGCTTGGCAGATATACAAATGTATATATCTCTCAAAGTAGCACGAGAGAATGATGGAAATGAATCCATAAAACCACATTGAAAGAGAAAACGGAATAATTTTTCTTCGCAGTAATATTTTTATTACCTTTTTCGAAAAATCCGTGCAGGTAAGCGATTCGAACCAGGCACACTGAGGCAGCAAGCATCGCTTTGATCACAGTTAAAAGTATGCCGTTAGTACACTACGCTACGCAGAGAACCAAAAAATTCTCTGAATTAAATAGCTTTTAAGGAACACTTTCGCCAGTTCGAACGGAGACTATAAAAGAAATAGAAAATTAATTGGGAATTCAAAGAATAAATGAGGAATAGGTAAACGCGTGGCAGATATACAAATGTATATATCTCTCAAAGTAGCACGAGAGAATGATGGAAATGAATCCACAAAACCACATTGAAAGAGAAAACGGAATACTTTTTCTTTGCAGTAATATTTTTATTACCTTTTTCGAAAAATCCGTGCAGGTAAGCGATTCGAACCAGGCACACTGAGGCAGCGAGCACCGCTTTGATCACAGTTAAAAGTATGCCGTTAGTACACTACGCTACGCAGAGAACCAAAAAATTCTCTGAATAGAATAGCTTTTAAGGAACACTTTCGCCAGTTCGAACGGAGACTATGAAAGAAATAGAAAATTAATTGGGAATTCAAAGAATAAATGAGGAATAGGTAAACGCGTGGCAGATATACAAATGTATATATCTCTCAAAGTAGCACGAGAGAATGATGGAAATGAATCCATAAAACCACATTGAAAGTGAAAACGGAATAATTTTTCTTCGTAGTAATATTTTTATTACCTTTTTCGAAAAATCCGTGCAGGTAAGCGATTCTAACCAGGCACACTGAGGCAGCGAGCCCCGCTTTGATCACAGTTAAAAGTATGCCGTTAGTACACTACGCTACGCAGAGAACCAAAAAATTCTCTGAATAGAATAGCTTTTAAGGAACACTTTCGCCAGTTCGAACGGAGACTATGAAAGAAATAGAAAATTAATTGGGAATTCAAAGAATAAATGAGGAATAGGTAAACGCGTGGCAGATATACAAATGTATATATCTCTCAAAGTAGCACGAGAGAATGATGGAAATGAATCCATAAAACCACATTGAAAGTGAAAACGGAATAATTTTTCTTCGTAGTAATATTTTTATTACCTTTTTCGAAAAATCCGTGCAGGTAAGCGATTCGAACCAGGCACACTGAGGCAGCAAGCACCGCTTTGATCACAGTTAAAAGTATGCCGTTACTACACTACGCTACGCAGAGAACCAAAAAATTCTCTGAATAGAATAGCTTTGAAGGAACACTTTCGCCAGTTCGAACGGAGACTATAAAAGAAATAGAAAATTAATTGGGAATTCAAAGAATAAATGAGGAATAGGTAAACGCGTGGCAGATATACAAATGTATATATCTCTCAAAGTAGCACGAGAGAATGATGGAAATGAATCCATAAAACCACATTGAAAGAGAAAACGGAATAATTTTTCTTTGCAGTAATATTTTTATTACCTTTTTCGAAAAATCCGTGCAGGTAAGCGATTCGAACCAGGCAAACTGAGGCAGCGAGCACCGCTTTGATAACAGTTAAAAGTATGCCGTTATTACACTACGCTACGCAGAGAACCAAAAAATTCTCTGAATTAAATAGCTTTTAAGGAACACTTTCGCCAGTTCGAACGGAGACTATGAAAGAAATAGAAAATTGATTGGGAATTCAAAGAATAAATGAGGAATAGGTAAACGCTTGGCAGATATACAAATGTATATATCTCTCAAAGTAGCACGAGACAATGATGGAAATGAATCCATAAAACCACATTGAAAGAGAAAACGGAATAATTTTTCTTCGCAGTAATATTTTTATTACCTTTTTCGAAAAATCCGTGCAGGTAAGCGATTCGAACCAGGCACACTGAGGCAGCAAGTATCGCTTTGATCACAGTTAAAAGTATGCCGTTAGTACACTACGCTACGCAGAGAACCAAAAAATTCTCTGAATAGAATAGATTTTAAGGAACACTTTCGCCAGTTCGAACGGAGACTATAAAAGAAATAGAAAATTAATTGGGAATTCAAAGAATAAATGAGGAATAGGTAAACGCGTGGCAGATATACAAATGTATATCTCTCTCAAAGTAGCACGAGAGAATGATGGAAATGAATCCATAAAACCACATTGAAAGAGAAAACGGAATAATTTTTCTTTGCAGTAATATTTTTATTACCTTTTTCGAAAAATCCGTGCAGGTAAGCGATTCGAACCAGGCAAACTGAGGCAGCGAGCACCGCTTTGATCACAGTTAAAAGTATGCCGTTAGTACACTACGCTACGCAGAGAACCAAAAAATTCTCTGAATAGAATAACTTTTGAGGAACCCTTTCGCCAGTTCGAACGGAGACTATGAAAGAAATAGAAAATTAATTGGGAATTCAAAGAATAAATGAGGAATAGGTAAACACGTGGCAGATATACAAATGTATATATCTCTCAAAGTAGCACGAGAGAATGATGGAAATGAATCCATAAAACCACATTGAAAGAGAAAACGGAATAATTTTTCTTCGTAGTAATATTTTTATTACCTTTTTCGAAAAATCCGTGCAGGTAAGCGATTCGAACCAAGCACACTGAGGCAGCAAGCACCGCTTTGATCACAGTTAAAAGTATGCCGTTAGTACACTACGCTACGCAGAGAACCACAAAATTCTCTGAATAGAATAGCTTTTAAGGAACACTTTGGCCAGTTCGAACGGAGACTATAAAAGAAATAGAAAATTAATTGGAAATTCAAAGAATAAATGAGGAATAGGTAAACGCGTGGCAGATATACAAATGTATATATCTCTCAAAGTAGCACGAGAGAATGATGGAAATGAATCCATAAAACCACATTGAAAGAGAAAACGGAATAATTTTTCTTTGCAGTAATATTTTTATTACCTTTTTCGAAAAATCCGTGCAGGTAAGCGATTCGAACCAGGCACACTGAGGCAGCGAGCACCGCTTTGATCACAGTTAAAAGTATGCCGTTAGTACACTACGCTACGCAGAGAACCAAAAAATTCTCTGAATAGAATAGCTTTTAAGGAACACTTTCGCCAGTTCGAACGGAGACTATGAAAGAAATAGAAAATTAATTGGAGATTCAAAGAATAAATGAGGAATAGGTAAACGCGTGGCAGATATACAAATGTATATATCTCTCATACTTTTAACTGTGATCAAAGCGGTGCTCGCTGCCTCAGTGTGCCTGGTTCGAATCGCTTACCTGCACGGATTTTTCGAAAAAAGGTAATAAAAATATTACGGCAGGAAAAATTATTCCGTTTTCTCTTTCAATGTGGTTTTATGGATTCATATATATATATATATATATATATATATATATATATATATATATATATATATATATATATATTACAAGAAAGAGAAATTTGATGAAAATGAGCAATGGGACAAGAAACAGGACGGTTTTTTAAAGGCAAGAGAAAGGGACATTAGAAGGACACAAGTATCAAAGAGAGCAAAGGACGGCACAATGAATGCAATCCATGCTGAGAAGACAGAAATAACGCCATGAGGAAAAGTTTTAATATTCCTGGCTGGGGCTCGAACCCGGGTCTGCTGATTACCGGTCAGATGCTCTACCGTTAAGCTGTCAGACATAGTAACTAAATTCTACCCAAAGCGTTACCCTATCAAACACAGTATCTCCCAGGCTAGGAACCTCCAAGGATTTTTATACCATATCTTCTTACCCGCTCACAATTTAAAGGTTCATTATCCATGTCACATACAAAGAAATAGCGGATCAAGTAAAGATAGTATCTCCTAAGGCAAAAAGGAGGGATTGACTTTACTTTATAAAATGGGAGGTATACGAGGATATTACATCGTCATTTTAAAGCTACTGGAATAAGAATAAACTAAGATTTAAACGCAGGCGATGATCTAAGAGAGAAATGTTAAACTTTTATCTACAGGAATTTATGTGGCTTGAAAAAGATAAATACAATGTTTTCAATGATTTTTGCGATATTAAAATTTAATTTCAAGAGTTCTACAAGGTTTATAATTTTTAATTGTTTTAAAATAAACTTTCTAACAACTATGGTAGAAAAATAAATATTTTAACAGTTATTATTTTTTTTTTAGCCTTAGGATGGATTTAGCTTTACTAGTGTAACTTTGGGAGGGATGATCGTCATTTGGTAAAATGGGAGGAACTATATTTACTTGATCCGACATAGCAAATACAAGTTCTTTAATCCTTGTGATCTTCCAATGTCCCTTTTTCTTTCCTTAAAAAACCCTCCTGTTTCTTGTCTCATTGTTCATATATATATATATATATATATATATATATATATATATATATATATATATATATATATATATATATATATATATATATATATATATATATATATAAGCAAATACTACAAAGCTTTCGTTCAATTTAATTTCTTCCTTTCAGAAACCTTCTGAAGGCAGAAAGAAAAGTGCAGAAACTGTGCATTGTAGACTTTATAACCTTATAGTAGAAGTGTCGTGGTATGACATTATATTACATCAATACCATATTATATCTATAGGGAGGGACCAATAACTGAGAGGCGAACCGAGAAGGGACGGACACCACTAGTTTAGACGGGCTGAGTAGCGTTAAAGAGTGCAACGAGGTCAGGTAAATTATGGGCAATGGCAAAGCTCAAAGTTATTTAAAGAAGCATGTACAAAAATATAATTTTATTTACATAAAAATAATGATAGAATTGACGGGTAAAATTACATCAGATGATCGAGGGGGTTTATTGTAGTTATGAATCAGACCTTGAAGTTAAAATTAATATGTTACGGGAGGAAACTATTCAAATGTGGGGAATTAACGCAAATGGGTTACTGAAGGGGGAGAGGGGTCGGCTTTCAGAAAATTCCAGGTGAGAGGTCAGGGTAAGGCTTCATGGATGTCTTCTGCACGTGAGGCGAGGCCGCTCGAAGCATCTGGGCGGGGTGTTAAAGTAATAACGGGTCTCCCCAAAAGGGGGGGAGGGCGGTAACGTCCGGTCCAGGGGAGAGTATTTCGGCCACCCGAAAACGAGGGGCGAACAAGGAGGGCTTCGACAGGAGTTGACGAGAGAAGTCGGAAAAATCACTCGGTAGCGATCGTTAGATGGAATTACCTCACTGCTGGGGCTAATTCCAATACACAAAAATAGTTCAGCTGTCACTTTGCTTTATTGTTAGCACCTGACTTGGAACTATGGGAATTTTCTTGGGATCCGGGCGAGAATTTTCAACTCTGTGTCTCCTCATGGGGGTTAAGCACTATTTATGTCCGAGGCTCTTCCCCCCGGGAGGGGGGGTAGCGGGAAACAGCTCTACTCTCGAATGGCCTCAAATTTTCTTGCAGAGGCTATTTGAGCCCGTGTACAGGTGAATCGTGGTGGACGCGGTTCAAGGCTACCGCTTTTAGAAGGAGGGTTAGGCTTACCAATTTAAGCCTAACCGAGCCTTCTACAGCGCATGGAAGTTCCGTTCTGAACAAGAGATTCCACGTGGAATTCCCTCACAAGAAGTAAGAGAAAAAAATAATTGAACATGATTGAACACATTAAGTATGAAACCGGATTTTTTTAAATGCAAGAGTAAAAGGACAAATGAAGACATAATGATCAAGGAGAGCAAAGGGCAACCCAATGAAAGCAATCCATACTGAAAAGATAAAAGTAACGCCATAGGAAAATTTTGAATTACCCTGGCCGGGAATCCAACCCACGTCGATTCCACTCTAAGACGTTTAATCTGGTTTACATGGCCCCATTGGCGGGGGTGGGGGGGGGGGGACAGACGGCGCGTCCTCTGCCCCCCCTTTCCCGGCGGCCCTCTGAGAAAGCAAAGTGAGAACCGCCGCTAATTAGGAGTCATTTGGAGATGACTCTGTGGAAGGGGTTAAGGGGTAAACTCTTGATCCCGTATCAAAAAGAGAAGCAGAAACCCCCTCTCCGCTAGTAGATTTTGGGAGGAGCCACAGGAAAGCACAGGGTTGCAGGGTTGCTACCTCTATCACAGAGGTAAAGCTGCACGAGGACGGTTCCAAAGATAGCAAAAGGGAAACCCCCTTTCTACCGATCAGTGTGGTGTTGTCAGAGTTTTCCTCGCCCAATTCAACACCAAATCTTAGATAAGGAAGCCAACGCACGGGAAAACCTTTTCGCTAGGAGTAAATAAAGAAAATAAAAAGAGTGGTGGGCTATACATATCTTGCGTTCATCTACTCCCGCCTATATCGTCTTGGGGTTTCTGGACGTTTCAGGTCTCGAGGTCCGGGTGCGTTAAAGACTGTGTTTGCTCTTGTAGAGCGACGCACACCGACCATAAATTTCCCAGCGGACGATCGTTCCATAAAGGCCACAGCTCCCAGCTGAGCGAGCAGATAGGCTGGGCGCCAAGGTGGATTTTCTTACTACGTCATACTAATCGTTGTCAGGACAGCCAGGATCTGGGTAAGGTGTGGAAGACCCAGAGAGAGACATGATACTTTTAGTTGGATTAGGCAGTCAACAAGGCACTAAATCCCGCCTGCCATAACTTATTATAGCATTATACACCCTCAAACGGCCACAAGGAGCTAGCCAGCCCCATTATACACATTGTCATTGGGGAAATACCGAATTTCCCATTAATCGTACCCCAACACCCAGGACTCCTCAAGTCCTAGTCTTTTGCGACTTGCGGATGTTAAAAGGCGTTGTTTATAGAGGTTCCAAAGCCTCTCTTCTGACACGGCATGAGGTAACTGGTCAGTTCTTTACATCTAGAAGAGATAAATATGGGATAGTTACAGAGAAAGCGGTAAAAATATAGGGAAATCGGGAAGGAGCAGCCTATTTTGCGATCAACATAGAGTTCAATTTAACCCTGTGAGACAACATTTCTCTATGTTCACTCGAGCCATAAAAACGTGGAGTTCTTCTTGATTCCGACTTTACAAAGGGTACTTACCTACGAGCACTATGACTGGGAGGACGTGCTTGACCTCAGAGTTTCAGATTTAGTAGTGGCGTTTGATCCAGATACACAAGCCATCCTCCGACATCAAGTCGAGAAAATAGAGAGGAGATAAACGTGGATCGAGGGACGATGAAGGAGGCGTAGCTTCAACAGCCATCGCTGAAGAGTTCAAGCCAATCCAGTGAGCCACGCCTTCCCAATTTGCACTCGGACCGTAAGGGCGTGCTGCTCCTCCAGGTGTTACAGACTACATACGGTATCACCCTGCGGAAGAGAGAGCGCGAGATGAAGTCAGTGAGAGAGTGATATGATATTAAGCGTATGCGTATGAGAGAGAGAGAGAGAGAGAGAGAGAGAGAGAGAGAGAGAGAGAGAGAGAGAGAGAGAGAGAGAGAGAGAGAGAGAAAGTAAAATAAGATTGAGAATGTGGGTTAGGGAGAGAGCGAGAGAACGTGTGTGTGTGTCACCGAAATTGTGATAATACTTCTGGCGCTTCTCAATGTTCTCAGGGTAAGAGACCTAAAGGGCCAATCATTTAGTGCGCTCTCGTGGCGATAGAGCCCTTGAACTGGACCCCTTGAGTTAGTCTGATTTAGTCGGTTCAGATTAGTTTTGCCACATTATATTCTGTCTCAACTCCTACAAATATTTGCAATGCATTATTTAGATATTCGTTGGACATTTGCATTTATTATTGCAATTTTACTTCCTTAATCTTCTCTCTTCCTATTTCGTTGTTCAGCCCCATTATTTAATAATATTGATTTATTAGACAATGCAAGAACAAAAAGACCGATAATATTGATACTCTATTCGATACTTCCATTAATGTTATTACTTTAATCTCGGGGAAATTCACTGTAAAAATTCAAAAATTTGAACCTTAACTCTTTAGTGAAATTTTCAATTTCCTTATTTTCAAGTTAAATTCTTATTTCTAGAGAATTTTTTTTTCTTCCTTTTATCAAATCTTATTTGTGGGTCATAATATAAAGAATTTATGCCATATCCTCCAAATTGGTGCCATAACCCTTTTTAATCATCCGTAATCGTTACTTTTTCAATTGCTTTCCTCTGTTATATTTTTATTTATTTTCTTTAGGTCATGGAAAGTGTTTGCGCAGTTAGTGAATTTTTCTATCTGTGAAAATTTCTCTTACTTTTTCAGAATAATGACTCAGCAAAGATTCACTCAAGGTCAGCTAAAAAAAGAGTGGGAAGTATGGGAGTCAGAGGTTTACGAGTGGTAAAGGAAGAAAGCATATGAATAAAAAATTAATTTCATCGCTCTTATTTCTGCAAGATTACATTTTAAAGTAATATTTACCGATCCTATTCTCAAACAAATTTACTGTATTTTTTTTAAGGAAATTCCCAGACAAGCATTTTTTTATACTCCAAATGAGGTCTTACAAGCGCTTTATATAAGGAAAGAATAACATCTTTCAATTTAGATTCAAAATTTCTAGTTATGTATCTGAGAACACTCTTTGCCATTTGGGAAGCTACAGTTCATTGTTGAGAAAGTTTAAGATTAATCAAGATTAAGATACTTAATCATTTTTCATGTTGGCCATATTTAAAATTTGCCCCCTCATATTTTTAGTCTTTCCATGAAGAAAAATAGATGTTTTGTTCAAAATTATTAACTAGGTAAAATTTTGTGAAAGAAATTCAACTCCCTCTGAAAGGACATGGTGAAACCATGAGCTCGCAAAATTCCTGAATAATTTGAGGCTGGGTTGATTTTGCTTGTTAATGTAAATCCAGTTTACATTTTTATTTAAATAATACTGCAGTTTTAAAGGAACATCCAAATAAATAGAAAATGAAGTTTTAAAATCTATGTTACAAATATAAAAAGATAAACTCAAGGAAAAAGTAAAAAATGCAGAAGATTTGTTTATAATGTGCGCTGAGATCTGGGATCTCTAAGTTTTAAGATATGAGCTTCACATGGAAACCTGTATTGCGCGAAGAGCTTTGAATTATGATGGTAAAACAGCACTCAGGGAGTCAATATAAATGTTCATACCAATAAAAAAGAACTGCGTTGTAATGCCAATTGTATCCATTATTGCGTACAGCTAAACTTGATTTTCAAAAAATCAAACTTCACAGACTACTAATGTTCGAATATTTTTAACAGTTAGTGAAGAATACCAGCATTTCTTTTTAAATTCTCCACAAGGAATGGATTGGAGAATGTTGCTGCCCACAAAATTCCAAGATCATCTGCAACACGTTGGAATTTCTAGAACAGAACATTCAATGCTGTAAATGAGATGAAAGGTCCAGTGATTGAATGTTGGAGTAAGTAAGCTGGAATCATCTAACTCAGGGATAGTGGATTACCAGTAGCTGGTATCAAGAGAATTCTGAATGATCCTGACTTCAAGTTGTGGTTTGAAATTTTTCTCAAAAGTAATGCTACATGTTGATATCATATTTTCTCTGCTTCAATATACAGGGTGTTTCAAAAAGATTGATATCATTTTGCCATCTAATAACTTTGCCAGTTCCCGTTCAAATGACTTCAAATTTTAATAATAATAATAATAATTAAAGGTTTATTGAACCAAGAAAGTTTTACAAAACAATATACATAGTGAAAAACGTGATATCTTGGTTTACAAATTCTTAATTAAGATAAAATATATATGCACAAAAAATACATCTATTTATCTATTCTTTAGCGAAATTGAATCGAAGACATTACTATGATATATATATGGACTAAAAATTTTGGCTTAGTATAGTTCATAAATGATCTAAACTGTAATATTGTCGTTGAGTTTCTTTACTATTTAGGGTAATGTGGACTTCTTATATCTATTGGTTCTGCACCTTATGGATTGTAGCAATTCCCTGCCTCTTCTTGTTTCCCTTCCATGAATGTCATGCAGATATGGTGGGAGTAGATGTCTATGTTCTCGCAATTTCAAAATAGATTTGGCAAAGTTTAAAGTGAGATCCTCAGGTCTTTGGTATAGGGATTTGACCTTAAGTTTTTCTAGGGCGTTTCCGTAACTAATATAGTGAGGTCCAAGAATTATGTGGAAACAACGTTTTTGCATGCGTTCAAGGAGAGTATGTTGGCTCTGAGTAAGGCTCGGGTGCCATACAGGTGCAGCATACTCCAGTGTGGTACTAATGTACCACTGATATAATGTTAACATTGCATTAGGGTTGAAACCGAATTGTCTGGCGCGGCACAAGATAAAAATACATCGATTGGCCTTGGAAAGCATATGTGCAACATGATTGTCCCAGTTTAAATCTACATTGATATGTACTCCCAATAGTTTACACTTATTTACAATTGGTAGGGGTGAGTTTTCTAAAATCAGTTCAGGAAATATGATGGGAGGTTTAGGGGGGCAGATGATCAGTACTTCGCATTTGAGTGTGTTAAAGGACATATTGATGGCTGTACAACCTTTTGATAAATCATTTAAAGCATAGGATAATGTAAAATTTATATTGTGATAGCCACAGTATGATCTACAAAATCAAAGGCTTTTTGGAAGTCAATAAGGACAATTTGTGCTATTTTCTTTGGTTGGTCTAGCCCTTTCAAAATTGTGTCCAGCAAGTGCACAAGATGATGTGTGGTGGATTTACCTCTCAGGTTACCGTACTGCTTAGGGTCAAGGTTGGGTCGGATGTCCTCTAACACAAGATTGGCCACGAAACCTTCTAACAATTTGCCTAGATCAGGTGTGAGAGAAAGGAAACGCAAGTCACCCAAATTAGCTAAGGTAGCCTTCTTTGCCAGGGGCATTATGGTTGCTCCCTTCCATCTATCTGGAAACACTCCAGTTTTTTAACTTAAATTAACAATATAGATAAGGGGCTCGCTAATTTCGTATGCAAATTCACATGTTAACCTTTTGGGTAACGAATTAGGTGGAGATGCTTTCTCTATTTTCATTGTTAACAACGATTTGTACACACTAATCCTATCAATAACAGGACATTCATAAGATGGCAAAAAACTCGGGATTTCCATAAGATCCATGGCTGGTAGGTGTGTGCAGATATTGGTGAAATGCGATTTAATTTCATCACATATTTCATCACAAGTGAGGTGTCTGAGGAAAGGTATTTTAAGTGGGTTCTTTTGAGTTCCTAATATGAACTTTAAATTGTTTGAAAAATTCGAGGAATTAGTATCATTTTCTTGTATTTTCAAACCTATTCTATGTTTAACATTCTTAATTTACTGTTTGACCTAATTGTACAGTGTTCTCCAGTGATTCATCCTCCCACGACTATAAGCACGGCATCTGGCGTCCATGAGGCGAAGAATCCGTGCTGTGATCCACGGTTTATTATCCCTCCGCATCCGCTGTCGTCACTCGGGGAAGGCCGCCTCATACCGTTCCACTAGTGTCCGCTCCAAAATGCCCGCCGCCACGTCAACGTCTTCCGTCTCCATCACGTCCTCCCTCCCCTCACTTATAATATACTGGCCGAACTGGCGCACTGACGAGACCAAAAATGGTCTATAAATCCGCACACAATGAAATGTTGAAGCTGCGTGAGTGTCGGGTCCACTCACCACACATAAATGGCGACTAAGTCCAATGGGTGGCTGTGTTTGGCTGTACGTATAAAATTCTGCATCAGGCAATATCAAATCGATAATGGAATTAACATGTGTTGGTTCACTCACTATGCATCTAAGTCCAAGTTGCGTAGTGATGTAGGACACGTCTAGGTCATTGCAATCACCTAGTATTACCACTCGCAAATTGCAGTACTCCGCGCGTAGATGGTCAACTGTGTTCACAACTTGTCCTAAGAGTTCATCGTGTACAGGTGCGGACGGAGGGTAATATAGACAGCAAACAACCAGTCTGTTTACATGACAGGAAAATTTGTTATCGAGCATTACCCATACACATTCTAAATTATCTTGAACCACTGCATTAATGTTACGTATGGTAAAACGCCTTTGACATACAGAGCCACGCCCCCTTCCCTGGACTCGCGATCCTTGTTAAATAGTTCATACTCGGGTATTGTGTACAATTTTCCTGGCTTATTTTGCGAAAACCATGTTTCACTTACAGCAATAACGTCGGTATTAAGCGATGTTACTCGTGCAAATAACTCCTCAAAAACATTAGTGAGGCTTTGAGGGTTTGTGAGGAAGAGTGTAGGTAGCGTGCATATACTGTTATTGTTAACTTTCCGAATAATACATGGCTCTGATAACACCTGTGCACGATATTGAGTATTGTGCTTCTCTTTTCTCTTCGTCACACGTGGCACAATTTTTCGTTTGGTTCTCCTACCTGCTCGTCTTCCTCTATTCTTAAAAATACCTAATTTTTTCACTCTCTGAATTGTAAATAAGTTCAATTTATTACATTTGTATCTAAATTTCAATAGTTCTGTTCAGGAGTATTGTAGCGTTGTCTCACGAGTACTTAAGTTCATGAAATTTTGTTCATTCGCCATGTCAACAAAGCGGAAGCATGGGTCATCCTAGGCATACGCATTCACTTTTTGCTAATTATCACTGAATACGGTAAACTGTCCGATACACAATAGATATAAAAAGATTCGCCAGACCTTCATGGTTAACATGTTTAAAATTTTACCAGCATGTGTATAAATAGGTTAAAACTTTATGTTTAATGTTTTTATATTTACAAGTATACTAATGCCATTCACTGGAAGTGAAAAGGCGTTTTGTGTGTTGGAGTATGCTCGAACACAGTCGAACAAGACTGTGCAGCGTGCATTTGTGAGAGAGTTCTCTAAACAGTCACCAACGGCAATACAGATTTAGACATGGCACAAAAAATTCCAAGAGGAAGGCTGTCTGTGCAGGGCAAAAGGATCTGGACCACCAATAACATCAAAAGAGATGGTCGAGCGGGTTCGCCAAAAACGTTTGCGAAGCCCCAAGGAGTCCATAAGAAGAACAAGTCTGGAAACCTAGATTCCTCCAACGACAGTTTGGCGCGTCCTGAGGAAACGCTTGCTAATGAAACCTTACAAGCTGCAGCTAGTTTAGGCCATAACGGCAAATAACAAGCGAAAGCGCAAACAATTCTGTGTTTATATGCAAGAGAAAACTTGAAGAAGACGAGTTCAAGGAAACGTCTTGTTTTCACTGATGAGGTCGCATTTCATACCAATGGCAAAGTCAATAAGCATAATGTTCGCATTTGGCGCGAATAAAATCTCCATGCCACAGTTGATCACGTGAGTGACTCACCGATAGTGAATATGCTCTGCGCCATCTCCAAGAACCATCTACATGGCACGTTTTTCTTTGAAAGAAATGTGACTGGCCATGTTTATCTGCAAATGCTTCAGAACTGGCTAATGGATGAGCTCATTGCAAATGAACAAGAAAACTTCATTTTTCAACAGAACGGGGCTACATCTCACTGGAAGCTCACTGTGCGGGCTTATCTCAATGGCAATCTGCGAGGGAGATGGATCGGGCGTGCTGGTGATGAAGACAATGTGCTGTTGAAATGGCCGCCCCGTTCACCTGACCTGACACCTTGCGATTTTTTCTCTAGGGCTATGTGAAGGGACTGGTCTATGGCCCCGCTCTTCCTGCAAACCTAGAGGAACTCAAGCACAGAATCACTACCGCACTGGACACTGTTACCAAAGACATGCTGCAGCGTGTTTGGGAGAAGCTGGACTACTGACTTGACGTGTGCCGTGTCTCAGGCGATGCGCATATTGAACATTTGTGAAATCGTTCATGGAATCCACATACCTTTGATTTTCTTTCTCATTCAAATTTGGAGGAATAAATCTTATGTTGCTTAACATTAAGCCTGTTTAGTTTCATTTTCCTTGATTATTTAGTTTCTGTGATATTCACATCTCAAATGATATCAAATCTTTTTAAACATTCTGTAGATTAAGTGATGCAGCTACAGCTATTGCCTCTTTGAAAGATTTCATTTCTGCATTACTGAAGTTAAAAGATTGATGTGATTCTGTAGTTTCCTCCTGGACAGAAAAGTAGAAAATTTAATACAGATAAATCGATTGATACACAGAGAAGTTCAATTTTACTAATAATTTGGAAACTAGTAGTTACTTTTATCGAAAAATCTTCCTCTGTGCTTTTCCTCATGCTTTGCCAATAATGCACATGCACAAGCAACTAAAGCTTCTCATATGCTTGAGAATGCTGAACGACAATAATTTACAATCAAATTTTTCAGTGTAAAACTGCTGAAAATTTTACGAACACCCCGACTGAAAATGACTGAAGATGAAATGTGCTTTTCAACTTTGAAGAGAATTAAAATATTTTTGCGCGGTACCATGAGGAATGAGAGACAATAACGATGTGATAGAACGAGTTGAAGCTGCGTTAATTTCAACTCCTATCCCATATTATTTAAAACCACGATGCTGCCCACGTGCATCTTCGATTCGAAGCTTGGAGCCTTATCGCAGCTACCGGATGTCAATGTTTAAACAAGGAGGTTATCGTCCCCCCGTTCGCCCCCATACGCCGACCTCGCCAGATTGAGTTAGGCTTATGGGCAGATAAGGCATTGTTCCCTGGCCCGGCTGTGCCTTCCCTCGAAGCTCCCACTCTATTGTCCCCCCACGCCAAGGAGATGTCCTGGCTATTTATATGGAAACTTTACCACTAAGATCAGATTGGAGATCCAGATTTTCGTCGCGAAACATCACCACGACCCTCTCTCCCTTTGTGCGCCAAGGGACCTCGACCTCGAGATTCACCATCACTTGTCCAGAAGGAGGACAATATCCCTTGAGTTCTAAAGTTCGAGCCTTTGCGACGCCGAGTCCAAAAGGCTTCCCCCTTGTTGTTCAGAGGAGAACAGCATTAGAACAGCCATTGTTCGCTCGAGTCCCGTTGACAAGAAACGGTTCTCACCCCCATCCCCTGTTGTTCAGAGGAGAACAGCATTAGAACAGCCATTGTTCGTTTTGAGCCCTTCGCCAAGAAACGGTTCTCACCCCCCCCTTGTTGTTCAGGGGAGAACAACATTAGAACAGCCATTGTTCTTGAGCCCGTAGACAAGAGACGGTTCTCATCCCCCCTTTGTTCAGAAGAGAACAACCTAGAACAGCCATTGTTCTTCAAGCCGTTCGTCGAGAAACGGTTCTCCTTCCCAAGACGCCACGTCAGGATCATCTTATTCCCCCCCTTCGGCTGGAACTCGCCAGCGGACCGAAATTCCTTCGCGCCACCTTCCACTGCACCACTAGTGTAAAAGTTACGTAAGCCAAACGTCACCTTTGAGTACTTAACCCTTTTGTCAATTCTATCCTGTGCTTTAAATGGTTTATCGAACCATCCCATCTCTTTAACTCTATATTTGTTTTACCTTTTTAAATCCTTTAAATCCTCGGATTGGCCGAGCCCCCACGACCCTTTTCATTCCCTGTTTATGTCAATATTTTCCGTCTTGTGTTTGTTGATAGTTATTATTAATAAAACTCTATTTTATTAATGATAGCAATATTATTATCCTTGAGCTCAGTTCCACTTCTTAAGCATATCGAAGATACATAATATCGGCCGCCAGACAGTAACGCACTCTAAAGATAATTAAGGAAGTTCCCTCAACGAATAGTGATATATGGTATCGTCGGGAGTCATTCTACGACATATATATATATACTATTTAAATTTGGTATCAGGTGTGTAAGGTTTAACGCTATATCTTTGCAAACACTGGTCTCAGTCGAGTAAAGCATAGTGTTATTCGTTATAATAATAGAATATAGTAGTTCCCTTTTGTTTTAACGATTGCTATCCCCTTTTTTTAAAAAAACTTAAGAAGCTGGAGTAGCTCAAGGAACTGTGATAATAATTTGTTTGTGTTTTTTTTGTGATTTTACAGTGGTTATTTAGAGTAAGAAACCAAGTACGAATAGGTCAGTGCCCATATTTAGGTAGGCTAATTCTATAGAGGCATAATTCTTGTTGCAAGGAATTTTAGTTGGTTGACTAGTGCGCCCCCAAGTGCAAAGATGACTCAGTTTGAAATCTTTAAAGCGCGAGGAGAATCCTTAGGACTCTCCGGAAAAGAACTTATTGAGTACATTCAAGAGGAGCAAAGAAAAGAGGAAGAACGAAAAGAAAAAGAAAGAGTAATCCGACAAGAGGAACGAGAAAGAGAAATCCAACGAGAAGAAAAAGAAAGAGAAAGAGAGGCATGGATAAGACAAGCTGAGCTTCACCATCAGATTGAATTAGCTCGGTTTAAAGCAGAATTTCAAAGAAAAAAAGTAGAAAGAGAAAGGGGAAGAGTAATCCGACAAGAGGAACGAGAAAGAGAAATACAACGAGAGGAACGAGAAAGAGAAATACAACGAGAAGAACGAGAAGGGAAAATACAACGAGAAGAACGAGAAAAAGAAATCCAACGAGAAGAAAGAAGGACGGATTCGCGCTCCTTCCCAGGAAAGCTGACAAAGTTTCCGAGCCCCGTAAAACCCCAAAACTTCTTTCCCCAAAACCAACAACGGGACTCCAAACCTCCCGTTAAGATTTCTCCTCCATCTCTCTTCCCGAAGCGACCAATAATATGCTTCACCTGTGGTGTAGAAAACCACATGAGCTGGAACTGCCCCCAAAATTCTAGGCTTAAGAGCGGACCAGCCCACCAAGTTCACCAGATTAATGCAACCCCGGCTCCCCCGGTGGTGCAGACCCAAGCAGAAACTTCTCCCCCTCCGTCAGGCCACCAGGTAATTTTGTTTTTGATAAAAGTTCATCGGGAACTTTGAAATATGAGGAGGGCAGCGTGGACGGCTGTCGAGTATCGACTCTCGTCAGGGACACAGGATGTACGTGTTTCGTCGTGTCCGACGAACTCCTCCCAGTGGCCTCTAACCACGAAAAATTTGCAGTGGTACATGACCACCTTGGGCGGGCGAACCGATTCCCCGTCGTTAGATGTTACCTGCAGTGTCAATATTATAATGGCTGGGCTAAAGTCATTGTAGCCCCCATACAATTCTGTTCCGTACTTATAGGGCAGAGCCCCCAAGTAAGTTTCGACCCTGTGTTTCAGGCCGCCCTTCCTCAAGGCCGAGATAAGAAAGAAGCCCAGGAGCCCGTCCCCATTAGAACCCCGATACAGTCCGATTTCTCGGAAACCTTTAACCAGGACTTTAGGACGGCACAAAAGGAGTGTGAATCACTAACACCCTTAGGTGATAAGGCCCCAGACAAGGACACGGAGACTGTCCGTGGACCCCAAGAAAAAAAGAACCCCCAACGTGCCCATGGAGATACCTTCGTAGAACTGGACGAAGCATCGGCGCTTGAAGAGGATTGCCCCGCGGAGTCCCTTAATGTAATCCAGACTGTGTGCATCCAACCTGATGCCGATTACCCTCCTCCTTCCCTACCAGGCGAGTCTTTGGAACCCTCTGACCTGGATAGTGACGCGCAGCTGACACCACGTCAGAAGAGTCAGCTACAAGAACTAATTAAATGGAGTCACCATTTACCCGCCCTATTAGCTCTTTTCGAGCGACTGCGTGAAAATGGCCTCACCATTGGCCCCAGCAAATGCCATTTTTCCCACGAAACCATCAAATATTTGGGTTTCAAAATAGGACAAAGCAAGTTAGGTCCCCATGAGAACAAGATTAAGGCAATCGCCGACATGCCCCTCCCGATTACAAAGAAGCCATTAAGATCGTTCCTAGGATCAGCTTCTCCCTATCAGCGATTTGTTCCGAATTTCGCTGCAATTTTGGCCACCCTATGCCCCCTTCAGGAAAAGAATTTCCCCGATCGTTTACGTTGGAATGATGTCGCTGTTTCCCATTTTAATCAGCTCAAGAGTAAGTTTATTTCTGCCCCCATTTTAAAGTTGCCCAACCCAGAAAAATCCTTTGGGGTTAAGACCGACGTGAGCAACGAGGGCATTGGAGGTGTACTCCTTCAATACGTGGATGACGGAACGAGTCATCCAGTTGCATATGCTAGTCGTCAATTATTACCACGCGAAAAGAGATATGCCACTAGAGAAAAGAAAGCTCTTTCAATTATCTGGGTCATAGACAAATTCAAGCTGTACTTGATATGTAAAGAATTTCAAATAGGAACCGACCACCGTCCGTTAGCCTATATTAGGAATGTGAGACACTCAAACGGCCGCATCATGCGCTGGAGTTTACTCCTGCAAGAGTATCAGTTTAAAATAAATTAGATAAAAGGTTCCGATAACCAGGTCGCTGACGCCCCTCAGTAGAAATGCGCTACCGAATAGCGTAGAGTAAGTGTATTCATAGGATTAGTATCTCCCTGGAGGTATATACCGTCTTGTACGACTTAAATTAAGATTCTCTTATAATATAATTAATTAATGTATATGTCTGACTTTTGTAATGCTCAATGTCTATTTTTTTGTATGTATATATATTTGTACCCATTAATTTACGTATAAATTATTTTTGTCTTGCATGTACTAATTTTATATCATTTCATTGTTCCATGCCTTTTTTTTCTTTGATTAAGTTGTATTAAAGGTTATTTTCCCCTGTAATCTAAAGATCAAAATAATCATATGTATTGAGGTAATACTAGTTAGGTGCAGGAAGGTACGGTTGGTACAAGAAAACGAGTTCCCCACAACGGAGCTCTATCGTTGTCCCTTCTCTCTTTTTTCGAAGGGACAACTTCCCCCAGAATGGAGGGGTGTGATAGAACGAGTTGAAGCTGCGTTAATTTCAACTCCTATCCCATATTATTTAAAACCACGATGCTGCCCACGTGCATCTTCAATTCGAAGCTTGGAGCCTTATCGCAGCTACCGGATGTCAATGTTTAAACAAGGAGGTTATCGTCCCCCCCGTTCGCCCCCATACGCCGACCTCGACAGATTGAGTTAGGCTTATGGGCAGATAAGGCATTGTTCTCCGGCCCAGCTGTGCCTTCCCTCGAAGCTCCCACTCTATTGTCCCCCCACGCCAAGGAGATGTCCTGGCTATTTATATGGAAACTTTACCACTAAGATCAGATTGGAGATCCAGATTTTTGTCGCGAAACATCACCACGACCCTCTCTCCCTTTGTGCGCCAAGGGACCTCGACCTCGAGATTCACCATCACTTGTCCAGAAGGAGGACAATATCTCTTGAGTGCCAAAGTTCGAGCCTTTGCGACGCCGAGTCCAAAAGGCTTCCCCCTTGTTGTTCAGAGGAGAACAGCATTAGAACAGCCATTGTTCGCTCGAGTCCCGTTGACAAGAAACGGTTCTCACCCCCCCCCCTGTTGTTCAGAGGAGAACAGCATTAGAACAGCCATTGTTCGTTTTGAGCCCTTCGCCAAGAAACGGTTCTCACCCGCTCCTTGTTGTTCAGAGGAGAACAACATTAGAACAGCCATTGTTCTTGAGCCCGTAGACAAGAGACGGTTCTCATCCCCCCTTTGTTCAGAAGAGAACAACCTAGAACAGCCATTGTTCTTCAAGCCGTTCGTCGAGAAACGGTTCTCCTTCCCAAGACGCCACGTCAGGATCATCTTATTCCCCCCCTTCGGCTGGAACTCGCCAGCGGACCGAAATTCCTTCGCGCCACCTTCCACTGCACCACTAGTGTAAAAGTTACGTAAGCCAAACGTCACCTTTGAGTACTTAACCCTTTTGTCAATTCTATCCTGTGCTTTAAATGGTTTATCGAACCATCCCATCTCTTTAACTCTATATTTGTTTTACCTTTTTAAATCCTTTAAATCTTCGGATTAGCCGAGCCCCCACGACCCTTTTCATTCCCTGTTTATGTCAATATTTTCCGTCTTGTGTTTGTTGATAGTTATTATTAATAAAACTCTATTTTATTAATGATAGCAATATTATTATCCTTGAGCTCAGTTCCACTTCTTAAGCATATCGAAGATACATAATATCGGCCGCCAGACAGTAACGCACTCTAAAGATAATTAAGGAAGTTCCCTCAACGAATAGTGATATATGGTATCGTCGGGAGTCATTCTACGACAAACGACCTTTACCATTCTTGCTACCACCACTATATTATTGGTTGCGATGCCATGGTATGTGAGCAAAATTGAATGACCGAGGAGCATTAATGTATAGTATTCTTCTTTGTATCAGAAATCGACGTAACTTTCTTACACTCGACCGGAGTGAAATCTTATTTGGACAGTCCCCTCTTCAACCACTAGCGTCGACACGAAGGCTCACTTTGGAGAGTTGAACTAACTTAAATTGCTGCATGAGGCCTAAGCGACACAGCCATGGCTTGAACGATGACCAAGGGCGACAAATATAGTATTCCCCACGAAGGAATAATAAATGAGAGAATGCCAGCTGAAGAAATGAAGCAAGTAGTCATGCTCAATTTTTATCTTCTATCATCCATCCCTCTCTATTCTCCGGCTTATGATGATATACCAACGAGTATGGGAAAATGACTGTAATGAATAATCTCCTCTCAGGGTCGTTTTAGCCTTCTTCGTGATCATTCTTTTCGTATCTTTATATTCCCCAACTTCACAATCTTCATTGGTCATTTAAACTGGAAAAGTAACAGTAACCGGATCCTGAATCAACAACCCCTGCCGTCTCTTCTACTTTGCAGGTTGGTCCACTTTTCCTCCTTTCAGACCCACTTTTTCGTCTTTTGTAATTTGTCAAAATTGAAGTAGAATGCAGTGTTCTAATCTCTTCTGCCTCTGAGAAAGCGAGCCACCTTTTGATTCTTGTTCTTAACAGGTCAATTTTTTTAACATTAAAAGTTATGGAAGACGTAAACTAGACGACCCTCTTGATCTCCGTCGTATTTTTATATGTAATTTTTTTTGTTAAAGCTGCGGAAGAATCTCCAATTCTGAGCATAAAATTTTCTCTTTGTCCAAGGCCTATTGTAGAAACTACGAACCTTTGACTATACCATTTCACTCACTGTCTCTGTAGCTTTATTTCCTTATCAAAATTCTCCCTTGTATTTCATAGTCAGTCCGTCTACGTCTTTTGGGGGCTCTCTACTCCATATTATGTGAAGTCTACACCTGGTCATTTCAAAGCTTCATGCGATTGCAGAGCTTTGTATGCTCGAGCTTTGTATGCTTGAGCTGTTCTAGACTTGTATCCTTAGCTTCACTTATCCAATTTCACCTTTTTTATCTTCGGTTGCTCTAAACGTATCCGGTATTGATTTGATTCATGCTTTCATTCATATTCCAGCTCATCCGGATGATAATCTTGTTTATATGCCGTATAGTCTTCGAGCAGGGGCCAGATCTTGATAAATAAACGTGAACGTAATGAACATAGTGTCCTTCCTCGGACACTATGTTCATTTTGAAGGAATTCATCCTCTTGAGGAAAAAGATGCAGCAATTCGCAATATGACCTTTCCTTCTTTACTCAACCATCTTCGACGTGACGTTCAAATTACAAATTACTGTAAGGGTATATATATATATATATATATATATATATATATATATATATATATATATATATATATATATATATATATATATATATACATATATATATATATATATATATATATATATATATATATATATATATATTTTTATATATATATATATATATATATATATATATATATATATATATATATATATATATATATATATATATATGTAGATGAAAAAAGGGTGTATGGGTAGATAGACGGAAATAAACTGGTGAAAAGAGAAAGTAGTGTGAGAGATGATTTGCTAAGGGATGCAAGGCACCTAGTGATTAGGCCTATCACTTTCATTATTTTCTTGTTTTGTGAATTTGTTTGTTGTTTTTGGTTTTGTTTATATTATTGAGGTGTTCAAGCCATATGTCTTAAAAAATCTTAATATACTTTGTACGTGTAATGTGCATTTTCTGTTGTTTTGTAATAAATTACTTTCAAACTTTGTGCTTACTTTTCATTGTTTTTATTTATTTTTTTAATGTGTGTATTTTAGTGTTTTGGTTTCTTCTTCTTCTTGTCTTGTTTTTTTCATATCTCATGCTGTTTATTTTGTAGTTAAATTCGTTTATTTTTCATAATTCTGAATTTTCTGTCAAATTTGGTGTATTGTGTCGTTCTTTGGCAAATTAACATTTCATTCATGCGTAGAACGGCATATCATCTCTGCCAGCCACGACGCTAGCGGAGCTTGGAAATCTAGTGCGACTTCTGGCTCTTCTGTTATGGTTAATCATTTTGATTATTTCTTCAATCAATTTTTGATTAACCAGTTCCTGCCTATTATTTGTCCGTTCTTCTATAACCTTGTTAATGGGACTTAACCCAGCCCCACTGTGCAGCTCTTCTTGGCGTCTTCTTTCTCGCCTGCGCGCACCCGTTACTAGTTACATGCATTTATTCTGCACAACTTGTAGTCCCCTCTTTTGTGTCATCGAGGCACAAGATAGGGCGGAACCGGGGTAGAGAAGCATAGATCTTACAATTGCATTGTAGATCTTCTTCTTGCTGTTCTCAAGGAGACTTATGAAGATGGATAAAGTTCTGACTGCAGCCGAGGCCTTAGAAATTCTATCTTCGACGTGCTTCCTGTACTCGGATGAAGTAATCTTTATTCCAAGTACATTGAACTCCGTGGTCTAGGGATAACGTCTATCATCCAGCCTGACATCAGCAAGTAGTCTCCTCCCAATGGGGGACTGCTTTAAATTTCTCTTTGTTGTTTTTATTTTTCACTTGGACTCGTAGATTTTTAATTTTTCGATCTTTGCTGCAGTCATACAAGCTTGCGTAAGCTTTCCTGAGAGATGGTTAGTTTTATAATCAATTCATCCCTAAATGTATTGAGAACATTAACTCACTAAACACTCGGCTTTATAAAATGATAAGACAATTTCCTTATGTGCTATCTTGAGGCTGCGAAGCGTTTAATCGCACAATAGCGACTATTTCCCACTTTATCTGGCCTGATCTTCCTTGTCTTAGAGCCCCCAATAGCGTTGCTCGAGACACGTCCTCGACTCATGTCGGTATGAGGAAATATCAGATGTTACATGACTCTAGGCAACTTCGTACCTTCTTATCTTATTCCCTTTCTGCCTGGCAAAATAGGTACAAAACACTCTCTAGGGAACTAATATGAGTATACTTCACAGTCCGTCACTTTCCTCACTATCTGGAAGGATATGAGTTTACTATTGCACATACGATAAGCATTTAATCGGTGAATTTCCTGTTTGTGCCACATATTTACTGAACTCTAGATACAGTCATAAACTTCATAATGCAGCTTAAAAGAAACATTTGCTTCTCTGCTGGCTCTTTTGATGTCATGCAGGACCCGCTCTTTTCATATTTCTGCAATTTAGGAAATGCAGCTCTCCACTTTATTTTCCCTCGATCATAACGATGGACACAAGAGCAGGGCATAGAAAAGCAAACGTTGGGACATTCTTCTGAACTAAACGTTCGGGAAGTCGTTCTACAGAAACAAGCTGCCAGGAGTATCATGATTGACTTTTCTTCGCCTGAATATCCTTGTCGTTTTGTTCATTTGCCGACCATTGGCATGTTTTTCAAGCAAATTCATGGTGTCTCTCATCCAAGGTTCGAGCTACTTGCAATCTTATAGCACGTCATTTTATGTAACCAAGGATGGATGGCGTGGTTCCGAAATTGACTGGCACCTAGATTTCTTATTAGCGCGCCAAAATTGCTGGTTATGACAAAGCTTCGCTGGCGCTTTTTACTCTTCCTTCTTAGCTTTTTCTTACGCCATTCGCATCAATTATGTTTGTCATCTTCAACACTTTCGTGGGTTTAGCTATCTTTTCACCTGGATCACTAATTTCTCTTGTTGATCAGAGGCCTTCCCTATTTCTAACGTTCAAGCTTTTGCCATTATATGACGGATCGTAGGAGCCAATTCGGAAACAATTATTTATGGCCTTCGGGAGACGCTCTTCGCAGATACACAAGAGGGAAAATCAAGGTCTTGATTTAGACTTTAATTAACTGCAGCATTTTCATTTTAACAGCCTAATTATAATTGCAATATTACAAAAATCATTTTCTATTTCTATGAACAAGCTATAGTTGACTATATGACTTTTCATTATTTTTTATAGCAGGGACAACGCATGAAAAGGGGCGTTGGCTGAATAATTAACTCTAACATTCACATTTTAATCGGATAAAATAATTTCGACACTGTAAACATTTATATATATATTAAATGCAGGCTTCACGGCCGAGCTCCATATGGATATATATATATATATATATATATATATATATATATATATATATATATATATGGAGCTCGGCCGTGAAGCCTGCATTTAATATTTAATATAAACACACACAAAGGAAAAGTGAAAAACGATTTCAATCGCTTTTGTCTTTATTCTCAAAGACCTTATCAAGGAATAACACAAGACAGGACATACGTTGGCTTAAATAGTAGAAGGTGGGAACTACCTTTCTCTGAACCCAAATTAGGGGGGGAGGACAATATCCTGAAACATATTTAATTGAGATTTTATATATGAAGTGATGATCAGATCTAGCGTGAACAAACCGGGGCTAATGTTGAAATTTGGGAAAGTGTAATGGATAGACACTCCAAAATATTTCTGGAAATATAATTTGTTAAAGGTAGGCCCTCGGATTCCCATGCTTTCCCTTTCTCATCATAGTTTATGGTGTTTATCGCAGGTCAACCCGTTTCTAGGCTACCATTTTTGGCCTAAACTTCTGCAACCTACCAGTCTAATTTGCGCAGGGGAAGCGACTCATTCCCCCCCCTCCTCTTTTGTGCCCCACTTCCATTTTCCCCCTTCAGACTAAACGATATAAATGGGGCCGTGAGCCCTTTAAAGTTATTCTGTTGTGAGGATTCTACCCGATTGCTCCGCTGAATCGTTGTCCGTCACGTACCTTGACGTCATAAATTTTTTGGAGACCCATACTGGATTCCTTCGTGCAGCGAGGATTTTCTGCCATTGATTCCTGCCAGCATTGTCGCTGCCCCTCTGTCGGCTGCATCGAATTGTGCTCTTCCAGTTACGTTTGCAAGTGTTTTCCTTGGGAAGCCCTTCACACTGGGCACCTGAAAGTTCTCCCCTAGTCACCTTGCCATCTACTCCTCGGGGAATGCAATCATCTCGAATTCCTTTTCTCGGATCGTTGGGCTTTCGAATCATCGTTCCCCGTGGTCCCGATGCCTTTCACCACGATATCGCCGTCTGTGGGTTTCTCCTCTCCGACGACTGCTATCACATTCACCCCTGTCGACTTGGGTCGAATTCAATCATCGTCACCGAGCCTCTTTCGCCTGGATTCCCGACGTGGGTTATTGTTTCACTGCTCTGGAAACAGGTATTTTGAAGTATCTCTTTCTTCTTACGTCCTCTTTAAGTGTTATCCATAGAACTCATTTTTTTATGTGCGAATATCTTTTTGGTTAAAAAGATTTGTAGTCATTCAATGGTGTTAAGCATTTGTGACTTTTGTTATTGTTTGATGAGCCCCGTATAATTTGTTAACAGTTAATTTATTTCATTTTAATTTTGATGTAAATAATACTGTAAATATCTTTTGTGTGTGTATTTATTTAACCCCTTGCAGATACCTCATAATTTAGCACCGTCCTGATTAATTCTGGCGAATTTCTGGTAGGCCTTTAGATTTCTGGTCTTCTATAAATTTTATGTGTGTATTTTCTTTGGGCCGTGTGAACTGGGTTCCGCGATAGCCCTTACATAATTGCTGCATCTAATGATCGATTTAACACTATTCCAGTTGATTGTATGGTTATGTTTATGCATACATATGTAAGAAAGGAGTAGATTGTTCACTGTGATTACGTACATTGGTTTGATGTTGTTTTACACGAGCTTCTAATTATTTCCCGGTTTGCCCATAATAATATTTTCAACAATTGTTGCAAACTATGGAATAAATAATGCCTGTTCGCGTAGGAAAACTTTTAACCAGGATTCCATAAATTGTAGTCTCATGATTGAATATAACATTTATGTTCAGAGGACTGAGTAGACGAGGTATTTTATTGAAAATTTGGTTATAGGGTAAAACTAATACGTTTTTAGTCTGGAATCTTTGGTTATTGGGGTTAATTTGATAGAAGTATCACTTAGCCGACTTATAACATTTGTCAAGAAAGCACAAAGGGTAGCACAACTTTACCACCTATGTTATATATTCTATCCAATTCTTTGTCTAGATATTCTGGTGAAACTATTCTAGGGGTATGTAAAAACATGGAGGAGAAAACATTTAGTTTGATGCTATTACGGGGGCTTGAATAAAAATGTATATAATAATCTATGATATGGGTTTTCTATATATATTATATTTTGAACAGTAGTTTGTCTGATGAATTAAAATATCTAATAATGGGAGTGTGCGATCTTTTTCAACTTCTAATATAAATTTAATCGAGGTTGTTAATTTTAGTTAGAAAGGTATTAATATTTAAATTATTAGGCCAAAGGCAAAGAATGTCATCAACATATCGTATACAAGCTACGGAAGTTTCATTAATTTGAGGTAATATTCTAGATTTAAAAAAATTGCATATATATATATATTTCTTTTTGTTTTCTCTATTCGGTCGATTAAAGAAGGGATGCTTGCTCTTCCGTTTTCATCTTCTCCATCCCACAAGCACAGTTTCATTTGTGAGGGGGTCTTTGAAGCTGTGAAGGAAGAAGGTAGATTGATAAAATGTGTTACCTTGCTCATTGGTCCCATTAGCTCAGGCGGTAGAGCATTAGTATAGATAACCAGAGGTCTGAGTTTCGAGGCCTAGCCGGGAAGGGGTGATTCTTTTTCTTGTTTTTATCGCGGTCATCTCCAGTAAGATCTCTGCTCTCTTGTTTCTGTGTATCACGTCCCACACATATATTTATATATATATATATATATATATATATATATATATATATATATATATATATATATATATATATATATATATATATATATATTTACCATTTAAAGTATGGTAAATTTTAGAGAAAACAATGCAAAAGGTAGAGAGAGAACGAACAATGCAAAAATTACAAAGAAAGGACTTCAAGAATTACAAAAAAAAAGTAAAACCAAGAAAACAAAGCAAAGTTAAAAAATAAAAAAAGACTAACAAACTTAAGAGACAAGAACCGAATCATTTAAAAGGTGCAAAATTGAAACAAAAATAAACAGGGACAGTAGTTTAAAATAACTGAAATCACGAACAACCAACTAATAGAATAACTTAACTATCGGATCATTGAGGTACATCGTTAACAAAGTGTAGGTAATAATCAACTAGAAATCAAACTAACATTAAAAATATTCCAATTAAGAAATCTCGAGTGGTGTGGAAGAATTTAATTTCTGGATTTAACATTTGGATAAATAGTGTTCTAAAATGTTGAGGTCTACGGATATATCTGCAGAACCCCAAAGCTTCAAATTTGAAGGGGACAATGATGAGGTGAAAGAATCGAAATGATTCCTTATTGAAGAGAATTCTGGTTTGGCAATGGGTCTGTCTGTATAGTGATGCTAGAAATAAATTAAACCATTAGATTCCTGTCCTTCTCTCAAGTTATTTTTAATTTTTGCTTTGTTTTGTTTTTTAAATTCGTGCAGCATTTTCTTTGTTACTTTTGCATTGTTCTCTCTGTACTATTTACATTGTTTTCTCGAAAATTGATCAAACTTTAAATTTATTGTCATTCATTAATTTTCTCATTGTTTTCTCTAAAATTGACCAAACTTTAAATTTATTCTCATTCATTAATATATATATATATATGTATTTAAAGGCCCAATGAATGGAAATTGGTAACACAACCCGGAAAAACGCTAAGGAAGAATTATACATGAACCAATTAAAGCTTAAGAAGGAAAATGGGAGATGTGTCCTTATGTACAACATAAGGACCCAAAATAGATAAATATGATGAAAAACGGGATTAAATACCGGATACGGAGTATAGGGGAGGGGGAGGTTATTCTGTTGAATATGCCGTTTGCCCTAAGCAATTCTTTGGGCAAACCGGAAAATCATTAAATGTGCGTTTGAAACAACTTAAGTACAGTATTAGCAGAGGTGAAAGTAATAGTTCATTTATTTGAAAATAGTCACCTTATCAATTGGAATTCGGTTAAATTTATTTACAAATCTGATTTTTTAAAAGAAATATTATCGAATGTTCATTCATTAATTCCTCGCCTAATTTCAATACATTCCCTGGTCTTTTTATACTGGACCCTGTAATTAAAAGCCCTATTTGTAGCGAAATTGTCCATTTTAAATCTTAGACCTTTGATTTACTAAATTTATTATATTTCTTTTGTTTATTTCAATGTATTTATAATTGTAGATGCATGTACTCATAGCTGTGTGACTTTATGTCTACATTCTTTTCTCACACTTGGAACCTCCGGAAGAGATCTTATCTGTATGTTTTTACC
The DNA here is from genome assembly GCA_963969495.1 of Ceratothoa steindachneri. NCBI lineage: Eukaryota > Metazoa > Arthropoda > Malacostraca > Isopoda > Cymothoidae > Ceratothoa > Ceratothoa steindachneri. Next base: position 127,565,262 of record OZ018319.1, on the reverse strand, counting down.
TTTCGTATCCGGTATTTAATCCCGGTTTTTATCATAGTTTTCTATTATGTGTCCTTTCGCTGTACATTGGGGGACACTGCTTTGTAGTCTCTTATATATACCACCTTTGTAAATTAATTAGCTATTTCTTGAGAATGAACTGAACAAGTTCGAAAGTACTTGGAATCCACCTTTCACTTTCATGTGTGATTTTTAAAAATTTATTGCACTACTCACGCTCTACTTTGTGAGTTTATCATATATATATATATATATATATATATATATATATATATATATATATATATATATATATATATATATATATATATATATATATATATATATTATATATATATACCACCTTGTTTCATTAATTTATTAAATACCAGTTACATTGTGTTTGTTATTGACTAGCCGCCTGCAAAACATTTGTTTTAACATTAGGATTTAATATTTCCTAATATTAAATCGATAATATGGAAGAGCGACACGGATCAAATAACACAATTTCTACAACTATGGCATATTTAAATATAACGAGAAACATGCTTCTCACTTATATTAAATTATATATATATATATATATATATATATATATATATATATATATATATATATATATATATATATATATATATGAAAAATCTTAATTTGAGACAAGATGTTCGATGTGAATTTGGTAAAATATCAATACCTATACCTTCTAAAATATTTTGGAAAACGTAATTATTCAATTTGATGATAGATTTGGCGATTCTACCGCTATTTTTCTTCCACAAATTTTCAATATTTCTAGTTTCGCCACTTCATTTAAAGATCTCTCCTTATAAACATTTTCTCAGAGACCTCATCGCTTGAAGTTTCTCGTTAAATTCATGGAAAGATAGCTTGGTTTGGTCCAGTTTAGTCGAGTATAGCTTAGTATTAAGGCATCGGAAAAGGTTCTGTCACTTTGGCAACATGCATGGATATCTTTAAAGTAAATTAAATCAATTATTTAGTTGCCACTTTGTTCTACAATCTTTTCTCATCGTAATTCTAATTTATATATTCGTTCCAAACAAAATAATCAAATGATATTCCGCGTCGTTAATATTATTGAAGATTTTACCAGAGAGCGAATTTTTCACGCTATTAACTAGAACTAAGACTACTTAGCCTATTAACTACAAATAGGTTAGCCTATCCCCAGAAAATAAATAAGCGATTGTAGACAGGAATTAACAGGTTAGATAATAGTGTTTATTTAGTAATTACAGATTATTGAAAATATTTTAAAGATTTTCCCAATGCGGAGCAAACTTTTCGGATGACGTATCTATTTTGTCTCATTCTCACAAATATTTCATTCTATTCGTTAGATCTTCGCTAGCAATTTGTATTTAGGGTATATTGGCAATTCTACTTCTTAAGAAACCTATTAGATATTTAATTCTTTAACTCCATTATTTGATAATACGAACTTACTTGCACTATCCAAATCTCGTATTATTATTATTACTTTTATCTTGGCAATTTCATTGTATCGACTTCTTAGCCAATTAACGACCATTTGCGTTTTACAAAATTCTCTCGTATTAAATCATTTTATTACTACATTTTGATAACTGTCAATAAATTAAGGCCAATTTTAATAGAAATAAATATGAGTTAATAAGTTAACTCTTAGTTGAAATTTTATATCTTGTCACCTACACTATTTTTAATTATTAATTTCTAATGTAAATAATTCGAGTTGGACGTTTTTACCTTAAATAGTGAATTCATTATTGTAACGTGTTTCAAACAAATGTATTTCTTATCTGCGTTTGCCTCATTTGTCAGCGATATTGAATCGACTTATGGTCATTCCACATTCTTCTTTGTATTCTAATTATATTTGGCAAGATAAAAATCACTTTGAGGCATAATTACGTTCTAATTAATTTCTCTATTTGATCTTCCTCGATTTAAATAACGATTCCTGAGAGTGAATGAATTTGGCATCCTGAAATTGATGTGGACGACACCCTTAATATTTCATTTTTGTCATAGTTTTGTTTATATTAAATTTGAGTTTTATATTGTGTACTTTCCTTCCCTTTTACTCAATCAATTGTAGGTGTTTATATGTAATCTAGACCAATTTAGGTTGGTCACGATTTCATATTCCTTGTGAAATTAGAGTTTTAATTTTTATAGAATTATCCTCTTTTTTCCTTTTTTTCAAATCCTAATTATAAGTCATAACATATAGAACCTATGTCATATCCTATAGGGCATTTTATTAGTCTCGACATTTTTGCATAGCTACAATAACGATTGCAGAGCGACGAAAGGAAGGTTCTTAAAAAAAGTTTAGAACATACGCAATTACAGCTTTTCACTTAGCTCCTTTTGATGTACAAAGCCATTTTGATCATACGATGAAAAATAGAATTTGAAAAACATTTAGATTGTCAAAATTCTCTCTAAATTTTGCCTTCATAATCTAAAACTTTTGAGTAGTTCCTCAACGCTGCATTAACTTTTCCTTAGTTATGATATAGCGTACGAGAAGTGCAGGCGAGCGGCTTAAAAGCTTAGTTTTGAATGAGTCTTTTTTGAGACTCAGGATGGCCGAGTGGATTCGCCGCTGGCTAACAGTGGTCCAGCGATGCGGGAAAATGTTCGCAACTCGCCTACGCTATTATTTTTTATTTGCCCGCTTCCCTACTCTCCTCTATCTAGAATGAGGCGACTCAAGACAATTTATGCGAGGAAATCGATTTAGACAGAGATAAAGAGTGAAGGACTAAGATATAAAAGAAAACTAGAGAAATAAACAGTATAAGAATATATTTTTCATGTAATAAAAATATTTCAAGAGCAAAACTTGGAATATTGCAGCACCTCTGTCCTACGTTAAGAAATCCGGCTACTGATATTGAAAACAGCATAAAAGGAGCATATTTATTTAAAGGTCTACGTGATTCTCGTAGATTTACTAATTAATAAAATTGGATAACATTATGTTAATCAGGATTTATTATGAGCATAATCTCAGGAAAAAACAATATGTTACTTGTATTTGTCATGATAAATAGATTTTACATCATTGAGAAATTTCCCAAGAAACCTGTATTATAATACAATATAAATATGACCTAAAGTACCATTTTATTCAATGAGGCTTCTAGTATTTCTAATAATAACCTCAACATGGTGACCTAAACCTGTGAAAAGTAAAACAATTACAGGCAATTGGTCTCTTATTATCACGATATAATTAATTATATAAAGAATAACCAAATTGAACACCACAAATATTCTACTACAATCATCCACCGGAATAATTATATCTTCTGCATGATCTTCAACAATTAGTGTAGAGAACAAATGAATAGGAAATACTTCTCCGGTTGGTATTCGTAGACCATGAAGATCCCATGACTCAGTAAAATACTCTCAGATACTAATGGAACAACTTCATTCAAGCTGTACTTGGTTTGTTAATAATACAAATAAAACGGGGCTCCCCTTTCCTCAAAACGGTCTATTGTAGTGTTTAATATGATTTTTCTGGACTTAGTCACCTTCTTCAAATTCTCTCTCCCATAGTTATCTTAGCCGCATCTGCTCTCAGTTTGACCACGATACCTTTGATATTGCTGTCCATGCTTCCTTTCCCTCCCAGTTTGATTACTACAGCTCCTTTCTTGCTGAATCGCATGCTTCCACTCCTTGACTCCGAAGTAGACGTTTTTCCCCGACAAACCCCTGAATTTGATCCAGAATCATATTCAAGGTCCTACTTGTTACATATCAGATATTAAATACCGCCTGACGTTCTCGCCTGTCTTCGTCATTGACCGAATTTAGGCCTTTGAATACCTTACGTGGTGACTTAACCCCCTTAATGCTTGTTTATTGTAGTCTTCTGTGCTACATGGGTGATCAAACTTTCTGGATATTTGTTCTTTAATGTGAAATGATCTGTCTGTGAAGTCTCGTAGCCATGAAGAAAGACATAAAAAATCCATATTATTATTATTATTCAAGTCATCAACGCTTTGCTGATGACCCTATTATTTGTCTCAAATCCAGCAGAATTCCAGCCCCTGAAAACAATGATCTCAACCCAGTCTAAGAATTTTGCTGAAAATTATTTTTATAAAGACGAATAAAATGTCAGAGCAGGTACTAGTAAACGTATACTTAGGACAGTTTCTGACTCCTAGTGCAAGCATTGACAAAGAAATGAGTAGAAGAACAGAGTTAGGCTGGCGAGCACTAGGGATTTTTTGTTGAATCTTTATATGTGAGATGTCTCTATGCTTAAAAGGCAAAGTATTCATTGCCATTTTAGCTTATGGAAGTAAAATTGGCAGAATCTGAGGCCACTTCAGGGAAACATGGAACGATGCCTGTTAAGATTGATCTGTATGAATCGTGAAGAAATCCATGATAAGAGGATCAACACGAGCGAAAGATGTGGTAAAAAGAATAAAGGTTATGTATAGATGGGAAACACAAATTGCTCGGAAACGACAGATGATGGAGAAAAGAAATCCTAAACTGGACAGATTTACATAAAGAGACCAAACAGACAATCTCGCAGGGGGAGGATGAAATTGGCTCAATGGCAGGAGTAACGCTGAAGAATTTTGCCCTGGACTATGGATAGGGAACCTTCTCGGAGTGTCCTTTGCCATGCTGTAGGATGAAAAATGATGGTTATATACAGCCATGGACTAATTATCAGGTTAAAACGAAGGTAATGTCCGATTTTCTAGAATAAAGTTTCAGATAATATTTATTAAAGTAGTGCCTCTTGTTATGGTTTACGAATGCAACAATGAATAATTTATACATTTTTTTCAGGTTATAGAAATATTGTTCATAATTTTCTTCGATTTCTACCCCTATGTTCATTCCATCTAAAGATCACATTGGACATGTTTTACTCTTTAAGTTTCATAAGGGTGACAATACAAGAACAGCGGCAAAATTCATTCAGAACACTTATTGTCATGATGCAGTAAAAGAAAGAAGTTGCAGGAGGTGGATTTTCGTTTACAAAGTGTTGATTTCAGTCTAAAAGACGGACCGAAAAAAGGTCGTCCAAAGAAACTTGATTCCAAAGAGTTGGAGGCTGTTGTCACAACAAATCCTGCTAAAAATTCTAGGGAACTCACAGAAAAATTTTACGTATCCCATATGACTATCCTACGCCAACTGAAATGGATTGGAAAGGTTCCAGTGGTAGGAAAATGAGTGCCACACAAACTGTTTTGTCCTACGCCAACTGAAATAGATTGGAAAGGTTCCAGTGGTTGGAAAATGAGTCCCACGCGAACTGTTCTGTCCTACGCCAACTGAAATGGATTGAAAAGGTTCCAGTGGTTGGAAAATGGGTCCCACGCAAACTTTTATGTCCTGTTCTGTCCTACGACACTTGCAAGCACCAGTTTTAGGCATGCTTGTTACTGGTGAGGAGAGGAAGCAGAATTTATCCGAAGCCGAGAGGAAGACTTCATTAAAAAGATTATTTGAGTGTATGGTAGGGTATTTGAGGAATTGTCCAAGCAATTAATGCTTATCTCTACTGCAATCAACTTCTTCATTTGAAAACTGCTTTGGGCCAAAGGCGACCGTCCTCAGACTGGTCGAATGATGAAATATCCGTAGGAGGGGCTGGTTGGGGATTATTACTTCATCTTTCATTTCTATTGACATAAATTCTTCTGATTATCACTTGCTTAGGAGATTCTACATCCATTTGGAGGGTCTTAGGTTGACACAAAAAGAAGAGGTTGGAAATGAATTGGATTAAAATTTTGCAACAAAACCTAAATAGTTTTACAAACATGGCATTTATAAGCTTGTTGTCAGATAGAATGAGGTTCTAGGAAGTAATGGAGATTATATTAATAATTAAATATTTCCATTCATGTTTCTGCTATTTAATATATACGCTAAATCGGACAATACTTTCGTTACAATCTGATATATTCTTATTTTATTTTCATTCGTTTTTAAAATTAACGTGATAGGAATAATAATTCTAATATTTAAATTATGGAAGGTCTATTAAAAAGTCAGCATTATAAAAATAATAAGAACAAATACTGCATTTCCTTCTATCTTCATTCCTTCCTGTGAAGCTTCTTCTGGACGCCCAAGATTTTCAAATGAACACTAGGCTCGCCTACTGGCAAGTTACAGTTCAATAATCGGTTTGCGTGTAGTGCTAAGCTTGCTCATGATTGAAGAGAAGCAAGTATTTTCAGCCAACGACCTTGCTATTGCTCTTACTTTGTGACAAGGTGCGCCATCATGCTAAAAATGCAGTTATCATCACCAAATTGGTCTTGAACTGTTTGGAAAAGGCGCCGATGAAGCATGTTTTGGTACCATTTTGAATTCACAGTAGTGTTCGTGGCTAAAAGTGTTAGTGCTCCAGTTCTCTTAGATGAGAAGTAGCCCTAGAAGAGGGTCCTGATGCTTCACTTTAGGCACAACAGGACTCGTGAAAGCGGACTTATCAACAGAGATCTCAAGTCGAGAAGTGTTGCCAAGAAGCGTCCCAGCACCGAGAATAGGCTCCACTTTTGTATGACATATAAAGAATGGATGCTGAGGACTAGGCCAAAATGATATTCTCTGATGAAGCTTCCTTCCGTTTGTTTGGAGATTTTGAAAGATCCTTTGCCAGGAGGAGAAAATAGGGAACGTTTTCACGAGTCCTATTGTGCCCACAGTGAAGCATCAGGACCCTCTTCTAGGGCTACTTCTCATCTAAGGGAACTGGAGTACTAACAATTTTGCCCACGAACAATACTATAAACTCAAAATGGTACCAAAACGTGCTTCATTAGCACCTTTCTCAAACAGTTCAAGACCAATTTGGTGATGATAACTGCATTTTTAGAATGATCGCGCACTTTGTTACAAAGTAAGAGCAATAACAAGGTTGTTGGCTCAAAGTAATATCGATCTATTGCACCCCGTAAGGAACGCGGCGATTTGCATTCCTGGCCGCCGTACTGACGGGACTCAGCGCCCCGTACGGCCCCAGCTTAGCTTCTTCTCCTTCTTTCAGACAGCCTGTATTTCTCCCCTACTTCGTCACTTCCCCTACAACATCTCCCACAACTTTCTCTGGTTGGCCTCTATTTTCACAGGGTAGATGCCGATCTTCTTCACAGCCAACTATTCGGATCGGGGCTGAGGGAGGAGGGGAAAATGTTCCCTAACCCCTGAACTCCAGTTTGGGATGGTGTTTTTTTAACAACCTGCTTCATCCCCACCCATACCTTCCAAACATCCCTTTTCCTTTTCTCTTCACACTCTATCAATTTTACGCCGCGTCCAAGGTGAAGCCGCCATGCTGATGGACTGCCAGGCCACCAGGCGGGAGGGGTGATCTTGAATGGCGGCACCTGGTTCTGCCAGGCCTGTACGCACCCCTTGCAGGGCGGGCTACTGTAAGGGGTGGTGAGCGTGCGCATCCCGTGAAAAATTTAGGGTCACCATGCCAAATGATGCCTTCGGGCAGCTCCACAGAACAAATGGATGTTCCGCCCCTGTGCTTGCGCAGGGGACTCTCCAAATTTCTTTAAGGGTGTAGGGGACTTCCCTCTCACCCCCTTGTCTGGAGGTGCCTTCGGGTACCTCCCTCTTTCCAGCGGCAGTCCCCCCTTTACTTTCCAAGGGGACTGCCAAGAAAGCCAGCAGGCAGCCCATAGCCGACCGCTCCCCATTAAAGCGGCTCTGTAGGGCAAACCCCCTTAGGGGCGAGAAAGAATCCAGGTTCCTTCAGTCGCTTCCCTCAAAAGACCTGCTGGCTAGAATACTAAACCTAGCGGGGGTCAAGGCCTGTGCCTCCCAAGACGAGACGGATGGGTCTGCTGCCATTTCGGTAAGCGGTTGCTTACCGGGACATCCAGCCCTTCTGCCCCCCCGCCCATGGTGCAGAGCCCCTGACTATGACCAAAAGTGCGCAAGGCGGAGCCTCGATAACATCGTGGCCTCTAATTCAGAGATTACCTGGTGTTTTCGAGCCTGCTTGCTTCAAACACTTCCTCGTTATTTCCTCCATTGATGGTAACATTTTGGCTAAGGGCTCCATGATCCATCAGAGGAGAGCTTTAGCTAGTGTGATTGGTAGAGAGGCGAAGGTAACCCATTTTAGGACGGGAGCCTTTTGGCAAATGCGTCGAAACCCTCCGAGGTGGGACATGATTAGTGCCCTTCGGACACTTGATGGCACGCCTGTGAGTGTGACGCCGCACTCTATCATGAACTTTGTGAAAACAGTAGTTTATGCGAGGGAACTGGTTGACTACTTTATAGAGGACATCACCTTAGAGCTGGCGGACCATGGGGTGGTCAAGGTCAAATGTGCGATGAGAAAACAGGGAGGGGCCTCGAGATCCACCCCTACACTCTTCGTCACGTTCGACTGTGACAAGCTCCCTGAGTCGGTGCGTGCCAATTCGTACCGCTACCGCGTGAAAGCATTCGTGCCACTGCCGCAGAGGTGCTATTGCTATCACCGCTTCGGCCATACGAATCGCTCATGTAGACGTGAAAAGTCAGGGGCACCCGAATTCTGTGTTAATTGCTCCAAAGCCGCACACGATAAGTCCAACTCGTGTGTGGCCAAGTATCTCAATTGCGGAGAGCCGCACTCCGCTTCTTCGAAGCAATGTGGTACATATCTCCTTGAAAAAGAAATTCTGGCCGTTCAGGCTCAGGATCGACTGTCATTTCGCGAGGCTAAGGACTTGGTCTGGCGCGATCGGCTCTGCTTAGAACGTCTTACGCCTCAATACTTAGAAACACACCCTCTGCTTCTGGCTCATCCAGGCCAACGAGCACGGTTGTTTTCACCCCATTCGAAGCCCTTATGCGGACTCTACTCAACCCTGACGCTCTCCTGGTAGAGCTGGCGGCACAAAGGGTTCCCACCCAGCCCCGGCTAAAACCAGGGCTCCCCCCTCCTCCAGCATGACCGTTTCCCGTAAGGCGAAACGGCCACGAGCCTCCACTGAGTCGTTAGACTCACATAAGGCAACACCCCTGAAGTTGGTCTCCAGGCCATCTTCCGGGGTTCCTAAAGCTACCCCCCCGAAAGTAGGACAACAACAAAGAAGCTTTGGCTCCTTCACCCACACCTAGTGGTGGCTGGGTGGCTCGGAGACGGTGGATCCTCGAAAAGAGGGCCCCCCCACCTCCGAACCCACAACGCCCGCCTAAGGTTTCGAGACGGAAGGAGGAAAAGACTCGCATGGCGAGCTCAACCTTCCCCAATAATTCCTCGAAGGTGACCGCGCCCGGGGTTCTGCCTCCGGGAAGCGTACAGCCATTCCCGTTAGGGTTTTCTGTTCGAAGAGGGCACCCGCGTCTCCTCCGAGCTAGGCCTGCAGGGCATATTCCTTCACTGGAATTGCTGTGGACGCGGGCTAACTGGAAGGAGATGTTGTGGCTCGTCTCGTCCCGTTCTCCGTTACCTATTTTTCTGCAGGAGACCATGCTAGGCGCATGCCCCTGTCCCAGGGATAAGGGTTTTGCCACCCCACCACCACGAGATGGGGGCCGGGCTGGGGGATGCGCGGTTTACACCCGGCATGATGTCTCCGTTCTTCTTTTCACTTTAGATACCTCCTTTCAGGCAGTGGCTGTGAAGCTTCACCTGGAAAGGAGGTATACTGCTATTTCTGCGTAAATTCTACCATCAGCTGACTTCGAAGCAGGGAACTTCCACCGCGTCGAGGTACGGTTGCCGAGGCCCTTTCTCTTGCTTGTAGATCTGAACGGCAGACATCCTCTCTGGGGAGATTACTTAATAAATCCCAGGGGACAAGTCCTTGCTGATCTGATCGAAGAGCTTGAGATAGGTGTCTTAAATGTGGATGAGTTTACGCATCACTGCCCGAGAACCGCTTCATTTTTTTGCCTTGATTTATCCTTGTGCTATTTGGATGCACAGCCTGATATTTATTGAGGAGTGGTCGATGTGCTCCATGGTAGGGATCACTTTCCCATTCAAATATCATTTTCAAGGCAACTGCCGCCTGAGAGCCCACCTCAGTGGTGCTTGGCGCGGGCGCGGTGGCCTGCATTTCAGGAATTCTCAATCTCAGTCGAGTTTAGGTCGGTAGATGAGGCCGTTGAGTTCTTCTTCGACAACCTCATCGCCGCGGGCCTGACTACTATTTCCAGATCATCTGGCTTTTTTGCACTCCCTTGTTGTTCGGCTGAGTGTGAGACGGCACTCAAACAGAAGCGTTATGCCTACATGCACTATAAGCGCCGACCGAACGATTTCACTGTCGGTAAATTTCGCCGGGCTAGGGCTAGGTTCAGGTATATTTCGAAGCACGCTATCCGCTCTTCTTGGCGGGCATACGTGTCTTCACTTAACGGGAAGCCCCATTCTATCAGAGGTGTGGAAGTGAGTCAAAAGTATTAAGGCATGTTTTCGCAGGACCCCCCCTCCCATCCCGTTTCCAGGAGAATGGGACCGCAATCTCGAAGCCCACGTCCGTGGCGGAATCCTTCGCGATCGCTTTCTCCGCAGTCTCTAGCCTAGATGCTGCTCCGCCAACTGGACTTTACCTCCAGAGGCGGAGAATTCTTCAACGACAGGTTTACTCTGAGTGAGTTGCGTTCGGCTATTTCTTTGTGCGCTGACACCGCCCTTGGTCCGCACAATGTCCCGTGCGCCATGCTTCGACACCTAGGTGAGGGAGGCATGGCCTTTCTGTTAGATTTGTTCAATAGGATCTGGGTGTAGGGTCTCTTCCCTGATTTCTGGCGAATCGCTACTGTGCTCCCCTTTCGCAAACCGGGGAGAGATCCCCATACTCCAGCCGTTTTCCGCCCGATCTCTCTAACCTCATTAGTGTGTGTTTTTTGATGGAGAAATTGTTAAATGTTAGATTAGCCTTTTTTCTGGACAGCGAGGCCATCTTTTTCTGCACAGTGCGGCTTCCGCAAGTTCAACTCGACGTTGGATGCTCTGCTCGGACTGGTAAATGCCGTCTGCGAGGCCTTACTTCGTAGACAGCACTACGCCGCGGTGTTTTTCGATCTGGAGAAGGCCTATGATATTGCATGGCATTCCCTTATCATGTAAACTCTCCACACGATGGGGGTGAGGGGACGCCTCCCAATGTTTATATCTGAATTGTTGCGAGATCGTCGATTCCACGTACGGGTGGGGGAGCCCTCTGCGGTCCAATGAAGCAGGAAGAGAGTGTTCTTCTTGCAAGCGTCCTTAGTATCATACTCCTTGCCCTGAGCATCAATGGCATCACTTCGCCGCTGCCGGAAGATGTTCTCGCTACCCTCTACGTGGATGACCTTTCGATCACTTTTGGCGCGGCCCAGATGCTAACTCTGGAGCATCGAATCCAACAGGCATTCAACCGCGTCTCTTGCTATGCCGAAGCGCACAGGTTTGGGTTTTCCTTGGCCAAGACTAAGGTGGTGCACTTCTGCCGCCATCCACGGCTTCACCCAGACCCAGACTTGTTTCTTAATGTGTTACGCCTGGAAGTAGTTGAATCGCACCGTTTCCTTGGTCTTGTATTTGACCGACGCCTCACATGGGAGGCTCATATTCACAGCCTTAGGGTCTCTTGTACCCGCGCCATGGATATTCTCCGTTCCGTGACGTTCAGCACTTGGGGCGCTGGTAAGGCTACTGCCTCACTTTTTTATTGATCCTTTGTTCGTTCGGTGCTCGACTACGGATGCGAGTTTTATGCATCGGCAGCGAGCGTGTATTGCGGAAGGTGGACTCGATCCACCACACCGGCCTTCGCCTTGCGACCGATGCCTTCCGCACTTCCCACATTGCGAGCCTACTAGTTGCTGCTGAGGAGATGCCACTCGCGATACGCCGTGTAAAGTGCATTATTCGCCTGTACGCGTGAGCCCGGCGCCTCCCTAGGTTGCCAACTGCTCTCACTGCATCCTTAGCTGATTTCCACGGTGCCTATGCCGCCGAAAGACGCCAGTCATACCCTAAGCCCTTTAGGTTTAAGACAAGGAAACTCCTTCGTAAGCTAGGTATAGCTATCGGGCCGTTCGCGCCCCTGGTTCTGTATAGAACACCATCCTGGAGAGTACCACATTTGGCTATTTGTCGCAACGCCTCTGCTCCCAAAGCTTGAAGAGCGACGGGAGTATTGCGTTCAACCTTTTTGGAGCACACCTAGTCTGACGCTGCAAGCGTCCCAGTGTATATGGATGGCTCCAAGTCCCAAGAGGGGCTGGCTTCCACGCCGTATCCCCTCTGTTTGAAGTCAGCGGGGCTCTGCCAGGCGCTGCGTCTCTCTGCACGGCCGAGCTGGTGGCAATACACCACTCGGTACGGGAGATACGCGACGTGCCCGGTTCGGAGACCGGATTGTGATCTATAGCGACTCACAAAGCGACCTGAGTGCTCTCAATGCATTGGAATCTCCGCATCCTCAAGTTCGCCACATCCGTGACGCCACGGTTTTGACAGCCTGGGCGGATGTCGAGATTATCTTATGCTGGGCCTGGACTTTTAGGAATTGCGAGGAATGAGCTCGCCGATGAATGCGCCAAAGAGTTCGCGAGGACTCGGCGACTGGACCAGCATTTAGCTCTTCCTCACACCAAATACATGGCAGGAATATGGGCAGCTCTTAGGTCTGCGTGGCAAAGAAGATGGGAGACGGTCAAAGAGAACTTAAATTTGCGTGCCATTGCGCCTCGACTGTTACCCTGGACCTACCCATCAATGCTGCAAAGGGTTCAGGTTGCTTTCTGTCGTCTCTGAATTGAGCACACTCGTGGGACGCACTGTCATCTGATGGAGCGCTCGCCAGGCGCCCTACTGTGAAGATTGCATTGTCCCCCAGACTGTTCGGCACATTCTTGTTGAATGTCCCGGTACCGGGATGGGTGGGTTCGCCACCGCCTGTCCCTTGTACTCGGGACGAGTTCGTGCACATTGACTGATGGACTTATAAACTTTTTGGAGGAGGCTGGCATTCTCCCTTTATTTAACTAGGTTTTGTTTTTTTCTTATTTTTGTTTTCTTTGTAGCTCGCACGCTCCTGTGCCGGAGGGAGGCGGCCTCCCCCGACGCCGGAGCTTTCTTCCTGATTGTTGCTATCTTTCCTTTTTATCGTTTTTGTGTTTTCATATTGTTATTTTAAAGTAGCTTAGTGCTAGGCTGTCTTGATTTCGGCGACTTATGCCCAAGTGGGCAGTCGCCAGATAGGCTCCTGAAATTAAAAAAAAAATCGACCTATTGCAACCTTGCCCTTGGAATTCCCAAGATTTGAACCCAATAGAGAATTTGTTGCCAATAATCAAATTGGTGGTTGATAAACAGAAGCCTTCCAATTGTAAGTATTTAAGGGTGTTTATTGAACAAAAATGGAGCAATATCAGTCAATATATCATCACAAATTTGATCTCCAGCACGCCAAAACGAATTGAAGCAGCCCTGAAGAAGAATGGACATCATGTAAATATCGACTGAGCGCATCAATTGACTGTATTTATTACTAAAATGTTTTGGGGCTCTAATTTTTAATATATTTCACCTTCAATTTTGATACAAACATACTAAAAGAAAATGCAATATTTGATTATATTCTATTAATTTTCTTTTTGGAAAAAAAATAGTTGTCTCAATCTTGTCTCAATCGCTTTTATATCATCTTTTCTTATTTCCTCCGGGTTAATTAGTGAGCATCTACTGTCTCATGCAAAAAACAGCCCTGTTTAGTTCTGAAATGATAGTACTATCCCTCCTCAAGTATTCTTACTCCCTATAATGCGAACATAAAATGTAAACTCGAGTGTTATTTTGATTCAGCTAAATGTTTATTATATTACTTATTATTAATTTCAACATGATCCTTCATAATGCAAAATAATCCTTTTAGTTGCTTCCGATGATCAAATGTCCTCAGTATTATAAAGCGTTACTTTTACTCTTTCTTGTTACTATTCAAACTACATATTATTTCATTTTTATCCCAATAATTTCTCTTGTACTTGAAAAAGATGAATTTGAATCCTGCTAGCCTTGGAACAAAGTAAAATGGCTTACTTTTTTTTACTTTGAAGATTCCAGCCATGAATGTACTCACTTGTCTCTGGGGACAAGATAGATTGGCTCAGTACAGCTTAATACGGTTGTTTCTCTTCATAAATCGTTTGAAGGTTTCTCAAAGGAGATCAACGCGGAAAGAAGAATAAGAGCCTATCGATGCGAAGAATTATTTTCTGCCTTCCTATTCTTATAATGGTCCATAGAAATTTGCAATTTGTTTTCTCGTTAAATATTTTCACTATATCCAGATATATGGCATTAATATCAGAAAATGATTTACATCACGAGTAATTATTGTGGTGGACGTCGGTCCACGTCTTTTCCACAGGATTTTCATGCACTCACATCGGGCCTTCCTGTGCGACCAAAGGAAACTTCCTTTCGAATTTCAGGCTCCCGCTTTGGACCGGGGAGAGATCACTGATACATCCCTTTTCGTACCCTCCGGAAGAAAGTTGTCAGAGACGCATTTTCTCCAAGCAATGGGACACGACCTACTCTCCCATACGGAGAGAAATAAATCTTGCTTGTCAAAAGGAGACAGATGAATCATTCAAACGAGTCAAGTCAAAATTAATCAAAGGTTCTGCGCAAGCCGAGACAACTAGTGGTTTCGCTTGACTCAATCTTGAAGCTCTCTCAGCGTAACCATGTTAATGGATCTCTGCTAACCACGGAACTTTATCTCGCCGCATCGAAGCTTACTTCCTCTATTGCTCATGGTTTTTTTCACTTACGTTTTGCGTATAACTTCACCGAAATTAAAGACCTCTTAAATCATTCGACGCGTTGCCAAATTTAGGTAAAAAACATATTAATTCAGTTCCTAAAGATAACCGAATAAGTCTAGTGCAATAATAGCAAATTAATTATCTTTAGCAAGTTCCGTTGAAATGCAAAATTTCGTCTTTATGTGTTACTATATTTTTTCATATATTTCAATATATGCGGTAGAATCCTTTTCTAATACTTTTTATAACATATAAAATGCAAACTGCAATGTTCTCTCCATGTTTTCTCCCTACTTCAAATAGTTCACATCCTTAGATTACCAAAGATATACCAAAATGTATTGGCAATAAACATACACTCTGCAAACAGCTACAAAAGGTTATTAACTTTCATTTTACGTCGGGTCAAGAAAAATACTTTCTATTACAAATTTCTGCCCAGCTTCTCCGATGACAGGTCACGGAAAACGTTGAATAAACTAGTTATCAACACTTCTTCCAACCGATCTATCTACCTTAGAAAATCTCAGGATAATTCCCTTGATATTGATTAAACTTCCGAATCTGACTTTAGTACCATGGCTCCGAAACTATAACCGCAGCCAAAAGTTTTCTGACACCGAATTTTTCTTATTCCTTGGGTATGTCTAGTATTATGTTGTAGTCTGTTTGTATGCATGTGTCTGCTGACCAAATTCGCGTGCTCTCACTTATTCTGATTTATTATCAGGAATAACCTTGGAAGGACCTCGACAATTATATAACGTGAAAGAGAATGTAAAACAACATAAGTGTTACAAATTTCGTTAGAATCGGCGGAATGCTTAAGATGTTATTGCTAAATAATTCCGCGGCTAACCTTGAGAGAACTTTGGCAATTATATCATTCGAAAGTGAATGCCAAAGAAAATAAAGATTTTAAAGTTCGTTAGAATCGGCCGAATATTTATGATGTTATTGCCAAAACAATAAAAGAGCAAAACGGGGACCGATGGACCGACCGACCGACTGACATAGTCAGATGTAGAGTCGCCCACGACTATAAATCTGTCTCAGACTATGGGCCCCTTAAAACAAATTTCTCATTTTTGACTTTGAAGACAAAACTTACACCTCACAATTTATTTATCTTATCTATAATATCACCTATGGTATCACTACTTAGGGCTCAATTAGTGCTACCTATTCCACAAAACTAAGTTTTTTCGATGAACCTGGAAATCTCTGCTTTTATCTCCCATCTAGCAACGCAATTACTGCAAAATTACTCTCTCTAAACTACTACATCACGTAAATACCACAACTTTCATTGGCACAGATTCTAAGTAAGGCTCACAAAAAAACGTTTGGCCGTTCCTTTCAGGAAAATGAAACACCTCTCCTCGCTTAGTGGAGCGAATATAAAGAACGCTATCTTCTTTTGGTTTACTCTATGTGTGGCAGCCCTCAGCGTGATACCGGTGTGTTCTGATGAACAAAGTAGACTATCACAGTTTCTTAAACTACAATCTATTGACAATACCTCGTTCTAACCTACGACTAAATCGGGCCATACTCACCCTCGAGTTAGGATGCTCTTTCACCGGGAATTTCTTGGTGGGAAAAGTTTCACACATGATCCTTAGAGACGACGTAGGGTAGTCTACGTACAGACGGAATTTTCCTATACGCGAAAGTAGGGTGCACTCCCACCTCTCTGCACTACTTTTCCATTGCAGTTAATACACAGAACGCACACAATTTCATCGGTTCTACCTACCTAGACCATCCAGTATAAGGAGATGAGTATGTCAACGATGGAGTTACTCTCTATATTGAGATACACAGTCATCCTATTCAATTTCGCGAGCGAACGCTGCTTCGATACAAATTTGCAGCGGCCAAAAAAGATTTGAGAAGATGTGGCCAAGCATTATCAAGCTTTGCAAGAAAGAATACCGGTCATCTCTGGACATTTTTCTCAAATTTCCAGGTGAAATGGAGACCCTTTGAGGGTTTTAGATAGGAGCTTCAATTCCCACACGAAAAGTGACCGCTCTTCCGTGGCAAATATAATGGATTTTAGGCTAATCTCCACGGCTAATTCATATTATGTGAGGTCGACCTGGTCATGGCAACTAGCAAATATCCGTTGACCCAGATTCAATCCAAAACATTACCACACTATAGCATTTTTTTTATTTTTGAGTGGGCTAGGATGCTAGTAGGTCTATAAGATGCAGGCCAAACTTTTCGCCTTTCATCTACTCTGTCTTACGAGCTCTTGACTTTTCCTTCGTATGTCTGGAGGAAATTTTTAATGGCATGTTTGATCCACAACGAGCTCATCTTCCACCTACGAACACTTTGAATTTCTATAGAAGGTCAGACCTTAAATTAACTCTGCCAAATATCTGTTTTTCCCCGGAGATTTCCTTTCTTGGCCATCATGCCAAGAAATATGGTATCTCTCCTACCGACAAAAAAATGGAAGCATTGACGAAGTTAGCACAGCCGCATATTTCTATGCAATTGCGTGTGGTACTGGGAATGGTTAACTTTAATCGTGATTTCATCTCACACTGTTACGAATTTTTAAATTTCCTAAATCTCTTAGTGGAGCGAATATAAAGAACGCTATCTTCTTTTGGTTTACTCTATGTGTGGCAGCCCTCAGCGTGATACCGGTGTGTTCTGATGAACAAAGTAGACTATCACAGTTTCTTAAACTACAATCTATTGACAATACCTCGTTCTAACCTACGACTAAATCGGGCCATACTCACCCTCGAGTTAGGATGCTCTTTCACCGGGAATTTCTTGGTGGGAAAAGTTTCACACATGATCCTTAGAGACGACGTAGGGTAGTCTACGTACAGACGGAATTTTCCTATACGCGAAAGTAGGGTGCACTCCCACCTCTCTGCACTACTTTTCCATTGCAGTTAATACACAGAACGCACACAATTTCATCGGTTCTACCTACCTAGACCATCCAGTATAAGGAGATGAGTATGTCAACGATGGAGTTACTCTCTATATTGAGATACACAGTCATCCTATTCAATTTCGCGAGCGAACGCTGCTTCGATACAAATTTGCAGCGGCCAAAAAAGATTTGAGAAGATGTGGCCAAGCATTATCAAGCTTTGCAAGAAAGAATACCGGTCATCTCTGGACATTTTTCTCAAATTTTCAGGTGAAATGGAGACCCTTTGAGGGTTTTAGATAGGAGCTTCAATTCCCACACGAAAAGTGACCGCTCTTCCGTGGCAAATATAATGGATTTTAGGCTAATCTCCACGGCTAATTCATATTATGTGAGGTCGACCTGGTCATGGCAACTAGCAAATATCCGTTGACCCAGATTCAATCCAAAACATTACCACACTATAGCATTTTTTTTATTTTTGAGTGGGCTAGGATGCTAGTAGGTCTATAAGATGCAGGCCAAACTTTTCGCCTTTCATCTACTCTGTCTTACGAGCTCTTGACTTTTCCTTCGTATGTCTGGAGGAAATTTTTAATGGCATGTTTGATCCACAACGAGCTCATCTTCCACCTACGAACACTTTGAATTTCTATAGAAGGTCAGACCTTAAATTAACTCTGCCAAATATCTGTTTTTCCCCGGAGATTTCCTTTCTTGGCCATCATGCCAAGAAATATGGTATCTCTCCTACCGACAAAAAAATGGAAGCATTGACGAAGTTAGCACAGCCGCATATTTCTATGCAATTGCGTGTGGTACTGGGAATGGTTAACTTTAATCGTGATTTCATCTCACACTGTTACGAATTTTTAAATTTCCTAAATCTCTTCTTCAAATTGGAAAGACGAAAAAAGAGCTTCAGCGCACGTAAACAGATGAGGCAGTCAAGGCTTTAACGAATATCAAAAGCGTTTAAGTTGCCTTCACGTGTTTAGTTCATGTGGACTATTCAAGCAAACTTTAACGTACAACGAACGAGTGTGTCGTAGGAGTGTTGGGACAAAGAAATGAGGGAGCAAGAAGTCCCCTAGAGCTCTTCTTCAAGGGGCTAAAGTCTGTTAGGAGACGTTAGAGAACCTTTCGACGAGAGCTTCAGGATGTATTTCTCGCTGTGCGCCATTTTTTCCAACAAACAGGAGGTAGAACCTTTACTATATATACAGACCATCAAGCACTCGTATCGTCGATTCAGACTACCTTTCACATACGTCGATTGCGGTGCAATGGCGGCCGCGCAAAACAAGGATCCGGACTTCAATGACTTCTTGAGCGCCGTGGTGCACTCAAACTTCAAAAGCTCAAATTTGACGTGTCCACAGAGAAAACAAGGCATACACTTCTAGAAGCCTTCGAGAGGTATTTTTGATGTCCTGCATCGTCCCTTTCATCCAAGGATTAGAGCCAAACAAATGACAATTGTAGTGGGGGTTATTTGGCTCTGGATCACCAAAAAGGTTCGTTCTTGGCCCCGCACTTGTGTATAATGCCAACTATCAAAGGTACAGCGACATAGCGTCACCCTCTTTCGTCATTCTGTCCTAGCCTTTGAAACACTCGATCAATTCGACTGAGCATCGTAGGCCCGCTTCCACGGTAAAACACGGTAAAATTTTGTCCTATTTGCTCACGAAGTTGAATTGCTTTCTGCAATGAAAAGAAAATTTTTAATGGCAACTGCACGCTAGGACCATTTCCCAGGGTGTATAGCCTCCTGGATGTCAAAGTGTGGTGTCCTTTCGAACATAACGACGGATTGCGATGAGTAATTCGAAAACTCCCTATGGAGAGAACTCACTCGTGCATTTTGTACTAAACACATAAAAACAATCACGTGATACCCAGAAGTAAACGGCTAAATCAAGCGGAATCACATAAGTATGAAGGTGGCTCTGAATGCTGCACCTACAATCCCTTGGTTGAAAGAACTTCTCCTGTCTCTCTTAAGCTCCAAGAACGTTTGAAAGGAAAGTCTCGGCGCATCCTTGCTTCCAGATACCTTATTCACAATCTCCTTTCTTGATACCGTCACCATATTCAGACGTACCAGAGTGTAGATTAGGCCGATGACGACCAGGCACAAAGGAAGAGAACGGTATACGTCCCTAAGGATCTCCTGTTTTCGTTCGATGAAGTGACGGCAAAGAGTAATTACATAACCCTTCGTAGGGCATTTCCAATGCTTTAGGCTTAACCCCTAGCATTGCGTAATAGTGAAGAACAGGAAAGGAGACACATTTGCAATAAATCGCCTTAAACCAAATAACTTCGATTAAGTGCTTCCCCCGTACAGGTAGCACCACACAACAAGAGCATGGCGGCTAGCAAGGGAACTGAAGAGGATGCAGATCTTTTTTCGCACCTAACATCCCCCCTTTTGTCTCTTCCGGATTTTAAGTTCTTAGAGGGGGGAGACACTTGTGTGGGACCACACCACACGGTTTGCCTACAGTTACACCGGCCTTCGGGTGCGACCAAGGGAAACTTAGAGGGAATGGCAAGCCTCATCTGTCCATCCGAGTTTCCTAAATACCAACTCTTCTGGAAACGAATTTTTTATTCTACCAACAGCACACGACATACGCCTCAAATTATGGAAGGAACTTAGCCCGCATCTCAAGAGGAGACAGTGGTCGGTTAAATCTAGTCAAGTGAGAGTTTATCAAAGTTCCTTCGCAGGACGAAAAGACGACGTTTTCCTTGCCTCAATCCCCTCTCACTGTTATCCATAGTAAATGACCTTTGGAAACCGAATCACTATATCCTTGCCACATCGTAGCCTACTTTCTCCGTTGCTAGGCAAGTTTTACACTCGCGTTTCTCGTATAACTTAACCGAACTCAAAGACCATTAATTCGCTCCACGCGTTCAAAAACTTGAATATACGCTAAAAAGCATAGTTATCACTTAATATACCTATAATTACAGGTTTAACAGGACCTAAAATCAAGTGAATAAATTCATTGTAATAATAGCGAATTAATTGCCTTAGACATTTTTTTTTATTTTAAAGACAATCTGAGGACTGCCTACTATGGCAAATGTCGACGTAATCACCTTATAGTGTAATAATACGCTAGATTATAAAACAAAACAAATATTCAAACACCAAAAAAACAAAGAAAGCAAGAACAAGAGGTAATCACGCTCCGTTTCGAAGACGCCTGAAAGTGACCTGAAGCCGTCGCGGTATTTTTTTATGGGGAAGGGGGCATGATAGGGATAATCGCGGCGCCATAGCATGCAAATTTAAGTTCCTTCGGATGTCTGCCGTTTTCTTTGCCAATTTCTTGCATTTATTACTTTTCCACTTAGTGTCATTTATTGTTTAATACTTTAATTTCTGGAAAAAAACAAAAAAACAACGTAAAGAGCGATCTTAAGGATTTGTTATTTAGGTGTCAAATTAAGCTGTCCGAAACTAACTCGAATCAAATCTTTTTAAATTAAAAGCATTTACTCATTTTATGGCTACGAGTGACTATTTTAATTTTGCGAAAAGCTGAGTTATTTTGACGCATCATCTGAGCTTGCTCTTTTAAAAGGAAAAATATCATACTTAGAAAATTTGGCACGAAAATAAAAAATGATAGGGAGATAAAAAGAACATATTAGCAATGAATAAAAAGCAATCCTTGTAGAATGGAATCAATGTCACTATTATAGTGTCAATTGTAAGTTGTAAATGACTTAAAGTAACCGATCACATGCGTGGATGGGAGGAAATACTAAGTTTGGAAGGCGCTCTCTTGTATTACAATTGCATGTATATTAATTCAGTGATTCCCAATGTGGGCGCTAGGCCTTATGTGTGTTGTTGTGTTAACAGAGGGCGCTGTAAGTTTATATTCCAATTAGGGAGCGGTGAACATACAAAAGGGGTCGGTGGACATTTATCCAATTTTATTTCAAGCTTTTAAAAATTATTCAATATTAGTGTTTCGACAAACGGTCCAAATTATAATCATCAATAGATACTATTCCACGCATTTGACAGATCAAGTAACGTTACAAGTTAATTAAGTGAGGCTGAGTCCGAGCCAATTGTAACCAGCCATTCCGCCGCGCAAAGTAGAACCACTTCATCTTCTAACCTAACCTTTGTTAAATTATGTCTAAATAGATTAAGGTTTTCCATTTTTCAACCACTACCCTAGCATTTTTTTCTTAATAATTACCACACTTTTTTTTCTAAACAAACATTTTGTTACACTCCTGTACTATTATTTTATAAAAAGATAAAGTGACACTCCTGTACCTCAGTAGTTGTTAAAGAGTTGGCGGTGGTTGTTGACGTTATTAGTGAAATTTCTTGATGTTATTTTTATTTACTTTACTTTATTTTCAGTGCTTGAATTTACTCATAATTATGTCGGAAAACTCATTATAGGGAAAATTCAGGCACTATAATGTTGAATATTTGAAGTTTGTATTAATTACTTCTAATAATGAACAACGGCCAATATGTCTAATTTGCAAAAAAGTATCTACGAACGAGGTCATGAAGCCATCCAAGCTTTCCTATCATTTAAAGAAGATCCATACTGATAAAAGAAATAAAATTTGTCAAATTTTAAACCTTTACGAGATTAATTTCATAATATAAAATCTATTCACTCCTTTATGACAAACCAATCACAGAAATGCGACAACCACTTGTTTGTTCATACAATATCTCCAAGATGATTGCCAGATCAGAGAAACTTCATACAATTGGAGAACAACTCGTTTTGCCAGCTATCTTCTCCAAAGATAGTCCACAAATTCGTGTGCACGAACTCGTCCCAGGTATGAGGGACAAGCGGTAGCGATCCCGCTCATCCCGTTATCGGGACAGGTAACGTGTGCGAAGATCACCCGGACTGGAACATTCAACAAGAATGTGTCGAACAGTCTGAATGACCATGCAGTAGTCACAGTCCTGGGCAGGGAAGTGTTCCATCAAATGCTTTGCGTCCCGCGAGAATACGCAATTCTAATACGACATAATGCGACCTAAAGCCGTTGTGGCATTAGAGGGAGTTCCATGAGAACAGCCGCGGCGCAATGGCACGTAACTTTAGGTTATTCTCAGTCGTCTCCCATCTTCTGTGCCAAGCTGCCTGGAGGACTTTTCTGATACCTGCCATGTAAATAGTTGGTGTGAGAATAGCGAAGCGCTTGTCTAGTTCCCCAGTCCTTGCGGAATCTTTGGAGGCCTTGTCGGTGTGCTCATTCTCCCCAATTCCCACATAACCAGGAACCCAACAGAAGATAATCTTGACATTCCCTCGGCTCGTAGCAACAGTGCCATCATGGATACCGCGTGATTATCCAAAGGAAACACTTGAAGTGATTTTATTCTCTTTTCAACATTAGAATATATTTTTTCTAGAAGAATAATAGTGGTTATTTGAGTGAGAAAATCTTAGCTTGCAAATGGGACATAACCTACTTAACAGATTTATTCAATCATCTTAATTTGCAATGGCAAATTTGTGATTCATATCTTATTAAAGTAAAAGTTGTTTGTTATTTTCACATTCATGGACAAGCTTCAATTCTTTAGGCATAATATTGGTCTTCGAGATGATGGCTTCTTGATTTATTGCGACCTTTTGAACTCTTCGCACGAAGACATGAGCTATAGATATCAGGATCTCATTATTATATAAATACCTGACTGACTGATAAACCCATTTATTGATGCGTTTTCAAGTGAAGCCGATTCTGCAATGCAAGAGAAGTTCATTGCTTTAAGAAAACTACTTCAAATCGAAGCTCCTCTTCAAACAATTATACCATGATTTATTTCTGAAAGGTATCCAAAGCTGTGGGAAGCTATCAAACCTTTTCCATTGTTTTATCAACTTCATGTATGGCTAAACGTGGTTTTAGTGGAGTTACTCAGCTTCTTACTAAACAAAGTAACAGCCTGCAAATTGAAAAACGAGGAGATCTGAGATTACATCTAAGCAAAATGGAACCTAGAGTCAGAGCCTTAACTAGTAAGCACTAAAGTCAACCATTGCACTGAAAATCAATTCAGATAGGGTAAAAAAATGTTTCTTTTAGCATTTTCATCGATAATCTTTACTAGCTTAGGTACTGGGCGTTGTCCGGGTTCAAAAGTATCGTCGCAAATAAATACAGATGCATATTGTTTGAAATTCTTATATTGTAGCACATAAATATTTTTACTTGTTTATTATTATTATTATTATTTGTGGGGCGAAGGCAGATTCAGGAGAGTCGCGCACTCTCCCTATCATATATTATATAATATCATGTAATATACTTACAATGAGTAAAGGGTTGCACCGCACGCGCCCGGCAGTTTATATGCATGCGGGAATGACGGTTATTTATGAACGAACAACGTTGTGACCGCAGATACAGATCGAGCGTCTTATAGATACAGATCGATGCTCGATAAATCCTTGGTTCGCCCCAACCATGCTGTTTAAGTCTGATGTTATAATGCTAGAAAATATAAAGTGTGATCCTACCACACTGAGACCAGGATTTAAGTTGAGATCCTATGAAGATAGATTGAAGGAGTTGAGTATGCAATTGATGAGGAGCTAATCCACGTTTTAGTGCCTGTGGTAGGCAGACTTCCAATCCTCTCCTCCGAGGCGTCTCGCAAAAAAATAGACTAAACCAGGTATAGGAAGCCACACACACAAAAGTTGAGTTCTCGAGAGCGCGATACACAATGATGCAAACCGAACCTACTTTGGGGCAAAGTAGTTGCTCATGTATTTTAAAAATGATTTTAACATATTCACATTTCACCCTCATTTAGTGTTAATTCTGCAGAATTTTATTCCTTATAGATCCATTGTACACTACTCTTCTACTTATATTGTACACTACACTCCTTTAGAATCCATTATATACTACAACCTCCCCGTATAGATCCATTATACACTACTACACTTCTTCTTTTAGATCCATTATACAATGCTATCCTCATTATAGATCCATTGTACACTACTACCTCTTCCTTATAGCAAATATACTCGGCGTTGTCCAGGCATAAAAAACTATCTTGAACAAATTAAATTCTCTGCTTGAGTTAAATTACGCAAATAAAAATTGTTAGATGTGAAATATAAGGTTTATTTTAATTTTGAGTAATGGAGTAGTGTATTATGAAAGACTAACAAAGAACGATTTTTTACATTACAGAAGTGTGGCTGGGTGAGCAAGCAGATGGGAGGGCAGGCAAACGTGAGTATGTGGGTGGCAGCCACAGAATTTAAAGCGCACCTTAAGCAGATAGGCGCAAGTTTTAATTAAATATCTAAATTATTTGAGTCTCGGACATGCTGATAATAAATATTATCGCGTTTTCTAAACATTGAAGTCGCATAATTGGTCTGGCAAACCTTATATTTGCCACGGGCAATGTTGATGTTTTAATTTCAACTCATAGCCGCGATTACTTGAACCCCGTCCCCCCAAACTTAGAAAGGGTATAAATTCGAGCCTAACCTTACAACCAGGTGGCAGTACTTTTGTCAAACTTGAGTCACCTATGTTATTCTCCGGGTCAAGTTACCCGTAATGGTGACCATTGTTGGACTTCAATGTCGCTCTAAGTGGCCTTCTATAGCGGTCATATATATATACAGTGGCGGCAACAAAAAAAGTGACATCGAATATTGGCAACAGAAATCGATACACAAAATTGCTTTCACGATTTTACTTGCCAACAAGCCAATTAAAATGTGCGGAGCTTATGCCGCAAGTGGACGACTCTCCTGGGCTAAGACAACAGAACTGCGCTCTATTGGAACTCAGTATCTCGTTTGAGCTCGTACAGTGAGGTTTTAGTATATGGCACTCCAGCGTGCTGATTTCCTGCATTCGTGCCTACATTTGACGTGCTATAACTTCTGTGCAAGTGGATACAATGGGGTGGGAAAAGCTTTCTATGACAGAGAAAAGCCGTGTCTTGACCCTATTAGAGCAAGGAAAGTCTTTTATTGATGTAGCAGCAGATTTAGGAACCTCAAAAATTACGATTCATCGCCTAAAACGGGCAGCTGAGTTATTGCCACCAGGTACCATACCAAAGAGGAAGGAGGGCATTGGTGCAGCTCGGAAGACATCTCCAAGGACTGATAATATCCTAAGGCGTGAAGTGATGTCACACCCTTCTGTAACCTTCGCTTCAATCAAGAAAAAACAACCAGACCTCCTCCAGAACGTCGCCCTCAGGACCATCAGTCATCGCTTACAGAAGGACTTAGGCCTACCGGCTCGCCGCGCTGCCAAGAAGCCACTTCTTACCAAGGCTATGAAGATGAAAAGGCTCAATTTTTGCAAGACCTATAAACATCGGACAGCTGCCCATTGGAAGAAGGTCATGTTCAGTGATGAGAGCACCTTTAGGCTGGTCAGAGGAGAGTCAAAGATCGTGTGTCGTCCCAGCAATGTGTCTCGGTATGACCCGAAATATACCGTGAAAACTGTGAAGCACCCTGATAGTGTGATGGTGTAGGGTGCCTTTAGTGGAAACAAGGGCAGAGGAGGTCTGTACTTCCTTCCCAAGAATGTAACCATGAGGAGGACTAACTATCTCGAAGTTTTGAGGCAGCACATGCTGCCATTTTGAGAAATTCATCAGTGTGAATTTTTCATGCATGATGGTGCCCCTGCTCACAGGTCCCAGTTAGTAAAAAGGTTCTTCAATGATAATAATATTAGTGTTTTGGAGTGGCCTGGTAATTCCCCGGACCTAAATCCTATTGAGAATGCTTGGAATCTGATGAAATCTAAAGTTCAAGAGACAGCACTCGGCAGCATCAAGGACCTGATAGAATCACTGAAGAAGATCTGGGTTACGATCGACCCCACCTACTTCGCAAACCTCGCTGAATCAATGCCCAATCGACTCAGGATGGTCATCAAGTGCAAGGGCAACATGACCAAGTATTAACTTTCATGAAATATTCATAATAAAATATGTAAGTTACATTTTTCTGTTTCATTTTCCCCGAATTGTCACATGTCACTTTTTTTGTTGCCGCCACTGTATATATATATATATATATATATATATATATATATATATATATATATATATATATATATATATAAACAGACTTTCCGAAATATATATATATTTTCAGTACTAAATAAGTTTTATCTTGTTATGAAAGATAAATTCATTATAGAATTCGAAATTTAATTTGACAGGTGGGGCAAAGACAAAAATGTTTGCGTGCAAAGATGGGGCTAGTCCAAAAAAGGTTGAGAAACACTGTGTTAAGTGATTGTGAATCTGGTCGTGGAGTGATGTGCACTGATTTTCCGGTAAATATTCGTTTTTGTTGCCACTCAGGAAATGGTTAAAAACATGTTTTTTGCACTCATTTGATGCAAGATTAAAAGTAACTGGCTCTAATTTATTGCACAAAAGCATTAAAACAAATAAAACAACGTATCCTTAGGTCAGCGCGAGAATAAAAGATATAAATGCATAACTAGCTTAGGTTTTACTTTACTTTATTATGTATACACAACAAATGAAAGTGTAATAAAAAAAATCGTTTTATACCATTGCACACTGGGCCAGAGATAGCATAAAATTATTTTTTATACTTTTTTTAAATATTGAATTTAATTATTACAAATCATTTATTATTGCTTAAATATCAGATAGATTTTATTAAATTTAAACTCAAAGCTGTTTATTTTTGAATAATCTATTTTCTTTTGTTTCAGACATATAAGACTTGCTCATTTGTTTTAATAAAATTACAATCAAAGTAATTATAATTTATTAAATAAATCAATTGGAAGTTTTTAACAAATATCACGGAGCATGGCTGAAGCTAATTTTGGTAATTTATAAAAAGGTTTTAATAATTTACTAGGGTTCGAAGCAATATAAGTTCAAAATTTGATTAAATTTATTAAAGAAAAATGAATTTTGGTTCACTGACTGCATATTAAATGTCCCTGATAGTTTGCTAAATGACGAAATGGAGGTTGATGATGTAATTGAAGAAAGAAGTAGGCATGTAGGTAGACCATCACTTCCATTTAACTCTTTATGTTCACCATCCCGTAGACATAGGGTTCACAATTTAATGCAGTCTAGCTCAACCTCTAAAGAGCTTGCTTATGCAGCCCAAATGAAAATGAGGAAAGAAGGCCACCCACAAGAGGCTAAGCAATTCAAAAGCATACTTAAATTAAATAAAACTGTACCCCGTCCCTATTCATCACAGGAAGCTTTGGTCTTTCCTCTTCAGTCACTGCTTGACCATAGAGAAAAATGTATTTGCGAATACGTCATGAGAGATTCAATTCGACTAATTGAAAAAACTCTCAAATTAATTTCAACCTAGGGATTTGACGGGGCATCAGGACAAGTTCTTTACAAACAGTTCTTTACATCACCACCTGTGATGATAGTACCATTTTCATTGCTAGCCTAGCTTCTCTAAAGCTCTGCGATGAAGAAGGCAAATTAATCTCGTCAAATCTAAGTCCAAACGCAACACTATTTTGTCGTCCCATTAGTTATTTTTTAAAAAGAAACTAAATCACAACAAATACCTTATATTATGAGCTCAATAGTCAACATAATGACCTCGTTCCCACAAAAGAATCTATTGATGAAAATGTAACAATTAATGTGACTCATGAATTAAAATTAAGAATGATTGATGGTAAGGTTGTCAGCTGCATTTCAGATTCTAATTCTCTTCAAGTTTGCATGATTTGTGGGTCTTCATCAAAACACATGAATGATTTGAATTCTGTTTATTCTTATCCAATTAAGGAAACATCAATTCAGTATGGACTTTCCACTCTTCACTGCCTGATTAAATGCATTGCAATGTTTTTGAAAATGTAATATAGACTTGACTTCAAATCTTGGCAAGCAAGAGGAGAAAAAATGAAGAAGCAGGTAAATGAAAAGAAGAACTTTATTCAAGCCAAATTTAGGGAGTCTTTAGGTCTCCTTATTGACATGCCATTGCCTGGTGGAAGTGGAACATCAAATGATGGTATTACAGTCAAAACCTCTTTTGCAAAATGGGATGTATCTGCTAAAATTTTAAATATCAACCCAAATTTAATCTTCAGATTTTTAATAATATTAAGAACAATTTCATCCCATCATTTCATCAATCATGAAGCTTTTTCTAGCTATACTAAAGGAACAGTGAAACTTTATATTAAAGAATAATCGTGGTATCCTATGCCAAATGCAGTTCATGAACTGTTGGGTCATGGTTCTACGGTAGCAGCAAGCATGTGTTTGCCAATTGGAATGATGAGTGAAGAAGCTCAAGAAAGTAGAAATTAGGATTTTAAGCAATTTCGCAAACACCATACACGTCAATCTAGTAGACTTGCCTCAAATACCGATTTGTAACATTCGATCCTATCATATGTTCCACGAGAGCAAAAAAGAAAAAGAGCAAATGGGAAGATGTTGATACATACCCGAAGAAATGGTTGCTCTGTTGAATTTAGAGGATTAATAGCATATTTATTTTTTCTATGATACAAGAACGAGGGGCGGTCATTAAGTTTTGATTCAGATATAAGGAAACGAGATATGAGGAAAAGTGTTTTATTATTTTCAATATAACTACCCTCGACTTCAATACACTTGCGCCACTTGTCCCTGAGGCTTCGAATTCCTGACAACCAGAAATCTCCCGACTGCTGTTCAATCCACTCCTGGACGGCGAGCTGGACATCTTCATCGTCCCCAAACCGTCGTCCACGCAGTGCAGCCTTGAGCTGGCGGAATAAAAAGTAGTCGCTAAGGGCCAGATCTGGACTGTAGATGGGATGGTTGAGCTCCTCGAATCCGCACTCACGCAGGGGAGCTTGTGCAACTCTGGCCTTGTACATAGACAGGGGCATTGTCGTGGAGGAGCAGGACACCGCGTGTCAACCTGCCACGCCGCTTCTGACGGATGCACTTCTTCAACCCAGCCAGTTCCTCGGCGTAATATTGGCCTGTGATGGTCCTTCCACAAGGCGCATAGTCCACCATCAACACTCCCTCAGAATCCCAGAAGATGGTGGCCATGGTCTTCCCGGCTGAGGGTTGGGTTCGATACTTGATGGGGGTCGGAGAGCCCCTGTGCTTCCAGGCCATGCTTTCGAGCTTGGTCTCGGGATCCCAGTGATGGACCCACGTTTCATTACGTGTCACTATGCGTGACTCGAATCCCACTGGGTCTTGGTTGTAAAGGAGCAGCAGCTCCTCCGAACTTTGACGACGTTGAAGTCGATCATGGGGGGTGATGTTTCTAGGGACCCAACGGGCAGAGACCTTGGTCATGGCCAAATTGTCGTGGATGATGTTGATAACACTTCCATGTAATATTCCAAGTTCTCGCTCGATTTCTTCGACCTTAACCCGTCGATTTTCGAGGATCATCCTCTCCACACGGGCCACATTGTCCTCGTTGGTCACATCTGACGGTCGTCCTGGACGGGGGTCATCTTCAAGGGACTCACGACCATGGCGGAACTCCATATCCCAGTGAGCAATGGTTGCATAATAAGGGGCGGTGTTGGTGTACACTGGAATCATGCGTTCATGGATCTCTTTTACATTCTTGCCTTCCTTGGTCAAAAATTTGATCCCTGCGCGGTGCTCAACCTTCTCCATTGTTGAAAAATTTGTGACTGACGATCTGCGATCAGATACTGCTTCTTAAATAGACGTGGCAGGAGCGTGCAGTTTATACGTCCTGACTTGTCATAACTTGTCCTAACGCTCTCACAAACAGCCACCTCCCTTCCTCTGTTTTGCCCTACCGATTCGCAAAACTTATTGACCGCCCTTCGTAATATGTAAAATATATATTTTTCTTTTAGCTTTTTCCCATTTTATGTCAACATGTGATTAAGTTTGTTTCAATTTGATGTTTTTGAAATTACTCCAAGTAGAATTTTCAATTTTTAAAAATTTATTTAATTTTTTCCATATTTTCTTAATATCTGGCCCAGTGTGCATTGTCAAGTAACCAAGCTACCTTACTTTAGCAATTAGAATAGGAATAATAAAAGCTCGCCATACCGTCATCGTACACCAAATTTAGAAACATTGCATTTTTACGGGAAAAGAGAGATATGATAGAAATGCAGGCATTCTGATATTTTTTAGAGGTAAAAATATATATATATATATATATATATATATATATATATATATATATATATATATATATATATATATATATATATGAAAATTAGCCCACAGGAAAATGAAAAGATGAATCCAAGCACTTTCGAACTATATTTGCAAGTTCATTTTAAAGAAATAGCATGAAAATGGAGAAGAAAACCTTATATAGGTTACAAAAAGACGAAGGGAACGCCAATCATATAGTACAAACCAATGGAAAAAAAAACACAAAAACAAGACAGAAAAATATAAAAGAACAATAGGCAACTAATAACAGACATATGCATCCCTAAAACGATATACACACAACAACGCCATGTATATGCAAATTTTGTTGAAGACCACGGTGTATTTCGCCTTAGTTAATTTCTTTTGGCAACTTTCTATTTTTACCTAGAGAAAGAGAACAATACTCGACGACGACTAAGAGTAGTTAATTAACCGAAGCTAACCAGAGAGTAGCATATAGTCAATTATAACTAGGATAGGAATACGAAAGAATAGATAAAGAGATAGAAACCTACACCAGTTTTTAGTAAGAATATTTACTAATAACGGGTTGAACGCCTCATAAATACCAATACTACTTTATAATTTTATGACGCTAGCTATACTACCTAAAATGGACAGAGATAAGCCTGACCTCCAGGCAATTGGCATCTCTTTGCAAACCTCTTACTTCCTTCAGCCTTCAGCATCTATTCGTTTTTTACTATCAAATCACACACGTGACTCACAGTGATACGTGGGAGAGGGGTCACGATAAACTGTTATAGTTATAGTTAGATACAAGCGACATATCGTGGTTCTGATTCCACGTTAAGAGGTAGTTCCCATAACTAACTAAGTCCACTTTTGTCTCCTACCATTTAGTTCGCTGTCCTATCCTAAAACCTTCTTTTTCCTCTCACTCTATCTCTTAACCGCCGTACTCACAGTACTTGGAGCCTACTTTAGCTCTAGGCAATGTGACTATGGGGGTCTATAAAGGAGTACCAGGCCTCCCCCCTCCCTCCTTGGCCGCTCCATGATCGCCAAGGGGGGAGGGTCGGAAGAGCTGTTCTTTGTCTCCCACCTCTCTCTTCATTTCATTTCATCATTCTTTCATTCACTCTGATTCCGACTCCCCATTCATTGGTAAATGAGGAAAGAATATATCAAGACGCTCCGAAGATGATCGAATAAGATCGAAAGCTCAGCAATTTAGTTTTTTTTTTTACCAAACCCATTCATTTAAAAAAGAGCGGAATACAGGACAAGTGATCTACCATCTACAAGATGGACTAAAAAAGACAGTTAGAAGAATAGAAAGTTGTCAAAGGAAATTAATTAAGGAGAAATACACCATGGTCTTCAACAAAATTTGCATCCAAGAAAGACTGCTACCCATCTACACTAATATATATATATATATATATATATATATATATATATATATATATATATATATAACGGGTTTTTTAAAAGTCTTGTTACACTCGGCTTTTTTATCATTCAACAATTTTACGCGTGTGATAGAATAATTTCCTTCGAACAAACTTAGAGTGCTACTTTTTTAACACGTGTCATTAAAACGACTTTTCCATTATGTGCACATGTGTCGAGATGGAAGTCAAAAGAATTAAGATCTCTTCTCTACTGCGCGCCTGAGCCACAAAGTGTCTAACGTGGTCATGCGACTCAACGTCTGCAGAATGTCCTCCACATAGTCGCGGAGAGGCTCAAGAATGGGAGAACACCTCAAAGATCTACCTCCTTTAGGCAGACCTCAAGTTGTCAACCGTATGGCTGTGAGAAAGGTCTTAGAAAGTGCTCCGAAATTCAAAATGACTCTGCTCGCAAAGAAGAAGAACAACAACTCAGTGGCCACGCCTTCAATGGCCGTCAAACAGGAGGGCAGCGAGAGCTTGAGGGGCGTAGAAAGGCCTCTGCTCACCGAACGTAAGCGAGAACAAAGATGGTAGCACTGCCGTGGCCTTCTCAACGACTTGAACAATCATGGCAATCGAAATCTCATTTTTTATGTGAAAATAACTTCACCGTAGATCGGATGATCAGTTAACACAACGACCGCGTGGCAAGCTTCGACTAGGACGTCTCCGAGGTCCGCTACGTGCACAGGACCAACCTCCCTTCTTCCTTGATGATACTCGGCGTCGTGTCTTCGAATCGCTAAAAGAAGCAACCGTTATGGTTCGCAGCCGATTAGAGGGATATCTTGGCCAAGAAACTTATTTCTTAGGTGAGAAAGATGACGAAAAAGGCGGACTGCGTCGTTCATCCTGACAGTGGCTCCAGCCCACACGGCCATGCCCGTGCAAGAGTGGTTGTGACGAACATGAGCTTCTAGTCGAAAGAATTTGGACCGACGCAGTCACCCTACCTCAATCCCCTCGACTACACCGTTTGGGCCCATGTCGAGGGCAATACCTGCAAGGTTCGGAACAGCAACGTCGACGAGCTTAAGTTAAATCAATAAAAACTTGTCTAACTGCATCAAAACCATCATTATGTCCTTTTCTGAGATCGCCGTAACGAGTGGAATAAGACTTTTGCCTTAACGTACAGTTACGCGCATATCTATTGGCAACACATCTCAAATTTGTATACGTTATTAGTTCGAAATGTACATATTTACATTATATTTAATATTAGCCAAAAACAATATATTATAATGTATAAATGATAATAAAACAAATTATTAACATTAAACACAGTGTTTATTAGAACAAGGTCTGCTGACCAAAAAGTCGCGTGCCCTCACTTATTCTGATTCAATAATTCCCGGAGTAACCACCATGAGAGAACCTTGGCAATTCTATCATTCAAAATAGAATGTGAACACCTTAAGTGTTTCAAATTAGGTTAGAATCGGCTTAATAGTTATGATATTATAGCCAAAAACAAAATAATTTCCGGGCTAACCTTGGAAGGACTTTGGCAATCATATTATTGGAAAGATAATGTAGAACAATATAAGATTTTCAAACTTCGTTAGAATCAGCCGAATAGTTTTGATGTTATTTCCCCCCCTCAAAAAAAAATCCTTCTCTGGTTGCTTTTTAATGGAATTTTAAGATGTGGTTGGTATTTTTAATGTCACTTCATAAATTCAATCCTTTCCATCTTGAACATCAGCTATTTGTTCTTCATTTTCTTCAGGAGATAAATTTTTTTCCCTTGATGGCATTGAAACATTGGCTTACTTATAGGTAGCAACTCTTCTTCCTTCACCTTCTTGTTGCTTTTAATTATTGACTTATCTATTTCACTCAAGTTAATCTCGAAACCAAACCTGATGTGGTCCAAAAGAAATAATCATTTCTCTCCGACCTTTAATGAAAGCAAGTTCCTTCAAAGAGACTTTCATCGCCATAGGGGATTTAAATTAATTTTAGTTTTGTTTTTGCCACCAGAGCAGCCAAATTCACAGCAAATAACAATTTTACACTTGCGCCTGAAGAATATCAACAGGTTGTCTAGTTTTGTAATGAAAGTGTCTTAGGCCTGTAGCTCTCCTCTTCCAAGGGATATGTTTTTTGCCTGCTCCCAGTTCTTTTGGATCTGTTTAAGATTGTGACTCTTGAACTTACAACGGGGGCTAGAAAAAAACTGTTCCTTCGTTCTCACTTCTCAATTACTTTAAGGTAAATATCCTTTTCAAGATTGTCTGCTTGGTAGTTTCTCACATCCACATTTCAGAACGTCAAGCATAGTTTGGAATTTAGATGGCAACAACTCAGCTATTTTCAATTTAGGTGTTCAAATGTGTGAATGTCACCAGTCTTGTCCTAATTTTAAAAGCAATTGTAGGTCAAATCCCACTGGTAGGATGGTAGTACAGAAGGCCAAGTAATCTTCAGCACACTGATCAATATGTTTCAAACGGTGAAATAAGGAAAAATAAGTAGCTAACCAAGTAGAACTAAAATTATCATCATCATCATCACTAACTCGATAATTAAAGAACGGGATTTTGGGGAGTATTTGAATAATAATTTCATCTTAGTTTGGTTGTGACTTAAGTATATTTTAAATTTTTATTAAGGTAATTTCTAAGAATTTATTTAGAGTTTGAAAAAAACAAAATAGTTTAGTTTAGAAAAAATAAATATGATTATCCAATGCTTTATAATGTTTTAAAAGAAAATGAATTACAATTGGTCAAGTTTAGAAAATTTATTAAAATTTAAGTAAGGCTGCTCTTTTATTTTATCTATAACTATATATTAACAACTTGTTTTTTTTTTAAAGGGGGGAAATTTAGTTTAGAGTTCTTTTTTTAAATTATTATAATTGGCGAAGTTCAGAAAATTTATAAAAATTTAAGCATGGCTGCTTTTTTTTAAGATTTTAAATTTTAATCCTAGTAGCGAAGCGCAAGCTCCCCCAGTAAAGGAAAGTGGCGAAGCCATTGCCTGGTATTTATAAAAACAAAACAAACAACTTTAGAATTCATAAGTAGGGCTTCAAATTTGAGCCCCCCTCATTTATGTAATTAGAACCTTAAAAAGATTGACACACATTAATAGCACAGTATTCCATAGTACAGCATAATATACCATAGCAGATTAGAGCATAGTATATTATTGTATATCATAGTATAGCATATCACAGCATTGCATAATATAGCACATCATAGTATGACATAACATAGTATAACATAGCATAGTATAGCATATCACACAATAGTATAGCATAGCATAGTCTAGCCTAACCTAAAATAGCATAGTATAGCCACATACTTAAGCATAGCATAGTAGAGAATAGCGTAGCCTAGCCTAGCATAGTAGAGAATAACCTAGCCTATCATAGTGTAGTAATGTCTAGCATAGCAAAGCCTAGTATAGCCTAAAATAGCCTAGCCTAAACTTGCTTAGTAAGCATAGCATATCATAGCTAAGCATAGCAAAGTATAACCTACCCTGCTTTAGTCTAGTATAGCCAAGCCTAGTCAAACATAGGATAGACTAGCCTAAAAGGGAATAGACTAGCTGTGCTGGGCCTAACCTAGCCTAGCTTGGCATAATCTAGCTAGCCTAGTATAACCTAGCATAGTATAGCCTACTTTATCCTACCTTAGCTTAGTATACCCTAGCCTATTGTATCCTAGTATACCCTATCCTAGTTTAACCTAGCATATTATAGTATAGCCTAGCTTAGCCTAGCATAGCTTAGTATAGCCTTGACTAGCGTAGCATTGCCTAGCGTAGCCTAGCTTACTATAGACTATCCTAGGGGTCTCCAAACTACGGCCCGCGAGCCAGATCCGGCCCCCGAGGTCAGTTCATCCGGCCCACCGCAGCACTGTGCCACAAATGAGCTAAAATATAATTATGTGCATATAACTTTGCATAAAATTATTATTTTTCTTAAAATTTTTGGGTAGAATATTCAATCTGTAAAATTCTAAACACTTATAGGTATTATTGCTTTCCTCCCTAAATTTATCCCTCCTCCTACCTCTACTCCTTTATCACTCCACCTAATTTCCCCCCCCCCCCTCTGGCTGGTAGAAAAATTTAGAATACTGCTTTCATTACCAGGGATATTCTTACTATAGGTCAGAGAAATAATTAGCATTTTTATTTACCCCTTTGATCGTTTCTACAGGGCTATTAAACTGAGATTGTGATTAATTTTTAGGAAAAAGATTATCAATTCAGTGTTGAAAT
This sequence comes from Ceratothoa steindachneri, assembly GCA_963969495.1. Taxonomy (NCBI): domain Eukaryota; kingdom Metazoa; phylum Arthropoda; class Malacostraca; order Isopoda; family Cymothoidae; genus Ceratothoa; species Ceratothoa steindachneri. Next base: position 127,528,676 of record OZ018319.1, on the reverse strand, counting down.
TTAATTAACTTTAAGTCCCTCAAGGTGAGTTTGATTTTTCATATTGTACACTTATAGGTATATTGGACTCTGATTCTTTTTCTCTTAATTAAGTAGTGTAGGTACTCTTATATGCATGCTTTTTGTTGTTTTTTTCTTTTGTTATTAATTATGATTTAATTTTTATTTTATTTTAAAGGGTTGTTTTTTTATTAGCTTTAATTTTTAAATATAAACTTCTTTACACATATTTACTTGACGTTATAAATATCTTTTAAAAGGAAGTAATTCTCAAGCTTTTTTTATACCCAGTAAAATTTAATGCTCACAAGATAATGCTTTGAAGATAAAACATGCATTTAAAATATTTTGATCAATATAAAACTTAATTTTGACTTGTCAAATTTATCGGGTGGCGTAAAAAGGTTTCAAAATTTAAACTTTATTAACTCAGTTAATTTGAATGACTATCACTTTATATTTGGTACGCATTAATCATTCATTCTTAATAAGTTCACAAAATTTCATTAATTTTTAACAAATATTTTGACTACAATTAATAGTTCAAAAACATGAGTCGAAAATTTGATTGCCGCTTCAATCCTTCTAGGTAAGAACAGACATAAGTACGCCATGTAAAATATTTTTATTTACGCTGTAAATCAAAATATTTTATATGAAAATTCTAAATAACTGTATCATTTTCAGATCCTGTTGTCTTTCCCCATCGTTATGGCTATTAGAAAAAGAAAAGTGGATACTGAGTGTCGCCTTTTCAATGAAGAATGGGAAGAAAAGTACTTTTTTGTGTAAACAAACAACTAGAAGGCTAGTTGCATAATATGCAAAGAAAATGTTGCCGTTTTGAAAGAGTACAATCTTCGGCGTCACTATGAAACAAAACATCTGTCAACATATTCGAAGTTTTCTGGAAAGGTGCGTTCTGAGAAATTTGAGTTCATGAAACATAGTTCAGATTCTCAAAAAAAGTCTGTCTTCATAAGAGTGTTTGCTGAAAATGAATCTGTCACTCGAACAAGCTACAAAATAGTGCATAAGATGGCAGAGCGAGGAAAACCTTTGACTGAGGGAACTTAATCAAAGAGTGTATGATGGAAGCAGCAAAAGACTTGTGTCCTGAGAAAGCCAATATGTTTGTAAGTATCAGCCTTTCAGCAATTTCTGTTATGCGAAGTGTGATAGAACGGGTTAAGGCCGCTTAATTTCAACCACTATCACATGTTATTTAAAACCACGATGCTACCCACGTGCATCTTCGCTTTGAAGCCGGGCGCCTTATCGCAGCCACCTGAGTCAATGTTTAAACAAGGAGGTTTATCTTCCTCCGTCGCCCCATGCACCAACCTCGCCAGATTGAGTTAGGCTTATATGCAGATAAGGTATTGTTCTCAGGCTCGGCTATGCATTCCCTCGAAGCCCCCACTCCATTTTCCCCCACGCCAAGGGGATGTCCCGACTATTTATTTGGAAACTTTACCACTAAGATCAGATTAGAGATCCAGATTTTCTTCGCGAGACATCACTACGGTCCAGTCTCACCTTGTGCACCAAAGGGCCCTCGACCTCGAGATCCACCATCACTTGTCCAGAAGAAGGACAATATCCCTTGAGTGCCAAGGTTCGAGCCTTCGTGACGCCAAGTCCACTAGGCTTCCCCTGTTGTTCAGAAAAAGAACAACGTTAGAACAGCTATTGTTCTTTAGAGCCCGTTGACAAGAAACAGTTCTCACCCCCCCCCCCCGTGTTGTTCAGAAAAGAAAAACGTAGAACAACCAATGTTCTTCCAGCCCGTTCGCCAAGAAACGGTTCTCACCCTTGCCCCTTGTTGTTCAGAAGAGAACAACTTAAAACAGCCATTGTTCTTCAAGCCCGTTCGTCAAGAAACGGTTCTCATTCCTAAGACGCCACGTCAGGATCATTTAATATTCCCCCCTTCGGCTGGAACTCGCCAGCGGACCGAAAATTCCTTCACGTCGCCTTCCTTTGCACAACAAGTGTAATTACGTAAGCTGAACGTTACCTTTGAGTATTTAACCCTTTTGTCAACCCTATCCTGTGCTTTAAATGGTTTAGCAAACCATCCCATCCCTTTAACTTTATATTTGTTTTACCTTTTTAAATCTATCTTAATCCTCGGATTAGCTAGATTCCTCGCGACCCTTCCATTCCCTGTTTAGGTCAATATTTTCCGTTTTGTGTGTTATTGATAGTTTTTATTAATAAAACTCTATTTTATTAATGATAGCAATATTATTATCCTTGAGCTCAATTCCACCTCTTAAGCATATCGAAGATACATAATATCAGTCAACCCAGACATCCACGCACTCTAAAGATAATTAAATAAGTTCCCTCAACGAATAGTTATATATGGTATATCGTCTAAAGTCCATTCTACGACATATATATATATATATATATATATATATATATATATATATATATATATATATATATATATATATATATATATACTATTTAAATTTGGTATCAAGTGTGTAAGGTTTAACGCTATATCTTTGCAAACACTGGTCTCAGTCGAGTAAAGTATAGTGTTATTCGTTATAATAATAGAGTATAGTAGTTCCCTTTTGTTTTAACGATTGCTATCCCCCTTTTTTTAAAACTTAAGAAGCTGGAGTAGCTCAAGGAACTGTTATAATAATTTGTTTGTGTTTTTTTTTGTGTGATTTTAGTCAGTGGTTATTTAGATCCTAGAAACCAAGTACGAATAGGTCAGTGCCCATATTTAGGTAGGCAAATTTCTCTAGAAGGCATAATTCTTGTTGCAAGGAATTTTAGTTGGTTGACTATTGCGCCCCCAAGTGCAAAGATGACTCAGTTCGAAATCTTTAAAGCGCAAGGAGAAACCTTGGGACTTTCCGGAAAAGAACTAATTGAGTACGTTCAAGAGGAGCAAAGAAAAGAACGAGAAGAAACAGAAAGAGAAAGAGAAAGAGAAATCCAACGAGAAGAAAGAGAAAGAGAAATCCAACGAGAAGAAAAAGAAAGAGAAAGAGAGGAACGGAAAAGACAAGCTGAGCTTCACCATCAGATTGAATTAGCTCGTGTTGAAGCAGAAATACAGTCAGCCAGTTCACGTTCAGAAGCCCCCCCCCCCTAATCTCCCACTAAAGCTCCCAAATTTCTGGGACGGAGAGGATTTCGGAGCATTTTGAGCCCACTTTGAAAAGATCCTCGAAATCAATAACATGGATCTGGAGGCTGAAGGTGTAGTCAAATTACTTCCCTTGTTATATTGTAAATTGCGCGAAATTTTTATATCTTTACCATCTGAGTGTACAATTAACTACAGCACCTCAAAAGCTGAGTTATTGGCCGCTCATAATATGACTCCCGATTTCTACCACCAAGAATTTCGAGGAGGTCGTATTAAACCCGGACAGACGTTCCGTCAATTCGGATACATTCTTCAGAGGAATTTTAAATTTTGATTAGAATCCTCAAAGGGTGATCCTAACTACGAGTCCTTAACAGACTTCGTGTTGCGAGATCAATTTTTGGCGTCTCTCCCGACGGAGATCTGCGCGTTCGTCAAGGATCGTCGGTGCCAGACCTTTAAAGAATGTACCGAAGAAGCGGATGTCTATGCCGCAAGCCATAATCTATACCCAAAGGAGAATCGAACTTCTTACCAACCCCCCAACCAGGAAAGAAGGAAGGATTCGCGCCCCTTCCCAGGAAAGCTGACGAAGTTTCCGGGCCCCGTAAAACCCCAAAACTTCTTTCCCCAAAGCCAACAACGGGACTCCAAACCTCCCGTTAAGATTTCTCCTCCATCTCTCTTCCCGAAGCGACCAATCATATGCTTCACCTGTGGTGTAGAAAACCACATGAGCTGGAATTGCCCCCAAAATTTGAGGCTCAAAAGCAGACCAACCCACCAAGTTCACCTGATTAATGCCACCCCGGCTTCCCCGGTGGTGCAGACCCAAGCAGCAACTTCTCCCCCTCCATCAGGCCACCAGATAAATTTTATTTTTGACAAAAGTTCACCGGGAACTTTGAAATTTGAGGAGGGCAGTGTGAACGGCTGCCGAGTATCGACTCTCGTCAGGGACACAGGATGCACGTATTTCATCGTGTCCGACGAGCTCCTCCCCCCAGTGGACCCTAACCTAAAAAATAATTGGCGGTGGTACATGACTACCCTGGGCGGGCGAACCGATTCCCCGTCGTTAGATGTTACCTGCAGTGTCAATATTATGATGGCTGGGCTGAAGTCATTTCAGGACCCATAAAATTCTTTTTTGTACTTATAGGACAGAGCCCTCAAGTAAGCTCTGACCCTGTGTCCCAGGCCACCAGGTAAATTTTATTTTTGACAAAAGTTCACCGGGAACTTTGAAATTTGAGGAGGGCAGCGTGAACGGCTGCCGAGTATCGACTCTCGTCAGGGACACAGGATGCACATGTTTCATCGTGTCCGACGAGCTCCTCCCCCCAGTGGACCCTAACCTAAAAAAAAATTGGCGGTGGTACATGACTACCCTGGGCGGGCGAACCGATTCCCCGTCGTTAGATGTTACCTGCAGTGTCAATATTATGATGGCTGGGCTGAAGTCATTTCAGGACCCATAAAATTCTGTTCTATACTTATAGGACAGAGACCTCAAGTAAGCTCTGAACCTGTGTCCCAGGCCGCCCTTACTCGAGGTCGAGCTAAGAAGGAAGCCCAGGAGTCCGTCCTCCTCAGAACCCCGATACCGTCCGAATTCTCGGAGATCCTTACCAGGACTTTAGGACGGCACAAAAGGAGTGTGAAACACTAACACCCTTATGAGATAAGGCCCAAAACCAGGACACGGAGACTGTCCGTGGACCCAAAGTCATCAGGTACCTGGAGCAAGGTGGCTTACTTTATCGATCCGCCGAGGACAGTAATAACGCTGTTACTACTGTCCTATGCCTTCCACGATCCCATGTCCCTATAGTGCTCAAAGTGGCTCATGACAGCATTTTTTCCGGTCATTTTAGTCACACTAGAACGGGCCAGCGCATTTTAAAATATTTTTATTGGCCGGGTGCTGCAGCTGACATCTTAAAGCATTGTCGATCGTGCGATGTGTGTCAGAAGACGTCCGCTAAGGGGCGGGTCAAACCTGCTCCCTTACAAAGGGGACCAGTCATTACTGAACCCTTCTCCAGAGTGGCCATCGACCTCGTTGGCCCTATCTACCCCCCTTCGAGCGAAGGGCACAGCTACATTTTCACCTTGGTAGACTTTGCTACCCGTTTTCCCGAGGCTGTCCCCCTTCGCCGAATCGACAGTATTCCTTGCGCTGAGGCCCTCATTTCCATCTTTTCAAGGGTAGGCGTCCCCAAGGAAATTCTCTCCGATAGAGGCCGACAATTCACCTCTAAGTTGATGGAGTACGTAGGCAGGCTGCTCATGGTAAAGCCCCTTTTTACCACCCCCTTCCGGCCACAGACAAACGGGATGTGTGAGAAATTAAATGGAAATTTAAAATCCATTATTAAGAAGATCTGTGCTGAGCAGCCCCACGAATGGCACCGATATCGCCCGGTCGCCCTATTCGCCTATCGGAAAATTCCCCACCGTACATTAGGCTTCGCCCCGTTCGAGCTCCTTTATGGACGTAATGTACGCGGGCCACTCAGTATTTTAAAGGAGTTGTTAATCAAGCCCCAACTGGATCAAGAACTCCAGTCATCTTACGCCTATGTCTTGGACCTACGCCAGAGGCTCGAGAAATGCGCAAACATCGCCTATGAAAATGCCGATGTCAATTTGGAGAAATACAAAACCTATTTTGATGTAAGGTCCGAAGATCGTAAATTTAAGCCCGGTGATGAAGTACTCCTGCTCCTTCCCACAGCCAGTAATAAATTACTGAGCCAATGGAAAGGTCCGTACTTGGTCTGCGAGGTACGAGGACCGGTAGATTACCTCACTGGTACCCCAGCAGGCGATAAGCTCTATCACGTCAACTTATTGAAAAAGTACCACCGACGTGCCCATGGAGATACCTTCGTAGCACTGGACGAAACATCGGCGCTTGAAGAAGATTACCCCGCGGAGTCCCTCAATGTAATACAGACAGTGTGCATCCAACCTGATGCCGATTACCCTCTTCCTTCCCTACCAGGCGAGCCTTTTGAACCCTCTGACCTAGATATCGACGCGCAGCTGACACCACATCAAAAGAGTCAGCTACAAGAACTATTATGTCAGTTCGACGACGTTATTTCAGAGAAGCCTACGTGCGCTACTAGTTTCGAGCATGATATTAAATTAACAACCTTAGAACCCGTCCGTTCAAAACCCTATCCCATGCCGATTCATTTACGCCAAGCCTTTAACGCCGAAGTTGATAATTTAATTAGTTTAGACATAATAGAACCTTCCACCTCTAGTTATTGTTCCCCAATCGTCATGGTCAAGAAACCTGATGGCTCTTATCGGATGTGCATCGACTTCCGGAAGTTAAATTCGGTAACTGTGTTCGACGCCGAGCCCATCCCGTTGGTAGACCAAAACCTCCACCTTTTTGAAAACGCCAAGTTCATCTCAGAACTCAATTTGTGAAAGGCATCTTATAAAATCTCCCTCCGGCCTGAGGTGAAAGCATATACCGCCTTTGCAACGGAGAAAGGCCTTATGCAATTCAAGCGCCTTCCTTTTGGCCTCGTCACTGCTTGTATCAACTATAACCGTCTCATGAGAAGGTTGTTAGATGGACTTCCGAATGTATCCTTTTACTTCGATAATGTCTACGTCACTACTCGCGAATGGAGTCACCATTTAACCACCCTATTAGCTCTCTTCGAGCGACTGCGCGAAAATGGCCTCACCATTGGCCCCAGCAAATGCCATTTTGACCACGAAACCATAAGATACTTGGGTTTCAAAATAGGACAAAGCCAGTTGGGTCCCCAAGAGGACAAGATTAAGGCAATCGCCGACATGCCCCTCCCGATTACAAAGAAGCAATTGAGATCGTTCCTAGAATCAGCTTCTTACTATCGGCGATTTGTTCCGAATTTTGCTGCAATTTCGGCGCCCCTCAGCTCTCTTTTAAAAAAGAATTCACCCAATCGTCTACGTTGGAATGATGTCGCTGTTTTCAATTTTAATCAGCTCAAGAGTAAGCTCATTTCTGCCCCGATTTTAAAGTTGCCCAACCCGGAAAAATCCTTTGGGATTAAGACCGACGCGAGCAACGAGGGCATTGGAGGTGTACTCCTTCAATACGAGGATGACGGAACGAGTCATCCAGTTGCATATGCTAGTCGCCAATTATTACCACGCAAAAAGAGATATGCCACTATAGAGAAGGAAGCTCTATCAATTATCTGGGTTATAGACAAATTCGAAATGTACTTGATAGGAAAAGAATTTCAGATAGGAACCGACAACCGTCCGTTAGCCTATATTAGGAATGTGCGACACTCCAACGGCCGAATCATGCGCTGGAGTTTACTCTTGCAAGAGTATCAATTTAAAATAAATTATATAAAAGGTTCCGATAACCAGGTCGCTGACGCACTCAGTAGAAATGCGTTACCGAATAGCGTAGAGTAATTGTATTCGTAGGATTAGGATCTCCATGTATGTATATACCGTTTTGTACGACTTAGATTAGATTCTCTTGTAATATAATTAGTTAATGTATATGTCTGAATTTTGTAACGCTCAATGTTTATTTTTTTTGTATGTATATATATTTGTACCCATTAAATTACGTATAAATTATTTTTTCCCATATGTACAAATTTTATATCATTTCATTGTCCCATGCCCCTTTTTTTTATTAAGTTTGTATTAAAGGTTATTTTCCCCTGTAATCAAAAGATCAAAATAATCATATGTATGGAGGTAATACTAGTTAGGTGCATGAAGGTACGGTTGGTACAAGAAAACGAGTTCCCCACAACGGAGCTCTATCGTTGTCCCTTCTCTCTTTTTTTCGAAGTCACAACTTCCTCCGGAATGGAGGGGTGCGATAGAACGGGTTGAGGCCGCTTAATTTTCAACCACTATCACATGTTATTTAAAACCACGATGCTACCCACGTGTATCTTCGCTTTGAAGCCGGGCGCCTTATCGCAGCCACCCGAGTCAATGTTTAAACAAGGAGGTTTATCTTCCTCCGTCGCCCCATGCACCAACCTCTCCAGATTGAGTTAGGCTTATATGCAGATAAGGTATTGTTCTCAGGCTCGGCTATGCATTCCCCCGAAGCCCCCACTCCCTTGTCCCCCACGCCAAGGGGATGTCCCGACTATTTATTTGGAAACTTTACCACTAAGATCAGATTAGAGATCCAGATTTTCTTCGCGAGACATCACTACGGTCCAGTCTCACCTTGTGCACCAAAGGGCCCTCGACCTCGAGATCCACCATCACTTGTCCAGAAGAAGGACAATATCCCTTGAGTGCCAAGGTTCGAGCCTTCGTGACGCCAAGTCCACTAGGCTTCCCCTGTTGTTCAGAAAAAGAACAACGTTAGAACAGCCATTGTTCTTTTGAGCCCGTTGACAAGAAACGGTTCTCACCCCCCTGCCTGTTGTTCAGAAGAGAACAACGTAGAACAACCAATGTTCTTCCAGCCCGTTCGCCAAGAAACGGTTCTCACTCTTCCATCTTGTTGTTTAGAAGAGAACAACATTAGAACAGCCATTGTTCTTCCAGCCCGTTCGCCAAGAAACGGTTCTCACCCTTCGCACTTGTTGTTCAGAAGAGAACAACGTAGAACAGCCATTGTTCTTCAAGCCCGTTCGTCAAGAAACGGTTCTCATTCCCAAGAGGCCACGTCAGGATCATTTAATATTCCCCCCTTCGGCTGGAACTCGCCAGCGGACCGAAAATTCCTTCACGTCACCTTCCTCTGCACAACAAGTGTAATTACGTAAGCTGAACGTTACCTTTGAGTATTTAACCCTTTTGTCAACCCTATCCTGTGCTTTAAATGGTTTAGCGAACCATCCCATCCCTTTAACTTTATATTTGTTTTACCTTTTTAAATCTATCTTAATCCTCGGATTAGCTAGATTCCCCACGACCTTTCCATTCCCTGTTTAGGTCAATATTTTCCGTTTTGTGTGTTATTGATAGTTTTTATTAATAAAACTCCATTTTATTAATAATAGCCATATTATTATCCTTGAGCTTAATTCCACTTCTTAAGCATATCGAAGATACATAATATCAGTCAACCCAGACATCCACGCACTCTAAAGATAATTAAATAAGTTCCCTCAACGAATAGTTATATATGGTATATCGTCGAGAGTCCATTCTACGACACGGAGAACAGAAGAACTTGGAGATAACATAGTGTGACAGATACACGAGAAAGCTAGGAACTTCTTGTTGTATTCTCTAGCGCTGGATGTGTCTACTGATCTGTTAAGTACGCCACAACTTCTCGTGTTCATTTGTGGTGTTAATTCGGACTTTCAGATCAGAGCAGAGTTGGTATCTGTTTGCAGCATGCACGGAATAACAACTGGAGAAGACATTTTCATGGAAGTGGAGAAAACTTTGTAAGACTGTTTCCTTCAATTAAATTACCTTCGATGTGTTACAGCTGATGGATGAAAAAACATAGCTGGTGTGAGGAAGGGTCTGGTGGGGCAGATTAAGACCAAGTTGGAAGGTCTACAACTCCCGGGTGCTCTGTTTATACACTGCATTATACATCAGAAAGCACCCTGTGGGAAAAACTAATATATTTCTTGCGTACTGAAACCAGTCTGTGGAGGTATCCTCTTAGAATAATATTATTTCCCCACCTCCTAAGATATTACTTCGGGAGAGAAAGCGAGCCGTTACTCCCCCCCTTCCTTCCGATCTCACTTTTTTTAGACTCACCGCCAGGTCTCCGCGAAATTCCTGCCGAGGCATGACGCTGAAATTGGGGCTACCTCCCGGCCGTCTCAATCTCCCCCCCCCCTCTGGTTCGGGAGATTACTTTGTAGGATTCGCCGTAAACCGCTTTTATGGCTCCCACCGCTGGTCACCCGTCTGGCCCGCTGATCCCTCCCTTTGACACTTCACTGCAAGGAGACGCTTGGGTTGTCTTGGCCGATATCGAAGGTTATTGAAGGTCTCAATCTCTCTCCCTGTTCTGGAGAACTCCAGGTATATATGCACCCGCTCCAGGATTACATTACAGACAGATTTGGTTAGACGAGACTTCCCCGAAAGGAGTGCAAATCAACGAGCACTCTCCCGAGAATTGAGAGTAGTGACGGTCGCAAGCCACGGAAGAGCTGGACATCACACCCGTATCTTTGGTCAGGGAGAAGAGTCTAGTGAGGCAACGTCAGCCTTTCTCATTTGCCTTCGGATCAAGGATTGGGGAAGCCGTCATCCGAAGTTCTTCTGGTGACCTCTTAAAGACAAGAGGCCCGTTAGCTCGCTCAAGTCGAGTGTGGAGAAGTCATCTCCACCCCCCACCCTTCGAAGTTCGTTCGGTGACCTTCTGAGGACCAGAGGCACGCATCTCGCAAACACGAGTTCGAGAAAGTAGCCCCACTCGCTGCTGGTTTTTATGGCTACCACCCGTGAGTAATCAAGGTAACTAAGACCTCCCCCAATTTTGCCCCACCTTACTCTCGAGTTTAAAAGGAACTAAATCACTCACTACCTTAAATCTCCCATTATAACCATTCAATAACCCAAATTATCTAATTAGTAGTCGGAACCTAATTCCGTCTTATTCCTGTACCCATTTCTATATATCCATATTTATTTTTGTGTCTTTTATTTAGTGTGTATTAAAATCTATTTTTGTCATTGTGTTTGTTATATTCCTTGGTCACGCCGCTACCGCTATCTATTCAAATCGCACTCTTAGAACAATAACAGTTGTCGCCTTGCTTGGCCTACCTTAGAGCCTGTGTGCGCATATTCCCGTACACTTGGCTATACTACGACACAGTCTTTTCTGCAGTGAACTTCATTCGGCGTCATACACTTCATCACCGGCAGTTCCCAGCTTTTCTTCAAGAAATTGATTCTGATTTCTGTGACTTACCTTATCGCGCAAGAGTGAGGTGGTTCAGCTGCGGTAAAGTCCTGTTTCGTTTTTATAAGCTCCAAAGGGAAATAGATATTTTTCTCACCGAAAAGGATAGAGATGATCCATTTTTGTCAGATCCTAGCTGGCTGTCAAAGTTGTCATCTTTGATTGCCATCACATCCCACATGAATGAATTGAACTTGAAAACTTCAGGAAAAGGATAACCTTATCTGTGATCACTACAGAATCATCAAAGGATTTTTGAGGAAGCTATCATTGTTTGAAGCAAAACTGGGAATCACAGAAGCTGTCAACCACTAGTTTCCGAAGAAGATTATTCATGATTTAAATAAGCATATTTTGGAAGATTTTCAGATCTCTCCAGAATCCGTTTGATTGCAACCTTGATGACGTGCCAGTCAAACTACCATTAGAGCTCATCGATTTGCAAGCAAATGATTTGTTGAAAGAGAAATACAGATAAGGAAAACTTGTTGAATTTTATCGCTCCTTACTTACCCAATGATAAGTTTTCAAAGTTCAAGAGATTTGCCTATAGTATGGCATCAATGTTTGGAACAACTTATGTCTGTGAGCAAACCTTTTAAAAAATGAAGGATGTGAAGTCAGCACTTCAAACGAGGCTGACTGATGAACATTTGAAAGTGATTCTCTTGATTGGATGCAGCAATTACAAACCAAATATTGATGATATCTTTAAAGCTAGACGCCAGTTTTACAAATCTCACTAACCTTTTTTGCTGATTAGTTTTTGAGACTTGGATATGTGCTAACGACGTCTTCTTTGATAACTTTTTGGTAAATAAATATGTTTGTTGTCCTTATTTTATGTGTATTTTGCATTTTCTGTATTGGTCAATAAATATGTTGGTTGTCCTGATTTTTTGTGTATTCACTATATTGTATTGAACAAAATGGTTATGCGGCCCGCGCTCGTCATTCTCTTAGTTATCTGGCCCACTGTGAAAAAGGTTTGGCGACCCCTGATCTAGACTAGAATAACTTTGCATAGCTTAGCCTATTATAGGCTTGGTTAGATAGCCTATCGTAGCCTAACATAGTATTACCTAGCATAGTCTAACATAGCCTAGCATAGCAGAACTTAGCCCTCCATAGCCTATTATACTTTAGCCTACTCTAGCATAACATAATATAGCCCTGTCTAGCCTAGTATAGCTTATCATAGCTTAGCATAGCCTAGCATAGTATAACCTAGCATAGCATTAATGATCCTAGACAAGTATAGCCTATACTATCATATTATACCCTAGTCAAGCATAGCTTAGTATTGTCTAGACTATCATACTATATGCTATCATAGCATAGCATTTTATAGCCTAAATTAGCATAGTATATCTTACCCTTGTACATTATATCTTAGCATAGCTTAGCATAGTATAGCCTATTTTAGGCTTCCCTAGCGGGTTATAGCATATTATAGCCTAGTCTAGTCTAGCAGAGTATTGGCCGAATAGTTATGATGTTATTGTCAAAACTAAGTAATTCCCAGGCTATCCTTGGGAGGACTCTGGCAATTATATTAATCGAATAGAAATGATGTTATTGCCAAAACAAAATAATTCTCGGACGCACCTTGGGAGGACCTTGGAAATTTTAGCATTCGAAAGGGAATGCAAAACACTATAAAGGTTTCAAATTTCGTTAGAATCGGCTGAATAGTCATGATGTTATTGCCAAGACAAAATAATTTCCGGGCTAACCTTGGGAGGGACTTTGCCAATTATAGCATTCGAAAGAGAATGTAAAACAACATAAGGTTTTCAAATTTCGTTAGAATCGACCAAATATGTTATGATGTTATTTCAAAAACAAAATAATTCCCGGACTATCCTTTGGAGGAACTTGACAAGGTTCGCACGCAACTAAAAACACAAGAAGCGAAAGTATTGGCAACGTTTGCATAACACTGATTTAACAAATCAAATTATTAAAATTAGCGATGAAGAAGGTTCGAGAATGACTGATGGAATATTCTCGATTAATCCAGGGTGTTTATTATGGTATTAAACACGACTGAAGAATCATCTCTACAATAATTTTGAAATAGCAACATGATGAAGACATCCGAGCACTCAGAGGCATATAGGAAGCGTATAATTGAGCTGCACAACCAAAAAAATGGATATAGAAAAAAATCGGTAAGTTTGAATATTCCAATTTCATCTGTAAGGAATATTATTGTAAAATTTATGGCTGATGGAAATACTGTTAATCATGTGCGGAAAGGGCGACCAAGAAAATTAACAGAGAGATGTGTTCGAATTGTCAACAAGAATCCAAAAGTCAATTCCAAGGAATTCAAAGCAAATCTGGCTAGCAGTGGAACAATCGTGGAGGTGTCAACAGTGCTACCTACGTTTCCTGAACCTTGAGGGTCTCCATGGACGTGTACCAAGAAGGAAATTACTGTTGAAGAGGGTTCAGAAAAAGAGACACTTAGAGTTTGCCAGAGAACATCTTGATGATACTGAAGCAAAACTTAGTAAAATAATATGATCAGACGAGACTTAGCTCGAGGTATTTGGCCTAAACGACCACCATTGCGTTTGGAGAAAATCTAGAGAAGCTCTGCTGGAAACGAAATCATACCTACTGTGAAACACAGAGGTGGTTCCATCATGTTGTGGGGGTCTTTTGCTGTTGCAGGTACTAGCTCAATTTATGTGATAGAAAGTACTATGAAAATCGAATTTTGGATGAACATTTGAAACAATCGCCGAGGAAGCTTAGTCTTGGCACAGGGTTCGTCTTCCAGCAGGATAGTAATCCCAAGGACACGAGAAAATCAACGCAGAAATATTTTGCCAATCAACGCTTGAAAGTAATGAATTGGCCTTCTCAAATCCAGACTTAAATCCGATTGAAAATTTATGGAAAGAACTGGTCACGTGTTCATAAGAGGTCACCAAGCAGCATCAAGGAGTTGAAAGCTTTTGCAGTGGAAGAGTGGAGTAAAATTCCTGCTAAAACTTGAAAAAAAACCTTGTTCATACCTACAAGAAACGTTTAATTGCTGTGATTGCTGCTAAAGGAGGTCATACCAAGTAATAATTTATAGTTGCCAATTGGTCAACACACTTTTTGCTGCTTATGATTTGTGGTTGTTTTTAACTAATTTTGACGTCCTGATTTAAAATATGGCATACATTTTTTTGTAACTCATGCTTTCATTCTACAGTATATTCCTCTTTTACAAAAAACTGCTTGTATTTAATAGGTAAGGATAGTTTCCTAAGTGTTATAGCTTCAATCCATAACTTAAAATGTCAACAGAATTTGAAAGGATAAATGCATTGTAAGATAACATCGCCAATTACTAAATACATACAAGTTATTTTTCTAATATAATGGAGAAAACACAAGCAATCGTACACATACCTATACATTCCTATAAGAAATTTTTGCTTGTGAGAGGGTTTAGAGTGTTTGATATCTATACAGTCTCGTTGAATACTCCAACAGTAGTCTGCCATCATATTTGTGTTACATCGGCCTTGATATCTCTCCTCCATAATCTTGATATCTTAATGAAAACGCTCTCCGTGTTCATCACTCACGTTGAAAAGATTAGCAGGAAATTCATCAAGATGGCTTTGAAGAAATGAACCTTTATGTTCATGTTGCAGCCTAAACGATGAAAGCTATCAAGTAATGTCTACCAAATCCTTGTAGTTAGCAGCCTTTTTGTTTCCATGAAATCCTTTCACAACAGCCAAAAATGAATCCCATGCTCCTTTTTCTATGTCAGTTATCAAACTCGAGAAGTTTTGGTTTTCCATTAACTTTCTGATTTGTGGCCCATCAAAAAATCCAGCCTTTATTTTATCATAACTTAAGCCAGGAAATATTGTACATATGAATTTGAGCATTAAGAGCTTTCACAAATTGTTTCGTCAGTCCTAGTTTAGTATGAAGGGGTAGGAAGATGATTTTCTCTCGCTCAACAAGTGGTTGGTGTATAATATTATTCTCCCCAACAGTCAAGCTTTGTCTAACTGGCAAGAGTTTCTGTTCCCAATGTTTGTCCTTGGCTCGGCTGTCCCATAAACACAGGAAACACGGATATTTTGTATAGACTCCTTGTTAACCAAGTAAAAAATATACCATTTTCAGATCCACACATATGATCCATTTGTGTTCATCATACTTGAATAAATCTAATACAGATCTTATGTGTACATGCTTCTCTTTTAAATGCACAGAGTGACCAATAGGAATCGCACCGAACAAGTTCTATTATGGTGTAACACACATTTTAGGTTTTCTTTGAACTATCTATAAAAAGTCTCCATTCACTTGGATCATACTCTGAAACACCCATCGCGTTTAACAGTCCCGCCAAGTCACAAGAGTAAACAAAATCTTCTTCAGTTTTAAAGAATGCCAAGAGATCTCTCTCTTTCTCTGTTCCGATAAAAAGGTACATTTTTTTTTTCCTGCAACAAATTCTTCTCTTTAAGTTTAGAAGCTAACACTTCTGCTAATCCTTTTGACAGGCTTAGGTCTCTAACTAAATCATTAAGTTCTAATTGGCTGAAGTTTCCACGTTCTTGGGTCGATGTATGTACAAAGTCTGGATCACTGTCAAGTTCATTGCTTATATCAGATTCACGTAAATCACTTACATCGTCCAGTAAAGGAAATTCCTTGAATACAGGTACTGGAATTTCATCTGAATGAAGCACTGGATGAAATGCTGAATCAACATTTGGGCAACTTATTTTATGCCGCTTTTTCTTGCTATAACCAGAAGTCTTTGTGAGACAAAAGGAGCAAACGTTTACATGGTTTTTTGGCTCTCGCTACACCATAAAAATGCCAAATCCTAGTTGTTTCCTTGTGCCCTTTGTCCGTTGGCATAGATTTTCGACACATGGTTTACAAACATTGTGCGGGGCCCACGGTTTATCCTGATCAATTAATTTAGTCTTAAAGTAAGCCAAGTATGCTCTTTTTACCTAGATACTAATGTTCATTCTCTGAGTTGGTGTAGCAAAACAACCACATATATAGCAAAACGAGTCAGGGAAATTCAAACATTTCCTTCGTAATGAGGCCATAATATTTCATAAAATAAATCTGAAAAAACACAAAATTATATTTTACACAATTGCTTTATATATCTAAATGTGGATAAAGAGAAGTCTAAATACACAGATTTGGTAGTAAGATAGCCTGCTACTATGAGTGGGACCAATATGGACCAGTCCATAAATAAAAAAACTTGACGTAATAGAAGAAAACTATTAACATTTTTAAACTCAGTGACCCTGAATTTCCCAAAAACATGTCTCAAACCTAAGTCAATAGAAAAAAGTGAAAATTTGTTGACTAGTGTAATATATATATATATATATATATATAATATTTATGAATGTTGCCTTTATTTTGCTTCTTGTGTTTTTCTAATAAACACCATGTTCAATGTTAATAATTTGTTTTATTATCATTTATACATTATGATATATTGCTTTTAGGCTAATATAATTAAATATAATATAAATATGTACACTTCGAACTAGTAGCATATAAAAATTCCTAAATTACAAAATTTGGTAAGTGCCGCCAATAGATATGCACGCCACTGTATATATATATATATATATATATATATATATATATATATATATATATATATATATATATATATATATATATATATATATATATATATTTTTTATATATATATATATATATATATATATATATATATATATATATATAGATATATGCAGTTAAAAGGCCATTTTTGGCAGCACAGTCTTCATCAAAGCTCTCGGAAGTTGCTCTTCTTAGATACCTTCTCGTGTATTTAATAATCGCTCCTTCCGAGGGATTGGATTATGCCGATACGTAGACGACATCTACATCAATGTTCAAAATGAAGAACATCTTAAGAACATCAAACAGCAATTTGAGGAGAACTCCGTGTTAAAATTCATTTATGAATTGAGCATGGACAATAAATTACCTTTTCTGGACGTAGAGATATAAAACATCAACGGTAATTACATCACAAAAGTGTACAAAAAAAGCTACAGACATGGGAAGATGCCTCAACGCGGATAGTGAATATCCTGAAAAGTAGAAAAAAATGTGTAATCGGCTCATAAATCCGCCGAGCATACAAATGCTGCTCCACATGGGAACTGTTCCATCAAAACATATCCCGCATAAAACAAACCTTCGTGAACAACGGGTTCCAAAACAGTATAATTGAAGAACAACTTCAATCATTTTTAAAAGGGCAATTCAAAGACACGGATGAAACGGAAAGAAGCCAGGAAGCAATAAATAACATCAAACTATACTAGGGAAATCAGATGTCATCGGCCTACAAATTACACGAAAAAAAAATCAAGGAGATCGTTAGCCGTAATATCGAAGTTAAGGTTCAAACGGACAAGATTCAGATGATTATATATTATAAAAAGACAAAAGTTAAGAATCTCATTACGAAAAACAACATCTGCCAAAACTTTTCACTCCTAAAGTCTACGAACATACGAGGGGCGGTCAATAAGTTTTGCGAATCGGTAGGGCAAAACAGAGGAAGGGGGATGGCTGTTTGTGTGGGTGTTAGGAAAAGTTATGACAAGTCAGGACCTGCAGCCGCACGATCCTGCCTCGTCTATTTAAGAAGCAGTAGCTGATAGCAGATCGTAAGTCACAATTTTTCAACAATGGAGAAGGTTGAGCACCGCGCAGTGATCAAATTTTTGACCAAGGAAGGCAAGAATGCAAAAGAGATCCATGAACGCATGGTTGCAGTGTACACCGACACCACCCCTTCCTATGCAACCATTTCTCGCTGGAATAGGGAGTTCCGCCATGGTCGTGAGTCCCTTGAAAATGACCCCCGTCCAGGACGCCCGTCAGACGTGACCAAGAAGGACAATGTGGCCCGTGTGGAGAGGATGATCCTCGAAAATCGACGGGTGAAGGTCGAAGAAATCGAGCGAGAACTTGGAATATCACATGGAAGTGTTATCGACATCATCCACGACAATTTGGCCATGACCAAGGTCTCTGCCCGTTGGGTCCCTAGAAACATCACGCCCCATGATTGACTTCAACGTCGTCAAAGTCCACAAAGCCAGAGTTTCACAAGCTGCCCTGCACGAGTGCGGATTCGAGGAGCTCAACCATCCTCCCTACAGTCCAGACCTGGCCCCTAGCGACTACTTTTTATTCCGCCAGCTCAAGGCTGCACTTCGTGGACGCCAGTTTGGGGATGATGAAGATGTCCAGCTCGCCGTCCAATAGTGGATTGAACAGCAGTGGGGAGATTTCTGGTTGTCGGGAATTCGAAGCCTCAAGGACAAGTGGCGCAAGTGCATTGATAGCGAGGGTAGTTATATTAAAAAATAATAAGACATTTTTCCTCATATCTCGTTTCCTTATATCCGAATTGCAAAACTTATTGACCACCCATGGTAGTTTACGAGTTTACCTGCCCGAATGAAGACTGAAAGCTTCAAAACAACTCAAAATATGTTGGTACGAGGGTCGGTCAATAAGTTTTGCAATTCGGATATAAGGAAACGAGATATGAGGAAAAGTGTTTTATTATTTTTTAATATAACTACCCTCGACTTTAATGCACTTGCGCCACTTGTCCCTGAGGCTTCGAATTCCCGACAACCAGAAATCTCCCGACTGATGTTCAATCCAATCTTAGCCGGCGAGCTGGACATCTTCAGCGTCCCCAACCCGGCGTCCACGCAGTGCAACCTTGAACTGGCGGAATAAAAAGTAGTCGAAATGGGCCAGATCTGAACTGTAGGGGGGATGGTTGAGCTCCTCGAATCCGCACTCGCGCAGGGCAGCTTATGCAACTCTGGCCTTGTGGACAGGGGCATTGTCGTGGAGGAGCAGGACACCATGTGTCAACTTTCCGCGCCGCTTCTGACGGATGCACTTCTTCAACCCAGCCAGTTCCTCGGCGTAATATTGGCCTGTTATGGTCCTTCCACGAGGCGCATAGTCCACCATCAACACTCCCTCAGAATCCCAGAAGATGGTGGCCATGATCTTCCTGGCTGAGGGTTGGGTCCGGAACTTGATGAGGATCGGAGAGCCCCTTGGCTTCCAGGCCATGCTTTCGAGCTTGGTGTCGGGATCTCAGTGATGGACCCACGTTTCATCACCTGTCACTATGCGCCGGGCCATGGTTGTAAAGGAGCAGCAGCTCCTTCGAACTTTGACGACGTTAAAGTCGATCATGGGGCGTGAGGTTTCGTGAGGTTTCTATGGACCCAACGGGCAGAGACCTTGGTCATGGCCAAATTGTCGTGGATGATGTCGATAACACTTCCATGTGATACTCCAAGTTTTCACTCGATTTCATCAACCTTCACCCGTCGATTTTCGAGGATCATTCTCTCCACACGGGCCACATTGTCCTCATTGGTCACGTCTGACGGGCGTCCTGGACGGGGTTCATTTTCAAGGGACTCACGACCATGGCGGAACTCTCTATTCCAGCGAGCAATGGTTGCATGGGAAGGGGCGGTGTTGGTGTACACTGCAACCATGCGTTCATGGATCTCTTTTGCATTCTTGCCTTCCTTGGTCAAAAATTTGATCACTGCGCGGTGCTCAACCTTCTCCATTGTTGAAAAATTTGTGACTTACGATCTGATATCAGCTACTGATTCTTAAATAGACGAGGCAGGAGCGTGCGGCTGCAGGTCCTGACTTGTCATAACTTGTCCTAACACCCCCACAAACAGCCATCCTCCTTCCTCTGTTTTGCCCTACCGATTCGCAAAACTTATTGACCGCCCCTCGTATGACTACCACCACACTTTCGAGGCTTAAGACAATGCACCTTCAACTCGGAACTCCCCAAAATCATATGGAGGCTGTACATAGCATTAGCTTAACCAAGGAAATATTGGTTTATAACACAACGATAAAAAGAAAAGAGTGAGATAAAGCTAGACTAAACACCTTAAAAGCCATCTTAAATGAAGAAAGGACAGCTATCAACATCCAAACTACGAGCTGGAATCGAACATCAAAGTTTTTTTAGAATTCCGCTTACACAGGAGTGGCCCGTTCACTTGACATAATATTTAAGCGAGGAGGAATAAATATCCCCTAAAATTTGTTTTATAACAAGGATAGGAATACATAGAAAGATAGAGAGATAGAAACCTACACCATTTTTTAGTAAGAATAATTACTAATAACAGTTTGAACGCCTTATAAATACAAACGCTAATTAGACATAATAAAAATAGATACATATACAAAAAACAGCAATGCGGGATACTCACGCAAATACATTTTTTTTAACTTTATCACGCTAGCTATAACTACCTATATAATGGAAAGAGATAAGCCTGATCTCCAGGCAAGCATCCCTTTGCAAACCTCTTACTTCCTTCAGCTTTCAGCATCTATTTTTTTTATACTATCACATTCGCACACAAGACTCACAATAGATATGTGGGACAGAGGTCACGATAAACTGCAAAGTTATAGTTAGAGCATTGGCCCAAGTGAGATGGTTATCAGTATAAGACTGAGACCGCACAGGACCAGTGGGCGTGGTTCGTTGTTGATGTTAAAGGGGAAGGTTGTATTCACTAACACTATGTCCAGTTTAGTTGACGAACAGTGTGTAAGGAAAGTCAATAAGCATCTGGCGTTTAACTTATTACCTAGCAACGTCAGTGTGCCGCGCCCGAACATGGTAAGGAAGTTGTTGATCGTCAGGTAGGAAAAGCGGGGTGGCTAGTATGCCACTGTTACAGTCAAGATCCCCAAAAGGGTCGTGATTTCAATAGCCATGAATGATTTTTCCAAATCTGGTAGCTTTTTGAATTATATGTTTTTCCGGATGACAATGCTATGCCATCATATATTTCTTGTGTTTTTTTGTTAATGATTACGTAGTTTGGTATGTTGATGTGTTTGCTGTAGATGTTTTTTCCTTATTCAGTAATAAGGATAATGTTGTAGTCTGTGGGGGTCGAACCTAGGGAAAATTCGTTTGAAAATTTTAAACGGTTCACACATTGAACCTTATAGACAGGAAGATAAACTTCCCGCTTTTTAGTATTTCTCTTTCGTAAATAGGAAGATAAACTTTCCGCTTTGTAGTATTTCTCTTTCGTAAATAGGAAGCTAAACTCCCCAGTATGCAGTACTATATCATGGGGAGGCTATACGTGGTTCCGTATAAAATGGATCTTGTTCTTGAAGTCCCCGTGGGGAAAAGGTAAACATCGATGGCGTTTTCTTGAATTGACTTGCCCGCGCTTTTTCTTCCTTTGCCGGCTGTGAACTTTTCGGTGAGCTTAATTTTCTTGTAATTTCTTCCCAGTTTAAAAATTCGGAAATTGATTTGATTTGAAAAAAAAAATGGTGCGGAAGATGAGAGGATAGATTGTGGGTGAAGAGAGTTTGTAGGGTTTGCCCTGGTAGTGAGGGCTACGTTTTTCATTTATTTAGATTTCTTTTTCTTTTGTCCATGACCTTCAATCCTGTAACTTGTATTTTTGTGTGAACTTTATTTTGTGTTTTAACGCATTCAAGCTTTTCTTTTATACTTATTTTGCAACCTTTTTTTTCCTAAGTTTTGAAATATATTTTTGGTTTAAATTATTAAAATTATTATATATATTTATGTAGTTAATTAATTTACACATTCATATATATATATATACTTTTATATATATTTATCTCCTTAATATTATACTTATTTTAAGAGAGATAAAAATTTTGAAAAGTGATACTATATGTAGTTAATCAAGTAATCTAATTCTTCTATACTATATTTTATTTTTTTGTTTTTTTATTTCTTTTTTCTTAATTATTAGTTATAATGAAATATATACATTTATATAGGTTTTATTCAACACATTCATTCATGTTTGTGAGTGTATTTGTTAATATATAGTGTATGTAGTTATTTTTTTAGTGTGGTCTCTATGTGAACAACGGGGATAACTGTTCCTCTGAGCTTTGTCTCGAGCTGGGAAATTGCATAGTTCTGGTCACTTTCTCCCTTTTGTTCGCTGGGATGTTTAGACTCTCCGCTAGTTCGGGTGCCGTTTCATTCAGGATCTTCTCCAAAGTTCCTTTGGCCAAACTTTGGGTCGCCAGATTGATAGGTGTCAAGGTGGCTCTTCGGTGGAGTTCTCTTTAGGGTATTTGATCTCCCCTTCTGTGTTTGTTTATA
The DNA here is from genome assembly GCA_963969495.1 of Ceratothoa steindachneri. Classification (NCBI taxonomy): domain Eukaryota; kingdom Metazoa; phylum Arthropoda; class Malacostraca; order Isopoda; family Cymothoidae; genus Ceratothoa; species Ceratothoa steindachneri. The sequence goes on along the minus strand of OZ018319.1, from coordinate 127,506,428 downwards.
TAGAGAGACGCCTTGTTCTGGACTCTTTGCAGGCGCTTCAAGCGAGTCCTACTTAGGGTTTGGGCTACCACTGCGGGGTATATGGGTGTTGCTCGAATATGCATAATATATAACTTTCTTATGTTGTCAGAGCTCATATTTCTAAATCTGTGAATTTTGTTGAGTTCTAACTTCGCCAGATTTTCCTGCGTTATAAAGTGATGGCTATACCCGGTGGAGGTGATATGAGACTCATAACACTCCCTTCTTGGTGATAGGGAAATATTAGCTCCCCCGTTGTCACATCCGCTGTTTTTCTGTGGCCGAGGGTGAGGATCTTGAATTTTTGGCTATTCGTGTGGATCTTCCATTTCCTTTCGTATTCATTTACGTTGCTGATTTCATTTGCAGTATCGAGAGCCTGAGTCCTGGGATTCCTGTATGTATCAGGGATCACCTGAGTTATATCGTCCGCGAACTGGAGATATAATGAGTCCTGCTTTACTGGAGTTGGTAAATCTATTGTGTAGATTAGATAAAGAAGGGGGCTCAGACAACTTCCCTGGGGGACTCCGGCCTCGAGGAGGAACTCTGGTTTTGGTGACCCTCAATCATGATTCGAGCGCGCCGTTCCATGACGAAGTCGCAGATAATGCGTTCAAGGATCGGGTCTAGCTGAAGGTTTAGGATCTTATGTTGAAGGCCCCTCAGCGAGACCTTGTCGAAGGCCTTTTATACGTCCCTTAGTAGGATGTCAATGTACTTCCCATCCACTCAGCACTTGGCGATTTTCTCGGTTAGGAGCGTGAGTGCGGTGTCCGTTCCACGCTTCTTCCGAAACCCATGTTGTTTTGGGTTGTGGGCCCCCTTCTCATCAAGTCGTTTCTGGAGCCTCTTGGCTAGGATCTTTTCCAGAATCTTGCCGATGATTTCCAAGAGGGAGATGAGCCTGTAGTCCATCGGTTGTTTTAGCAACTTATTCCCTTTTGGTATAAAAATTACTTTTGCCACCTTGTATCCATCGGGGAAGTAGCCAGTGTTCAGTGCTGCATTCATTACATTCGTAATGACTTGTAACAGGCGTGTGGAAGCATTTATCAGATGGTTTTTGGTAATCCCTGTCCAGCCAGGAGCTCACTGCTTGAGGATTTGAGCTTGCTCAGGAACTCCTCAGCAGTGATCGGTCGTCCGTATCCCACCATTCTTCTCTCTTCGGAAACGTGCGGGGGAGATGCGTGCGGTGGATTATGGTATTGAGTTCGTCAATAACATGATGTTCGAATTCCAGGTCGAAATCCTCGTTCTCTTCAGGGGGAATGCACAATATTTTTCGCCAGTACCTTCTGAACCTTCTTTCAAGTCTTTCCAGATCTTCTATGATTTCCCCATGATCTTCCAGCCTTATTTTCTCTTTCGGGGGCATACCTCTCAGCTTTTTTATCTCTTTTCAGAATTTCTGGGGGGGGTTCTGCTCTGTGTCGAGCCTTTCGATAATTCAGTCCTAGATGGGCCGTTGTTGTACGTTGTACGTTGTCGGAGTCTTCTGGTGTTTTCTCTGTTTAGGCCAAATTGCCTGACTTCCTCATAGATCTCTCTATCTTCTGAGGCAATATCTCGAATCTCCTCGGTCCACCTGGGTTGCGGATGGCTTTTGTGCATGATGTATGGAATACACTTTTCGTCTGTTTCCATGATCAGGAGTGTTTGCGGTTTATTTCCTCGTCAACCTCTTCCAAGATAGCTTCGCTTAGGTCGGCTGGTTCAAAGCATTCGCTTGTACAGCTCCCAGTTTGCTTTTGCAAAGCTCTTCCAAGGTGGGATAGGAAGCATGATAAGTGTGAGGGATATGATGGTTCTGATGGAGGTATGGTCGCTTAGAACCGTGGGGCCAGGCATACTGACCAGATTGAAAGGATAGTTGGCACTTGTTAATATTATGTCCGGGGCTGTCGCTGATCTACGAGTGATGTAAGTTGGATATTCCGGCCCGGCTCTCTCGAGCCTATCCCGGTCAATGACAAGCTGCAGATTTCTGCCCCTTTTGTTTGTTCTGGTGTAGCCCGAGACCCACAGACTAGCATTGAGGTCATCTCCTATAAATACATTCATGCGGTGGGCAGTTAGGGTTAGAATATTATTGATGGGCAAATATCGACGGCGAAGAGGCTGGTATGTTGCTGCAATCGTGAGTCCTCCAACAATTGTAGGGATTTCGACCGCTACGAAGGACTCATCAAGTTCTGGGAGCCTTTTGAAGGTGATGTTACTTCTTATGACGATTGCAGCACCGTCGAATCTATCCTGTATGGAGTTCTTTGCCAGGACGTGGTAATTCGTTATTTTCATCCGTATGTTATTAGTGTTGACACCATGTTCGGATATTAGGATAATGTCGGGGTCCGCCCTTCTGAATATATTGCCATATTCATTCGCTTTCCCCAACCATCAATTTGTGTTTTGTGTTAAAATTTTCAAGGTATTGTTTATGTTCTCCATGTTTTGTGTCTACTTCTATAGTGTGCTACTTATTCCTTTTGCTTGCGTACCATTCCGTTCTTCATCTTCTTATATTCCATGGCCGGGATCATAAAAAGGGAGGCGTTGTTGAGTAACACTTTACATGAGTAGAGTGCTGCTGCAACTTCAGTTTCGTCTTCTGATTCTGTAATTATCGATTTTAGTTTTTGGTTTTTGATGCCTTTTGTGATGTCCGTGAGGGATATTTGTTCAGGGAAAGGGGTCTTTTCGGAAGCGTAAACCTTCAGACCAAGTTCCCTACCGTCGTACCTGTGTGTATTTTTCTAACTTTTTTTCCTTTTAATGTTGTCCTCTCATGTGAGTTCGCTCAGGGTACTGTCACTGTCCAAGGCTGCGTCAGTCGTCGTTTGACGTTCTCTTCCTTGTGGTTCGTTTGTGGCAACTTTCCTCGCTACAATTCTGGGGTCAGATCTCTTGGCGGGTTCCTGAGTTTCTTGTCCTTGGTCCTTGTGTTGCGAGTCCGTTATTTCAGCTGGGTAGGTAGACACTGCTGCAACTACCTCTTCATTCACCTTTGGGGAGAATTGTAATTGTAGAACATCTCCTGAGAGAGGGTTCTCTGGGAACCACATCTCACTCAGATTGTTTTTCTTTAGCATCAGGTTGGGCTCACTTGGGAATGTGCCCGGATTCGTAAGATTTCTTACGTGCGCATAAAGAATGCAGGTGAGAAGCTTCGTTGATTCCTTGTTCTCCAGTTCAATGTATGTCTTTGTCGGGGCTTGTGTAGGGTGGGACATTTTTGTTGCTTCCGCATACAAAGTAGTCCTTCTTCTCTGTTCTTCCTCTTTCTTTGCAGCTGGTTTCCTCTTAATTATATTTCTGTTCATGGGACAAGACATGCTAGTACTCTATGGGCCTGCCCGCAGTTTAAACACTTCTCTGCCTTCATACAGTTTTTCCAACCGTGGCACTTTTCACTGCACTTGGAGCATGTCTCCTCTGCTTCTTGACAATCCTTTGTGGAGTGTTGCTCCATCTTGTAACAGCTGAAACACATCTACACCCGCGTGAATTCCTCGCGCTCGATCTGGTCCCCGCTAATTTTCCCACGGAAGAGTAATAAACCCTTCTCTTTGGCCTTCTGGGCCATCTCCATCTCCTTGGAGATCACCTTGAATACATGGGTGTATTCTTGGTTCGCTGTTCGGTTTCAGAACTTTATTATTTCCGAGACTTTCGCCCAGCTCTCGTTGGCCTTAATTTCTTCCGCTAGTTCTTCCTTCGTGCTATCACCTATCCAGGGATTGAGTCGGCGGCAAATCACGCAGGAGTGGGCCTGGATTTGGGGTGGTACTGCTGGTTGGAGGTTTATCTCCTGGAGTGCGAGAAGGCCATCTTCCTTACTGATTGTCTCAATGTCCTTTTCCCTCTCACAGATCGCCAAGTAACCGGTTGGGGTGTCTATAAGGCGAATGACTGCTACGCTGAGTTTTCCGAATATAGTCTCGAAAACTCTACCTTTATCCGGTTTGGCCTGGCCGTTGATTACCCTAAGGGATATTCGTGTGGCCAGATCCATTGCCATGTTGTTGAGGGTGACCCCTTCGTGGTCCTTGTCAGGCAAGCACGTAGGGTAAGCAGACCTAAAAATTCGGAATTTTAATTTTAGCCGTGTTTATGTGTAAACGGTTGCAGCATTAGTAACATTTTAAATCTATCATAGCGCTGATTGGATAATTATTAGTAATTATTAGTATTAGTATTAGTTGTAGAAAGTTATGAAAAAGAGGGGGTAGATAGTGAGTAAAGAGAGGGGAGGGGCGAAAGATGCGAAAATGAAAAAAGCATTAGGTTAACAGTGTAGTTGCCCGGTGTACGGGCCATCTCCATTGTATAGATTCTTAAATGTGATGATTGAACTTTTTATCTTATTTATTTATCTATTTATTTATTTTTTTTTTTTCTCAAACATTTAACTTGTTTGATCTTCCATATATGAGTATGTATATAAGGATTTAATTTTTTTTTTTTTTTTTTTAAGTTTAACTCACTTGAATCTGGGTTCTGGCTCTTCAGTTTTGATGTTTGGGAGGTAACTCATGTAACCTCCCTCTTCGGAATCCAGAGCAACGAGTGTCTCGTTTGGGAGAAACCCTTCCAGTTTCTCCGAGATGCTTTTGCCTCTTTTGTAGAGGTATACATTAATTGGCTCAATTTTCGTTTGTTCGTGCAGGCTCCTTGAGGTCCGGAAGTCGTACCATTTGGAGCCTGTAACGAATTTGAGTCCTTGATTCTGTACTCTTTGTAGCATCGACATGTTCCTGTTGGATGCTACATTGAGTGGTATGCTTGGGTATACCAGCTTGGATCTGACCAAGCTGATGTATAGTTTTCTTTTATTGGCTGTAGAAAGATTCTTAAATCGGTGGAGTTTGTCGAGTTCGGTTTTTGCAAATCCAATTCGGGACCTCACGTGCTTGCTCATTCCGGAACTAGAGAGTCCGAAACCGAGAATAGACGCGCGAGGAGAGTACTCAATATCTGTGTTTCCAATTTTGAAGGGGACGGTACGCTGTCTTCCAATTGCGGTTGCGGAGAACTTAGCCACATTGGTCTGAATCTTCCAGCGACTTTCGAATCTGGAGATTCTCTCGGCTTCTGCCGCCGAGGCCATGGCCATCAGCCTTGCCGATTTTGTCCTTCGCACCACAACTTGGGTGACATCATCTGCGTACTGTATGTTGAGGGTTTTCCCATCGGCTGGTTTAGGGATGTCTCTTGTGTAAATTGTGTAGAGAGTGGGGCTAAGGCATCCTCCTTGAGGAACACCGGAGGCAAGGTCGAAGGATTTTCCTATGTGTCCTTCGAATGCTATCACCGCTCGCCTTTTGGTGAGATAGCTACAGAGAATTTTTTCGAAGTGTGAAGCGAGTCTCAGCCTAGAGATTTTGTATTTAAGGCCTTCGATCCAGACCTTGTCGAAGGCCTTCTTTACATCTCTGCATACGACATCGATCCAACAACCTCTAGCTCGCCATGCTGCCGCATGTTGCAGCATATGGGCTATCGCCGTTTCTGTGCCTCGATGTTCTCTGAACCCGTGCTGTTCTTCGTTCAGGAGGTTCTTTTCAGCAAGGTGTTTAGCCAGTCGGCTGTTGAGGATTTTTTCAAAAACCTTCCCAATGGTCTCTAGCAGTGAGATAGGTCTATAGTTCATGACCTGGTTAGATGGTTTTCCCGGCCTGGGTATGAAGATCATTTTGGATGTCTTCAGGCCATCCATGAAGTATCCCATTGCAAGAGACGCATTAAACAGGTTCAGCAGTCTGGTCTTAAGTCTTTCCGGGGCTTCTTTTAAGTGCCTAATAGTGATTAGGCTTAGCCCTGGGGCTTTAGTCTTGAATGAGGAAATGGAATTTGTTAGCTCTTCGGTTGAGATTTTCTTGCCGTCCTGAGAGGCTCCTTGAAATCGAAGGTAGCAAGTGGTACTGTAAGGGTCAAACCTCCCTTCTCTTCTCTTTGTCAACGCGAAGGCTTTTATTCCAAAAATGAACGTAAGAATGACTATTAAATGTATATCAATCCTGATTGGTTGAATTTTTATAGTGTTATGAGTAGATGAAATAACCATTTATATAGTTGTATTTTTGTGTAAAAGTTATCATTATTCAAGAAGAAAAGTTATATTTCCCGTTCGCTATTTAGAAGCTTATTCCAGCTATATACCTAGGAATAAAGAATCCATATATATATATATATATATATATATATATATATATATATATATATATATATATATATATATTCCTTTATCCCATGAAGAAGCAGCTTGAACTCTACGGCACTTAGTGTGATGCAGGAGTCCCTGTGGAGTTGGATCGTCTCCGCGTGGAGGGCTTCTTCAATATCTGATTCTTGGCGTATTTGAACTTGTGGCGCAGACTACCTGGTAGACCTTCGAACTTGTTGGGTTCTTGGGTAACGGCATATGTTCCGAGGCGATAATCCTTAGATCGATCTCGTCCCTATCGTACTTGTAAGTTTAATGGTCTTTCTTCTGCTCCTTGATCTTTCAGAGGCTTAAGGGGCCTCGGAGTGTTGGTTCTCTCCTCTAGATCCGATGATGAGCTGGAGCTGTTATCTCTCTCGGCCTTGTTGGCAGCTTTTCTGGCTCTATTTTCCCACAGCCTCATAGCCTCATCTCTGGGCCTATTTTGGGGAACCACTAAATTCCTAGCGTTGCTTCTTCATCTGGAGCTGTGGTAGAGGGTTCTTTTGAAGTAGGTTAGGGTTAAAATTAAAGTTGCAGAACGTCTCCCGAGAGGGAAGACGTCCTGCCTTTAGTTTAATTCCTTGGATAATCTGCCAGGATTAGCCAGGGTTTCTTACGTGTGCATATAGGATGGACAGGCATTTCAGTAGAGTTCTTGTTCTCCAGCTTCGGGTAAGTCTTCTGCTGGGGTTCGGGTACTCTAATGGGGGTGGGTTTTGCCGCTTGAGCGTATAAGTCGTTTATTCTCCTTGCTTTCTCTACTTTCTTTTCTTTATATTTTCTTTTCAGTATTTCTTTTTTATGGGGCACGACATAACCATTGCACCGTAATTTTGGTCACAGTTGAGACACTTCTCAACCTGGTAGGTATAATCGCGCCACCCACGACCTTTTCCACTGCATTTGGATCAAGTCATTTCCTGCTCCATGCAGTCTTTCGTGGCATGTTGCTCCATCTTGTAGCAGCGGAAGCAGAGTTGAGGGGAGATAAACTCCTCTATTTTAATTTGCTCTCTTTGTTTTTTTGCGCCATTCCCTTTCCCCCAAAGACGATCTGAAGACATGTTACTAGTCCGAGTTATCACTTTTACGGAATTTGACGATCTCAGCGACTTTAGCACATTTTTGGTTGCGCGCTAACTCTTATGTGATGTGCTCCTTGGAATGCTGGCCAATCTAGGGGTCAAGGAATCGGAAATTGACACTACTGTGGGCTTGGATCAGTGGGAGGGGGGGGGGTAGGAAGTTAATCTCATCCGTGCGAGTTTTTCGTATCGTTCTCTTTTCTCTTTCGCGGATTGTGACATACGAGTAGCCACTTGGAGTGCCTATTAGTCTCAAAATAGCAACGTTTAGTTTTGCGAACAAAGTTAATTTTTTCTCTGATAAATTTATTAACCACCTTCGCACCGTACTACCCTACTCGTTTGAACAAGCCCATGCTGTTCTCCCCGAGCATACTCCACTGCCGCTTAACGTCTTTACTCGGGCGTCCTCTGAGGAAGTAACTGCACTGATATCCCGCACTCAGTCAGTCGCGCTCGATAACCTCTCCTCCGAATCCGCGCCATTCATTTTGGGGTGCCCCAGGGCTCAGTCCTTGGTCCCCTACTCTTTCACATCTACTTATTTTCTATTGTCTCCCTTCTTCGCGATTTGGGCCTGTCCTTTCACCTCTATGCTGATGACACTCAGATATACCTTTCCTCACCCCCTGTGTCCTTCTCGCAATCCATTATCAAGCTCCTTTCAGCCTATACCTCCATAAGAGAATGGCTGTCTGCTAACTTTCTCAAAATTAACCACGATAAAACTGAAGTTCTTCTTGTCGGTACCGCTTCGATAATGGATAAATATTAAGCTCTCTTCCCCTCCCTTAACCTTGGGGAAACCAATGTCGCCTTCTCTGATACTGTCAGGAATCTTGGTTCATTTTCGACGAACAACTCTCGTTTAAACCGCACATCCATCGTATCTGTAAGTCTTCCCTCGGTTTTCTACGCAACTTCTCACGTGTTCGATCCCATTTTGATCGACGAAGCCTTGAGACTGCTATTCATGCCTTCGTCACCTCGCGCTTAGACTACTGCAATTCTCTTCTAGTGAATCTCCCTTCTTCGTCACTTCGCCCCCTACAACTAGTTCAAAACTATGCTGCCCGGCTACTCCTTCGCCGCCTCAGTTCTCTCCTTTGATGCCTCTGTTACAGGAGCTACACTAGATACCTATTCGCTTCCGTACCCAATATAAAATTCTTCTCATTACCTACAAGGCCCTAAACCTCAAGGCTCCACCTTATCTCTCGTCTGCCTTTCTCCCGTCGTCAAACTTCTCGGGCACTCCGGTCTAACCTTGCTTCCCTCCTAAACACTCCTCGTTCTGTCTTCTGTTCGATGGGTGACTGTTCCTTCTCACTTTGTGCTCCTAGACTCTGGAATGCTCTTCCTGCCGAAGTCCGATCCTCTCCCTCCCTTGCTACTTTTAAACGTCTCCTGAAGACTCATCTCTTCAGAATTGCCTTCTCTCCCCTCTAAACTTTCTCTACACTCGCTACACAACCTGCGCTCTGGGAGGGCTAAACACCCTGAAGAGCGCATTATAAATACCTATTATTATTATTATTATTATTATTATTATTATTGTCTCGGTTTGTCTTCATTCTCCCCTTATCTTCCTCAGAGGGAGTCTTGTGGCGGACTGGGACGCCAAATTATCAAGATTTCAGCCCCTCTGGAAGGGATTTTTATATTCGCATACATTTTCGACAGTTTTTGTTCCTTGTGTAACAATTTTATTTTGTTTTAGATTTTAATTGGGTGGAGGATTCCCGCTTGCCGTTTTCCCGCTGCCTTGATTGATAGAGGAGTTACCTGAGTCTTAGACGATGATGGATGAATGAGATGAACCGGGGGGGGGGGGGCTCTCTTCTCTGAGGGTGACTCATAACGGACTTATAGACAACGCCGCCACCCTGAGGTTTGTTTATCTACTGCTTCTACCATGCACAGAGACGGTTGTTTTGTCCATTTGTTGTCCTGGGTGATCCTCCGCTGAAATGAGCAGGGGAGGTAGCAGTCCGTCTATTTTCCGGAAGGTGTCTGGCATTGTTATTGGCTGTGGCCAATTCCTCAAACCTTCTTCTTCCAATGCCCTCAATTATCCCGTAGACTCGAATCCCCCCCCTCGAGTACCTTTAAGTACCCTCGAGAAGTGGAACAAACCAGAAATAGGAAAGCTCGTCGAAACTGTATGGATACCTTAAAGTTGCTCTGATCCGAATTCTGGACGTCTCGAATGGATTCATCTTAATCTGCCACGCAAATTGCGATGAATAGAAATTATTCCCAGTAGACGGAATAAGACACTAAGGAATATCGGACTCGCACCCAAAATTACCCCTCAAATTATGGCCAATAGGAGCTTCATATGTCGGAAGATTGACATGTGGGTAGCCTCACATATGGAAAAACTGTGACCATCCGACGGTGAAAAGAATGCCTCAACCACCGCAAGCCATATCGGACGATGGTAATGACTTGATCAAAGAAGAATGAAATACTATTAATGAAAGCAAGGAAGAAAAAGGCATCACAAAAAAACGAAAAACGCAACATAGCTACTAGTGGCAAATGACACAGTGCAACAAATGAGGGAATTAAAATCTCATCTCACAGTAGCAAATGAGTCGTCGATGGATCTTCTTACGTGCATATTGTACTCGCACGTAATAAACATAGGGAAACCAGGAATCTTTTTAGACACTAGTAATACTAAGCTGGTAAAAATTGGAATAAAGAAGATGTAGTTCCATAAGAACCCACCCGCCTCATAAATCTTAGACTTCAATGAGTCTAAGCCTAGAGGAAGGAAAAAAACTAAACTAATAAAAAAAGAAATGGAAAAAGAAACAATATCCATAAAAGAAACTATAACTACACAAAATGAAAGACGGAAAATGTCCGTGGAAGCAGCATCACAAGGATTGAGGCAGTAGGCTTTAACATCAAAATTTACGTCAGCAGCAAAGAGTACCCCCTACCTAGGAAGAAAAGACGACAAGACGTAGTCAGAGCCCTAAGTGAAGATACATGCAAAAGAGCCTTCAAGGGGAGGACGGGAGAAGAGGATGAAGACATTAGTGAGATATTACTCCTCAATGACAGAATCAGAACCTTTCCTGGCGACTGCGTCATCTTACACTGAAACACATTAAAAGATTTTAGGTCGAAACTATAAGACTGTTGTTACCGAACCAACCAAGAGGTCCACCATACAAGTAACGAAAGATAACTTAAACGATCTATCGTGACCAATGGTTCACAATTCTCACATCTAAATCATCAAACAGAGGATGAATGATGAGCCATTGATTTAGGAGGAAGCATGACAGCAACCAAAATAAGATCCACCTCCCATGAAGCTAAAATAACCGAAGAAGGAGTAAAAAACACCAAAACGACAAGATGTCACGGCTATTACAACCATCCCAATTAGGTCAATCTTACCAGGCAAAATTCCCGAACAAGCACAAGGAAATGAATAACCCATGAAGGCTTCAAAAAGTGATACAAAATTAAAGAAACTAAAGTAAACAAAGTGACACACTAAAGTGAATTAAACCAAGCAGAGACCTAAAGAGCAAACAACATAAAATATCTGATACAAAAAGTCAAACACTCGCTGAACTTCAGACTATGGCAACACGAATGAGAAAGGTCGAAACATGAAAATGATTATGGAAAGAAGAAAGATAAATAGGATAGAGCCGGACTTTCAGACCTATATTACTTACAGGTTCCGAATAAAACCCGACATAATCATGACAAGCAACAACCTTTCCTTCAACTACGATAGTGAACCAGAGCCAACAGTACTCAGTAACCACATAGCGATCTTGACAACACTCTCTCTTGCACCGATCCAGCTTTTAGGCACCTTTCGCGAAAGTTATGCCTCGGCCAACTTGGAACATTGCAGCCTACTCCTCAGTAGACAGGTATCAGCGCACCGAAGCGAAAGAACTTTGGAGGAGATTGACGAGGAGTTTTAGAGGATAACTGCTTCTATCATAGAAGTCGACCGCTAGTGTGTACTCAAAACAGAATACAACCTCCCACCCACAACCAGATGGACCGAGAAGATGAAGGGTATCGCTCGTTTGCACAGAGATGTGTAAGATAAAGTTAGAATTACAGGTCCACCTGGGAAAAAAGCTCACTGTTATATCACCTGACTGATGAAGTTAGGCAGGCTATCCACCTCCAAACGGGAAAAAGCTCACTGTTATATCACCTGAGTGATGAAGTTAGGCAGGCTATACACCTCCAGCAGTTTCCGATATGGGACATCCTAGTTAAGTTTTGTCAAAAGATAAAGAAGCTGAATGGACTATTGACAAGGGGAATACCTGAATATAGGAGAACAGGGAAATACACACACTACCCGTCACTTCTAGAAGAGAGATTCATAACATTTTGGATAGAAATCTTCTCGATAACACCAGAGGACGATGAAGAGTTTTACCAGGAATTCGAGGACCAACTGATAGAAAACCTAAATCAGGTAGAACATCGAAAGAATCCATAAGCCAGCTTTGACAAAAGGATGGAGATGGCAGACCATGGCCGCCAAGTAACAACAGAGGAAATCATGCCATCTGTTAAATCTTTTCAACAGGGAGCATCAGGCAGGAGGGGCATAACCAAAGACAACAAGGGCCGATCTCTCTCCTAAAGTTCATAGGTAAAGTCTACGAAAAGTTTTTCTACTAGGAAGGGGCACGGGCTTTTTGTTTATAAACAAAAAGCCCGTGCCACTTCCTACTAGAAAACATGCCTCTCACTGGCTAAAAAAACACCCTACACTTCGTTATTCAAAAGGTTTCTTGAATCAACTTTTTGGGGGGATAAGTATGGTGGCTCAGTCGATGAGCACCGTGGCTCTGATAGGGAAGAACGCTTGAGGACACAGGTTCAAATCCAACTCTTTATTCACTTTCATCTAGCGGTTAAAATAGTTTCCGTATTTTTTCCGTTTATAAAAATTCCATTTTCTTTCTTAAGCTTTCAATGGTTCACGTAAAGCTTATTAGAAAGGGACTAATTTCGATATGTGGCTTTCCATATCATCCTCAGCCTTAAACTGAGAAAGATTGACAAAGAAAACCGAAATACTTGAATATATAAAAGCTAAAGCTAGCGCCTCTAAATTATATGTCAGTTGCCTGTTATTATATATTCCAGTATTTTAGTTTTCTTTCGCACACACACACACACACACACACACACACATATATATATATATATATATATATATATATATATATATATATATATATATATATATATATATATATATATATATATACACTAGCAGAGATACCTGCCGTTGCCCGGTTAAAATATGCGTTCGTAAATAAACTAAGACAGATTTGGTATTTTCTTTTTTTTATTCTTTGCAAACAATATTCTCATTCTATGAACTAACGTAGTCTTGTTCAGCAACGCTACAGAACTTCTTGGTACACAATATTCTTATTTTTTCTGGTGGAATATATAGAAACAGATTACTTTTACTTCTAACTCAAGAGCTATTAACCTAAAGTTGACCATAAAAAAGGGTTCCTCTAATTGTAACTATGCCACTAAAAGTGTCTCACCTTAAGACTTTTTTAATTCACATTGCAAAACTTACACTGACTTGTAAAATTGTGGACTTCGTGAGAGGGAAAGTAGTAGATGTTTATTGATTCTACAGACAGTGTTGTTCTTCGGAGCCAATATAGCTCTTTCAAAAAGTCAGTTGTAGTTTTTGTAATTTTGCTGTAGATTGGGTAATGCCTTTTCCTTGAGATGATCATTAGTATTAATAACTATGCAGATAGGAGATATTTCAATTCCACAATTAGCATCAAGAGGTACTTTGCCATTTCCCAATGTCAATGTTTTTGGCAAATTGTGCTGACATTTGATAACCGAAGAGGTCTGCTCTCATATTTGTGTTTAGAGAATGTTCTCATATTTCTACACAAAGAAGATGATTTTAGGCAAGACCAGACCTCATCTGCTCTGGTTAATTTATGGATCACTGGAAGTGTCTGCTTGAAATCAGCTTACTTCAAAAGAGTGACACTTTCCATAGGAGCCTTGCAATCCCTGATGTTTAGTATGGTCTTGTCTAGGGCTTCTAAGGCTCACTTATGATCCACTGAATGAGGTACCCAGCGTTGCCTGGGTACAAAAAAATATAAGCAAGATATAAATTGAAATTCTTATATTTCTTAAAAATTATTTTTTAACAAATGCTACATCATAACACTTGTTGGTAGACAATATTCTTCTTCTTTCCTTGTGATGCATAGACAATGAGGTTGTTTTTGCTTCACACATGTGAATAATGATCTAGGTTAAATTTAACCTGCCTCTTGTGGAATTAATTCTTTTCATCAAACCTTAATTTTACTTTTACTCGTCCTATTGGTTGGTGATGTTGAGTTAAATCCTGGTCCACATAGGCAGCTTGCTAAAAGTTGCCGTATACTATGTTCAAATATCCGTGGACTTCATAAGAATCTCAAAGATCTTACGATGGCTGCTACCAATCATGACATAATATTCTGTTCTACAACTCTGGTTTCCAACCATAGAAATACTTCAAAGCTGCTTATACCAAATTTTGATAAGCCTGCCCTCATACGAAGGGACTCTTTTCCTCGAGCCTGTGGTATGTGTGTTTACATTAGATCTGGTTATAGTGCACAACACTTAACCAGATTTTGCTGTCACTGCCATGAGATGCAACTTGTAATAGTCTCCAGCAAATATCATAACTATTACATTTTTGGACTTTATAGAAACCCTGATGCCAACAACGACTTATATGACTGCCTGCTTACTGCCATGGCCTCAATACAGTCTGTTGATGTAAAAGCATCCTTCAATTTTGTTGGAGACTTAAACGATCATCATCAAGATTGGTTGGGTTCTATATCACCAACCAATCGAAATGGTCTTGCAGCTTTGGATTTCTCTAACCTGTCTGGCTGTGAACAGCTGATTCAGGGTCATACACACAATTCTGGGAACTGCCTGGACATTGTCTTGATTGACATACCAGGAGTTGTCAAGGCTTCTGTTCTCGCTCCCATATGTACTTCTGATCATAATGCCATCCATTGCAAAATTCGTCTTCAATTCACTGTTCCTGACATAACCATCTCCCGTCAGGTATATCTCAAATCTAGAGTCAATTGGGACAATGTATGCATGGAAGTTGACCATATTCAGTGGAATACTTTTTTTAATTCTAGTGACCTAATATGAGTTCTGAATACTTGTATTCTTAATATTCTACATAGAAGGGTTCCACCAAAAATAATTAAATCGCGTGTCAAAGATAAAGCTTGGTTTGACGATGATTGCAAGTGTGCCTTTGATGACCAACAGGCTGCTTACCACTTGTGGAGACGCAATCGAAGGCAGTTGCTTTGGGATAATTATGTTACTCTTAGAGCTGAGGCTCATAGAATTTATAATGCTGCTGAAGCTGCTTATAATTCTCATTTACAGGATGTTCTTGCTGGAGCTACTCAGCCACACAAATCCTGGGGCTCCCTTAAGTCTTCATTGTTTAGTGTGGACTCGCGTATTCCTCCACTACGTGAACCTGATGGTTCCATGTCTTTTGAGCCCTTAAATAAAGCTAATTTTCTCTCTAATACCTTTATAAACAAACATAGAGATCAGGAGTTGTCGCTTCCCTTGTTTTTTTCCCCTTTCCTAAGTTAAATTAGTTGCCTTTAAATCAGCTGAGCTTAAAAAGTATCTTCTTGATCTAGATAATTATGGTGGGACGGACACTCGGATGGCTTTTCCCCCTCTTCTTTAAGAAGATCGCCCCCTTTTGGCACCTCAATTGGCTGTTGTTTTTAGGTTGCTTCTGAAGACCGGTTCTTTTCCTTTTTGTTGGCGTAAAACCAACACTACTCCCATTCCAAAGGGAGCATCGGCATCGGCTTCAATTTTATAATCTGAATACCGTCCCATCTCAATCACACCTATCTATCTAAGATCTTTAAGAGTCTCCTTGCTAAACTATTGACCCTCTATTGTGACAAAATCTGTGTGATACCCCTATTCACAATTTGGGTTCCACAAGAGTTTGGGAACTTGCGATGCACTCCTAACATTGACCCATGACCTTCAGTCCTCTTTGGACCGTGCGCATGAGTCGCGTGTTGTAGCTATTGATTTTAGCTCAGCCTTCGACATTATGAATCATAAGGCTCTTATTTATAAACTGCAAATTTATGAAATTGGTGGAAGCCTTCCTAATATTTTTAAGAATTCTTTTACAAATACTGGTAGATCCCAGCGTGTTTCTGTTGATGGGATTTATTCTGCCTATGTGCCTCTGGTCTCAGGCGTTCCACAAGGGAGCGTTCTTGGTCCCTTATTTTTTTATAATTTTCACCTCTGACTTGGGCATTAACCTTGAAAATAAACTGATATGGTATGCCGATGACACAACTTTGTCCTCCTTAATTCGGTCTCCATGTAACAGAAGAAAAGTTGCAGCATCTCTCAATAGGGATTTAGCCAAGATTACCTCTTGGTGTCAACTTTGGGGCATGAAGCTTAATGCTAATAAGACGCGTTTAAGTACCATTAATATTCCCATAGACTGGATCCAGCTCATCCCAGTTTGTACATATAAGGTAAATTATTGAGGAAGTAGATGATTTACGTCTTGGAGTAATTCTTGACTTGAAGCTAACTTTTGAGAAGCAAATTCGTTTATTGTCCTCCTCAATTTTATAGAAGACTGGATTACTTCGTAAGTGTTACAGAACATTTGCTTGTGACTCTACAGTTATTCAGTCTTTTTATGCCTTCATTCTGCCTCATTTTAAGTATTGTGCTCCTGTTTGGATATTTGCTGCTAATTGCCATCTCAAGTTGTTAGACTGAGCGTTGAACTCAATTAAGTTTATATCACCAGCTCTATCCCTTGATTTGGATCATCAGCGTCTGGTTGGTGCCCTTAGCATTTCTTTCAAGGTATTTAATACTATTGAGCATCCGTTGCACGCAGCTCTGCCTGATTCTTTTAATCCATTTCGCGTGACAAGGTTTGCTCTTAATCTTAATGACTTGGCTATGAATTTTATGAATGTTAGTACGACAAAAGTTTTACGGTGTTTTATACCATCGTTAATTAAAACGTGGAATGCTTTACCTAGCGAGATTGCAAACTCAAAGTATATTTCTTCATTTAAGTCCCGTGTGAATTCATTCTTGAAACAGTAGCTTTTTCTCATCTTCTAGTATTTCTTATTCATCTGGGTTTACTGTTAGCCATTCACTTTTTTCATGGTTGCATTTGCTTCTCTTCATTACCATTTTGTTATTTTGTGTGGAATCAATTTAACAGTTGTTTATGCACCTTGGAGAGAGGCTTTGGTAGCTCTCAGAATAATAATAATAATTCCTTCCTCATTGCACCACATTACATTGCCTTTGTTCTAAATTCACACTGAGCTTCCTTCTGTTACACATAATCCCAAATGCATCAACCAGTGCCTGTAGTTTCTCTTTTAAGTCAGCCACCCCCACTCAATCATCCGAAAACAACAATTGTTCTAGCTCGTACATCTTTCTATTTTCACTCACTAATGCTGCACCCCTAACTCCCACTCTAGCTTTCATCTTTTTCACCACGCCATCCATATACAGATTGAACAGCCAGGGTAACATCACACATCCTTGGTGAATCCAGTTTTTACACTGAAGCAGTGACCTTTCTTTCTCCCAACCCTCACACACGATTTACAGTCATCGTAAAAGATTTTGATAGCTCTTATTAGTGTGCATTCAATCCAAAGCATTTTCAACACACTCCACGTCCTATTTCGGTCAACTCCGTCCTACGCTTTCTGTTCAAGGTACTTCTCTCATATATTCTTCAAGGTAAATATCTTATACAGACACCCTCTTCCCTTCCTAAACTCCACTTGTTCCTCTCCAATAAAACTTTCCGTGCACCTCCTAACTCTTTCACTCAAGACTCGCCCATATAACTTTCCCTGCACACTCAACAGACTTATACCCATATAACTACCACACTCAGTTCTTTCACCCTTTCCCTTGAAAATATGAACAATACATTCATTCCTCCAATCTTCCAACACACACTCCTGGCCCATACATACATTAAAAAACCCTTAAAAACCACTCTACTATACAATCACCCCCATCCCCGATTTCAGCATCTCAAATCTTATCCCATCCATACCCTCTAATTTTTCACTGCTCTTTCACTTCCTTTTTACTAATTCTTTCACTCTCTCTAATTCTCATTGATATCATCCCACCTCTCCCAAGACATGACAGCTGTATTTCTCTACCATCGTCCACATTTAGCAAATTCTCAAAATATTTCACCCATCTTTTCCTTACTTCTTCATCTGTACCGATTACTTTATAGGGGCTTCAAGTCCCCATTTTATAGGGGAGCTCACGTCACCTCTTTAAGGCAAGGAGGTGAAGTTAACCTTCACCAGTTTATGGGGGAATGAGGAAACCCAGTTTATGGGAGAGGAACGCCGTCACCAGTTTAAAGGTAAAAATGATGCGGATATTTTGGAGAGGTCCTTCTAGTCCCACAGGTGAGGTGATAGGTGGCGTTAATCTCGTATCTTACACTAAAAGATACTCAAATAATATTCCGGCTTGGCTGGGCTTACAGAAGGCCTGTGATCAAGAAAGGACTGAAAGGAATCACGAAAAAATAAATGTTTATTTCCAACAAACAAAACAAGCAAATCAAAAGAGAGGCTCGCATTTACACGATTACGATCAAGGAAAATTTCCCTGCCGGCCCGAAAAGCAAGTGTTACGAGAACAAGACAGGCGGATACAACCGAAGCTTCGCTACGCTAAACGAACCGTAATTAGTTATTTACTATCGATCGTCTATCTGACTTAACTGTCTACCCAAGTGTGAATCCATCTCCTTCTCCATTTTTCTTCTATAAATAGTACAGAAGGCGTGGCCTCTGGGATCACAATGTTTTTAGCTTCTCCCACTGGGCGGGATATTCCTTACCCCATGGTCTCCGAAGGTCAAAAATTAAATGGCACCTTCAAATTTACACTTTATCGTTATAATTGAGACGCAGACAGCTCTCTCGGCTTAATTCCATTTCCAGACGAGAAATGTTCGTTTTTATTACACTGTCTCCAAATTTTATTGTTATCTGAATTCTCGCCTTCCCGCTTACTTCTTTGATCGGGTTACAAATAAATATATATGTGTATCTTCTAGGATATTTGTTACAATTCTTCCTATCCCTGCGAGGCATTTTGCTGGTGCAATTTTAGTGCCAAGGCCATGCTCTTCACAACTTCACCCCTTCCACTCTTCAATCTCATTCCTATCGCCTCTTTCTTCTTTTTTACACAATTTACTTTCTTCCAAAATTGCTTTTTATTCTCTCTAAAGCACTCAGACACTATTTAACCTTACCTATCATTCGCTTCTCTCTTCAGTTCAGCCACTCGATTTTTCACCTTCTGTCGCTTCCTCTTATACTTTTCCTTGTTTTCTGCGCTTTTGTTCCTTCTATACCTGTTTAACAGTTTAAGCTTCTATTCCACTAGCTCTTCCACTTCAGCATTCCACCATTCGCTACCATTTATAACTCTCCCTCTGCCTCTTGTACGAGGGATAGCGAAAGTCTTCATTCAAGGCCAGCTTTATGGTGATGACTTTAACATCCATCTCTCTCGCCATATCCTAGATTGCCTTACTGGAGTCTTCCCTCGCCCTGTCCTGCAGTTGCTGGATGAATTTCGACGTACGGACGCAGTCAGAACGCCTGATGTATTCATTTCTGCTAGCCACGTCTTCGTAATCTCCTTTGTAGCTGCCCATGTCACTTCTTACAGGCTTTATATTGTCAACTGAGCATTGAGAACCAGTCATGTTGTCGGCATTTTGATAGCCGCGCGAATCATTATGATACCACTGCACCTGCCCCTGTGATCAGTTCTCCATATCAGCAAAGACTTTATTCGGTATGCTAGCCAACCACGTTGACTATTCCGATTCATCAAATTCTTCCTGAAAAAAGGAGACATTAAAAATCGTCAAATTTAGCCTGAACATCATATTGTGTATATATATATATATATATATATATATATATATATATATATATATATATATATATATATATATATAAATATATATATATATATATATATATATATATATATATATATATATATATATATATATATATATATAGAGAGAGAGAGAGAGAGAGGAGAGAAAGAAAGATGGATATATAGATAGATATATTATAAGCAAATATGCCTGAGGCTAAAAACTAATAGCCGATTTTTTCTAGAGTATGCTGGCCTATTCTATCTATGTATTCACTACTCATTTACCCATGATCTCTCTATTTCATATCTCCACTCTTTTCCTTTTCATCCCATCTTATCCTTTGAGCTTCGTAGTTATGGTGATGAATAGATGGGATAAAGGCCAAAATGGATGAACGCTAATGGATATTGATGTGAAGAAACAAACCTCGTTAGTTCTCTGTATTTACGGCTCCGTGACCGCCGTTTAAATCCTCCCATCAGAGTATATAAATGAGGACACTTTCTTTTCTCTTGCTAAATTTATAAGCCTCCTTTTGGCGTTACGGCTGGATATGGAAATACCTAAATCTTTATTCTGATCATCTTGTTCCAGCCTTGACAAGGATGGAAATCTGTATTTAACTAGTCCATGTGTAATTTGAGAATTGATGAAGTTTTCTGTCACTGCATCCCTTGTTATATTTTATATTTATAATTTTCCTATGAATTTTAATTTATTTACTGGATGTTATTTTTTCTCTTGCAAAAATGTAGAATTTGGTGTTTGTTTGGTACTTTTCTTATTTATTTCGACTTTAGTTTGTGTTTCAGTTTAATTTGATCGCCTTAATCTATGTAAGTCGTATATATCCTTGTTATTTAGGCGATGTGTAAAGAGTGACTCAGTTTGAGTGGATGTAAGAAATAATTAAAGAAAGATTTTTAGGTTTCATTTACAAATAAAGCGGTTGCCGCCGTGGGAAAAATCGGCATAGATGTTTGGCGTTTTGTTTTTTGTTCATTCTTTCCTCTCTCTGTCTCTGTATATCTGTCTGTCTGCTCCTCTCTTTTTTTTTATTGCCATGTGGCAAAGACAATACGGAGTCAAAAGTTCCCTTGCCCAAGGACAAGAGAGAATTTTTATTTTTCCATTTATTTGTATGTGCATTTATCAAAAAATTCCAAAGACCAAGTTTTTAAAACAAAGGCACAAAACAGCCCCAAGAACACCCTTTGGAGGGTCCTGAAAAGATGTCCATGAATCCTTTGCGGAACCGTTTACATGCCAATCATTTCTTACAAATGGTGTAGATGGGAATGAGAGTCCAAAATGGCCCCCACAAGCTTTTTGGTAACGTACAAGAATATAAATATAAAATTATTTCCTGTGCTCTTAAGGCCATCGTATCATTTGGGGCTTTTACCTAAAAAGGGTTTACATTATAATCTCAATATGGATGTAGAAACATAATAAAAATTATATCCAAAAATATTCTTACGGGTCTCAACCTTAAAAAAAAATCGAGGAAAATAATGGCATCCTTTTTTATGTGATGATCATAATTTTCCGTTGTTTTTGTTGATACCACAAAATTTGCTTCGTCAAAGAGATCGCGATCGAATGAGTGTCCTTGGTTTGTTTACAAAGTCGAGTCAGAATCCTCATAACCTGCCCAATCTTTTGCAAATCTTACTTCCCTTTTCCCTCCTGAAGCCCTTACGAAAAAACTCTCTTTTTTATTCAAATAGATTAAATTCATCACTTTTCTTCTTTTACAGCCATTGTTGGGGAATCAAATGAATTCTCACTATAGTAAATTGGCTAGGCGAATGAGAAGGACGAAGAGATGAAGAAGAGGAAGCAATAATTACATTTACAGAAACGGAGGAGGATGAGAGAAGGAGGTGGTGGCCAGGGGCAGTGGTGGTGGTGGTGGGTAGGGGCAGGGGTTTTGGTGGTTGGCAGGGGTAGTGGTAGTAGGCAGGGGTGGTGGTGGAGGGTAGGGGCAGTGGTTTTGGTGGTTGGCATGGGTAGTGGTAGTAGGCAGGGGTGGTGGTAGTGGGTAGGGGTCCTGATGGTAGGCAGGTGCGATGCTACTGGTGGTGGGCGGGGAGGTGGTGGTGGGTGGTTAGTGGTTCTGTTTTTTTCCATATGCAGTTCTTGCTGGTGGTGGGCAGGTGCGGTGGTGCTGGTGGTGGGTAGGGGCGGAGTGCTAGTGGTTGGCAGGGAAAATGGTGGTGGTGGGAAGGGTCAGTGGTGGTGATGGATAGTGGTAGTGGTGGTGGGCAGGGTAGTGGTAGTGGTGGTGAGCAGGGGCATTGGTTTTATACCATTATATTAGGTATTAAATTCCATTTCAAATCATATATGGCAACCTTCCTATTTTTTTTTAAATTTCATCCCTCAACTTCGCATAAATTTTGTATTTGGGGGTTTAATTTAATAGCGGTCAATTTACGTAGGTTTAAGAGAAAATAGCGGCGAAATTTCGCCCTAACTGATTGTATTCTTGAGATGAATTCGGTGGGTGGGAGTTTTATTTCTTTGGCACAGGTCAGAAATGCGGCCAAATACTCGAATTAATCTCCATAATGGATCTTAAATTTCGATTTTTTTTTTATCTATCGTTCATTTATCAATTTTCATCATTTGTGCCATTAATATATAGCCTAACCATAATTTGTTTTAAATAGAAAAGACGTGTCCGTGTATCCTCTCCTTAGTGACATAAGAGTGAAGGTGCTGAGATAAATAATTAATTTTTAAGGAATTTTAATTTAAAGTGAAAAAATGAAAAATTTACTATTCTCTTCCATCTCTGAGCTTTGGGTGGGGGTAAAGTCTATGGGATTCTGAACCATACTTTTACGTTCGTTTGAATAAAAAAATAATAATAATATCGGCTAAACTATTTAAGCTAAAACCTTGTGCTTGGTCTCATTAGCTAACAAATTATCTTTTTTTTTTAAGGGGGGATACTAGTTCTGTAGATGGGATCATTAGTATCCCATGATTTCCTCAATATTTCCGAAACTCCTCAAACAAAAAAAGGAAAACCTGATTTCTTCACTTGGCCATAAATCGGCATAAGAAAAGTTAAGATTTTTCACTGAATTTTCCGATTATATACTGCAGCAAACCAGTCTTATAGGTTAGATGTCTTACCAACCAATGAAATTACTTAGGATGTTATAGAGTAGGACAAGCTTTCGTCATGGTGATTTCAACTGTATGTGAATTGAATTATATAGAAGGGGGTGATAAGAGATTTAGAATTTGTTTTTATTGCTCTTTAAAGATTTTCTGATTTTTTAGTGCACATGGAACTAACCTGAGAGAAATTCGGGACCTAGTTCTAGGTCAGGATATAATTGCTGTAGTGATGAAGTTAGAATTGGAATGCTAGAACCAATTCGAAGATTGGTAAAAATTGGCTGTCACCTCTTTCCGTTCAAATCAATGTACATAAATGTTTTGAAATTAATGGAAAGAAATTTTCTAAAGCTTATGAAGAAAACAGTTTATGACGGCTCTGTGAAGAAGGGTACAAATAGAGTTTAGTTCAAAGTAAGAAGGAATGTAACTAAAGAAGCTAGTTCCTAGGCCAGTAAGTTTAGACTTCCAGTATACGGCAGAGGAAAGCCAGTTGTGGTGCGGCTTAAATTGATGGTTAAATAGGGCTGTGAGACATTATTTTCTAATTCCATTGAGAATGTTATGTTTTAGTGCTAGCGATCAATAAATTCCAGAAATTCGAGAACATGTTCTTCCTTAGGTAACATGATTAGACAGACGTCAACAAAACATCTATTAAAGACCGAAGAAAATTCCCGTGGACAGGGATGGAGCTAGGAAGCCTCATGGAAGCACAGAAAGATTTTTGAAAATGTTTGTTCTCGCGATAACCCCATCCTAGTCCCCTTTTTTTGTAAGTAAATCTTATTATTAAAAGGTAAGTACGAAGTGGAGATATAAGTCGAGAAGAGAACGAAATTGGCTTTGGTAAAAGCCTAAAAATTGTTTAGAGGAACCGAAAAGACTTCATAATGATATCAATAGTTTCCTGTAATGGGATGTTGGTAAACAAATTTGAAATATTAACTTTTTACTTGAAATCTCTTTAATCCTCGATACCGTGTACTACTATCCTTTGACCTTGACTTTGCTCTTCCAATTTACAGGCTGAATTTCAATCTATATTTTTTATCTTTTGAGAAAATTGCAGCTTTCCTGAAGTCACTCGCTACCGAACATGAATTTGGTAATTTTTATCACAGTTTCATTCAGTCTATTGCATTTAAATACTTAAACAATTTCAAGGCCCTCAAAATCTTTAACCCAGTACTTAAAAGAGATGACGTAAAAGAACTTCTTAAGAAATTAGCTTCGGATAAATCCCTAGTAATTTGTGTCCCTATAGAGGTAATAGTGTGGTTATTTGGAATAAGGATGATTATATTTAAGAAATGCTTACAATTAAATCTGATACTACAAATTTTTTTAAGGTTAATTCATCTATTTAAAACATCATATTTAAAATTGAAGGCAAAAATTGATCAATCCTAAACAACGATCCCCAGCCTATGATAGGGATCATTATCTAGGATTAAGCTTTTGGGGAGGTCAGTATCTAGAAATTATCTTGGGAAGGGGGGCATTACTTAGAATTCATTTTTTTAAATAAGTAATTATAATTGAGCAGAAGATTAAGATAAAAAATATAAAGTAAAAATGCTACTTAGGATTGAATTTGGTTAAGACAATTTTGGTTAGATTAGGTTAGGTGAAGTTAGTACAAATAACCTAACTTAACCTGGCCTGCAGGTAGTGGACGCACGGACTTCAAGTTCCGAACGAATGCCCCGTTTGGGGAGAGTCAGTATTTGTAAGCGGGTCTATTTCCTATTAAAAACAAAGAGAAAACATTGGAAACAGCATAACTCGAACCCAAGTTTAATACGTCTCATTTCATAATGCCACGTGAGTTTAGTATATCTATTACAAATTAAGACATTTTTAGGACTTTTCCTTTTCTTCACTTAATATTTTATCATCCAATTAGTAGATAATTAATTGGGTGATGTCTCCCAAGCAAATATTGGGGAGGTCAATAACAAATTCCTAATCTTAAATGGCCGGTTACAATTATAGCCGCATTAGTGGATATCTAATTGAGCTGGTGACTCCTGAACTAATTTTAAGGAAATCAGTAAAAAACTCATAATACATAATGGTCATTATAGCCTCAACTTGTCGTTTATAAATGATATATCACAATAAAACTTTTAATTACGGAGACTATAATGATGAGGGTGGACGTGTGTGTGTTTTTATAGTCTATAGGTTTGTAGTTTTGTTTTTTGTAACTAATAAAGCTAGTTAGCAGTGAATTGGTACATTTATATCTAATTTGGATTAGGACATGGACCATTTGGATACGATTTGATAAGTGCTGTTTGGTCTGCTTGCAATTGTATCCATGTATGATGTGATATTTGCAAAATGCATCCATTGGCAACATTGTTCGGATTAATAATATATTCCCTTTAATTTAGGGGTTTTCTGGATACTAGACAACTTTTCTTGTGGGTTACTTTAATAGACGATAGTGGATTTCGTGAAATTCTTTCTTGTTTTAATGTACTGTCGCTATGATCTTGTTTTCATTCTGTTATGGCAGGATATGAATATTGAGTAGATGAAAAAGTGACATTTTGATTTTACCACTAATTCTTTTAGCTTTTTTTTATCTATTCAATTGTTTTCGGCCATTTAAGCTGCAATTTGACGTGACATCAGTACCATGGGTGGCTATAGCATACAATAGCCACTTAATTTGAAATCCAACCTCCGACTAACCACACCTGATGGGGTTTTATTTCAATCATATTTGAAGGAGTGTTTTCCCACAGCTAGATCCTAGCCTTCCCTTTAAATCACCCTACAACACTCTGCACATTGGTATAATTTTACATCTGCCTTCTTTCCGTCAGTTTGTTTTTAGTGTTGTCTCTTAGCTACCTATAACTTGGTTAAAAGAATCTCCCTCCCCTTCAAGTTAATATTTATTACGTTCCACAATGTATAAATAGCATGGATAAAATATTTTAATAGATATTAATTAATATTCATAATAATAGTTACGGTAATTTAAGATGAAGTATTGTCTATATTTGCTCAGGCTGAGAAGTCTGCATTTTTATAGAAATACTAAAAAAAATCAATAGCAAGAAATTACATGTTAAAAAAACAAACAAATTGGTGCATAGTAGAAAGGGTCATGATTTGCCCATTTTGATGTTTTTCCTCTACTGGTAAAAAAAAATACAAAACCATAATTCGGCGCCAAATTATAATTTGGAGGACAAAATTATCGTCTAAATTTGCGTAAATTCAGGGGGTTCAGTGAGTACTGTTATTTTTTTTATCTAATCATGTATCTTGATTATAATATTACGCCCTATTTTTTTCATTATTCACATAAAAATACCTAATACAAAAGAATACTACTTTCCTTAAACCCCGACCTTCGGTGCAATTATAGAAAATGTAATATATTTACTTTATTGAGGTGGGTAAAGGTCCACAATGGCCATAAAAATGAGGAAACCTCTCAGGAATATTGTGGAAATTTTAACAAACACGGAGGTTGCCAGAGAATCATCGAATTGTTTTTCCCTTTGGCCATATTTGTATATTTTCTCCCGAGTGTCTCTCCAAGTCCGTTCGATATTTTAAGTGTTGAGACCTGTATCGGGGTCGATGAAATTTTGAAATTGGTTTAGTTTCGTGTTCGAAACTTTCTAATGACAACCTGGAATATGAGATCCAACTGTGTGATATTATCTTGAACCCTGGAACGATCCTCTCTTTATAATTTTTGTCAAGGTTTCTTTAGTCCTGTCTAGAAAAGAAATCATGAACACTTTTCGAGCCTCGCTCAAATGCCTCGAATACCCAGACACCTTCGACAACTCGGCCTCGCAACACCAGTCAAAAATTGTTTAATGTACCAACTCCACTTGTTTCCTGTTAGATGGCCCTCTTAAATACGAACCAATATACAAAATGGATCACTTTGTCTAGCTTTCTTCTAGCGTTTTCAAAAAACCGTCCTTGAAATGCAGACCTATGAAAGGGGCCGTAGGTTTTTAACTTCTTTTTTTAAAAATGGTATTAAAATGGCACGTTTTTAAAATGTTAAGTCTCCTTTTGATATTTTAGACGATAATTTGGTCGCCCCTTTGTACTATGAGTTAATGTAGACAAATGTCTAAGATTGTAGCTAATCAACATACGTTGCTGTACAATTTATTCCTCCATAAATTAGAAACTAAAATTTTATTGTATTCAAGATTTGACGCTAATTCAAAAGGGCTATTAAAATACTATTGTTACCTATTTAAAGTTTCGTTTTCTTCAAAGAAATATCCACTTTCTTATTATTTATAGGCATAAACAAAATCAATTTTGCATCACCATAAAATTAGTTTTATAACATAACATAACATAAAATAACATAACATAACATAACATAATATGGTTTTAAAGTAGACAAACAAAAGGTCATTGTGGCTAATCATAGCGGCTCCACTCAGTCCAACTTCCATCTAAACTCATCAACCATTGTATCCCGTTCTTAAAATATACTGTTATGGATAACATGCGATCTAGGAACTATAAGTATAATAGTTTAAGTATCTTTTATTTATTTGTTTTCCGCCGTGGAAAATAGAGTGTTTTCTTTTTGTTTTCTGAATATGGAAATAGCATTAGAAATGACACTGAAGTCTCTATTGAATTGAGTGGGGCAGTGATGGAAAGTCTGGGGCTATATACACAATGCGAGCACTGTGGCTATGAAAGAAGGGTGACAGACATGAACAACTGCCTAATATGCTCCCTACAGGATAAGATCCTTGCGCTCACGTTGGAGGTTAGGGAGGTAAATAAGGAATTGGGTAGGGTCAGAGAGGAAGCTAAATGAAATAGTGGGCATATTAATGAAATAAGGAAGGAAAGTAGTGTGGGGCCCAAGTTTGGAGAGACTAGGCTATGAGAGCTGAGAAGCAACAAAATGACAGGAAACAGGAAAGTGAGACGGATAGAAGCTAAGAGCGAGAGGAGGAGACTGACAAACAAGAATAGCAACAAGTAAAGGGGAGAAGGGTAGGCCTGGACAGGGAGAGGAGGAGTGAACCTGTAGGTCACACATGTATTAACTTGAAGGGTGTACATGTAGATACCATAAACAACGGAACCCGATGGCTGGGAGAAAAAGCGAGTCTGGAATGTCAAGGTAAAGGTATGGGGAAGGGGGCCATTTTTCATTATTTTCTTTATTCTTCATCTTGATTTTTCTCTTTATTGAATCTATTTACTTCTTTCTTTTTTAAGTTGGCCCTTCAAACATTGGTCTTCCATTGATCTGACTCTTGGTATTCTTATTGGCTGGGTTAGTTCTTGATCTTCGATTTCTTTCTTGAGTTGATGCATATTCAGTTTTCTTCCAATTATCTTGATGTGATGATTCCTTCTTGATTCTTGTTGAGTTAGCCCTTCGAGCAGTTTTGCTTGTCTTCCGTTTTCTTCTTGATTTTTCTTTGTAAAAATTGTGGACTATGAGTTTCGAACGCTGTACCAATCGATTTAAACACCAGCACTCTAGCCATTACGCCACAGCTGAGTCCGTTCTGAGTTGGTAATTTAATGGGCTATTTATATTATCGATTTGGAAGGAATTTTTCTCTGATACATCTTCGCACCCCTACACAGGTCCCTTTCTAGAACGCGGAGCGAATTTGAGGATTGGGGAGAGACTAGTCTTGGATTTCTTAATCGAAGAGAGTAGTAGCTCTTCCTCCCCGGCTTCCGAGTCTGCGGGATGAGTGGAGTTAATTCAGTGGGATTGAGGAGAGCGAACGAACAAAGTCTTGTCTCTTAATCAATGAGTAAATAGAATCTCCTTCCCGGATCTCCTGAAGTTCCAAGCAGAACTTTTTCTTAATCTCTAGTAGGAGAGCAGGTGCAGTTGTAACGAAGATCAGAAGATTGTTCGGCCTTTGAGGGTCACCAGTTATGAAGGATGGGTGGGGGGGGGGGGAATTTCTTATTATAGGTTTATATATTTATCTTGACTTCAGTATATCTTGACTTAGGTATTCTCGTTGGCTGGGTTAATTAATTCAATAAGTCGATCATTATAATAGTCCGGCCACTCTACCATTTTTCCGCATTACTTTGTTGCAAAATCGAATCTTGGAATTATTCGGAGTATTTCTTACTTGGTGCAAGGTAGAATAAATAGACGGAGACTCGTTTACAACTATACACAGATTCTTTTATTCACTCCAGCTGGTACACTCTTCTCGGATCAAGTACAAGGCTACCTTAAGGGATATTTCCGTTGCGCATTTCAAATAACTTTTCACCATTGCCGATGGCAAGCGTTATCCCTCTCCTACCAAGCTGACGCATTTGAGTGGCAACGTTACCACTAACTTGGTAACCAAACCCCTTATTGGTACCAATGATTACCACTCAAGAGGCAAGCCCCATAACTTACAGGGGGTGGCAACATTACAATAACAGAAGAGACAAAGCTAAGCCCCTTTCCCCTAAACCTGTTGTATGTATCAACAGGTTCAATAGGTTGCAGAAGGATAAAGTCATGGTCGTGAATGAGAGTGACCAGGAGAGAAAGGAGCGAATGAGGGAGGGAGAACACCTGAAGAGGAGTATGGGGGTGAGTGGACGTCCCATGGCGAGAAAGCCAAGAATGCCCAGACTTATAGTGGGAGAGAGCATGATAAAGTATATGGGGAGAAACATGAGAAGGGGGCTAGAGAGGGCAAAGAATGTAGTGGAGGAAGGAATTCTCATCTTTCAGGTGGGGGTGTACTGATGGGAGGGAGTATAAAGGACAGAGTGAAAGAAATCATACAGAGAGTGGCAGAATTAAAGAGGGGAAAGAAGAATGTAAGGATTGCTGTAGTGGGAGTGATGAGAAGGCCTTGTGAGGATGTTTGGTATGAGAGGAGAAGAAGGGAGGTGAATAGAAAGGGAAATATAAAATTAAACAGGATGAAGATGAACATGCTGAAGGGAGGAAATATTGGGGTTAGCTTCCTGGATATCGATGCAGAATTAAAAGAGGAAACCTTTGGAAGAGATGGGGTGCACCTGGAGCAGGGGAGGAGAAAAAATATTAGGCGAGAGGCTATGCGAGTGGGTGAAGGCCACTGAGATAACACTGCGGATGAGACAAACTGTAGGTGAGATAGGGAATGTGAGACAAGGTGATGAATGAAGGCATGAAAGAGGAAGAGAAGAATTCCACCGAGATAGCAAGTGCATGCAAGTTGGATGTATAAATGTGAGAGGATGGGGAGCTGGAAAATGCGAGGATGTAAGTAAAGAGTTAAATGAATGGCAGCTTGATATAGTTGGCCTGACCGAAACTCAGCTAAAAGATGAGGTACGGGTGGGTGGAAACGAGTATGTAATGATTGGTAAGGGGGGGAACAAAAGACTAGAAAGGGAGGAGGGGTAGCTATTATGTATAGGAAAAATAGGAACTTGAGAGTAGATAGGTTGAATGTAGGTAACTATGCTATGAGTGAAGATATACTTGCAGTGAAAATTGAGCGTGTGGGTAACCGGGGTAAGACTGAGAGATTTGGGATGGCTGTGGTATACATGACTGTTAAAGGTGAACGAGCTAGGAATGAGAACAGTGCCAAGTACAGCATCTTGAAAGAATTTGTGAGCATGAACGATAGAGAAAAAGTGATGATTATGGGAGATATGAGGGAGATATGAGACATGAGGGAGATATGAGACATGAGGACTGCGTTAAGCCCCTTCTTCTTTAACATTGTCTTTGACGTGTTGACTGAGAACGTGCGAGTGGGGACACCCTGGAACATGATGTATGCAGATGATGTGGCCTTAGTCAGTGAGACTAAAGAAGAGGTAGAGCAAGTGCTGGAGCAGTGGAGACTAGTACTGGAAAACAGAGGGATGAAAATAAGTAGAACAAAGAGAGAAGAAGAGCGGGACAGAGGTGAAAGCATTAGGTTGGACAGAGAGAATTTTCAGGTAGATTTGAATGGAAGAACTGTGGAAGGAATTAGGCTGCACAATGTGAATGAAATGAATGAAAGGTTAGTGGAGGACGTCAGAAGAACAGTAGTGAGATACATAGGATATGCAAGGGAGAGATCAGGGAGGAGTGTGTGTAAACCATGGTGGAATGATGATATAAAAAATGCTAGAAGTGAACGAAAAAAGCTTAATAAGAGATGCAGAAGACTGAGAAAGAAGAGGCGTGAAAGTGAAGCAGCCAAGGAGGAATACCAGAAGTCATGGACATAGTAGGTGAACAGCGACAAACCAAGCGAAAGATTATGAATGCAAAAGTGAAGTGTGAGAGAAATGTGATTCAGGCAATGAAAGAGAAAGGATTGCAGGGGAGGCGTGAATGGTATAGGTTCATTAGAGGTGAAAGTGTGAGTGAAAAGGAGAGGGTGGAAAGCTTTAGAGTGAATGGTGAATGTGTAACAGATAGGGAGAAAATGATTGATTGTATAAAAGAGTTTTGGGGAGCTATAGGTGGGGTAGGAGAGACAACAGAGGTGAACGAAGGATGTGTGACCTGGAGAGTAAAGATGCAAGTGAACTGAATGAGAGAATTAGGAGAGAGGAAGTTGAGAGATGTTTGAAAAGGCAGAAGAATGGAAAAGCAGCTGCGCCGGATGAAATACCTTATGAAATGTATAAGAATAGAGGTGAGGTTGTGATTGACAGAATAACAGAATTATTTAACAATGTGTGGGGAGAAGAAAGCGTACCGATGGAATGGAATGAATGCAGAGTGACTGCTGCACAAGGGTGGGTGTAAAAGTAAGAGTGATCAGAAGAATTATAGACTAATAACCTTTTTATATACAATAGGGAAAGTATTCAGTTCAGTGTTGAATGAAAGACTGAGCAAATGGATTGAAAAAGTCAGAGTGCTAGGTGAAGAGCAAAATGGTTTTAGGTTTGACCGAAGAGCGGAAGATAGCATGTTCATGGTGAATGTAATTATTGAAAGGATGGTGGAAGATGAGAGCAAGCTGTATCTAGGTTTCCTAGGCATAGAGAAGCATATGATAGAGTAAACAGGAATACTAGAGCAAAGTATAGACTAGGAGATATAGAAACAGGATGGATGAAGAGTGTGAGAGGCGTGGCGTGTACATGTTTAGCATGTACACAGAGGAGTTAGCTGCTAGGGTAAGAAGGTTGAATGTGGGAGTAAACGTTGGGAATGATAAGATATGCCTGTTGATGTACGCATATGATGTGATTGTGATGAGTGAGACAGCAGAAGAGTTGCAAAGGTTGCTAGATGTTGTAAATGAGTATGACAGAGATTTTAGAGTTAGTTTTAGCAATAAGAAAAGCCAAGTGCTGTCAGTAAATAGGTCGGAGAATGCCACATGGAAAATTAGAGAGAATGTATTAAATCAGACTGAAGAATACAAGTACTTAGGAGTGTGGATGAGAAAAAATGGCAGTAAGAAAATGAAGAATGAGAAGATTAGTATGACTAACCAGTGGGTAGGTAGATTGGGCAGTGCGGCTAGGATTAGGGCTAGTAAGTATGATGTGGTGAGAGAAGTATGGAATAGTGTGGCGGTGCCAAGTATTATGGATGGTATGGTTATGATAGCTTGGAAGGAGAAGGAAATAGACAAGCTCGAGACTGGGAAAAATAGGGTAGGAAGAATAGCCCTGAACGCACCTAAGTTTGCAGCGATTGAGGGTGTGAGAGGTGACATGAGATGGACTACTTTTAGAGAAAGGTGTATGAAAGCGTCTTTGAGGTACAATATGAGACTGGAACGAATGGAGGATACAAGATTGGCACGGAAGGTTTATTTGTGGAATGAGAACTGTAGCAGGTGAAGTAAAAGGTGCTTGAGGATAAAAAATGTGTGTGGGTTAGTAGCAAACTTTGGGTTGTATGAGTGGACAATGTTGAATGCGAATGGGGAAGGACGTAACTGGGATTAGAGAAAGTGGAAAAATGAAATAAACAAAGTGGTGAAAGGTGCGGTTCAAAGAAAGTGGATTGATGAGATGGAGAGAAAGAGGACACTAAATCTATATAAGGAAAAAAAGGCGCCAAGGTATGAAAGCTGGTATGATGGAAGCTTGGGTGGTGATCTTCTCTTCTGGGCTAGGACACAATATATAGATGTGAATGCAAGAAGTAGTGCCAATACACAGGCCAGGGGGATTGCCGCTTGGTAGTCGCCCGCCTGTGGATCAAGATCAAGATCATGTTTGTTCAACTACTGATTCTACAGCATAAAAACTTCAGCGATCAGCCTTGCCAAACTTAACTATATTGTTGTTATATAAAGAAATTACATGATTAAAAAACATTGGCGCATACTAAAAGATCATTTTTTTGTAGCTTCCGGGAAAAACTTGCAAGACTATATTTTGCTGTCAATATGGATCGCCATCTTTAAATGCGGGCGATTATTTGGGCAATAAAAATTTCCCATAAAATTGCGAAGATTAAGTGAGTATGTAGGGCTCGTTCTATAAAATAGGTAGGTCTCTGGCGCTAAATTGCAGGATTTAATAGGCTCAGCGAGGAACTTCACAAATGGACGCTCGGTGGATTTATTAAATCCTAAAAATTGCTGTAGTTAAATTAAGAAAATAATATGCGGTCTAAAAAATAAAGAACCAAAGAGAATTAGGAATTGAAGCTATATATACGAGTATGTTAAACTGTACAAATAGAGGAAACGTATGTTAGAGTCGCGCGGAAACACAGATATCAAAGGAGACCAACTGGGCAAATATGAGGATCACACACAAACAAACATACGCGTGTTGGGGAAATTTATCAGCAGCTGAACAAATATAGGCTATGACCAGAGAAATTTCACAGAGACCTGCAACAAGCGATTCCATATAATAAAGCTACATCTATGGGAAATATGTAAGCACAGCAGGTACAGAAAGCTGTCGGAAACTCCGCCCAAGGGGTGAAAATTAGCAACAAACTAGATCACAAGGTCCACCTCACGGACAAGTCAAGGTTACGACCATCGGAGACGAAACATATATATATATATATATATATATATATATATATATATATATATATATATATATATATATATATATATATATCATCACTAACTCTATAATTTAAGAACGGGATTTTTGGGAGTATTTGAATAATAATTTCATCTTAGTTTGGTTATGACTTAAGTATATTTTAAATTTTTATCAAGGAAATTTCTAAGAATTTTTTAGAGTTTTAAAAAACAAAATAGTTTAGTTCAGAAAAAAATAAATATGATTATCCAATGTTTTATAATGTTTTAAAAGAAAATGACTTAGAATTGGGAAAGTTCATAAAATTGATTAAAATTTAAGCAAGGCTGCTTTTTTATTTTATTTATAACTATATTTTTGCAACGTGATTTTTTTAAAGGGATGAAATAGTTTAGAGTTCCTTTTTAAAATTATTATAATTGGCCAAGTTCAGAAAATTTATAAAAATTTAACCATGGCTGCTTTTTTTTAATCTTAGTAACGAAGTGCAAGGAGTGGCGAAGCCATTGCCTGGTATATATATATATATATATATATATATATATATATATATATATATACATATATATATATATATATATATATATATATATATATATATATATATATATATATATATAGAGAGAGAGAGAGAGAGAGAGAGAGAGAGAGAGAGAGAGAGAGAGAGAGAGAGAGAGAGAGAGAGAGAGAGAGTAACAACACAACAAGGAGTAACAACAAGGAAAGAAGGTTTTCTAGGAGACCTTACGGTCCATTCAAAGAGGGTACCTTTGGACTAGCAATCGAGTGGGCACAAGGCTGCTCAATTGTTTTGCGTCCCTCAACGGCCACTTTTCAAGACCTTGTCTAGTCTTGACTTGAACTGGTCAACAGATTCACTGTTGACAACTTCCACTGGAAGTGCGTTCCACATACCGCAGATACTGTAAGTGAAAAAGTTTTCACACAGATTGTGGTTGTAACGCTTCAGTTCAAGTTTGAACCCGTGATTGCGCGTTCTGTTCTCACTCAGTGTGAAAATATCCCGGTAGTCAACATTGTCGAACCCTCGAAGTATTTTGAAAGCTTCGATGAGCTGACCACGCAGTCTACGGGTTTCCAAGGAGAACAGATCTAATTCCCTTAGTCTATCCTCATAACTTTTATGTCGGATAGAGGGAATCAGCTTGGTTGCCCTGGCTTGTACGCGTTCCAGTCTAGCGATGTCCTTTCGCAATGAAGGACTCCAAAATTGTACGGCATACTCCAGGTGCGGTCGGACAAGTGAGTTGTACAGGCACAGTACAATCTCCTGGTTCCGATAACCAAACTGGCGCTTAATATAGCCTAGCATCCTTTGGGCCTTTTTCTCCGCCTCAATGCACTGTTTCGAGAACTTGAGGTCACTAGTGATTGTTACACCCAAGTCTTTCTCAGTGTCGGTGGATTCCATAGCAGTGCCCTTAAGGATATACTGAGATTAGGGGTTTCTGTGGCCGATATGCATCACTTTGCATTTCCTCACGTTAAAAGGCATTTGCCACGTGTCCGACCACTCCCCAATCTTCCCAAGATCTTTCTGCAGGCGGGCAGTATTTCCATCCTTGGCAACGTTCATACCAAGCTTGGTATCGTCGGCAAATTTGGAAATCTTGGCAACCATGTCACCGTCCATGTCGTTGACGTAGATGATGAATAGTAGTGGTCCTAGGACAGAACCTTGAGGCACCCCGCTAGTAACGGGCACCCACTCAGAAGACTGTCCATTTACCACCACCCGTTGCCGTCTGCCACTTAGCCAGTTCTCGATCCAGCCGGCTCCTTTTCCGTCTATGCCAAGCGCTCGCACTTTCCAGAAAATGCGGCGGTGTGGTACCTTATCAAAGGCTTCATGAAAGTCTAGGTAGACCACATCCACCACCTTGTCCCGATCGTGCTCACTGAAAACGAAGTGGAAAAATTCTACAAGGTTCGTCAAGCATGACCGTTGCCTTCGGAAGCCGTGCTGGGAACTCCTCAGTAGCAGGTTTGACTCTAAATACGACGTCACTTTGTCCACCATGATGCTTTCCATGAGTTTACCGACTATCGAAGTCAGACTGATAGGTCGGTAGTTCGACGGTTGGTTACGGTCTCCTTTCTTGAAGATAGGAGTCACCTCCGCCTCACGCCAGTCTCTAGGAACGCATTTGGTCCGGATTGACATGTTAAAGATAGCGCACAGATGTCGTGATACTTCATCGCACACTTCTTTCAACACTTTCGGTAGAAACTCGTCCGGTCCAGGGGACTTATTCGTCTTTAGGTCAGCGATCTTTTTCTTTATTTCTCCTTCGGTGAAGTCCATTGCCTCCAGCTTTTCCCCCCGAGTAGGAATCCGTCGGCTGGGGAATGGGACCACACTCTTCAGTAAACACTGAAGAGAAGTAGTCGTTTAGGAGGTTAGCATTTTCTGCATCTGAATGCTTTAATGTCCCCTCCTCATTCCTCAAAGGGCCAATCGTTCGACGGATTGGTTTACGGCTGTTCACATATCTAAAAAACTCCTTGGGATTCTCTTTACAGAGTCGCGCCACTCGGAGTTCCTCAGACCGCTTAGCCGCCCTTATGCTGGAATTCACTCTCCTGGCTAGCCTCCGGTATTCGTCAAAGTCACCCGAGATCTTCGATTGCCGGTACACATTTCTCTTCTCCCTAGAGAGAGAGAGAAAGAGAGAGAGAGAGGCAGACTCTCATGGGTCATCAATTATAGAATCACCAGGCAATAGCTTCACCACTCCCCCACTATATATATATATATATATATATATATATATATATATATATATATATATATATA
Organism: Ceratothoa steindachneri; assembly: GCA_963969495.1. Taxonomy (NCBI): domain Eukaryota; kingdom Metazoa; phylum Arthropoda; class Malacostraca; order Isopoda; family Cymothoidae; genus Ceratothoa; species Ceratothoa steindachneri. Next base: position 127,470,096 of record OZ018319.1, on the reverse strand, counting down.
TATATATATATATATATTAATATAGGGAGAGAGAGAGAGGCAGCCTTTCATTGGTCATCAATATTATAGAATCATTATTCCCTATTTATTAACTAAGTTCATTTCCTTAGTAGCGGTACGGAATCCCGTTTACTCGCCTCCCTCCTGCCGCCCTCAGACTCGATGCTTCGCGTAAAACAGAAAGCCTACACATTGACCGCAAAGAACTCGAGACGTCTCCGTTTGCCCCTTTTAGTAGGCCAATTCAAGTAAAGTTATATTTTCTTTGCCGCGTCCTTTCAAAGTCCTTTACTTACCCCGATTACCGAGCCACCTTCGGTAAGCTCAGCCTAACGCATAACCCTCGTGAGAAATTATAAGGAGTCAGAACCAATTCGACAGAGGCGTAAAGTAAGCCCACTGCCTAAAGTCTCGTTGCCCGTCGAGCGCAATAGCAACGAGGACTATTCAATACACGCCTAAATAATTAACCCAACCACGCACCCACAAACCGATAACCTATACCACCACATAAACCGGTAACTTCATCGGTAACTTCAACCTCCCACCCCCTCGTAAGTATTGTTACTTTTTCTGTGCTACTGTATATTGATAATATTATTACTTCTTATTGTTTTGTTTATCATTCCTGCAGTAGAAAACCAGGATTCCCTGGTAAATTTTCAAAGCATCACGATTTTGTAGCCATATAATGTATTTTTCTGGCATTTTTAGGGGTCAGGAACCTGATTATGATCGTCAGTACCTCATCAATTCACTTAATTTCTTGATGAAAGGTTGGATTTCAGTTTTATTTTATTATCTTAGGTAAATTTTTAGAACATTCCCACTACGTATTTTCGACAAAATATTTTCTGACGCATTTTGGGGTCTAGAACGCGAATATGATGTTCATTGCCACCGCAAATGACCTACTTTCGAGTTAGGTTCCTATTTATGCCACGAAAAGTAAACAATTTTCGGTGAAAATAAGCGATGTGCGGAGACGACACCATCATAAATCGCTAACCTAACCTAGCCTATCATAACATTTTTATGACGGGGTACGTTAGGTTAGGTTAGACAAGGTTAGGTTTGCGACACATTTGCCCCAACCAATTCTACCCATCCCACCAAATTTTCCGATTTCTTTTCGCGATAATGGATTTCGATCTCCCGGGCAAAACTTCACCAGTCAACAACTGTTTGATGTGACAATCCACATGTCTCCTGATCTCCTGCTTGGTGGCTCTGTTAAATACGAACCAATATACAAATTGTATGACTTTAACGGGCTTTATTCTAATTTTTTTTAAATGCTCCGTGGAACGCAGATCTATTAAAGCAACACTAGGTTTGTTTAACATTTTTGTTCCCACAGATTATACTAGTTTTGTCGCAGTGGATAGCTGCGAACATACCCAGTTCACTTTATTAGTGTATGTTTAGCCGAAAGAAAAGAAATTTATCTTATCGGATAAAATAGGTTCCATTTTCACAAGTGAGAGCGAACAACCAGCATAGACTTGACATATAATGACAAATGTTCATAAATGGTCGCGGTTCTAAATTGTTTACTCTATTTGGGCTATTTGGGGCGATAAATTGGTAGCCCCAATTATTGGCTGTATTTCAAGTTAGCGGTAACTTTTGGCCTTTTCAGTCCTAAATATACGAAAATAAACATTAAAAAAAAAACAGGGAATCTTGATTTTTTTTTTAGTATGCGCTAATGTATTTTAATCATATAATTTTTTCCTATTGTTTTTTTTTAATAATTAACATTAAAAATTAGTGTACATTTCCCATCTGTAACTAATATAGACAAGAACCAGGTTAATTTGGGGGAATTAGTTTATTTTGTTTTGAGTTAATTGTTAGTTTTTGTGTGCTGTTTTTCTGCCGGAAAGAAATAACTATACTTGTTTTCTCGCGTGAATATTCTGGTCGTTTCGAAGCTGAAATTATTTTTTGTGTAATACACACAGGTGGGCACAGTTAATCAAAAAGTTAATTTCGTTAACCGTAAATCCGTTAACCAAAGAATTAACGTCGTTAACCGTAAATCAGTTCTTGCTCTAAAACCACCTAAAAACACCTTCGAAAAGGGCCAAAACTATAAAATCAGCACTTTTTTGGTCTTTTTAAAGGCTTTAGAACCCCAAACTATAATTTTGGTTGCTAATTTCATAGTTTTGCTTTTTAAAGACCTAAAGAAGGCCTATTTCATAGTTTTGGACCTTTTTTAAGTTTTTAAAGGCTTTTAGAGCCAGAAAAGGGTAAAAAAAATTAAATGAAACACAATGTTAGTAATAAACTAAAGAAATATTGATAAAGTGGCAGAAAGAAGTAAAAAAAATGCAAAACATGATATATACATAATTTAATTTTTCCCCTTTTTCTCGTTCTCCATTTTATTCATGAGTTGCATGTTGCTCTTCATGAAAATTAGCATCTCAATGTTTTCATCAGACAGGGATAATCTCTTGGCCCCCAATATGTCTTTGCCCATAGACAACAAACGCTCCACTGCAGCACTGGAGGGCATGGCTGTGTTGAACTTGATGAACAAGTCCAGCAACACTTGCTCACCCAAGAAGCCAGCATCTGTCAGCAAGTCCTTGGAGTTAGTCTCCAACCAGCTCTTGACTAAGTTCAGGGCCTTGTTCTTGAGTGATATGTGGCTCCTTGTTCTCTTTTGGCTGGAAAACACCTCTTAAGAATTCATTCTTCTCCTCCTCGTTGTTGCTGCCTCCACTGTTGCTGCTCACTTCGTAAGACTGCTGCCTCATGGCCTCCTCGACCTTACCCTCCATGCCCTTCCTTCCCTTGGCGACCTTGGTGTTGTCATTCTTATCCAACCAGAGTAGGCGTAAGCTGGGATGGAAGGCAGCAGCCAGCTGGCATTTCTCATCCCACTGGATGGTCCTAACCCTTTGCCAAAAGTGCGTCGACCAAATGGTTGCAGTAGACGAGGCCCTTGGACTTCAAGTCCTTGAGCCGAAGATTGTCGCAGCAAATGTTGGCAGCAGATTCCCAAGGTAGGCTTGTTCCTCCCCATGGATATTGTCGAGCGCTTTGGCCACGGGTGACATGACTTGGAAATAAAACAATGGAGAATTAGTAAATTTTAGAAATTCAAAATATAATAATATATATATTATAATATATAATATTATTTTATTATTTATTTATTTTCTCGGCATACTCCTTCATTAAGTTGACATCCTGGTCGTTGAAGTTGTTGTCTTTCAACTGGGTCGTGACTCTGTAGAGAACAGGCCTACTAGTCTCCAGGATGGTGTTGAGGACCACTACAGAGTCATAGGTGGAGTTTCACCTCGTCGTGCTGGAAACAACCATCCTCCTACCGACCTCAGCGTAGATTCTGCTACTGCCACAGTGATGCAATCATGGTGGTTCCAGAGGGCACGTTCCTTGGCAATGGCAGCCCTGTAGGGCGCCTTAAACACTGCACTCTGCACTGCAGCATCTGCATCCTTGCTGGCCACTAGGTTCAGGTGTGTGCACACACCTCATGTGAGCTAGCAGGTTGACGGGATTGCCAATGACAGCGTCAACATCGTCAGGCACAGCCAGGGAGTCTTCTAAGGAGACACCCCAACTCCTGCTCGTCCACGGATCCAGCCAACAGGGTCCCCTCAGCAGCAACATCAGGGTCAGTGTCCACATTCTGAACTACTGGCAGGTCTGAGAGTGTGTAATCCTCTGCCCTAAACTGGACAAAGGCCTTTACAAAGTTGCTACCATTGTCTGTGGTAGTCCTGGAATAGAAAGACATTCTAAGTTTTTTATAAAATTACAGTCATTAAATATTACAATTGAAATGAGTTTATAAATAAAAATAATCTACAATTTATGTGAAAAAAATTCTGATACAAATTGTTAATAGAACTAATAGTCTAATAAGTAATATTAATATACTATCAAATATCTAACCTGGTGACTTTTTCTCTATGTGGAGTTCATAGTTGACGTTGACCATGGCCTGTGCAAGCACATCATAGGTATAATGGCCTCTCAGCCTAATGCACGCGAGTACTGCTTTCTGCCTCTGCCTGGTAGTGGGATCTAACCAGTGGACAGTCATGCCCAGGTAGCCTTTCTTGTGGGCACACTGGCAGTCAGCTGTGGTGGCCACCCACTTAACATAGCCAAGAACTCTGAAATTTGAAAAAATATAACTTTTAAATTTTAAGATTTTAAGTTAAAATTTAAATATTGGGAATATAAATTAACACAAGTATAAAAAAGATAAAATTATGTAAATTAGTCCATTATATGATCAAGTACCAGTATACAAATCAACGATTTGCCTGCAAAGTATCCTCCTCGACATGGAGCTCTTGCTAGGGTTCAGCGTCTTGATCAGCCTCTCGAACGTGTCAGACACTACAACATGGAGTGGCAGCATGTTGGCTACGAAAAGGTCCACAATCCTTTGATCCACAGCAGCCTTGGGTATGCCACTGCTAGTAGCAGCGATGCCAAAGGACTCGGCAATGGTTTGCTGGTGTGCTTTCTTGCCAGAAGGAAGTGAAAACAGACTCGATTATTCCGAAGGGCTGCTGCCGCTGTTAGAACCAGAAGAAAACCTCTTCTTGGCTTTTCCATGAGATGAACTTGCTTTGACCTTCTCTTCAAACTGTATGAACTTAGCTGGGTGGGTCCTCTTGGTGTGCTTCTTGAAGTTGTTGAGGCATGTCATGTGCCCCTTGATTGGCACAGTCCTGGGCAGGCACAGCTTGCAGTCGAAAATCAGCTATTCTCCTTCCCTTGGCTTGATAAAGAACTAGTCGTCCAGGTAGGGCCAGGGGTTCTGGACACTGACAGTTTCAACCTCAGTGACGTCAACACTACAGACTCAACATATTCAAGTTCTTGAGATGTTATAATGACTTCAAAACCACACTTGTGTCTAAATTGAAAATCTGAAAATAATAGGAAATTCAAAATCACACAAGTGTCTGTGAAAGATTAAGTGATAGGTTTTGTAATGGTTTTATGTTTTAGTTATTTATTTATAGGAACTTAAGTTAACTATATATAGAAAGAGGTTTACTAAATGAATTTGGACCTACAAAACATCGGAGTAGAAAAGTGAACAAGTGCAGGGGACTATAGCTAGCCTGCGAACAATAGTAGCAATATATTATTTGTAATATTTGTTGTGCAATACGCAATAAAAATAATAAATTAATAATAAAAGAGATAAGCACTGTATTTTAATTTTAAAGGTATACCTGGGCCAATATATATTCTATTTAATCATTAATCAACATGGATTTTATATGGATATTAAGCTATATCATCAACTAAAGTCTCAAATCTTAAAAAATATAAATATTTGAAACTATTATATAGCATGTGGCTAAATTATTTATTAACAAACCGGATCTTACAATATAGAAAATATAATTTGGTATGCAAATACTGGAATATCAAGTGAATGTATGCAAATGTTTAATAAATTATAATAATGAAACTTGACTTATTTATTTCTTTCAATTAACACTAATGGTATCGCTATAATAACAGATACTCACGTTGTAACCGTAATAGCTCTGCAGAGTGAAGCGAAGCCTCTTTCGTACTTATCCAACTTATCCATAGCGTTAAGTGCTATGGTGCAATATCTTTTATATATAGCGCTGCGTTGTGTGCTATGGTGCAATATCTTATTTGTTTATTAAAGAAACATTATATGATCTATTAATAGAAAATAATTGCTTGAATATCGAATACATAAAATATAATTTTGAACTCACAATTCGAAGTTTGATTGCAAAGTTATTTATAATAATGTGGCGTTATATCGGGATTGAAAAAAATGACGCATACATTATTAAATATGCTAAGACTCTACAACTGTATTAAAAATCTGAAAATAATAGAAACTTTTAAACGTTTACCGGTTTTTATGAATTTTGGAGGTTAGCTGAATTGAGTTAACGGAAGTTAATTAGTCCGATAATGATTTTCAAATTCAACTTAAAAGTTAAGTCGTCAACGAAAATGCTAACTTCGTTAATTAGCGATTAACGGTTTAGTAATACACAGCCTAATACAAAAATAACAAACGATACAAACTTTGTATATCATTTAAAAATGTCACAAACAAATCTGCTACTTTAATATGCGGTGTACCTAACTTAACCTAACCGAACCTAACCCCCGGTCAGGGGCACTCAGGTTAAAAGGGTAAAGATAAAGTAAGCACATGGAAGGTAGACCGTGCGTTAAAGGTCATTTTATAATGATCTGTCAGGAGCACTCAGGTTAAAAAGGGTAAAAAACTAAGTACAGGTAATAAAATTATACCATAAAAGGTAGATATATATCACGCTAAGGGTCATTTAAAACCGTACACTAGGGATAGTGCGATAGACCATACGCTAAAGGTCATTTCACAGCGTAGACTACGGATACTCCGGTAGACCCACGCTAAAGTGGCACTGTATTAAAAAAAAAACACGGAGTTGTTTATCTGTAGAATTATTATTACTTAAAAAAATCCTTGTACATATATAGGGCGTAACAAAAGGTTATCGGCTATAGCAGAGGTTAATGTCCAGTTACGCGGTACGAGCTTCCTCAATGGAATGTAGCGTGTTTTGAGGTAATTGGTTACAGGGCGTTAACATTTGGCTGAATCCAATTTGGAATGATTATCTTCTCGTTTGATTTTAGCGATGTAGGTTGAGTAAGAGGACCGGTTGAGTACTCCTGGGGAAAAGAAATCTTGCAAGGTGGATTCAAGGACTCATTATTGGACGAAGACTCGGTAGGCTTAGGCACAATTAATTCGTTTCAGCGTAGGTCGGGTATTTTGAAGCTGGCCTACTAATGTTTGGTTCTTCTTTGGCCTACGCTTCCTGGAAACTACTTACGGTCTTCCTGCCTTGTTGTTCTTTCTGTGTTTTACTCCTAGTGTCTGTTTTCGGGGTCTACTTTGGACGGAGCTTACTCGACTGGAAGTTTATTCATGTGTACACGGGGATAGAGAGAAGGTGAGCAGGAAGTTTTTGATTGAGGCCTATGCTAGATACTTCTAACTTGGGGACAGCGAAAACATTCGAGAATAAGATTTCGTGTTTCACGGCTCTGTGAGAATAAATAAAATAAGCCTCTTTCATGTTTCTCAGCTTGGTGTATTTTGATAAACAAGTCTGCACAGCTGTTTCGGCCTCTTTTAGAATTTTGGCACTGTCTGGAAAGGTCAGGAAAGATAGCGTGAGAAGCGTCTTTTTCTGCGTGTGGCCGTGTGTAAGTGTATATGCGTGTGAAAGCGTCTCGAATTAATTTTTGTCTATAGCCCTTACAATAATAGTATATGTTATTATTTACATGACCAAATGTTATATATTATTATTTACATGACAAAATGTTATGCACGTTTAGTAGATTAATTGTATGTGCATAATTATGTGCGTGCCCATTTCAAGACTTCATAGGATTCCCATGACACTTTTCCGTAAGGCTTCATTGTTCATACTAATCCACCTTGCAATGAGGTAGGTACTACACATCTATTAAAGGGCCAAGCCCCCTCTTTAAACTACATAGATCTTTGCTGTTCAGTACTCTGAAGTGAAACTCATTCCACAATTTTACAACCCTATGGCTAAATAAGTACTTTCCATTTCTTAATTTAATAATTTTGCCCCCTCGCCCTGCAACTTTTTTCTATTATAAAACCCCCCTCCCAAATCCAATTTATCAAATCCAGAAAACATTTTATACACGTGTATAATATCACCTCTAATAAACTTTCCATCTACTGAAAACATAGACATTTATTTTGACCTGCCATAGTAACATAACTCTATTAATGAAGGTATGAGTCTAGTTGCCCATTTCTGTACAGCTTCAAGCATATCTATATTATAATTTATTGTAACTATTTGAATGTTAACAGGCAGAGGTTGGTAAGCCTGTGTTTTTTCAATACGGGTGTTTTGTGGATTTCCAGGATAAGTTTTCCGTATTATCTTTTTTCCTTCTTGATTGCCTTGGGCCTAACTAATTTTTGCTCTTGCTCTCAAATTATTTAATTTATATTTTCACCTACTTTAAACTTAAAGGGGATCCTCCTAACGACTATTATTAAATTTCAATATTTAATACAATCGCGTAACAACTTTAACTCAAACCTGCTCTAACCATCGGCAAAAAAGACAACTATTTGCTTCGTCTCATAAAACTGTGTAACAAAATTTCACTTTTCTCTTGTCCTTGAGTTAAAACTGATATTCCCTAATTGGTTGTGGCTCTATTCAATTTTAATTTAAAAAAACTTTCCTTTTGTGGCTAGGACAGTGAAATTTTAAATTAATCCATTTATGCTAAATAACATTATTTTGGTGCAAACAGTAAAAATATATAAAAAGTTTCAGGGGTTATGTTTTTTTCAGTAATGGTATAAACATGATATACTGTATTTAAAAGTTATAGAAACAGTAATACAGTAGTAATAGCTATTATTTCCCTTATATTATTTTATTTTTTGCGATCTGTACATTCCATATAGATTCAACACTAATTTGGTGGAAAATAAACTGTAGAGATTTCTATAACTTTCGAGATTTTTAATATGTTTGAAGAATTTATAGTCCATTCTGGCAACGTAGATGACTGTATAAATACAAAGAATGTCTACTTACAGATCAGTTTAATTCTATCCGTCACAGCGCAGAGGACGTCACTGATCATTGATAGAAGCATTCGTCACACATGGTATTACGAGGTTGTAAGCATTCAGCAGACACATTTTGCTATGTCTGAGGCGAATTTATTTAGATAAGAGCGAAAAGGTACTCTGTAGAAAGATATGGTAAAATGTGTAAGGCCAACAAGGCATATATCGGCATGCCAGTGGGCATCTCATTTCACCTGCGATCCCTCCAAAAGAGCTCTGAACTATAATGTGTTTTGTTTATTTGGATACTTTTTTTTTTGACATTTTTAATAACACTAAGTGAAAAGTATTTGTTTATTTATACTTATGTTTTCATTTTGTTATTTTTTATAGGATGGTACATAGTAGAAAAGAGAGCTATAAATTTTACAATCCCACGAATTTTAAGGGAACCAACTGACCACTCAAGCAATTGTTTCTATTGAATGGTGAACCCTTCCAATCGTCGAGTAGGCAACAATGCGCCTGTTATCATGTATCCAGACCTTCAGTCATCTATTGAGCCAGTGCCACACAGTTCTGAGCTCCCTGTACCCCCTCTAAAAACAGAGTAGCAGTTTTTACAAAGGAAAAGCAGTTCAAAAAAAGATTAAGTCATTGATCCAGATTACAGAGGTACAAATGAAAGCATCACCAGTGTTTATCAAACTTTTTAACACGTCAAGATGAGCTTTGTTTCTGTCACAACGTGACTGGTCTGTTTTAGACAATCGGAATCGCCTGTAACCCCAACTAGTGGTGCCTCTTCATTGACAGCTCGTCCAAGAGCCTCAAAACAGTGCTGCTTCATAACGGGAACATGTATTCATCTCTCCCCCTTGCGCACTCGGTCCAGCTCGAAGACGAATACAGCATTGTCAAGATCTTGCTATATGCATTGAAATATGAAGAGTACAGTTGGGAGGTTATCGGAGACTTCAAAATGGTGGCCTTCTTAATTGGTCTCCAAGGCGGCTTTACCGAGTTTCGTTGTTATCTTTGCCTTTGGAAGAGCAGGAACACCGTGGCACACTACCATCAGCGAGATTGGCTACAACGGACTGAGTTTAGTGTGGAGAGAAACAACGTCAAATGGGAGCCTTTGTTTAATCCCCGAAAAGTACTGTTTCCTCCTCTGCACTTAAAATTGGGCCTTATGAAACAGATCTCTAGATAAGGAGTCCGTAGCTTTCAAGTATCTCCAAGATTTCTTTCCTAAGCTATATGCGGCAAAGGTGGAAGTCAGGGTCTTCGTCAGTCCACAAATAAAAAAATCATGGAGTGCAAGGAGATCCCGATAAGCTCACTTGGACGAGAAAAGCAGCGTGGGACAGCTTTATTGCAGTGGTTCTGGGCTGCCTAGGTAATCACAAAGTCGAAAACTATGTAGAGCTTGTTGAGAATTTGATGAGAAACTAAGTCCAAATTCTTGACGCTTATCTTGATAAATTTAAGGAGAAAATGGGAGCATACTCCGAGGAGCATGGTGAGCGCTTCATCAGGATCACCTGGACTTTGAACACCGCTATCAAGGATCGTATACTGAAAATCTGATGGAAGACTATATTTTGGGGTTGATTCGTGAAACTAATTTACAGTATAAGCGTAAATCACGGAAAACTACTCATTTCTAATATTTTAACACTCTCACTTATGTAATTCTAGAATAAATAAATGCTATTTTTGCATCAAATTGTTTTGTTTCTACTTATGCAAATGAAACTTCAAATTCACAACTTCCTTAAAGAGGGAATAAGTAAACTTCATATAAATATCACTATCCTGGAGACAAAAGCAAAGTTTGATATAAATAACAGTGTTTTTTCATATATTCTAGACAAAAGCAAATAGAAAATAACAGTTGCTAGCCAAAGACAAAAATCGTGTTACACAGTGTAATTAGCGATATATGGAATCTATATAGATATGTTTTGCTTGTATTCATTTAAAATTAAATTATTTTTTCGTATTAAAATTCTTTGTCTATGGCAGCGGTATCGTATTGAAATTAAAATATTGATCTTAAAATTATATATAGCATTTGTAACAACGCAAATATTGACATTCAAGATTTGCTAATTGTTTGAAGGTCTGTTTTTGTTCCATAATTTCATATTATTACTTCTATTTGTAACAGTTGTAACTTATCATTTTTTTTTACCCCTCTTTGTTTGTTATGAGGTGTTAATTTTGATCTTTTTGTAAATATCTAATTAATTTACTAAATGTTTAGGTCACTAGTTGAGTATATTTAGGTAATTACCTAAGTTATTTATTTAATTTGGAAAATGGCATCAGCAAATTTAGAAAGTCTTAAAACTGGATGTAATCCTATGATTCGTTCTAGAGCTTCCTTTAAAGAACAAATAAATTCCATATTAAATAAACTGAAGAAACTTAAAACAATGGATAAATTGAGTAATCCTGTTTTTCTAAGCCAAAAAACTATGATAAATTCTATTTTTAAAATTATTAAAATTAAATATCGTGAGGCCGTTGATATTTACGGTAAAGTTGATATAGAAAGTTTAGACCAGACATTAATTGAAAATGAAATTGAAAGTCAATGTAATGTTGAAATTATGGTTATTTCTGAACTGAGTGATTAATATGATGATGAATCTTCACCATCTAATAACGATTTCTTTGTCCAAACATTGTCCAGCCCTAATGTACAAGAAAGTGGTCTTCTCACTCTGCACTGTTCCATTTTTGAAAATTTGAAAGATGACAAATTTGACTTTGCTCTATTACTTAACCGATTTAATAATATAATTGATGCCGAAACAAATTTGTATAACTCGATGAAAAAGTTAATAGAATTTTAAAAGCTTTGCCTAAATTTGACTAATTTTGATAAACCTAAATATTATTTAAATGAGCTAAGGTCATATGTTTACGAGCTAAAATCATATAAACTAGATTTTCTTTTGGAAGATACTCCCAGAAATAAGTTATTCTGTCACATAATCTTCAATAAATTGCCTAATATTTTTAAAAGAGACTTTATGCATAAAGTTGATAAAAGTATCCCTCTATTTTTCAAATATTGAACAATTATAGTGAAATAATTAAGACGCTTCTTTAAATTACGAATTTTAAAGAAACTAAGCTTAAACTGAATTAACGCTCCTAAAACCTCTTCTGAAAATAAGATTAAAAATAGAATAAGGTCTAAATATTATGAACAAAGTAAACAACCGCTTTTAAACTTTAAAACAAATGCTAATCCCTCTACTAGTTGTGAAGTGAAACGTATGCCTTGTAAGTTTTGTTTTGTAGCTGGACATTTTATGTTGAAATATAAAAAAATATAGTACCTATAATGATAGAATTGTGGGGGATCACTTCGAAGGAGGAGGTATATAAGTCACCCCTTAATGGGAGCTCTCGAGTTACCACTTTATAGGGGGTTCACGATCACCTCTTTGGAGGGCTTACAGTTACTCACTTAATGGCAGGAAGAGGTTAAAGATAAGTGGTAACACAGTTAATCGACGAGGAAGAGGAACCCCAGGAGAGGAAGGACGTCATTAGTTTGGAAGGTTAAAAATGACGTGAATATTTTGGGGAGGTCCCTCACGTCCCAGGAATGAGTTGAAGTGTGATGTTAATCGCATATCTGACTCCAAAAGATACTCAAATTATATACCGGCTTGGTTGGGCTTACCAAAGGCTTGTGATCGAGATAGGACTAAAGGAATCACGTAAAAAAATAAATTTTTAATTACAACAAACAAAAACAAGCAAGACAAAAGTGAGGCTGGCGTTTACAGTCAGGGAAAATTTCACTACCGGTCAGGAAAGCGAGTGTTACCAGAACCAGACTTAGGCGGATTACAACGACAACGGGGCTTCGCTACGATAAACGAACTGTAATTAGTTTTTTACATTCGATCGTATATCTGACTTAACTGTTTACTCATGAGTAAATGAATCTCCTCCTGTCGAATTCTCCATTTTCCATCTATAAATGGTATATGAGGCGTAGTTTCTTTTCGTCACCGGGCCGACCATGCTTTAGCTCCGCACACTGGGCAAGACTTTGCTAATCCTATTGTCAAGAAGGTCACCGGTTCATGGCGCATACAAGTTTACGCTTTCTTGATATAAATTTTATTATAGCTGAGCCACCGCCAGCTGTCTCAGCTCCTGGTTTAGATTCCTGACCAGTTTACAAATATATATATATATATATATATATATATATATATATATATATATATATATATATATATATATATACATATCCGCGAGGAAATTAATTTGTTGCAATTCTTCCTATTCCTGCGAAGCACTTTGCTGGTGCAATTTTAGTGCCAGGGCCGTGCTTCCACAGAATTAAACGCGATGTAATGATCTAAAGCTATGTAAAAGTTTTTTAGCTCAAAGCACAATTTTGACTATGCATGTAATTTCTGCAATAAAAACATATATACATATATCAGCTCTTAAGGCGTTTGTTAAAGACGCTAATGATTGTTCTATAACTAATATAAGCAAGAGTCAGATAAGCGATATATTCTTCCATGCTTGTTTTCCATGGGTCTTGTTTTTTATTTGAAAATAAGATTACCCCTTTTGGAAATGTTAAAAATTGCTTATATAGAGACCATTAAATCACGTTTATGTCTCAATAATAAGCATGAAACTATAAATTAAACAATAGTTAATCTTATTTTAAATCCATCTAAAAGTTACTTTAGTCCTTTAAATAGTATTTTTGAAGGTTTCTTAGTTGACCTTGGCTTAGAAAATTTCTTTACCCTAGAGTAATGTGGATTAAGTTGTAAAAATGATGAGGTGACTAATTATGATAAAATTAAAGTAAATGAATATAAATTCAAATCTAGTTGAAAGATATTTATTTTATTAAATTACCATGGCATGAAGACAAAATAAATCTTGTTTCTTCCAATTCCAGCATTGCTCTTAGTGCTGCTAAAAAGGCTTATACAAATTTAAAAAGTAAAAGTTTGGCTGAATAATATAATGAAATTTGTAAAAATATACTGAAATATGACATAATTGAACAGATTAAGGTTCATTCCAAAGATTATAACAACTATATTTGGATTCCCCATAAACTTATTATTCGAACAGATGAGCAAGTTACTACAAAAATGAGAACGAGGAATAATTGTTATTTTAAAAGTTAGTAAAGATACTCCTTCTCTGAATGAAGCTGCTTATTCTGTTATTAATCTTATGTTCCTCTTATTAGCTTTATTTTTTAGTTTAGAATTAATAAATATACTATATTTGCTGATCTAAAACAAGCCTTTTCAATGATTATTCGTAAAGAAGAAAGTGACATGAATAAATTTAGTTTTTGTATGGATTGAAGATGATCAAATCAAAACTTTTAGATTTGCATCTTCCCACTTTATTTTGAATTTTATATTTATAAAAACTCATGCTGGACAATTTCCTCATGATAAATGTGCACAAATTCTTTCTAATAACTTTTATGTAGATAATTTACTTTTGACAGACAAGAATGTTAAAGAATTGACAAATATTTACAAATTAACTTGTGAAAGAATGTAAAAAGGTGAGTTTTGTTTAAGATCTTGGGTTTCCAATAATGTTGATCTCAGAAATATTATGAAAAATGATTGTAAACTTATAGAACATAGGAACCAAGAAAAAAAATTCCTGGCTATAAATATGATTTCCTCAGTGAACACATCTGATTCTGAGGATTCGGGAAATTCCTGAATGAATCAGCGATGTGCTGCGTTTTAATTCCCAATGAGTGATGCTAGAAAAAAAATTGAGTGTTCCCATGATTCTAAGAGCGATGCCGCCGGGAGTTTCAAACTCTTGGGTGCGGTCACTCAAGGCGGTAAGGTCGTGGATGAGGTTCCAGACTAAGCGCAAACAACAGCAAGGCCCCAACGGCAGACCAAGCAGAGATGGGCCATATAAGATTCCTATGTTTGGCTTCGGCGGAAGAGGGTAGCGCCCAGCGGGCAGGCGCGATAAAGGCGGACCTTGATAGACCAAGAACCCGGGAGCTCGATGCAACCTGCCTCACCAAAACTGCGTGTCTCAATGTTTTGAGCCGCAGTGGACGCGTTGCTGCCCAAGTGTGCATGCGTCGCCGTCGCGCAGCCACAATCGACCAAAACAAATTCCTCAGCCACTGGCATTCGTCTCTGTGTTCTATAACAGATTGTGTCTTATAAGTCATATCCGGCACAAAAATCAGCCGAGGAGACCGGATAACTGACGATGAAACCAATGCTCGGAAACGAGCTGGGGCTGACGACGATATATTCAATATTCTTTCCTAAACAAGCTTTATATGAAGATAAAATATATGGCTTGAATATATTTTGTGATGCCTCGCAATATTCTATAGAATTAAATCTTATGCTTGTTATTAATTCAATAGAGGTAATTTCATATTTGCTAAATCTAAATTAGCTCCTAATAAAAATTAAAGTATTCCTTCCATTTAAATTTTGGCTGTTTTCTTGTCTTTGTAATGTTTACAGTATAATGTTAGATTCTTATAAAATTATTAACTTTGAATTCATTAATTAAGTTGTAGATGCTCAAGTAGTTTTATCTTGGATATTTTAGGCAATGCTAAAGTCAAATCTAAATTTCTAAAAATAGACTTAAAGAGTTTACATTACTTCTTGAGGAACTAAAAAAAAGCATGCAAATTTACAAATCATTTTTGATATGTTAATACTTGTCAAAATCCTGCTGATTTGATTACTAGAGAAATATCTGTATCAAAATTTCTTGGAAGCTTAAGTTTTGGGTTTAATGGACCTTCTTGGATGATATCTAATTCATAAATTGCTACTAAATATAAACAGCAAATAATTATTAGCTGCACAGCTCTAAATATCGATCCTTACAACTCTCTTCTTAATGTTAATGATTGTTATGATCTTCATCTTACCTTTTCAAAACATTTTGTTATAAGTCTAAAAAATATCCTAATGAACTTGCTATACAATATTGGATAAAGACTATGCAAAGTGATTGTTTTGAGAAAGAATTTTTTTTTAATGTAATAGTTATGATAAATTTGTTCTTACCTTGGTTAACAATCTTAACTTATTTTTGGATTAAAATGGCATCTTTCGAAACAAAGGAAGAATTTTTAAGTGTGTCTCTTTTAATTTTAATATTTGTAATCCTGTTTTTTTAGACAAAAAACATCATTTTGCTCATTTGATCATAATGAATATCATTTTTTAGAAACCAAGGATTCTGGATTCATAAACAAGAGTGTGTAAAAAATTCATTAAAAACCTATATGATATGTAAAAGAAATTAATGCTCGTGCGTTTGTTTATCCGAAGTAAAGCGAATTTCCTAATCATCGAATAAATTTCGTCAAGCCTTTTAAAAATACTGGTGAAGATTATACAGAACATTTGTGAGTAAAAAATAATAGAGGTATATCTATTAAAGTATTTATACCTATATTTACTTGTTTAAATATCATAGCAATATATCTTGAATTGCTTCCTGATATGTTTACCCCAAATTTTATACTTTCATTTTAAAGATTATGTAATATGTATGCAATAGCTGAATATATATATAGTGATAATGCTAAATATTTCAGCAATGCTGCAAACATATTAGCTAAAGCTTTAGAATCCTGTGAGTTTAAAGATGAACTTAACCATAGCAATATTAAACATATGAAATTACCTATGTATTCGGCTTGGATTGGAACACCTTTGGCAAGACTTATAAGACTATTAAAAAGTTGTATGTACATATAAAGCGATAGAACGATCTAAATTGACTTATTTTGAGCTTTTTACACTCTCATCAAATATACAAAATGCCGTGAATAGTAAACCTCATAGAACTTCTCAAGATTCAGACTTGGAAGCAATTCCCGCAAATTCTTTCTTAAAATTAAATTCGAATCATTTTTCAATAATGAGTTGCAATTCTGATACTATGTATATGGGTAAATAACATACTGATGCTCTTAAATCTACCCTACAGATAGAAGAAGTGTCATTTGACAATTTTAAAGCTCTTTGATATGAAAGCTACTTAACCAGCCTTAGAGAAATTGATATAAATGTGTATCAAACCCAGTGGCTTAAAAAAAATAAAGTTGGAGATGTTGTGTTGATCAAAACTCCAAATAAGTCAAGACCATTTTGTCTTATGGGTAAAGTTTTGGAAATTATCATGGGATTAGTTGATAAAATAAGAACTTTGAAATTTAAACATTCTAATGGCCAAACAGCCATAGATAACGAATACTCCATTGGTAGCTCAAAATCGGGGGATTCCATAGTCGGGCTAGCCAAGAAAAGAAAAAAATCGTTCTCATTTTTTTATTTTCAAAGATATTCACCCCAAATTTGGCATAAAGCACCATGGGACCAATGTATTCGAGCTGTGAAGTCAAATTTATATTCGACGAACAGATTCGGCGTAACGAACGAAAGTGTGACTTATTTAATAAAAAATAAGAACCTTATATTTGTAACCGATGTTGGCTATATTCAATTCAATTTTATTTAATAAGGATGTATAAAATGGGATTCTTAGATACTACAGGGTGTCTACTAATATCAAATTTCAAAATTCCATAGGTTTTCCAGGTCTTTACCAGGTACTTAGAAAAAAATAAATGGCAAAATTTCTAATTAAAACTGTAATGAAAAATGAGTATATTACATTTAATTACAAATATATTTCAAGGTATATTCTAATAAATGAAATAAAGTAGGTAGCATCAATTAAAGAAAAAAAGAAGAAATCCCTCCAGGGCCCACACCTGACCAATCTAGCAAACAATTATATTTCAATTAGGTATCATTTAGCTAGACCCCCGCATTTGATTTCATTTTTTTTTACTTTATAAATCTTTTTCATAGCCCATGGGTGAGTACCGACTATATTATTCTGAAATAGGTATAATAAAGTGAAGGCTAGTAAGAATCTAAGGTGTGGACACCCTGTACTAGTAGATTAAGGGTGGATGCTACTGCCTCATAATTTTTTTATTGATTTGATTTTAATAATTTTAAACTTATTTATTTATTTACACATTTATATTTCTTTCTTCTTTATTCATTCTTTCTTACTTGACATATGGACACTGTGTTCTGTGGGAGCTTGTTTACAAGTTCATGGCAGCTAGGCTTTTCCCACACGAATTTTATGTTCATTATCTCAAATAATAGTAATAACCTATTTCATGGTTAACCTTGATTCTAATATCTACCCTACAAAATAAAGATACATAACAAATGGCAGTGGCTACGCACACCTAAATTAACTTAGGAATTTTTCTTCACTAGAAAGTTTCTTCTTCTTGTAGTCACTTTTGCTCCTGGTAGCTTTCTCGGGTGCATCCGGATTACCTCTTTTTATGTCTCTTCTTTTGACTTTTGCATAGGCATCACTATTAGCTTTTGACACAATATTTTTGCCCATGACATGGAAGAGGGACCTGGCGATGGCAGTAACAACGGTGTTGACCAGGCTACAACCCTTTTCACAGTCCAGCAGGGACATGCCTAACTCATTGCTCATTATTTCCTTGTAGACACTCACGAACACTTCTTCTGAAGAGTATGCCGCCAGGAACTTAGCCCTCATTTTGCCTGGTGTTGTCCTCGCCTTGAAGACTTCTACGGCCATCATGGCCATGTGGATGCACTCGTTTCAGGGGTAGATGAGACCGCCGCGGTCCTGAAGTTCAATCATCTCTCTGAAGGTCTCTGGTGTTATTTACGTAATTATTGCTATAACTTTTAAGTTATTTTAGAAATTAACGCGTGCATTGTGAGGCTTAAGGCTAAGTAGGCAATTTGTAGATCATTATAGCTTTGTGTTGAAATAATGAACAAATGAAATGCGTAATTAAAAACAGACTAATAGTGATAACAAAAAAAAGCTTAAGGCCGGGAGTACACGAGCGACGCTGTGGCGTCGGTTTGTGGCGGGAAAGTCAATTCTCATAGGTTTCCGTTGTTTAGAAGCCACGCCGCGCACACGAGCGTCTGTGGCGAGCTGTCGTTGATTCCCGCCACAGAGGGGCGCGGCTATGAGATACCTTAGGGATGGAGTACATGAGCGACGCTGTGGTGCCACAAAGTCGCTTGTGTACTCCTGGGCTAAGGCAGGCTAGGCCTTTTCAATTTGGGTTTAACATAATTTGGCGTTATTATAAGTTATGTTCTTATATATCAAGTTATCAACCATTGTAATAATTTATACATTTTTCTGAATAAATTTTAAGAAGTTTTGAAGTTTAACTTTGTAGTATTAATACGATATTCGTAGAAGTGAAAGGAAAAACAAAGTAATGGTACTGAGACACCATTGAAGAAGTATGTGCTCTATAAGCTCATATTGGAATACTTATAGGATTAGCCGATAGGTAAGCCTATAATATATCGGAAAGATATGACCGATACCCATATATCGGCAAAGTGGCCGATATGGGCGATACTGATAACTTGCCGATATTATCGATGCAACCCTACCATAGATAGCGTATAATAAAAATATATCACATAATTTATAGGCTTGTGTCACACCATATATTATGATTGTTCATTAATATTTCACAGGGTATTTTAACTTTAATCCACTCTTGGATACTTAAACACAACGTTTTGGTATAAGTACTCACGCTAACAGGCCTAAAACAGGAAGTATTTAAGTGCAATTATCGTGGGCAGCAGCGTCCCTCCCCAAGCAACAGATAGGTATCATATGTTGGCTTCCATTATTTAACACACATTATAACTTATTCACTTAAATAGTAGGATTCCACATCTTCGCTACCTACAGGTACTAGAGCTAACAGGCCTACAACGGCAAATAAATACAATTAACTTATGATTTCAAAATTTTCCAAGATGGCGGCAGCGTCTCACCCAGACTAAGTCGTAACAATGACTGGGATCGCCGCCGGGCGGGCATAGCGGCAAACACCCGCGCTGACTGTCGCCCGACTATGGAAGCCGCTAACTCCGGAATTTGCGGAAGCAACCAATCAAGTATTCTTTATCTATGAAACAGCATATCATTGTTTGAGCCATTTGAGCAACATTAAGTCTCTTCGATATCTAATGAATCTAAAATTGAAATTTCTGTTCTGAACAATGATATGATTGAAACTAGAAACATACCTAAATATCCACAGAGAAAGACTGCAGCAAATTTTAAACAATTTATGAAAGACAATTTAGAGTATTAAAATAAATATGAATATGATGCCTTTATTCCTACTATTTATCTTTTCTTTCATTTAATGTTTCAGTAAATTTACTTTGAATAATATTTCATTCTAATATTATTCAACTTGTTATTAACATTAAATGTTTCTATCATAATTATTTTCAAAATAAGTTTAAATTTAAAATACTAATATTTTGTTTGATATTTATACTTTAATATAGATACTTGACAGATTGAATTTTGAAATGCAATTCTTTGTTGAGGGCATATTGGATTTTTTTGTAACTAATTTAATTTTAACAGGTATGCCTGACTTTATGAACATGGATTTTTTTTAATATTTCCACGATACGTTTTGCCAATTATCTTTTTTGCTCTTCCTTGCCTTGTGCTTACCTAATTTTTGCTCTTGGTCTTAAATTATTGAATCTATCTCTTAATTTACTTTAAACTTAAAGAAGATCCCACTAACTTATTTCAAGTAAATTATTACTGTTTTACTATTATTAAATTTAAATATTTAATACGTTCACGTAACTACTTTAACGCAAACCGCTTTAGACATCGACCGAAAAGATGATTATTTGCTTCGTTTCATAATTAGCGATCTTTGAAATCTGTACAGGTAAAGTTTGCGTGATTTCATTTAAAATTTTCAATACTATATCATGCCTAATATGTTGGACTCACTCTCGGATACAATGTTCTATGTATAGTGACGAGAGTTAAGAAATGAATAGCAAAGTAAAGACATAAGAGAAATGAAGAAAATGGTTACGACAAAGGCAGGATATAACCAGACTGAGAGGATAATGGATGTAACTCTAACGTGTGAGGAGGTAGATCTACACCACATTTGGGAATGAATTCCCGAATGACCTGGATATAGTGCGGATAATTGACGGCATTATCGACGGGAAATTCACGTAGTCGCATGAATCTGAGTACCCGTCCGATGTGGTTCAGAAAGCACTATTTCTTGGTAGATTCCAGATCACAGCGGATAAAGGTCATCTACTTAGGACGGAGAATTTCCGGAAAATAAGGAACGGACAACTGAAGAAGTTTATAGAGTAAATAATAAAAGAATTCTGGATATTACTCAAAGAACAGGATGGGAAAGAACTTGGAGCTGTTGATCCAAAGGGTATAGTGGTAGAAGCTGAGCTGGAGTTCCTCACGTACGTAAAAAGAAGCAGCAACAGCCAGAGATAATCCTAACCAGTAGTGATTTCCACTAGAACATATATGAACGACCAGAACTTATGTTTCTGACGACAATTTCATAACGATATTGCTGGCACTTAGCCCAATTCAAGTGCCATGCTCGGTCAGGAAACAATATGCGAAGATTGATTAGAGAAAATTCCTGGACGTGCTGGGGGAATACCGGCTGCCAGTGCTGGAAGGTAAAGGAATAAAGGGTAGTGACCGGGAAAAAGAAAGAATAGAGATCCCCATTTGTTTTTTGTTTTTTTTTGTAATAACATTGTAACTATTCGGCCGATTCTAACGAAATTTTAAACCCTTATGTTGTTTTACATTCTCTTTCGAATGATATGATTGACAAAGTCCTGCAAAGGTTAGGCCGGGAATTATTTTCTTTTGGCAATAATATCATAACTACTTGGCCGATTTTAAAGAAATATGAAAATGGTGTATAGTCCTTAATCTGTTTCTCTACAGTCCCCGTCGGTTAAAAGGTCAAATTAACAATATATAACGCTGATTCTCACTCGAATGTGATCTAACATCAGCTAAATGGTCTCTCATTTACTAATTTAAATTATTCGTTTTACTAAGGTGGATAATTTAATAGAAATGATCGTATATATCAATTGTTTTGTTTGTATATTTTTTTTTACAAATAAAATTCCCGCAAAAGATTTTCTTTCATTCTCAAAGGCGTATAGTCTGGATTAAACCAGGGTAACACTGAAAATAAAGCAAGAAACATGATCATTGTGTATACAAGACTCCATGGAGAGGCATCAGCAAATTATTTATGTATTGAGAAGGAGAGAAGGATTCCATGAAGAATCTTAAACAAGTACTATTGAAAACGAGTCCCTGAACAGAGAGAAGTAATAATATTAGTAATATAAAGAAAGCCGACTAAACGCGAATATGGATTCGATTCGATGAATATGCATGAATTATTATTATTATTATTAGTAGTAGTAGTGGTAGTTGGAGTATTATTATTATTTTTATTATTATAAAGACGACTAAGTCTGGATATGGATAGGTCCAGTGATATTATTATAAAAAACTAAACCTGGATATGGGTTCGAGTTCATGAACAAATGTGAAGAAATATTATTATAAAAACGACAAAGCATGAATATAGGACAAACAGGCATAGGGTATTATTATATTATCTTTATTATTAAAGAGACGACTAATCATGTAGGTTGGTGCGAGTCCATGAACAAGCATGAAGAATTATTATAAAGACGAGTAAACATGGATATTGGTGCGAATGGATGAGCAAGGATGTAGAAGTATTATTATTATTATTGTTGAGGGTGGAAGGGTCATCCATGTGCGCGGGGGAGAGGTGGGAACTCGACTATGCGAAGGGGAGTGGAAAGGTGAGGAGTCCAAGTTGGGCCCTGGGCATCTTGCATACTTTACTACTCATGTCTTTTGTGGCCTAGAGATGAAGCAATGGCGAGGAGAAAACGTTATAGATTGGCTCTGGTGGTCTTTTTCTTCTCTTTGTTTCTTATGCTCGATGAATGATTATGATTACCGGTGAGTCTTTTATTTGTTTATATCCGTTTAGTGCCCTTTGACCACCTGAGGCATGGAGGACGGGTATACAGCCTACAGGTGAGTATGGAACTGATACACTATATATATCGTAACCACAAAGAAGTCGATCAAAATTTAGCTCTTATCCAGCAACTAGCCATTCCCAATATGGCTTTGCTTTGATTATGAGGAGGAAAGTGTTCTTTCCATTCCCTAAGATGTACCATTCAGATAAAAACACACAAGCTCTATGGCATAGGAGATGTACATGGCTGGGGCCAAATGGAAAAAAAAATTAAACTCTTTCGTAATATTCTTTCGGGAATTTTTTATGACTTATCAGTTCTTGCAACAGAGATAATGACAGACTAAAGTTCGTCTAAATAGCACAAATTCCGAGTCGATCTAATAGTATTTGTCTGTTTGACTTCCTAAAATCTTATAAAAGAGGGCTTTGGATAACAAAGACTATTACCAAAGATTCCATTTTATCTTGGAAGACAAAGGAGTATTTCAATACCTTCCTCAAACGAAATGTCGAAGACTACAGATGCTTTATGTAAGTGCCAACTTGTCCTTTCCTCTGCGCAGCAACATAGTAAGAGCGATGCTTCTCCCGAATGGCCAAATTAAGACACACGAGTGTCTGATATATTGATTCCATAACAGCGAACCGAGAGCAACCAACCAATTCTGTTCAGTGAGTCTTTTTTATTTAGACTGGCAGAAAACAGAATCCAGATTTACGGGGCCTTTGGGGGGGGGGGGACTGGAGGCAGTTTTAGGGGACTAAAGAGGGATTGAGATGATTTTTATTTCGATTTCAGGGAGATTTTAAAGAATTTTATTTAGCTTGGTAAGGGATATTTCTCTGTTCTAACGAATGAAAGAATGTTCTAGGATTTGAGGGGAACTTGCGAACTGAATTGGAAATAAATGCGAAAAATTATAATCCATCTTTGTGTTCCGTTTGTAATCCACGGGGTAAACATGCTTAGATCTACATACGCACCTACGTGAACACCATGGGAGGAATTAGATTTTAGGTATGCTGGGTTGATCTTTATTATATAGATGAGTAATATCAGGTTTATTATGTTCTTATATACCCGGTTTTTCAAAATTTTTGTTAAATCCGCTTTTGATACTTCGAGAGGTTTACGTATGTGATAAAAAAGCTCCATCAAACATACTTGCACTTCTACTTTTCCAGTGCGCATAATTTTAACAAGGTCCACAACAAAGTCGATGAGCTGAAGTCCTTCGTCAAACGTGTCTGGACTAGCATAAAGAAAGACTTCGTCCACAACGTGGACGAAGTCTTTCTTTATGAGTCTCTCCACAAGAGACTCAAAATCAATTGGATGACCGTCCGCAGAGTCTGGAAGAGGCTCGTGAACAGGGAAGACATCTTTCAGGCAAACCTCAAGTTGACAACCACTTATTTATGAAAAAGTCCTTCAAAAGGTCTCCAAAGCTAAAATGAGTGCGCTCGCGAAGAAAAGCATCTCGGTAGCCACGGTCTTTAGGACCGTCAAGGAGGAGGGCGGCAAGAGCTTGAGGTGCGTGGAAAGGCCTCTGCTCACCGACTGTATACGAGAACAAAGTCAGGAGTGCTGTCCTCGCCTTCTTAACGACTTGAACAATCATGGCAATCAAATTCTCATTTTCTTATAACGATAAAACCTTCACGGTCGATCCGGTCATCAACGAGCAAAACGAACGCGTGGTAAGCTTCGGCCGTCTCCGAGGTCCACTACCTGTCCACGATCAAGTCCCCGGCCTACGTGATGATGCTCGGCGTCGTAGCTTCGAATGGTTTGTAACCGCTTACAAGCCCACCGCGGCCGTTTACAGGGACATTTTTGCCACAAAAGTCCTGCTCTGGATGAGAAAGATCGCGAAGAAACCAGACTACGTCTTTCGGCAGGACGGTGCTCCAGCCAACACAGCGAAGATCATGTAAGAGTGGTTGGGGTAAAACATAAACTTCTGGTCAAAGGACTTTTGTCCTCCTCAGTCCCCTAACCTAAATCCCATTCACTACAGCTTGTGGGCACATGTCAAGTGCAAGGCCTGCAAGGTCCGACACAGCAACGTCATCGAGCTGAAATCCTCCGTCCACCGTATGTGAACCATCATATGGAAAGACTTCGTCCGCAGCGTATCCGCGGATTTCAGGTCTCGGTTGGAGCGCGTTTTCGTCGTTGAGGGTGGCCTTATTGATTAATATTTCAATTTATGCACATATTTATAAATTAAAATGGTAAAAACGTGTCTTTCATTGTGTCATTAGTTGAGAGCGTCGTAGCGAGTTTAACATGACTTTTGAAATACGCGGCATTACTCTGTATTTGTACAATTTGAGGCAAAAGTTCTTGCGTGCATGTACTCACTTGTACAGCCTCGGCTAAACATGGCTAACAATATAAAGTCAGAGCTATTTCAAAGCAGGCGTCCTGCTGAACATCTGTAGCCGTGATGTTCAGGAATTACGTGTTCACACAACTTTATTAGTCAATACTTTAATTAGTACTCTGCCTCTTTCGTACATAGACAATCATTCGTAGCAAGAAGTGTTTAGTAATAACTAGGATGGATATTTGTTTGCTTTAGCCTGTGCAAATAAGGATGACTAAGAAGATTCAGGGGTTAAAGGCTTATGAGACTAAATAAATATACATACGTTATAAAGGATAATACGAGTAGTTCGAGATGACTTGATTGTAGTCTTCAAATGGGTAAAAGTTTATAATAAGAGTGACATAGGTAAGGTTCTTATTTTTAATGAACATGATATAGTACACGTACTTATGGATTTAAGCTGGACAAATTTAGGTTTAGAAAAGAGATTAATAGAAATTGGCTTACAAATCGAGTAATAGATAAATGGAATAGGCTCACTAGTCATGTGAGTTTTAAGAATAGACTAGATGGATTTATAGATGAGGATGCAAGCTGGGACTAAACTTGGTGATGGGAACAGGAGCTGCTTTAATAAACTATTGATTACTCCCACTCAGCCAGAGCTAGAATTGGGAGTTAGTAAAGGTAAAAAAGACAAGGGATTTACCAAATTCCCTGTGGCGGATGCGACCGCAAATATTATGGTGAAACAGGAAGAAATATTAAGACTAGGATTAATGGAGTATAAGAGAAATATTAGAGAACACCAAACGCAAAGCTAGTACATGTCGATGAATATGGTCATTTGCCTAAGTGAAGTGGGATCAAAGTCATTCATAAGGGTTTAGCGAAAACAGGGAGAAGAATGATTGAAGAGGTGCATATTATATCCGACAGGTTAACCAATCACCGGGACGGGTTCTTTTGGCTGGCTAACGGTGCATTTAGGGTCATAAGAAATGAAGCGGAAAGGTCGGAGTCCGATGACATAAAGCGACCAACTAGAAGAAGCCGACCGAGGACGAGGAGCCGCGAGCCGGCATGACATCTGCCTACATATACAGAGAGTGATCTCCTTTTTTCTCGAGTTCTCTTCTGAAGAAGCTGAAAGGCGAAACGCCAATAAAGAACTCCAGAGTGTTTGCGGACTTTTACTTCCTCCACCCATTCTCCCGTATACGTCGTGAAGTCCATATATATATATATATATATATATATATATATATATATATATATATATATATATATATATATATATATATATATTATAAGCTCCCGAACAAAAAAATAGTCACCTAGGACTGGAGAGTACCTAATAGCGTGTACTACACCAACGAACCTGGATAACAGTTGCGATTCGACTTAGCATCGAATGAACAAGGTTTTGGATGTATAAGACATCAATGTTTAGCCACTCACTCATCAAAGAATTGCATGGACGCCATCCTGAACTTTTGAGTTAATCCCATATGTAGATTTTTAATGAGGTTCAAATCCTGTGATTTGGCGGGACATTCCAGAAATATGATTGTTCGTGAATAGTCACCATGCCAGTCAGTCATACTTCTAGCTCGGTGAACGCGGGAGTTGTCATCCTGGAAGATTGGAATTGGAATGTTACGTTAAATATGAAGATGAAGGGCTAAATTCGATCCTAGTAGTTTTTCACCTCTACCAAAGGACCAGTTTCCGCATAATTAAATCACCCCAGTAATCACAGAACCTCCTCCATTTTGAACCGCACCTTGCACGAAGTCTTCCTTGAAGGCTTTATGGGGTCTACTTTTGAACAAGACGCCAAGCATCATTCACATATAGGCAGAAACGTGATTCGTTTAACAATATAAAGCGTTTCCAGTCCTCCTTATTACACTGCTTGTGCCTTCTTTCCCACTGCAACCCGATACATATTTCTGGCAGTAATTTCCTGTACATAGACCAAGATTTTTGCCATTACAGGTAGACCTGTAAGAACGTACGTCTAGATACATTTTTTATGTGCTGATCTGGCGACTACCATCAGCGACATGGTAGTCATAATTAAAATTTCAGTCTAATACAAGTCTACTTTAAAAGTCACATAAAAAACAAACCAAACAAAGAAGAACAAACAAGCAAAAAACAAAACAAAGGGAAAACGAAACAAAAGCAAGAAAAAGGAAGCATTCCCCGGCGTCTGGAGGAGGTCCATCTTCCCCTGACACAGAATCATCTGACCAACACCAAAGAGAGTCAAATAAATTGAAGGAAGCCAGTCTCCTCCAAAAAATCAAATACTCCACAAGTCTGTGTGAACAAACCCGTCGCCAGTACAAGAAACAAGTGGCAGCGACCAGGCTCGTCCCTCTATCGGGACAGGTAACGTGCGCGAAGATCACCTAGACTGGGACATTCAATAAGAATGTACTGAACAGTCTGGGAATCAACACCGTTGTCGGAGTGAGGTGCAGGGGAGAGCTCTATTAAATGGCGGTGCCTGCCACAAATGTACCCCATTCAAAGACGACAGGAAGTATTTTGAAACTGTCGTGACATTGGGGGTAGATCCTTGGGAACAGTCTCGGCGCAATGGCACCCAACATTAACTTCCCCTCAGCCGTCTCTCATCATCTTTGCCAGGAAACCCAGAGTGCTGACCAAATTATTGCCATATAATCGGTGTAAAAAGAGTAAAAAGATGGTCTGGTCACCTAGTCATCGCGGGTTCTTTGGCACTCTCATCGACACACTCATTTTCTGCAATCCCCACATGTCAAAGAACCCAGCACGAATACCGCCAATTACGGGGTGAGGAGATTGTAATGATCTGAGAGCACTCAGGAAGCTTTGTGAGTCGCTAAAGATAACAATCCGGTTTTCGAACTGGGTACGGCGCGTTAATTCCAGTACCTTTTTGCAATTAGCTCGGCAGTGTAGACATACGCAGCGCCTGGTATATCTCAACTGATTTCAAACAGCGGGAATACGGCATGAAATTCGATTCCCTTCTGGGACTTAAGTCCATGCGTGTACACTGGCACAGATCCATCGTGACACGAAGTGTGCTTCAAAAATGTCGAACGTAATACTCTTGGCGCCGTGGAAGCTTTGTGAGCAAGACGTGGACACAAATAGTTAAAGGTGATACACTCTAGGGTGGCGTCCTGGGCAGAACTAGAGCCGCCACCGGCACGAAAGCTACACTGAGTTTTCGAAGGAGTTTCATAGCCTTAAACACAAAGGGTATCACTGGTGTCTCTCGTTGGAAAAGGCACAAACGCACAATGCACACTGCAAGGCTCAGAGCGAGTGCATCTGCTCGCCTTCAACAAGTAAGCTCTTAATGGAAAACGTGTGGAAGACACCGGTCACCAAACTGAGATCTGTGTGGTGGATCAAGTCTACCTTTCGCAAAACACGCTCGGCTGCCGATGTGCAAATCTTCCATCCGTACTCAAACTTTGAACGAACAAAAGATCGCTAAAAAGTAAAGCAGTAGCCCTATCAGCACCACTCGTGCTGAACTTCACGGAACGAAGAATGTCCATGGCGCAGGCATAGGAGAGCTTAATGCTGATAATATGAGCGTCGGTCACAAAAAAAAAACGAAAGAAACGGTGAGAATCCAGTAATTTCCTTTCGAACCCCGTTTAGGTAAAGGTCCGGGATGGGGTGGAGCCATGGATGCAGGCAAAAATGCACTACCTTAGTCTAGGCCAAAGAAAAGCGAAACCTTGGGCATAGCGAGGGAGGCAAGTCTAAGCCTATTGGACTCAAAAAGAGATTGATAGGGCGTCTACGTAGAGCGTAGTGAGAACATCTTCCGTAATTAGCGAGTTAATACAGCTAATTCTAAGGGCAAAGAGCGTGAAACTGAGGACACTTTCCTGCGAGACACCCTGCCCCTGCCCCTTTGGGCTGGATAGGACACCTACACACCCCTACTATGCGGAATCAACGATCTCTTAGAAATTTAAAGAAAGAAATTGAGGCGCATCCCCTAGCTCCAATTGTATGCTTCGTCTCCATGATACCATATCGCCTTGTGGTATCATAGCCCTTCTCCAGATCAAAAATTCTATGGCGTAGTGCTGTATACGAAGGAAGCCCTCACAGACAGAATTATCAAGTCGGAGCAGAGCATCCGATATGGAGTGGAACTTGCAGAAGCTGCACTGTACGAAAGATAAGTTGCCTCAGCAGTTTAAGCAAGAGTTAATCTTACATTCACCAATTCCTCCATCAAATTGGCCATAAACCAATGATCTCTCCCTGGTTTGCGATAAGCGGTGACGGTGGCCATTCACCAGTAGTCTGGGAGGATACTCTCTGTCTAGATCATGTTGAACAGTTCTAACAGAAATACCATGCCTCGCTCACCTTTGTGACTCAAACTAAAATTCAAACTGTTTTTAAAAAAATCCATTTTGGGGGGAACAGCTTGAATTATAGTTTGTGACTCACCTAGGGATAATCTAAGCGTTTATCCAAGTTCTTTCTAAGATTGTCCTTACAGTTCGAAAAAAATCCCGCTTGGTTGGTTTTTCGTATCTTTGAAGCTTATCTCAAAGATCTTTTTAAGAGTTTCGAAATAAAAAAATAATATTATTCAATGTTTGGAAATTTTAAAAAAACTTACAAATCATGAAAATCAGAAAAGACATTAAAATAATACATGACTGTTGGTTGTTTGTTTTGTATTTTTTCGTATAGAGGCAAATTTAGATGAAAAAAAGAGCTCTGCGGATTGTTTTTTACCGTATATCAAAAGATTCCGATAAAAAAATTTCTTGCTTTAGGCCTGGAAAATAAACATGGATCTGAAAAAAAATAACCAAGAGTTAATTATTAGGGAAATATGTACTGGAACCCTTTTAATTTATTTTAGACTAAAACTCCGTTGCTAGAGCCAAGTAGGCAGTAGGCCAAAGAACCATGGTCTGCCTGCGAAGCGCAAGCTCCTCCTGTAAGGAGGCGTGGCGAAACCGCTCCTCTTAAGAACTTGAATTCTTTAGATTGAGGTGTTGCAAATTTTTTAATATGAATATAGTCTTGGCTAATTTCGGAATTAAAAAAAAAAATTATAAGTGGTGAAGTTCAGAAAAAATAATATTATTTTGTAATGTTTGGGAATTAAAAAAAAAAAAGAATTATATATGGTAAAGTCGGGCAAAATAAAAATGATAATCGAATGTTTTGAAACTTTTTAAAACAAAAAGAATTAATAATTGTTAAGTTCATAAAGAATCGGTTTTATCGAAGTTCTTTCCAAGATAGATTTTCCATTTTAATCATTAACACAATCTCTTACATTATAATTTAAGTATTGTGTGTTGTTGCATATTTCAATTTTTGATACAATAAAACTTTGAAATTAAAAATCATTATATGATGTCCTTGATTTTTTTTAAAGAAAGTGATTATAAAAGGAAAGATTTTCATAAATTATTGAAATAGAGGAAAGAATTTTTAAGAAATTTAAAACCAGAGGATAAGATATCATCCTATCCCTCAACTGCTATTTTTAACAAACTAAAATAGTTTATGTTTAATAATTTTAGAATGATAAATGTGTAAATTACTAGTAAGTAATGTACGAATAAAATAAATGCACTTGGAAGTGAAGTAATTGTAAATAAATTAATAATTTATAGCTAAAACAAACATAGTAAAAGAAAGAAATATGTTATGATAAATACAGCTTAGCATAAAGCGCCCTATAGGTGCTTGTGGTAAAAATAAACGTAATCACAATAATTGAGATCATCTAACTTACAATGAGTTATTATAAATATATCTACGCATAATTATGTATTACATACCAATTTACTATAAACTTTGTTAATCGTTTATTCTAATAAATCAGCTAGCGCTACTTTAAGCTTTTACCGGTAACTAATTTATTTCTGGCTCAAATGTAGAAGTCACACAAACAGTGATGGGAGCGCCTTAATTATTAAGAGATTTTTTTTTTGTAATGATTGATTAAACCAATCTAATGAGCATGGTTTTCTTGAGGAGATGTACACAGAATTTTCTAAAGAAGGAAAACTATTTAAATACATATTATCAGATGGTTAGGAGATCAATCATAAGAATAACATTAATGTGTTGATTCATGGAAATAAACAAACAGGGATCAGGTTCGGACTGATATTGTGAACTTAAAATATAATTTTGTATTTTATGCTGGATATGATTTAGTTCAATTAAGATACAAGAAGAGCTTGCGCTTCGCAGAGAGACCTTCGGTCTGTGGCCAAAGGCATACCTGACTCATGCAACTGGAATTTGTCTATAAAAAACAAGAATGTTCCCAGTTCATATTTCCTAATAATTTATTTTTTATCTAGTTCTTTTTAGATCCATTATAATTTTCTAGGCCTATAGGTTAGAAAAAAACTTTTATCGAAAAAATTTGTATATAGGAAAAAACAACCTTGAGGATTGATTTTCATCAGCTAAATATACTTCTATATACGAAAAAAACTTTAATTTTAATACATTTTCTGAACTTCACGATTTTTAGATATTTTTTTTTATTACAAAATTGTTGATAATCATATTTATTTTTTGAACTCTTAGAAAGAACTTTGGTAAATTCTTTAAATATACGAAAAACCAGCCCTGCATGCTATGTTTGGAACTATAAAGAAAATATTAGAAGAACTTGGATAAAAGCTTCAAATATGCGTAAAACTAGTCCAGCGGCCTGTTTTTCTAACTGTAAAGAAAATCTTAAGAAGAACCTGGATAAAATCTTCAATATACTTAGGTGACTCACAAACTAAAATTCAAACTGTTTAAAAAACTGCATTTCTAAAATATATCCAAAACAGTATATTTTAGGAATTCATTTTTTTTTAATAGTTTGAGGGTCGAATTCCCCCCATTGTTAAGTAACTACCAACTTTTGTATAGTTTCATAAACTGGTAATTTAAAAATTGAAGTTTAGGTTCGGTTAGTTTTAACTAAGTATTTTACGTTATTTGTACAAATATCTTCTTCAATTTTTGCGGTCTTAAGGCGAAATGTGGCAATATTTAGGTTCACTCCAATATCTATGGAGTCGGAATCTAGCTCTGTTTCGACGCATTTCGCCTTCCAACGGCTAAAGAAGAAGAAGAACTTATTTGGCCAAAGCAAAAAAAAGCCTAGAAGAAGAAGTAATAAAATGTAATAGCTGATTACGGTAAAGTAAAAAGTAAACATCATTTATTCTAACTAATCACCTGGCGCTACTTTAAGCTTTAACGGTAAATAATGTATTTCTTGGCCCAAATTAGAATTCACACACACAGCGATGGGAGCGCTGTAATTATTGAGAAGAAATATTTTGCATTGATTAACTAAACCCAGCCAATGAGATTGTTTGTCTGGGGTTGGTCTACAAATAATTGTTTAAAAAAATAAAAACTGTATAAATACATGGTGATTAATCATAAGAATAACATTAATGTGCTGATTCATGTAAATAATAAAAAAAACATGGATCAGTTTCGAACTGATATCTGTAAACTTAAAATATTTTTTTTAATAATGGACCTGATTTAATCTAATTAAGATATTATTAATAAGTGTTTATTTTTATATTATAATAATGATGTTAGCAATGCAAAAAACGTTATGTTCAGATTTAGCTCAGAGTGGGTGAGTGTCTGCTGTATATGGTGTCTGAAATTGTCTCAATCAAATTATTAAACAAGAGAACAAAAAGCAAAAGAGAATTCATCAGAAGATTTTTCTACATCACCGCTCTATCGAAGAAAAAGCCCCCCGAAAAATTGAATAACTGGTTATTATTATCCGTACATCAGGAGAACGCTTGATCCATTCATCTTCCCAACTGAACCAAATTTAAGTCAAAACTAATCTGCTTTTCACGAATATCAAATTTGAGTCTGATCAATCTTCTGGCGCCGTCATTTCAACTGTTTACCCCACATCTCAGTGGAAACAGATACCTTCGAATTTATCATGAAGAAAACAGCCAATTGGTCATTGTACAATAATGCACCTCATATATCCACTGATAATTATAATTACACTGATTTAAACTTCTACCTATGTGTTTCTAGTGATATACACAGAAATTACTTTGCTTCATTTTGAACGACATGCAGCACTTCACATTTCGACGCCGCAGTGGTACCATGGATTCCATCAAAGTTGAAGTAAGGCCAAACATCAAAGTTCTAGTCAAGCTTGGTTCCCTCTCATTTTTGAAAGGAGTTGAAACCAAAGTTTTTCTCAAGTCAACCTGTATATCAAGGCCTTAACTTCCTAAATTTTTGCGATTTTTATAAATAAAAAAACAAATTGGGCAATATTTCAATTGTAAGGACAGAATCTCACAAGTGGTAAAGTGCTCCGTCGTATAAGAATTTAATTGTCTTAGATTTAATCAGGGAACGATATTGGCAGTACAGTGCGCTCGCTAATGATAAGGTTCTGCTTCCATATGGAAATTAGCGTGTGTGTGTGAGTGTGTGTGTGTGCGTGTGTGTGTGTGAGTATCCGTCTGTGCATTTTTTTTACAAAAATTGTGAAATGATTTTAATTTTTGCACACTAACTTTAAATGTGTTGTGAAATAAAAAAAACTTTTTCTCTCGCACACTTTCTTAACTTTGTAAGCGAAGAGAACAAATGCCGCAGACTTAGCAATAAAACGCCCGAATGGCATTTTTTGCTAGTTCTATTAATTGTTAAACGAAAGTTACCACAGAACCTTTTTTTAAATTTGAAACTATCCTCGATCTTATCTCGTTGAGAATTCAAGAATCCATCTACATCGAATACCTTTACCCTTCTCTAAATTCAGATTCCTCTTCCCATCCACTACCACTCTATGTACAATATTAACCAACCTCCTAATCCTCTGTTTCTTCTTACTTTCCTCTCGCCATACCAACACTCTTCCGTTCACAAGTCATTGGATCAGTTTGGTGTTTGCTTGATGTACATATAGTGTTTCCACCAATATTTATATGCCCAATATTACTATTTAAATATTTCCATATAAATTCTGATATATAAAACTGTATTTTTTTAATTACTTCCTGAATTAACGCGCACAATTCTTCATTTCTCCCCATTTTCCTTAATTTGAATGCTGTTCTTAATTTTAAAATGTTAAACGCCTCTTTACTGGAAGATGGGTAAAATGAACGTCTAAAACGTTGTATTAAAGAAATAAATTTCCTTTACGTCCTTCCGTTCATCCTCCAATATATATATATATATATATATATATATATATATATATATATATATATATATATATATATACATATATATATATATATATATATATATATATATATATATATATATATATATATATATATATATATATTGCGTAGGACCCATAAAAAGTATACCCATTTCAAAAAATCAATTATTTTCCTAAAACAAATGTTACTAAGTTACTGGAATTTTATTTTTTATAGTAAATAGAAAATTGATTTATATAGCATCTTAAAATATATGAGGCAAGGTTCCTCCCAAAAGTGGTGCCTAATCACAAGGGCATATCCGCAATCAAGCCTGTAAAAGGAGATCTGTAAAAAGAGTTGTGAAGATAGAGGAAGCTATAAAAAGTGGAAGATACGAGTATATAGCCGCAGATCCACTTGCGGGATTTGGGTCAAGAAGGGCACGCAGTTACATATGTCAATGCAGGATGGTTGCCAATACCATATAGTGGGGGCCGTGCATGGTTTTGTCTTTTTTTCATTTCATTGTACCATTATGGTTCGAGTGTCAAGCAGTAAGAAAAAAATGGCCGCCAAAATTCAAGATGGCTGCCAATTTCCAGCTTTTGTTCGCATTACGCCTCATAACTTTTGTACTATTGAACCTAGAATGGTGATTTTGGTCTCTATATCTGTTTTTATGTATGAATCATAACTTACTAACTGATCACTAATTGTGTTCTTCATTTGCCATTTAATTGGTCTCTTTTTACAGGCGGAAAAACGTCTCCATTTGGATACCCACTTGTATTTCCAGATAATACCTTTCTTATAATATTTCAGGTAATACTAAATTTTCTTTGTGACGCCCCTTGTACAGACAGCAGTTATTTAGTATTGTTTTTTCTTTGTTTCTTTCCAGTTTGTTTCTGAGATGGCTAAGGCAAGGATATGGCAGTTGTGTATTTTGTGACAAAAGCAAACTAAGGAAGTGCTTGTTTGTCCTCTTGCGAATCCGGCCACCAGTCGTAGGCAGGGAGCCTATACAGAAATCATCAGCATCGCATCAGTTCAGAGCAATTGGTGCTGCTCACCACCCAGACGTAGAACTTCCAGATGAAGAATCTATGCAGAAGAATTGTGCATCCTGGCATAAATCTTGTCGTCAGCTTTACAGGGCATCAGCCCTTGACCATGCAAAAAACGTCATAATGAAGGATTGCCTCCTGCAACAAAAAGATCCCGGTGGAGTTATGCAGCTGCTAATCGTAATCTGTGTATCTTCTGTGTTGATGAAACAAATGCAGCAGACCATTCTTTCCAGTAGGTTACACTCACCCAACAGATACATGACAAGGCAGTCGCGCTGGGAGAAGAGCGTATCGTGTCAATCCTTGCCGAAGACGATGTGGTCGCCATTGAAGACAAGTACCATCGGAATTTCTACACAGGGTTCAATCGCCTTTACGATGAGATTTGTAAACAAGACACAGCTAGCGAAAATCTCGAGGCCCCAACAGAAAATGAACTGCTCTGATTTATAAATGAAGAGGTCAATGGAGGTCGTAGGATTTTTGCATTGCAAGATCTGATAGATATGATGAACGAAAGATTAGAACAACATGGAATCCAGAAGACCGTGAACCAGACATGCCAAAAGGAAAGACTCCTGGAACACTTCCCGAATTTGACAGAGGAGAAAGGTATCCGAGACCGAGTTTTCATCATTTGTTTGAAGACGGCTAGAAAGGTCATATCAGATGCAACTCAAACACCAGATGAGGAAACACGTACA
This sequence comes from Ceratothoa steindachneri, assembly GCA_963969495.1. Classification (NCBI taxonomy): domain Eukaryota; kingdom Metazoa; phylum Arthropoda; class Malacostraca; order Isopoda; family Cymothoidae; genus Ceratothoa; species Ceratothoa steindachneri. The sequence continues at coordinate 127,434,089 of OZ018319.1, read as the reverse complement.
TTATTAATGACAGCATCGTTTCTCCGTAAAGCTGTTTTGGATCACGACACTGAATTCAGGTTTGATGGCTCATTTCCCAATGGTTGCGAAGAATCATCTGTTCCACAACATATAAAGTATTTCTTCCGTCAACTCCTCGCAGGACCCAAACATCACCAGGACAAGAGAATTCCAGGAAGATCCTCTCTGTGAGTCAGTTAGCCATGCTAAATATGGCTTCTCTTTCTGCAAACTTGAATTGTGAGTCTCCACTTGCAGTGTTCCTGGCCCTTAAGTTGCATTCCCGAGCAAGAAGAAGGTAGAACTATTACACAAGTATGCCCTGAGCGTGCCATATAAGAAAGTCCTCAGCAATGAATCTAGATTTGCACAGGGTATTGCAGATTATGCGAGGAACAACGCTAATATAGTCTGTCCTACAAAGTTGCATCAGGGCATTTTCACATTTGCAGCCCTGGATAACCTGGATCACAATCCCACATCACGCACTTCAAGCTCATCCCTCCATGGAACTGGAATTTTAATATTTCAGTTTCTTTCTTCACAGACGCCTGGGTTGGACCAAGAATGTCTACAGATCAACTCACAGAAAACAGGAACACGCAGCAGTGAACCAATCCTGCCTCGTTCGTATAGGTTTGTACCACCTGTGGGCCGAAATCCTGTCCCCCAACCTCCGGTAAAAGATGTTCACCCAGTGGCAACGAGTTCATTCGATGAGAAAAAACAGCACGAACAGGCATGGATGGCTGCAGTAAATGATATCATATATGTGGATTGTGATACAAAAAACACACTCCAACAATGTGGTCTTCCTACCATACTGCTCAATAAGATACTGTTGGACACCTGGAAAAATGCATTGAAGCCCTCCTGCCACTTTTCCATGAACAGGCTGCCACTCCAGAAATGAATCGACATGGAATGGAACTGATGAAAAAGACAACTGAGCATTTCAACCCCACACCGAGTTTCTGTGTTGCTAGTGGACCAACCACTCTATGACCTCGTCAAAAAAATGCAGTGGACCTTCACTGACATTTAGAGGGAAAACAAGTTTGTGGTTATGCTAGGTAGGCTCCAAATTGAGATGGTTTTGTAGACCACCATGGGAGATCTTTTGCGTGGTTCTGGATGGCCTCAAACCCTGAAAAAAGCTGGGCTAGTATAGACAGAAGCAGCAGCTACAGCTTTTCTGAATGCATCCGATGTAATGAGAACAAGATATGCCCATCAAGTTACTGTTATGGTACTTGACAGCCTTCTGAAGCGAGCATACGAAGACAGTGGAACCGAGATGGCTTCTGAGGATTGGGTTGTGGTAGCTTCCCAACAGAGTCCAACATTCAAATTCTGGCTACTCCTACACAAGTACCAACAGATAATATTCATGTTCATCCGGGAACATCGGGAGCGGAAGTTAGAATTCATAGTTACTACCCTGCAGAAGCTTGTGCTTCTGTTCTTTGGTCTAGATCACCAGAATTACGCCAGGTGGATTCCACTCTTTATCTGAGACCTAGAAGATCTACAAGATAGCATCCATGAAGAGTTTAAGAAGGGATACTAGACAATAACTCGAAGCAATCGCCGTTTCTCATCCTTACCCATCAATCAAGAACACGAGCAAGCCAACAAAAGGGTGAAAGGAGTTGGTGGCATTATTGGTCTCACAGACAACTGTGACATGCTGTAACGCTGGATTGTGACTGGCCCAGAAATCAGCCGTGTCGTTGAGGAGTTTACTGATGAAAATGATAACGATGATGAAGAAGAACTCCATCATCATAAAGAAGGAAATGCATCTCAACACCGATTTCTACGGCATGCCAAAGATCTGATGGAGGTGTTGCTGAGCAATGTGAATCCTTTTGAGGAGCACAGTAGAGACTTAGTTACATTAGACAACAGGGTGCGTGAGTCTGCGGCTGCTGCTGTATTTGTCCATAAAGTCGAGTCTATTGGACAGGAGCAGTCCAACAACTTCAGACAGAGTGTGCTTGACTTAAATGACACACCTCTGATAACACCGATCTAACGAAACAACTTACTGTTGTTCCATGAGAAGAAAACACAAAAGAACAAAGAAGTCAGAAATTAAGCTGAAAATGCAGCACTTCAAACGTCATGCAGAGCTTTTTGGTCAAGCTTTTCTTGTACTAGCAAGCCGCGGGGTGATGGTGGGTGGATTTAGGGGAGTTTTTTCAGCACGAAGCTTCCCCATACCCCCCTACATTGTCATCCGAAGGGTCCCTTAATTCTTATACCAAGTGAGATTTGTTAGTATATATCATGCAAGCCAGTACAAGTATCGCCATTTCTGTCGACGAGGAGCTAGTTGCGCCAGATGTTTACGACTTCATTATTATTGACGGTAGAGTACTTATATGCTCATTTCCTAGTACAACTGTCCAAGGCAAGACTTTTGATTCATATTTCAAAAAGGTATTCTGCCAAAGAGTGTGCCACGACTTGAAGCGATCGACAAGAGTAGATATTGTCTGGGACAAGTATCGTGCACTGACGATCAAAGGAGGCACAAGAAAAAAACAAGGAAAAGGCATCCGACAACGCATATCTCGTAGTGTCAAAATCCCACGAAATTGGCAGAATTTTCTGGCGAACGTTGATAACAAGAGGTAACTGTTCTCATTTTTGTCAATAAAGATAACAAAAGAACATTTTCTAGATGACAAGAATGTCTACATCACTGCAGGTGATCAAGTCCACCATGTTGGAAACAGTCCACTAATGGATCAATGCACCATGAGGAAGCTGATACGTGTCTCTTAGTACTTCTCCACGCCATCCAATCTTCGTCACTTGTAATAGTGTATACTGGAGATACAGATGTTGTCGTAATCCTTTTGAGTAATTTCGATCACATCAAAGCTCTGAATCCGGCCGCAGAAATCTGGATCTCCTTCAAAGCGGGAAAGACAACCAAAATTATCTCCCTAAATACTATCGCCACAAACCTGGGCACGACAACGTGCAAAGCCATGGCCCTTTTCCACGCATTCACTGGATTAGATAGTACTTCTTCCTTCAAGTTCAAGGGTAAGCGATCCTGCAGCACGTTGATGCACAAAGTGCCATCCCTTATGGAGCAATTTGAAACTATTGTCGACACTCCATTCCAAACATCGCCAAGGTTGAAAGAAGTGGCAACAAACTTTGTCTGAAGGCTGTACTCAAATGAATCAAACGAGGACAATGATGTTGACCTCGTCCGAATGAGGTTGTTCCCACAGAAGACTAGGGACGTGGAGAGAATTCCCCCAACTGGTGATGCTTTGGATCAACATCTCAAAAGGAGTGTCTTTCAAGCGAGCGTGTGGGCAACCGCCCACGAGTCCATGAGGCCTGTCAACAACCCAACTAACCATGGTTGGAAGGAAGAGGACAGCGAGCTGCCTTCCATTTGGACCACGCTGCCACTGGCCAAGGATTTGTTCCGCCTTGGATGTGAAGTGCACTTGCCGAATTACCTGCTCTCGGTGCAAATGTGGGAAGACAAAGTTAAAGTGCACACGCCAGTGCAAGTGCACATGCGAGAAGTAGCTGGACTAGAACAATTTCCAATACTAGCATGTACAGTATATAGGGGTCTTGGTAGTTTGTTAGCCATTTTCTTATTAAATGTATTGTTCAAGGAGCTTTTTCAAGCAATTGTGTAAGCATTTACTTGGAAGTAGGACTCAATATAAGAGAAGATATGCTCCAATTATGTTTATTTTATTTTTATTCAATTACTCATACATGCAAATGTAGGTATAGAGACCAAAATCACCATTCTAGGTTCAATAGTACAAAAGTTATGAGGCGTAATTCGAAAAAAAGCTTGAAATTGGCAGCCATCTTGGATTTTAGGGGCCATTTTGAATATATTTTATCTGACTGCTTGACACTCGAACCAAAATTGTTCTATAAACCTTTACTTTCAAATTGGTACTGAAAACGAAACTTTTACATCAATTTGAAATGACTGAGTGCCTGGGCACCCCACTAATAAGATGCATTCCACTTTTGCTCATAAAACTCATAGGAAAGGTGGTAAGTGGAAAGGTGGGAAGAATGCAGGTGTCTTAACTTTTCACCAAACAACCCAGGGAGGATTGGATGGAAGCTGGTCGAGGACTGGCCTTCATAATTAGCCACATGCTAAGAAAAATAAACGAGGAGAGGGTCGTAAAGGCAAAACTAAAAAGGTAAAAGACATAAAGCCATGGTAGTTTTGAGATTAGCTGGACACTGGTGTATTGGTACCGAAAGGACGTGTCAGTCTTCCAGGTGCCAGGGCTACCAGAATACACAGGGTTAACCCATTGCGAGGTTGCGAGATGGAATATGTAGGATGTCACAAAGCGTGGTTTGTGTCCTTTTCGTTCTGTTGTGAATTATCGCTCAGCTATCCGCTCAGCCGATGTGGCTTGAACAGTGGTGATGGGTGGTTGATCAATTTATACTTGTATCGTATTCAATGAAATAAGAAATTATTTTTTTAGCTTAATTTTTCACCAAAACTGTTTTATATGGTTCAATTTATGACACAAAACTTTGACTTCATCTGCAAATGTGATATTACTTTTGTACGGGATGCAAACATTTACCTAGGGACAGGGTCGTCTTAACGCATGGGCCTGATGGGTACTTACCCGGGGGCCCCATGAGAATAAGGACCTCATGCTGACCTGTGTATGTTAAGTGACTTGGAATAAATACTACTACACACTAGTCTAGACTATTTTAACTATAAATATTTGCTGCAATGTTATTGTGTAAATTTGTGTTACAAATAGGCATTGCGATTTTTCTCTGATTTAGTATCCCCGGGTTAGTTCGCAGTCACCTCTGCCACCTCACTTGCATGCAAGCTTATGATTATGGATCTAGTATACATAGATAAGGCTAGATGAGTGCCAGACACCCTAGCTAAGCCACTGGGCTAGATCAAGGCCTTGTCCGGCAGTGTTGGGAATCAACGCACAGTAGATAGTTTGTATTTAGAAGTGCAATGGTTGGAGTTTATGAGGTATAAAAATTTAATTTTAAATACAGAACGAAAAATCACTAAATATTTTATCATTGCGATGATGGCACCAACTGTTTTGGAATGAGGTCATACCGTCATGATATTGTTTTTAGCAGTACTGAGAAAAGTTTGTGGAGATAAAATAAATATAAATTTTATTCGTGAATGTGATTAGCAAAAGTAAGTTTATTATTATATTAATTATATATATTTAAAGGTTTTACAGTAAGGACCTTACTGTAAAATCTTAAATATTATGGTATTTGTTTATTAGTGGGATTGATTTTAGTTATTAAATCAGCCTAGAGAGCTAATTGAAAACCATTACCATAAATTTGTTGAATTTGGATAGAATAGTCGTCTTCTAATATTTAGGCCTAGCGACTGACGTGAAATGAATTTAGAAAACTTTTGAACTAGGTTTGTAAGAAAAACAGAAAATAAACAAAATAAATATATTAACAAAATCAAAGAATGCAGAATGAGAGAATTGAATTAGGAAATAACTAGTGAGTGGTTATTACAATTATATGGATGAATGATATTATTAAATTGAGAATTGCTAAGGAATACAACGTAATGCAATGTATGGAAGTAATGAAAAGTAGACTGAATCTAAGGTATGTAAAGTAAATAAGATGTGGTAACTATGTGGTAATTATGATGACTAAAATATGGTAACTATGATGTGGTAGGGTAAGATGTGGTAAAGTAACTATGATGTGTTAAAGTATGATGTGGCAAAGTAGGATGTGTTAAAGTAACTATGATGGACTGTGAATTGAGATCTGCAATGAGTGAAGTAACCAGAATTAGGACCTACTCTCGTATGGCAGTTTGCAGAGAATAAGTGTGAGAGGATTTATTACTGACCTTGATTCGAAGTAAATTGGAGGACGAATGAATGGGTGACTGCTTCAAAGTGAGCAGCTAAAGGCGTGCGTTCGTTTGTGTGTTTTGGTAAAAGTAAGTGTTGCCGAAAAGAATATCTTAGTCATTGATTTTTGAATGACAATTATATATTATGTTAATTTTACATTGAATTTAAAAAAGAAAGTATGCTAATGGAATATTGGTAAATTTAATATTTTAAAGGAATGCCAGAGGGCATTGCTATAATATAAACATACTCTTACCTAACAACCTCACTGTAAGGTTGTTACTGTAATACCTTCCCTCAAGCACCTTGAATATGAAGATAGACTGAGGGTACTAAATATGTTCTCATTTGAGATAAGATGTGTGAGGGGAGATATGATTGAGCTTTTTAAAATCTGTTCTTGGATGGATAAGTTGGATTTTAGCAAGTTATTTAAGTTGGAAGGTAGTAATAGGACTAGGGGTCACCACTTAAAAATTAAAAAACCGAGGGTGCAGATTGGATGCTAGAAAATATTTTTCACCAATAAAGTGGTAGATTACTGGAACAGTTTGCCACCGAGACAGTAGGTAAAGAGTCCAAACTTGAATGTTTTCAAACGCAGATTAGATGATTATATGAGGAGGGTTAACTTTCTTTTGGGGGTGGTGGAGGCGGGGTATTCTGGACTCATTGCTGCGGATGCGCAGGTTTTGGGGAGGGGTTATTTTTGTGTATATTATGATTGATTTGGATTTTAACTAGTCTTGATGATGATTCTTTTTGTTTTTGACACATTCCTGTGGATGGTTCGAATTGTATATTGTAGATGTATGATCTGACACAATCCTATGGATGCATTTTGTGGGTGGGTTTTGACAGATGCGGATAACCTTTGATAGGCCCTTGTGGCTTTTGTCATCCGTGAAATTATGTTAAGGTTGTTAGGTAGGAGTATGTTTATATCCAAAATTTTACAGTAATGTTGTAGGTAGGAGTATGAATTTATACATTAAATTCATTTATTAACTTTGTGGCCCTAATTAATGTTTTTGTACAGTCATTGTTATTTAGAGTTATACTGTATGTCTGTTACGTTAATGATCTAACCACAGTGTGTGTATTATTTTAAACCCACTTATTATATGTATATTTCAATGTGTCAATATTAAGTTGTATGTTGTAGGCTCAAGCTTATAATATTCAATGATGTATGTGCATCAATTCTAGTATGTTTTAAAGTATATTGATATCGTTGTGATAACTGGTCATGTAAGTCAAAGTACATTTAAAGTGATATGAGTCAAAAGGTAGGAAACATTTTGGTAACTTTAAGGGTTGTACAGTCCAGTAATGAAACTCCTTGGCTTTTTTTTAAGTTATTGGAGATTTTAGTTACTTCTTGGAGTTTTGCAATAAATATTTAAATAAAATTATTAAGATGTTAAAAATTAATAAGAGTTGCTTTAATTTATTTTGTATTTCTTTGCCATAGTCAGCAAATCATAGTCGGCCAGATATTATTTTGGGATATTTTTGTTACGTTTATATTTTTTTATGATTTTATCGGCGTTGCCAGATACAGGTGAAATTTCCTGTTTTGAGGAAACTTTCATCAATACAGGAAACAATGAAATGTAATCTTACTTGTTTGGTCATTATAGGATTATGGAAAGATCTCTACAAGAGAGCTCATTTTTGGAATTCACCTGAACCTGAAAGGCCCCAACAAGAATCTTAGGAATCTTCAATCAGCAGATCCTCAAGAAAGTCCTTTAATTATACTTGTGATTGGATAATGCGTTTGTACACCCTATATTAAAAAAGTAGAACGGTTAAAATTCGTTTGAAGCCACAATCCATTTCTTCTAATTTGCTATGATTAGGTCATTTTTAAGGATACCAACGTATTCTACACCTCTCAAACCCTGCTGGAAACCCACTTTCCTGTCTTTAAAGTTACGTTACGTTAGGCAAAAAGGTTTTGTTATTCACAAGAAATATCTTAATTTTCCAAGAAAATTCAAATACTTAGATCTTGTCCCAAGCACACTTATATTATATAACCCTTCTTCCTGGCGTGGGACTAAATACTAAACAGCTTAGTATTTAGTCCCATACCAGGATGTAGGGTTATATAATATAAGTTTGCATGTGACGTGACCTAAATATCTAATCATTCTGCTTCCATAATGAACGCGTCCTTCTTTAAATTGTACGAACAGTATTTATTCGGTTGCGGGTTATGAAACACAGGTAGTCAGCCTCTTTATTGATTCAACTCCAAGCCTACCACTGGTTGCTTAATATACAACATAAAATTGATGATCAATTCACAAAAAAATGAAGTTCCTAAACAAAATTAATGGTAATTATAAAAGACGTTTAGTTAAGCATTTATAATAAATATTTTCAGGTGAATAACTCTTTCAGCAGAAATGAAACGTAATGTTTTGAGTGGAGCGCAGAAGAGAAGGAGAAAATTGAAAAACTTCAAAAATTAACATCGTGGTTCAACACAGGTGCAACGTCACCCACTCATACAATTCCTTCAGTTATAGCATCCACATCAATCTTCACTCCTGCAACGTTAGCCACTCATATCATTCCTTCAGATATAGCATCCACATGTACATCCACTCCTACAATTTCAGCCACTAGTACTGTTCTTTCAGATATAGCATCCACATCTAAATCTAAACCCAAATCTGGAACAGTAAAGAAGTTTCCAACAGATTGGAAATCTGTTTTCTTTCTTCAGTGAATTGTAAACCATTGCTTCTGATGCACTAAAGAAAAAGTGTGAACATCTGGCTAATATGTATCACAAATACTTTAATTATGATGACCTTTAAAATGAATGTGAGCATCTCAAGTACTACATGGCCCTTGATGAAAATTGTGAGACTCTCCCAGTATTGTACAGAAATATAATTGCCGACGATTTGAAATCTGTATTCCCGAATGTTGAAATTGCACTCAGAGTGTTCATGTGCATGATGGTGACCAACTGTACAGGAGAATGTTCTTTTTCAAGACTGAAACATAAAAAATCAGCTTCGGGGCACAATGGGACAGCATCGTTTGAACTGGCTTTCACTCATGTGCATGGAAAATGACATCCTGAAGACAATTGACTTCAAGCTAATAATAAAGCAATTTTCTGCAAAGAAATGCCGCAAATGCTTGTTATAATAAGAAATTTGTAGTAATTTCATACTGTGACATCTAATATGTATAGCTTACTGAGTATTATTGTATTTTTAAAGTCTCGTGTATTGTTCAAATCTTTATAATGTTGATTAGTTGTAGCTGTACAGCATGTTTTTGATGTTTCAACACCGATTTTGTTAGAAGTGCCAATAAAATAAATTTATGTTTACATTTTTATTCCTGTGAGTAGTTGTAGTAGGAGTCCCAGTACACTGCTTTGCCCCGGGGCCCATAATGTTGTTAAGACGGCCCTGCCTGGGGGGTCAGTCCCCAATATCACACTTCACCTGACACGGGCTGCTGTAAAAGGTTGTGGGGTATGGTTGGATTTCTTAGACCCTCAGCTATCACCTCCTGGTTCACAACCTCGCGAACCGGCTGCTGAATTCCGGCTATTCAAGATAGCGTCCAAGATGGCCGCCGTTCCTTGAAATCTCCGTATCTTGGTCAATATTGATGGGATGTGAAAGTACAATATGTTTATTTGGGGGTTTTGGGAGTCTTAGAATTCATTGAAATGCATTTAAATACTCTATAGACAACCTTTTATAATATATTAGGAATATTGGGTATTTTTAGGCTAAATTATTGCATGAAACAAATGTTTTAATTGTGTATGATTTGTTCATTTTTACAATAAAAGGTATATAACCATATCATTAACTTTGTTTTTTATTAAATTATTAGTTTAGGGATGTTCAGGAACAGCAATGGCATGATTTTAATTAGGTTTTTTTCTTTTTATTTAAGATCATAAAGAAAATGACCTCCAGTAAAGGAACATAAGATGAATTAGTTTATGTGCAGTGCGTTAAGAAAAGACAAAAGGCTGATGAAGAAACAACTAACTATGATATCAGTATACTTTGTCAAGCCTCAGCCAAAGGCTTAAGATTATATAAGCTACAACCAACCACTGTTGAACAACTGAAAAATGAAATCGCAATCAGGAAAGATGCTACAGCAATTCGCTTGGAGAATGCGGTGAAAGTTACAGATTGGTTGTTACAGAATGTTCCCAAATGGCATGGAAAATGCAGGAAACAGTACTTAAATGTTTGAGTTGTGCACAACGTAAGCAAGCTGGTTCTTCATCTGGATCTAGACAACCAGCACCCAGCACCCCTGATGAATCTACTCCAAGTCATGCCCCTAGATCAGCAACTGAGCCCTATCATGTTAAGGAATGTTGTGTGGTATGTGGTAAGAAATGGTTTCGTGGCAAAAGACCAGGTTGTAAAGTTACTACCCACGGCATTCAAGATGCAAATCTATATGATTCAGTATTTGAATTGATATCCCAACAGCTAGAACCCAAACTGTTTGTTGAAAAACAGGCTTTTCTCATTCAGTCCTTGAGGGATCGATACAGAGTTATCTTGGCCAGTTTAGGTGTCAGAATTTCCGAGAAATATAGATCCAACACATTAAAATGGAGGTTGCAACAACATTTTAGTAATCGAGTCAGTGCTGGATCAAAGTTGTGGCGCTGGATTTGTTTGTGAATCTAATAGAGCTTTAGGTGATGCCATTGATAAGATGAGAGAGCTCGAAAAGGACAGAAAGGAGAACAAAGACCTGGGTATCCTAAGACAGGCTGCATAAATCCTAATAAATGGCGCTAAACAATGCAAGAGAGATCAGAAAGCTGGGCACGTGACAGAAATCTTAACAGAAGCTGCTTCAAAGCTCATGCCAGATTCTTACTATAATTTCTTGAATTATATCATCACAGACAAAACACAAATGGCAGATCCTGGAAATTGCAGAGTGTGTACCAACGATGCGAAGGAGGAGAAAATTCTGATTATGTCACAACAAATTCTACAGCATGTATGTGGTGTTGTCGCCCCCACTAAGTGTTGCCACTGGGTACCACTTGTGCAACCAAACGAGGAGCAAAGACTTAATAACTTTGAACAATAGACTTGGTCAGAGCATCAGCTATGACAGTTTACACAGAGAGCTGACGGCTAAAAGTGCATCTATCGAACAACAGATGGGGTCTATTTCCCTGACAGAAAAACAGCTACTGCAGATGTTCTTCAGGTGTTTGGCATGGACAACCTCGATTGGAAGAACAAAACGATCCAAGGAGGTACCTTCCATGCAACAACAGCCATCGCCATTGAAAATGTAAATTCGGAAGAACGGCCTGCTAGTACCAGTAACCCTGAAATTACTAGTTCGAAGAGCAGAATAAAAACTCTCACAACACTTCCAATGACAGTGACCCCAGGCTGCAGTATCTCTACCTCTGAGAAAAAAAAGGCAAGGTCAGTGGAAAACATCACTTCTGTCACAGATCCTGAAGTTGAAAGCGGCAAATTCGCAGATAAACTATTACTTGTTTGGTCTTTGGCTAGACTGAGAAATGCAGATTTGCAGGAAAAAAGTATATATGAAGATGACGATGAGAATACAATAACTGGCTTTTCAGCATTTTGTGCACAAATTAGTGAAGGAAATCCCGCAATCAAAATTGCCTACTTGCCTTTGATTTAACATTCACCAACAAACCCTTCTGTTGTCAAAGAAGAAATGCAACGTTTAGTCAAAACATCGCAGAAGCTAGAAAACACATGGACCATCATTATTTGTGATCAAACATTATATGAACTTGCCACAGCAATTAGAATGAAGGAGTCTCAAAATTGTGTGAAAGTTATTATTCTGTTGGGGGAGGAAGGGGGGGGGGGGTCACCAAGCTCATAACTTTTTCAGGGCAATTTTGAAAATCATGAGAAACAGTGGAGGTGAAGAGCTCCTCTTCCATTCGTGTTGGTATCAAGAAGGAACAGCGAACAAGATATTTATGAGAAGGCGTTCTACTATCAATCATTGCATGTTCTTCAAATTCTCACCGAGGCAATCTGGCAGTTATTTTGAGAAGCATTCCAGAACTGGCTTCACGAAAATGAAATACTTATTGATGAGGCTGCGATGGCTACTGCTACACAAATCGGGAAGTCCAGCCGAAGATATACCATGCAGAATTTGCTGGAACAGGATCTAAGTCATATTGAAGACCTTATCGAACAATTTAAACAAACTTTGCAGCAGTAACCCACTGCAAATTACTGGTTAGCATTCATGGATATGGCGGAAATGCTGCTTGGGTTTCTATTTTACTAGCGTCAAGGAAGCTGGATGGTCTACTTGTCCGAACCTGCCAAAATATTGCCGTATTTAACACCAGCAGGACACTACAAGTATGAGCAACAGCTTATGTCGATTTTCCTGCAGGAGATGGCGCAACTTCCAGAATCTGTTAGACGTTCACACATCTATGAGGAATGGATGCTTTGTATGAAGACGAAGTGATAGTAGCCACAATGCTGTATCACCCGGCATGATGCTGGAACAGACGTACAATACCGATGCTAAAGAAACTAGTGGTTTTCGAGGATTAACACTGAAGCCTGCTGCTCGTACCAAGTCGGCCACTACCAAGGTTATCGCAGCCTCTGTTAGCACGAGATACCGGGCAATGCTCCTCCTTAACTCTGCCTTTGTCCTGGTTATGGCCACTCAACAATGCAAAGAGATATAGCTTTGGCAGCAAGTGTCCTAGAAACAGATGAGCAAATCCAATTTCTCTACCAGTCACCACACTTAGTCAACATTATGAATGGGCAACTTGCTAAAAATGAAGTGAAACATGACTCACTCACATTAAAGAAATTGGCCTGAAGGAACTAGAAAAACTCTTGGAAAAGATCATGCCAAAACAAGTACCGTTAAACTAAATATATTTCACAGCCAAATAAAGAGCGAGCCAACAAAACCTCAAACACCACAAAAAAGCGACGAAATGGCCACGTTTCTTCGTATCACCCAAATAGCTAGCAGTGGTAGCAAAGTAGATATGAAGCATTATCTTGGGGATTATAAATGTAGCCCAATGCCACCAGCATTGTTTGAAAGCGATGCTACGATGAGGTCATCAGGATCCAAACCGGATCTCCCCAAAGTCCTCAAAGGTGAGACACATGTATTAATTATAGAAGAGCTACCATCCACTGATAATTGTACATGGGTTATCATTGGTGCAATGGGTGTTATTCGTCGCTTCCCATTCCCCCAGAATGAAAATTTTGCAGATTATGCAAAAAGACTAGAAACCAAATTTTGAATACTGTTTCACATGGTGCAAGGTCCATTCACTTTTGCTGTGACCGATATTGGGCTCCTAGTACGAAAGATGCAATCCATTCGAAACGCACTGGAAACAGAGTTCAAAAGTTGTTTGAAGTGGGGAGCCAGTATAATGCAATCATAACAAATTTTAACTTCTCATGTATCTGTCCAATTATTGGAGTGATCTGGAAAAGGAACGTTCATTCAATGGATCAAGATCCCTCTACATTGGTGGTGACTTTCAAGAAATATCAAAGTCAGTTTTTCTAACAGCAGGAATTGTATCCAACGTTCATGAGCTTAAATCAATACAGGAAGAAGCAGACACGAGAATCATTCTCCACACCATCTTCTCTGTGAACATGGATGCAGCTGAATGTGTTATTGTGCATTCCAATGACATTGATGTTATAACTCTATGCATCTATTGTTATGCATCAACACTGATGACGCAGCTTGAAGAGTTCTGGGTCAGAACTGGGCCATTGCGTTATTTGTCAATTCATGAAATTGCAAAATCCTTTTAGCCATCCCAATACATATTGCTGTTATTTCTACATATTTTCAATGGAAGGGATACTACAGGCTACCCTTATTTCACGAGCAAAAAAAAAGATGGTTCAATGCGTAGACCAAAGTCAACACCAGTGCGCTTGAAGCATTTGGTGAAAATGGACATTTTAATATTACGGATGACTTGATCAACCAAGCTCGAGATCTTATGATTACGCCTTATGCAAAAACTAACGCCATCATTTGAATAATTTATCTTTCTCTGTGGCACTTCTATTATTAAATCATTTGAATAATTTATCTTTCTCTGTGGCACTTCTATTATTAAATCATTTGAATAATTTATCTTTCTCTGTGGCACTTCAATTATTAAATCATTTCATAATATAGTTTTCAAATAAGTCAGTATTTATTTGCGGCCGCAAATTATATAATGGTTGATTAAAATGTTTTATTGTGGTAGCAATATATTTATCCATGCGCACTTATTTACTTCCGTATAAAGGTTGATTTTTAGTTTATATTTTTCCTTTATCTAATATATTTATTTTCTTATTTTCTTTTAATTATTTTTATTAAGAAACCAGGCAATGGCTTCGCCACTGTGAGGGAGGTGGGGAGGAGCTTGTGCTTCGTTACTAAGATTAAAATTTAAAATCTAAAAAAAGCGGCCATGGTTAAATTCTTATACATTTTATGAACTTCGCCAATTATAATAATTTTAAAAATGAACTCTAAACTAAATTTCCCCCCTTTCAAAATATCATGTTGCTAAAATATAGAGTTATAGAGAAGAAGATATATAAAAATAAATTTTCTGAACTTCACCATTTGTAATTCTTTGAGTTTTAAAACGTTCACAAAAATTCGATACTTATATTTATTTCTGAACTTCACCATTTTGTTTTTTGATATAATAAAGAATTATTAGAAATAACTTTGATAAGAAAACATGTCATGACCAAACTAAGATGAAATTATTATTCAAATACTCGAAAAAATCCCCTTCTTAAATTTTAGAGTTAGTGATGATGATGATGATGAATAGACGACTCAATGCTACTTAGTATTTATTTGTTAATTTCCTTCCTTCAGTCACAAGTGAACTACCCGTCAAGTAGATCGCATCTGGTCCAGATTATTTTATAACCATCAGGGGCAATTTTGTTTTTAAGAACACACAAATTCCCAAGATACGAACTAAAATTTTGTTACAGGCATTAGGGAGTAAATGGTAACGTGGGATATCATGCTGCAACTGACATCTAGAGGATTGCATGCCTTCTAGGACGCAACACTTCTAAGGGAATCTGCCTTAGATATCGAGAGTGGTCACGTTTCGGAGAGTTGTGTGCCCTCTCGGTATTCAGTGCCCGTGAAGTGCCATCTTTAGATTCTCGGGGTATATAGCAGCCACAATTTTTTCCTTGACTTATCTTCGGCACTTTCTTTCCCTGCCTCTCCTCATACATTTAAAGATGGAGATAAACTCGTTGGTTTTATTTTTTTTAAGTAAATAACAATAATAAACTCCTTACACAGCATGAACAGGTACAAATGAATTAAAATCTGTTTCCATCACATTGACAGAACGACTGCGGTAGTTTCTCATGCCAGCAATCGCAGCCGATGAACCTTGACAGAGAAATACAAACTCACCGATCCTAATCAAACGTCTAAACCTGCGTTGGGTTCAAAGTCCACCGTATTATCAACAGACCATGAGTTCTTCAGTCAAGTCTGTTATCATCAGACCATGAGTTCTTAAGTTACTTTTAGCATTGCTTTTAGTTACCTGAAAATCCCTTCTCTCGAACGATTTTCTTGTCTTGCTCCGTTTAGAGGAGGAAGGTTGAAGTGCCTTGTCAGTAGTTGTACCGTGTTCATTTATTGATGCCTTAGTACCAGTGATCAGTTCATGAAGGTGAGCTTAAATTGCTTTAGTTCCCATTCCGATGGTCGCTACCGAAATTAGGTAACAATGACGGTCTTTTCGAAAAAGAAAAAATATAAGATTCCCGCCATTTGTGATCATAGCAAAGTATAATTAAGGTAACATCAGCATTATTTTTTTATTTATTTATCAGATAAGCACCAATCAAAATTATCTTTCTTTCTTTGTATAATTTTGCAACAAATTGCATCTTTTCTTCCTTTCATTTGCTTCAATTCGCATAATATTAAAGTCAATTGATTTTGTATTAAATTAAATTATACTCGAGTGAAATTTATTCAACAAAACGCCATAAAGCATGAAATTTTGTTTCTACCTTAAGGATCACATTGGTCTACACATTTTTGTGTCCAGGGTCACAGCCAGAAATTAAAATGGCAATCACTGGCCCACAGCAATCAGTATTCATTCATTTCACAGTATTCAGCGTATCATATAAATGAATCACAGCTTATGTACTTTTTTAGTTTTGAGAATAGTTATCTGTCCAATACTCAAGCCCTGTATATTATACAGGGTGGATCTAAAGTCACGGAAGTTACCTCCGTGATTGGGCATGGGTAGGTGGAGCTTGAAGGGCAGTTCACCTAAGAGAAGGATAACTGGTTTAAAAACCCTGCCAAGTCCTTAACGGCAGAACACTCCGCAATCTGGATTACCACGTTGTCGTCGTGCAGAGGCTCGTGTGCTTCAATGACTCCAAGGGCGATGTCAGATAGGTCCTACCACGCTGAATAGGCTGAGGAGGAGAAAACCAGACTAAGAGTAATCCAACCCCGGAGCCCGAACAAGGTCATGCCTTCTCCTGGGCCCACGCGTCGTTTCAAAATAAGGTGTGAAATCCATACGAGACGAACGAGTTCAGTCAAAATTGTTTATTTGACTCTAATTTAGTCCATTGCTGGACCTAAACATGGAGTAGAGGTCGAAATTATAGGCCACCTTAAGAAGTCTGAGGCTTCCTCTTGTACGGAAGCCTCAGTCGTGATACATAGCTACTAATTTCAATAAAAGAAGCAAGAGTTTCCTGGTTGGTAGATTTGTCAATGTGGTTTAAAGGAATAGCCTGGGATACTAAATAGATCCCTGCCTAGTTATCTTTCAACGATTAGATTTATAGGCAAAGGTAGACTATTATTTTTATATACAGTAAACCCTCGATATAACAAACTTTATGGGGTGGAGGGTCGTTCGTTAAACCTGATGGTCGTTAAAAGTGATGGAAATAATGAACCAAGTTCGTTATATCCGATGGTTCGTTCGTTCTATGGAGTAGTAAGTAGCACTCGTGAAGAGAGGAAGGAGGAGGAGGAGGAGGAGGAGAAGGAGGAGGAGGAGGAGGAGGAGAACGCCAGAACAACCTCTTCCCCGCGATGTTCACAGCCGACTGAGCAGTGAGCCAGTGAGTCACAGCATGGAGTTCGGCCAGGAAATTTGGTTCGTTATATCCGAAATTCGTTATTTTGGGGTTTGTTATATCGAGGGTTTACTGTATATAGTAATTTGGGGGACACTTATCTATTTATTGTTTTCACATTAGCCCGATTAGTTCGCATGTGTGTGGGCGCCTTCCTGTACTAACTTAATACAGGATTGGACAGATTCCTCCTAACGAAAGCAAATCCACCAGATATTTTTCGAGGGGTTCAAAAAGAAATTGTTGAAGTTAAGACGATATATAAAGTATAAATCCAAACTCATTGGTGAACAAGGTTGTTATTATTTGTAGTGATATTATTATAATTCTCATGCTTATTATTACTATTGCTACCTACTTAATTAAAACTAATAAGTGAAAATCAACGAGGAGACATTTCCCTCAGAATGTTCGTACGGAGAGATTTGTAAAAAAAAAGTGAAGATGGAGTGTGTGGAAGATTTTATAGCCGCAGAGCCACCTGCGAGCATGAGGCCAATAGGGCACGATATCCTCCATATTTCTGTTGGCCTGTTATTGCAGATGAGTACATGGTTTCTTATCTGCCGTATCTCTCTAGATAAGGATTTCATTCGAGTGCTATCTCCTCATTTTGGAGAGAACACCCGAAACAGGTTTCAGAGACATCTTCATTCAGGAGAAGGAGAATCATGTAATCTAACCGAGGCAAAAAGTGAAAATGATCAAGGGTAAGATGGACTACTTCAACAAATCTATTTAACCCTTAATGCTCGGAACGGGAAGTTGGTCCAAGTGCCAGCTAGGACATCCGGTAGTGGCACTTGAAAGGCCGCTTGCAAGGAGGGATTGTCTCTGGCACAACAGCGCGATGTTCGATTCCCCGCTTTTGATGAGATATGATTCAGGTATTCAAAAACATGCTTTTGATAAGATTTGATTCAGGTTCTATACATTGGAACATTCTATTACAGAGGACGTTAAATGGGCTATGTACCTTAATATTAAAGGTTCGAGACATTGGAACAATCTATTTCAGATGACGTTAAATGAATTATGCACCTTAATATTAAAGGTTCGAGACATTGGAACATTCTATTGAATACGACGTTAAATGGGTTATGTACTTTAATATTAAAGGTTCGAGACATTGGAACATTCTATTACAGAGGACCTTAAATGGGTTATGTACCTTAATATTAAAGGTTCTAGACATTAGAACATTCTATTGCAAAGGGCGTTAAATGGGTTATATACCTTAATATTAAAGGTTTGAGACATTGGAACATTCTATTGAAGAGGAGGTTAAATGGGTTATGTACCTTAATAATAAAGGTTCGAGACATTGGAACATTCTTTACAGAAGGCGTTAAATGGGTTATGTACCTTGTCGCATAATCGTATAGTATTTGTTGTTTTAAAGAAGCTGGTCTGATCCTATTAATTATGAAAGACAAAAATACTTCAATATTGGCTGAGGGGTCTTTTTAATTATCTTATTGTTGAGAGAGTGTCACAGCATTTAATCTGTTTTAAGGAGAGAGCCCGTTAAACACGTAAAGGATCCATTGAAACACCAGAATTATCCCAAAATAAATATATATTTTAAATTTATCAATTAACTAAAAAAAACAGTAAAAATATTTATATTCACCTAATAAGTTTAACGAGGTTAACCATACTTAAAATTGGGCCTATTACAGAATCTATTCTTGACCAAATCCAAAATTGTAGGCCCCACGTAAACAAACCAATTGCCGATTAGTTATTTTATAGTGACCCTTTTAGCTTAGCATTAAACATCAAATTAAATTTCACTCTTCTACTAGTAAATATGACGGGGTTCACGAACAATTGTTTCTACTTCAGTTAATTTGAGTACCGTAATAAACTCATACTTACGCAATACGAATATAAATGGTCATTATAACTTACATGACAGAAAGGGTCAGGGGTTGCCGGATGTCACTATATGGATTTTCTCGCGCTTCGGGGTGTTGGAGCGGCTGATGGTAGATTTTCTTCGAGATGGGATGGAGGTAAGGGAATCCGATGTCTAATTCTTCCGTCTTAAGATCGCAATTTGAGAGTCGCTCGAGGGTGACTGGTTCTTCTATTATCTTACTCGCGAAATTTCTGTTTGGCACTAGGAATATTAGTCCTGCTAAGCTTCTTACTAAGCCTGTGCAGGATGCTTCGGGCTGGCACCGAAATAATCCTTCTTCTCGTGCTGCAGAAATTCCTGGTTTGGCACTAGGAATGGTAATCCAGTCAGACTTCTTCTAAGTCTGTACAGGATGGTTCGGTCTGGACCGATACAAAACCTGACGTTTTAAGTTAATTCGACAGTGGGGGAAGGATCGATCTTTCGAACTGGTCCTTTATCGTCTCTCCTCGAATTAATCTTTCTTCTCTTGCTGCCGAAATTCCTGGTTTGGCACTAGGAATGGTAATCCAGTCAGACTTCTTCTAAGTTTGTAAAGGATAGTTCGGTTTGGGTACCGTTACAAAACTTGACGTTTTTCTATGTTAATTCGACACCGGGTGAAGGATCGATCTTCTCGAATTGATCCTTTATCGTCTCTCCTCGAATAATCCTTTCTCCTTCCATCAGGGGCTTATTTATAGGCTGGCAACCACCACATCTAAGAAGGGAAGGGGTGGGGCCACAGAGGGGAGAGCGAGGGGTGAAGCCGCATCGGGGAGAGTGAGGGGTTAGGAGGGTAGCACTGAGGTGACCAAATCGGCTTGTTAATTAGAGACAGCGCCAACCGTCACCATCCTTGGTGTTCCTTTTGACCGGCACCACTTTTTGGTGATTTAACCACGGGCCTCCGGATCTCGTAGGTAATTGGATCCTTTGAACGCTGCTTAAGGGCCTTTGGTGGTCAACTTAACACAACAGCTCGCTCCGGCTACCTATTCGGCGGGGAGATCAAACAGGGTAGGCAGTTAGACTATTGTTCACCGGCTAACGTTCCCACGAGTCTCCTCATGTGGCCAAATTCTCTTGCTTTCTCCGCAGGGGGCCGGGGGTTCACTTTAAGGTATGCGTCCGTCTGGCCCTCCGGGAGGCTTTATGTTATAATTCCTCTACATAACTTAATATTAAAGGTTTTAGACATTAGAACATTCTATTGCAGAGGACGTTAAATGGGTTATGTACCTTAGTATTAAAGAGGTTCGAGACATTCGAACATTCTACTACAGAGGACATTAAATGGGTTATGTACCTTAATATTAAAGGTTCTAGATATTGGAACATTCTATTACAGAGGACGTTAATGGGTTATGTACCTTAATATTAAAGGGTCTAGGCATTGGAACATTCTATTGCAGATGGCGTTAAATGGGTTATGTACCTTAATATTAAAGGTTCGAGACATTTGAACATTCTATTACAAAAGACGTTAAATGGGTTATGTACCTTAATATTAAAAGTTCTAGACATTGGAACATTCTATTACAGAGGACGTTAAATGGGTTAGGTACCTTAATATTAAAGGTTCGAGACATTGGAACATTCTATTGTCATTTCGTGGGATATGAATGACATAATCAAGTTTGAATTTCTTAACCCAAATCAGCTCTCACCAAGGAGGTTTACTCTGGTGGGTTGGATAGTTTGCATTGAACACTTGAATAAAAAAGGGCAGCATTAAGGGATAGAATAAGTTATCTTTCTTTAATACTACGCGCGACCTCATATTGCAACAGATACCATACAAAACCATATGAATTTCGACTGGGAACTAATGAATCATATTCCATATTCGCCCGACTAATATCTTTTATTAGCAATTTAGCGAATCACCTGAAGAGAATGATAATGTTAGCAACAAGAGTTCGAATCAGCCTTAAGAGCTTTTTTTTTAAATCAAACTCAAACTATTGTTACAAACACTGAAAAGTTAGTAGAAAGATAAAACTAGTGTTAGAAACTGATGCAAATTATATTACTTATTAAATGAATAAATACTTATTTAAACTAACTTTTTCCGAGCTAGTTGATTTCTTCTAGCTATAAGAAAACGATAAACATGAAAAAAATGCCGCATTGCTTTTGGGATGACCTAATATAAAACTTTCTAATACGGGGTGGCCCATAAGTCCGTACCCATCCATATATATTATTGTATAGAGGGTATCACCAGTATTGTTGCGCTCATGTACCCAGGTACTGGTCACAAGACGCTCTTCAAGTGTAAATGGACTTTCATCTGCCATATTTTCTCTGAAAAAGAAGAAAACAATTATTAATACCTGTATAACTAACTAGAACATAATTTATATGGATGGGTAGGGACTTCCGGGCCACCCTATATATGTATACAGGGTGTTCGGGCTAAATTTGACGGTTTGCATAAAGAAAAAAACAAAACGCAATATCTCAACCATAAATAAAAGTATTTTATATATTTTTTTAAATATCAACTAGATTATGACGGGAGATAAAGGTTTACTCAAAGTTGCTGTTCTCAGCTTCCACCATGTCCTCAAGAGTGCTCCGGAATCTAGCGCATGCGTTCCTTACTGTGTCCCTGGAAAAATCTTCTAACACCTCCTTGATCTTGGCCACCAGCTCTGCTTTGCGGTTGAGGGCAGAGCATTTGTCTTTTTTCAACTGCGCCCCAAACATAGTAGTAATCCATGGGAATAAAATCGGCGGAATTAGAAGTCATAGAAATTCTCCGACAACCACTTCTGACTCTTTCTGGAGGTAAGGCAGGGAGCCTAATACGGTTGCTACACACATGGTCTTCCACGAGGTTTTGATCACTGTTTCCATCAGCTACAGATATACGTCTGAATTGAGCCCAAGACCCTGCTGTAATATGTGGGGCGGCATGGCGTCACCCTTACTGGAGACACCCACAGACACCATCACAGTTGTGGGGAACTTGGTCTTCATCATATGTGGAAGGTCGCATGGATTGTAGGAAAGCCACCTGTTGTTCTCTGTGTTGTGCAGCTGGTCTTGAGGGTTCTTTTCGTCTGGGAAGAATCAGATCGTTCCCTGCTTAACAGGATGATTGAGGTTGTTCAGGTAGGATCTTCTTTGACTTCGTCGAGCGGTTCTCCTTTGCCTTGGCTTTTAGAATTCATCCTTTGCGACTCTTGTGTGACTCTTAAACGTTAAGCAAGGGGGAAACCTTGCTGCAGCTGTCATCTAGAGGATTGCGCAACCCTTTCAGTTCCCACAGCAGCAGTTTGTCCTGCCGGACCCCATTGCCCACATGAGGATTTGCGGCTCTATTCCCTCCTCACATTTTCAACCCTCCCTCTTGGCTCCAGTTGAGTGGGATGGAGAGGAAGTTAACGTGGCTGCTTTCTTCCCACACTTTTCTCGCACTGCCCCCACCTCTCAGTTCAGTTCAGTTTGTGTATAGAAAGAACAGAGAGGGACTGCTGTAATACGGCAGTCAGGTAGTCAGAGAGGAGCGTTGCGAAAAAAAATTAAGAAAGGGACAGCGAGAGTAGATAGGTCGGTGGCTATACACCGAAGCGAGGTGTTGTTATGAGGGTGTAGGTTATGTGGTAATTGACTGGGCGAGGGTTGGGGGCAAGTCAGGAGGGGGAGGCTGACAGCTCATCCGGAAACGCGTTATTCACGATGCCTATTGGTTTTATGCGAAGAACGGTACGGGTGGCAGGTGTTCGTGGGCCACGGGATATCGCGGCGCCATCGCGTACCTTCTCACTTGAAGCGAGGTGTAAAGTTGGTCTGTGGTGAGTTTACCGAGTTGTTTTGTAAGTCCGGTGTTAGCGTAAGTGTTGAGAGGAGTTAGTTTGTTGTTGTTGTGTAGTGCGTCCATTCTCGAGTACAGCGGCGAACGGCAAGCGCGCTTCAGAGCAGAGTTCTGAATGCGCTGAGCCTTTCGCTTCCAGGTGTCGCTCGCAGCTACGAGCGACAGTGGGGCGCACGTGAGAATGGGACGCACGAGTGCTCTATATAAGTGTAGTTTTAGTTTTTTACTCGCTGGGTAGAACCTACCCAGCGATGCGTTTGTGCGTGAGGCTCTTGCTTGTATTATGTTTTGGTGTAAGTTGAACCTGAGGGATTTGTCGAAAGTTACCCCCAGGATTTTGGTGCACTGTGTGTATGCGAGCCTTGTTCGGTTTTGGTGGATCATGTCTGGTGTGTGTGAGTAGATTTGTAGGTTGTGCATGAAGTGATCTCTAGCGCCGTAGAGTGTCATCTGTGTCTTCTGAGGATTCGTGGCAATCAGCCATTTATCCTCGTAATCTGTCTTCTCATCAAGTATTCTTTGTGCGTGGAGCGCGATTTCTTCGGGGGCCCGGCCGCTGACGATAATGGTCTCGTCGTCGGCGTAGGCCACTATGTATGTGTGAACACAGTTTTCTGGTGGGCGTGGGGTGTCATTTGTGAACATAATGTAGAGTGTGGGTGCCAGAACGCTTCCTTAGGGAACGCCTGAGCGTGGTGTGAAGGGTCTTGAAAGGGTGTTGTTGTATCTGATGTGGCAGCGCCGTCCAGTGAGGTAGTGTGAGAGGAGCCTTCTGGTGCAGAGAGGTAACTCTGTGTTGTTGGCGAGTTTCCAACGGAGTCCCTCGTGCCACACCTTGTCAAAGGCTTTCTCCACGTCCTTACTCACGGAGAGAGTCTTTTGGTGTATCTGTCGTTTATTCTGTATTCTGTCGTGTACGATGGTCACCACCACCTCTCAGTTTTCTTCTCCTTATCTATCCTTCCAGGTGAAGTCCAATGATGCCCGGAGGCTTGTGTGCCCGCCAGGCCCCAACACCACAATGTGTCCTCCGTGCAGGAAGATGTGTGGCCATATTGTTCGTTTGTTTGCTTTGCGTGAACCCACAGGGTCATAGGCACTATGGCTGTATATATCCCACACATTTCCACTTCCTCTCTCTCCACACTCTTAACAGATCTCCCCTTCAAAACTTTCTGCGTGATACGCCCCTGTTAGTATCATGCTTTAAATTCTAGGGGAGGGGGGGGCATTTAAATCACTTGGATATATGTGGTTAACCTAATAAACATAAAACTCGATAAAGTGTCCAAATAAAATTCATGTACCAAGTCGCTATAAATCAAAACAAAGTAGTTTTCATTGTTTTTTAATCATGCGGTTTGTTAATTGCTCATTGAGGATTTTTTTCTCGTTTTATTATGATTCATTTCTATCGGTCGATGTGAGCGAAATATTGCCGCTTGACCAAAACTCACAGGAGCGGATTCTGTGACGTCATCTTTCCCTAGCCAATAGGAGCTGAGTGAGTTGAAACCCCCAAATAATCGCATAGCAGTGTGTTACATAGCTACATACAGTTACATAGATGAACAGGCCACAACAGATCTTGCGGTCCAAACTAGGTTGCCTGAGATAAAAGATAATGAGGAAGATAGTAACTACCTTTAGAGACCGTTCGCTCTCTAACTTCGTGTAAGGCATAGGATACCAGAGATGAAATCTCTCCCCACCCACTTCTCCCACCCGTTTCCTGGCTTGGAATAGTGAAAATATATGCCTGGTAGTGTTAGAAAATAGGCGCAACCAGGAAATTTTAACAAGAGAGCAGGAACACATTAATATATACAAAAAAATAAAGAAAACATGACTTATCTTAATAATCTTATATTAGAACATGCTCTTTTTTATTTTTTTTAACATGCATTTTTTTAAATATTTTTGACGCTTATTATCTATAGATCTATCTACTACTTCCGTTCTTATTTTAAAACTTTTTGACTTATTGGACACTGCTAGTACCGTTTGGAGATGCAAATTTTCTGTAGGATATTTTTAAATGTATTTATTCATGTACATATCTAGGATTTATGTGTTTTGAAAAAGATGACAGAAACGTATTTACATTTTATATAGATGTAGAATCAAATTATCTTACTCATCTAAGCTTAGAACATGCTCTTTATTTTTCTTTTATCAACACAGTCTTGTCAGAGAGAGAGCTGTACAGGAAACATGAGAGAGATCCCGAAGTGAAATTTATTTAGGGAAAATTGGGTTAACCTGGGTTAATCGTTATAAAAACGGTTAGTCGGGGATTTGATTCAAAGTATTTATCTATACGGCGTTTGAAAGTATCTACGGTGTTGCAGTCTATTACTTTACGAGGAAGCCCATTCCATAAGTTCACGATTCGGTTAAAAAAAGAAGTTCTTAGATTCGTGCGAGTTAAAATGATTACCTATAATTTTACAACCGTTTCCTCTCGTGTAATTTGACTGGTCGATAGTGAGATATTTATTGCGGTCCATATTGTCTACGCCTTTGATAATTTTAAAGACCTGAATTAAGTTCCCTCTTAATCTACGGTGATTTAACGGAAAGAGATTCAGTTCTCTAAGTCGCTCTTCGTAGGTTTTGTTCCCTTAGACTTGGTATCATTTTAGTGAGCCTTCGTTGGACTCGTTCTAATTTCACTATATCTTTCTGATAGTACGGACACCAGGCTTGGACGCAGTATTCCATAATGAGACGGACCGAGGAATTATAGAGAGTAAGGATTGTATTTTTGGACTATACTCAAACGCTCTACCAATGAATCCAATTATTTTATTTGCTTTTTTAATGACGTCTGAGCATTGTTGAGCGGGTTTTAGATCGCTCGATATTGTTACTCCTAGGTCTGTCTCTCCGTCTACGCTTAAGAGTTGAGTACCATTTAGTGATTAATTTGCTTTGACATTTCGGTATACGATATGGAGTACTTTGTATTTGTCGGTGTTAAAAGGCATTTGCCACATTTGCGCCCAGTTCGATAATTTATTGAGGTTGTTCTGCATTTCATTAATCTGTGCGTTAGTGAGTACTGAATTCGCGATTTTGGTGTTGTCAGCAAACTTCGATATTATGCCTGAAATGCCTTCGTCTGAGGGGTAAATGTATACTAAGAAAAGAACTGGTCCTAGAACAGACCCCTGAGGTCCCGCTAGTGACGTCTGTCCAGCTAGATGATTTTCCATTTATAACTACGCGTTGCCTACGGTCGCACAAGTATTATGTAATGGTCGGGATGGGGGAAGGGATTAAGAGATGCTTTTGCCAACCACAAGACACCGTAACAGTTTGTTTATTTATTTGAACGAGAGTTTAATTTCACATATGCAGTAAGACATTCATATATATATATATATATATATATATATATATATATATATATATATATATATATATATATATATATATATATATATATATATATATATATATATATATATATATATATATATATATACATATATATATTTTGTTGAAGACCATTGTGTATTTTGCCTTGATCAATTTCCTTTGGCAACTTTCTATTCTTCTAACCGCATATATATATATATATATATATATATATATATATATATATATATATATATATATATATATATATATATATATATATATATATATATATATATATATGAGAAACTCCTCACGAAGTAGCGCGTGAGTGGAGCAATAATTGCAAAAAATCCCCAAAGAAAGATGAAAAGTGGAATCCAAGTATTTTCGAACTTTTACAAGAATCGAAATATAAAAGGAAAATAAGCGACACTCCGAAAGACAGTGTAGGATGGGGGGGTAGAAATACATTATCAGAAAAGAGGGATTAAAAGCAGGTACATAATTAAAATCTCTACCAAAATACCAATGTGAGATAGAGCGTATGAATATATAAATATAAGTCACATAACTATGAATACATACCTACGCAAATATACATACATTATTCAAAAACAAAAGAAATATAACAAGGTAACTAAATCAAAGGGATAAGAATTAACATAGACAGTTTCATTTCAAATAAATCTTTTAATGATAGGATCCAGTTTAAAGTGACCGGGGGATATATTGAATAATATCAGGAGAGGAATTAATGAAGGAGCATTCAACAATATTTATTTTAACGAAGTCCTCTGAGTGGTAAATAAACTTAGCAGAATTCCAATTGGTAAGCCAGACACTCGTCTTCCGGTCGTCTACCGACGTCCTGAAGTTAGACACACGCAAAAAAAACACTGGCCGAAAAACACCGCACGCTACTACCAGACACCATCACCAAGCGTCACCAAGTATGCCTAAGGAAGACCAGCCCCATCTGGTTAGAATTCATCACCCAGGAACTTCTCACTGAACTCAGACATGAGTAAAGCGAGGGAGCAGTCCAAGACCTCTATTACAACCGCACCAAGCATTAAGCGGTCCTCACACTCTCCAAGGAGAAAAACTGTAACACACTGCATTAAGGTACTCGGCACACTTACGCACAAAACATACGCCCACACCAACTACTACGAGGATATAGCACTGGTCACCAAAAAAGTAATTGTCAAGAAGACCTAGTCTGCTCCAAATGTGGTACAAAATGTCACTTTTACACCGAGTGGAAAAACATGACCCTTCGCTGCATAAACTGCGGCAGTGGCAACGATGCAGTCAGCATAAGTTGTCTTTAACTCATGGAAAATCGCGCGGCTGTTGTTAAGGAGGCCCCAATATAACACACTCACACTCCTCAACTTCACCCAACCTCACCGCCACCACACCACTACTCTCGATCACCTTCTCTTCCTTCACAAGAACATTCGCTGCTGCTGCTGTTGCTGGCACTTCAGGAGATACCCAAACTCTCATACCGACACACACACGCACACACATTCACCCAGCCAGGCACCAGCCAACACTCCAAGCAACCCAAAAAATTCAACTGGACGCCCTGCTCTCCATGGTGGCAAAGGGCATGTCGGAGGGGGCGAACCCCGCTTATACGCCACTGCCCTAATACATGAACCAAAGAATAGAAGGTTAGCTTTTCTTTCCACATCAGGGTGCACGAACCCGCTTCTACCTATACCACCATTCTCTAGAATTTCCTCCTCCGTCACCACTCCCTCTGCTTTCTACTCTTCTCTTTTCGTTCACACGGTCCCAGTCTTGGCTCCGGAACCAACCGTCTTCCACTCTGCCTTCCCCTCCATCCTCTCACCCCCCCCACCATTTCCACTGTCCCCCCTATTTCGACTTTTACTCCACCCACCTTCGCTCAGGCCCCTATGGCTACCTTCTCCCAACACATTAACTCTCGCCACAGCACCTATAGAATAAAAATAACCCACGCTTCCCTCGTCTATCACCAAACCGTCCCCACCACTTACAACACGCATAAAGGTCCCTGCGTGGTCTCCACTCTTTTCGTACAACTCCAAGAGATTAAGGAGTGCAAAACGGCCAAGACAAATACAGCGGCACGCGGGCTACGCTCCCGGTCATAGGTCAGTTCAGTGTGGTACAATTGAACGTAAGCAGTTGGCATGGTGTAGGCTACGCCATCTCCGACTGGGTACTAAGCACACAAAGGCCTAACAGCATACTTTTGAACTCCACCAGTCTACGCCCTTCAAAGACTAGACTCCGCATTACAGGCTAGCACACATATCTCACTCCACAGGCGCCGCAAATGAGATCAGTGATCCTAGTTAAGCGGTGCACAAATCACGCACTCATAGACACACACAAGATGACTCTATTCTAGCCTGCAAAGTACATACCAATAATGGCCCAATTTCAGTAACCTCCCACTACACCCCATCACGACTACAGCTACACATAGACGTCCCACTCTGGTCAATTTACAACTAAAGCCTTACACTCTTCTTTGTAGAGGACCTACATGCAGTCCATCACACATTATTTTAAAATACCCACAATGATGTGGGTATGTATCTAACTGGTACGTTGCGACGATTTCAATGCGAGCACACAGGTTCGCCCTTCCCCCAGATTCTTAGGGAACTGCGAAAGGATCACGTCCTCGAACATAGCCCTCAAAAATCACCACGCCACATGTATCCACACCCACATAACTCCAGGTCCCCACGTGCTATCAGACCACACTCCCTGGATGCATCCTCCTATCCACTACACCTCTTCTCATACTCACGCTACCCCTTTATGGCTACACAAACACAGAGTGGGAGGAGTTCAAAAGACATCACAATGAACACACCCCATAAACACAACCTCCAGGACACCAACCATACAAATTTAGACAACCATAAACACAGCACATAACATATACACAATGCGCAAGACGCACACGTGCATTAAACAATACATTATCCATACATACACAAAAACTGATAACCATGTAAAATAACCACTACGGCATAACTTTACACTCTTACCTACTCGCATCCTACAATGATCGTGCCAAGGCGCGAGGTTACCTGCATAGCGAATGATGCTCACAGCACTGATCCTTCCTACTTCAATGCCTCACTCGCCAATGGACATTTCCCAGAAATATTTAAAACATCGCATAACATTCTACTTCACCAAAAACAAAACACGCAAACAACTACAGGCCTATTGCTCTCCTAGAGCCCCTAGGCAAAATACTCGAACGCATAGCTAACACCCGTTTCCATAATTTTCTGGAGGAGAGTAACTGGTTCTTCCCTTGCCAATATGGCTTTAGGAGAGGCCGATCCACTCAAAAGGTTGTGATCGTCGTTCATGACATCATACAAAAATAACCAAAAAAGCACTCCATCATCAAGGAGCTGGAGAACGCATTCGACAAGGTGTGGCACGAGGGACTTCGTCGGGAACTAGCCAAAAACACCGAGCTCCTTATCTGCATCAGAAGGTTTCTCTCCCACTACCCTACGGACATAAGGTGTCACATAAAATACAACAACATAACATCACATCCATTTTCGCCACGCGCCCACGTACTCTAGGGCAGCGTGCTGGCGCCTACACTATACATATATGGCTGGCCAGAAAGTCCTGACTCACGTAGGAAACGGAAAGGATACAACAAAGTTTTATGGAGCAACACCAACATTAAGTTAGGTTAGCCTTACTCATTCGACTACCAGCATCCGTAAGCTGTTGTTGTTTGTTGCTCCTGCGCAGTTTATTTCTCTTTGTGTAAGCTCCAACTGACAGAAATAAGTTTAGAAGAAAGTGGAATTAGAGGTTTGATTCGCTAATGTTACAAGCGAAAACTTTCTACAATAGTTACCATAAAGGAAATTTACGATACTAAAGTAGAAGGCACAGTCTCAATGTGGTACTGACGTTTCAACTCGGGGAATCCTACCCTTAAAAATCAACCACGTTCCGGCAGACCATCAACCTTTGACCTCGGAGCTTTAGTGGCAGCATTGAAAGTTAAACCTTCTGCAAGCAACCGTGATCTTGCTAAAGTTGTTAGAATATCATCCCATCAGACTTTGTTAAACCGATTCCATCAGATGGATTTTGTTCACAAGAAGCCCCGATTGGATCCATATTACCTCACCGAAGAACAAGCTGCCCGTAGAGTAGAGATTTGCAGCCAACTTCTCAATAACCCAATGGACAACAGATTCTGGAGGCGAATTGTCACATCAGATGAGAGGTGGGTGTACTTGGTTAATCACGATCGAGAGAGGAAATAGGTTCCGCGAGATGAACAACCGGCATCCATTCCACAACGGAATTGGTTTGACAAGAAGCTCATGATCTCTGTCTGGGGGATCTTCCAAGGAGTACTGCATTTGAGCTTGTTCCACATGATTGCTTTATCAACGTTAAACTGTAGTACCAGCAGCTAGACTGCGTGCACGACAAGCTAAAGAAGTAGTATCTTGCTTTAATTAACCTAGGTCAAGCTTTGTTTTAGCAAGACATAATATACTTGGTTAATCAGAATATGCGATGACACACACTGCCAGGTTGACTATGGAGAAGTTTAAACCAATCGACGGTGTTGAAATACTTCCCCATCCACTATTTAGTCCCAATGCTGCTCCAAGTGACGATGGCCTATTTATTTCGCTTAGTGACACACTTCATCCGCGACTAGCGTTTTAACACTTTTGCTGGAGTGAAGGAAGGTTGTTCACAGTTTTTGGATTCAAAGCCGATTGGTATCTGGGACAGATTCGGTTACTGGCTGATCGCTGGAAGAGGATCGTAGAGAATGATGGACTTTATTTTGAAGAATAAATGTTAATTTTGCTCCATAAAGTTTTGTTGTTTTCTTTCCGCTTCCTAAGTGAGTCAGGGGTTTCTGGGAAACCATATAATACATATACACAAAGACACCTCAGAGCCACCAGAAAACTGAAGATACTCATTACCCTACAATGACGACAAAACCATTCTCACTTCTGGCTAGGGCCCAGCCACAATCGCGCACCGCGCACAGATGATACTCAATCATAAGACAGAATATGAGGACAAGTGGTTTATAGCTACGAATCCTCTGGCGACACAGATGTCTTTCTACAGCGCTCGATACCAACACATGCACAACATACAAATATAGCCACATACATCAGGCTTAAACTACCCAGCCCACACAAGACTCGCATAAAAGTTTCGCATTAAAACCTTCTGGGCCACATACACCAAAACATCACACAGACAAGAGCAAAGTACACAAACAAAATACTATGCTAGGTTTACCTTGCCAGCAGCAAACTACAATGACACCGATACAAAACACTAAAACGTCCACTCCTAACATACACATCCATCACACTCATAGCCGCGAGTTACGGACGTAAGAGGAAAACAGAGGCTATTCAGAATTCTGCTGCGTTGAAACCCGCATGTCGCTCTTCTCGATACACACTCATGTCCAACCTACCCGAAAACAGCAAACCTACACCACGCAATACATACACCTTCACCTTCCTAACACAACAGCTGGGAAAACTTGAAAGATACTCCATATACACCCTAAAACACGCCAGATTACGCTGCATTGGCATTGAGATACCCAGTAGCCCACCGCCTAGGTCAAATACCACTATTTTCACACACAAAAAACACGACGCATTTTTGTCTACCTACCGACTTTTAACTGTTTCTATCCCCTCTTAAATGTTTCCACACCATTTTCTTCTCCAACCTCCGCATCTCTGTAGATCACGATAGTCATCCCTCTGCTTTTCTTTCTATTCACATTATGCCATGCCAATATTTTCCCCATTTCCTGAATTAGGCTTGTATAATAAAGGCGAAAGCGCTCGGAATTTCTTTTTCTTTTAACTACAGGTAAGTCAATATTTATTGGTCTCACGTAATTTGAGTAAGTTTTTTAATTATATATATATATATATATATATATATATATATATATATATATATATATATATATATATATATAATTTGGTGAATCTTTTACTTGAATGCAAGAAAGTTATTCGCTAGTGAACGCTGTTAATCGGGGATTAGATTCAAAGTATTTATCGATACGACGTTTGAAGGTATCTACGGTGTTGCAGTCCATTACGTTACGAGGAAGCTCATTCCATAGGTTGAAGATTCGGTTATAAAAGAAATTCTTAGAATCGTGCAAGTTAAAATGTTTACCTATAATTTTGCAAACGTTTCCTCTCTTGGAATTTGACTTGTCGATCGTGAAATATTTATTGCAATCCATATTGTTTAAGACTCATAATTGTAAACACCTGAATTAATTCTCCTCTTAATTTACGCTGAATTAACGGAAATAGATTTATGTCTCTAAGTCGCTCTTCATGTGTTTTGTTCTCTAAATTTATAATTATTTTAGTAAGCCTACGTTTGACTCATTCTAATATCGCTATACGAGTATCATTCTTATTGTAAGGGCCATAGGCTTGAACGAAGGGGACTGACGGGGACGGACAAAAGAATAATAAAGTTAGGATTGTATCTTTGGACTTATACTTAAATGCTCTATCGATGAATTCAATTATTTTATTTGTTTTCTTAAGGACTTCTAAACTTTGCTCCCTGGATTTTAGTTCGCTCAATTTTGTTACCCCTAAGTCTATCTCTCTGTCTAACCTTAAGAGTTGAGTACCATTAACCCTGTAGCAGTGAACATATTTCCCTGTTACACAGTCAATGAACTCTGATATATTATATCTGATTTTAGAAAATATACAGAAAAATAGTAAATATACAAATTTATTAATCCTATCATGTCCACACTAATTATAAGGCATGCAGATGCAAATTAAACTAATATAAATCCGTACTTACTTTAAGAAAGGTATATTATAAAAATACAAAAAAAAAAACAGTTAAAAAGTGAAAATTTTTCAATAATTTTGGTGAAAAATTCATCCCCCAAAAACTCTTCCATAGAATCCGCCCAAACGTTCGCACAGGCTTCCAAGGATGTCAGGCTCTCCTCCTAGGGACTCCCCATGACACTGACGATGCAAAAACTGTAGGGAAGAGAGTGGGGAAAGCACCCTTTTTTTTAGTGCACCAAAAATGACTAATTGTTCAATATAATGTGTTTTTCTGTTATGAAACCCGTTGAAACCACCTGGAAATGACTACTAAGATACAATACAGACTATGACCTATGACCGCTCACAACAAGCATCTCCATTGGTGTCTATCCCTTGCAACCTCCTGTCACTGATATGAAAACTTTTTATTATTTTCCACTATTTATTGGCATGAGATTGTGGTGACTAATAAAATAAACCTAATGGTTTTAGTTATATAAATCTAACACATTTGCACACACCCACACGGAAAAAAATCATTTTATATTTATTACCTACTTTAGCCTCAGACGCAATCACAACACTAAGGGAAGTAGTGGCTCGGGCAGACAGGTTGGCGGCAGCTGTGACACCTGAGGCGTGTCTTCTTGTCTGCTTTTGACTGACACTCGCTGGCACCCTACCATGGGCTCCCTCATCTCAGCTGCCGATGGTCCTACACCTGCACCCGTGCCAGAGGGGAGGTTGAAGGAGCACACCTCTCTGATGAACAGCTTCACCTATCGATGCTGTGTTGGGGTGTTGAGTCATTCCTCAGTTGAGGGCCTGATGAGTTGCAGGGCCAATTAATGCATGTACTTTCGTCTCTGCATGTCGCTGCCTCCTACCCTGGCAGTGTTGCTCTGGTAAATGATCCACGAATTTATGACACTCACATTCAGCATCCCAAAGAACACACACAATGGCCCCCTATTTGTCTTTCTGCTGCAGTTATAAGTTGTACACATCGGGTCAAACGTGTCGACCCCTCATTTTGTTGCATTATAGAAATCAATGATCTCAGGCTTCCCACTGACATTATCTACTA
The DNA here is from genome assembly GCA_963969495.1 of Ceratothoa steindachneri. NCBI lineage: Eukaryota > Metazoa > Arthropoda > Malacostraca > Isopoda > Cymothoidae > Ceratothoa > Ceratothoa steindachneri. The sequence goes on along the minus strand of OZ018319.1, from coordinate 127,399,892 downwards.
ATGGCTGTGTGTACATACTTGACAGAAGGAGCACATTCTTCTTGCTTGTCTGTGTCCTAGGGATATATGAAACGAGTGTCATATCTTTCATGAACAGGAATGCTGAGCTGCTAGGTGTGCGGGTATCCTTCTGCTTCATTACCTCAGGGCTTTCTCCCTTGTTCGCCCTCACTATCCCCACCACTCTCAGCCTTTTACTGAGCATGTCCTGTATGAGGGGCACAGACGTAAAACAGTTGTCGGTGGTGATGTTTATGTTGGTTTGGCGGTAGAGGCGTGTGATGTCTTCGGTGAACATGTGGCCAAGTTGCAGTCCATGTCTTGCTGTTGTCCCCTGTTTCCCTAGGTAAGAAATACCTTGCAACATGTACTTACTTTCCACATCGTTCACCTTAACAATTTTATCCCAAATTTTTCTGGCTTATTTGGGATATACATTCTAAAAGGGCACTTACTCCTAAAAGCCAGCAATTGCTCATCTACTGTGAGGTTTTCGTGGGGTGTGTAGTTGTCCTCACATCAGGCCATAAACATGTCCCACACTCCTTGATGGGGCGAATTTGTTTGGCCCGCTTCTGCTCCCGTGTGGCTATGTCGTCAAACCTGACGCAGTACAGCAGGAAACAAAAATGCACCTCAGACATTGCTGCCTTGTAGAAAAGAGCCCCTGCAAAAGGGCACCACAACTCATTATTATTCAGGTGGTTATCTTTTCTGTAACCACTAAATATAAGGACACCTAGCAGGGCACGTATCTCTGCTGCTGTTGTTTGTTGTACATTCGCTGTCTATCTCCTGTACCACCTGGCAACAACATCAATCTTCTTGTTGGTAAACTCCACAATCAGATTCACCATGGCATCAGTCACAAACAGGCGAAAACACTCTTCAAGTGTGGTGACAGTGGCAGTTGATTGTGTGGGACCTGACCTAATTGATGCCACAATATTTCGGGCTGCTGTCCTGGTGGCTGCAACTACCTGAGGCCTTGTGTGCCATACATAGCCTGAGCGGCCTTTGACAGTTGCAGAGTTAAAAGTCACTAGCAACTCCCCACCGTCGGCACGTCGTCGACGTTGTCACTGGCGAACAGCAGGAGAAGCAGAAGTGGTGTCAGCAGTAGCAGCAGCATCAGGGGTGGCAGCAGCAGAATTATGGTAATCAGGATCATCAGAGCCTGATGACACATCAGTGTACTGCACAGGAACAGCAGCAGAGTTGCAGGATGGGCCAGCAGTAGGCTTATCAGCTGTGGTGGCATGGGTAGGTGGTGAGGGGGGGGGGGCGCTTAGTTCTCTATGTCTTCCTACCACCCGCCTTTGTTTGCTTGCGTCAGCGAGGAACGTCTTCTCCAGATACACTGTCTGAACTTTCAGCCATTTCATGTGGCTCTGAAACATTCTTTATCATTCTCACTGTCATAAAGTACATCAGTTTCAACACAATCATTATCGCCGTCACTATCTCGAGTAAAAAGAATTTCACCAATCTCCAGCCCACTCAGATTTTGTTCTTTCGTCATTTCAGGCACAAGTTCGCACTCTTAGTCACCCGAAATAAGAATTATAGCCTGAAAATAGAGAAATTTATCACTACACCATCACTATAACTTCTCTTTGTACGCTATTATTACTGAACTCGGGTACAGGTTGCCCAGTATTTTTTTTACTATAATTAGAACTGAACTAGGGTAAACGGTACCCAAACAGGGGTCTAGAGGGAAATCCAAGCAGAGGAGTGGACCGACGTAGCCTCACTCTATGAGAGCGTTCGCTAGTCTGAAGCTACACAGACTCACAGCTTTTAAAAAACGTTTGTGGAGATTTTATCGAAGGCCTTTTAGGGTTCTAGATAAATTATATCAACTGCTTTACTCTCGTCTTATTGATTAAAAATGTCGTTAAAGAAGTCTAACAGATTCTTTAGGTAATAGCGTTTATTACAAAAGCAGTTTTTTGGTGTCTCGAAGTAGGTTGTTTACCTCCAAATGGCTAACGATAATTACAGTGTAGTGATTTACTTCCTTGGTGTTACGTTAGCGAGCTTCCACACAACGGGTATTGTTCCGGTATGCAACAAATAATTAGAGTAACGACAGAGGTTTGGTTAGTTCACTTTTGGCTTCCTTTAATGCGCAAAGGGAGATCGAATAAGGCAAGGGTGACTTTTTACGTTCTCTTTTTAATACATCTTATTACGCCTCTTTCTGTAACGTTTATACTACCTAAGGGCTTTGTTAACGGTTTTGACAGCTGCCCATGTTGGAGTATCACTAAGATCTTCTATAGTGTAAACTGATGCAAAGAATGTATTTAAGATACATTCCTTCATTCTTCGTTCATATTAGTCACCGTTTTCGTCAGTTAGCGGTCCGATAGTTGAAGTTGTTACTCTCTTTTGTCTTAAGTAAATATAGAACTTTTTCGGGTTGTTTTTACTTTGATTCTCTACGTATATTACCAAGGCCTTTTTACTCTATTTGATGAACCTTTTGGCATTACGCCGTAAGTCTATATACTTGGCACGTTCTTCCTCAAAGTTCGAGATTTTTAATCTATTTTGGTCGTTTCTCTTGTCACGTTAACAGTCACTTACCTATTTCACTACTTAGGTTTATTTTTGGTAGACCAACGTCGATTTTTTAAAAGTATACATTCTTTCACCACTTCCGATTACGAACTAATAAACAAATCCCATTTCGTGTTGACATTGTTTATGGCACGCAAACTATTCCAGTCATTTCATTTAAATATTGCTCGGAACTTACTAAAATTTGTTTTTCTAAAGAAGGGAACTTTTTTTCTTACTACCTATTATATAGTTTCTCGTGGAATTTATACTAAATGTGATCGTACGGTGGTCGCTATTACTAAATTCATCTTCGAAATTAATATTATCTACCAAATTTTCTTTGGTTGCAAATATTAGATCGAGTATGTTATTTCCGCGAATCAGGCGTAGTAAAAAATGAGTGAAAAAACTTTCTTGTAAGTTGATATAGAAATCGTGTCCACAATGAGCTATACCAACAAAGATTGGCGGAAGTTATGTGATCACCCCTGTATGTTTGTCTGTTTGCGTACAAAATATGTAAAAAAAAAATTGGTGGATTCCGATGAAATTTTGTGGAGTGAGTCTCGGGGCCCATAAAGAGTTAATTAGATTTTGGTGTGCATCTAGAAACGGATCCAGAAGCGAATGAGGATTTAGAAGCACTTATTCACTTTCTTTGGCATTGCAAGAGAGCGCATCTTCTGACATTTTTGCCAATATCATAAAATACAATGGGCTAGTCAAATTGAAAATAATAATATACACAATTTTATCCTGATTAGTGATATAAAAAGTGAAAATCGGCGACCCCGGGTAGGAAAAAGCCGATAAGAAGATATATAAAAATATATATTTGTAAGGTTTAAATTTACCGAGTCACAGTGCAGTAAACAAGAGTGGTAAAAATAAAGGACAGCCACCAATGTGTAGCTGAGATAAAGGTAAAAAGTTATATCTGGAGGAATATGAGGTCCGGATCTGCCATTATAAATAATCAGCTTTTTGTTTATAATTCGCAAACTACTGAAGATGGGGTGGGTGGTGGAGGTGATTTGTATGGTGAGAGGGAGGTTCTCAGGGTGAATGAATTATATGGTGTTAGATAATTTGGCTTATGGCTGATCTGGAGAAGAAATCTGGATTCATTCCGCAATTACTGAAAATCCTAATTTTGTTGACTGATCACATATATTTAGAAGTTTGAGTTCAATGGTTGTTCTTTCTAAACTTTATGTTATTTATTGCATGGATGTGTGTTTTTCATGTGTATGTTTCTTTTTTCTCTTAATAAACAACGGTATTATAAGTTGTTTTCAACGATGGGCATCGATACATAAAAAAAACAAGCTCAACAGACCTAAGTCGCGTGCTCTCAATCATTTCACTAATTAAAAAAAAAATAACAAACGTATTATCAATTAACAAACATATCATCTGACCTTACGATCTTCAAAACTTTCAAAAACGCATTGAAAAGTAAAATGGTTACCATCCCACCGACGAACCGACATAGTAACTTAGAGTCGTGTACACGCGACTAAAAACAACTTAGGCGATACCAATACATGAAAATCATCTTCGGCGATACCGATAGATGTATACTGTGACACTTCTTTAGGCTATATAGATACAAGAATACCCGATACATGTATCTAGATACATTGTTGATATACTTAAATAAGTAAAACCTTAAAACCGCAAACATTTTGGACAGCAAAAGCCTACCAAAAGCAATTATATTTGAACTCAGTTGGCTTCATTTATTAAACACTGCTGAGTCAGCGAAAAGGCACAAATGTGAAAATAATAAACATGAGTCTGCAGCACATTATTGTAATTCACGCCTGCTTTAAATTTACTTTCAAAATTAATTAATTACAAAACATTCTATTTCAAAGCCTATTTCTTTTAAGAGAGGGAATGTGTCCAGCTAAACAATAATTGGCTCTCCACTCGTTCTGATCATGGTTGAGATGTGTTATACTTCACAAAAACACTTAATACTCTCACAAGGATTGTACCAATGTGCTTGAATCAACAAATTATTTCGTTACCTCTATTTCAGTTGTATCTTCACTGTTAATTGTATATTTGCTCTTGTACTTAATTTATAATAAAAAAACCCGTCAGCAATAGCCTCTGAAGCATCATCATTTATTAACGTGGCTCACTCTGGTCCTGAAGAGCTTTCATAGAATTATGTAACTAAGATCGATTGCACCCGATTTTTTTTTATAGCGGTTGTGTTATGTCATTTGCGATCGTCATCCATTTCAGTTGGAACCTTGGATTCGATACAGATACAATTATTTCTATTTTAGTTTCATGACATAATATGTAGATGCGTATTGAGGAACGTGGTGAATCTGGTGGAAAAGGCCTTTTAATACCATATTCAACAGTAGTTGACAAAAGTGCAGATGTTCATTGAAAGGTTTGCTCAAATTGGAAGTATATTATTTATATTTTACTAAATACTTATTATTTTACAATTTTATAAATTATGATACATCGAAAAATGTATCGAGTATCGATTTTTCCATTAATTCAGTAAGAAACAAAACTAAACGCCCAAGGCGATACTGATACTTGATACAAATGTACAATTTCACAAATTAGTCATGGTACATTTTTCAAAATGTTTTAGACAAAGGTAAGTTAACTATGATATAATTATTTATATTGTTTAATTCCACGAATTGTTTGAGGGTGATGCCGCTAGGCTTTCCTGTACTATATGGCAGAGTAATAATACTTTTTCGCATACGTTAGGTTAGAAAATTAATTATAGAGGTGAAAAAAAAATAGACAAATGTTACTGCGAATATATTTGTGATGTCAGTGATTAAAATTTAAATAAATATATAAAGTTAATTAAGCTGGAAAAAATGAGGGAGGGGGAAATTTGCCACAATGTTTTCAAACAAACCCGTTTCAAAATGTTTCAACAGTACAGCTTGAAATACCCCAATAGTGTAACAAATACCCACTAAATTTAATTTATATATTTCATCTCTCATCAAATAATAATAGATTAAATTGACAGTGGGCGAAATCGTGGCAACTGTACCGATTTATATGTTTCGCCATTACATGTAGCATGATACTGCCCATCACTGGTTGTTTCTAGTCACTGACGAGGCTATTATAAGCCTTTGTGTCAGATTAGATTTGTCTGGAAACTATTTCAGCGTTGGCACTATCCTATCTAGATATATATATATATATATATATATATATATATATATATATATATATATATATATATATATATATATATATATATATGCAGGAAAGAAACCACAGTGTTAGGATCTATTTATTTATTTGCGAAACCAGGTTTCGACGGAGACCTCCGTCATCTTCAATCGCAGGTAAACTAATGAATGAAGATCGATGCTTAGCCTAGGGACACACAAATTTACAAGTCGGAATGTAATTAGGGGGCGGGGGTATGGGGGAGTAGCGGCATTTTTGATAAGCAGAAGATGTGTCCTTCCTCTACTCACAAATGCCGCTGTTCCCCTATCCAGCGATTGAAGATGACGGAGGTCTCCGTCGAAACCTGGTTTCGCAAATAAATAAATTGATCCTAACACTGGGGTTTCTTTCCTGCATATATATATATATATATATATATATATATATATATATATATATATATATATATATATATATATATATATATATATATATATATAATATATATAATATATATAATGTTTTTCCTTTATAATGAACTTGAAATAGGGTTCTTAGGTATTCGGGGAATATTCATTTCTCTTTTCATTGTGTTTTTTGTTTCATATATTGAGGAAACTTGTTGTGACTCTTGATGGAAGAAGAATGGTAAAGGAAAACATACGTTAGGTTAGAAAATTAATTATAGAGGTGAAAAAAAAATAGACAAATGTTACTGCGAATATATTTGTGATGTCAGTGATTAAAATTTAAATAAATATATAAAGTTAATTAAGCTGGAAAAAATGAGGGAGGGGGAAATTTGCCACAATGTTTTCAAACAAACCCGTTTCAAAATGTTTCAACAGTACAGCTTGAAATACCCCAATATTGTAACAAATACCCACTAAATTTAATTTATATATTTCATCTCTCATCAAATAATAATAGATTAAATTGACAGTGGGCGAAATCGTGGCAACTGTACCGATTTATATGTTTCGCCATTACATGTAGCATGATACTGCCCATCACTGGTTGTTTCTAGTCACTGACGAGGCTATTATAAGCCTTTGTGTCAGATTAGATTTGTCTGGAAACTATTTCAGCGTTGGCACTATCCTATCTAGATATATATATATATATATATATATATATATATATATATATATATATATATATATATATATATATATATATATGCAGGAAAGAAACCACAGTGTTAGGATCTATTTATTTATTTGCGAAACCAGGTTTCGACGGAGACCTCCGTCATCTTCAATCGCAGGTAAACTAATGAATGAAGATCGATGCTTAGCCTAGGGACACACAAATTTACAAGTCGGAATGTAATTAGGGGGCGGGGGTATGGGGGAGTAGCGGCATTTTTGATAAGCAGAAGATGTGTCCTTCCTCTACTCACAAATGCCGCTGTTCCCCTATCCAGCGATTGAAGATGACGGAGGTCTCCGTCGAAACCTGGTTTCGCAAATAAATAAATTGATCCTAACACTGGGGTTTCTTTCCTGCATATATATATATATATATATATATATATATATATATATATATATATATATATATATATATATATATATATATATATATATATATATATAATGTTTTTCCTTTATAATGAACTTGAAATAGGGTTCTTAGGTATTCGGGGAATATTCATTTCTCTTTTCATTGTGTTTTTTGTTTCATATATTGAGGAAACTTGTTGTGACTCTTGATGGAAGAAGAATGGTAAAGGAAAACAGTAGAACAAAATTACGTTAGGGAGCAGTATGAAAGCAGGTTAGCTACATCTTCATAAGTTACATGGCCCTATGGTTAAATATCAAAGTATTTAATTAATGCATCTTATTAGTTCGTTAAACTTGGAAAAGAAGACGTAGAAACTGAAAGCAACTCACATAAATAATACACAGAGAACATAAAAGAAATATATGGATAATAACATAACCACCGGTGAGACCAAGAAGATGACCTCGCAGGATGTGGAACTGATAAAATTCGTTCAATGGCTGGAGTTACGTGGGTGACTTGTTGTGGTCCGTGATGGGTGAGAGTTTCTTGAGGGCGGCTTTTTGCCCCCTCCCCCTCGCAGGTCTGTGTTCAGTGGACAAATGAATTTGACTAGTGAATTTATTTGTTTTTGTTTTATTCTCCTGTCTCTCTTTCTAATACTTCTCTTTTCACAATGAATGTTTCCTATTTGGATAAATTCAGTTTCCTCTCCTCTTTGAATATTGAAAATAAACCTCAAAATCAACACAAGTGAAACGTTAATCTCTGGTATCGACGGAGTTTGAAATGACCATTTCCATCAATTGTTTTCCTCAAATGTTGGAATGTTTCTTTGTTTTTCTGTTTAATGTGCGTGAACTCATCAGGTCATAGGCATTGTTTACATTTACTTTAATTTTTCTACTGAAATGTCTCCTAAATTAAGGAGATGAATTAAACTTGTTTTCCCTATATTTAGCAAAATATGGTAAAATAAAGAGCCGCATACACAGTTCGACGTGTGTATGTGGTTACATTGATAAAATGAATACATACAACAATGCGCCCACATCTGACAAAGCTAGACATTGTATATAGACTATGCAGCTGTTGAGTGTACACAGTACGTCACAGTATATAAATCAAAGATGACATGACAGCTACGTATCTTAGATAAGACTTGGGGGTAGTATTGTGCTTTGACACCAACCAAAGATCATTGAACCCTTCGTGGTCCTGCGTCATGAATATGGAAATACGAGTATGAGCAGCCCGCCCACAATGGATGCTTGTACTCCATCGGCAAGGAAATGGGAAATAGGAGAAAGAGTGGGTATTTCGTGCTATGAAGACGGAAAGGAAATAGTAGTGCTGTTGTGATTGGCTAATTTTCAGCGTATCCGCCAATGGGCACCCAACTCATGACGTTGTTGAAAGTTTTGTGTCTATGTACCCTTGCTGGGATCGAACCCATCCTAGATGCTAGAAGTCCGACGCCGCATAAAGGATGTTTCCGATAAATAATTTTTTTTCAAGAATGCCACACATAATTAATCTTCCGCAGTAGATGGTCCATAATAAGCAGTCCTTAACCTGTCAATAGCGTTAAATAAATTGAGTGAATATCCGTAATCATAGGCTTAATAAATACAAGAACATCTGCGTTTATTCACGCATAAATGTTGCAAACTATATTAAACTAAACTTTCCTTAGTTATAGAACAGAAAAAGTGCAAGCAACTATTTCTTAAACTTAGTTTCGAATGTGTTTATAAACCTTGTAGTTTCTAGCTCCATTAAAAATACTGCAAATGAGTTCACGGTAATTCTCTCACCTCATGGGCTTCCCCGACCTAACTAGTTTGGGCAGGGTCCACGGAAGCTACACACTACTGATGCACCAACCCTCAAGGTCAGGAATTACATAGATAGGCAAATACTTTACAGTGGCTGGAGGGTGCATCATTGTAGCTAGTTGCATGGGCAATAAAATAGTGTTAAAAGTAGCAGCCCTTAAGCATATGAAATATTAGGTCACCAAAGTGGTCGGCAAGAGCTGTTTTGAATGATGCCAAACAGCTCTTGCTGTTTTTGCTGTAATGGGTGAGATTGTTTTAATTTTCTCTTTCAAATATTGTTGCAATTTTATATTTCAGATGACTGAAAGTCTTGTGAACCCCTGTTAATATTGTTTTAATTTTCTTTTTCACATGGCTGACACGAACTCTTACAGTTTTGAAGAGACACTGATTGCAAGTGTATTGGCATATGATCGTGTGCATTCTGGCAAGAGCATGGAGGGTAAAGAATCGTTTCAACACATTTACGATTTTCTACTTTTTAAAGAAATGACCGTTTTTAATTTTAAAAATGATGCCCACTGATGTTATTTTTAACTTTCGGAATTTAATACTAACGTATTTATCCACTTTTTGAAAAATGTTATTTTGATAGATTTAAATCTTTCTGCGTCATTTTTGTAATCGTTCCTTCAACTTTGGGCTTACTATTTCGGCTAGACCTGGCTGTCTTAGATCAGCAGGCGATCTGCGCATGCGTCTTTAGCCGATTAGCCAATAGTATTTCGTTTTAGATGCCTGTATATTTCGAACGATTAGCGGCTGCCTTTTTTATTTTTACTTTATATGATATTAGTGGCGTGCGATGGCTGTGCTAGCTCGGGATTAAATGATTCGAAAGGGCAAAAAGAACACTGCAAATTGTCCGTTAGTACGTTTAGGGGCTTGTTGCTTTCTAATGCCCGCATTGGAACAAGTGTTAGCCTTTTATTTATAAACTGTTTTCTGCGCAAAGCTTTGATTTAAACTAGAGGCTTAATGACATTTAGCAATCTACTTCTGCATTCAAATCTGATGGTAGGCTTTCCATTTAGGAATATTACGAGTTTTTTTAAGCTGCGGGATATGGGGGCGAAGCCCCCCATTTCAAAAGTTCCTAAAAAAATGTTAATTGTTGGCGCTATCGTCGTCTTAAATTACCAAGGTCGCTCTGGTCTGGTTTGGTTCTGGATCTTTTAAAAAAGATTTTTCTAAGGTGTTTTTCTTATGCAGTTTTATGTCTAGTTTTCAGATCTGAAACTCATTTTTGCTGGAAATACATAGTTTTCCTAGTATGGACTTCGGTCGATTATGGGAAAAGTATTTTCCGAAAATGAGCGTCAGATCTGAAAATACACATAAAACTGCATAAGAAAAACACATTTTTAAATTCATTTGCGAAAATGCGTTAAAACGAAGATTTACAGCATGGAAACCTCCATCTGTGAAGGGATCAGTTACACTGAAACCAGTACATATGTTTGATATTATTATATTGTTTCTCTATTTTTATTACTTTTGGAGAGTAGGTGACAAGATAATTAATCTAATGTGACAGTTCTTCTTCGTCATTCCTCCCGTTATCATCTGCGTTAAGTATTGCACTGGTAAAGTTCTTAGCAATTTTTTTAAATTAAGTTCACTGATGTCCAACCGCGTGTAAATAATGTTTGCCAGATCAAAACATTATTTGACCGGAGAGATTATTTAAAATACTGTCCCGCCCTGCTCGATATGATGTAAACCAAACCAATAAGTTGCATTGTAGCGTAATAAATTATTGGGAATTAATTCATTCATAGGCCCAAGTGTTTTTCCGATTTTTTTTTAAATTAAAGTTTCGAGAAATGATTGCTTCGTAATAAGTTTCTTTTCGAATGAGGTAAAGGTTAGAGGATGCTTGCAGCCTCAAAGTTTTCCGGTTAATCTTACTTTCTTCTTGCTTCGAAATAAGAACATACACCAATAGCATTTGTCCCAGTGCCAATGAGCCTTGGTGTTTATATGCACTATAATTGGACGTCACTAATTACAGTTGTTTAAGCTATCAATAACCATCGCAAGTTTGTTTATATTTTCTAACCAGTGGCGTGCGATGGTTAGGTCTATATAAATAGGGTTTTCTATTAGAGGAGACGGAAAAAATGAGGGTTTTTTTGCTACTTACCATGTGCGAGACGTTATTTGAACCGAATATTTTGTGTTTCTTTTATGAATACATTATAGTTTGTAAAATTCCTTAAAAGGTGATCTACACTGGCCTGCCTGTCTAGTTAAACCTGTTCAGTCATTAAACTTTCATTTTTTCCTATAGTGTATTTTAATTTTGTGTCGTGTTGTATTTTAATAAGTAATCACCCCATGTGTGTTAGCTTCATTTAAAGTGCATTATGAATATGAATTTGTTCAGTGGTTTACCCCTGATTTACACTCCTTTAAGAGGGGATTAAGGGTATATAAAACAAAGAATCCCTATGACAAAAACCTCCATTACATTCTTACCCTGTAGGGCCTCACCACCATTGCCCAGTCAGAGCTGGGCAGGTGGGGGGTGGCAGTCTCGGACAGATACTCCAGTCAGACAAACAAATAATAATAACTATTAAAAAAATGATAAAAGTGACTGGTTGAGTGTATCTTCCTATGGAATAAAATAGGAAAAAGAACTTGTGGGGTTGCTGGAAACAAAGAAATAGTTTCTTGTCAGAAACCTAACCCTGTATCCACTAGACTAGTGAGAGCTCTTCATCTATGTAAGCTTGTTGTTTTCTAATAATATGATTATGCTCAATTGCTTGTGTTAGTATACTAATTATTGCTATACAGTTAATTACTATTTTGAATGGGTTTAATTCTAAAAACATTAAGGATATTCCTTTGAACTTTGTTAGTTAATTGCTAGGTAAATATTTAGGTAACACTTCAGTTTCGGGGCGCACGATAGCTGGCGCTGTTTATAGGCTACAATTTTGGGCTACAATATATGTCTTATGATGTCAGATGGTAGCATCAGATTTGAACAATTACGGCATATTTTTTAGTATATGAGTTTATACCCCCCCCAATTGATTGAAACTCACGATCATCGCAGGGTAGTGTCCCCACTGTGATATCTTCCCCATGAGCAGTCCCCTTGAATTTACCTGGTTTTTTCCCTCCCCAACACCTTTTTCCTGGCAGAAAAACCTAACCTAAGAACAAACAATTCTTACTTTTATAGGTTTCTTGATTAGTTTATGTGCCTCTAGATAATCTAAAAGTTTATCACGATTATACAAACTAAAGCCAAATTCGAATAATGAAGAAGCACATGGAGAGAATGAAATAACAAAAAGAAAACATTTGCAAAATGAGTCCTATTTATAAGCTACGATGTTGCCAGTAAGCAGCTGTTATTGTTTGTAGCAAACAAAAAATACGAAAACAAAACAAAAAAACAATAAAAGACATCAAGAAACCTTACCTAACTTAGAAAAAACTATAAACGAGCAGAGGCGCAGATATTTAGTAAATAATACAGATTGAAAGTTACAAATGCCCAAAACAAAAACAAAATATAACGCCGTGTTTGGTCAATTCAAGGGACTGCTCATGTGGGTTTATCACTGCGGGGGGACCCCCCTATGATGATCCTGAGTTTCAATCAATTTGGGGGGGTCTGGGGGGACAGCCCCCTAGTATATAATCATAATTATTAATAGAATAATGTTCTAATGTTTTTATTTGCCTAAATGTGCATGAATATGCATGCGCGGATAAACAAAACATACACGCAAAACCCCCCCCACTTTTTTGGGCGCATCTCCGATCTTCACGTTTACCCATAAAGTTGCCCAAGTAGAATATTTTGGTTATTCTCACTAGAAAGAAGCTACTCAGGAGGTGAATGAGCTTTTTTAACTGTACAAATTGAACATACAAATATAATATTATACGTCTAACCTTAGTATGTCTCCAATCACTCTCTGCAGTATACCTAAGCACATAGATGTAGGGTAAAACCAATTCTCACAACAGATTTGCAAGTTCTATATGTTGCTACTGATGAACTATCCAGATAAGATAAAAATATATTATTATGGAGATGGTCATCAGATTTGGTGGAAAATGAATGCTGGTAATAACCAGCCCCTCACCCCTTAGAATCCAATTTACTTTGTGTAAAACCTTTACGAAATTCCTTTTTTCTACTTTGTGTAGTACTGATAATTTTACATAGAAATATAAGTTGTAAAAGTAGAAAGGTTTTTACCAACTTGTACATTTCTTACTATCGGACCATATTTTGACTATTTTAAATTGGCTTGGACAACCTTAATGATTTATTCATTACTACTTCCAAGTCCCATTCATCTTCATCTGAGTGTAACTAGCATCCTTCCATTTCATAACTAAATTCCCCTATTATGGTTGCCCACTGCATTTTTGGAGACTGAATGCCATTCAAGGAGCTAGCCTGCGTTGACTTGTACCTATTACTGGAGGGGCAGCATATCCTTCCAGCTCCAGTGCCCATAATTGTGCACTATCCCTGCCTCACTGTTTGCAGGACCCGAGGCTTCATATCTTTCACTATTTTCACTCTGTCTACCCTCAAAACTATTCTTACATATCTTCCCCTCTTTAATTTCCAACTCATAAGGGGGTTGATTGTATCATGGGAGTAATGCCTCTGCCACAACTACAGCCTGAAGAATAGGCAACACCCTACCTAGTACTGGGGCATAATAATAATAGGGGATTACTTACCTTACTCCTCAGTGGATTTGCATATCCCTATATTTTTCTATTTTACACCCTACTTTACCCCTCCCAAGTTTTTTTCTTACAATCAAGAGCTTGGTGCACTTCTAATCTCTTACTAGAACCTTGCTGAGTGGCTAAAGATCAAAGCTCAATGGTTGGGGAGGTATTAGGTGAGAAGTGTGCTGGACTGTTAGATTCTTTTTTTACTGCTTCCAGTGCACATAGGATGAAGCTATGCTGGTCCAATCCTTTATGGGTTATGGTGGATTGGATATCAAGGTGCATCCTAGCTCACAACTGAGGCAAAATATGTGTAAATGAGTATATTTTGGATGCTGATCCTACTGGGACTTTTCGTATACCTCCCAAAGCATAGGGAGGTCATAGCATCTTTTTCCATGTATGCTTTTCTTTTTATTTAAATATGTACGATGGTCACTATTTTAGGAGAGAAAGCAGAGCACTCAAAGATGAAAGGATGATTACCGCCAAGCACACCCTCATCCACCCTAGGTGCTGGATAGGACATTAATCTAATAAACCACTTCAACTGGTGGATGTATTTCCTTTGCACCACCTTCAACTGGTAAAGGGGCTTAACCTTTACCATATTTTGAGTCAACCTTGGTCAGCTCCACCTCTAACAATGAGGTGCTCCTTCCCCACATGCTTTTACTGGGGCCCCTCTTAACCTCTTATTATGCTGGATAAGTGGTTTCACTCCCATATCTGTGGGTAAGGGGTGCCCACCCTTACCCCTCTTTTAGTCACCCATAGATGACTGAAGTGGCTTTGTCCCCCCCCATCCCCTGCATGCTTTCATGCAAGATGGGCAAAAGTGCCTGAAGGGGGGCTTGTCTGTTACTGCTGGGAGGAAGTAGCTAAAAAGGACTCCTTTAGAGGGCCCATAGGTATTGATCCCATTGGGCTCTGCCCCTTTAGTAGACCTACAGATTGTGAAAAGTGTACTGGTTTCCTGAATCTTCCTTTTGAGCTAGTTCACTGGTCCTCTGGACTTGCTGATGTAATGTATGTCACAGTCTTATTGACTTGTTGTCACGATCCCGTACCCCTGAGGGATGATTGCCAAGGTGAGTCTCCTGAGGCCCTTCCTGATCCAAATGAGGACCCCAAGGTGCCCTCACCCCAGATGGCACTCTTTCCCAGGAGCAGGAGGGGACATTGATAGTGGAAAATGCCACCAGTCTTCAGACACTCATTGGTACTCCAATGTTATTCATCACTTTCAACCTGCACATGCTCCTTGAATCAATACAGGCTGGTGCTGGCTATTATTACAGCCATGTGAAGGCATTTTTGCCATTGCCACAACTTTGGTCACACTAATATAACTTGTATATATGCTAATTTGGGTCCTCTTCACATCTGTGCTAACTGCTTTAAGGCTGCACATGATAAAAGTGTGGGAATTGTAGCAAGGTGCACCTATTTCTTTGAAGCAATGTTACTCTTATCTGTTTGAAAGAGGTAAAGGCTGTGGACCAGGTTTCATTCTCAGACACTAGAGATATGTTCCAGTTGTGGTCCATGCAACCAGGTACCTTGCATGACTCCACAGTTAAGAAAACACCCTCTGCTCCTGGACCATCCAGACCTATAAACATGGCAACTTCTGTGCCTTTTAAGAATCCTATTTTGCACTACATTACCAGAGCACCACTCTTGCAGAACTGACAGCAGTACTAACTTGAGCCTGCCCTGGCTAAAACCAGGTCTCCCCACACCCATGCCCATGATTGCTTATTTCTCTGCAAAGCATTTGCACACCAGTGAGTGATTAGATCACAGGAAGCAAATACAAAGGTTTTGGTGAATTATTGATGCACCCCTAGGGTTTCTTATCTCTACCCTCTGATTGAAGGTAGCAAAGGCTTACTCGCCCCTGTTCAAGATGGAAATTTGGAGAGCCACAAATAGAGAGTGAACTCCAGCCAAAAAGCCACCCCATCAACCAAAGGTTTTGAGGCAGGAGAGAAAGGCTCACATGCTGAGCAACCCTCCTCAAGTAAGGGCATTTTGTGACTAATGTCTTTGGAGTTTAAAGAGGACTATTGCCATTCTTGTGAGGGTCTTCTCACATAACCCAGGTGGTTCCTAAATAAACATGGAGGGCATTTTCCTTCAATGTAGTTTTTCACTAGTACCTTCATCACTGTAACTGTAGACTTGGCTTCCATTCCTCAATCTTCTGCCCATTTTTCACACTGACCACCTTCTGTATTGGTTGCCAAGTGCAAGACAGCCCTCAAAAAAAGCACTATAAGCACCCTATGTGTGAATTCACCTATGAATTTTGCTGGATGATGGTCATTTTTCATTTCATCTTAAGCATGCCTGCCATTCTTCTTGATGACATACCCACCTTTACTTAATGGGAGGACTCCTCTTGTCTAGGTGTGGAGTGTGTCAAAAGGATTTGTGGTAAGTTCTCACATGACAGTGGCAAAATCCTTTTTCACTATGTGAGCTATGCACTGCCCTCATTTCATGCATGGATACTGCCTGTGGAGTGCCTTACTTGACACTTGGGTGAGGCCTGTTTATTTTTGATGGCTTTGTTCAACAGGATCTGGATGGATGGTATCTTTCCAGATTCCTGGCAAATGCCTTCCATGCTTGCTTTTCACAAGTGAGGTAGAGATCACTCAACTCCATCTAATTTCTGCTCAATCTGTCTAACTTCCTGTGTATGCTGATGTCATGGCTACTGTGAGCCAGGAGGAAGTTGAGATTGTTTTTCTAAACATGTAGGGATTGCAGGAGGGTGAATATAAAAAATATGATTGATTTAACTCTGGTGAGAAAGAGTATGATGGTAAATGTATTTGATATAAAACCTGTGAGAGGTCTTAGTACAGGCCATTTTTATTTTAATGAATTATTTTATATTAAAAGTAAGTTTTTTAATGAGTTTAACTCTATTTAAGAAGATTTCATGCAGCCCAACAGATGTAATGCTCACTCTTTTTAAGTCTTATTGTTTGAATTTTTATGGTTGTGAGTTGTGGTTTGATTCTGTGTTATATTATTTTAAAGTTTAAATTTAAACTCTTAAATTAGTCACTAAATAATTTTTTATTTTTAAAAAATAGAAGTCAAAAGACCTTAAAAAAAGTGATAGATTTGTCTTTCATTTTCAGATGGCATCAGCAAGGAAAAGGACATATCAGGCAGAGTTCCTTAGTTATGGCTTCACAGAAATAGAGGAGAAAGGACACATGAAACCTCAATGTGTCATCTGTATGAAAGTACTGACTGCCGAGTCTTTCAAAAAGAATCAACTGAAGAAACACTTGGACAAGGTTCATTCACATCTGTCTTGCAAACCACGGGAATACTTTGAGAATCTGGAAAAAAGAGTCAAAAGACAGAGATTGGAAAATAACAAGAGTGCAACATTTGACCAACGTTCAGCAGCAATAGCTAGTTTTGACGTGGCCTGGTTGATTGCTCGAAACAATAAACCACATACTATTGGTGAAGACTTAATCAAACCGGCGGCTATAAAAATGGCAGAAATAATGTGTGGGCAAAAAGTAGCTAAACAACTGAATACAGTGCATTTGTCTGCATGAGTTATTAAAGAAAGAATTTCCATCTGTGCAGATAATGTGAGAGAACAAGTGATTTCTTCATTAAAAAAGAATAAAGAGTTTGCCATTCAACTTGATGAGACTACAGATGTCAGTAGCAATTTGCAGCTGATGGTTTACATTTGATATAGGGGTTCTGATGAAATTGAAGAAGAAATGTTGCTATGTTCTCCTCTTGAGTTGAGAACTCGTGGTATTGATGTGTTCAATAAGGTCGATGCATACTTCAAAAAACAAAGTTTTGATTTAAAGTGGGAAGATTGTATTGCAGTATCAGTTGATGGAGCTCCTGCCATGCTTGGTCACGTCACTGGTTTTGTGGCTTTGGCCAAACAACAGAATCCAAATATTCAGGTCATCCATTGTATGATACATCGCCAGGCATTAGTTGTGAAGGATTTGGAACTAGAAGTGGAAGCTGTGTTGAATGATGTAATTAAGATTGTCAATGTTGTAAAAGGGCATGCACTAAACATGAGGATGTTTCGTGATTTATGTGAGGATTTAGAGGCTGAATATTCAACCCTTCTTTTCCATACGGAAGTGAGGTGGCTTTCACGTGGAAATGTCCTGAATAGAGTGTGGGCTCTTAAAACCGAACTTGAAATATTTATGACTGATCAAAAATACACACTTGCAGAGAAGTTCAGAAAATCAACCTGGCTAGCTCTTCTTGCAAACTTAGCTGACAGTTTTGGGCATAGAAATACGCTGAACAAGGAATTGCAAGGAAAGAAAATCAATCTCACCTTAGCAAGGGAAAAAATTTCAGCATTTGTATCAAAGCTTCAGTATTGGAACCAAAAAGTAAATGCCAATAAGATTGCTGTCTTTCCAAACCTGGCAGAGT
The DNA here is from genome assembly GCA_963969495.1 of Ceratothoa steindachneri. Classification (NCBI taxonomy): domain Eukaryota; kingdom Metazoa; phylum Arthropoda; class Malacostraca; order Isopoda; family Cymothoidae; genus Ceratothoa; species Ceratothoa steindachneri. Next base: position 127,381,599 of record OZ018319.1, on the reverse strand, counting down.
TTTTGGAAGAATGTGAAGACTGCAGTCTTAGTGACATGAAGGAATCAGTCACAAGGCACCTTGCCAAACTTAGCAATTGGTTCTGTGACTACTTTCCAGAGTTTGATTCACATACTGTCAGCTGGGTTGTAAATCCATTCAAATGTGAACTGGCTGATTTGCCTGAAGGATTGGCAGAAGAGCTTATTGAACTGCGTTCTAACAGTGAAACAAGCAGGGAATTTGAGACCAAGGATGACCTCTCAAGTTTTTGTATGTCAAAAGCCGCAAAGGCTTATAAATAAAACTGCACATTTGGAAGCAACTAAAATGCTGCTACCTTTGCAAACAAGGTTTTTCTACCCTTGTAAATCTAAAAACAAAATACAGAAACCGGTTGGATCCTGAAGACATCATCAAAGTAGCAGTGACATCAAAAATCCCTGATATTAAAATTGTTGTATCAAAGATGAAACACTATAATTTTTCCAAAGCCTGAGGCAGCTGATATATTCAAGTTTTCAATAATTTTTTCATTGGTTTTATTTGTGTACCATTCTCATGCCAGAAAGGGTAAACATTTTTTTCCCCATAATAGTGGATTCAATAACATTTTCCTATTTTGTTTTTGTACGAATTTTAAATACATGATAGTGACATAGTCAATAATTTTGCTTGTGTTCCATGTAATGCTAAAAAGTGACTTTTATTTCTGTTTATAAATATATAATTTCCTACAATTTTTTCTTGTGTACCATTTCCATGCCAAAAAGACAGACTTTTATTTCCTAATGATAGATGAAATAAAAAATTAAACATTATCCCAATATAAATTTTTTCATCTTTATTATCCAGGATTTTATAAGTAAATTGGTTTGTCCCCCAGAGTACTTCAAAGTCAGGGGTAAATTCATTTTACTACAAATTATTTTGGGGTAACACCCAAAAAAGCTACCTTACCCCTGGTATAGATGAATCAGTCAGTGAGTTGGATTTAACTAACTTCTCTATGATTTTTTTTTTTTTTCAAATACTTATTGGTTTGAGCCACAGTTCTAGTCTTAGTAATTTGCAGATAAATTTGCTCCTCTTTGATGCATCAGCTAACTTGGGAAGTTATGCTTCAGTTCTAGAATCAGAAATGCCCTCTGGTTGCTTAGGTATAAACTTGGGTTTATTCATTTATAACTTAAAAGGTTCAGTGTAGATATTTTCATATTTTCAATAGATTCAAATTCCATTGAACTAAAGAACTGCATGGTTTGAGTAATTTTGAGGCTTTTACCACTATAAAGGAATTAATTATTTTTTATAGTAAAGGAATTCTGCATAATATTTTGTTTAGCTATTATAAAAATGAGTATTATTATTTGCAGATTTAAGAAAAGTCCATCCAGTCCATTATATTCTTAAAAAACAAAACTTATATTTTCCTCCAATATATAACTGATTCTGGTATTTGACACTCTTCTATCCCACCATTTAACTCCCAATATTCGTCGCAGAGCCTTAGTGTCAAATACCAGAATCAGAGAAATAACAGGGTGCAACCAATCGATGAGTTTGTTAGAATTTCCCGTTGGAAATGGTTAGGTCATGTTTATAGAAAGCAGGGTATAATTCAGGATACACCTGGGTTTGGTGGCCCCTGGCAGAAGACGTAGGCCTAGGGAGATTTGGATAAGGACTATGAGGTGGGAAGCAGGAGATTATTGTTGTGAAGATCTTGATGCATTACCTCAAGATAGAGCATGGTGGGGTGAGTTCATTGAGGCCCTATGCATCCCCGTGGGGGCCACAGGAAATGATTGATTGATATAAAAGGTTTGATAAAAGAAATACCTGGATTGCGGATGTAGCTCAAAATCTACAAGGAAAGGTAAAAAGAGATACTTGAAGTTAGGAAATATCTGTCAATATATTTCCTTTAAATATCTCATTTGTATACATTTTTTATTTTATCAAGCCTTCTTTTTTTTGCTGAACAGCTTTGTGAAAATTCAGAAATGGATACAGATTTCTTAGATAACATCCTAAGTGTAGAAAAAAGTTGGTGTGGAGACATTATAGTCACCATTGTACCACCGGTCAGAAGAAAAATGATGGATGGAGCTTGGTGATCAGTCTCGTAACCTCTACATGTATGACATACCCACATCCCACTCATGCAGATAATATAACTCTCACATGCATGCACTGAAGCAAAGATATATGTAGCTACTCCTTTGCTTCAACCCTACTTCAACTTACTACCCATCTAGTTTGCACCAAACAGCTAACAATAAACTATATCACCATACCACACACCCAAATACTTGGCATAATATACAATACATCAATGATATTCTAACAGCATGTCACAAGCAAAAATAAAATTTATACAGAGAAAGCTCTCATTACTTGCATACAACATTCAGACAAAATAAATATACCACAGCTTATGAACAATTTATTTCTACACTTTGTAATGGACTATGCAACCCCTGCTTGGGTTCCTATCATCCCCATCATCCTAAGTCCTTAAAACAATCACAGGCTGCAACAGTTACTACACCCCCAAACCACCTACATTCAAATACTGGGTGAAGTTTCCCCAAAGCCATAACATCCTCTACAGAAGACCCAATTCCATAAAGAAACATTAAAGTACATTAGAGAGAACCTGTCAACTCACCCACCCCAAACCAACTTCAAGAAACATATCCACACCTAAAATACCTCCCTGCTCTATCCAGTCACTTTCACACAACACTCTTCTGCATGCCGCTTGCCATCCACTCTTCAGAATCCTACCTATCTCATGAGGACAGACTACCTAGCCACACAGTGACCATCATGGATGCCTGTCCTGAATGCAACACTACACCCTAAAACAATTCAATAGATAATGAAAGACTACACTCCACAGAAGCCAAGAGCACATTATACCCTCCTTGAAGGCTTGTTGCAAAAAAACATGTTATATCCTTCCTTAGGGTTTGGAGGCTGCTCAGCAAGAGAGTTAAAAATCAGCAACAACAACAATACACTCTTGCTGACCACATGTGAATTACTTAAAGATATATTTGAAGCAGTTTCCTAAATGCCTAAACAGCATATAAAATTATTTCTCATTTTGTTTTGTGATAAGCCAAATTAGTTGCTATTGAGAACTGAAGAAAATGGGAATGGAAAAATCAATATAGGAATTCTTCTTATTTTAGTGACTCATAAGCTGAGAAGGTCGCGTCTAAAAAGATTGAGAACCTGGGTTTTACTTTTTCTCTGCTATAATCATCCACCATAATCCCAATAGTTCAAAACTTGTTCTTGCTTCCATTTTCACAAAAGATATGTTGCTCAAATGAAGGCTCTTTAAAACTGCTGTTTCTTCCCTCCTAATCCCTCAAATCACTTCTTGTTCATATGCTTCATAACATGGTTGTAGTAGTTTATTGTAGTGGACTAAGAATTAATTATCAGCAGGATTTTCCTAATGTGCATTTTCACAGGAACATTTTGGTATTCCCATATTGCATTTTTTGTTGTTAAAGGGATAATCCTTAGCTCCATGATTCAAGAAGGCTTGTCAATACATTCTATTGGCGTAATTGAAAGTAATTCTGTGATGGTTAAGGGAAGAATAGGATGAGATGTGCAAAGTTTTCAGGTTGCTGGGTTGGTTAGCATTTATTCTATCTTTGTATTCGTATAGGCAGGGATACTGTCTTGATTACAAGATAGCCAGAGACACTGACTTTTTGGCAATCCAGATGGGTATATTTTAGGTGGGACACCTTGGAGTAGCGTGTTTTGTTGCAAGCTTTGAAATGCTATCTGTGCGAAGTGAGTATGTTTTATTGTATTCTGGTTTGGTGGGGTTGAAGGGTGGCTTCATGAATTTTCAACATCCTTGTGGCTCCCTTTCATTTTTCTCCCCAAACCACTCTGTCAATATAGGTAAAAAAAATGTAGAAGAGAGAACTTTTGCTTTATTGTTCATTACAAATTTGACAATCTTAATTATCTTATATTTTGATAGATTTTTGTGATATACTTCTTAAAAGTTCAATTAATGCATTTTTTATATATCAAAATTGAAAGCATTAGTATCTGTAATTGTATTTTTGCATATCACTTAATTAATGATACTTTTCATATCAAAATTGGATGTATTTGTATTTCCCCTCCCCAAAATTGTATTACACCTCAATGAGAAAGCTGACATTGTTTCTTATGTAAATTGATGAATCTGAGGTTGTGTCACTGACAATGCACATCCCATGTTGAGGTCCACATCCAATTGGTTTAGGTTCTTATTTTTTATTTGTGGAAGGGTGGAAAAACTAGACTCACATAAATAGGTAGTTGAAAAAGGCAAGCCTAGTTGAAGTGCAATTTCACTAACTTTTGGATATGACTAATACATTCAAAGATTTTTCTTCATAGAGATCTTTGGCAGTAGAATCATTTTTGAGATTAAGGAATTTGTCCTGAACTTCATTGTGAATGGTAGTAATATCAAGTTAGTGATTGGATTTCTTATAAATTTCCCTTCTTCCTTCTCAAATTCTGAGAGGTACATTTGAAGTTAATTTTCCAAGAATCTCAGAATATGAATAATTTCAGTTTTAAGTAACGGCTCAAGCAGATGGTCTTCATTCTCGTCGAGAACAGTTGAAAGGTCTTCAAACATAGCAACATTGACAGCATGAACTTTGCTTTGCCAATTCTGCAGCTTGGCAAGAAATGCACAAAGTCAATCCATCAAATGAAACACATTTCTTTCCATGCCCTGTAGCCTGAGACTCACTCTATTTCACTTCTCAAATATATCTGCTAAATATGCAAGATGTGCCTCCCAAAAAACCTCATTCAGTTGAATCAAGAGATCATCTTTCCCTTCCATTTTCAAGAACAATTTAACCTCCCTCCAAAGTTCATACAGTAGATTCACAACATTTTCCTTTGAAAGCCAGCACACTTTGGAGTAAAAGAGAAGAACTTCATGCCTTGAATCCATGTCTATACAAAGGTTCGGGAAAAGGTGAGACTTCAGATCTCCAGCTTTCACAAAATTGACACCTTTGACCACTACCTCTTGGATGTTGCAAAGTTCATCAGGGAGGGTTTTCGAAGCCAATGCAAAATAATGGATCAACCATCTATGATGGTTGAATTTTGCCATTAACATTCAGTCATGTGTTTCTTTAATTGTACCATTAATTATGTAACTGTTAGAATTTTATTGTCGATGTAAGCAATTAAAAAAGAAAATTTTCTTCTCCCAGGGCAGAATGAGTGATGCGTTTAAAAAAAATTGAGAAATGTATAATTTCTAACAGCTCACCATGGCTCCTAGGTTGAGAACTGTTGGGTTAGTTGGTATATTATGGGAATCTGTAGGTTTTAACAGTGGTGTGGGAGAGGTTTTCCAGCTAATTCTAGTGTGAAAGTGGAAAGTGATTGGATTAGGGGGTTATGTCCGGGAAACTGTGGTTTTGATTGTGTTGTGGGTTTTTTTCTTGTGTTAGTTTCCGTTGCCGAGTATATTCAGTAGTTTATTTTTTCAATGATGTATTAAACTGTGAAGTTACTAGGCATAGTGGCACTAGGTTGCTTCAGAAACCCGATGGGCAGTGTTGGGAAGAGGAGAGTAGGATGTTGATCATCTTATGTGGTTTTGTTGACTCTGAATGTTGTTGAGTTTAGTTTTATAAAAGGGTTTGTGGATCTGGTAGTGTTGGACAATGAAATATGTATTAAGGTAAACTGCAGTGTGTTGGGTGTACATTATAAATTATTGTGCTGTAATTGTGGCATCATTTTAGGCAAGATTGCAGTGGGATAAGTAGGATTCTTGTATTGTTGATATGAATGAATCAGGTTGAGATGTATAATTCAGTGGTTTTAATACTTGCAAGATGTGGAAGACTTTTGACTATATTACACATAACCCGAGAGAAGTGTATCCCAACAAAAGTCATTCTGAAGAAATGTAGGAAGCTATTTTGGTGGAATGATGAGATAGCTAGGAAAATTTCTGAGAAGAAAAGGGCATAACAGATATTACAGGGTGAAGGTACTGTTGAAAATCTAAATCATTATAAGTTCACTAGGTATGAGCTAAATAAGATGATTAAGAAAAGCAACTTTGCTTAAAATAATAATAAAGATCTAAAAAAATTTTTTAGCTATTAGAAAATCATTAACAAACCTAGCAGAGATAAAGGGGTTGTGAAAGAATCTGAGGAGGAAAAACTAAAAGTACTTCTTAATGGTCATTTTGCTTCAGTATTTACAGAATAAGAATCTGAACAGTTTATCATATTGTTCAAGGTCAGGGGGTGAGTTGTTGAATAGTATTAATATAGATAGGGAAATCATCAACAGGCTTATAATTGAGCTGAATACTAGTAAAGGCATCTGGCCTGGATGAAATATATTCTAGTTACTTAAAGAAGGTGTAGCAAATATTGCAGTAGCTTTTTGAGAAGATCATATATAGTCATTCACTGAAGTTTGGAGTAATACCTATGATTGAAATAGCAAATGTATTGCTAATTTTTAAGAAGATAAGTAAAGAGGACCCAAGTAGCTTAGACCAGTAAGCTTTAACTAACATCTTTGTATAGTTCGTAAAATTATTGAAGGTTGTTAAAAAGGGTATTTCTGAGTATCTAGAAAGAGGTAGTTAATAAATGATGCTCAGCATGGGTTAAGAAGTGGTAGATCATATTTAACAAACGTATTTAACTAAACAATTATATAATGGAGAAAATGTTGATGCAATTTACTTAAATTTTAGCAAAGCTTTTGACAAGGTTCAACATAAGAGACTATTGCTTAAATTAAAAATGCATTAGATATTTTGGGAAAGTTTTAAATTGGATAGCTGAATAAGTGATCTTGGGAGGGTGTAAATAGCAGTGCAAATTTTTGCTTATGAGGCACAAAATTGACATGTAGTAAAAGAAGTTGAGGGTTACTTTAAAGTGCAGTGACAAATAAGTTATTATGTTGGGTACAAAATTAGCAGATGAATTTTAACCTTAAAAAATGTAAAGTTATTAGCATGGGAAGGGATAATAAAGAATTTAGCCATGAAATGGATGGTCATTGGTTGAATGCAGTAGATGATCAAAAGAATAGATCACTGAGGTTATCTAAGTAGTGCTTTAAGGAAAAAAATAGAACAAAGTGTTTCATTAAGAGGAATGTTAGTTAGAAAAGTAAGGTTATCCTTAAACTATATAGGTAACATATGTTAGGCCATATTTAAATTACTGTATACAAGCATGGTCCCCACACTTTAGACATGATATCAACCTGCTAGAGTCAGTGTAAAGGAGGTCAGCAAAGATGATACCTTCCTTAAAGCACCTTGAATATGTACATATATTGAAGGTGCTAAATTTTGTTCTCATTTGAAAGGTCCATAAGAGTAGATATGATTGAGCTTTTTAAAATTTGCTCTGGGATGGATAAGTTGGATTTAGCAAGTTCTTCAAATTTGAATGTAGTAATAGGACTAGGGGCCACCACTTGAAAATTAAAAAAACTTTAGGTATAGATTAGATGTGAAAAAGTATTTTTTTACCAACAGACTGGTAGATTATTGGAATGGTTTACCACAAGAGACAATAAGCAATCCAAATTTAAATGTTTTCAAGCACAGGTTAGATGAGTATATGAGGAGAGTAGGTTATCATAGTTTTTGAGTTGTATTGGAGCAAGTTACATATTGTAATACCAATATAGTTGTAAATTGGAGATGATGTTCTGAATGCATTCATGTGGATTTAGATTTTGGAGAGAGAAGGGCAGGGTTTTTTTTGTATAAACTTTATATATTATTGATATTGTGTATTGTAGTTACATGATTTAGTTTTCAGCGAGCCATGATGGGGATACTTTTAAAGCAGGGTTTTGGACACAACTTGTGGATGTAATTTATGCTGTGGGTGCACCCTTTCAGTTTTTGTGATTCATTGAATTATGTTGTTTGCTTAGTTGTTGTTTTTTTTAATTCATGCTACAGATGCGAGGGTATGGGTTGCAAATCAACTGGGTGCATAATTGTTTATGGACTGCAAGTGGGCGCAATAGAGATGGTGCCATTTGGTGTACAAGGTGCATAGGAAGGAAGCTTGTGAGTGGTGGACGTGTGTGTCGCAGGTGACACACGTCTAGTTTTGAGGGGGATGTAGGATTCTGTTCAGTCTTCATCTAAGGTGAGAAGAGACATGTAGTCACCGGGATACCACCCGTCAGAAGGAAAAAGATGAAGATTGGTGGTCAATAGGATGCCGCCTGTGGATGGAAAGGTGGATGTATAGAAGTAATGAGAAAGAAATGGGGTGGAGACCCGGAGCCTGACACTCTAGCAACGGCCTGAAGCTAGATCCATTTCCAGGAATAGGGAGAGTTTGGGGCATCTGCCAACTTATATGCATTGCGTTGAGGTGGAAGGAGAGTCGTTCTGTTTCCTCTGCAGGGGCGTCGGTGCTGGTCGGGTCCTTCCCCCTATTTCGTATTCCACTCCTCTAAGTCGGTATAAGTGGCTCCCATGTGTAGACTGTTACATACGCCATGCCCTCTAACTCCCAGTGCCCTCAGCAGTCTGAAACTAGATTGAAGCCACCTTTTTTTTATTTATGCAATGGCTCTCATTGGATTAATGCGTACAAAGCAGGTCAGTCAGAAATTTAGTCAATGTAAAATAGTTATTGGGTTCAATTATATAAAACTTTCTTGTGGTTTACCTTGAAGATATTTTCTCTGTACTCGCATGCAGTGTTGAGTGATTAGGTGGTGTTGGCAACCATGCTGCAGCTGTTATCTGGAGGAATGTGTATGCGGGAGATGGGACGCTTCCCAATTTTTCCGAATCAGTTCTTACGATATTGATTCCGTATACGGGTGGGAAGGTGTCTCCGGGCACGTAGGAGAAGGGAAAGGTTTCCCGCATGGGAGTGTCCACAGCGACACTTTTTTGCCGTGAGCATCTACAATATCACCTCGGGGCTGTCGGAAGATGTTCTCACTACGCTCTGCACAGACTACTTTTGTAGCCGTTCAGATATTTGCATTGCAGCGCCAACTCCAGCACACTGAACCTTCTCTCTCGTTATACCGAAGCGGCCATAACCAAGGGTGGTCACTTCGCTCGCTGTTGTGGGCATCATCCCGACCCTGGCGTGTTCCGAAATAGGGCTCGCTTAAACGTGGTGCACTCGCACCGTTTATTTGGTCTTGTTTTTGACCGAATCCTCACCCGGGAGGCTCATATCCGCAGCCTTAGCATCACTTGTACACGCGCACTGGCCAATCTTCGCTTCGTGGTGTTTAGCACCTAGGGTACCGACAAGTTTGCCTTAATTTTCTAACGTTCCTTTAAAAAACTTATCTATTTGTGTAAGATTTACTGCGCGTCCGAAATTCTATTGCGGATGGTGGATTCAGTCCACTACACCAGTAGTCTCCGGTTGAGGACTGATGCCTTCCGCATCTGGGAAGATGCCACTCGCCGCTTTACGTCGTGCACAGGGCATCTTGCGCTTACGGCTGCTGCGGATTCGGCTTCTCTCTCAGTCGCCAACGGTTCTCATTTCGTTCGTGACAGATCGCAACGATGTGGCCTTTGTCAACTAGAGGCGCCAATCATGCCCTAACCCTTTTGGGTTTAGGACGAGATTTCTTTGTAACTCGTATCGGTGGCGCCGGTAGTTCTACCCTGGAGGATACCATCTTTGAACGTTTGTCGCAACGCCTCTGCTGTGTCGTGGTAGTTTTGGGAAGAGGCGGGCTTCCTCCATACTATTTAACTTTTTATTTTTTTGGATAGTACGCTTGGGTCCATGGGAAGGCGGGCTTCCTCCAGACTATTTAACTTTTTATTTTTTGGATAGTACACCTGGGTCCATGGGGAGGCGGGCCTTCCCAGTCACCTGAGTGTAATTCTTTATCTTTTGGGGCCATTTAGCGATAGGTTCAGTGGCCGTGACCTCATTGACGTCTGCCAGAAGTGAATTGCTAATATTAATAAAAGCTGGGGGATTCCGTGCTTTCTCTGGCCACATATGTGTCCTGAGGTTAGGCATGCTGGGCAGTGTTGCGCGGCATCCCACTCCAAACGCCTCAGTAGTCTCCTCTTTGGACTTATCGGGCTATATAACTCCCAATCATTTTCATTTTCCCTATCAACATTTTTATGACCCCCCTCCTCAATCATTCGAAAGGAGATGCCTTCATCTCTTTTCGTTTCTTAGTTTTAACATGCGACGCCGAGTGCCCACATTCCCAATCTTCCCGTTGGTATCTAGCATCCCTTCCGCTGAGGACCATTGGCGCATCCAGGGCTAATGCCCCCCACTCATCCGCGGCCTTCCCATTTTCTGCCTCATCTCTTCAGCTGCCAAGGCTGCCCAAACGCTCCTCTTCCTTCCGCCTTTGGCCTTGGGCCTTCATGTTCAACGGGCTTATTTGCCATCCACCTCATCCGCCCAACTTCCCTCCGCCAATTTCATGCTATGCACGGAACCCCGGAGCTCGCCCTCGTCCCTGCATCCCTAATCTCTCAGATTTACAATCCTCCCGCAAGGAATCTAACTTATCTCGGTGCGTTATCCCACGTTGGCAGCGCTTCTGCAGCGAGGAAACTGAGTGAATTGCCCCTCCCCGTTTCCTCCTCTTATGCTCATCCTTTTCTACACTTTCACTCAAACGTGTCCCTTTCGCCAGTTGGTGTTGGTCATCAGTGCATACACGGTGCGATGGGTAGTAATTTGTTGCCTTTGGCAACTCTGAATTCCGCGCATATGTTTTGTCTGACGTCGCTTCTCTCTTCTTCCTATCATAGTAAACTCAGTTATGCATCGTATGTGAAGGAAGTAATACCATGGCTGAATTCAATTGCCGAAAATTTGGAAAAGGCAAAAGGTACGCTGCTTGGTATTGAGTACTTGGTGTCAGTATGAGGACGGTACAGAGGTTTAGGAACGAGTTGGATGAGTCCGGATGTTATGTGAAGTGGTGGCAAAATTATGTTTTCTTTAGGAATCAATGGTTCACGTATGGCATTATGACAACCTTCTTTTGTCTCTTCTCTTAAAGGCCATTCTGAGCATATGTAATGTCCTTCCCGAGCTCTACTGTCCCACTGGTACAAAAAACACATGAATTTTGTGTAATCTGACAGCAAGCCGTTTAAAATGGCTACTACCTTAAGGTCGGCACAAATCAACCATTTATGTTCACTGAATTTAATGCTTTTTAAAATGAAATCTAAATTTTCATAAGTTTCTTTCAAAACAACAGAGTAAGCTACTGGTATCGATCATAGTCTATTTCCATTATGCAGAAACACGGCTTGACTACTATATAAAGAAGCGTCAATGAAAAGTCTCCATTGACTGGGTCCATAATGTATATCTAATTCTTCAAAGAGACGTGGAATAATATTACAGTAACATAAATTGTTGTCAAATGAAAATTTGTCTTGTAAATTATTTGATCGAATGCGAAACTTAGTAAATCGAACATATTCTGCTACTAAATTTCTTTCTTTCAGTCTCGAGGCCACTAATTCACTTTGTTCTTTGTTAAGTTTAGATCTCTTACAAGATCATCTAGATCAAGTTGTGAGAAAGGTTTTGGAACAGTTTCAGGGACTTAAATTTCAGTTTCTGGTTCATATGATTCCTTATCTGATTCATCAGAGTTAGACAAAGCAATTTCCGCAGGGGATTAAGGTACTGGAATGTCTTTTGAGTGAGGTATAGGGCGAATAGCAGGTCTAAGGTTCGGATATAACAGAGCTGAAGCGCACTTCGTTGTTTTACCTAAAAGTATGGAAATTATAGGCATAAAATATAAAGTTATGTACATATTGTGATTAAAATAAAGGGGTTCTAAACTTAATTAATTTTATATTTAAAAAAAATAATATTACAGTCTATTACTTCAAAATATAGGTACATTGGACAATAAACAATTAATTACTTTGTATGTCTACCGAACAGAAATAGCAGTCAGTGGCATGATCTTGGGGCTCTCGCCATACCATTGCAACACTAAATTGAAGGCTTTTTATTTTTCCTATAGACCACTTTGATAAAGAATTAAAGTATGTGTTGCCCATGGTTTATCTTGGTCGCCAATTTTACATCCAAAATACCAATTTATATAGTTTTTTTCACTAGAGAAGAAATTTTTCTTTGATTTTTTTTTTTAAATGTTACTGAACCACGTATGTAGCAGAATTTATCTGGGCTATTTTTACACTGGCCTCTTGGCATTTTACTTAAAATTGTTTCTTTTATTTAAAATTGTATTTAGTTAAATAACCTGAAAATAAGAAATAAAAAAATGAAATTCGTTAAAATCTTCAAAATTTGACAAAAATAGTAATTGGCAACTTACAAAAAACTGGAGTTATTTTGATAAAAATGACTTCCATTTTCGAAATCTATACATAAAACTACATTAAAAAAAATGTTATTCGTCCCTGTTCCAATATGTTTCACCTTTTTTGAGTACATTTAAGGGGACTGCTCGTGGGGGAGATATCACTACGGGAGGGACCACCCCTACGATGATCCTGAGTTTCAATCGATTAGGGCGTCGGGGGGCCACAGCCCCCCAGTATATGATTATAATTGTTTATAGAATAATGTTCTAACATTTTTTTTAGCGTTTTTATTTAACCAAACGGTGAATGAAACATAAACGCAACTTAGTGTCGTTTCGGTTTGAAAAACATACTTTTTCGGGCGCACCGCTGATTTTCAGGTTTACCGTAATTATAATTACATAATTCTTCACTTTAGGAAATTCTTTTTTTTAGGAAAGGAGGGGTATGGTTTATCTTGCACAAGTAGAGCATTTTTTTTTATATCAAAAGTCAAACGAGGATATTTGGAGTTACATTGATTGTGAAGTAGGACTAATACCCAAACCGCCCGCCGACGTGTCTTGAAAGGTGACCCCTGGAAGTCATCCAGCTGAAAGATTTTTTCCTTTGAACACAATTCGCAATAGGTAAAGGGCAGGACTATCACTGACCCCGCCCAGTGATGCCGGTTAATTCGCGCCATTGGATGAACCGAGCGTGTGTGAAATGCGACGGGAAAGACAGGATTGGTCGTCAAATGCGTTTAAAATAGGGAGAGTTCAGGGGCGATCAGACGGTTAGTGAATGCTAAGCGTTTGAGTGTGCGGTGTGTAAGTTATAGATGAATCAATTGCAGCCCCCTCCCTATCAGGGTCAATAAAGGGGCAGAAGACCCAGGTCCAACCATGTTTGGTGGGCTGGATGAAGGAGGAACGGCAGGGTCCAAGGGGAGAGGTTAGGAGAAGGAAATGAAAGTATAGTAGGAGAGAAGTTGATCTCAAGTCACCGTCTTCTTTTAGCTGGGATGCCAACGTTGTATGTGGAGGTGAGACTGGCATGGAAGAAGAATGAAAGATCTTGTTTGACAGCATTGCAAATGGAAATTTTGAGATGGCTGCTTGGTGTGCAAAAGGGGTCGATAGGACCGATTGGTTAAGACATGTTAGGGCGGGAATGAGGTTGGGACTTAGTGTGTTTTTAAGTGGTGTATGGGTATGTGAGAAGAATGTTTGGGAGTAGACTCGCAAAGAGAATATACGAGAGTGAGTGTCAGGGTATGCGAAAGGTTGTAAGATCGCGTAAAAGGTGAGATGATTATGAATGCGTGTTTGAGAAAGTGTGGACGGAGGAGCGAGTGGATGGTAGTGTGTGGGAGAGATGAAAGGGGATTGTGAAGAAGCGTGTTTGGAGCCTTGAGACCTGACTGAAAGAGAGGCGCACAGCTGCCTATCGATATGAAGGGTCAATATGCCGTGGACAGAGTGATGGATGACTTTGTGTGTTTGAGATGCCATAAAGGGAGTGGGTAATTTTAGTTGTGTTGATGCGGGCCACTACCCTTTGTTGGACAGTAGACATGAGTGCATAATTTGCCCAAATCAGATGGGTTGGAGTTGAAATTCGCATTGCAGTTATTCGCCACTCTATAAGTTTCTATGTCGGTTCGTAGGTCCGTCGGTCGGTCAGATGTTCACCATTTTACTTTTCAATGAGTTTTTGGCAATAACGTAGCTATTCGGCCGATTCTAACGAAATTTGAAACCCTTATGGTGTTTCACATTCTCTTTCGAATGGTAGAATTGTCAAGGTCCTCCCAAGGTTAGTCCGGGAATTATTGAAAGATTTGAAGGTCGTAAGGTTATACATAGTTAGAATAATTGAGAGCACGCAACTTAGGTTTGTCGACGTTGTTAAGGTTGCTCTCTCTATTAGTAGTTGGATTGGAATTGTTTTAGGTTTGAGTGTATAGTTTTAATAGTATGAAAGGATTATATATAGTATAAATGTATATAATCAGTATGATACTCTCTTGATGTCACTGAAAATTAATATCCTTACTCGTTTTACACCACTCATCTTTCAAACATACTCGACTCGAGGTTTTTTTATGCAGCTGCGTGCATAAATAAGCAGTCTACGCTCCAACAGTAGTACAATGTGAAGGATTTCATGAAGGTCTCCCTAGAAGGGAGCCTCTGTTGTAGAGAGCTCATAAAGAGGCGCGTTTGAGATCCGCTAAAGAGCATCTAAGAGCTATCCAAGCTATTTTAGATCAAATTCGTAAGATGAGAACAAAAAACGAGCTCTTTGATAAATACGACGAACGGTGCGTTTGGTGGAGATCTGGCGCCCCCCCTCCTTAAAATATAACATCATCCCTTTTGTCAAAACATAGAGGAGGTTCTATTATTTTATGGGGATATTTCTCTGTTGCTAGTATTGGCACATTAAAAGTGATGACGGGACCGTGAATTCTGAAAACTATCAACGCATTCCTGATGAAAACGTGAAGCAATTGGTAAGGAAAATAAGACTTGCTAAGCATTTCACCTTTCGACAAGACAACGATCCCAAATAGACCAACAAATCTACTCCGAAATACCTAGCACAACACCGCATTACTGTGCGCAAATGACCTTCTCAAAGCCCAGATTTGAACCCCATCGAACATTTGTGGAACGAACTGAAGGAGTGTTTACACAAAAGAGTCCCTCAAAACATTGAAGAATTGGAAATGTTTGCTGGAGAAGTGGAATAAAATGCCTCCAGAAACGTGCACGAATCCTGTACATTCTTATAAAAAACGCCTTAAGGCTGTTATTGAGGCTAAATGGATCATACTAGATATTAATTGCATGTTGCCATATATTAAGTTCTTCCTGTTTTCCAACCTATAAATCCTTATCATTGTTCTACCCGCTTTTATTTTACCATTTTGTATTGATAGGTTGCTGAAACGGAGTAGGAAACTTATGTAATACCCTTACATTATGCAAGTGAAGTCTAAGCACAAAAATATTTTAGAAATATAAATCATAGGTATAGGGTTTTATGCTTCGTTTATGGGGTCTTGTAAGATGGGAGGAGCATTCGCTATCCAATTGGATACGGCGTTGGATTTCTGATGTCCAGAGGCCGAATTCATTCCCAGCGAGACTGGACACGGAACTTCAACCTATGTGATGGTGTGTAGGAGCTATCTACACGCAAAGGCAGGTATCTCCTACACACGTCATCAGCACATGACTAATCACAACACCTCTATCATTTGCCATCCCTTCTTCCCAACACACACACACACCCTCCTCCTTTTCGCCGATCTGTCGACGGGATACTTATATTTCATTTTTGGCGCTTATACCCACATACCCTTGACGGGGAACTGGTGCCCCTCCCACTCCGGGATCACAAAGGTTAACTACAGTTACATCTAATTCTTTATTCGTTTATTCTTGGTTTCATTCGGGGTACATGTATAGGTATCGTTGCTTCTAATTCCTTGTCTTTTTTTATCTCCTGTCGTTTGATTCCTTCAGGCATTCATGCCTTCGTCTTATTTTTTTATTACCTGGTTTATTTGCTATTTTTACGGTTTCTGTTAATTTGATCATGTAGAGATTGGTCTTTCATCTCGCTGCAGGCGAAGCCTACTGCTTGGGAATGTTTGTCTTTCATAGTCTTCGTTCTCAATATTGAATTCTCTGCTTGTTTCGGTGATTTTTTCTTCGATTTCATTCCATATATTTCTCGCGCGTTTTTCGAGAACTTTGTTAATTGGGGCTAGGTCAGCTGAGTCTAGTATTTCACTAATTCGTTTTCTTTCGTTTCTCTTTGTATTTTGTTATTCTTTATTTTATGTGTGCATGGTAGCCCTTTTCTCCCACATGTAGGCCCAGCACTTTTCCTTCTTTGGGATATTCATAGTCTGTGCCGTCGATGTTTATCTGATCTTTCTTGAAGCGGATTATTGGAATGATTTTGAATTTATTTGACGATGCTGGGGAGATGCCACTCGCTCTGCGCCGTGTGCAGTGTATCACTCGACTGTACGCGCGAGCCCGGCGCCTCCCCCAGTCGCCAACAGCTCTCACTGCATCCGCAGCTGATCTCGATGGTGCCTATGCCGTCGAGAGACGCCAGTCATACCCTAAGCCTTTTGGGTTTAGGGCCAGGAAACTCCTTCGAGAGGTAGATATCGCTCTCGGGCTGGTGGCGCCCCTGGTTTTGCCCAGGATGCCACCCTGGAGGGTACCACATTTGGCTATTTGTCGCCACGCCTCTGCTCCCAAAGCTTGTACTACGCCGGGAGTATTGCGTTCGACCTTTTTGGAGCACACATCGTGTCACGCTGGAACCGTGCCAGTGTATACGGATGGCTCCAAGTCCCAAGAGGGGGTCGGCTTCCACGCCGTACCCCCTCTGTTTGAAGTCAGCGGGGCTCTACCAGGCGCTGCGTCTGTCTTCACGGCCGAGCTGGTGGCAATACACCACTCGGTACGGGAGATTACCGAGTGATCTATAGCGACTCACAAAGCGCCCTGAGTGCTCTCGGGGCATTGGAATCTCCGTATCCCCTGGTTCGCGATATCCGTGACGCCACGGTTTTGGCGAGCCGGGCTGATGTCGAGATTATCTTCTGCTGGGTTCCTGGACATGTAGGAATTGCGGGGAATTAGCGCGCCAAAGAGTCCGCGAGATCTCTGCGACCGGACCAGCGTTTCGCTCTCCCTCACACCGACTACATGGCAGGAATACGGGCAGCTCTTCGGACTGCTTGGCAAAGAAGATGGGAGACGGTCGAAGGGAACTTAAAGTTGCGTGCCATTGCACCGCGACTGTTCCCATGGACCTATCCCCCAATGCCGCGGCGGCTTCAGGTTGCTTTCTGTCGTCTTCGAATCGGACACACTCGTGTGACGCATCGCTACTTGATGGAGCGCTCGCATGCGCCCTATTGCAACGACTGAGTCGTCCCCCAGACTGTTCGGCATATTCTTGTCGAATGTCCCAGTCTGGGTGATCTTCGCGCACGATACCTGTCTCGGTACCGGGATGGGCGGGGTCGCTACCGCCTGTCCCTTGTACTCGGGACGAGTGCGTGCACCATGACTGGTGGACCTATTGACTTTTTGGGGGAGGCCGGCCTTCTCCCCTTTATTTAAGGTTCCTTTTTTTATTATTGTTTTGTTTGTAGGTTTCACTCTCCTGCACCGGGGTGAGGGGGACCTCCCCCCGCTGCGGGAGATTGCCTTCGATTGTTAAGTTTTTCCAATTTATATCATTGTTAAGTTTTCATATTTTTACTTTAAAGTAGCCTAGTTCTAGGCTGTCGTGTTTTTCGGCGACTTATGCCCAAGTGTGTAGTTGCCAGATGGGCTCCCTAAAAAAAAAAAATTGAATTTATTTGAGTTGGTTTTTATTTTCCACATCTCTTCGAATTCGTTGGGTTTTTTATCTCTCGTTCCGTTGTCCTAGCTTGCCATCTGGGGTTTGTGTCTCTTGTGGAGATCACCTGGCTGATATCATCCACATATTGTATGTTCATACAACCCTTCGAGGTCTTTTATGCTGATGTAGGACTTTCTGTTAGTTATATAATTAGCCAGGATTCTCTCCATCCGGATGCCGAGATCGAGTTGTAATTTATGTTTGTCCTTCAACCCACATCTTGTCCAAGGTCTACATACGATCTCTCAGATTTGGCTTGCACGATTTTTTTGGTAACTATTGCGAGAGCCATTGTCGAGTCTCGTTCTTTTCTGAACCCGTGTATATATATTATATATATATATATATATATATATATATATATATATATATATATATATATACAATGGGGGCAATTATCCGATACATGGTAAAAAGTTTATTTACCATAGTTACACAACAGCAAAGTAATCGAAAATTGAAGATCTTATGTATTTTGTACGTTGAATACAAATTGGTATCATATTGCAAAAATAGTAAATCATTACGATGATTACGGCGAAAATATAAAACGAACGTTTCAAAGGGTATCCGATACATCTATGAAAACCAGTTAGTATTTGTTGATATGACCTTTCGTCGCTATTACAGCTTCCAACCGTTTGGGATATTTACTTATGAGGTTCTTACAAATATTTGTAAGTATCTTGGTATATTTTTTTTTTATCTGTTAGATTTCTTGGGTCCCTTTTCTGAATCTTTAGTTTTAATTCTCGCCACAGGTTCTCGATAGGATTTAGGTCTGGCGACTGACTTGGCCAGTCCATAACTTTTATTTTCTTCTGCTGAAACCACGCTGCAGTGTCCTTGGCTGTATGTTTTGGATCGTTGTCCTGCTGGAATGTCATCCTCTTGGCAACTTAAAGTCGTCTGCAGACTGTAAGAGATTTTCATCCAGAATCCCGCAGAGGAGAAGCAGCCCCATACCATTATGCTGCCTCCTCCAAACTTCACTCCCCGTAAGGGGCGCGGCGATTTGCCTATCTTGCCGCCGTCCTAACGGGACTCAGCGTCCCGTCCGGCCCCAGCTTAGCCTCTTCTTCTTCTTTCTTTCAGCACACTAAGCCTAAATAAGGACTGCGTAAATCTATTAAATAAAAAAAAAAATAAAAACTTCTCTGTTGGGATTGTATTTTTAGGTTCATGCACTGAGTTTTTCTGCCTCCAAACGTGACTAACACTCTTCCGGCTAAATAACTCAATCTTCGTCTCGCCAGACCAGAGTACAGCGTCCCCCAAACTTGCAGGC
This sequence comes from Ceratothoa steindachneri, assembly GCA_963969495.1. NCBI lineage: Eukaryota > Metazoa > Arthropoda > Malacostraca > Isopoda > Cymothoidae > Ceratothoa > Ceratothoa steindachneri. The sequence goes on along the minus strand of OZ018319.1, from coordinate 127,362,511 downwards.
TTCTCAAATGTTCCTTGGCAAAATTCAGACGACAGAGTACAGCGTCCCCCAAACTTGCAGGCTTCTCTAAATGTTCCTTGGCAAAATTCAGACGATTTCTTGGTGTGCGAGAATCGAATCCCTTATTCTTAAGAACTGCTCTAATTGTATTTTTGCATACATTTGTCCCGTCTGCTTCCAAATCTCTGAAGTTCAGATCGAGTCACTCGAGGATTCTTCTTTACTTTACGGACTATATGTTTAGCCGCACGGTTTGAAATTTTTGATGGACGCCCTGAACGTGGTAGACTTGCAGTGAAATGGCTGAGATTGGTATTTTTAGCATAGATGAAATTTTTCTATAGCCCAAACCACTTTTATGGAACTGAACAAGTAGTTCTGTGCTCCTTTTTGGCAATTCTTTATTTAGTCTTTGCCATATTAGAATTAAGGGTGTTGGACGATGGCCTACTTCTCATGCAGCTCCCAGACACTGACTGAGGTCCGCTGTTTCACGTGGACGAAGTAGGTTATTTTTCTAGAAATTCTACAGCATTCCTGTCACGGAAGCCACTCTGGAATGTTCGAAAACTATTTATTATCGCCTTAAAACTAATTTTGTGGGTATATTGGATACCTGTCAGTGCCTGCGCTGACAGAGTTTCAAGGGGAGATGAATGAAGTCTCACTTCATCGTTAGTCGATGACTAAATATAGTAACATAATCACTATATATATATATATATATATATATATATATATGTGTGTGTGTGTGTGTGTGTGTGTGACAGCTCGGATTTATCGCTAACATGACTCACAAGTAGTGAGCGCTTCAATCCCAACGGGTGAAGAAAAAAAGCCTGGGTAGGTAGCTAGTCGCCTTTATCGACGCACTGACTGACGCATGTGGACTTGTAGTTCCATCCACACACGTGATCAGACACGCAGGCAATCATAACACCGCTCTCTCTTCCTCACGCCTTCCTTCACGCGCAAAGAGATGTTAGTGTGGAGGATCGTGCACCTTCCCGGCTCCAATGTCTGCAATGGTGGCTATATCTTCTACACGTTTTCACTTTCTCTACTTTTTTTCAGATCTCTCTTTAGAAACTATCTGCACGATACGCCCTCGTTGCTATTGCGCTTTAAATTCGAGAGGGAAAAAATGCACACAACGTATCACTCTTCCACCCCGAAACCTGCCGGAATGATTTGCGTATTTTCGCTCATCTGACGCAGAACGGGTGGTCCTCTTATTCAGGATGAATCATCCCTGATCGCAGGTTAGTGGCGAAACGGTCTTCCCGATTTTTATGAAGGGGGTGGGAAGGGGGTATCTTGGGCAAATTTTCGGTTATCCTGCGAAAATTTGGCTGCTTATATAATGTCACCAAATAAGTAATCTTGCGTTTTTTAAAGTTTATCGTTAGTTTATGCATATAAATAATCGAAAACAGGTTTGTTATGTTAGCCAGGTCTACTAAACTCGAAGCCTAGTAGTACCTGTGTCTTAGCCTTACTCATGCTTTACATCTCGATCTACCTTAGTCGTCATTTTTCATTTTCTGTGCTATTATTTTTTATTATTGTTAATTTAATTTGCCTTATCGTTAAATAACGAATATTATTGAGTGTCAACAGTATGCATTCGCAACGTTATGCCTTGGGAGTTTAGATATGACCACAATGATAAGTTAACAGCAGAAAGTTTGAGTCACATATACGGTGAAGGAATGATTGGTCTGATCCAGCGTCAAAGAGGGTTTCAGAATTTAACAGCAGAAAGTTTGAGTCACATATACGGTGAAGGAATGATTGATCTGATCCAGCGTCAAAGAGGGTTTCAGAATTTGCCTTCGAGAGATATTAGTTTCAAAGATTAACCCTGTTTAAAAAGACCAGTAGAATTTGATCATGATCTTTTAAATATAACGGTGGAAGAAAATCCGATTGTAACTGTTGAATAATTTGCTGAAAAACTTCATTCAACTCACTCCACTGTGTATTATTACCATTTAAAGGTGATAGGCAAGGTTTCACGATTGGGGCAATGGATTCCTCACGACCCATTCAAAGTACACTGGCAACAAGGAATAAACTTTTTTTCATCTCTCCTTTCTCGACTAAAAAGTGATTCATTTTTAGTAGGATTGTTTCACGAGACGATAAGTGGTTTATGTACAATAATAATAAACGTTCTTCATATGGATTAGTCATGGAGAAAAACCAATACTTCCTTCGAAACAGGGAGCTCATCCACAGAAGATTATCTTGTGTGTTTGGTCGGATATGAATGACATAATCCATTTATAACTTCGTAACCCAAATCAGAATATCACCTAAGTGGTTTACTGTGCGCAGATCCACCATTTACATGCAAGACTTGAAGAAAAAGAAACCAAGATTAATCAATAGAAGAACAGTATCTCTCTTCAAGTCAATGCGCGACTTAATATCGAAAGAAAATAGCATACATAAGCTTAAGAATTTCGATTAGGGGGCTAATGAGTTATCCTCCATACTCGCTTCACTTAGCCCTATCGGATTACATCTTTTAGTTTAGTGAATCACCTGATGAGAATGAAGATGTCACAGCAGAAACCCCAAGTCAAACGATACAAACATGGTATTGAAATTTTAGTATAAGCATATAAGGAATGTTTTATTTGAATTAACACAGTATTATGAGTTAAACATACTGTTTTAAACATACTTTTTAAAACTATAATTTCACCTTTTTGAGGAGTATGCATTTATCTTCCTTTGCATGACCGGGTTATCATTTCCCGTCTATTAGTGATTTATTTATTCTTGGCGAAAGCTCTCTGGAAGACGCTTACCCTTTTGTAACCATCTTTTCTCGTTTGAGCGAAGTTATGCCGCATCGTCGTAGTGGTTATTTGCCGGATTTAGGTTGACGCGGTTTTGGGTCGTATGTTAAGTGGGTCTGGTCTCACGTTGAATTATAGCTCTCACTGAGAGAAAGGAGCCTCTAAAAAAAATAGGTGGGAGGTAATTTCCGGACCTATACTATCTAAGGTCCACGACTCCACAGTTCTGAGTTCTGGCTTTTGACTTGCGATTGGATAGAAAGTCTCGTTTTGGCAATTTATAAAAAGGCCTGATCCTGGGGTCAAAATAATCGTTTTTTGTCGTCGTGTCCTTCATTTCTATCCTCTTGTCTTATTTTTAAGTGTCCCCTGCCCCGTGATGCGTCACGTGTAGCATGAACATTCATGCTAGTAGTCCCCAACACCCGTGGGCGTCGTGGAGGTTTGGCAGGTTCTAAAAATTCGCTTCCTGGCCGAGTGCTTAAAGTATTTTCCTCCCTCCAATTTAAAGCGCAATAATAATGAGGGCGTATCCTGTAGAAAGTTTGTACGATATATCTGAAGAAGTTGAAGAACATGAAAATGTGTGGAAGATATATATCGCCGCAGAAATACCTGCTGTTTTGGGGTCGGGAGGGAAAAAGCTCCTGTGCCTCGGGATTTTGTTTACCTTTTACAGATTTTCCTTCACATCATTTTGACCATTGCTTACAAACTTTGGTCATGCCCTCGTTGATTTTTGCTTCCTAGTTTTAAGTAAATAATAGTGAGGATGCGGGCCTCCCGCCGACGCCGGAGCGTGTTTCCTTTTTTGTGTTTGTTTTTTGTTAATCTAGCCTAGTGTTAGGCTATAGTGTGATTACGGCGAATTATGCCCTACTAGGCAGTCGCCAGATGGGCTCCTTAAAAAAAATTAAGTACATAATAATAATCCCATCGAGGGCTTTTTATCTTTGGTTACTTGAGCCATTTTTTTTTTAAATGCGAGTTTAGCTTTGTGTTTCGTTCCATTTGTGAGCGCGACGGGACTTTTCCTTCCCTGTGGCTGAGGATTCGCTCTTTGTCTCGTCGATTCTTCACGTGACTCGTTTCCGCACGTTGTGTGAACGAGAGGAGGGGTGGCTGTCGCGATTCGTGTATCATACTCGTTCTCTTTCATTCATCGTCGCCACCCTTTCATAATGATACACCTCCCCGTGCTTCTTTGTCCCCTCTCTCCGATGTGTCATCAAACACCGTCGTCTTATGAATTGCTACTCTCGAGGTGAGTCTTGACTTGGAGTGTTGTGGTCCTCCGTCATTGGTAAGGTGGATGGAGCCCGGTTGTATCCGAACACACCCTAGGTCATACGGGATGTTCACTCATTCTTTTATGATAATACAAATGACAATTGGAATATTTTCCTGATAAGAAAGTTAAATATTTATATTTTTTAAATTTCCCCGATAGTTTTTTTTTAAGAAACTTTAACGCCCTCTATCACTCTTTGTTGTGGTCTATACGCGCGTGGTAAAGATAGTGGGGGACTTAAAAGAGGTGCCAAAGACTACCCGATAGGGAGCACCAGTTATCTTGGGGCACCTGGGTCACGAGGGCACGTCGCTCCTCCAGGTTTCACCAGTTAGATTACAATGTGTGGAATATGTAGAGGGATCATTATTCTGTGGGCCCCGATTCCTCCTCCCTAGTTGAGAATCACTGCCCTAGCCTCTACACAATCCATCGTTTGTTCTTAGTGTTAAGATTTTGTTGCATAATTCAATGTTTGTGTCAGTTTTTTGTTATTATTCCTACTTGCCTTGTGTTTTAAGCACATGCTGCATCGTCCGTTCATCTTGGCACTATCGGTTGACCCTTTTATGTCCCTGATAATAAAGTGTCTTCCTCCATCTGAAACGGCTGTGAGAGGCGCGTTTGCAAATCATGAACTGTCGTCATTTTAGGATAGTTTACCTCGTAAAAACAAATCTAGTCCTAAGCTTGTCACTTGAAATGCTTTGTTATCTTTGATTCTCTTAAATATAAGCTATTCTGAGGAAAAAAAAGTATATCTCATTATCTACCAACCTAACTTTTCCCTAACATAGTCGCATCAGTGAGTGCTTATGTTTTTCAAATTTACTGGGCGTTTTATTTTGTCTAAATTTAGAAAAGGGGAGCTGTTTTATTCTAGTTAAATTTACTGGGTTGCTTATTTTGGTTAAATTTAAGGGGCTACTTATCTTGTTCAAATTTAAGAAGTAATATATTGGGTAATTTAGAGAAGGGTGAACTTACCGTGGTTAATTTGGGAGTGTTCATATAAACTAGAGATCTTGATTCCAGGTTCGTCCAGGCTTCCGGCATAAGAGAGATAAACCCTAACCTAAGCCGGGGGGAAATTAAATACAACATTGGGTTGATATTTGGGCAAAAACAAAGGTTAGTTACTTTAAATTTAATTATACCTATCATTTATTATATTTTTTATTTTGAGTTTTAGGTTTGGTGTTATAAGAAGGTTAATTTGACAGTTTGTGATGATATTCGCTGCCATGAAAACCCACTTCCCGTCCTAAATATAAGCTATCTCTTGGGCCTCCCGTAACCTGACCAAGAAGAGGGGGCCGAGGTTAGGGTTAGGGATGTACTTTCAAGTGTTTCTTTCTAGGAATTTATTCCTCGGGGTTTATAAAACAAAACCCTTCTCCGGCTATTTGGGTTGAGGTTTGCCTCTATCATCTTCGTTTCATTGTTTTTTTTTCTGTCCCTTTTCCCCTTCGTCTGTCTCTCTCTTACTCACTCTCTCCCCCGAGTGCTGCATATGGGCTCGTTTCGTTGCGGAACGCAGAGAGGCTCAAGCAAGTTGCGTACCCTTTCATCTCCTAGCGCCTAGCTTGCTCACTCGAGTTGTATAGCTTCCATACATTTCCACTTCCTATGACTTCACAAAGCTCAGCAAAAATTTCTTCGGAGGAGTTTCCCTCGTTGTTGTTTTTTATTTATAAGTGAAATGTAACGAGCACAAGTGAAGATGTCTTCCTTGCTTGCACAAGTTTTTCTGATACAAAGCAAAACCCAGTATAAAGATCTTCCAAATCGGGGTATGACGGATCTAATTATCCAAACACTGTCCAGAAGAGGCCATAATTTGGATTAAACGTCGGTCGATCATTCTAAACACGAAAAATATCAATATTAAATGAAGGCTTGGGTGTAATTCTCATACCCCTCGCTTGTGAATAGAATTTCTGAGGCTCGGGTCCAATATGCTCTTTACCGTCACTTGTAAAATGCAGATTTTTTTTTATCCTTGGGTGTAATTCTTCTTATTTTAATGATCCTAGCGTGTATGTGTGTGTGTGTCTGTCTGTGCATTTGTTAAAAATAAATTATGAAATGATTTTTTTTCTTGCACACCAATTTTGAATGTGTTGTGAAATAAAAACTTTTTTTCTCTTGCACACATTTTTAATTTTGTGAGCGAAGTGAACAAGCGCCGCAGGCTGATTTTTGCTAGTGCGAATAATAATTTTTGATAAGTTTAATTCAATCTTTGTAAATTGTGAATATGTTTAGGTTTGGGTATAATTCTGTTCATTCTCTTGTGAAGCGTCATTTTTTTCCGCTTTTAAGGGGCTTCTAATTTACAGTACGATTCAGGAATCGGCTGACCTGATACATTTTGTACTGATGACTCACTAGGCGCCGTTTCTTGTCTTTTGGAGATGCCGAAATAGTGGAGAGAGTTAAACCACTGTCCGCAAAGTTAGAGGGAGTCCGGAACGAAGAGGCAGGGCCTCGAAATGTGCATTTTTCCCATAGAACACACGAGGGCGGGTAGAGTGTGTCCGAGGTTTTAAATTGCAGGGAGGATTACACCTACGTGTTTGAATGTGCGATAATATCAGCACCAATGGCTGGGACCAGAGTCACCCTGGTAGCTTTGCCAGAGGCATCGAAGATCGGGAATGAGAACGAGTAGAGAGGCCCTCGACAGCTGCGGTGAGGCTTTAGAGTTTGCGACTGAGATCCTTCAGGAGAGTTGTGCGAACTTTGGCGGAGCTCACTGTGGGGGTTGGAGCTCATCTCTGTAGGAGTAGGATCCCCGCTGGTTTAATCCCACTGGGAAGGTGCGTGTCCCCTTTATGCGGTGAAAATTTGACATGATCTTATCCATCGTTGTCTGAAACCTTGGACAGTGGTGCGGCAAGTCTAGGCACCAGTCCTGTTCCTGGTGGCTCTCATTTGATCTGAAGAAATATTCGTAATGAACTGTAGGATTGCTACATAGGTAAATGCGTTTTGAATGGTGGTATTGTGGTTTATAGTGACTCAATTATATCACTTGTTCCATGTTACAAATACTTCCCCTCTCTCCACCAATCTCAAACGTTCCATGAGCGTCTGGATTTCATCTCTTATCTATTCTCTTCTCCATTCTTCCGTGATTGTTATTTAGGCGAACGTCAATCCATGGTAAGATGTACACCTGGCTGAACAATTGGTTTCATAAGTGTTAAAAAAAGGTGTCTTCCGCAAACCGCATGTTTAGTCATTCTTTTTAATTAGAAAAAATGTGGGCTTGATTTCATCAAAGCTACTCGTGCCATCATTCTTTGGGACACGCGCTCTTTCTCATCCATCTTGGTTTGTGGAAACCGCAAAATGAACCGATATAATTGGTTATTGTTTTTTGTTTTATGTATGTCATTCAATTTATGACTGCGTTTCTTCTCACCCTTGAAATTTATAGTCAATCGTAGCAAACTTCTTTTTGGTAATGCTCGACGAGCGTGAAGTCACGTGCAGATTTTTTGACGCACGACCATGCGCGACTTCCTGTCATCTATAGATTACCACAACTCCGTGCCTTTCCCAGCAAAGATTATATATTTATATATATATATATATATATATATATAACCACTGTGGGGGAGCGTAGTAGTTTATTATCTCGAGACCAGTTTCGGCATGGAGTTTGTCATGCCAGCCTCAGGCGAACACTGAGGCTGGCATGACAAACTCCATGCCGAAACTGGTCTCGAGATAATAAACTACTACGCTCCCCCACAGTGGTTTTATTTACATATTTAAAATCTGTCATTGGATTTAACAATTGTTCTGATATATATATATATATATATATATATATATATATACATACACACACACACACACAGTGGCACGCAAAATTATTGGATACATAACATTTTTTACTAATTCTTGCATAATATTTCTTCTTTTGGGTTGCCAATTTACAAATATGTTCCAATAATACTTTCATTCACCTGTGCACATGAAAAATGAAAAAAATCATAAATACAAACATTTTATTTACAAAAATACCAAGATAACACACGCAAAAGTATTGGATACATTTATTTAATATTTTGTAGCATAGCCTCTATTTTATTTTACTGCTTCAAGCCTGTTTCTGTAGTTAGTTGTAAGCTTTTTACAAGTATTCGCAGGAATATTAGCACATTCTTCTTTGCAGAAATCTTCCAACTGTTTGACATTTTGTGGATTCCTTGCATAAACTTGTGACTTTAGTTTCCTCCAAAAGTTTTCGATTGTGTTTAGGTCAGGAGACTGACTAGGCCATGTCACGTCAATCTCATTATTTTTAAACCATTTTTGAGTTGCCTTGGCCGTGTTCTTGGGATCATTGTCCTGTTGGAAAAGCAAACTTCGTTCAAGGCCAGATGATCTGACAGATTTGAGACTTCGTTCTAGAATTTCGCAATATTGAGAGTCATCATCCTCCCTCTGATTATTTCCAATTCCCCAGTGCCATTTAATGAAAAACACCCTCATACCATTTTACTACCGCCTCCGAATTTCACAGTAGGTATGGTATTCTTAGGATTGTGGGCCGTTCCCTTCTTCCTCCAAACCTGATTGCTGTTTCCATTTCAACTTCCCCGTAAGGGGCGCGGCGATTTGCCATACTGGCCGTCGTGCTGACGGGATCCAGCGCTCCATCCGGCCCCAGCTTAGCTTCTTCTCCTTCCTTCAAAACACTTGTATTTGCTCGCTTTTCATACCTCTCCCACAACTTTCTCTGGTCAGCCTCTAATTTCACAGGGTAGATGCTGACCTCCTTCTCAAGCCAACCGTCCCGGATCGGGGCTGAGGGAGAAGGGGACAATGTTCCCTAACCCCTGAGTTCCGGTTCGGGATGTTTTTTTTTTAACAACCTGCTTCACCCCCACCCATACCTTCCTCACATCCCTTTTCCTCTCCTCTTCGCATTCTATCTATTTTTACGCCCCCGTCTAAGGTGGAGCCGCCATGCCGATGGACTGCCAAGCCACCAGGCGGGAGGGGTTGACCCAAATGGCGGTGCCTGGCTCTGCCAGGCCTGTAAGCACCTCTTGCAGTGCGGGCAACTGCGAGAGGTGATGAACGGTTGCATCCCGTAATAAAAAGAGGGTCACCAAGCCCAATGATGAGTCTAACAAAAAAAAACCTTTAACTCCCCCTGTACAAACGACGGAGCCGCCCTCGGGCAGCTCCACAGAAAAAAAAATGGAGGTTCTTCCCCTGTGCTTGCGCATGGGACCCTCCATATTTCTCTAACCGGAGAGGAGGCTTACTCCTCTCATTCGCCTACGGGTGCAGGGGACTCCCCCTCACCCCCTTCTCTGGAGGTGCTTTCGGGCACCACCCTTTTACAAGCGGAGGTCCCCTCTTTTCTTTCCAAGGGACTGCCAAGAAAGCCAGCAGGCAGCCCTTAGCCAGCCGCTCCACATCGAAGCGCTCGGTAGGGCAAACCCCCTTAGGGGGAAGAGGGAAGCCAGGCTCCTTCGGTCGCTTCCCTCAAAAGACCTGCTGGCAAGAATCTTAAACCTTGCCGGGGTCAAGGCCTGTGCCTCCCCACAAAAGATTGGTGACGCTGCCAAGGGGACCTGCGATGTCCTGGGAGGGGATGGCCAACTGGAGGCCCCTCCTGTGTTAGACATGGTCCTTGAGGAAACCCAGCCTCAGACGGTAGGGCCTTCTATGGGGTGGAATCGGGGCTCGGCGCCAAGCACCGAACCCGAATCCGCCCCTATGCAAGGTCCTCCTCAAACGGCTGAGGGCTCCGAGGCAGTACAAGGAGGGAAGGGATCTCCTCTGACTGGTGCCCCTGAAACCACCACGACCTTTTCCATTTCGGAGAAGGACCTGGCTGAGGCCGGTCCATCTGGCCTAGGGGCTTCTGTCGGCGGAGGTGAGAAGCGGGTTCATTTCCCGCCCTCCTCCTAAAAAGAAAAAGAAGACAAAAAAGACTAAAAAGATTCGGGGCTCCTCTCCATCCGCGGGGGCTACGGGGATGGATGGGTCTGCTGCCACTTTGGCAAGCGACCAAGCCAAGATCGGCACATCTGGCCCCTCTGCCTCCCCCCCGAGTGAGGAGCCCCTGACTATGACAAAGACGAAAAGTGCACAGGGCTGAGCCTCGATGACATCAGGGCCCCTGATTCAGAGGTTACCTGGCGTTTTCGAGCCCGCTGGCTTCAAACGCTTCCTCGTTATTCGCTCCACTGATGGCACCATGTTGGCCAAGGGCAACATGATCCATCAGAGGAGAGGATTAGCTAGTGTAATTGGTAGAGAACTGAAGGTGACCCGTTTCTCGGACGGGAGCTTTCTGGCGAATGCGGCGAATCCCGCCGAGGCGGCCAAGATAAATGCCCTTTTGAGACTTCATGGCACCCCGCTGTGTGACGCCGCACTCTACCATGAACTTTGTGAAAGGAGTAGTTTATGCGAGGGAACTCGTTGACTTCTCCATTGAGGACATCACCCTAGAGCTGGCCGACCATGGGGCGGTTAAGGTCGAACGTGTGATGAGTAAACAGCGAGGGGCCTCGAGACCCACCCCTACACTCTTCGTCACGTTCGACTGTGACAAGCTCCCTGAGTCGGTGCGTGCTGGTTGGTACCGCTACCGCGTGAAGGCATTCGTGCCACTGCCGCGGCGGTGCTATTACTCTCACCGCTTCGGCCATACGAATCGTTCTTGTAGACGTGCAAAGTCAGGGTCACCCGAAGTTTGTGTAAATTACTCCAAGGCCGCACACGATAAGTCCAAATCGTGTGTGGCCAATTGTGTCAATTGCGGAGAGCCGCACCCCGTTTCTTCGAAGCAATGTGGTGCATATCTCCTTTAGAAAGAAATCCTGACCGTTTTGGCCCAAGATCGACTCTCATTCCGTGAAGCTAAGGACTTGGTCCTGGCGCGCCCGGCTCTGCCTGGGACGTCATATGCCTCAATAGTTAGAAAGGCACCCTCTGCTCCTAGCCAATCCAGGCCAAAGAGCACGGTTGTTTCCGCGCCCATTCGGAGCCCTTCTGCGGGCTCCACCGAGTCGTTAGACTCACAGGAGGCAACACCCCTGAAGATGGTCGCTAGGCCATCTTCCAGGGTTCCTAAAGCTGTCCCCCGAAAGGAGCTTCGGCTCCTTCGCCCACGCCCTGAGGTGGAGCGAGTGGCTCGGAGACGGTGGTTCCTCGAAAAGAGAGCCCCCCGCCTCCGCCCCGTAAGGGGCGCGGCGATTTGCCATCCTGGCCGCCGTGCTGACGGGATCCAGCACTCCGTCCGGCCCCAGCTTAGCCTCTCTTCCTTCCTTCAGATAGCCCGATTTCTCCCCTACCTCGTCGCTTTTCATACAACCTCTCCCACAACTTTCTCTGGTCAGCCTCTAATTTCACAGGGTAGAATGCTGACCTTCTTCTCAAGCCAACCACCCCGGATCGGGGCTGAGGGGGGAGGGGACATTGTTCCCTAACCCCTGAGCTCCGGTTCGGGATGGGGGTTTTTTAACAACCTGCTTCATCCCCACCCACATCTTCCTCACATCCCTTTTCCTCTCCTCTTCACAACCTATATTTTTTACGCCGTGTCCAAGGTGGAGCCGCCATGCCAAAGGACTGCCAGGCCACCAGGCGGGAGGGGTGGTCCCGAATGGCGGCGCCTGGCTCTGCCGGGCTTGTAAGCACCTCTCGCAGTGCGGGCAACTGCGAGAGGTGATGAGCTATTGCGTCCCGTAATCAAAAGAGGGTCACCATGCCCATGAATGAAAAAAAACAACAAAAAACCCAACCCCCAACTTCCCCAAGAAAATCGACGGAGCCGCCCTCGGGCAGCTCCACCGAGAAAATGGAGGTCCCCCCCCTTGTGCTTGCGCAAGGGACCCTCCATAATTCTTTAACCGGAGAGGAGGCTTACTCCTCTCCTACGCCTACGGGTGTAGGGGACACCCCCTCACCCCCTTCTCTGGAGGTGCTTTCGGGCACCTCCCTATCTCCACCGGCAGTCCCTCCTTTGCTTTCTAAGGGGACTGCCAAGAAAGCCAGCAGGCAGCCCATTGCCGACCGCCCCTCGTGCAAGCGGCTCGGTAGGGCAAACCCCCTTAGGGGGGAGAGGGAAGCCAGGCCCCTTCGGTCGCTTCCCTCAAAAGACCTGCTGGCAAGAATTTTAAACCTTGCTGGGGTCAAGGCCTGTGCCTCCCCACACCACCTGACTAGTGACAATACTGCCAAGGGGACCTGCGATGTCCTGGGAGGGGATGGCCAACTGGAGGCCCCTCGGAGTTCGGGCTCGGCGCAAAGCACCGAACCCGAATCCGCCCCTATGCAAGGTCCTCCTCAAATGGCTGAGGGCTCCGAGGCAATAAAAGGAGGGGAGGGATTTCCTCCGACAGGTGCCCCTACGACAACCAGGACCTTCTCCATTTCGGAGAGGGACCTGGCTGAGGCTGGTCCATCTGGCCTGGGGACTTCTGCCGGCGGAGGTGAAAAGCGGGTTCATTCCCCGCCCTCCTCTCCGAAAAAGAAAAAGAAAAAGACTAAAAAGACAAAAAAGACTCGGGGCTCCTCTCCATCCGCGGGGGCTGCGGGGACGGATGGGTCTGCTGCCACTCTGGCAAGCGACCAAGCCAAGATCGGCACATCCGCCCCCTCTGCCCCCCCGGTTGCGGAGCCCCTGACAAAAAAGACTAATACCAAGAGTGCACAGGGCGGAGCCTCGATGACATCGGGGCCCCTCATTCAGAGGTTACCTGGCGTTTTCGAGCCCGCTGGCTTCAAACGCTTCCTCGTTATTCGCTCCACTGATGGCACCATGTTGTCTAAGGGCAACATGATCCATCAGAGGAGAGGATTAGCTAGTGCAATTGGTAGAGAGCCGAAGGTAACCCGTTTCTCGGACGGGAGCCTTCTGGCGAATGCGGCGAATCCCGCCGAGGCGGCCAAGATTAGTGCTCTTCGGACACTTCATGGCACCCCGGTGAGTGTGACGCCGCACTCTACCATGAACTTTGTGAAAGGAGTAGTTTATGCGAGGGAACTCGTTGACTACTCCATTGAGGACATCACCTTAGAGCTGGCCGACCATGGGGCGGTCAGGGTCGAACGTGTGATGAGAAAACAGGGAGGGGCCTCGAGACCCACCCCTACACTCTTCGTCACGTTCGACTGTGACAAGCTTCCTGAGTCGGTGCGTGCCGGTTGGTACCGCTACCGCGTGAAGGCATTCGTGCCACTGCCGCGGCGGTGCTATTACTGTCACCGCTTCGGCCATACGAATCGCTCATGTAGACGTGCAAAGTCGGGGTCACCCGAAGTCTGTGTAAATTGCTCCAAGGTCGCACACGATAAGTCCAAATCGTGTCTGGCCAAGTGTGTCAATTGCGGAGAGCCGCACCCTGCTTCTTCGAAGCAATGTGGTGCATATCTCCTTGAGAAAGAAATCCTGGCCGTTCAGGCCCAGGATCGACTCTCATTCCGCGAGGCAAAGGACTTGGTCCTGGCGCGCCCGGCTCTTCCTGGGACGTCATATGCCTCAATAGTTAGGAAGGCACCCTCTGCTCCTGGCCCATCCAGGCCAACGAGCACGGTTGTTTCCGCGCCCATTCGGAGCCCTTCTGCGGGTTCTACCCAACCCGGGCGCTCCCCTGGTAAAGCTGGCGGCAAAAAGGGTTCATACCCTGCCCCGGCTAAAACCAGGGCTCCCCCCTCCTCCCCCAGCGTGACCGTTTCCCGTAAGGCGAAACGGCAACGCGCCTCCACCGAGTCGTTAGACTCACAGGAGGCAACACCCCTGAAGATGGTCGCTAGGCCATCTTCCGGGGTTCCTAAAGCTGTCCCCCGAAAGGAGGACAGCAACAAAGGAGCTTCGGCTCCTTCGCCCACGCCCCGAGGTGGAGCGAGTTGCTCGGAGACGGTGGTTCCTCGAAAAGAGGGCCCCCCGCCTCCGAAGCCGCAACGCCCGCCTAAGGTTTCGAGGCGGAGGGAGGAAAAGACTCGCATGGCGAGCCCAACCTCCCCCAATAAGTCCTCGAAGGTGACAGCGCCTTCAGCGCTTTGTCCGGCCAACAGCGCCCGGGGTTCTGCCCCCGGGAAGCGTACGGCCATTCCCGTGAGGGTCTTCAATTCGAGGAGGGCCCCCGCGTCTCCTCCGAGCTAGGCCTGGAGGGCATATTCCTTCAATGGAATTGCCGTGGACTCCGGGCCAACTGGGAGGAGCTGCGGAGGCTCGTCTCGTCCCGTTCCCCGTTAGCTATTTTTTTGCAGGAGACCATGCTAGGTGCGTGCCCCCTCCCTGCCCTCCCGGGGTATAAGGGTCTTGCGACCCCACCACCGCGGGATGGCCGGGCTGGGGGATGCGCAGTTTACACCCGGCATGATGTCTCCGTTCTTCCTTTCTCTTTAGATACCTCCCTTCAGGCAGTGGCTGTGCAGCTGCACCTGGATAGGAGGTATACTATCATTTCTGCGTACATTCCACCGTCAGCTGACTTCGACGCGGGGGACTTCCGCCGCGTCGTGGCACGGTTGCCGAGGCCCTATCTCTTGCTTGGAGATCTGAACGGCAGGCATCCTCTCTGGGGAGATTACTCCATAAATCCCAGGGGACAAGTCCTTGCCGATCTGATCGAAGAGCTTGAGATGGGTGTCCTAAACGTGGATGAGTTTACGCATCACTGTCCGAGAACCGCTTCATTTTCTTGCCTTGACCTATCTTTGTGCTCTTCGGATGCACAGCCTGATTTTGATTGGGGGGTGGTCGATGACCTCCATGGTAGTGATCACTTTCCCATTCAAATATCATTTTCAGGGCAACTGCCGCCTGAGAGACCACCTCGGTGGTGCTTGGCGCGGGCGCGGTGGCCTGCATTTCAGGAAATGACTGAATTCTCTATCTCAGTCGAGGAGTTTAGGTCGGTAGATGAGGCCGTTGAGTTCTTCTCCGGCAACCTCATCGCCGTGGGCCTGACTACTATTCCTAGGACGTCTGGCCGTTTTGCACGCAGACCACTCCCATGGTGGTCGGCCGAGTGTGAGACGGCCCTCAAACAGAAGTGTTATGCCTACATGCGCTATAAGCGCCGCCCGAACGATTTCACTGTCGCTGAATTTCGTCGGGCTAGGGCTAGGTTCCGGTATATTTCGAAGCACGCCCGCCGCTTTTCTTGGCGGGCATACGTGTCTTCACTTAACGGGAAGACCCCTTTAGCTGAGGTGTGGAAGCGAGTCAAAAGGATTCGGGGCAAGTTCTCGCAGGACCCCCCTCCCGTTCTCCAGGAGAATGGGACCGCAATCTCAGACCCCGCGTCCGTGGCGGAATCCTTAGCGACCGCTTTTTCCGCATTCTCTAGCCGTGATGCTGCTCCGCCAGCATTCAATGCACGTCGTGATGTCGCGGAAGGCCGCCGGCTGGACTTTACCTCCAGAGGCGGAGAACCCTTCAACGACAAGTTTACTGTGAGTGAGTTGCGTTCCGCTCTCGCTTCGTGCGCGGACACCGCCCATGGTCCGGACGATGTCCCGTACGCCATGCTTCGACACCTGGGTGAGCGAGGCATGGCCTTTCTGTTAGATCTGTTCAACAGGATCTGGGTGGAAGGTCTTCTCCCAGACTCCTGGCGAATCGCTACTGTGCTCGCCTTTCGCAAACCGGGGAGAGATCACTCTACTCCGACCGGTTTCCGCCCAATCTCTCTAACCTCTTGCGTGTGCAAGTTGATGGAGAAATTGGTAAACGTTAGATTAGCTTTTTTCCTGGACAGCGGAGGCCATCTGTCTTCCGCACAGTGCGGCTTCCGCAAGTTCCACTCCACGTCGGATGCTCTGCTCCGACTGGAAAATGCCGTCTGCGAGGCTTTCCTTCGTAGACAGCACTACGCCACGGTGTTTTTCGATCTGGAGAAGGCCTATGATACCGCATGGCGATACGGTATCATGGAGACTCTCTACACGATGGGGGCGAGGGTACGCCTCCCAATGTTTATATCTGAATTTTTGCGAGATCGTCGATTCCGCGTACGGGTGGGGGGAGCTCTCTCCGGCCCAAAGGAGCAGGAAGAGGGTGTCCCGCAGGGAAGTGTCCTCAGTGTCACACTCTTTGCCCTGAGCATCAACGGCATCACCTCGGTGCTGCCGGAAGATGTTCTCGCTACGCTCTACGTGGACGACCTTTCGATCTCTTTTGGCGCGGCCCAGATGCCAACTCTGGAGCGTCGACTCCAACAGGCATTGAACCGCGTCTCTCGCTATGCCGAAGCGCACAGGTTTCGGTTTTCTTTGGCCAAGACTAAGGTGGTGCACTTCTGCCGCCATCCACGGCTTCACCCCGACCCAGATTTGTTTCTTAATGGGGTGCGCCTGGATGTGGTTGAGTCGCACCGTTTCCTTGGTCTTGTATTCGACCGACGCCTCACCTGGGAGGCTCATATTCGCAGCCTTAGGGTCTCTTGTACCCGCGCCATGGACATTCTCCGTTCCGTGACGTTCAGCGCTTGGGGCGCTGATAGGGCTACCGCCTTACTTTTTTATCGATCCTTTGTTCGCTCGAAGCTCGACTACGGATGCGAGTTTTATGCATCCGCAGCCGAGCGTTTATTGCGGAAGGTGGATTCGATCCACCACACCGGCCTTCGCCTTGCGACCGGTGCCTTCCGCACTTCCCCCATTGAGAGCCTGTTGGTCGATGCTGGGGAGATGCCACTCGCTCTGCGCCGCGTGCAGTGCATCACTCGCCTGTACGCGCGAGCCCGGCGCCTCCCTCAGTCGCCAACAGCTCTCACTGCATCCGCAGCTGATCTAGATGGTGCCTATGCCGCCGAGAGACGCCAGTCATACCCTAAGCCCTTTGGGTTTAGGGCCAGGAAACTCCTTCGAGAGGTAGATATAGCTCTCGGGCCGGTGGCGCCCCTGGTTCTGCCCAGGACGCCACCCTGGAGGGTACCACATTTGGCTATTTGTCGCCACGCCTCTGCTCCCAAAGCTTGTACTGCGCCGGGAGTATTGCGTTCGACCTTTTTGGAGCACACATCGTGTCACGCTGGAACCGTGCCAGTGTATACGGATGGCTCCAAGTCCCAAGAGGGGGTCGGCTTCCACGCCGTATCCCCTCTGTTTGAAGTCAGCGGGGCTCTACCAGGCGCTGCGTCTGTCTTCACGGCCGAGCTGGTGGCAATACACCACTCGGTACGGGAGATTACGCGACGTGCCCGGTTCGGAGACCGGATTGTGATCTATAGCGACTCACAAAGCGCCCTGAGTGCTCTCGGGGCATTGGAATCTCCGCATCCCCTGGTTTGCGATATCCGTGACGCCACGGTTTTGGCGAGCCGGGCAGATGTCGAGATTATCTTCTGCTGGGTTCCTGGACATGTGGGAATTGCGGGGCATTGGAATCTCCGCATCCTCTGGTTCGTGATATCCGTGACGCCACGGTTTTGGCGAGCCGGGCAGATGTCGAGATTATCTTCTGCTGGTTCCTGGACATGTAGGAATTGCGGGGAATTAGCGCGCCAAAGAGTCCGCGAGATCTCTGCGACCGGACCAGCGTTTCGCTCTTCCTCACACCGACTACATGGCAGGAATACGGGCAGCTCTTCGGACTGCTTGGCAAAGAAGATGGGAGACGGTCGAAGGGAACTTAAAGTTGCGTGCCATTGCGCCGCTACTGTTCCCATGGACCTATCCCTATGCCGCGACGGCTTCAGGTCGCTTTCTGTCGTCTCCGAATCGGACATACTCGTGTGACGCATCGCTATCTGATGGAGCGCTCCCCCGCGCCCTATTGCGAGGACTGCATCGTTCCCCAGACTGTTCGCCACATTCTTGTCTAATGTTCCAGTCTGGGTGATCTTCGCGCACGATACCTGTGCTAGTACCGGGATGGGCGGGGTCGCTACCGCCTGTCCCTTGTGCTCGGGACGAGTTCGTGCACATTGACTTGTGGACTTGTTGACTTTTGGGGGGAGGCCAGGCTTCTTCCCTTTATTTAAGGTTCTTTTTGTTTTTTGTTTGTTGTTTTTGTTTTGTAGGTTGCACTCTCCTGCACCGGGGTGAGTGGGACCTCCCCCCGCTGCCGGAGATTGCTTCCTGGTTGTTAAGTTTTTCCAATTTTTTTCATTGTTGTTTTCATATTTTTATATTAAAGTAGCTTAGTTCTAGGCTGTCGTGTTTTTCGGCGACTTATGCCGAAGTGCGCAGTTGGCAGATGGGCTCTTTTTAAAAAAAAAAAAATCTATTTCAACCGGGCCTTTACATGTCTAGTGGTCAACAAAGACCACTTCCTTGGCGATCTTAAATGCAGGCAGATGCGACTGATGGCTCTACTAATTGTGTCCTTGTTCACTTTCTTTCCAGCTACCTTAAGATCGTCTTGAATTTCCATGTGAGTTGTAAATGGATCGTTCTGCACTTTCCGAGCAATTTACCGTTTGCAGTTGCATTGTTTATTTTCCGCAGCCGCCGAATCCTTTCAATGTTAGCAGTCGTATTAAATTTCTTCCACTTTCTAATAATGTTTTTCATATTGTACTTAAAGGAATCTTTAGATCTTGGGATATTTTACGATAGCCATCTCCTCTTCTGTTTACATTCAATGATCATTTTGCGCACGTCCTCTGACAATTCATTAACTTTGCCGCCCATCACGTTCATAGATTACAACTAGTGGAAGGAGAATGGTGACTGAAGGAGATAACAGATGACGTCATTGATAAACAAAGTATCATGGACCTTTCTGATTGGCCAAGAACAACAGTGCTTTCATTGAAACACATTTGTCAATTTTCAACCCCAAATCGAAAATATTATGCATGAAATAGTAAAAAGTTAATATGTATCCAATATTTTTGTAAATAAGATTTTTGCCATTATGATTTTTTCATATGCACAGGTGAATGAAAGTATTGTTGGAAGATATTTGTAAATTATCAACCCCCAAAAAGAAATATGCAAGAATGGGTAACAAATGTTATGTATCCAATAATTTTGCGTGCCACTGTATATATATATATATATATATATATATATATATATATATATATATATATATATATATATATATATATATATATTTTAAAGACCAGGTTATATTTCGAATTTAACAATTTTTATTTTAGCACGTTCTGACTGTCAGATGCAGTTTTTTTTTATATGAGGCTGAAAATTAAAAATAGTGAGGAAGCTCTATTTTATTTGGTCTTATTTAAAATATTTAGATTTTAAAAAAATTTTGGCCATGAGCTTCAGGCTAGTGGCCAATTTCCCATTCAACTATCATTTTATATGCCACTGCCGCCCCAAAACTGCTTAAGTGGTGCTTGTAGCATCGCAGTGGTCCGCATTTCAGGAAATGAGTGATTTCTCTCCGTCGAGGAATGAGGCTGTTGAGTTCTGCGGCAACCTCATCGCCGTGCTTAACTACTATTCTTAGAACACTGGGCAGTTTTGTTCGCCGTCCGCTTCCTTGGTGGTCGGCCGAGTGTGAGACCGCCCTGAGACAGAAGCTATATGCTAACACGCGCTATAAGCGTCGCCTGAACGATTTCACCGTCGGTGATTTTCGTCGAGGTAGAGCTAAGTTCCAGTATCTTTCTATGCATGCCAGCGGCTCTTACTGGCAGTATACACGTCTTCATTTATTGGTAAGACCCTTCTTGCAGAGTTGTGGGAGCAAGTTAAAAGGATTCAGGGCTAGTTCTCCCAGGACCCCTTCCTGTTCTCCAAGGCAACGACCGCAATCTCGGAAACCGCGTTCGTGGCTGAGTCTTTTGCGACTACTTTCTCCACATTCTTTAGCCGAGATGCTGCTCCGCCAGCCTTCAATGCAGGTCGTTATGTCGCTGAAGCTCACTGACGACTTTACTTCCAGAGGCGAGAACCCTTTGACAGCAGGTTGACCTCGAGTTGCGTTCAGCTCTCGTTTCATGCGCGGACACCGCCCCTGGTCGGTACGCCATGCATCGATACCTAGTTGAGAGAGGCATTGTATTTTTGCTTGATTTCTTCAACATGATCTGGCTAGAGGGTATTCTCCTAGACTCCTGGTCACATAACTCTCATTAGTAGTCAAGGCCCGAACGAACAAAGGATCGGTAGAAAAGTAAGGCAGTAACCTTATGAGAACCCCTAGTGCTAAACGTAGCCAACGCATAATGTCCAGTGGTGCGGGTACAAGAGACACTAAAGCTACGAATATGGTCCTCCCATGTGAGGCGTCTGTCAAAAACATCGAACACATACCAATTTCTCCATCTACTTACACACGCCGGAGGTTTGACAAATTGTGTTCGCTTTTCGTAAACCGGAGAGAGATCACTCTACCCCGGTCAGTTTCCTCGCAATTTGTCAAACCTCCGGCGTGTGTAAGTATATGGAGAAATTGGTATGTGTTCGATGTTTTTGACAGATGCCTCACATGGGAGGACCATATTCGTAGCTTTAGTGTCTCTTGTACCCGCACCACTGGACATTATGCGTTGGCTACGTTTAGCACTAGTGGTTCTCATAAGGTTACTGCCTTACTTTTCTCACGATCCTTTGTTCGTTCGAACCTTGACTACTTATGAGAGTTGTGTGACTGGTACACATCCGCAGGCGAGCGTGTATTGTGGAAAGTGGAGTCGATCCTCCATTTCCGCACTTCCCAACTTCAATTCATCCGATGTTTAGCTCATCACCAATCCTTGGTAAGCAGAGGACTCATACAACCTCTGCTTAAAAATGTCTTCCTGCACCCAACTTCTTGATTAAATTTTGACTTGTAAATTTGTGTCCTTACGTGAAGTATCTTTCTGTAATCATTAGTTTGCCAGCGACTGAACATAAACAGATGTCTCATTCGAAACCTGGTTTCACAATAAATTGGCCAAAAATAATTTGTTTTCGTTCATGCATTTACATGTACGTTACTGTACTTCTTTATTTATATATATATATATATATATATATATATATATATATATATATATATATATATATATATATATATATATATATATATATATAATTTAACTCAATAGTGAGTTAATTAAACCACTTTATAGGAACATAATATTTGCTTGCGATACTAGTTTCTGTATGAAGTTTGCCATACCATCTTCGGTCGTATACTAAGGGAGTGCATGCGCAATATATAACCTTAAGTACTAGCCTTAAGTTTTAATCTGAAAATGACTGCATGCTCCCGGACCGCTTGTACTGACTCGAAAGATTTAGCCTACGCTACTTTCGCACTTTTCATCGCTGGAATCTGAGAGAAGAGAAGAATTCAAAGATTAGTGAATATAAGGGCATTTTTAACTAATCGAGCCGCTTCGAAGAACTCACCCTCTCTCAACCACCCTTATTTCCTCTATGGGGGACTTAAAAAGATTTTTTTTTTCCTTGACAGTCATAAACATATTTATGGCTGACTAAACTCATCACTCCCCTTCCTCTTCCCCGCCATCTGAGGCGTAGCCGTGTATACTGTCAATCATAACCTAGTTCGAACTATGCCTATCATTTGACAAGGCATAATTCGAGGCGATTGAGAAAGCAGGTTTGTGGATTAGCCCACTGTGGAACCTTCCGTCATAGGCATCCAAGACAAGAAGCGATGCTGCTACCGTTGAGGAGCAGCCACGGCCATAGAGGGACACACAACCCTCTCTATGTATGCCGGACGCAGCATCGATAACTAAACCCCAGGAGGGGCGGCACCCCGGGTGGTGGTTGTTGATTCTATCATCACCCATCATCAAGTCCGCCATGAGTCATCCTCCTGGAGGGCCTCTCCGGGTCCATTACCCCATCCATTCATCATTTCACCCAGGCAGTTACACCGGCCACGACAAAGATTGTGGGAGCTTAGGGATCATTCTCATTTTCTCATTCATACAACAATAATTAAAACATTTTTTTTACCCAGGGAAGCACAGGTAAGAAGAAAAATAACAGACCGCCAGTAAGAAGGCTCCCCACGAGCCACAATGGAAGACCACGAGGGTGCGAAGAGGGTAGGAAAACCCACGCGTGAAACAACCCTGCAACGATCTACGCTGAAATAGGAGTAATTTTACTCAGGCTGAAAGATCAATACAACGGGTATGTGGCACTTTGTGACACAGAAAAAGACCTGGACCTCCTAAGTGAAGACGCAGCGAAGAAATTAGCAAAAATCGGTCTCAACCCCCGTACAACCTCAAACGTAACAACGAAAAGAGCCTTCATATGCCGAAGGCTCGTTCCGTTGGTCAGCGCCCACTTAGCTACGAAAATAAAAGAGGAATTAAAAAAAGAACAAAGTTGGGCCAGAATTGAAGACATTGTAAAATTTAAAAACCAGAACGGCGAAGAACATCAACGCGTCTTCAAAATCATCTTTCGAACCACGGAAATGGCAAAGAAAGCTGCAGAACACGGCCTGCTTGCCTTTTACACAAAGATCTCCCCACATCAGATCGGAAGATAGACGTTTGTTTCGATTTAGGTTTGCTTCAAATGCTACGCCTTGGACCAGCATGCAACCAAAGATTGCCAATTCAACGGGAAAACTTGCTCGAAATGGTCAAGCAAAGACCACCGGTGGGACGAATGCAGAGCAGTGGAGAAAAAAAAGTGCCTGAACTGTAAAAACGGCCACAGAACACTTGCAATGTCTTGCCCAATAAAAAAAACAATTAATAAAGAAAAATAAAACAATTTTCAGAAGAAAACAAAGTAAAAAGAATACAACATACGCCACCGCAACGGCAGGAGGACCAACGAGAGTACTTACTTCGCAAACCACTACCGTGAACATTCAGGGAAACATGCAGCCCGACCTCATCCTTTGCATTGTGCACGCTCACTTCGTGAATATTGCAAAACCTGGATCATTTGCTACCGAACTAAAAGAACGGCTTAGAGAAAATGTGATTCCCCAAGAACCCACCCGCAAGCGAAATTTACGCAATAAACATGAAACCAAACGAACAAGAAGAAAACACGGAGAACCAAGAAGAAAACCAAATGGAAACCGATGAAAAAACATCTGACAAAGAGATTGCAAAAGCAACCAAAGTGATTGCACAAAAACTGGAGAAAGAGAAACAAAAACAAAACACAAACATCAACTAAATACCCAGGAACTCAATATTAAAATATACGGCACCCATGCGAACCCCCTACCCAAAACCTCCAAACAAAAAGAAATGGTATAAGGATTGGTTAAAGGAAGATATAAATGGGACTACGAAGCAGATGCGGACGATACAGAAGTCCACAGTGCCCTAAAGCAGGTAATGATCTTAATTGTCCTTGGATCATTCTATAATATCTCCAGCGACCAATTTAAGAAAAAAAAACCCCGATCTGGCCGCACCCGTTCCCCAGCAAGAACCAAGAAAATTAAAGCAGGTAAAAAGAGCAGCGCAAACGCAAACTACAAATATTTACGCTAAACGTGAACGGCTGGATGACAAAGAGAATTATTTACTCAAATATAATTAGACAAGAAGACCCAGATATAGTCATATTAACCGTACATGGTATCAACACCGAAGTCGAAACAATAAAAATACCAAATTATAGGATCATATCTGCCAACCATACCCAAACCAGATTTGACGGTATATCGATAGGGTTAAAACGGGGGATTCACTACACCGAAATAAAGGATCTAGAGGAATCCTACCTGGTGATAAAAATTAAAATTGCTTTAGGCGATCTGGTAGTAGTCGGAGCTTATCAACCCCCATGACGTTCGTATTTACCCATTCCCAACTTTATTAAACTCTTTCGCCGAACAAGCTCCACAATTCTGACAGGAGATCTCAACGCCAGATACAGAGCAGCAGGTTACACAACCCTATAACTACTGGTGCAAAGAGATATAGTCCGAAGAAAAGGACCAGACTTCCTATCGTTCCTAACCAACAGATCCTCCACTACCTCAGATATAGTTCTCACCAACCAAAGTTTTAACCGCAATTACCATACCGTGCCCGGGCCCGTAACCCCATCCGACCACCTTAGTATGGTCACAACTATATCCACCTCACCCATCCAAATTAAGATACCACAAAGGAAATCACTCAGCAGAACAGACTGGGCCAAATATGAAGACTACTTAAGCACCATAGGTACCAGAACCCTTAACAACCAAGAAACAAACATAATTGAGGCCGAAATACAGAAGGTAAGTGAAAAAATAATAGAAGCAAATGCAATATATTCACCTTTAATAGAATGCAGAACCCTTCCTGCACCGAGATGGGACGATGAAATTAAAGGGAAAATAGAAGAACTTAAAACATTGACAAAAGAAATAACGGATCTGGGTAATACGATGAAAAAATATAACAGGCTAAAAACCATCAGAAGACAATTGGGGATAATTGTAAAAGAAAAAGCAATTCAAGTTGAATAATATAATCAGAAAAATGGACATCGAAAGGGATCCCCCCAAATTTTGGACCCACTTTCGAAGACTGCGAGGAACCCAACCAAAAGAAATAATAAAGATCAAAGTGCAAGAAAGGGAACTGCAGCAAGACGCAGAGCTTCAAAATCACTTCAAAAGGCACTGGGAACAAATTTTCTCGATTTCTCCAGAAGAGAACCTCGACTTCGATAGAGACTACGAAGAGGAAATAGCTCGAACAATTGAGAACCAACAAGACAACATCAAGTCATACGCACAGATTGACGAGGGAAGACTCATCCACTCGGAAGAGGGAATGCCGTTCACAATGGAAGAATACTTGACAGCAGTCAAGTCGTTTAAACAAAGGGCTCCAGGATTAAGTGGCATAACGAAGGCGCACCTGGGTAATGCACCAAACAACGTGCACGAAGGAATCTTAAGGATTTTCAATGCCTGTCTGAATTCTGGATACTACCCCTAGGCCTTCAAGACGGCAAAGATAATCTTCCTGCTGAAACCGGGTAAACCAAAACACCAAATCGAAAGCTACCGCCCAATCTCACTACTCGAGTTTCTCGGTAAACTCCTCGAAAAGCTCCCAACGAAAGATAAAAAAAAAACACATTGAAACAAATAACCTATATAACCGCAACAGTACGGGTTCAGGAGCAAGAGAGGGAAAAAATGCCATCGAAACAGCGCGGGGCAACAGAGTGGACGTCGTACTCCGCGACGTTGCCAAAGCTTTCGATAAGGTATGGATCCCCAATTTACAAGCAAAAATCAGCGCCCTCAACATGGAGACCAACTTAACCAAAATGTTATGCCACTAAACAAAATAGTCGTACCAAACAATGAAAGCCGTCAGCTAAAATACAGGATGAGATTTTACGGAAGCAAGAAGAATTCAACGTTGAATGTGAATCCAATTTATAAATAACACAAAGTGACCTACCGAACAAAAACCACCGATATTGACAAACAACGAAGAATTTCACACTAAAGAGAATACGAACAGAAAAGAGTAATGAGAAGTTCAAAGAAGGAAATATAAAGAGTATATAAATATAGGACTACAAAACTACTGAAAAGTGAAAAAAAAGCAAAAAAATAAATATAATTAAAAAAATAAAGAGCTCATAAGAGCAATTGATAACAAAGGCTTGAATGCTTAAATTACAAACCTTATATCTAAAAAAAGTAATAAAATAAAATACAATGCAAAACGAAAGCGTTTGCCCGGCAACCTGGCAAAATTCACTATATCATTATCACGTTCCCCAAATCATCGCCATATATCACCCAACACTCATAACCATCTCATAAACACACACACACACACACACACACCGCACACAATATCTCTACATTTCTATCTCTCTCCTACACCTTCGCCTCTTATATGATCCCGATCCCCAGTCGTAATCTAAGTCAGAAGGTAAGGTTACTTAGCCTCTGCCTCTCAACTGCTGGCGTACTACCTGTTCGTGGTCCCCCTGCCTTTAACTGAAGGTACGTCCAACGACCGAGTGCCGGGCGATATAACCCGGCCAACCCCACTGCCTTGTGGGAACCCTTGGGAGGGCCAAGGCTTCAGGAGTAAACCTGGAGATCAAATCTGCACGGTGCTCGTGCATTAGGCGATAGTCCAAGGAGGGACCTTTTTTTTTCGGCAGAGCATTGCAACTTAAACCTACTCCAGTCATCCCGCATCATTTCCTTGCCACTGGACCCAGCACGGTGACGTGAAGATGGTGGACTGAAGAATGCACACCTACTTTCTACTTTAAACATCATCGTGTAAGTTATCACTCCATACATTGACCATTCAATCACACATTCTTGCAATACCCTATCCACAATGCTGCCATAGCCCGCCGTGCAAGACGACACCAACAAATACAAGGACCCCATATCTGCGATGTCTGTGGAAGAGGCTGTGCCAAATTTCGTGGACTCCGCAGCCATCAACGCTCTCGCCAAAGACGATAATCATCAACCAAACATCATCAAAATCAGCCATGTATGCAGTGACGGCTTCATCAGCACGATGGACAACATTAAGCAGTAAGCTAAGCACTAAGGGACGACAGACATCCACACATAGATGGATATTTCAAACACGCCAGACAAATCTTCTTTTGATACCTGAATATTGTTAATTCATTTTAAGTGAGAGAATTGAATGACGAAATGTGGAAGAGGAATTCCAATTCCTCTCCCCATACACTACTTTTGGTTTAAAATATAAACCAACCCCCCAACCTTTTTCTTACGCTTTCCCGTCAGTCTTCCTTTAACAGCTGGTTGTACAAGGTTAGTGTTTTCTCGAAGTGAATCTCTTGTTTTCTCAAATTTATATAGCTTAATTTTACTAATTAAATTCTCCATCATTACAAACAACTCAATAACCTGTAAGTTCTGCATTGCTTCCCATATCAACGGTCTGAATATTCCATAACATCCATAATTTGAATGTTTAAATTTTAACTTAAAATATTCCGGAGTAAGAATCCAATGGCAAAGAGAATGACAGTATTCATTATCTTTATTTTCTGTACAAGGTTAGTGTTTTCTCGAAGTGAATCTCTTGTTTTCTCAAATTTATATAGCTTAATTTTACTAATTAAATTCTCCATCATTACAAACAACTCAATAACCTGTAAGTTCTGCATTGCTTCCCATATCAACGGTCTGAATATTCCATAACATCCATAATTTGAATGTTTAAATTTTAACTTAAAATATTCCGGAGTAAGAATCCAATGGCAAAGAGAATGACAGTATTCATTATCTTTATTTTCTCTGGCTACGTCGCGCAAAAGACATTAAGATTAATTAAAACTGGTAGGTACAATTATATACGTGTATATAATTTAATTAAATTTCCCCCTCTGATAAAATCTTTTACACCTTTTACTTCTGTCTTTTTTTATTATACGCTCCACTCTCCGCCCCATTTTCATTTCATCTTCTACTATTTTAATCATAGAATTCTGACGCTTGAAATTTGAGCTCGCCGCTAATTGATAATTACACATTATCGTGTTTAGAGGCGCACGATACAGCCCATATCCGCCTTTCACATCGTTCTGATCCAGGCACTGCCGTTACTCGAGTATTATTTTACGCCATGAATTCAAACCAGGTTATTCTATTTTTCAGATGTATTTATAAAGTGGAACATGAATGAAGATTAATGTTAAAATATCTTGTACGCTTTTAGTTCTGACTTAATCAAGTTTGATAGGTTTAATCATTTGATTAAGAGTTCTTCAGTTATGGCGGATGCCAGGATAGCGGTAGCTACTCCGTTTGTTAAAAAAGAAGATGATGGGACAGCTTCTTCGTGGAAGGATATTTACAGATCTTATCGAATTATTCTCCTAAGAAATTACTTTCGACTCAGGTAAGTAGAGCTTTTTGCATCCATTACTTGTATAACAATTACGCCTCACCCACAAAGTGAATAACAATCAAGCCTAGCAACACTATGAATATATTTTGAATATAAATTGCAGTGTTAACGATTATATCCAGTATTTTTGCCCTCTGGTTAAAGGATACGACGATCATTAGGCTTATTGTTATCTCGAATCGCGCCACGATTAGTCATTTTGAATTTTAGGAGATTGTTACCAACTCTATAATAGGCCTAATTATATTTATCCGTATATATATTTAATTATTTTATTCGTTTACCCATGCGAAATATATATCTGCTTGCCCCATTTGAATTTTACAAGTTTTTTTTACAAAGGGTTCGTACTTCCCTCTACCTTCACTTTCTTTACAGATCTTCCCTTACAAACTTTCTCCGCGAGATCTCGCTTTAAAATGGGAGGGAAAAACTCCCAGATTATACTAGTCTGGAGGAGCGTTGTGGTCATTTTGGTCCTTTAAAAGTCTTCTTCCTTCGCCCATTCATAGCCCACCGCGATCGGCTTTATAGCATCCTCAAGCGAAGTTCTTGGTGTCATTGATTGTTAGCCCTGTAGCCCTGGTAGCATAATTTCTATTTCGTTTCCCTTTTGTTGACTTCCCCCCTTCCCCTTATTCGGACGTGCCGAAATAAACGACTAAGCCTGGATAGAATCGCTGGTTTGGGAAGCCGCCTCCCCGAAACTTTTCCCACGAGCGTTAATGCGCACCTACCTCTTTATTTTATAAAGATATTGATGATAATTTTAAAGTGCAGGGGGATTTAAATAAATTGTTATTCTGGGCACATAAGTGGCAAATGACTTTCAACCTTGATAAGTGCAAAGTTATTAACATGGGAAAAGATAATAGAGAATTTAACTATGAAATGGATGGGCATTGGCTGAGCTCAGTAGAGGATGAGAAAGATCTAGGAGTAGTAATAGATAAGCCATTAAGGTTTTCTAAGCAGTGTATTGAAGCAAGAAATAGGGCAAATAGAGTGCTGGGTTTCATTAAGAGAAATGTCAGTTACAAAAGTAAGGAGGTTATTCTTAAACTCTATAACTCTTATGTTAGGCCACATCTAAAGTACTGTATACAGGCATGGTCCCCACATTTTAGACACGATATTAACCTTCTCGAGTCAGTGCAACGGAGGGCAACAAAGATTATTCCTTCCCTGGGGCACTTTGAATATATAGATAGACTGAGGGTATTAAATATGTTCTCGTTCGAAAGGAGGTGTGTGACAGGGGATATGATTGAGCTCTTTAAAATTTTTGGGGGGATAGATAAATTGGATGTTAGCAAGGTTTTTGAGTTAGATGATGGAAATCGGACTAGAGGTCACCACTTGAAAATTAAAAAGCAAGGGTGTAGGTTGGATTTAAGAAAATATTTGTTCACCAATAGAGTGGTGAACTTCTGGAACAAATTGCCGCGGAGGGTAAGAGGTAGTCCAAATTTAACTCTATTTAAGAGTAGGTTGGATGAGTTTATGGGGAGGGAAGGTTGTGATGGTTCCTAAGTGTTGTATATATTAATATTGTTTCTATATATCTATAACTGCATGATTTAGTTCTTGACAAGCCTTGATTAGTGATACCCTTGTTTGTGGACGCAATCCTCTGGATGTAGTCTTCTTGGGAGTTTGGGTGCCTTAAAAAACAGGCCGTTTGACTCGGATGTCCTATGATGGGCCCTTGTGGCTTTTGTCATCTGTTATATTATATTGTGGGGGACTTTGATTTTGTTTTTCCCTGGCGATGGTGCTTTTTGTGGGTGGGTTTTGACGGATGCGGATGACCTTTGATAGGCCCTTGTGGCTTTTGTCATCCGTGAAATTATGTTATGTTTTGTTATGTTAAGCAAGTCACTATTAACGTTTGCTTCCGTTTCTGCCCAGGAATTCGATTCAGAATGGAATGTGGCCAACGTCCTCCAATTACCTGATCATCGCATGTGGCTTCTCTATTTACCTCCTCGAGTTTCGACCTCCACAGCTGGAGGCGTTGTCCACCGTCCTCTGCAGAGCCTCTGAAATGATACCTCTGCCCGAAGGTCGGTGCTTCGTTTGTTGGCATCTCGATGTGGTGGAAGACATCGTTTTCGAAACTTCCCCTAAACCCCCGAATTAATTATCATATGTCTGATCAGGGGGAATGGCCTAAATATCTGGGGCATTTACAACCTTTGAAAAGGATGATAAGGGAGAAAGGATGATAATCAGAAAGAATACGAATATTGGAGAAGGTTAACGATGGCAAAGCGTGTAGCGAGCAAAACTGAGTCAGTCTTAAATAATATTCGGACGGGGGAGGGGGGATCGTGCTAACTATAAGCCCCATTGAGGTTGCTCCGAGTTGGGATGACTGTTTCAAGAATGAGAAGATATAAGCCTGAAAAGGTGTGTAATTCATTTAGTACATCACTCGGAAACGGATGAAGAGAAAGGATAGAAAAGAACTGGAGGGTTGAAATTGGCAGTAACTATCGGAATAAGCCCTCGTCGAGTCCGAAAAGGGAAAAAAGGACGAATAAATAAGAATATAAAAAAGAGAAAATAGAAAGGAACGGATAAAAAATATTAATAAAAATGGAGGATGAATAAGACTGCTATTTTAGGGAATCAAGTTCATTAAAGAGCGTGAAGATCCTCAAAGCCATCTGGCAAACTCACCCCCTCACCAAACCACAGCATAAGCCTCTCCTTGGTTAGCGGACCTCATCCTTCCAGCGCTCCGGCCATAAAGAGGTGGTGCTGGTCCGCCTCCGCCAGGGTCACACCAGGCTAACTCACAGGTACCTTATCTCCCGCGATCTTTTCCCCTCCCTTGCCCTTTTGCCCCACCACACTCACAATGCAACATGTGCTTGTTGAGTGCCTCCTGTAACTGCCCCCCTTCCTTCTCCCTTCTGCTTCAGAGAACTTCCGCTTAATCTTGGCCGAGGGTCAAATAATCCTTTCTCCGCCATTCGTTCCCTTTAGAAGTAATTGTCCCTGTGTTCGCCTCCCAACCCCATTTGCCTCTATGATAATCGGCTTCACTGACGGAGCAGATGCGTCAATCGACAACAATCTCCTTTTCCATTAAAAGAAGAATAGAACATAATAATTAATTTAAGAACATTAACCAACCATGGGGCTACCTTGTGTAGCCTGTTACAAATGCTACCTGGAGGAGCTGCATATCTTCCCAACCTGAGTGCAAATTAGGAAAGCCCCTTTACTGGTTTTGCATGAAGTTTGATGCGTCCTGGGAAAGTTTTTAGTGCTCTTTCCCCTCAGCACTACTTTACTTTTTATTATTATTAATTATTATTGTTATATTTCTTATTATTTATTAATATTTAGTTCTATTATTATCTAGTAATTTTATATTACTGATTATTTAACATCATATTTATTATGATTATATTATTATTATGTATTTATCATTATTTAATATTATTATGCGTCATTATTATTAGTATGTTATTATTATAATATTTATTATTATCATTACAGCTACCCCTTCAGCCTTGTCTATGAGAATGTTGTAGTAGGAGGACTGTTCCCACTTGGACAGAGTTCGGTCCGGTAGCCAAGGTGCCTAGGATCACCTAGTACCAGGGTATGATAATAATAGGTGATCCCCCACCCTACTCGTTAGTGGACCCACCTATCTCTACTTCTCTTTATTACATACCCTCCTACTCTTTTCTACATTTGCTCGTAAGGGGCGCGGCGATTTGCCTTCCTGGCCGCCGTGCTGACGGGACTCAGCGCCCCGTTCGGCCCCAGCTTAGCCTCTTCTCCTTCTTTCAGACAGCCTGTGTTTCTCCCCTACTTCCTCACTTCCTCTACAATCTCTCCCACAACTTTCTCTGATCTGTCTCTATTTTCACAGGGTAGATGCTGACCTCCTTCTTAGCCAATTATCCCGGATCGGGGCTGAAGGGGGAGGGGGGATAATGTTCCCTAACCTCTGAGCTCCGGTTTGGGATGTGGGTTTTTAACAACCTGCTTCATTTTAACCCATACCTTCCTCACATCCCTTTTCCTTCTCACTTCACAATCTATCCTTTTTACGCCGTGCCCAAGGTGGAGCCGCCTTGCCGAAGGGCTGCCAGGTCCCCAGGCGTATGGAGTGGCCTAAAATGGCGGCACCTGGCTCTGCCAGCCTTGTACGCTTCCCTTGCAGAGCGGGCTACTGCGAGGGGTGATTAGCGTCTGCATCCCGTGAAAAGAATAGTCCACATCCCGATGATGAAAATTAAAAAAAATCCTCTTTACCTTTCCTCCTCACCATCGACGAAGGCGCCTTCGGGCAGCTCCACTGAAAAAATGGCGGTCCCCTCCCTGTGCTTTCATACAGGGGAACCTCGAATTCTTTGACCCGAGATGAGGCTTACTCATTTCCTTTGCCTACGGGTGTAGGGGATTCCCCCTCACCCCCTTGTCTGGAAGTGCCCTTGGGTGCCTCCCTCTTTCCAGTGGCAGTCCCCCTTTTAATTTCCAAGGGGACTGCCGAGAAAGCCAGCAGGCAGCCCATAACCGACCCTTCTACATTGAAGCGGCTCGGTAGGGCAAACTCACTTAGGGGGGAGAGGGAAGGCAGGGCCCATCGGCCGCTTCCCTTAAAAGATCTGCTGGCTCGAATATTAAACCTAGCCGGGGTCATGCACGTGCCCCTTCCCCTAACCCGACTAGAGAGACCGCTCCCAATGGGACCTGTGATGTCCGGGGGTGGAGGGTGGATGGCCTCATGAGCCCCACCCCTGAGATAGGCATGGTCCTTGAGACAACCCAGCCTCAGACGATAGGGCCTTTCATGGGGGCGAATCCGGGCTCGGCGCCAAGCACCGAACCCGAGTCCGCCCCTAGGCAAGGTCCTCCTCAAACGGTTCGGGTCTCCAAAGCAGTACAAGGAGGGGAGGGATCTCCTCTTTCAGCCGGTGCCCCTGCGACTGCCAGGGCCTTGTCCATCTCGGAGGACCTTGCTGAGGCCGGTCCTTCTGGCCTGGGGGCTCCTGACGGAGGAGGGAAGAAGCGGGTTCATTTCCCGCCCTCCTCTCCATCTGCGGGGGCTGCGGTGACGGATGGGTCTGCTACTTCGGTAAGCGACCAAGCCAAGATCGGCACGTCCGGCCCCGCTGCCCCCTTCCCGGTTGCGGAGTCCCTGATAAAGACCAAAAGTGCACAGAGCGGAGCCTCGATTACGTCGAGGCCCCTCATTCAGAGACTACCCGGCGTTTTCGAGCCTGCTGGCTTCAAAAGCTTCCTGGTTATTCGCTCCACTGATGGCACCATGTTAGCTAAGGGCAACATGATCCATCATAGGAGAGCTTTAGCTAGTGTGTTTGGTAGAGAGCCGAAGGTGACCTGGTTCTCGGACTGGAGCCTTTTGGCGAATGCAACGAATCCCTCCGAGGCGGCCATGATTACTGCCCTTCGGACACTTGATGGCACGCCTGTGTGTGACGCCGCACTCTACCATGAACTTCGTGAAAGGAGTAGTTTATGTGAGGGAACTCGTGGACTACTCCATAGTCGACATCACCTTAGAGCTGGCCGACCATGGGGCGGTCAAGGTCGAACGCGTGATGAGAAAACAGCGATGGGCCTTGAGACCCATCCTTACACTCTTCGTCACGTCCGACTGTGACAAGCTCCCTGAGTCGGTGCGTGCCGGTTGGTATCGCTACCGCGTGAAGAGATTTTTCCTGTCGACGTGCAAACTTGGGGTTACCCGAAATCTCTGCTAGTTGCTCCAAGGCCGCACACGCTAAGTCCAAATCGTGTGTGGCCAAGTATGTCAATTACGGACAGCCGCACCCCGCTTCTTTGAAGCAATGTGGTGCGTATCTCCTTAAGAAGGAAATCCTTGCCGTTCAGGCTCAGGATCGTCTCTCATTTCGCCAAGCTAAGGAAATGGCTCTACCGCGCCCGGCGCTGCCTGGGACGTCTTAGGCCTCATTTCTTTTTTTAAAAAATGGCTCCTTCTGCTCCGGGCCTCACTAGGAACGAGCACATTTGCAACCATTCTGCAGGTTATACTCAACCCGGGTGCTCCCATGGTGCTCCTCTAGCGTGACAGTTTTCCCGTAAGGCGAAACGGCTTCCCTCCATTACCGATTCGATAGACACAGCAGGCAACTCCCCTGAAGTTGGTTGTGAGGCCGTGAAAGGAGGAGATCATCCAACAAAGGATCTTCGGCTCTTACGCTCCCACCCAAGGTTGGACTATGTGGGTCGGAGAGTGGATCCTCCAAAGGTTTAGAGGCGGAGGGAGGAAAAGACTCGAATGGCAAGCCCAACCTTCCCCGACAAGTCCTCGAAGGCGACAGCGCTGTCAGGTACTTGACAAGCTGTTAATGGTGTCTTAAATGTGGCTGAGTTGCCCGAGAACCGCTTAATTTTTCGACCTTGATCTATCACTGTGCTCACCGGACGCACAGCCCGATTTTGAATGAGATTTTCTCGATGACTTCCATGGTGGTCCGCATTTCCGTAAAGACTGATTTCTTTGTCCCAGTTTAGGTCAGCAGATAAGGAGTTCTTCTCTGGTAACATCGCGATATTTCACTGTCGTTGAATATCTTCGAGCTAGGGCTAAGTTACGGTATGTTTAGAAGCACGACCGCCGGTCTTCCTGACGGGCATACGTGTCTTCACTTAATGGGAAGACCCCTCTAGCAGAGGTGTAGAAACGAGTCAAAAGAATTCGGGGTGAGTTCTTGCACGACCCCAATCCGTTGTACAGGAGAATGGGACCGCAATCGGACCCCGCGTCCGTTCCCGGAATCCTTTGCGACCGCTTTCTCCGCATTCTCTACCCGAGATGCTGCTCTGCCAGCATTCAATTCCTGTCGGGATGTCGCTAAAGGCCCCCGACTGGACTTTACCTCCAGATGTGGAGAACCCTTCAAGGACAATTTTACGGATGGCTCTATGTCCCAGGAGGCGGTTGGCTTCCATGCCGTACTCCCTCTGTTTGAAGTCTGCGGGGCTTTACCAGGCGCTGCGTCTGTCTTAACGGCCTAGCTGGTTGCAATACACCGCTCGGTACGGGGGATATTGCGTTCTCACAATCCGGAGACCGGATTGTAATCTTTAACGGCTCTCGGGGCATTTGAATCTCCACACGCCTTTGTTCGCGTTATCCGTGACGCCACGGTTGCCGCGAACTGGGTAGATGTTGAGATTATCTTGTGCTTGATTCCTGCACTTGTAGGAATTGCATAGAATGAGCGCGCCGTTTGGTTCTTCCTCACACCGGTTACATGGCAGGAATCAGGGCCGCCCTCCGGGCTGATAGGCAAAAAAGATGAGAGACGGCAGAGGGGAACTTAAAGTTGCGTGCCATTGCGCCGTGACTGCTCTAATAGATCTCACCCCCCCCCCATGCTGCGACTCTCCCCATGGACCTACCCCCAAATGCCACGACGCCTTCAGTTCGTTATGTCGTCTTCGATTTGGGCATACTCGCCGGAAGCACCCACATTTGATTGACCACTCGCCTCTACTGTGATGACTGCGTTGTCCCTCAGACCTTTCGGTATATTCTTGTTGAATGACCCAGTCTGGGCGATTTTCGCTGACATTAGCTGTCCTAGTATCGGGACGAGTGGGGTCGCTCCCACTTGTTCCTTGTACTCGGGACCGGTTCGTGTACACAGACTCGCGGACTATCTGACTTTTTGGAGGAGGTTGGCGTCCTTCATTGCATTTGACTCTGCTGTAGGTCGCATGTTCCTTCGCTGGGGGGAATTGAGCCTCTCCCCCGACGCCGGAACGGGCTTCCTTCTTGTCTGTTTTTGTTCTTTGTTTATTGCGAATTTTAAAATAGTTAGACCTAGGTTAGAATTTTAATTACGGTGACTTATGCCTTTGAGTGAATCGCCAGATTGGCGAACTTAAACAAAAATTGTTAACGGGTCTCTCCTTAAGACGATGTCTCATTAAATTGGCTAGGTTCGGGAGAGTTGCAGGTTAATCCCCAAATCCTTGCCCATACTGGTAAGTCGTAATATAAATATATCCCCACTACACATTTTCACCCCCCTCCCCCTCTAACCTTAAAATTGTTCAGAATAGTCAAAATGCCTGCCCTCTCCAGTCGCGTATAGTTTAAAGGCTACTAAGCCCGGATAGAGTTCTCTGGCTAAACCGTGCTTTCGAATGTTTTGTTTCTGCACGAACGATAACAATAGTGGTGGTGTTACGGCCCCTTCCATTCCTACCGACAGGAGCGATGATGTGCGCCAATTCCACCTTGTAAGAAAGCGGTTAATGATGAGTAATCATTTTGCCGTAAAAGTTAACCACCATCTTTGTGTAGTATAAGATCTTTATTTTCCAGGCACTCCCCTATGGCTGTATCACATAGTATTCTCAGCTGGCGTCTCCATCACCTTCTTCCTGATTCTCATGAAGCTGAGGCAATACACGCTCCGTATGCTACTCTCCTACAGGGGCTGGATGTGTAAGGGGGATAATTCATTTCATATTTCGTTTTAAAATTTTCCAAGTATGGAATGCGTAGGGGAAAAAGGTGTGGCAGTTATTGGGTTATGGTGATTGCGACTGTTTGATTCGTATATATTTTTGCTTCTGAATTTTACTCTAGTTCTTCGCTCTCCTTGTGTTTACGACTAAACTTTTACATTACGCTATTTCTCCGTATTGCCCCCCGCCCCCCTAGATTTGTCTTTCATGTATGAAGTTGTGGAAATCTCTGTGAAGGCGACATATATCCCTCCGAATCCCCAAACTACTTAGACATGTAGACTTAAATTACTGACTCATTGTACTAGAGGGTACCCACTTACCTGACACTAACGTGGTCGTGTCCTTATCAGGGATAATCTCTCTTCCACTCCACGTTTGAGATTATATGGTCTCCCTCCGAGTGTTTGTCATTTAGTTGTTGTGGTCATATTAGTTGTCCCATTCTGTCCTTACCTCTGTTTGTAAGAGCTCTGCTTATCCCACTTTGTGCGAGGCTAGTAGTTATGCCTTTAGGATGATGTTATCTTTGATCTTATTCACTATGCTCCCTTTTTATTGCCCCTCCCCTTATTCCTTTCTTGCTCCTCCCCCTATTCTTTTCTTGCGGAGTGAATTTTCCTTCGTTAGTTTTTTTTTAAAGATTTGACAGTAGCTCTCGCTAGCCTAGTGGATACGGCTTTGGACTTGCAACGTCAAGGTGTCGGGTTTAATCCCTAACGAGAGCGGACATAAAACGTCAGCGCACGTAGAGATGATCTAGCCACCGATTTGTGGACGCGCTGTGCTTACCCCTGCTAGGGTAGACGGATCTTATAAAGGTCATCAGACAGCCAAACATCACCGCTACCTGTCCTTCCCCTTCTTCACAACATATCACACACTCTTTTCTGTTTTAAGGAATCCTGTCGATGTGAAGTTGTATCCACATACCTCTGACCCGAAATGGACCCCCTTTACCCCGGGGGTGATGAATGTTCTTACCAGATCGCTGGCTGGTGTAAAAAATCACTTTCTGACATCTCTTTCCCCCTAAAAAAAATCTACGACCTGCCCCCAACACCTTGGGGCTCCCCAGCGGTTATTATGCTGATCTTTATGTTGTTTTTATTTTCCCTGGGGGGATCTCACCCACAAGCGAATGGCGCAATATAGTAGTAGTTAAAATTTGACAATAGTTCCTCAGCACCCTGTCTCTTGACCGAAGATCTCGGTCGAATAACTAAACCTTATTTTCTTCTCTTTTGTCACTTTTCTTTATTCATTGTCAGCCCCGTTTTGGTTCTGTCGGTGTGAAACAGTACTCAGCAAGGCCGGTTTTTTAAAGCTATAGTTCCCTTAAACAGGTTTCATTGTTAATGGGTTCCATTTAAAAGTTCATATGCACTTTGGGGTACTCTACCTGGGTTCCCAACTTCCCAAAAGTAGCTCTTTTTTTGTAGCAGAAAAAAAGGCAGGCGCCCGAATTACTAAGTAGTCACCTCTTTTGGCTATTCGAGCTAACAAAGTCATTTTCACTTCCCCTAACCTCATCACTTTAGGAACATCTTTTCTAAAATTTTCTTGCAGATATGTCCTCCCTCGTTCGGGTCTTGTTTTAAATGAGCTGCAAAGGGGTGATAAGTTGTTCATGGAAACCTACCCACCTGCCCTAGCAATTTGGTTTTGCTATCCCAGACTTTTAATCAATCCTGTTCTATTTGTCCTTTTTTCCCCTGGAGCTGGGAGAATGCTAATAATATCTTCCGGCGCGTCTCCTAAAAGGCGATTAAATCCGTTCCTGTGCTTGGTGATCGAATCCTCTTTGGTTGTTCTTTATTATGATCCGCAAACTGTATAAACGACCAGTACCAAGACCCTGAGGGAGGTTGTGGCCTATACTGCGTTTTCCTACAGAGCCCTCAGGGAGTCTATATTGTGATGTTGGCATGCGTGATTGTGTGAATGAGATTTTTGAAGTGGCTCCGGTCGCTCAGATAACTCCTGTTTGCTTGCACCAATATTTAAACAACTCTTTTATCTCTTTCAAACCCGATTTCTTTTCCCTGCTGGTGTAGTTTTCTGGAGGATTCATGGTCACTTGATTTCCCTCTACTCTCCATAATTTCTGATTCTTCTCTTCTTTCTCCTTTTTTTTCCATGCAGGGCCTTTTGGTGCCGATGGTTACAACTAATTTTCCCTCTGTTATTTTTTTGTTGAAAACTTTGCTTTTATGTACCGATGTGTTCCTGCTTGTATTTGTTATTCTTTGACTTACTCCTGCTCTTCGCCTTTCTTCTACTTTTTTCCACTCTAGTTCCCTGCATTGAATAATAACATCGTTGTATTTTGTTTTGTTTTTATACGAATAGGTGTGCCTAGGGGGGGGGGGGTTCCTTTCTCGCTATCGTTTTCGTTCATTTGAGTGCATGTATTCCACGGAATTTTCTCTAGTTATTAAACGGTAAATGGTCAGAGGTATTTGGGAGATTCTATCCACTTTTAACGGTCTTGATACTTGCTGTTAAAGCAATACTTTGAGCCTTTTTATTATTATTGATTTTTCTCTTCTGATTTCTTTTATTCTTTAGTTTTGAATTTCACTAAACGCCCTGCTCCCCCCCCCCTCGGTGGTGACTAGACATTTTCCTTTAATTAGATGCATTACATTTTAACCTTGTTAATGGCTACTAATCACACATTGCAGATGAAACGCCGAAGAAACAGTCCTTCACTACCATTCTGTGGTCACTTTTGGTGCGTTTTGTTTCTGGTTACCAGCCGTCTCTCTACTCCTTCCAGAAATCTCTGCCTCGTATGAATGTCCCACCTTTGCATGAGACTATGGGTGAGACTCGCTGGTTATTTTTCGTTATTTCGCGACTGTTATTCATTCGGGCACGCCGCTGTTGTGGGGGGCTTCCGAATGAGTCACCCGAGCGCATCTAATATTAACGCTGTCTAGTACATGGGCAGCAGTCCTGGTCTCCTGGTGACCACTACTACTATTACTGCCTTCCTAGTTCGTGTAGGTTGTCTTCCATAGTCTGTCTGCATATCTTTTCACCATCGAACGCTTACACCCACCATGGTGGGTGCTAGTTACCGCTCGCTTTACAAACTTCCCTGAATTGTTGATTTCGGGTGGGTAGCCGGTGTGTAACCATTTTCACTTGGGTCTTTTCAATGGACAGGAAAGCTCCTGGAAAGCCTGGAGCCACTTTGTTCCGAGGACGAGATGGCTACTTACCGACGAGGGGCCGAAGACTTGAAGAAAACGATCGGCAACCGTCTTCAGCGCCTCCTCTACCTGAAGGCGTGGTTGGCACCGAACTATGTCTCCGATTGGTGGTGAGTAGGTTATTTCTCGTCTCTACGCTTTCTTGCCAAGCATCTAACGTTAAAAATTAGATGCCTAG
Organism: Ceratothoa steindachneri; assembly: GCA_963969495.1. NCBI lineage: Eukaryota > Metazoa > Arthropoda > Malacostraca > Isopoda > Cymothoidae > Ceratothoa > Ceratothoa steindachneri. Next base: position 127,322,726 of record OZ018319.1, on the reverse strand, counting down.
CACAAAGTGGCGAATGCCATTCTATCCCTTATGTACTTGGTGTCTAGAATGGAATAGGAAGATGTAGCTAGAATAAAAGCACAATAATATGATCAGAAGGACCAAGGACTACCTTAAACCTTGCCTCCCATGGATTTATGGTCCTTAGGCATAGAAGATGGCCCTGTGTTTGAGGAAAAGTAGAACTGGTCTAATCTATCAAGGAGCTAACATGTATATTTGGAGAGGAGGGGAACAGGCAGAGGGAGAAATGACTAGAAAGGAGATCAAAGGGGCTAATTTTTATTACCACCGATTACCACAGCCACCGAAGCGAGGAGCTACACTTTAACTTAGGGATGAACGCATTGTCAACCCGAATCTTTGCTTTATTTGCCACTTTAATTTCATAATTTCTCTTTGCTAGTGCAATTAGCCTTTTAATGTCCTGAGTTAGCTCATTGTATCTCTGCCGTAATTGACCCTCACCATTCACCATTTTTTTATTTTGCTATAAATGTCCCTCATAATTTCAATATAATGTTTAATTTTATCAGACATTAATTTAGAATCAACAGACGTGTCTAATTTTCGTATATGGAATATTCATATTCTGCCAGGCAACTGCTTAATCATTTTCTCATTCCTAATCTCCACTATTCTTCTCTATCTTAAAGTTATCTTCCTCCTCGACTGCTCTCATTGACCTCCCATTTCTTTTCCTCACTTGCTAGTTCCAAAACAACACTCTCCAGGTACTTCCTCAGAGAACTATATTCCCCTTTTCTAATGTGTAATATTTTAACCTTATTTATTCTATTGAGAACCTTATTCCATTTTAACTTAAATGTAATTTCACAATGGTCACTATTTCCTAAGTGCCCCCAAATCTGTGTATTGCTAATGCACTCTTTCCTATTTGTTAGAACTAAATAACATTACCCTTAGTTTGTTAGTTTGAAACCTGTCTAAGAAAATTATCCTACAACATATTCAAACATTACTAAACCTTCTGATTACCTATATGAGTTTCCCACTCTATATTTCTGTAAGTAAATCACCCATTATACTCACATGTTGACTTCTACATGAACATTCTCTCTCCTGCCCTAGAGGACACGAAACTTCATTACTAAGATTTGGTGGTTTATCTAATAATCCTCTGACAAGTTTAATTCCCTTATATTAATAATCACCCTTCGTATTCGCAGGCTTTTAGGGTCTCTTGTACCCGCGTCATGGACATGCTTCGTTCCGAGACTTTCAACACTTGGGGTGATGATAAGGCTACTACTGCCTTGCTTTTCTATCGATCCTTTGTTCGTTCGAAGCTTGACTACGGATGCGAGTTTTATGCATTCGTAGCCGAGCGTGTATTGCGGAAGCTGGACTCATTCTCCACACCAGTCTCCCCTTGGCAACCAGTGCCTTCTGCACGTCCCCCATTGAGAACTTACTTGTCGATTTTGGGGAGATGCCACTCGCTCTGCGCCGTGTACAGTGCATAATTATGCGCCTATACGCGCGAACCGGCGTCTCCCTCAGTCGCTAACGATTCTCACGGCATCCGCAGACGATCTCAACGGTACCTATGCCGCCGAGAGACTCCACTCGTATCCTAATCCCTTTGGATTTAGGTCTAGGAAACTCCTTCGAAAGCTCGGTGTAGCTCTCTGGCCGGTGGCACCTCTGTCTGCTCCCAAAGCTTCCCCAGCGCCAGGAATATTGCGTTCGGCCTTTTTGGAGCATACTTCATGTCACGCTGGATCCATGCCAGTGTATACGGATGGCCCCAAGTCCCAGGAAGGGGTCGGCTTTCCCCCCGTATACACTGGTTGAAGTCAGCGGGGCTCTACCAGGCGCTGCGTCTTCACGGTGGAGCTGGTTCTAATACACCGTCGGTACGGGAGATAACGCGTCGTGCCCAGTTCGAAGATCGTGACTTGATCTTTAGCGACTGACAAAGCGCATTGGAATCTCCGTGGTGTTCGTGACGCCACAGTTATGGTGTATTGTGCTGATGTCGAGATTAACTTGTGCTGGATTCCTGCAAAATTTTGAGGAATGAGGGCACCAAAGAGTCTGCGAGTGGTCGGAGTCACCAGCGTTTCGCTTTTCCTATCACACTACAACGCAGGAATTACGTCAACCCTCCGGGCTGCTTGGCAAAGAAGATGGGATGGGGCCGAGGGAAACTTTCAGTTGCGTGCCATCGCACCTCGACTATTCCCTGTGACCTACCCCCAATGACGCGATGGCTAAAGGTCGCTTTCTGTTTTCTTTGAATTGGACACACTCGCGGAACGCACCGCCATTTGATGGAGCGCTACCCGGCACCTCATTGCGACCACTGCTTTGTCCCCCAGACTGTCTGGCACATTCTTGTTGTAATGTCCCATTCTGGCTGATCTTCGAACATGTAATCTCTCTCGGGACTGGGACGAGCGAGATCGCTCCGCTCCCGAGCGATCCCGCTCGACTTCTTGCTTCCCTCTTCTTGCTCTTTGCCTTTAGTTTCTTTTATTTTTTTTTGGGGGGGGGGTTGAGGTGTTTGTTGTTTAACCTACCATTAGGCTATAAGATATTTACGGCGAGTTATGTCCTTCTAGGCAGGCGCCAGCTAGAAGCCCCCTTCAAAAAGAGACCACATCGGCTGATTCCGTTTATTTCATCTTGATCGACCTACTGAATTTCAGTAAGCTTTCTGCTTGATGGGTTGCAAAATTGTTGCGCGAAGATCAGCTGGACAAGAGCTACTCTTTCACTGAAAATTTGGAAAAAATGGGATGAAGATCCTATGATTTTTTTGCAAAGAACCGTAACCGGGGATGAGAATTGGAATTACTAATGATAACCCGAAGACAGAGAGGAGTCTAAACAATGGTTACTAAAAGGGGGAAAAGGATACATCAAAGCAAATTCTGAACGATCAGGATTAACGGTAATGCCCTCTGTTTTGCGAGGTGGCGAAGGTATAATTGGCGACTGTGAGAATAAAACCAAGTTAAAAGAGCTCGTTTAATATCATCAACAGAAGAAAAACGAGTGCTAATTTCAAGGTCTGAAAAAAACAACAAGTCAGATGGGGCTAAGTCGGGACTGTACGGGGAGACCGGGGAAAGGGGGAGGTGACTTCCCAACGAAATTCTCGCCAAATTGACTTATTCATCACGATAACGCCCCGCTTATTTAGTTTCTTTGAATAAGTCAATTTGGCGAGAATTTCGTTGGGAAGTCACCTCCCCCTTCCCCCGGTCTCCCCGTACAGTCCCGCCTTAGCCCCATCTGACTTGTTTTTTTTTTCAGACCTTGAAATTAGCACTCGTTTTTCTTCTGTTGATGATATTAAACGAGCTCTTTTAACTTGGTTTTATTCTCACAGTCGCCAATTATAAAGAAATCGTTTAAATAGAAGGTATCATCGCTCACACAAGTGTTTTGACCTCAATGGAGCTTATGTAGAAAAATAAAATTTATACTCTGTTTTGATTTTATTCAATTTCCTAGTATTTTGTTTTTTTTACTCTCTCTCTCTCTCTCTCTCTCTCTCTCTCTCTCTCCTCAACTCTTTAAGTGAGATTTTTAGTGTTTAAAACACGATTGTCTATCCTTAGTGTATATACAACAGGGTGTGAAAAGGTAATGATTCTGATGCCTGGAAGATAAGCTGAAGTTTAGATATCCTTATCCAAGTCCAACTTGTGAGGCTTCCATATATTTTTGGTTTCTATTTTTTTTGTTTTCTTGCAGGGAGAAATATGCCTACCTGCGATCTCGTCTACCACTCACTATTAACTCGAACTATTACGCGTTTGATCACTACTGTTGGCAACCGACCAAGAACCAAGTACGTTCTTCATATTTTGACGTCCCACGCATCGGTGATTGTTAGAGGCTGTGAGCTCGATTTCTTTCTCTCTGAACCTACCTTATTTACTGAACGAGGAAAGGCTTGGGAGAGTTAAGTGCCATCTCGGACTACAGCTCCCTAAAGTGTCGTGTACCTTTCTCAGTTTTTAACTTTCCATATTTAGATACAGGCTTTTTTTCGATACGTTTAAAAAAAAATAGTTTTTTATTCCTATACATAACCCCGTTTTGTCAGGTTTCGTTACATGCATAACACTAGCCAATAACTTTTTCGTCTTGATTTTTTTTAGTTGATTTAGGACAATTTTGATGTGTTGAATCCAAAAATCACATTAGTTTTGCTCAATCAGGTAATCTTTTTGATTTATCACCACATGATGTTTTACGATTTTTTTTTACATGTACGGGTATTTTCTACTTACACTAGCGGCCATAATATAAGGGTCAGTAAGAACAAGTGTATTTAAATATTTATTATATAAGTTTAACAAAACGTTGAGACTATAATTATATTATACACATCTACAGGTATGACCAAAAGTTTTGACACTACATTTTTGTATTAGAAAATTAATAGAAATAAAATATATTAGTGTCCAAACCTTTGGCCATGGCTGTATATATATCTAATATCTATCTTTTGTGCAAATTTCAAGTGAATGGATTAAATATTTCGTAAGCTATGAGGAAATAAACAAACTATCTTTCAAATTGCCGCGGCCAAAAGTTAAGGGTCACTTAGAAAAACAATGTCAAATGGACAAGAACAAAAAGAAACCTTACTATTAATATTTTGTGAACTTCCCTTTACTAGCTAGCAATGATCTCCCGACATCTGTTACCACAGGACTGAATTAATTTCTTGCAAATTGATGGGGTAATATTGTTCCATTCGTTTTTCCATTATTCCCAGAGTTCATCTTGTTTCTTTAGATTTCTCCTTTGCGCCCCATCTCCAATAATTTTCCAATCGTTTTCTATAGGGTTGAGATCGGGACTTTGAGGTGGCCAGTCCATGAGATCAACCCTTTTATCGCTCAAAAAAATTCTTTGACTCTATTCGCAGTGTGGCAGGGAGCATTGTCCTGCACGAAAATAGGAGGTTGAACTGACGAGGATTGGAGATGTGGAAGGGAATGATGTCTAAGAATCTGCTTGTAGATTTCAGCATTGACAGTCCCTTGTAGACGAATAAGTGAACCAGAACCAGCAGCAGAGATCACCACCCATACCATTATATTGCCTCCATATTTCATTGTCTTCACGCATGCACGAGATGACCTTTTGTCATATCTTCGTCGGACGTACATCCCGCCATCGGAACCAATCACATTGAACTTCGATTCATCGCTAAAATGAACCTGCGCCCACTGTTTTTCTGTCTAAACGAGATGTTCGTAAGCGTAAAGAAGACAGGCTCTTTGATTCTTTTTGGATATCAGAGGTTTCTTTACAGGTGCCCGAGCAAGCAACCCAGAACCTCGTAACCTCCGGAAAACTGTTTTACGCGATACGTTGACATCGGAGGTGGAGCGGAACTTGCGGCATATCTCAGCAGCACTCTTAAACCTATCCTTCAGTGACATTCTAACCACAATACGATCCTGTCTTGGTGACGTTTTACGACGTCTACCGGTTTTGGGTTTAGCAGCTGTCGATCCTGATGACTTAAAACGAGCTACAATTCGTTGCACAACACTTCTAGACCTTCCTATTGTAGTGGCTATCACAGAATTTGATTCCCTCTTGGTAAAGGCACAGGACACCGGTCGTCTCTCACAAGCCGCCATGTTGACAGTTGAATGTTCCAATAATGTATGATCATAAGAAGTAGCTCTTAGCCCATCAGCAGTCCTAAACACAAATATCTCGATTGGTAGTTCATTTCTTCTAAGTGACCCTTAACTTTTGGCCGCTGCAATTTGGAAGATAGTTTGTTTATTTCCTCAAACTTAAGAAATATTTATTCCATTCACTTGAAATTTTCACGAAAGATAGATATTAAATATATCTAAATATGTGTATAATATATAGTCTCAACGTTTTGTTAAACTTCTATAATAAATATTTAAATACTTGTTCCTAGTGACCTTTATATTATGGTCGCTTTTGTATATGATGCAAAAATCTTTCTTATTTCTTTAAATAAAAGAATTCTGAAGAATTTACATGCACATTTTGACTACCTAGTATTTTTCTATTGCTGTTGAATGAAATAGATTTGGTCAGAAGAACTTGCAAAAATAAGTCCGATGTATTCTGCTAAAGGGATCAAGTCACCAGTTTCATAAAGCCTGCATACCATGCTTATTTTGGTAGGAAACGTGGTGAGCAGGATTAAGCTTGGGCGCCACACATGGTATGCAAGACATGCATCAAGTATCTAGTCGTTGGACCAAGGGCAAGAAGAGTTGTCTGAAGTTTGGATTTTCAAAGGTTTGGAGGTAGCTGACAAACCATGGCACTGACTGCTACTTATACGCTATTGATTTAACTGGGGTCAACAGAAAGCTCCGGAGCATCCTCAAATATCCTGATCTTCAATCGGCACTTCGTTCTGTAGCTCATTGTGATTAAATTCCAGTACCTGACTTTGGACAACTTCCTCACATTAGTGACGAAGAATCATCCAGTGTTGAAGAAAATGAAGAAGTGTTTTTTGACGATGATGCTCCACATCCTTTTTCCAAAAAGCAGCTAAATGATCTAGTTCGCGATCTCAGCTTGTCAAAGTCGTCTGCCGAACCGTTGGCATCTAGATTGAAGGAAAACAAACTTCTCTGATAGTACTCGCATCTCCTTTTACCGCAACAAACATCAAGAATACCTTCATTTTCTCTCTGAAGACAAGTACTCGGTGTACTGCACAAGATTGGAGTGCCACAGTACCAACCCGAAGATTGGAGACTGTTCATGGACAGCAACAACCGATTACTGATATGTGTTTTGCTGCACAACGCGACCAGATTGCCTCTCTACCCCTCACTTACTCGACTGCACTGAAGAAATATGAAGCGAGGAAGTACGTGCTGGTGAAAATTCGTTATAATCAGCAAGAGTTATTGATTTGTGTTCACCTGAAGATTTTGAACTTTTTGGGGGCTGTACGGGAAGAATTGGTTCCTTGCAGAGCAACGAACGTCATAAATAACCCTCCGGTGGACAGAGACAAGATACTCTTCCCACCGTTGCACATCAAGCTTGGCTTAATCAAACAGTTCGCCAAAGCTTTGGAAAAAGATGGTGGCGCTTCACTGCTTCACTTAGTTTTGTCATGCTTTTCCAGGATTGACCATGGAGAAGTCGAAAGCTGATATCTTTGACAATACTCAATCAACTCCGTCAGCTCATTAGAGATCCATAGTTTGAAAACTCAGTTAAACTGGAAGCGTGGAAGGCTTTTTGTTGTGATCTTGAAGAACTTTCTTGGCAACAAGAAGTCTAGGAACTACACAGAACTTGTCACCAATAAGATGACTGCTTTCTGAAACCTCGAATGCAACATGAACATCAAAATGCATTATTTATTCTCACATATGGATCGGTTTCCTGAGAACCTTGAATCAATGAGCGACGAGCAGGGGGAGAGATTCCATCAGGACATGAAAGAGATGGAGACCAAGTATCAGGGACGCTGGGATGCAGTCATGATGTCTGATTACTGTTGGACTCCTAAGAGAGACATCGCAACGGCTGAACATTCTACGAGGTCGAAGAAACGCAAGTTCATGTGTTCTGAACAATGATGACCTAATATCCAATTTGCATTTACTTACTCTTCAATGTACACTAATCAATTTTTGTAACATTTAATCAATAGTGTGAGAAAACGCTGTTTTTTATCTTAAAAACCTATTTCGAATGAGATATATCTACAAAAATCAACCAAAAATGTAATGGATTTAGTTATAAAATCGGCTTAGCACAAAATCTTGAGCTGATCGGGGGAAACGGATGTCATTTTCGGATTCAGCTATGCAAAAAGTGTTCTAAATCACCCTCCCCCTTCTAGGAAGAAAAAGAAAATAATAAGAGTTAAAAAACGAGAAGTTTCTCTCCTTCCGAGGGACTTCCGGTGACGAACGAGTGCCCTGCTGACCCAGTAACTTCGAGCCCGCCTATTTTAAGAGATTCCTGAGAATTTGTTCTACGGATGGGAACAGCTTCAGATATTAACTAGCGTTCTCGGTAGGAAATTGATGGTTGTCCGTTTCTTGAATCAGTCTTTTTTTTGTGAATGCGGCTGACCCTGCCCAAGACACTCGATGGCTTGCCTGTACATGTCACACCGCAGTCTACCGTGAACTTCGTTAAGGGAGCAGTCCTTCAAGGGTACTGGTTGACTACTCCTTGGAAGATATCACAGAAGAGCTGGCCGACCAGGGGGCAGTCAAGGTCAAGCGTGTGATGAGGAAACACGGATGGGCCTATGTCACTTTATATCGTGGCCGGCTCCCCAAGACAATGCGAGCTGGTTGGTATCGCTACCCTGTTAAGGCATTTGTGCCATTACCGTGTATTACCACTGCCACCGTTTCGGCCATATGAAGAGAACATGCCGGCATGCAAAGTCACGTCAACTCTAAATCTGTCGTAATTGCTCCAAGGCCTCACACGGTAGGGCCGACGGAGTTTGTAAGACGCCTTTTCACACGATTCTGAGTTGATTTCATCTCTCCACTACGCATCCATCTATCTTCCTATTTGGGAACAAAGACATTAACCAGGGAAAATAGAGAGCTATTCAGACTGGGCCTTTGCGACTATGTCGCCTTAACCAATACTCCTCCCCACTTCTCTTATTTTCTAGGGAATGGTATAGTTGATTGTTTTTTCCAAGATAGATCCAGCACGTGAAAGGTGGAAAAGACCCCCTGAGATTCCTACAGGGGGCACAGGAGCCGTCGAAAGTAGCGAGGTTGGCTAATGGTACCCTAAACGTAGCCTTGGTGAGACCTTTTGACTCGCCAAATGGTTACGTAGCTGTGTCCAACAAGAGAAAGAAAATGAAGCACTGGCTACCCCATTAGCAGTAAAACATTAACTGTAATCCATTAATTCCCCTTGAAGGCCCCCTCCCCCCGAGCTATCATCTGTCGGCAGCTAGACCCGATAGTCGGAGAAAAGGAAGAAGAAATCCAGAGGAACCAAGCATGGGCCAAAGTGAAGACTGTGATAAATCTGAGACTATGGTCAAATACCATGAAAGTGGTATTCGAAGTGGCGTTAATGGCGAAGAAAGTTCCGGAAAAGGTCCTTTTAGCCTTCTCCCTTAGAAGAACAGCGGCCCAAATCGACAATGAAAAATTTGATCCTATCCGGAAGTGCATGAAATTTATTCATCTTGAAAAACCGCCAAAGACTGCCCGACTAGCCTATCACGGTGCTCTGAGTGCGAGGCGTACCCGAGTCCGAGTACCGTAACAACACTAAAAAATGGACCAACTGCGAAGGACCACACACCGTCCTGGCAATGTGCTACCCGGCCAAGAAAACAATTAGAACACAAAAGAGGGTAATCATCGATGGAGTGAAAAAGAGAAGGGGGAACCAAACCTTCGCTTACTCAGTACACAGCACCCATACGCTCACGCACTAAACACAGCAAACCCATACCTACGCTCACGCAGTAAACACAAGCAAACCTCGGTTGTTTTGCCAAAGAGTTTAACAACCTCCTGAGAATTTGAGAACAAACAGAGATCTCTGGTTTCCAGAGAATCCTCCCTCAAAAGATATCATCACGATAATCCTTGGTTCGAAGGAACATACGGCCAACTAACAGTAATTAAAGAAGACGAAAAAGGAGCCAAAGACACGGGGGGGAAGTACCCGAAGAGGAAAAGAATGAAGAAGATCAGGAGACAACCTAGCACAAACGACGAATGAAGATGACCAGGAGACGAACAACGTAGTACAAATAACTGAAGAAAAAAATAACGAAAATGAACAAGATACATAAAAATTGACCACTTGCACCAAAGTCCAGGGAAAAACAAGAGACGGGGTACGAAAACAATTAGCAAAACCCACAGTCAAGGGAATCGACACACCAGACACAACAAATTCCCAACAGAATGAGGTACCGAACAACTCGACGGAATTGAGAGGGCTATTTTTAAATGGAAATTCTCCTCAAACCACGACTTGACTCACTTGATGACAACACTCTACGAAGGAGTACTGAAAATACCTTAAAATCGAAGTAGTATAATAAAGGCAGATAAATTTAGGAAACTGCACAATGGACCACGAACGTGGAAAAGAAGAAAGAGCACTAAAAGCGTATGTAGCAACCAACAAAAATACTCAAAAGAATTGAAGAACAAGAAGATAACAAAAACTGTAAAAGAACAACGCGAAGAATAAAAACGAAATAGTAAACTATAAAAGGTTATTTAACCCAATAAAAAGAAAAAATAACAGAAAAAAAAATATAACTCCAAAATACAGATCTCCTGGTGCCTGTACTTTATTCCTTTACTTACATACCTCACCACTTTTCACAAACGAAACGAAACTGGTGTACACAAACCACCCTTTGACTCGGAAACAATAATTCTCCACATACAAATTTAAACATGATAGGCAGGAGTAACAAAGTAACGACCTTAACACATTTCAACAGAAACTACACCTTACTACCCTCATGTCCATCGCTACAAAAAGAGACAACCAATCCCATTTTATGCTTACAGTCCCTAGACATATGGAAATGGCCTCTTCCCTCCCGAGAATCACGAGAGTCAGTCTTGCAAGACAGAGTAGGCCACCACCCAAAACTACAATACTATAAGCCCCCTCATAAACCAACCACTCCTCGGAAAACACAGCTAGTAATGACAAATGCCAAAACCTTGAATCCCACGGCCAACCGCACACATCCTTAGTCCAGAGACTTGAGTTCAACTTTCCCATGTGGCGGATTTCCTTGCACACAGGCTGTCCATAATGACCATAATGAACAGTATCTTTGTCTTAACCATACACTCCTAAATAACTAAGCGTGGGCTCTTGTTGGTAGTGTAGGATAAAAGAAATACTCTCTCAAAGACGGTTAGGACCAGTGAATCACCCGAACAAAGACCATTTAACACATTCTTAGGTTTATTATACAAAATAAACTTGTCCCCGCCCAACAGTTTCCATCCTTTTTCCTCATGGTTGCAAATCTTATTTGAGCGCATTGTACGACCCTCAGCTGGTTCCGCAGTCGTATAGTACTCTAACTCCCTCGCCACCAAGGGACTAATATTACTAATTGTTTTTTTAACATTTCATTCCGTTTTTCAGACGTCGAGAGCTGCTAATTTACTCCACTCGATTTTGTCAATGAAGCGGCAGATTGACCGGGAAGAATTGCGTCCCCTTGCCATTCACAACACGATACCCGTGTGCATGGCCCAGTATGAGCGTCTCTTTTCCACTGCCAGGTAACCAGACTTTCTCTGGTAGCACCACGGGTATAGTGGGTGGTAGGGTAAAGTGAAAGTTCTCTCTCTACCCCTGCTATGAACGGTGCTAATCTATGTCCCCTCCGAGATTGGAAGATAGGAGGGACATGCTCCCAGGTTGATAAAGAGGATATTTGTCAGGATTTTTATATTTAAGAGTGTTAAGTATTTGGCATTAACGCATTCTGATATAGCTGGTTGAGTGATAGAAGAAAACCTGGTATATAATAGTGATTGAAATTGGAAATAATAATAATTAGAAAGTTAAAATAATTGTCAATCCTCCCTTAAGTTGAGCGCAATTGTAACCTGTTATCCTTTGGGTGATTTTTAGTTCTTTCTAGTATTTATGTGTATTTTATTTGGTTTACATTTGACACTGTATATATGGTGTGCCACTCTGTTCACCTACCACACACTTTTAATTTATCTTCCTTTTTTCATCCTTATTCTTTGTCCATGGGCAGTCATGCCATAGTTGGTTAGCATTCGTTTCGTTAGTGGGTTTTTTTTTCAGCCAATGCGGGTAATTCCTCGATTTTGGTTTAGCTCAGGTCAGAGGATGGAGAAGGGTACAAGGTACAGTGTTGAATTGGTGCTGGTGTATCCAGTATGGGATTCTGCTTTCGGTGGGCAATGGATTGTTCTTTTTTTGTACATTCCACCTACTTTCATTTACAACCTTCTTCACAACTTAGCAACCTTTCAAAAACGCTAGCTTAAATCTCTAGTTCTTTATTTATTTTAATATGTATACTACTCTAACCCTGTAAACTCGCTTACTGATTGTGCCTACAGGGAAAAGTTCTTTTATTCTCCCTTCGGAAGGATCCCACAATACCATCGTTACTTCGTAAATCTTCAGATGGTCGAACTAAAAATGCTTGCTTTTAGGCCTCCCTACTTCATCTCATTGAGGCGGGCGGGTCCTAGGAACGTCACCACCCTCTTTTCTGGGCCCATAGCTTACTTAGTGAGATGATGGTGTGTTTTATGCCTTTTTGGAAGCTTCGGGCAGTCGAGAGGTTTTTAGGGCCGTCTGGGTTTTGGTTACATCTGATGCAATTTGGGGCAAGGAAAGTTTATTATGTGCCTGTACTTTTGGAGGATAGAAAAATGATTAGGTCTTCGTAGGCTTAAAACTACTGTCCTACGTATTAACTTTTCTGATTTATCTATTTGGGCAGATGATTTCATAGGTCGTGTAAGTGCCATTGGATGAAGGTAGCGTGGATGTATTTTTATTGTGGCTTAACGGAATATGGAACATTATTTTACTGGACTTGGTATTACTCTGGTTTGTGTAGTCTTTTTGAGTTCGGATGAAAGTGGTTTTGTTGTGAGGGGGTGGTTTTGGTGGGATTGGTTTAGTGCTCTGCTGGAGTTTTTAGATTCCTTTCATTTTTAGATGTACATACTTGTATTGCTAGGATTTTGGTATGGAAGCGATTCGTTTGCATCCTGTGGTAATTTTGAGTGCCTTATTTAGTACTCTTTCGAGCTTGTCAGCATTGTTTTTGGATAGTGTTCGATACCAAGCTGCTGGTGTTACGTAATTGATAGAGATGCGGGTAATTTGTTTGTACAGCGTGATTTGTGAATCTTCTGTAGATGAATGGTGTTACCCACCTACCCACAAAGGTCTTTCGCTTCTTCCCTTCAGAATGCCCGGTGAGGAGATGGATGAATTGGTCCACTACGAGACACCGCAGAGCCGTCACGTAGTGGTGTGGTGTCGTGGCACACACTATTGCATGACCATGTACGACAGTGCCAATCAACTGCTATGCCCGGCCACGCTAGAGAAACTTTTCCAGGAAATTGAAGATGATGCTACGGCTCAATGTGGTAAGGATCTCCCCTCGATCCCCACCTATTGGGGTATTTCTAATTCGTGACTCCTAAAATGGCGATGATTACGTCACTTGAACAAGTAGAAGGAACCCTTTGCCGGGGGTCGTGTTGCTCAGTGGGTGAACCCCCCCGACCAGCCGCCTTAAGTCCTGGTGGGTGGGTGGGTCTGTAAACGGCAAATAGGGGAATAAAAAGTAGTTTCGCAATTTCCTACCTGTTTCTCCTCTTCTATGCTACTGATGGATGCTTGTATACAAGTATATGCTAGTGTTTTTTTTTACCACCCATTCGCACTGTCTCATACCTATCTTACTGAGGAACTAGCATTCATTTGGGTTCCGAGCCGTAGGTTACTGCAATAGGATAACTGCCTTACTGTCGCCCCGACTCTATCTGTTCCTTATCCGATGGGTAACCATACCCATTGTAGCTTAACTTCACTCACAAGGGTATGGGGGTGTTGCGGTCCAATGGCGATGAGTTCCTTCTGTTTGGGCCAGGTTCATTAGTAGGGTTCGTTTCTGAAAAGCCTCCGGTCGGTTGACAGGTTAAAATTGACCACCGATGAGTTTAGAGATAACTTCACCACTCCGCCACGCATCTTTATTTCACCCTTTCCGGGTTACGGCCTAGCCGAGTGGAAACACCACTTCCGAACAAAGCTACGTTAAGTCACATCGGATATGGTAACTCGCCGGATGGAGCCAGTATCCGTTCCGATCTCCCGTTAAACTGAGAAATAAAAGGATTCATAAAAGAGTGCAGATTCGTGTAAAAATCCTCTACCAATATTGCAGACTGCTGGTAAAACCTTAAAACCATAACCAATTCCCCTCTCCCCCCCACCCTTTTGCGGCAGAGATATCTCGTGATCATGATGTCTCCGCCGACGTCCCTGCTCTGACGGGGCTTCCTCGTTCGGAGTGGGCGGTCCTTCTGAAGAAGCATTTCATGCACGGCATCAACGCGGAGAGCTTAGATATCATAAAGAGGGCCATTTGTATGGTAAGTTGCTTGATTTGCCGGCAGATGGAGGTGAAGGGGGGTTCTTCAGCCGCCGCAAGGAGCCAGATGGGCTCTTAATAAAAAAATTAAAAAAATCAGCCGCAAGGCAGATTACGCAAACTGCCAATGTGTGGTAAAATTATAGTGCCATTTTCAAATCTTTTGTATTTATAGCTGTCTATAATAAGCAGTCGAATGACTAGCAAGATCACGCTATAATTTACCTTTCCCTACCCGATTTCAGCTCATTTAATGACTCCATTGGATTATTATAAAAGTTAATAGGGTGTGGTCTCTGTGCGCGCCAATTTTCCGTAATCGGATTTACTCGCCATTATTGCCTCACGTTTCTCTTTCCCACGACTGGGAGAGATCATTATCATCCACCGCCGCTTTCCCGCATTGTGGTTGGCGCCCATAAACTCCACTACCGGCCTCTCTAGGCGAAGTCCGTGACCTTCCCGCCCGTTACCGACATTGCGCTCTCAGGAATAAAAAAATTCGGCTACCTGATTTCATTATCCGGGCTTAGTCTCGTTTTACGACGCGCCAGGGGCGTATGGGTATTATTCCTGCCCCACAGGGCAGGGTATTTTCTCTCGTGTATTATTGGGATAGTTCTATCCCTCCCTCCTCAAGAGTGTCACACGTGTTTCTCTTCAGGTGGTGTTATACGACAAAGTTCCGTCGGATATTTGCGATAAGGGGAAGATGCTCTTGCATGGCAATGGATCCTCTCTCTGGTGAGTTGTTTTCAAGCTTTCCGGTCTTCGTATTCTCTCCCTTAACCCCCTCCCTTTCTACCCCGTGTAGACTGTTCAACTTGCCACTTGGAGGAGTAGCGCGCTCTCCTTGGCCCTGTGCTCCGGCAGTCTCAAACTAGATTTAAACTACCTGGGCCTTTTTCCATTCTACCTATTTCCATCTTAACCTCTTTTCGCCACGTTCTTCGAGACTTCCCTTTATTTTTCGCCGGTGGCTAATTTCGCAGGCTCGCCATCGACCAGCGCTCGCCCATTCACCCCTAGTCGTGGGAGCTCGTGTAGACTGTTACACCCTGTCATTTCGAGATGCTGCAAGCCCTTCCGGCCCCAATACCACTTTCTCTCAAGGCCATTATCACCTATCTTTCTTGGCCGGCGGCTAATTTTGCAGGCTGGTCACTGACCCTCTTTCATCCATTCACCCTTGGTCGGGGCCGGGAGGGAATTACTCCCCCTTTACCTCTTGCCTTGGGTGGGCGGTGGAGGGAAACTATCATGTTCCCACCCTTTTCGCCCATCCCATCTTCCCTTTTAACTGGTGGCGTGCCGCGCAGTGGAATCTTGGCCTACCGGGCGAGAGAGGTGGCGTCGATTGGTGCCAAGGCTTTCGACCGACACCCTATGCGCTCACTCCAGAGTGAGCAACTGGTATGGGCGTTTGCATCCCCTGTTTAAAAAAAAAAAGGTCCCCATGCCCAGAAATATATAAATGTACCCCTCTGCGCAAAAAATAACCCGAAACATCATCATCATCATCATTTATGAAGGCTCCATACATGCTTGCATGTGTTTGACTTATTTACCTAATGGCGGCTCTCAATGCTGCTCAATCCCTGCCTATTTCTCTATTCAAACTCATATCTCTGAGGTCCTTCTGTATGATCTCATTCCATGTCTTCCTCGGTAAAGGGGCTTCCCTTTTGTTGAACGGCTCTCGTTCTAGTGAGGAGGTGCCACCCTTAATCTATTCCTGCGGGCCCTCCAAAATTCTCTTGATGAAGAGTCGATTTCCAGTTTGAGCCGTATGCTTCTGGGGTGTCTCCCAAACGACACCCTCTCTTGTGGAGAAACGCTCCCTACTCTCCCCCTTCTTCCTCTTTTGCTTCTCAAGGAACGCATCCAACTTCTCATAACACCGAAGGGGTTTCACCCTTACCTATGCCAGTGGGTAAAGAGGCTTCCCCCTTACTAAATATTCTTTGGAAGCCGCCTCTAAGCGGCTCTCACTATGCTCTCTTATGGGCTCAAAAGAAACATTAAATCAAAGGAGCAACCTCACCTGCTCCCGAAGAGAGTAGAAGCTAGTGGAGTTCACCTAAGGGCTAGCTCTAGCCTCTAACTTCCACCACTCGACTAGTGTCTTCTAAATGTCCGACCACGGTGCCCGCATTCGAGGAAATAATGACTGACTGGTCTATCTCGCCATGTAGTTTAGGTCTGTTGATGAGGCCGTTGAATCGTTCTCAGGTATGCTTGCCTGGCTGTTTCGCACGTCCTCTCCTCTTCTGGTTCTTTGACCGAGTGGGAGACTGCCCTGGCAGAAGCGATATACTTGAGGGGGTTGATAGAGCTACTGACTTACTTTTTTATCGATCCTCTATTTGTTTGATGCTCGACTACGGATACGAGTTTTATGCATCCGCAGCCGAGCGTCCATTGTGGAAGGAAGACTCGATCCACCACACCGGCCTTCTCCTGGCGACCGGTGCCTTCCGCACGTCCCCAGTGAGAGCCTACTTGTAGATGCTGGGGAGATGCCACTCGCTCTGCGTCGTGCACAATGCATTATTCGCCTGTATGCACGAGCCCGGCGCCTTCTCAGTCGCCAACAGCTCTCACTGCATCCGCAGCTGATTTCGACAGTCCCTATGCCCTAAGCATAGGGACTGTGCTTAGGTCTAGGAAACTCCTTCAAGAGCTCGGTATAGCTCTCGGGCCGGTTAAGCCCCTGGTTCTCCCTAAGACGCTACCCTGGAGGCTTACCACCTTTGACTATTTGTCGCCACTCTTCTGCTCCCAAAGCTTCTATAGCGCAGGAGTATTGCGTTCGACCTTTTTGGAGCACACACCTTGTCTACGCCTTATCCCCTCTGTTTGAATTTAGTGGGGCTCTCCCATGCGCTACCTCTGTCTTTAGTGGCGAGCTGGTTGCAATACACAAAAAGGTACGGGAGATAACGACGTGCCCGGTTCGGAGACCAGATTGTGCTTTATAGGGACTCACAAAGCGCCCTGAGTTCTCTCGGGTCATTGGAATCTCCATACCCTCTGCTTCGCGATATTCTTGATGCCAGGGTTTTGGCGAGCCGGGTGGATGTAGAGGTTATCTTCTGCTGGGTTCTTGGACATGTAGGAATTGCGGGGAATGGGCGCGCCAAAGAGTCCGCGATGACTGGTCGACCAGACTAGCGTTTCGCTCTTTTGGCATGAATACGGGCTGCCTGGTAAAAAGGATACGATACCTCTAGGGTAACTTAAAGTTGCCTGCTAATGCGCTATGACTATTCCTATGGACCTACCCTCAAATGCCGCGACAGCTCCGAATTGGACACACTCTCGGGACTCACGACCATCTGATGGAGCGCTCGCCTGCTGCTTATTGTGACGACTGCGTTGTCTCCCAGACTGTTCGGCACATTCTTGCTGAATGTTCCAGTCTGGGTGATCTTCGTCCACGTTACATGTCCCGGTACCTGGACGAGTGGGGTCGCTACCGCTTCTCGCTTGTACTCGGTACTAGTTCGTGCATTCCAACTAGTGGACTATACGACTTTTTGGACGATTCCCGCCTCCTCCATTTTTTGACGCCGAAGCGCGTCTCCTTATTGTTGTTTTTTATTATTATTTCCTGTTTTTTTATCTTGTGTCTTGTCTTTGTTCCTTTTTATCGTCTTTTTTTGTTTTTTAATATAGCGTAGTATTAGGCTGTCCGCTAATTATGCAGTCGGCAGATGGGCTCTTTAAATTTTTAAAAAATCCTTGGAGTTTGGTGCAACTCTCGATGGTTTTGCCCGAGACGCCATTATGGAAGTTACTATCCTTAAACGTCTGTCGTCACGCTTCTGCTCACCAAATTTCTACAGCACCGGAAGTATTGCGGTCGTGCATATCGGCCACACTGGAGCTGGGATGGTGTAGGTATATGAATGGCTCCAACTCCGTAGGGAAAGTTGGCTTCCATGGTATCTCAATCGTGTTTGAAGCCTGCAAGGAGAATAGCTTAACCCAGTGGAAACACCACTTCCGATTTTAGCGAGGTTAAGCTACATCTAGCGTGGTTAGTCGCCGGATGGAGTCCCAATTCGGGTCGTCCTCTCGGTGGTTACCAAACGCTGTAGATACCCGTGGTGTGTATCCGAGGTTAATCAGTAGGTCCTCACGAGAAATAAAGGCTTCTTAAATGAATGCAGATCAGTGGTAAAACTCTTACCAACTTATTTCTTTCTTGAAGACAGTGGGCTCTTCCGTGCGATGTGGCTATCTTTAAGGCCGAACTTATTTCAATACAGCGGTTGTTACGAGGTGTAGGGGAATCAATACCCCACCCTCACAACTGAGTCCCTCTTCCTTAACCACAACGTCCTGGCATTTTTAGCGGCGTAGTCCGACCACTTAACCTCTCCCCTCTCTCCCCTTGCCTCAAGGAGAACCAGAAAGGCCGTCCAAAACCACATAATGCTCTAATCATCACATGTCGGCCCAGATGAGCCTAACATTGGTGAAAACAGCAAGATTTACCCTAAGAGTTGATATTCAATTTCACCTCGTATGCGAAATTAGAGGAGCGTCGGCCTTAAAGCCAGAAAGTCCCCTTTAGGGCTAGCTGAAAGACGCTCAGAGAAAAATCGTTAGAGGAGGAGACTTAATGCCGCCATCCTCATCCCCCCCTCCCTCCTTTCCCTAACCCCAGTGGGGTGGCGAAGTATATAATCCAATAACTTTGGAAGAACATGGTAGATCGTGTTAGTCCTCGAGCCAACTAAGTCTGGCTAGAGGCCCGGAAACCAACGAAAGGGACACAGAAGAAGCTCATCCTGTGCCAGTTCCTGGTGGTCACCGAATTTAGCATCCTGTCACGGGTAGATCGTGAGAGTCATCGTGGGAATCTTGAAAGGTATTTAAATCCCATTATCTGTTTCGTTGAAGGTCAATTTGCATTCAATATTAAAGTGAGCTTTGGGTCAACCATTACTATTTATTCAATTGTGTAATTTAGTAAGCTTCACCTAAATTTGTTTAATCATTACTGTGTAGTTTGTTTGTTAAATTTCAATTTTGGTTCATGTTGCAATTAAATTCTATTTTCTTAGAAGCCTTTAATTCACTCCTCGAAACGCTGAGCATGGCACTAAAAACCCTCAAAGATTAAAATAATGTAATAATCATAATCAAATATAGCACTCTTAGAGAGAAAACTTAATCAAGGAGTTTTGAAGTACGTAACCAACCTATACGTACGAACACCATCACTCGGTCCTTGCTATACCTCGACACGAGGTATTAGGCCTCGTGCCTTGTTCGGAGAGCATTTTGTAATTCATACCGACTCAGCGCGCGCTAATGGCGTTGAAGCCTTGGAATTTCCTCATCCCTTTTGTTGAGTTCTCGGCCATGGATGGGTTGCGGGAAATAAGTGCGCTGACGAGGGTGCCAGACTGTCTGCACGACCGGAGACGCATTTTGATCTTCCCCACTTTAACTATATAGCAAGAATCAGGGCAACCCCTATTTAAAGTTGTATGTAAAAGATGGTTGTAGATGCGACCTGGTATTTAAAGTTGCGTGTCATTGCGCACCGATTTTCCTTTGGATCTATCTACCCGTCTATGTCTCGAAGGTATCGGGTAAATTTCTTGTCTCTTCCGAATCGAAAATTCGCCCGACCCAGCGCCATTGGATGGATCGCTCCACTGAGTCTTTCAGTCCAGACCGTTTGATCCACCAGACGGCGAGATACCCTTTGGTTGAATGCCCTACTTAAGGGGAGCATCGTAAGCGCTACATGTCCCAGGAGGGATCGCTACTGCCCGTTCCGAGTCCCGCACAATGGACTGTGACTGCATGCTTAGCGCTCTGAAGGAGGCGGCCCTCCTCCCTCTTCCACATGAGCATGTTGTTACTTTTTGTTGTATTTTTCCTTTTTGGGGGGTTGTTTTGATAAACCTGCCTAAAGATAGGTTTTTGTAATTTAGCCCTCGTCATAAAATATTAAATTAAAAACGACAGACAAATCCCCCTTCCCCCATACTCGCTACTTTTCATGGAGATCTCTCATTACCAACTCTGGTGGAAATGCTATCGTTGGGTTTCATTTCTTAGTTTTAAGTAACACTTCGTTGGTTACCACAAGACGATATCTTGAATGGGCCCGGCTCGTAATGTCTGCTTGTCTTTTGGCCAAGGTTCGACAAGTGCTTCACACTCTGCATTTTTCCGGATGGGCAGTGCGGCATGAATGTGGAGCACACGATGGCAGACGCCCCCGTGATCGGACACATCTGGGAGTACGCCATGACCATGGAGTGAGTAAGAGGATGCCTTTATCGAGTTTCTCCAAAAGGGGTGGGAAGGTAGAGTATTATTTTTATTGCTATTTTTAAAGGGGCTTCTAGCTATGTTGCACCGGGATCCCGACGAAAGTGGCACGTCGATGGATTTTCCTGGTCGTTGTGTTGACGTGACATCGCCCCGTTCGGTCACACCTAAGAATATCTTTCCGCTAAGGCCTACCTCTTCTTTTTGGAACTAAATCTCTCTCTCACTGCCTTCTTTCCATCCACGCCTTGTTTTTACTCTTCTACTTTCAATATCTTTCGTCGACCCCTCGTTCTATTGCCATCGTAAGGGTCACGGCGATGTGTTTATATGGCTGTTGTGCCCACGGGACTGCGCTCCGTTTACGCGCTTGTACACGCATCGACAACTACTATCGGTATATCCGCAGCCGATCTGGACGGTGCCTATCCTGCCGAGAGAGACCAGTCTTTACTCTAAGATCTTCGAGTTTATGGCTAGGGTTGGTGACGCCTCTGGTTCTGCTCAGGATGCCACCCTGGAGGGTACTTACTACCTTTGATTATTTGTCGCCAGGCCTCTCCTGCGAAAACGTCTACAGCCCCGGGAGTATTGCGTTTGGCCTTATTGGAGCACCCTTCGTGTCGCTGGATCCGTGCCAGTGTACACGGATCCAGAGTTGGAGCCATGTTTGACTCGAGCTGGTTGTATTGAACCCCTCGGCACATGAGATAACTCGTCGTGCCCAGTTCGGAGACCGTATTGTGATCTTTAGCGACTGAGAAAACGTCTTGAGTGCTTTTGGGCCATTGGAATCTCCTCACTCCGTTGTTCCCGGTATCTGTGACGCCACGGTTGTCGCGAGCCGGGTGGATGTCGAGATTATTTACGGTTGTGTTTCTGGACATGTGGGAATTTCGGGGAATGAAGGCGCCAAGGAGTTCACGAAGACAGGTCCGCCAGACCAGCGTTTCGCTCTTCCTCACACCCACTACACAGCAGGAATCGGAGGTCTGCCTGGCAAAGATGATGGGGAGACAGCCGAAGAGAAATTAAAGTTGCGTGGCATTGCACTGCGAATGTTCCCATGAACTTACCCCCCCCCCCCCGCCCTATCCCGCAACGGCTTCAAGTCGCTTTTTGTCATCTTCGAATTGGACACACTCCGGGACGTACCGCCATTTGATGGAGCGCTCTCCTGCGCCTTACTGCGACGACTGCGTTGTCCCCGGACCATTCGGCACATTCTTGTTGAATATTCCCGTCCGGTGATCTTAGCGCACGTTACCTCTCCCCGTACTGAGACGAGCGGGATCGGTCCCGCTTGTGCTTGTCGCTTTTACTCAGGATTGCTTCTTGCACACATGCTTGTGAACTATCTGACTTTTTTGAGGAGGCTGGTCTTCTCCATTTTATTTCACTCTCTTTGTTTGGTGTTGGGGTTCATGTTCCTGCGCTGGGGTAGGTAGGCTTCTCCACATGGCGGAACGTGCTTCTTTGCAATTTCTTGATCTGTTTTGGGTTTTGTTTCTGTGTTTCTTTTTGTTATGGATTTTTAGAATATCTTTGTACTAGACTAGAATTTTAATTAGTGACCAATGCCCTTTAAGGCAGTCGCCAGATGGGCGAAACAAAATGTATGTTTCAAAACGAATGCTGCTCTACTTGTTTGGCATATGTCTCTGTCCTAAGGAAAAGACGACTCTTGTATATGTGTGGAAGCAAGTCAAAAGGATCCGGGGCAAGTTCTGGCAGAACCCACCCCTTCCCCTTCTCCAGTAAAATATGACGTAATCTCGGACCCTGAGTCAATGGACAAGTTTTTCGCTACCGCTTTCTCTACATTCTCTTGCTGCTCCGTCGGCATTCAATGCACGTTGTTATGTCCCTGAACACCGCCGACTGAACTTTACATCCACGATGTCCCGTATACCATGCTTTGACGGTTAGGTGAGCGAGGCATGGCTTTTGTTCAACAGGATATGGACATAGGGTACTGTTCCAGACTCCTGGCGAATGCCTACTGCGCTATCTTTTCGCAAACATGGGAAAGACCACTCTATCCCGGCCGAGTTCCGCCCAATCTCTCTAACCTGCTACGTGTGCAAGTTGATTAGAGAAATTGGTAAATGCTAGATTAACTTTTTTCCTGGACAACGGATGCCACCTGTCTTCCGCACAGTGTACCTTCTGCAAGTTTCACTCCACGTCGAATGGTCTGCCTTGACTGGAAAATGTTGTCCGCGAGGCTTTCTTTCGTAGCCAGCATACGACATGGTGTTTTTCGATTTAGAAAAGGATTATTATACCGCATGGCGATAGGGTATCATGGAGATAATCCACAAGTTAGGGAGGGAACGCCTGCCTATGTTTATTTCTGAATTTTCCCGTAAGGGGCGCGGCGATTTGCCATCCTGGCCGCCGTGCTGACGGGATCCAGCGCTCCGTCCGGCCCCAGCTTAGTATCTCTTCCTTCCTTCAGATAGCATGTATTTCTCCCCTACTTCGTCGCTTTTCATACAACCTCTCCCACAACTTTCAATGGTCAGCCTCTAATTTCACAGGGTAGATGCTGACCTTCTTCTCAAGCCAACCGTCCCAGATCGGGGCTGAGGGGGGAGGGGACAACGTTCCCTAACCCATGAGCTCCGGTTTGGAATGGGGGTTTTTAACAACGTGCTTAATCCCCACCCATATCTTCCTCACATCCCTTTTCCTTTCTTCTTCACACTCAGTTTTATGCCGCGTCTAAGGTGGAGCGGCTATGCCGATGGACTGCTAGGCCACCAGGCGGGAGGGGTGGTCCCAAGTGGCGGCGCCTGGCTCTGCCAGGCCTGTAAGCACCTCTTGCAGTGCGGGCAACTGCAAGAGGTGGTGAGCTATTGCGTCCCGTATAAAAAAAGAGTCACCATGCCAATGTATGCAAATAAAAAAAACCTCTCCCCATTCCCCCTTGTACACCGACAGAGCCGCCCTCGGTCAGCTCCACCGAAAAAATGGAGGTCCCCGTCCTTGGCTTGCGCAGGGGACCCTCCATATTTCTTTAACCGGAGAGGAGGCTTACTCCTCTCCTACGCCTACGGGTGAAGGAAACTCCCCCTCACCCCCTTCTCTGGAGGTGCTTTCGGGCACCTCCCTATTTCCAGCGGCAGTCCCTCCTTTTCTTTCTAAGGGGACTGCCAAGAAAGCCAGCAGGCAGCCCATTGCCGACCGCCCCTCGTGTAAGCGGCTCGGTAGGGCAAACCCCCTTAGGGGGGAGAGGGAAGCCAGGCCCCTTCGGTCGTTTCCCTCAAAAGACCTGCTGGCAAGAATTTTTAACCTTGTAGGGGTCAAGGCCTGTGCCTCCCCACACAAGACTGGCGACACTGCCAAGGGAACCTGCGATGTCCTGGGAGAGGATGGCCAACTGGAGGCCCCTCCTGTGATAGACATGGTCCTTGAGGAAATGGCGGGGAATCCGGGCTCGGCGCCAAACACCGAACCCGAATCCGCCCCTATGCAAGATCCTCCTCAAACGGCTATGGTTTCTAAGGCAGTACAAGGAGGGGAGGGATCTCCTCCGGACGGTGCCTCTGCGACCACCAGGACCTTCTCCATTTCGTCGAAGGACCTGGCTGAGGCCGGTCCATCTGGCCTAGGGGCTTCTGCCGGCGGATGTGGGAAGCGGATTCATTCCCCGCCCTCCTCTCCAAAAAAGAAAAAGACTAAGACAAAAAAAGACTCGGGTCTCCTCTCTATCCGCGGGGGCTGCGGGGACGGATGGGTCTGCTGCCACTTTGGCAAGCGACCAAGCCAAGATCGGCACATCCGGCCCCTCTGCCATCCCGGGTGCAGAGCCCCCGAATATGACAAAGACCAAAAGTGAGCAGGAAGGAGCCTCGATAACATCGGGGCCCTTGATTCAGAGGTTACATGGCGTTTTCGAGCCCGCTGGCTTCAAACGCTTCCTCGTCATTCGTTCCACCGATGGCAGCATGTTGGCCAAGGGCAACATGATCCATCAGAGGAGAGGATTAGCTAGTGTAATTGGTAGAGAGCCGAAGGTGACCCGTTTCTCGGATGGGAGCCTTCTGGCGAATCCCGCCGAGGCGGCCAAGATAAGTGCTCTTCGGACACTTCATGGCACCCCGGTGAGTGTGACGCCGCACTCTACCATGAACTTTGTGAAAGGAGTAGTTTATGCGAGGGAACTCGTTGACTACTCCATAGAGGACATCACCTTAGAGCTGGCCGACCATGGGGCGGTCAAGGTCGAACGTGTGATGAGAAAACAGGGAGAGGCCTCGAGACCCACCCCTACCTTCTTCGTCACGTTCGACTGTGACAAGCTCCGTGAGTCGGTGTGTGCCGGTTGGTACCGCTACCGCGTGAAGGCATTCGTGCCACTGCCGCGGCGGTGCTATTACTGTCACCGCTTCGGCCATACGAATCGTTCTTGTAGACGTGCAAAGTCAGGGTCACCCGAAGTCTGTGTAAATGGTTCCAAGGCCGCCCACGATAAGTCTAAATCATGTGTGGCCAAGTGTGTCAATTGCGGAGAGCCGCACCCCGCTTCTTAGAAGCAATGTGGTGCTTATCTCCTTGAGAAACAAATCTCGGCCGTTCAGACCCAGGATCGACTCTCATTCCGCGAGGCTAAGGACTTGGTCCTGGCGCGCCCGGCTCTGCCTGGGACGTCATATACCTCAATAGTTAGAAAGGCACCCTCTGCTCCTGGCCCATCCAGGCCAACGAGCACGATTTTCCGCGCCCATTCGGAGCCCTTCCGCGCCCATTCGGAGCCCTTCCGCGGTCTCTACTCAACCCGGGCGCTCCCCTGGTAAAGCTGGCGGCAAAAAGGGTTCACACCCATCCCCGGCTAAAACCAGGGCTCCCCCCTCTTCCCCCAGCGTGACCGTTTCCCGTAATGCGAAACGGCCACGCGCCTCCACCGAGTCGTTAGACTCACAGGGAGGCAAACCCCCTGAAGTTGGTCGCTAGGCCATCTTCCGGGGTTCCTAAAGCTGTCCCCCGAAAGGAGGACAGCAACAAAGGAGCTTCGGCTCATTCGCCCACGCCTAGAGGTGGAGCGAGTGGCTCGGAGACGGTGGTTCCTCGAAAAGAGGGCCCCCCGCCTCTGAAGTCGTAACGCCCGCCTAAGGTTTCGAGGCGGAGGGAGGAAAAGACTCGCATGGCGAGCCCAACCTCCCCCAATAAGTCCTCGAAGGCGACAGCGCCTTCAGCGCTTTGTCCGACCAACAGCGCCCGGGGTTCTGCCCCCGGGAAGCGTACAGCCATTCCCGTGAGGGTCTTCTTTTCGAGGAGGGCCCCCACGTCTCCGAGCTAGGCCTGGAGGGCATATTCCTTCAATGGAATTGCCGTGGACTCCGTGCCAACTGGGAGGAGCTGCGGAGGCTCGTCTCGTCCCGTTCCCCGTTACCTATCTTTTTGCAGGAGACCATGCTAGGCGCGTGCCCCCTGCCCTCCCTCCCGGGGTATAAGGGTCTTGCGACCCTACCACCACGGGATGGCCGGGCTGGGGGATGCGCAGTTTACACCCGGCATGATGTCTCTGTTCTTCCTTTCTCTTTAGATACCTCCTTTCAGGCAGTGGCTGTGCAGCTGCATCTGGATAGGAGGTACTATCATTTCTGAGTACATTCCACCGTCAGCTGACTTCGACGAGGGAGACTTCCGCCGCGTCGTGGCACGGTTGCCGAGGCCCTTTCTCTTGCTTGGAGATCTGAACGGCAGACATCCTCTCTGTGGGGATTACTCAATAAATCCCAGGGGACAGGTCCTTGCCGATCTGATCGAAGAGCTTGAGATAGGTGTCCTAAATGTGGATGAGTTTACGCATCACTGTCCGAGAACCGCTTCATTTTCTTGCCTTGATCTATCTTTGTGCTCTTTGGATGCACAGCCTGATTTTGATTGGGGGCGTGGTCGATGACCTCCATGGTAGTTATCACTTTCCCATTCAAATATCATTTTCAGGGCAACTGCCGCCTGAGAGCCCACCTCGGTGGTGCTTGGCGCGGTGGCCTGCATTTCAGGAAATGACTGAATTCTCTATCTCAGTCGAGGAGTTTATGTCGGTAGATGATGCCGTTGAGTTCTTCTCCGGCAACCTCATCGCCGTGGGCCTGACTACTATTCCTAGGACGTCTGGCCGTTTTGCAAGCCGACCACTCCCATGGTAGTCGGCCAAGTGTGAGACGACCCTCAAACAGAAGCGTTATGCCTACATGCGCTATAAGCGCCGCCCGAACGATTTCACTGTCGCTGAATTTTGTCGGGCTAGGGCTAGTTTCCGGTATATTTCGAAGCACGCCGCCGCTCTTTTTGGCGGGCATACGTGTCTTCACTTAACGGGAAGACCCCTTTAGCAGAGGTGTGGAAGCGAGTCAAAAGGATTCGAGGCAAGTTCTCGCAGGACCCCCCCTCCCGTTGTCCAGGAGAATGGGACCGCAATCTCGGACCCCGCGTCCGAGGCGGAATCCTTAGCGACCGCTTTTTCCGCATTCTCTAGCCGGGATGCTGCTCCGCCAGCATTCAATGCACGTCGTGATGTTGCTGTAGGCCGCTGGCTGGACTTTACCTCCAGAGGCGGAGAACCCTTCAACGACAGGTTTACTGTGAGTGAGTTGCGCTCCGCTCTCGCTTCGTGCG
Organism: Ceratothoa steindachneri; assembly: GCA_963969495.1. Lineage (NCBI taxonomy): Eukaryota > Metazoa > Arthropoda > Malacostraca > Isopoda > Cymothoidae > Ceratothoa > Ceratothoa steindachneri. The sequence goes on along the minus strand of OZ018319.1, from coordinate 127,295,635 downwards.
CGGACACTGCCCATGGTCCGGACGATGTCTCGTACGCCATGCTTCGACACCTGGGTGAGCGAGGCATGGCCTTTCTGTTAGATTTGTTCAACAGGATCTGGGTGGAGGGTCTTCTCCCAGACTCCTGGCCAATCGCCACTATGCTCGCCTTTCGCAAACCGGGGAGAGATCACTCTACTCCGACCGGTTTCCTCTCAATATCTCTAACCTGTTGCGTGTGCAAGTTGATGGAGAGATTGGTAAATGTCAGACTAGCCTTTTTCCTGGACAGCATAAGCCATCTGTCTTCTGCACAGTGCGGCTTCCGCAAGTTCCACTCCACGTCGGATGCTCTGCTCCGACTGGAAAATGCCGTCTGCGAGGCTTTCCTTCGTAGACAGCAATACGCCACGGTCTTTTTCGATCTGGAGAAGGCCTATGATACCGCATGGCGATACGGTATCATGGAGACTCTCCACACGAAGGGGGCGAGGGGACGCCTCCCAATGTTTATATCTGAATTTTTGCGAGATCGTCGATTCCGCGTACGGGTGGGGAGAGCCCTCTCCGGCCTAAAGGAGCAGGAAGATGGTGTCCCGCAGAGAAGTATCCTCAGTGTCATACTCTTTGCCCTAAGCATTAACGGCGTCACCTCGGTGCTGCCGAAAGATGTTCTCGCTACGCTCTACGTGGACGACCTTTCGATCTCTTTTGGCGGGGCCCAGATGCCAACTCTGGAGCGTCGACTCCAACAGGCATTGAACCGCGTCTCTCGCTATGCCGAAGCGCACAGGTTTCGGTTTTCTTTGGCCAAGACTAAGGTGGTGCATTTCTTCCGCCATCCACGGCTTCACCCCGACCCAGATTTGTTTCTTAATGGGGTGCGCCTGGATGTGGTGGAATCGCACCGTTTCCTCGGTCTTGTATTCGACCGACGCCTCACCTGGGAGGCTCATATTTGCAGCCTTAGGGCCTCTTGTACCCGCGCTATGGACATTCTCCGTTCCGTGACGTTCAGCGCTTGGGGCGCTGATAGGGCTACTTTTTTATCGATCCTTTGTTCGTTCGAAGCTCGACTACGGATGCGAGTTTTATGCATCCGCAGCCGAGCGTTTATTGCGGAAGGTGGACTCGATCCACCACACCGGCCTTCGCCTGCGACCGGTGCCTTCCGCACTTCCCCCATTGAGAGCCTGTTGGTCGATGCTGGGGAGATGCCACTCGCTCTGCGCCGCGTGCAGTACATCACTCAGTCGCCAACAGCTCTCACTGCATCCGCAGCTGATCTCGATGGTGCCTATGCCGCCGAGAGACGCCAGTCATACCCTAAGCCCTTTGGGTTTAGGGCCAAGAAACTTCTTCGAGAGCTAGATATAGCTCTCGGGCCGGTGGCGCCCCTGGTTCTGCCCAGGACGCCACCCTGGAGGGTGCCACATTTGGCTATTTGTCGCCTCGCCTCTGCTCCCAAATTTTGTACGGCGCCGGGAGTATTGCGTTCGGCCAGTGTATACGGATGGCTCCAAGTCCCAAGAGGGGGTCGGCTTCCACGCTGTATCCCTTCTGTTTGAAGTCAGCGGGGTTCTACCAGCCGCTGCGTCTGTCTTCACGGCAATACACCACTCGGTACGGGAGATTACTCCACGTGCCCGGTTCGGAGACCGGATTGTGATCTATAGCGACTCACAAAGCGCCCTGAGTGCTCTCGTGGCATTGGAATCTCCGCATCCCCTGGTTCGCGATATCCGTGACGCCACGGTTATGGCGAGCCGGGCAGATGTTGAGATTATCTTCTGCTGGGTTCCTGGACATGTAGGAATTGCGGGGAATGAGCGCGCCGATGAGGGCGCCAAAGAGTCCGCGAGGACTCTGCGACCGGACCAGCGTTTCGCTCTTCCTCACACCCACTACATGGCAGGAATACGGGCAGCTCTTCGGACTGCTTGGCAAAGAAGATGGGAGACGGTCGAAGGGAACTTAAAGTTGCGTGCCATTGCGCGGCGAATGTTCCCATGGACCTATCCCCCAATGCCACGACGGCTTCAGGCCGCTTTCTGTCGTCTCCGAATCGGACACACTCGTGTGACGCATCGCTATTTGATGAAGCCCTCGCCTGCGCCATATTGCGTCGACTGCGTCGTCCCCCCAGTCTGTTCGGCACATTATTGTCGAATTTCCCAGTCTGGGTGATCTTCGCGCACGTTACCTGTCCCGGTACCGGGATGGGCGGGGTCGCTACCGCCTGTCCCTTGTACTCGGGTCGAGTGCGTGCACCATGACTGGTGTACTGATAGACTTTTGGGGGGAGGCCGGCCTTCTCCCTTGTATTTAACTTCTTGTTTTTTGTTATTTTTGTTTTTTTGTAGGTCGCAGGCTCCTGCGCCGGGGTGAGGGGGACCTCCCTGCGACGCCAGAGCTTGCTCCCTGATTGTTATCCCTTTTTATTGTTGTTTCTGTTAAAATTTTTATTTTAAAGTAGCCTAGAACTGGGCTGTTTGTTTGCGGCGACTTATGCCCAAGTAGGCAGTCGCCAGATAGCCCCTTTAAAAAAAAAAAAATAAATAAATATATATATATATATATATATATATTTCTGAATTTCTGCGAGATCGTCGATTTCGCATAATGGTGGAGTAATCCCTCTCCGGTCCAATGAAGCAGGAATAATGTGTCCCACAAGGCACTCTTTGATTTAAGTATCAACGGTATCATATCAGTGCTGTTGGAAGATGTTCTCACTACGTTCTATGTAGACTAGCTTTCGCTCTCTTTTGGTGCCTCCCAGATGCCAACTCCGGAGCGTCTACTTAAACCGACATTGAACTGCATCTCTCGCTATGCCCAAGCGCGCAGGTTTAGGTTTTTCTTCGCTAAAACTAAGTTGTCACACTTCTGCCGCCATCTACGCCTCCACCCCGTCCAGCATGGTTCGTAAATGGGGTTAGCCTGGAAGTGGTTTATTCTCACAGTTTCCTTGGTCATGTTTTCGACCAATGCCTCACCTCTCTTATATCCGCACCATGGACATTCTTCCTCCCATGACCTTCAGTGCCTGAGGTGCTGATAGGGCTACTGCCTTACTTTTCTCTCGATCCTTTGTTCGTTTGAAACTTGACTACGGATGCCATTTTGATGCATCCGCAGCCCAGGGTGTATTGCGGAAAATGGACTCGTTCTACCGCACTGGTCTCTGCCTGGTGACCAGTGCCTTCCACACGTCCCCTATTTAAATCATATTTGTCGTTGCTTGGGAGATTTCACTCTCTCTGCCTCGTACGTAGTGCATTGTTCACTTGTACGCATGATCCCGGCGCCTCCTTCAGTCCTCAACGGTTCTCACTGCATCCACAGCCTACCTCGACAGTCCCTAGCCGACGAAAGACGACAATCATAACTTAACCCATTTGGGATTATTAGGTCTAGGAAACGCCTTCGAGAGCTCGGTGTAGCTCTCGTGCCGGTGCTGCCTCGGATTCTGCTTAGGACACCTCCCTGGAGGGAGGTGTCGCCACGCCTCTGCTTCCAAAGCGTTCACATCACTGGGACTATTGCGTTCAACCTTTTTGGAGCACACTCATGTCACGCTGGATCCGTGCCGGTGTACACGGATGGCTATGTCCCAGGAGGGGGGTCGGCTTCCATGCTGTATTTCCTCTCTTTCAAGTTAGCGCGGTTTTACCAGGCTAAGCGTTTGTCTTCACGGTCTTGCCGGGTGGGAGACCGCACTTTGATCTTTTTCGACCCACATAACCACCTGAGTGCTCTCGGGGCAATGGAATCTCAACATCCCCTGGTTCGTGCTATCCGTGACACCACTGATGCCCCGACCCGTTGAATGTCGATATTATCTTCTGTTGAGTTCTTTTACTTTTAGGAATTGTGGGAAATATGGGCGCCAAAGAGTCCGCGAGGACTGGGTTCCCAGACTTGCATTTCGCTCTTCCTCGCACCGTCTACAGGGCAGGAATTAGGGCAGCTCTTCGCGCTTCCTGGCAAAGAAGATATGAGACGGCCCAGCGAAACTTTAAGTTTCGTGCCATTGCTCGCGACTATTCCCATGGACCTACCTCCCAATGTCGCGACGGCTAAAGGTCACTTTTTGTCGTCTTCGAATTGGCCACACTCGCCTGCTGCGCTGCCATTTGATGTAGCGCTATCCTGGACCTTACTGCGACGACTGCTCGGTCCCTAAGATCGTAGAGTACATTTTTGTTAAGTGACGCAATTAAGGGGATCTTCGCGTAAGTTACCTGTCCCAATACCGGCACGAGTAGGGTTGGTACCCCTTGTCTTTTGTACTCTGGCTGAATTTTTGGAGGAAGCTGGTTACTCTTTCTGGTGTTGAGTACATGCTCTGACGCCGCTGGGGTGGGGTGTCCCGATGCTGGAGTTTGTTTCTTTTGTTTTCAGTTGCTTGTTTGGCCGTTTGTTGTTTTTTCTTGTTGCTTTTGGTTTTTCAATAGCCTTAACTTACCCTAAAGTTTTTCCTAGCCACCTATACCTTTAGTTACAGTCGAATGGTTGGTCCTCCACTACAAAATTTCCTATCCCTTACCCCCCCCCCCTTCCTCTATTTGTCTAATTAAGTAAAAAGATATCCGCCATTGTCTCCACGACGCCAAAATGGCCCTTGTTAGTGATAGGGCGCTATGTGTCATCATCTTGTTTAGCCTGTTTTCATCCCTTTGTGCCCCAAACACACCTGCTCCATACACTGTTCTCTTACACTATATTTTACATTTCCTCCTCGATCATGTCACTACTTTATTCCACACCTGATCGCGCTCTATCCCACACAAACTCTTCATTCCGTTTCATGTTTGTCTCACATCGAGCAAGCATCTGCAATAGCCCTGTTTTAAAGACATTGTTTACCCCTCTCCTCTTCCCCACATCATATACCCCTCGCATTCCAAACACCCATTTGGTTCGCACTTTGACGCGGATTAACCAACATGACCGGACGAGTTTCGCGGTAGCCTCTCCCATTACCTCCATTGTGGATTGCGATGGCAGGAAAAAAACTTTGGAGCGTGCTGCTTCACAAGCTTAGTCGCCTTTTTGATAATTTACTATTATAATTTTGATAATTTACTTATGGGCAATTACAGAGTGATCGAGAAACGGTATTTGGACACCGGCCAGGTGATGCCTCCGCCCAAATCCTTCAAGCAGAGGAAGTTTCCTCGTCCGTTCAAGCTCTGTTGGAATATCTCGAAAGAGTTGGAAACGGAGATCAAGCGAGCGCTGGCCTTCACTATCAAGGTGAGCGGCCCGCCGGTGGGGTACTTTGGGAATATCTCCCTCCGTCTTGTTTCGAAATTATCTTTTTGGAAAGATCTTTGTTTTGGGGGAGGTTTTACTACATGCACTCCCCTGAAGTATTTCTCAGTGGGGACCTACAGTTTAACGTGGTATTCGAACCATGAGTATCTAGAGCGTATGACAATCTCCGTAAAGTCGAAGCCGAATCACGACTCCATCCGACGAAAAACTTCTTCCTCACCTGGTCACTGTAATCAAAGGCATAGCCGCTCAAATTTATGACTTGCTTATTCTTCGACTTTTGTAAGAGTTAGTTTGAATGTCCATTATAATCAAACTTTAATACACTTAAATAGGTTTTGTATTCCCTTTGTTACCTTGATACCATTTTCATCCGAGTCTTTTATCAATAGATTTCTCAAAATCTTGACACTTGACCAGTCGACCTACAGGACTGATTGTGAACATAATGTTTGACGGAAACCTAAACTAGATTCTTCCCTTAGACCTACCCTTCAATACCTCGACGACTTCAGGTCGTTTCTTGTCGCTCCCGAATCCGATACACTCGCGGAACGCAGCGCCATTTGATGGACGCTTCTTTGAACCTTACTGTGCTTGGTCCCCCAGACGGTGAGACACTATTTGGTAGAATGTCCCAGTTTGGAGGGCTCTTCGCGTCAGTTACCGGTCCCGATCGCCCCACCTTGTCCCTTGTACTAGAGGCGAGTTAATGAACACCAGACTATTGCATTATTGAGTTTCTGGAGGAGGCGGGTCTCCTTCATACCATTTAGTGTTGTAGGTGTTAGGTGGATGTTTGAGACCCTGAGGGAGGCGAGCCTCCTTCCGACCCATGATCATTCATTTTTTTTGTCCTAGTAGTTACAGGTACAAGGGGCGGTCAATAAGTTTTGCAATTCGGAAATGAGATATGAGGAAAAGTGTTTTATTATTTTTCAATATAACTACCCTTGACTTCAATGCACTTACGCCACTTGTCCCTGAGGCTTCGAATTCCCAACAACAAGAAATCTCCCGACTGCTGTTCAATCCACTCCTGGAAGGCGAGCTGGACATCTTCATCGTCCCCAAACCGGCGTCCCCGCAGTGCAGCCTTGAGCAGGCGGAATAAAAAGTAGTCGCTGGGGGCCAGATCTGGACTGTAGGGCGGATCGTTGAGCTCCTCGAATCCGCACTCGCGCAGGGCAGCTTGTGCAACTCTGGCCTTGTGGACTTTACCACGTTGAAATCGATCATGGGGCGTGAGGTTTCTAAGGACCAAACGGGCAGAGACCTTGGTCATGGCCAAATTGTCATGGATGATGTTGATAACACTTCCATGTGATATTCCAAGTTCTCGCTCGATTTCTTCGACCTTCACCCGTCGATTTTCTAGGGTCATCGTCTCCACACGGGCCACATTGTTCTCGTTCGTCATGTCTGACGGGCGTCCTGGACGGGGGTCATCTTCAAGGGACTCACGACCATGGCGGAATTTCCTATTCCAACGAGCAATGTTTGCATAGGAAGGGGCAGTGTCGGTGTACACTGCAACCATGCGTTCATGGATCTCTTTTGCATTCTTGCCTTGCTTGGTCAAAAATTTGATCACTGCGCGGTGCTCAACTTTCTCCATTGTTGAAAAAAATGTGACTGACGATCCGCGATCATCTACTGCTTCTTAAATAGACGAGGCAGGAGCGTGCGGCTAGGTCCTGACTTGTCATAACTTGTCCTAACACCTCCACAAACAGCCATCCCCCCTTCCTCTGTTTTGCCCTACCGATTCGCAAAACTTATTGACCGCCCCTCGTAACTCGTGCGAAGATCCCCGCCTCCAGTCGCGTCGGAACCTCCTGCAGGCCTTGTCGACGTTCACTGTTTAACTGGATGAAAACTTGCGATTCTGGACTTAAGCTTCACCTTGGTCTTACACGGTGACTTGTTGGTCTCTCTCTCTCTTTCTCTCAACCACGCCCCACACATAATAGTCCGTCCAGGGGCCTCACCTGGAGGAGTTGGGAGGTCAGATGATCGTAGTGATGTGATCAAAGAAACTGACAGCCGAGACTTGTTTGCGTCGCATGGTGCAGAGTCTGCTGCCATACGTATGGTCTTCTAGCGGCCATTTCCTGGATTCAGGTACTTGGTGTAACCCTCCTTATTGATTGTGAGGCCCTCCGAAGAGATAGTTTGGAACATAACGTGGTCCTTGCTACTGACCACCCCAAACGCCATGATGTGGACCGGGAACTTGGTCTTCATGACTCTTGAGTCTCGGTGATCTTTATGGGACAGAGAAAGCCAATGCTTGTTTTGTGAGTTCACCCCCGGGTGCTGGCAGAAATTCGTCTCTTCCAAGAAGAACCAAAGCATGCCAGGCTTGAGGGAATGCTTTAATTTGTTCACAATGTTCGCAACACGTGCCTTCCTTATGTCCGTCATCTTCTGCGATAGAAGCAGGTCATTTCTCATATGGGTAGTCGCGAATTTCCTTATGCACTAACTGCCTGATGAGAAATTCTGATACTCCCTTTTTCCTGGACGGGACCTCATTGACTTGGCGGGATCGTTGTCAATGATACCCTGGATCTCTGCGACAAATTCGATGTTCTCGTATCAAAACGCTTAGAGTTAGGTTTCTGAGCGGCCCAAACCTCCATATATATATATATATATATATATATATATATATATATATATATATATATATATACGGAGTTGAATCACCGCTTCCGATGATTACAACGAAGTTAAACCACATCGGATGTGTTTCATCGCTGGATGGACTTCTGTTTCGGGTGACTCGAATCCCCCCCCCCCCCATCACTACACTGTAAGTTCCCACTGAGAAATAAGTACGGAAAGATGGTAAAATAGCTGCCTTTTTTTTTCCCTTATATTACCTAATCAGATGGCTTAACTCGTTCTCTCTTTCAGAGCGGTGCCGATCTCGAGCTGGTCCTCTTCAACCATACCAACTTTGGAAAGGGATTTATCAAATCGGTTAAGATCAGCCCCGATGCCTTTATACAGATCGCTTTGCAGCTCGCCCACTATCGAGACTCGGGCAGGTGATAAAACAGGACCCCTTCCATTCTCATCCCTTGGGTCATTTTTGAAGGATACTTCCTCATAAACAGTATCTCTCCTTTATCATAACCACATTGCTAAAAGATGAGTAGCAAATAGCAATGATAAAGGATGGGAAATAGATAATAAGTATAAAAGTGCTAGAATTTTTAGAAAAATAGTTGGGGAATATATGGCACCTTTATGGTAATTGTAGGGACTGGAGACCCAGTCTTCCGTCGGGTATTCCGTATTTTAAAGTGTAACTGAACAAGGATTAGGGGGCAGTAGTGAACTAAACTACCACCTTGAAACAACATCAGCGACTGCATTAACCTACTGGGGGGGGGGCAATTAATCAGGCTAATCCATGGGATGCGGATGGAATGGAAAAAGTACATTGGATAGAGGGAAGAAGTGATTATGCGAGATGAACATGAGGGGGAAGGAAGAATGTGTCATAGAGTGAATACATTTGCAAAGGAGAAACTGAATGTAAGCAGTTCGTTTCACCTTTCCAAGTCTATTCACTCTATCCCACACACTTCCCTCCTATTTATATCCTATGATGCAAGTCTCTGTAATAAAATGATGTAGTGTTTGTGCATACAAATTGAGGTTGAAGAGGAGTGGTCATGCAATGTGGTTGAAAATGGGAATCGTTTTCTGGGTATAGGGGTTATGAATGAACGAGTATGTGATGGTAAGAGATGGAATAACTGGTGATTTTGGTACACCTGTTGGAAAGAAGAAAAATTCGTTTGTGTCGAAACTTTTTTCTGCCAAACATTTTTTTTTTAGCACAAGTGTCCATACGTCAGCTTGGGTTGATCAAAGAAGGGTTACTATATCTGAATATTTGCGAGATCGTCGATTCCGCGTACGGGTGGGGGGAGCCCTCTCCGACCCAAAGGAGCAGGAAGAGGGTGTCCCGCAGGAAAGTGTCCTCAGTGTCACACTCTTTGCCCTGAGCATCAACAGCATCACCTCGGTGCAGCCGGAAGATGTTCTCGCTACGCTCTACTTGGACGACATTTCGATCTTTTTGGCGCGTCCCAGATGCCAATTCTGGAGCGTCGACTCCAACAGGCATTGAACTGCGTCTCTCGTTATGCCGAAGCGCACAGGTTTCGGTTTTCCTTGTCAAGACTAAGGTGGTGCACTTCTGCCGCCATCCACGGTTCCACCCCGACCCAGACTTGTTTCTTAATGGGGTACGCCTGGAAGTGGTTGAATTGCACTGTTTCCTTGGTCTTGTATTTGACCGACGCCTCACCTGGGAGGCTCATATTCGCAGCCTTAGGGTCTCTTGTACCCGCGCCATGGATATTCTCCGTTCCGTGACGTTCAGCGCTTGGGGCGCTGATAGGGCTACTTTTTTATCGATCCTTTGTTCGTTCGAAGCTCGACTACGGATGCGAGTTTTATGCATCCGCAGCCGAGCGTTTATTGCGGAATGTGGACTCGATCCACCACACAGGCCTTCGCCTTGCGACCGGTGCCTTTCGCACTTCCCCCATTGAGAACCGGTTGGTCGACGCTGGGGAGTCGCCACTCGCTCTACGCCGCGTGCAGTGCATCACTCGCCTGTATGCACTAGCCCGGCACCTCCCTCAGTCGCCAACAGCTCTCACTGCATCCGCAGCTGATCTCGATGGTGCCTATGCCGCCGAGAGACGCCAGTCATACCCTAAGCCCTTTGGTTTAGGGCCAGGAAACTCCTTCAAGAGCTAGATATAGCTCTCGGGCCGGTGGCGCCCCTGGTTCTGCCCAGGTCGCCACCCTGGAGGGTACCACATTTGGCTATTTGTCGCCACGCCTCTGCTCCCAAAGCTTGTACGGCGCCGGGAGTATTGCGTTCCACCTTTTTGGAGCACACCTCGTGTCACGCTGGAACCGTGCCAGTGTATACGGATGGCTCCAAGTCCCAAGAGGGGGTCGGCTTCCACGCCGTATCCCCTCTGTTTGAAGTCAGCGGGGCTCTACCAGGCGATGCGTCTGTCTTCACGGCCGAGCTGGTGGCAATACACCACTCGGTACGGGAGATTAGGCAATGTGCCCGGTTCGAAGACCGGATTGTCATCTATAGCGACCCACAGAGTGCCCTGAGTGCTCTCGGGGCATTGGAATCTCCGCATTCTCTGGTTCGTGATATCCGTGACGCCACGGTTTTGGCGAGCCGGGCGGATGTCGAGATTATCTTCTGCTGGGTTCCTGGACATGTAGGAATTGCGGGGAATGAGCGCACCGATGAGGGCGCCAAAGAGTCCGCGAGGACTCTGCGACCGGACCAGCGTTTCGCTCTTCCTCACACCGATTACATGGCAGGAATACGGGCAGCTCTTCGGACTGCTTGGCAAAGAAGATGGGAGACGGTCGAAGGGAACTTGAAGTTGCATGCCATTGCGCCGCAACTGTTTCCTTGGAACTATCCCCCAATGCCGCGATTGCTTCAGGTCGCTTTCTGTCGTCTCCGAATCGGGCACACTCGTGTGAAGGCATCGCTATTGGATGGAGCGCTCGCCTGCGCCCTATTGCAACGACTGCGTCGTCACCCAGACTGTTCGGCACATTCTTGTCGAATGTCCCAGTCTGGCTGATCTTCGCGCACGTTACCTGTCCTGGTACCGGGATAAAAATAAAAATGCAACTACCCCTTGATAAGAGATATGATGTTATTGCCACGCACGTATATTCCAGTGTCAGCCGACGTGAATGCGGAGAAATTTCGCTACCCGTCCCTTTTCGTCCCGAGCATACGTGTTTTCACTTAGCTGGAACACCCCTCTTACAGAGGAGTGGAAGCGAGTCAAAAGAATTCGGGGCAAATTCTCACAGGCTTCTCCTCGCGTTCTCCAGGAGAATGGGTCCGTACCGGAGTCCCTCACGACCGCATTCTATAGACGGGATGCTGCTCCGCCAGCATTCAATGCACGTCTTGACGTCGCTGAAACCTGTCGACTGGACTTTACCTCTAGATGGGAGAGAACCCTTCAAAGACAGGTTTACATTGAATGAATTCTGTTACTCTCTAGCGTCGTGCGCGGACACCGCCACGATGTCCGTATGCCATGGTTCGACACCTTGATGAGCGAGGCATGGCCTTTCTGTTAGATTTGATCAACAGTATCTGGACACAGGGTATCGTCTCAGACTCCTGGCGAATGCCTACTGTGCTCGCTTTTCGCAAACCGGGGAGTTTGCACTCTATCCATGCTGGTTTCTGCCCATGCTGGAGAAATTGGTAAATGTTAGATTAACCTTTTTCATGGACAGCGGAAGCCACCTGTCTTCCGCACATTGCGGCTTCCGCAAGTTCCACTCCACGTCGGATGCTCTGTTCCGACAGGAAAATGCGTTTGCGAGGCCTTCCTTCGTAGATACGACTATGCCACGATGTTCTACATTCTGGAAGAGGCCTATGATACCGCATGGCTATACGGTGTGGGGACTCTCCACACGATGGGGGCGAGGGGACGCCTCTCAATCTTTATTTCTCAGTTTTATCGAGATCTTTGTTTCCACGTACGGGTGGGCGAAGCCCTCTCCCAACGGTGTAGGAATACCGCGTCCCGCATGGAAGTGTCCTCAAAATCACACTCATTCACGACACCGGTTTCCGCCTGGCGGCCGGTTACTTCGATACATCCCCAAATAAGGGCCTACTTGTCGATACTGGGGAGATGCCACTTGCTCTGCGCTGTACACCGTGCATTTTGCCCCTTTACGCGTGAGCGCGGCACCTCCCTCCCCCCCACATCTTACTGCGACGACTGCGTTGTCCCCCGTACTCTTCGGCACATTCTTGTTGAATGATCCAGTCTGGTTTTCGAGCACGTTACCTGTCCAAATACCGGAACGTAAGGGGTCGCTACCCCTTAACCCTTATACTCGGGACGACTTCGTGCATACACTCTTGGACTATATGACTTTTTGAAGGAGGCCTCCCTTTTATGTGATTCTTTTGTATTTGTGGCACGTTCTTCTGCCGGAGGGAGGTGCGCCTCTCCCCGACGCCATAGCATCCTTCCTTCTTATTCTTGTTTTTTTACGGCGACTTATACCCTAGTAGGCAGTCGCTAGATAGGGTCTAAAAAAAATGGCCTGCCCTTGCTGTAGGCCCTACCTCTTTTAATTCTTTGCTTTGGTCTGATTTATATTGTATCCAGTGTCTTATACATATATTTTTGTATTTGTTTTGCTTTTTGTCTCGTTTTAGGTTTTTTCTATCTTTGCTCTTTTAACTTTCGCCTAACCCGTTCAAAGAATTGCATTGCGCTTCTAAACTGGTCGTTTTGGATGGACTGTTGTGTTGGTTTCGTTCGCTCCTTATAATAATAATTCCCTGTCATGGACAAAGATTTGGAAGTCCACTCGCTGATCCAGGCCTACCTCCGGGCGTTATGGGCGGGAGGGCAAGTAGTCCTCCAGGTGCCTGCCCCCATGCTGATTCAGGCCTACCTCTCTGGCGTTATGGGCGGGAGGGCAAGCAGTCCTCCAGGTGCCTGCCCCCATGCTGATCCAGGCCTACCCCTCTGGCGTTATGGGCGGGAGGGCAAGCAGTCCTCCAGGTGCCTGCCCCCATGCTGATCCAGGCCTACCTCTGGCGTTAAGGGCGAGAGGGCAAGCAGTCCTCCAGGTGCCTGCCCCCATGCTGATCCTGGCCTACCTCTCTGGCGTTATGGGCGGGAGGGTAAGCAGTCCTCCAGGTGCCTGCCCCCATGTTGATCTAGGCCTACCTCTCGGCGTTAAGGGCGAGAGGGCAAGCAGTCCTCCAGGTGCCTACCCCATCCTAATCCAGGCCTACCTCTCGGACGTTAAGGGCGGGAGGGCATGTAGTCCTCCAGGTGCCTGCCCTCATGCTAATCCAGGCCTACCTCTCAGGCATTAAGGGCTGGAGGGCATGTAGTCCTCCAGGTGCCTGCCCCCATGCGGCTGAAAAATAGGTGAAAAGAGATTTGTAAAGTAGCGAAAGATGGGCAAAAGAAAGATGTCTAGAACGAAATAGGCTTCAATAGTTTTCATCTAGTTTTAAACTGTGGGCGCACTGGTACCACGAGGCCGGCCAGGTACCAGTATAACACTCCACATGGGGTATTCTCTCCCAGCCCTGTGGGGCGCACACACCCAAATCTAGCACTCCATTTATCTCTATGATTTGTCAAAGCTACGCATGTTATGGACATGTTATGGATACGTTTTGAATTACGTTAGGTTCCTGGTGGGACCGAGCGCCGAAGTTTGTGTTGTTCAAAGTAATGCGGTGGTTATACACGTTTGATTTCGGAGGGTGAATGCATCGGAACCTTGCCAGGGTGACCCTTTTTTGATCAACCCAAGCTTACGTATGCACACTTGGGGTAAAAAAAATGTTTGGCAGAAAAAGATTTCGACACGACAGGTGTACCAAAATTATTTTATCTTTTACCTCACATATTTGTTTATTCATAACCCCTATACCCATCAATCGATACCAATTTCCAACCACATTGCATAACCTCTCTTTTTCAACCGAACTTTGTATCCACAAACACTACAGCATTCTATTATAGAAGATTATATTACACCGAGATGAATAGTAAAGAAGCGTGTTAAACCGAGTGAGTAGATTTGGAAAGGTGAAACGAACCCCCTATATTCAGTTTCTCCTTTGCAAATGTATTCACTCTAATCACACATTCTTCATTCCCCCTCATGTCCATCTCCCAAAATGCAAGCATCTATAACACTGGGAAACAATGTGTTTGGTAAATTGACAAAAGTACATTTTCCTACCTAATTCGAGCATACTGAATTCAAATCTGAAATCAGATTCTCTCTAAATGATACAGATTTTTTGTAATATAAATAACTAATATTATATATGAATTTTCATTTTATCACGCCTATCATCATGCCCTGAAGTAATTTTGAATCATCCTTTTGCGTTATTTATAGTAAAGCAGGTTTTTTTGCACAAACATTTTATTGCATATGAGAAGAAACTTGAATTACACATTAGGATTACAAATACTGTAATCAAATAGATGCTAATTTATTAATGACCGTACATCAGGCTGGTGGACCTCTTCTTGATTTCAATCGGGCAAAAATTTGCGTTTGTAACTCTTTCTCTTGTAAGTCTTCTCTGGCTGATCTCTTCTAATCGTCCAGCAGTAGTCCGCCATCATGTGTCTATCCCAGTGACCTTGGTGGCGCTCTTCCATCGCCATCAAATCCTGATGGAGGCGTTCCTTTTGTTCGTCGCTCACGGCTCCCAGATTCTCTGGGAATCGGTCGAGGTGACTATTTAGGAAATGCAGCTTCACACTCATGTTGCATCCCAGATCACGATATGCTAAAAGCATATTAATAACCAGATCCTCGTAGTTATGCTCTTTTTTGTTTCCGAAGAAGTCACGAATAACGACAGAAAATGAGGCCAGGCTACCTCTTCTTTTTCATTCATGGTGTTCACGAATCTAGAATCACTCAGAAGTCTTCGGATTTGGGGACCATCAAATACTCTTGCTTTTATATTTTCGTACTGAAAACAATCATTGTCAGTGCTCAACGGCTTGACATACTGCTTCATCAACCAAAGTTTGAGATGAAGTGGAGGGAAAACAATCTTCTCTCGACTTACGATTGGCTCATTAACAATGTTTGGCATTCCTGCTTCCAAAGTTTCCCGAACTGGCCAATCTTTCTGGGACCAGTGTTTGTCACGGGCTCGACTTGTCCCACATACAGATATAGCATTGAAACTTTGTATATCCCTTCTGCTGGCCAAGGAGGGAGTTGACAATCTTAAGGTCTACACATATGATCCAATTGTGTTCATGGTACTTAAGTAAATCCATGACCATTCTTATGTCATCGTCGTAAGTTTCTCGCAGATGGACAGAGTAACTGAGAGGAACTGCACCAAAGTCATTGCCATTATATAAAAGGAGCTATCCAAAAACAGTCTCCACTCAGCAGGGCTATATGTACCAAGTCCCAACTCGGTAAACAGACCAGGAACATCGTGGCAGTATACAAATGGTTTGTCCTCACAGAAATACTTAACAAATGTACTCTCCCTTGTTCGGTAATATGATACCCGTACCGACCTGTCAAGCCTATGTCTTTCACTCAACCTAGAGGCTAAAAGTTCTGCAGCTTTCTTGGAGAGCGCCAAATCACGTATCAAGTCTTTCATATCCTCTTGATTGAAACAGTGAGGAGCTAATGACTGTTCAGCATCTGATGATGAATCTGCAGACTCTGAATCCATTCCGTAGACGTCCATATCAGGTACATCATTTTCATCCTCGGATGAAGCATATCCACTGAAAATCGGAACTGGTAAAGACTCAGATTGAGGTACTGGAAGGATCATCGAGGGAATGTTGGGGTAGTCGATCTTGTGCCGATTTTTCTTGCCAATCCCTTTAGTATTTATCAGACAGAAATAACAGTCCGATATATGATCCTTTGGTTCACGCCAAACCATGGGGATTCCGAAAGGAAGACCAATTCTCTTTCCTTTCGTCCACTCACGAAGATGTTCCACACAACTATGGCAAACAGCATGTGGGGCCCACTTCTTATCTTGATCGCCAAGAGGAACATCAAAATATGCCTTATAAGTGCGAATCACAAAGTTTGATATATTGCGCCTTTGACGAACTAGCATGTAACAGCCACATATGTAGCAGAAGGTGTCTGGATCATTAACGCAAATTCCTCTTGACGAAGCCCTCACTAACATGAGACCTGAAAAAAGAAACAAGAATGTCAATATTTTGCACAATAACACATTACTATCTCACTACTATGTACTATGAAGTATTTGCTTTCTACAAGCACCCTCTCTGCCCGTCCGGAGGGCAGTTTTCGGGGAAACGAGAAAATAGAAATTACAGAATAATTATAGCATATAGGTAAAAATTTATTATATATTTGAAATCAGCATGAAAAAACATTAAAATTCGCAGATAAATCTAAGTCACCAGAAAATGTGATTAAAATTGTTCCCCTGTGTAATCACTAGTTCTTTCCTGTATCAAATATACTCTCCTCATTCTATCCACACCATATGTATTAGACTGATTAATTATACCCCCTTCCCCTCCCTTCAGTACGTTAATGCAGTCGCTGAAGCAGTTTCGAGGAAATGGTTTCCTGGACCATTGCTCCCGATTTGAGTTCAATTACCCCTTTACGATACTTAATAACCGTCGAAATACTGGGCTTCCCTAGTCTCCAGCTTGGTATCTTTCAGCGTCTTTTTCCAAATACATATAATCACTACATCTTTAGAGTTCTACTTTGTTCTTAGGGGGTTTAAACAACTAATCGTGAGACTTGAAGGTGGTTTTGCTTCTTGCAGGTTTTGTCAAACGTACGAAGCAGCTGCAACCCGTTTATACCAGCATGGACGGACGGAAACCGTTCGATCTTGTACGAAAGAAAGTTGTGCCTTCGTCAGGTATGAACAAGATTCGTTAATTCTAACTTAACAATTTCACATGCAAAAACCATTAGCTTACATTAAAGGTCATTCCCGTAAGGGGCACGGCGATTTCCTCTCCTGGCTGCCGTGCTGACGGGACTCAGCGCCCCGTCCGGCCCCAGCTTAGCCTCTTCTCCTTTCTTTCAGCTCACTGAGCCCAAATAAGGACTGCATAAAAACTATTAAAAAAAATACATCTATAATTAAAGGTCATCTGAGTCAATCAACTAGACAATCCTCCCCCAACGAAAGTTACATCAATACAATGCTTAATGTAATACAACGTTATCTTCGTCCAAATGACACACCAGAAACTGAGATAAATGTGTGAAGTAAAAAGGATTTGACTCGTAATCGATTTGAATATTTTAAAGTGATATGGGTGTGACGAACGAATAAACTTAGAAAAGTAAGTGAAAAGGGGGTACTTTGATGCTGTATGATAGGAAAAGGATGGATTGACTACGAGAAAAGTGTTTGAGAGGGAAAGAAGAATGTCAGTTGAGCAAGGACTAGGAAAATCGTGTATGATAGATCTTTGGAGATGATTTCTAGACAGGCGAGCTTGAAGCCATATTACCTGGTTGCCATGACAATAAATTCCTCTCAGCGCCTCGTCCGGCCCCAGCTTAGCCTCTTCTTCTTTCTGACAGCCTGCGTTTTTACCCTACTTCCTCACTCTTCCTACAACCTCTCAAATAACTTTCTTTGGTCGGCCTTTAATTTCACAGGGTAGATGCCGACCAGCTTCCTCTTACTCAACTATCCTGAGCTCCGGTTTGCGGTGGTGACTTTTTATCAACCTGCTTCATCCCCCAACCACACCTCCCTCACATTCCCTCTCTTTCTCATTTCAAGCTCTATTTATTTTACGCCGTGCCCAAGGTGGAGCCGCAATGCTGATGGGCTGCCAGGCCACTAGGCTGGAGGAGCGGCCTCTAATGGCGGCAGCTAGCTTTGCCGGCCCCGTACTCACCCCTCGCAGAGCGGGCTACTGCGTGGAGTGATGAACGTTTTTTGCGTCCCGTACTAAAAAAGGGGTCACCATGCCAAATGCTGAATTAAAAAAAAATACTCCTTTACCTTTCCCTCGACCATCGTCGGAGCCGCGCTCGGGCAGCTTCCCTGAAAAAATGGAGCCCCCCCCCCCTCCCCCCTCGTGCTTTCTCAGGGGACCAACCAAATTTCTTCTACCGGAGAGGAGGCTTTACTCCTCTCCTTTGCCTTCGGGTGTACGGGACCTTCCCCTCACTCCATTCTCTGCAGGCGCTCTCTGGTGCCTCCCTCTTTCCAGTGGCACTCCCTCCTTTTCTTTCATAAGGGACTGCCAAGTAAGCACGTAGGCAGCTGAAAATTGACCGCTCCAGGTTGGAGCGCGTCGATAGGGCCAACCCCCTCAGGGATTCAAGGAATGGTAGGGCTCGTCGGTCCTTGCTCCCTAACATCCTAGACTCGTGCGCTAAGAGCCTACAGGGGGTCACTGTACGTGCACCCCCTCTCTACCTCGATGTATGCTGGTTCGCTGGCATTAGGTACAAAAGGTACCTCGAATGTGATTTGTGATGTCTCGGGCAGGGGGGGGGGACGCACATGGAGGCTCCCCCTGTGGTGACATCGCCTCAGACGGTAAGATTTTTATGGGGTCGAACCCAGGCTCAGTGCCAAGCACAGAACCAGTTCCCGCCCCTATGGAAGCTCCCCCACAGACGGCTCGTGTTCCCGAGGCCTCACAAGGAGAGGAGGGATCTCCTTCCCTTTCTGTTGCTCATATGATAGGCAAGACCTTTTCTATTTCAGAGAAGGATCTTTCTGAGGCCGGCCCATCTGGCCTAGGGGCTCCTGCCGACGGGGGGGGGGGTATTCCCCGCCCTGCTCATAAAAAGAAAAACAAAACAAAAAAGACTGGGCTCCTCTCCTTCTGCGGGGACGGACGGCGACGCTGCCATTTTGGTAAGTAACCAAGCCAAGATCGGCACGTCCAACCCGTTGTTCCCCCGGGTGGGGAGTCCCAGACGAAGACGAGAAGTTAGCAGAGCGGAGCCTCAATTATGTCGAGGCCCCTCATTCAGAGGCTTCCTTGCGTTTTCGAGCCCGCTGGCGTCAAACTTTCCTTGTTATTCGCCCCACTGATGGTTGCATGTTGGCCAAGTGCAACATGGTCTATCAGAGGAGAGCTCTAGCTAGTGTGATTGGTAGAGAGCCGAAAGTGACCCGTTTCTCTGACGAGAGCCTTTTGGCGAATGCGTCGAATCCCTCCGAGGCGGCCATGATTAGTGCCCTTCGGACACTTGATGGCACGCCTGTGAGTGTGACGCCGCACTCTAACATGAACTTCGTCAAAGGAGTAGTTTATGCGAGGGATCTCGTGGAATACTCCATAGATGACATCACCTTAGAGCTGGCCGACCATGGGGCTGTCAAGGTCGAGCCCTGTGATAAGAAAACAAGGAGGGGCCGCGAGACCCACCCTTACACTCTTCGTCACGTTCGATTGTAACAAGCTCCATGAGTCGGTGCGTGCCGGTTGGTATCGCTACCGCGTGAAGGCATTCGTGCCACTGCCGCGGAGGTGCTATTACTGTCACCGCTTCGGCCATACTAATCACTCCTGGTCAATTGAGAGCCGCACCCGTCTTCTTCAAAGCAATGTGGTGCGTATATCTTTGAGAAGGAAATCCTGGCCGTTCAGGCCCAGGATCGTCTATCATTTTGCCAGACTAAGGAATTGGTCCTGGCGCGCCCGGCGCTGCATGGGACGTCCTATGCCTTAATGTTATAAAAGACGCCCTCTGCTCCTGGCCCATCCAGGCCTACGAGCACGGTCGTTTTCGCGCCCATTTGAACCCCTCTGCGGATTCTACCCACCCCGGGTGCTCCTCTGGTAGAGCTGGCGGCACAAGGGTTCACACCCAGCCCCGGTTAAAAGGCGAAACGGTCGCGTGCCTCTACAGAGTCGTTAGGCCTACAGGAGGCAACACCCCTGAAGACTGTCGTGAGGCCACCTTCCGGGGTTCCTAAAGTTGCCCTTCGAAAGGGAGGACAGCACTAAAGGAGTTTCGACTCCTTCGCCCACACCCAGTCGAAGACGGTGGATCGTCGAAAAGAGGGCCCCATCCCCCCTTCTTCCGAAGCCGCCCCGCTCGCCTAAGGTTTGGAGGCAGAAGGAGGAAAAGCCTCGAATAGCCAGCCCAACCTCCCCCGATACGTACTCGAAAGCGAAAGCTCATTGTCCCGCCAACAGCGCCGGGAGTTATGTCTCCGGGAAGCGTACGGCCATTGCCGTGAGAGTCCTCTCTTCGAAGAAGACCTCCGCATCTCCTCAGGGCTGGTCTTAGAGGGCATATTACTTCAATGGAATTGCCGCGGTCACCGGGTCAACTGGGAGGAGCTGTGGAGCCTCGTCTTCTCCAGTACCCCGTTAGCTATCTTTTGTCAGGAGAACATGCTGGGCGCGTGTTCCCCGCCCACCCTCCTGCGCTATAAGGGTTTGCGACCCCACCACCACGAGATGGGGGCAGGGCTGGAAGATGCGCGATTTACACCCAGCATGATTCCGTTCTCTTCGCTTTAGATACCTCCTTTCAGGCAGTAGCTGTGCACCGGGGGCTTCCGCCGCGTCGTGGCACGGTTGCCGAGACCCTTTCTCTTGCTCGGACATCTGAACGGTAGACACCCTCTCTGGTGAGACTACTCGATTAATCCCAGGGGTCAAGCCCTTGCCGACCTGATCGACAAGCTCGAGATAGGTGTCCTAAATATGGATGAGTTTACGCATCACTACCCGAGAACCGCTTCATTTTCCTGCATCGATCCATTTTGTGCTCTTTGGATGCATCGCCTGATTTTGGGTGGGGGGGTGGTCGAAGGCTTCCATGGCTCTTGATCACTTTCCCATTCAAATATCATTTTCGGGGCCGCTGCCGTTCGAGAGCCCGTCCCGGTAGGGCTTGGCGTGGGCGCGGGGGTCCTCATTTCAGGAAATGACTGATTTCTCTGTCCCAGTCGAGGACTTTAGGTCAGTAGATGAGGCCGTTGAGTTCTCAGGCAAACTCATTGCCGTGGGCCTAACTACTATTCCTAGAACGTCTGGCCGTTTTGGATGCCGACGGCTGCCATGGTGGTCAGATGATTGTGAGACGGCCCTCAAACAGAATCGCCGCCCGAACAACTTCACTATCGGTGAATTTCGTCGAGCTAGGGCTAGGTTCCGGTATATTTCGAAGCACGCCCACCGCTCTTGTTGGCGGGAATACGTGTCATCACTTAAAGGGAAGAACTCTCTAGCAGAGGTGTGGAAGTGATTCAAAAGGATACGGGGCAATTTCTCGCAGGTCCTCCTCCCGCTCTCCAGGAGAATGGGACGCAATCTCGGACCCCGCGTCCGTGGCAGAATCCGTCGAGACCGCTTTCTCCGCAATCTGTAGCCGGGAGACGGCTCCGCTAGTATTCACTGCGCGTCGTGATGTCGCGGAAGGCAGCATACTGGACTTTACCTCTAGAGGCGGAGAACTCTTCAACGACAGGTTTACTTTAGTGAGCTGCGTTCCGCTCTCTCTTTGTGCATGGACACCTCCCATGGTCCGAACGATGTCCCGTATGCCATGATAGACACCTGGGTGAGCGAGGCATGGCCTTTCTGTTAGATTTGTTCAACAGGATCTTGGTAGAGTGTATCCTCCCACATTCGTGACGAATCACTATGTGCTCGCTTTTCGCAAACCTGGGGGAGATCACTCTACCCTGGCCGGTTTCTGCCCAATCTCTTTTACCTCTTGCGTGTGCAAGTTGATGGAGAAATTGGTAAATGTTAAATTAGCCTTTTTCCTGGACATCGGAGGCCATCTGTCTTCTGCATAGTGCGGCTTCCGCAAGTTCCATTCCACGTCGGATGCTCTTCTCCGACTGGAAAATGCCGTCTGCGATGCCTTCCTTTGGAGACAGCACTACGCCACGGTGTTTTTCGATCTGGACAAGGCCTATGATACCGCATGGCGATGAGGTATCATGAAGACACTACATGATAAGGGTGGGGGGACGCCTCCCAATCTTTATATCTGAATTTTTGCGAGATCGTCGATTCCGCGTACCGGTGGGTTGAGCCCTCTCCGGTCCAATGGAGCAGGAAGTGGGTGTCCCGCAGGGAAGTGTCCTCAGTGTCACACTCTTTGCCCTGAGCATCAACGGCAAAACATTGGTGCTGCCGAAGGATGTTCTCGCTACGCTCTTAGTAGACGACCTTTGGATCTCTAATGGCGCGCCCCAGTTGCCAACTCTCGAGCGTCGACTCCAACAGGCATTGAGCATCGTCTCTCGCTATGCCGAATCACACAGGCTTCTTTTTGGGGGGGGGTTTCTTTTGCCAAGACTAAGGTGGTACAATTCTGCCGCCATCCACGGCTCCATCCTGATCCCGACTTATTTCTCAATTGGGTGCACTTGGAACTGGTTGACTCGCACCGTTTCCTTGTTTTTGTATGTGATCGACGCCTCACTGGGAAGCTCATATTCGTAAATTTAGGGTCTCTTGTACCTGCGCCATGGATATTCTTCGTTCCGTGACGTTCAGCGCTTGGGGCGCTGATAGGGCTACTGCCTTACTTTTTTATCGATCCTTTGTTCGTTCCAAGCTCGACTACGGATGCAAGTTTTATTAATCCGCATCCAAGCGTGTATTGCGCAAGGTAGACTCTATCCACCACACCGGCCTTCGCCTGGCGACCGGTGCCTTCCGCACTTTCCTCATTGAGAGCCTACTTGTCGATGCTGGATAGATGCCACTCGTTCTACGCCGTGCACAGTGCATTTTTCGCCTGTACGCATGAGCCCGGCGCCTCTCTCAGTCGCCAACAGCTCTCACTGCATCCGCAGCTTTTCTCGACGGTGCCAATGCCGCCGAGAGACGCCAGTTATACCCTAAGCCCTTTGGGTTTAAGGCTAGGAAACTGCTTCTAGAGCTAGGTATAGCTCTCGGGACGGTGGCGCCTCTGGTTCTGCCCAGGACGCCACCATGCAGGGTATCACCTTTGACTATTTGTCTCCACGCATCTGCTCCCAAAGCTTCTACAGCGCCGGGACCATTGCATTCGACCTTTTTTGAGCACACTTCGTATCACGCTGGAACCGTGCCAGTGTATATGAATGGCTTCTAGTCCCAAGAGGGAATCGGTTTCCACGCCCTATCTCCTCTATTTGAAGTCACCGGGGCTCTACCAGGCGCTGCGTCTGTCTTCACGGCCGAGCTGGTGGCAATACACCACTCGGTACGGGAGATTGCGCGACGTGCCCAGTTCGGAGACCGGATTGTCATCTATAGTGAATGACAAAGCGCCCTGAGTGCTCTCGGTGCATTGGAATTTCCGCATTCCCTGGCTCGCCATATCCGTGAGGCCACGGTTTTGGCAAGCCGGGCGGATATCGAGATTATCTTCTGCTGGGTTTCTGGACATGTAGGAATTGCGGGGAATGAGCGCGCCGATGAGGGCGCCAAAGAGTCCGTGAGGACTCTGCCACCGGACCAGTGTTTCGCTCTTCCCCACACCGACTACGTGGCAGGAGCTTGCTTCCTGCTTATTACCTTTTTCTTTGTTTTATTTTATTGATGTTTTTTTATTGTTTTTTTTAGCATCCTCTAATTTTAGAGGCAATGTTGAATACGGCGACTAATGCCTAAGAAGGCAGTCGCCAGATGAGCTCTTAAAAAAAAAAATCTTTATGATACGATTACTGAATTGTTATCGGACAACTTCCTCAAACTCAACCATGACAAAACTGAGGTCCTTTTGATGGTACCTTAACAGATGTCGCTCGCTGTAAAAGTGTAGCCCCCTCTCTCAATCTAGGTGTCTCTCCGATCGCGTTTTTTGACAACGTTAGAAACCTGGGTGTTTCCTTTGACAGTAAACTTGATTTCAAATCGCACATTGCTAATATCAGTAAATCGTCTCTCTACTTTTCCTATGTATCCTCCACACTGGCAGTGTCTGGTCAACAAAGATTCCTTCGTTCAGGAAGTGCCGTCGTGCTTTCGATTCATCGCTCTCATCTCCCTGCAGTGGCGATCGCGCCCCTTATGTAGTTGCCCCTTAACTGTGAAATGGTCTTCTTCCTAGCATATGCTCCTCCTTTACCTGGCGCTTTCACACGGGCCCTGAAAACTCGCCTCTTCTGCCAAGCATTTTCCTAGCCAATGAACGGGCGCCCTGCAAGAGATTCAAAGTCGAAGAGCGACCTATAAAACCTCTTTATTATTATTATTATTTATTTCATAATAATGCCTGTAAGAGGATTTGTAGATGTACATCTTCGACACATTTTCATCTCCTCCAGCTTCACCACTTGCTTTACCAACCTCTCTTTACAAACTTCTGCCTGATAAGGCTTCGTTCCTCTTTCTCATTCCCATATCTGGCTGCGGGCTAGTCCGTTTGGGCTTTGCAGCATTTATTTTCGGCACTATTCATTCATTTCTCACTCCCAAAACCAAGGTTAGCACGTGCATAGTATTTTGTAACTTCTATACTCCTTTGGCATTCGCTACAGCTCTGGTGACCATTGAAACCTTCTTACCATTTAAAATCTTGTGGTCGCACTGCTTCATCCGTACCACTATCATTCACGTTAAATCTTAAATACCAAATCTTCGCCTATTTTTTAAGGCTAACACCACATAGTGTACTATTGCAATATTGCACCCCATCCCATCCATCCTCATGCATAACCTGTCAAATGCGTCGATCAAAGTCCCCACCCACCACCACCTCTCGGCCACTAACACCAGGGTATCACCATATACCAACATAGAATCCATTCTTCAATAACGTCCCACTCCTTTCCCGCATACCTACTCATACTTTATCTATATAGTTATTAGATAGCAGTGGTGACATTTCACACCGTTGCCTTACCCCCACCACGTATGCCAAACCAGTCACTCCGGCCATATTCACCTTCAGTCTGTAGTAAGACTCCTACCAAATTATTTTATAATGCTTCCTTATCTCCCAGATCATACGCATTTTCCATATCCATGGAAACAACATACTTTACATATTTTCTCCCTTGTCTTCTTAACTAGCTGTCTCGTTAGAAATAATCGATCCTCACACATCCTTCGCACCTCTAAAGCCAATTATACAAAGATCCGGTGTTTTTCTCCCAGCAAAAGGTTAATGAGGGAAAATATAGTAACCTTCAAATATTGCTTTTCAGAGCCATTTCGGAAGGAAAATCTACCCCAGACGAATTAAAACGGTTGCTACATCGAGCGAGCGAAGTTCACCGTAGATTGTACGTAGAAGCAAGTAGCGGCCAGGGAATCGACAGGCATATTTTCGCTCTTTACGTAGTTTCCAAAGGTCTTGGATACGTAAGTTCCTTTTGTTTTGTTTTTCCTTAGTTGTCTAGCTCTTCTTAGGTGTAAATATAACTCCCGTTTTGTTGTTCTGAGTAGCCAGTCAAAACCGTACTTGGGAATTACATCTTTTTTATTTAGCAAATGGTCCAGAAGGTAATTGCGTTTTTCTCACAATGCCATATATATGACAAACCAACCAACTAAACCAAGTTTTAGTAAGGTATAATGTAAATTTTAGGGACTACATATTATATTAAACACGAGTTTTCTATGTTGTCCAACTCTCAAATCTGATTATTTTTAAGTTAATGGCCCTTAAAGCAACATGAATAAAAAAAAAGTCTTTCGTATAATTTATCTTTATAAGCTAAACTTTGGATGGAAAAAAGCAACTGAAAATGCAAAAAAACATCAGCGAAGCATTTAGCCAAGGATCGATCCCTTTTCGTACAGCACAGCGCTGGTTTCAGGGGTTTCGAAGAGAAGATGATAGTTTTACAGATATTCAACGTCCAGGGAGGAATCGATCCCCTGAAGATGACACACTAAGGGAAGCAGTCTAGGCAAAGCCTCTTACATCATTATGTAAGCTCTCTGGAACAATGGGAGCAAACAAATCACAACTATCGAAACATCCAAAGCCTGTGTTCCATAAAAAAGTGCATGGTTCCAGTATGGTGGACTGCATTTGGCATTATCTACTATAACTTCCTGAACCAAAGAGAAAAAATCAAGGCGAAAAACAGCCATTTTTAGTCAATCGAAAAGGTCCTATTCTCCTTCACGATAATGCTCGTCCAAGGGTAGCAAAAATACGCTTCCGAAATTAAACGACTTGGGAACTGAAGTTGCCTCATCCACTTATTCTCTAGGCCTCGCTCCTACAGATTTTGATATTTTTAAACATTTGGAAGCCTTTCTAAAGAACATATGCAGAAGAGGCTTTTAAGACATTTCCTAACTCGAGACATCAAGAATTCTACAATATAGGCATAAATGGCATTATAATACGTTTGCAAAACTGCATTCAATCACATGGAACCTACTTTTATTAATCATAAATTTATTATTTACCCGCTTGTTTAATTTAAACCCTGTTAACCTACTTTCTGAACTACCTAATATAAATGTGTGGCTGGTAATTTTACTGGCCTTGAATCCAACCGAGCCCAATTTGTGGGAAATTGTTATATGTTAGTCTATTCCATAAATCCTGCCCAATCTTTAGAGTTTGTGATATCTGCTCTAACCATTAATATTTTGTACTTGTGACTTCTATTTCATACATTTCAAAACATCATGTGGCAAACAAGCACTAATGACAGCGGATGATAAAATACGAACTTAAGTTTGAAAAGCTACAAGAATCAGAGCAATGAGGGCGCGCGATGATCCTGCTGCTGTGAGACACCGTTGGTTTTCTTTTACTGGGTTGAATAGCAACGAATTCGTTAGCTGTCGATTTGGCCCCATGGGTGAACGGGATGTTTCCAGTCCAGGTAGCCCTTGAGGTTTGGATTCAACCCCACAAAAAAAATTTTCCTTGAAATTTGGAAGCTCGTTAAGTTGATGAGCAGCATGTTTTTCATCATAAACATCATAAGCCTCTTTTCCACAAATTGGGGTCGGGTGATTTTATCGCACGTTACCTGTCCCGGTACCGGGATGGGCGGGGTCGCTACCGCCCGTCCCTTGTACTAGGGACGAGTTCGTGCACACCGACCTGTGGACTTTTAGACTTTTTGGAGGAGGCTGGCCTTCTCCCCGTTATTCAATATTTGACTATGGATCGCGTTCTTCTTCGCCGGGGTAGGGCTGGCCTTTCCCCGTCGACGGAGCTCGCTTTATATTTTTTTCAATTTGTTTGTTTCTTTTTTTTCTGTTTGTATTTTTTTTTATTTGGCTTTTAATATAGCCTAGATTTAGGCTAGGTTGAGTACGGCGACTTATGCCCTAGAAGGCAGTCGCCATATGGGATATTAAAAATAAAAATACCTGTCCCAGTACCGGGCTGGCTACCGCTTGTCCCTTGTACTCGGGACGTGTTCATGCACACAGACTTGTGGACCATATGCCCTTTTGGAGGATGCTGGCCTCCTCCACTTTATTTGACTGGGTTTTTTTTTGGGGGGGGGGGGGTATCGCATGTTTCTGCGAGGCGGGCCTACCCCGGAGCGCGCTTCCTTCTTGCCTTTTTGCTTTGTTTTCTTGTCTGTTACATTTTTAGCCTTTGTCCTTATTCTCGTTATTTGTTATTTGCATATTTTTTTATTTGTTTTTTTTTTTTTTAATACAGCCTAGTACTAGGCTGTGTTGTTTCCGCCGATTTTTGTCCAAGGAGGCATTCGTCAGATGGTCTCTCATAATTAAAAAAAAAAAAATACGACTGATCTGCACTCATTGGTAGTTCTCTTTTTTGTGGTTACCACCGCGCTGCACTCATTTTGAGGCTTTTAATTTCCCATTGCGAACCTCCTGTTTCACCTATGGACCGGGATGAGGTCGTTGGGGTCTGGAAGTGCACTGTTTCATCACTCATTCACCGCGCCCTCCTTTCTTTAATTTTCAGGATAATAAATTCCTGGAGGATGTGATATCGCGGCCCTGGACGCTGTCCACCTCCCAGCAACCGCAGCAGCAAATCCAGATGGACATGCCCGACATTAATCTGGAAGCTTTCCGGAAAATGGTAGGTGGCCGTCCGTGTCCATCGTGTCCTTTCATGTCGACGTCGCCTTGTACCACCAGTCCTCCCTCCATTCCCTTTGGGCATCGACATCATAAAGTGGGATTGGCGTCATCAACACCACACATTGCCTATCTTTCACGCGACAAAACATTAGGGGGTGCGGCTTTCCAGGCCTTCTGCCCCTATCCGGGTTTACTTGCCTTCTACGGCCAGAGGCATTATGCGTATTCTACCTGCTCTTTGCAGGTCGTTAATGGTTTGATTGTGGATGAAAATGAAAACCATATCTGGTAGTTAATGGTTTGATTGTGGAGGAAAATTTAAACCATATCGGGTCGTTAATGTTTTGATGGTGGAGGAAAATGAAAATCATATCTGGTCGTTAATGGTTTGATTATGGAGGAAAATGAAAACCATATCGATGGGATCAAGACGATATATGGACTTTGTAATTGTTGTTTGAAAACCTTTTATGAATTAAGGCATGTATGAGTGGATAAGACGTTTATTTGGTATTTAATTAGAGATTATGGTGTGCGCTAAGGATGTGTAATGTCACCGACTTTTTAATTTATGTGTGGATGGCGTAATACTTCAATATTTATAAGAAAGCTGCAACTTGTGTGAGAGAGAAACTTTGGAGCACTGAAAGTCTATGTTGATCTTGTATTGGAATATAAATCTGGGTATTAACTGAAGTCATCGAGATGTTTTGCAAGCGTACACGAGTGGAGATGTCTGAAAATGAATGTGAAAAGGAGAGGGTGGAGTATTAATAGCCCATGGCTTGTAATATCTATAAATTGTGTTAAACTGGAATATGTGAGGCAGCTCAACACGATGTTAAACTGAAATATGTGAATGAATTTGGGTACCTTATAAACAAGGTGAAATTATGTGGGAATAGATGAAGCTAATGCATTTTAAACATATGGAAAAGAAAGGTGCGATTTCAAGAGCTCTAAATCGCATTTTTTTTCCTTTGTCTTGAGCGGTAACCGTGTGCCTTTCCAAATGAACCTCAATGTGAATATGATGTAGTAGAAGGATAAAAAGTGTTTAGTTTTGTTTGCCCATTTATGATTCGAGGGTTTTTTTCCTGGGTAGATTTCTGGTAGAAAAGGCTTTTGGAGATGGTTTGGACCAAGTTCGTACAAGTCTTTAATAAACCTACACCACCACACATGACATCAACTACGAGTGAAAAGTAGAGATAAAATTAAAAGGTGTGACACGAATACGGCAGTAACGATTATATCGGGTGGCTGAAAAAAGTTAGCATTTTTAAACTGATCATATATCAATAACCAGTGAACATATACTTACTTCCTCTTGGCTCCCTTCTTCGCGATTTGGGCCTGTCCTTCCACCTCTATGCTGATGGCACTCAGATATACCTTTCCTCATCCCCTGTGTCCTTCGCTCAATCAATTACTAAGCTCCTTTCAGTCTTCTCCTCCATAAACGAATGGCTGTCTGCCAACTTTCTCCAACTTAACCACGATAAAACTGAAGTTCTCCTTGTTGGTACCGCTTCGATAATGGAGAAATCTAAAGCTCTCTTCCCCTCCCTTAACCTTGGGGAAACCAATGTCGCCTTCTCTGATACCGTCAGTAATCTTGGTGTTATTTTTGAAGAGCAACTCTCGTTTAAACCGCACACCCATCGTATCTGTAAGTCTTCCCTCGGTTTCCTACGCAACTTCTCACGTGTTCGATCCCATTTTGATCGACGAAGCCTTGAGACTACTATTCATGCCTCCATCACCTCACGCTTAGACTACTGCAATTCTCTTCTAGTGAATCTCCCTTCGTCGTCACTTCGCCCCTTACCTCTAGTTCAAAACTATGCTGCCCAGCTCCTCCTTCGCTGCCCCCGGTTCTCTCCTTCGATGCCTCTGTTACAGGAGCTACACTGGTTACCTATTCGCTTCCGTACCCACTATAAAATTCTTCTCATCACCTACAATGCCCTAAACTTCGAGGCTCCACCTTATGTCTCGTCTGCCCTCTCCCGGCGTCAAACTCCTCGGGCACTCCGGTCTAACCTCGCTCCCCTCCGGAACACTCCTCGTTCTGTCCTCTGCTCGATGGGTGACCGTTCCTTCTCAATTTGTATTCCTAGACTTTGGAATGCTCTTCTTGCCGAACTCCAATCCTCCCCCTCCCTTGCTACTTTTAAACGTCTCCTGAAGACTCATCTTTTCAGAATTACCTTCTACCCTGTAAACTTTCTCTACACTCGCTACACAACCTGCGCTCTGGGAGGGCTAACAGCCCTGAAGGGCGCATTAAAAATACCTATTATTATTATTTTACGATATTTTGACTGTGTTTAAAATTTGATACGATATCATTTATGCTTCTTTACAAAAATAAATTCATGGAAATAATCAGAACAATATCAGGAATATTTTCTTTGCGTTCAGCAATGATTTTCAAATTTTAACCATACTGAGACAGGGTAGGGACATAAAGTATCTCCATAGGTCGATAGATTACTGAGATATTAGTTAAAAATGAAACTGTTTTGAACAACCCGATTTCAATCGATCCGGAATCGCCTGCGTGTTTTCCTTTCATCATTACTTTGCAGGTCTCTCCCGGTGGTGGGTTTGGTCCCGTGTCAGATGATGGCTATGGCGTCTCGTACATGTTGCCAACGGAGTACAATATCTTTTTCCACGTCTCCTCCAAGAAGTCCGCAGAGAACACGTCATCAGAACGTTTTGTTCAGCAGATTAATCGCAGTATGACGGATATGAAGGACCTTTTTCAGGATTAGTCCCAGTTAATGTTGTTAAGAAAACATGGTTCCCCTTTCCCAGTAAAGGTTTCTTTTTGTGTGTGTGATTTCTAGTTTGGTTTCACATTCCTCTTCGCCCTGGTTCAAGCGTACCGGGCGTAGAGTTGTTTATTGATTGCAATGGTAAAACCAGGAGTTTTCTTCCTCGTACATGACAAGGTATGACAGTTCATATGTTGAAGTTTTAAGTGCCTGTAGTAATATTTTTGACTAAACTGCTAAAACGATCATTTTTGACGTTTTAGTTGAATATTTATGGAAAAGATTCTCGTGTCAAATAAAGACATCCGATTACATATTCTCAATGAAGTCTAGTTACAATTTTCGCATTTTTAAGAGTATATAGATTAGACATTATTGCTTACTTTCTAGGATGGTTGATAAATTTTCTGTCAGTCAAATTTGCAGTTTACATCTTTCCCATGTATCAAACAAATGTGTTTTTAATTTTAAATTTTTTATATATAAACAAACTTCTTTATAGCGTAATCGAGAATGTCTTCTGTGAAATATTCCCGTTAAATAACGCAGTTGCATTGAACTATATTTGATGTTATATTTCTACCTTCATATTCCTCTCTTGTTGACTACTTTAACTCCAGGATTATTTAACTTGATGGAGTTAGGAGTAATGAAAAGAAAATCTTATGTTGACTTTGTTAGTGTATTCCTAGTCCAGTTAAATGTTTTAGAGTAAAAAGTGTTCTTTCATAAGTTTTATAAGATTTTATCACCTTTATTTTGTATTTTCTTGCCTCCTTAATCGTGCTAAGTAATTGATATTTATTGTTGTCTCATCAGTGGTTATCTTTAGAATCTTGTGACCGAGTAGAGATAAAATGGATTAACCTCCTTCGGCACGATCTCTAATCAGGAACGGACCAATTAATACTTGAAATACAAAAGGACACTGATTGTAGGGGTGATCTCGCTCGCGGATTCGTTCGTGTCCCTTTAGATAAGCTTGGGGAAACACGGCCATTTCAAAACATTCGTAATCTTTCTAAATCTTCTGCCACCATTAGTCGATGATTCCCTATTTATTCCGGGTGACCGTTTCCTGTAAGACGAAACAGCCGCGCACCTTCCCTAGCCATAGGATTCACACGAGACAAACCCTCCGAAGGCAGCCCCGTGAAAGGAGGACATCACTAAGGAGTCATCGGTTCACACGTGCCAACCTAGGAACTGGATCGGGGGAGTCGAAGACGCGGAACTCTACAAAAACCGTACGCCCAGCGCGAAAGGTTTCAAGGTGGAAAAAGGAAAATGACATAGCGAGCCCAACAGACCCCCAAAAGACCTCGAAGCGACAGCGCCTTGTACGGCCAACAACCCCCAGAGTTCTAGCTTCGGGAACCGTACGGCCATTCCCGTGAGGATCTTCTCTTCGAAGAGGACACCCGCATCTCCTCGGAGATAGGCCTGGAGAGGATATTTCCCCAATGGATGTGCCGTGTACTCCGAGATAACTGGGTGGAGCTGCAGAGGCTCCTCTCCTTCCGTTCCCCGTTAACTAACTTTATGTAGGAGACTATGCTGGGCGCGTGCCCCTTGCCCATCCTGCCGGGGTATGAGGGTTTTGCAATCCGCCACCTCGGGCTGGAGACCTGGCTGGTGGATGCGGGATTACTGCCACGGGGCTGATGTATCCGGTCTTCTACTCGCAATAACCCTGTAAGGGGCGAAGCGATTTTCCTTCCTGGCTGCCGTACTGACGGGACTCAACACCCCGTCTGACCCCAGCCAGCCTAGCCTCTTCTCCTTCAATCAGACAGCCTGCATTTCTACCCTACTTCCTCACTTTCCCTACAACCTCTCTCACAACTCTCTCTGGTCGGCCTCTAACTTCACAGGGTAGACGCCGACCAGCTTCCTGTCACCCATCCATCCCGGAGTGGGGCTGAGAGGGGAGGGGACAATGACCCCCTCACCCCGGAGCTCCGGTTTGGAGTGGTGGCTTTTAACAACCTGCTTTATCCCCAACAACATCCTTACATACCCTTTTCTCTCTCCTTTCAATTTCTATCGATTTAACGCCCAGCTCAAGGTGGAGCCGCCATGCTGGATGGCTGCCTTGCCACTACACAGAAAGGTGTGGTCCTAAATGCCTCCCTCTTTACAGCGCCGTCCTTCCCTTTACTTTCCAAGGGGACTGCCAAGAAAGGCAGGCGGCCCAAAGGCCAACCACCTTAGAGGGAGGAGGGAAGACGGCCCATCAGCTTCTTCCCTCCAAAGACCTGCGGGCTCGAATTTTGAGCTTAGAGTGGGTCACCGTACGTGCCCCCCTCTTACCCGACTAAAGACGATGGGACCTGTGATGTCCTGGGCTGGGGAGATGGCCACATAGAGGCTTCCTCTAAGATGGACGAGGTCCCTGAAGCAACCAAGCCCCAGACGGTAAGACCTTCCATGGGGACGAACCTGGGCTCGGTGCCAAGCACCGAACCCGAGTTCTTCCCTGTGCAAGGCTCTCTTCAGACGGCTCGGCTCTCCAAGGCTTTACAAGGCGAGGAGGGATCTCCTCCTCCAGCTAGTGCCCGCTATTTGATGGAGCGCTCGCCTGCGCTCTATTGCAACGACTGCGTCGTTCCCCAGACTGTTCGCCACATTCTTGTCGAATGTCCCAGTCTGGGTGATCTTCGCGCACGACACCTGTCACGGTACCGGGATGGGCGGGGTCGCTACCGCCTGTCCCTTGTACTCGGGATGAGTGCGTGCACATCGACTGGTGGACTTATTGACTTTTTTGGGGAGGCTGGCCTTCTCCCTATTATTTAAGCAGAGTTTGTTTTTTGTTTTGTTTTGTTTCATGCATTTGTTTTTGTTTTTTTCCCTTCCCCCATTTAGGGTGTTTTTTTTTGTTGTTTTTTTTCTTCGTTTAATTTTATTTTAAAGTAGCCTAGAACTAGGCCAGTTTTAATACGGCGACTAATGCCCAAGTAGGCAGTCGCCAGATGAGCTCTTAAAAAAAAAAAAAAAAAAAAAAAAATCCAGCTGGTGCCCCTGTGAAAACCAAGACGTTTTCCATCTCGGAGAAGGATCTTGCTGAGACCGCTTCATCTGGGCTGGGGGCTCCTGCCAGCGAAGGAGAGAAGCGGGTTCATTCCCCGCCCTCCTCCTAAAAAGAAAAAAAAAAAGACTGGGCTCCTCTCCGGCCGCGGAGACGGATGGGTCTGCTGCCGTTTCTGTAAGCGGCCAGGCCAAGATCGGCACGGTCTGCTCCGTTGCATCGCCGGGTGGAGAGTCCCAGACGAAGACCAGAACTGTGCAGAGCGAAGCCTCGATTACGTCGGGGCCCCTCATTCAGAGACTACCTCGCGTTTTCGACCCCACTGGCTTCAAACGCTTCCTCGTCCTACGTTCCACTGATGGCATGTTGGCTAAGGACAGCATGATCCATCAAAGGAGAGCCTTGGCTACCATAATTGGTAGAGAGCTGAAGGTTACCCGTTTCTCGGATGGTAGCTTCTGGCGAATGCGTCGAATCCCCCCGAGGCTGCATGATTAGTGCCCTTCGGAGACTTGATGGCACGCCGATGAATGTGACGTCACACTCTACCATGAACTTCTTGAAAGGAGTATTTTATGCGAGGGATCTCGTGGAATACTCCATAGATGACATCACCTTAGAGCTGGCCTACCATGGGGCTGTTAAGGTCGAGCCTGTGATAAGAAAACAAGGAGACGCCGCGAGACTCACCCTTACACTCTTCGTCACGTTCGACTGTGATAAGCTCCCTTAGTCGGTTCGTGCCGGTTGGTAGCGGTACCGCAGGTAGGCATTTGTGCCACTTCCACAGAAGTGCTATTACTGTCATCGATTCGGTCATACTAATCGCTCTTGTAGGCGCGCAAAGTCGGGGTTACCCAAAGTCTGTGTAAGTTGCTTCAAGGAAGCATACGATAAGTCCAAGTCGTGTGTGACCAAGTGTGTCAATTGCGAAGAGCTGCAACCCGCCTCCTTGAAGCAATGTGGTGCGTATCTCCTTGAGAAGAAAATCCTGGCCGTTCAGGCTCAGGATCGTCTCTCATTTCACGAGGCTAAGGACTTGATCCTGGCGCACCCGTCTCTGCCTGGAACGTCTTATGCCTCAATGTTAAGAAAGACGCTCTCTGCTCCTGGCCCGTCCACGCCTACGAGCACAGTTGTTTCCGCCCCCATTCTAAACGCTTCTGCGAGTTCTACCCACCCTGGGTGCTTCCCTGGTAAAGCTATCGGCACAAAGGGTTCACACCCAGGGCTCCCCTCCCTCTCCCAGTTTAACCGTTTCCAGTAAGGCGAAAGGTTGGACTCGCAGGAGGCAACATCCCTGAAGTTGGTCGTGAGGCCATCTTTCGTGGTTCCAAAAGCTACTTCCTGAAAGAAGGACAGCACTAAAGGAGCTTTGGCTCCTTCACCAACACCCAGTGGCGGGCTGGGTGGCTCGGAGACGGTAGATCCCCCAAAAGAGGGAGCAACGCCTCCGAAGGCCCCCCGCTCGCCTAAGGTTTCGAGGCGGAGGGAGGAGCCTCGCATAGCGAGCCAAACCAACCCCGGTAAGTCCTCGAAAGCGACAGCGCATTGTCCAGCCAACAGCGCCCGGAGTTCTGCCTCTGGGAAGCGTACGGCCATTTCCGTGAAGGTCTTCTCTTCAAAGGAGCCCCCTGCATCTCCTCCGAGCTAGGCTGAAGGGCATATTCCTTCAATCTGGGAGAAGATGCGGAGGCTCGTTTCCTCCCGTTCCTTGTTAGCTATCTTTTTGCAGGAGACCATGCTGGGCGCGTGCCCCCTGCTCACTCTTTCGGAGTATGAGGGTATTGCCACCCCACCACCACGGGATGGAGGCCGGACAGGGGGCAGCGTCATTTACAGCCGGCATGAATGTCTCCGTTCTTCTCTTTGCTTCAGATACCTCCTTTCAGTCATTAGCTGTGCAGCTGCACCTGGATAGGAGGTATACTGTTATTTCCGCGTATATTCCACCGTTAGCCGACTTTGACGCGGGGGACTTCGGCCGCGCCTTGGCACGGTTGCGGAGGCCTTTTCTCTTGCTCGGAAATCTGAACAGTAGACACCCCCTCTGGGAAGACTACTCGATTAATCCACGGGGTCAAATCCTAGCCGACCTGATCGATGAGCTGGACATAGGTGTCCTAAATGAGGATGAGTTTACGCATCACTGCCCGAGAACCGATTCATTTTCTTCCCTCGATCTATCTTTGTGCTATCCGGATGCACAGCCTGATTTTTCGCCTCTCTTCTTGACGGCATACGTGTCTTCACTTAACTGGAACAGCCTTCTAGCAGAGGTGTGGAAGTGAGTCAAAAGGATTCGGTGCAAGTTCTCGCTGAACCTCCTGCTCGTTCTCCAGGAGAATGGGACCGCGCGTCCGTGGCGGATTCCTTCGCGACAGCATTCTCTAGCCCTGACCATCAACGGCATCACCTCGGTGCTGCCGGAAGATGTTCTCGCTATGCTCTGCGTGGACGACCTTCGATCTCTTTTGTCGCGGCCCAGATGCCAGCTCTAGAGCGTCGATTCCAACAGGCATTGCACCGCGTGTCTTGTTATGCAGAAGTGTGGACAGGCTTCGGTTTTCTTTGGCGACGACTAAGGTGGTGTACTTCTGCTGCCATCCACTGTTCCTCCCTGACCCAGACTAGTTTCTAAATGTGGTGCGCCTGGAATTGGTGGACTCGCACCGTTTCCATGGTCTTGTATTGGACCGACGCCTCACCCAGGACGATTATATTCGCAGCCTTAAGGTCTCTTGTGCCTGCACCATGGATATTCTCTGTTCCGTGACCTTCAGCGTCTGAGACACTGATAGAGCTACTGCCATATCTTTTTAGCGATCCTTTATTCGTTTGAAGCTCGATTACGGATGCAAGTTGTATGCATCTGCAGCCCAGCGTGTGATGTGGAAGGTGGACTCGATCCACCACACCGGCCTTCGCCTGGCGACCGCTACCTTCCCAACTTTCCCCATTGAGAGCCCACTTGTCGATGCTGGGGAGATGCCACTCGCTCTGCGCCGTGCACAGTGCATTGTTCGCCTGTACGCGCGAACCCGGCGCCTCCATCAATCGCCATCAGCCCTCGGTGCATTCGCAGCTGATCTCGACGGTGCCTATACCGCCGACAGACGCCAGTCACACCCTAAGGCCTTCGACTTTAGGGCCATGGATCTCCTTCGAGAGCTAGGTATTGCTCTCGGGCCGGTGGTACCCCTGGTTTTGCCCAGGACGCCACCCTGGAGGGTACCACCTTTGACCATTTTTCGCTATGCCTCTGCTCCCAAAGCTTGTACAGCGCCGGGAGTATTGCGTTCGGTCTCTTCGGAGCCCACTTCGTGACACGCTGGAACCGTGCCATTGTATACAAATGGCTCCAAGTCCCAAGAGGGTTTCTATTTCCTCGCCGTATTCCCCCTGTTTGAAGTTACTGGGGCTCTGCCAGGCGCTGCGTCTGTCTTCACGACCAAGCTGTTTGCAATACACCGCTCGGTGCGAGACATAACGCGACGTGCCCGGTTCGAAGACCGGATTGTGATTCCAATGCTCTCGGGGCATTAGAATAACCGCTTTTCCTGGTTCGCGCTATCCGTGGTGCTACGGTTTTGGCGAGCCGGACGGATGTCGAGATTATCTTTTGCTGGGTTCCTGGACATG
This sequence comes from Ceratothoa steindachneri, assembly GCA_963969495.1. NCBI lineage: Eukaryota > Metazoa > Arthropoda > Malacostraca > Isopoda > Cymothoidae > Ceratothoa > Ceratothoa steindachneri. The sequence continues at coordinate 127,258,337 of OZ018319.1, read as the reverse complement.
TAGAAATTGCGTGGAATGAATGCGCCAAAGAGTCCGCGTAGACTGGACGACCTGACCAGCGTTTCGCTCTTCCTCACTCCGATTACATGGCAGGCATACGGTCAGCTCTCCGGGATGCTTGACAAAGAAGATGGGAGATCGTCGAGGGGAACCTAATGGTTTGTGCCATTGCGTTTACTGTTCCCATGTACCTTCCCCTCAATGCCGCGAAGGCTTCAGGTTGCTTCTTGTCTTTTAGTTTTCTTTTTTTATTGCTTTTTTTTAAATATTGTTTTTTATAATTTAACATACTACTAGGTTATCGTGAGTACGGCGACTTATGCCCAAGTAGGCAGTCGTCAGATGGGCTCTTAAAATTAAAAAAAAAAATACTCACAATAAATACCTTTTAGGGAGTGGCAGTGCAGCCACGCCTGAATAAGAGGTATGCAGTTTCTCTGCGTACATTCCACTATTAGCCGACTTTGACACGGAAGACTTTCGCCATGTCGTGGCACGGTTGTCGAGGCCCTTTCTCCTCGGGAATTTGAACGGTAGCACCGTCTCTGGTAGTATTACCCCATCAATCCCAGGGTTCATATCCTGGCCGAAATATCGATAAGTTAGAGATAAGTGTGCTAAAAGTAGACGAGTTTACTAATCATTGTCCGAGAACTGCTTCATTTTATTGTCAACCTGACCCTGTCCTCTCCGGATGCACAGCCTAATTTTAAGTAGAAGCTGGTCGATGATTATGGTAGTGATCACTTTCCCATTCAAATATCATTTTCTGGACTTCAGCCTCTTAAGAAAACACTTCGGTGGTCCAAGCGAGGAAATTAGATCGGTTATTATCCAGCAACTGCATTGCCATTGGTTTAAAAACTATTCTTTGAACTTCTGGCAGATTTGCACCCCGTCCACGTTCTTGTTGGTCGGTCGAGTGTGAAACGGCCATCAGAGGGAAGTGATATGTCTACATGCGCTATAAGCGCTGCACGAACGATTTCACTGTCGGCCGAAACTAGAGCTAGGCTTCGGTATGTTTCGAAGCACGCCGGCTGCTCTTCATGGCAACCATACGTGTCTTCACTTAACAGGAAGAGACATCTCGCAGAGCCACTGCTCCGCCAGCACTCATTGCACATCTTGATGTTGCTGAATGCAATCGACTGGACTTTAACGACAGATTTACGCTAAGTGAGTTGTGTTCCACTCTCACTTCGTTCACGGACTTCGTCTACGGCCCGGACGATGTCCCATACGCCATGTTTTGGCACTTAGGTGAGAAAGGCGTGGCCTTTTTGCAAAATTTGTTCAACGGGGTCTTGCACAGTGTATCCTCCCAGACTCCTGGCGAATAACTACTGTGCTCGCCTTTCGCAAACCGGGAGGGACCTCTCTACCCCCTCCCCCTCCCTCTCAAGGACCTTTTTTCAGGGGTTGGACCCAGAGAGGTTCTGGCCTCGTGGCGGGGGGGGGGGGCAGCTATGGGGCCCTTAGGGGTACCGTGGTGCTGCGAACGAAACTTTTAATACAACCCCCTCCCCCCTATTATTTTCTTTCACTGCCCTTTATTTTCCCCTCTTTCGCCTATCTAGTGGCCCTGACGGTTACCTGACCTCTGTTGTTTTTTCGGACTGATTCCGAATTCTTCTATAAGTATGTACCTCCCTCCTTCTTTACCATTGTCAAAACTAAGACTCGAACTTTTAGAACTTCTAGATCAGTTGCCCTCCCCATTTTTATCACTCTGAGGTTTTAATGTCTTGCATGGAACCATATTAGGGCGACATTACTCGTAATGCAAAAAGGCAGTGTTTTAGTATCTTATTTTCTAACTTTCTCCTGCGTTTTAAACATCGGCTATCATGCCCAGACGGATTCTTTTAGTTGTGTCTCTCTGTTCCCCGAATTGTCTCACTGATTTTCGATGGTCAGCTCTTGATGACCTCCATAGGAGTGACCATTTCCCTATTGTCTTGTCGGTCGTTCATCCTCGCCCTCATAAAATCATGCCTCTCAAGTGGAACTTAGGCCATGCCGATTAGTAGGGCTTCCGAGAGGTGTCTTTCACAAGTGCCACCTTTGGGACCTTCAATATTGTGGACGCGGTAGTAGCGTACTTCACATCGATTATACAACGTGGCCACAGAGACCATTCGCCGGAGACGATCCGTAACAGGTCGCTCAACCGTGTCCTGGTTGACCTCGGATTGTGAACAGCCTTCAAAAACTATAAGTTAGCTCATGACCAATTCCGGCGAAATCAGAAATCGAGTTCGGGCGCTTCGGCTCGCCGAACTTCATAGCGCTGCTACGTTTCATCAATTTCTTCCCCGTAAGGGGCGCAGCGATTTGCCATCCTGGCCGCCGTGCTGACGGGACTCAGCGCTCCGTCCGGCCCCAGCTTGGCCTCTCTTCCTTCCTTCAAAACACTTGTTTCCTCTCTTTTCACACAACCTCTCCCACAACTTTCTCTAGTCAGCCTCTAATTTCACAGGGTAGATGCTGACCTTCCTTTCAGCTAACCGTCCCGCATCGGGGGTGAAGGGGTGGGGGACAATGTTCCCTAACCCCTGAACTCCGGTCTGGGGTGGCTGGTTTTTAACAACCTGCTTCATCCCCACCCATACCTTCCTCATATCCCTTTTCCTCTCCTCTTCACAATCTATATATTTTACGCCGTGTTCAAGGTGGAGCCGCCATGCCGATGGACTGCCAGGCCACCAGGCGGGAGGGGTGGTCCCAAATGGCGGCGCCTGGCTCTGCCGGGCTTGTAAGCACCTCTCGCAGTGCGGGCTACTGCGAGAGGTGTGCGCTATTGCATCCCGTGTTAAAAAAAGGGTCACCATGCCCAATGATTATGATCAAACAAAATAAAACCAACCCCCAACTTCCCCAAGAACAACTGAGCCGCCCTCGGGCAGCTCCAACAAAAAAATGGAGGTCCCCCTCCCTGTGCTTGCACTGGGGACCCTCCATATTTCTCTAACCGGAGAGGAGGCTTACTCCTCTCATTCGCCTACGGGTGCAGGGGACTCCCCCTCACCCCCTTCTCTGGAGGTGCTTTCGGGCACCTCCCTTTTCCCAGCGGCAGTCCCCTCTTTTCTTTCCAAGGGGACTGCCAAGAAAGCCAGCAGGCAGCCCTTAGCCAGCCGCTCCCCATCGAAGCGGCTCGGTAGGGCAAACCCCCTTAGGGGGGAGAGGGAAGCCAGGCCCCTTCGGTCGCTTCCCTCAAAAGACCTGCTGGCAAGAATTTTAAACCTTGCCGGGGTCAAGGCCTGTGCCTCCCCACACAAGACTGGCGACACTGCCAAGGGGACCTGCGATGTCCTGGGAGGGGATGGCCAACTGGAGGCCCCTCCTGTGATAGACATGGTCCTTGAGGAGACCCAGCCTCAGACGGTAGGGCCTTCCATGGGGAGGAATTCGGGCTCGGCGCCAAGCACCGAACCCGAATCCGCCCCTATGCAAGGTCCTCCTCAAATGGCTGAGGGCTCCGAGGCAGTAAAAGGAGGGGAGGGATCTCCTCCGACAGGTGCCCCCACGACAACCAGGACCTTCTCCATTTCGGAGAGGGACCTGGCTGAGGCCGGTCCATCTGGCCTGGGGGCTTCTGCCGGCGGGGGTGAGAAGCGGGTTCATTCCCTGCCCTCCTCTCCAAAAAAGAAAAAGACGAAAAAGACTCGGGGCTCCTCTCCATCCGCGGGGGCTGCGGGGACGGATGGTTCTGCTGCCACTTTGGTAGCCGATCAAGCCAAGATCAGCACATCCGGCCCCTCTACCCCCTCGTGTGCGGAGCCCCTGACCAAGACTAACACCAAGAGTGCACAGGGCGGAGCCTCGATGACATCGGGGCCCCTCATTCAGAGGTTACCTGGCGTTTTCGAGCCCGCAGGCTTCAAACGCTTCCTCGTTATTCGCTCCACTGATGGCACCATGTTGTCCAAGGGCAACATGATCCATCAGAGGAGAGGATTAGCTAGTGCAATTGGTAGAGAGCCGAAGGGGACCCGTTTCTCGGACGGCAGCCTTCTGGCGAATCCCGCCGAGGCGGCCAAGATAAGTGCTCTTCGGACACTTCATGGCACCCCGGTGAGTGTGACGCCGCACTCTACCATGAACTTTGTGAAAGGAGTAGTTTATGCGAGGGAACTCATTGACTACTCCATTGAGGACATCACCCTAGAGCTGGCCGACCATGGGGCGGTCAAGGTCGAACGTGTGATGAGAAAACAGGAAGGGGCTTCGAGACCCACCCCTACACTCTTCGTCACGTTGGACTGTGACAAGCTCCCTGAGTCGGTGCGTGCCGGTTGGTACCGCTACCGCGTGAAGGCATTCGTGCCACTGCCGCGGCGGTGCTATTACTGTCACCGCTTCGGCCATACGAATCGCTCATGTAGACGTGCAAAGTCGGGGTCACCCGAAGTCTGTGTAAATTGCTCCAAGGTCGCACACGATAAGTCCAAATCGTGTGTGGCCAAGTGTGTCAATTGCGGAGAGCCGCACCCTGCTTCTTCGAAGCAATGTGGTGCATATCTCCTGGAGAAAGAAATCCTGGCCGTTCAGGCCCAGGATAGACTCTCATTCCGCGAGGCTAAGGACTTGGTCCTGGCCCGCCCAGCTCTGCCTGGGACGTCATATGCCTCAGTAGTTAGAAAGGCACCCTCTGATCCTGGCCCACCCAGCCAAACGAGCACGGTTGTTTCCGCGCCCATTCGGAGCCCTTCTGCGGGCTCTACCCAACCCGGGCGCTCCCCTGGTAAAGCTGGCGGCAAAAAGGGTTCATACCCAGCCCCGGCTAAAACCATGGCTCCCCCCTCTTCCCCCAGCGTGACCGTTTCCCGCAAGGCGAAACGGCCACGCGCCTCCACCGAGTCGTTAGACTCGCAGGAGGCAACACCCCTGAAGATGGTCGCTAGGCCATCTTCGGGGGTTCCTAAAGCTTTCCCCCGAAAGGAGGACAGCAACAAAGGAGCTTTGGCTCCTTCGCCCGCGCCCCGAGGTGGAGTGAGTGGCTCGGAGACGGTAATTCCTCGAAAAGAGGGCCCCCCGCCTCCGAAGCCGCAGCGCCCGCCTAAGGTTCCGAGGCGGAGGGAGGAAAAGACTCAGAGCGAGCCCAACCTCCCCCAATAAGTCCTCGAAGGTGACAGCGCCTCCAGCGCTTTGTCCGGCCAACAGCGCCCGGGGTTCTACCCCCGGGAAGCATACGGCCATTCCCGTGAGGGTCTTCAGTTCGAGGAGGGCCCCCGCGTCTCCTCCGAGCTAGGCCTGGAGGGCATATTCCTTTAATGGAATTGCCGTGGACTCCGGGCCAACTGGGAGGAGCTGCGGAGGCTCGTCTCGTCCCGCTCCCCGTTACCTATCTTTTTGCAGGAGACCATGCTAGGCGCGTGCCCCCTGCCCGCCCTCCCGACGTACAAGGGTCTTGCGACCCCACCACCGCGGGATGGACGAGCTGGGGGATGCGCGGTTTACACCCGGCATGATGTCTCCGTTCTTCCTTTCTCTTTAGATACCTCCTTTCTGGCAGTGGCTGTGCAGCTGCACCTGGATAGGAGGTATACTATCATTTCTGCGTACATTCCGCCGTCAGCTGACTTCGACGCGGGGGACTTCCGCCGCGTCGTGGCACGGTTGCCGAGGCCCTATCTCTTGCTTGGAGATCTGAACGGCAGGCATCCTCTCTGGGGAGATTACTCCATAAATCCCAGGGGACAAGTCCTTGCCGATCTGATCGAAGAGCTTGAGATGGGTGTCCTAAACGTGGATGAGTTTACGCATCACTGTCCGAGAACCGCTTCATTTTCTTGCCTTGACCTATCTTTGTGCTCTTCGGATGCACAGCCTGATTTTGATTGGGGGGTGGTCGATGACCTCCATGGTAGTGATCACTTTCACATTCAAATATCATTTTCAGGGCAACTGCCGCCTGAGAGACCACCTCGGTGGTGCTACGCGCGGGCGCGGTGGCCTGCATTTCAGGAAATGACTGAATTCTCTATCTCAGTCGAGGAGTTTAGGTCGGTAGATGAGGCAGTTGAGTTCTTCTCCGGCAACCTCATCGCCGTGGGCCTGACTACTATTCCTAGGACGTCTGGCTGTTTTGCACGCCGACCACTCCCATGGTGGTCGGCCGAGTGTGAGACGGCCCTTAAACAGAAGCGTTATGCCTACATGCGCTATAAGCGCCGTCCGAACGATTTCACTGTCGCTGAATTTCGTCGGGCTAGGTTCCGGTATATTTTGAAGCACGCCCGCCGCTCTTCTTGGCGGGCATACGTGTCTTCACTTAACGGGAAGACCCCTTTAGCTGAGGTGTGGAAGCGAGTCAAAAGGTTTCGGGGCAAGTTCTCGCAGGACCTCCCTCCCGTTCTCCAGGAGAATGGGACCGCAATCTCGGACCCCGCGTCCGTGGCGGAATCCTTCGCGACCGCCTTTTCTGCATTCTCTAGCCGTGATGCTGCTCCGCCAGCATTCAATGCACGTCGTGATGTCGTGGAAGGCCGCCGGCTGGACTTTACCTCCAGAGGCGGAGAACCCTTCAACGACAAGTTTACTGTAAGCGAGTTGCGTTCTGCTCTCGCTTCGTGCGCGGACACCGTCCATGGTCCAGACGATGTCCCGTACGCCATGCTTCGACACCTAGGTGAGCGAGGCATGGCCTTTCTGTTAGATTTGTTCAACAGGATCTGGGTGGAAGGTCTTCTCCCAGACTCCTGGCGAATCGTTACTGTGCTTGCCTTTCGCAAACCGGGGAGAGATCACTCTACTCCGACCGGTTTCCGCCCAATCTCTCTAACCTCTTGCGTAGGCAAGTTGATGGAGAAATTGGTAAATGTTAGATTAGCCTATTTCCTGGACAGCGGAGGCCATCTGTCTTCCGCAGAGTGCGGCTTCCGCAAGTTCCACTCCACGTCGGATGTTCTGCTCCGACTGGAAAATGCCGTCTGCGAGGCTTTCCTTCGTAGACAGCACTACGCCACGGTGTTTTTCGATCTGGAGAAGGCCTATGATACCGCATGGCGATACGGTATCATGGAGACTCTCCGCACGATGGGGGCAAGGGGACGCCTCCCAATTTTTATATCTGAATTTTTGCGAGATCGTTGATTCCGCCTACTGGTGGGGGGAGCCCTCTCCGGCCTAAAGGAGCAGGAAGAGGGTGTCCCGCAGGGAAGTGTCCTCAGTGTCACACTCTTTGCCCTGAGCATCAACGGCATCACCTCGGTGCTGCCGGAAGATGTTCTCGCTACGCTCTACGTGGACGACTTTTCGATTTCTTTCGGCGCGGCCCAGATGCCAACTCTGGAGCGTCGACTCCAACAGGCATTGAACCGCGTCTCTCGCTATGCCGAAGCGCACAGGTTTCGGTTTTCTTTGGCCAAGACTAAGGTGGTGCACTTCTGCCGCCATTTACGGCTTCACCCCGACCCAGATTTGTTTCTTAAAGGGGTGCGCCTGGATGTGGTTGAGTCGCACCGTTTCCTTGGTCTTGTATTCGACCGACGCCTCACCTGGGAGGCTCATATTCGCAGCCTTAGGGTCTCTTGTACCCGCGCCATGGACATTCTCCGTTCCGTGACGTTCAGCGCTTGGGGCGCTGATAGGGCTACTGCCTTACTTTTTTATCGATCCTTTGTCCGTTCGAAGCTCGACTACGGATGCGAGTTTTATGCATCCGCAGCCGAGCGTTTATTGCGGAAGGTGGATTCGATCCACCACACCGGCCTTCGCCTTGCGACCGGTGCCTTCCGCACTTCCCCCATTGAGAGCCTGTTGGTCGATGCTGGGGAGATGCCACTCGCTCTGCGACGCGTGCAGTGTATCACTCGACTGTACGCGCGAGCCCGGCGCCTCCCTCAGTCGCCAACAGCTCTCACTGCATCCGCAGCTGATCTCGATGGTGCCTATGCCGTCGAGAGACGCCAGTCATACCCTAAGCCTTTTGGGTTTAGGGCCAGGAAACTCCTTCGAGAGGTAGATATCGCTCTCGGGCCGGTGGCGCCTCTGGTTTTGCCCAGGACGCCACCCTGGAGGGTACCACATTTGGCTATTGTCGCCACGCCTCTGCTCCCAAAGCTTGTACTGCGCCGGGAGTATTGCGTTCCACCTTTTTGGAGCACACATCGTGTCACGCTGGAACCGTGCCAGTGTATACGGATGGCTCCAAGTCCCAAGAAGGGGTCAGCTTCCACGCCGTATCCCCTCTGTTTGAAGTCAGCGGGGCTCTACCGGGCGCTGCGTCTGTCTTCACGGCCGAGCTGGTGGTAATACACCACTCGGTACGGGAGATTACGCGACGTGCCCAGGTCGGAGACCGGATTGTGATCTATAGCGATTCACAAAGCGCCCTGAGTGCTCTCGGGGCATTGGAATCTCCGCATCCCCTGGTTCGCGATATCCGTGACGCCACGGTTTTGGCGAGCCGGGCAGATGTCGAGATTATCTTTTGCTGGGTTCCTGGACATGTAGGAATTGCGGGGAATGAGGGCGCCAAAAAGTCCGCGAGGACTCTGCGACCGGACCAGCGTTTCGCTCTTCCTCACACCGACTACATGGCAGGAATACGGGCAGCTCTTCGGACTGCTTGGCAAAGAAGATGGGAGACAGTCGAAGGGAACTTAAAGTTGCGTGCCATTGCGCCGCGACTGTTCCCATGGACCTATCCCCCAATGCCGCGGCGGCTTCAGGTTGCTTTCTGTCGTCTCCGAATCGGACACACTCGTGTGACGCATCGCTATCTGGTGGAGCGCTCGCCTGCGCCCTATTGCAACGACTGCGTCGTCCCCCAGACTGTTCGGCACATTCTTGTCGAATGTCCCAGTCTGGGTGATCTTCGCGCACGACACCTGTCCCGGTACCGGGATGGGCGGGGTCGCTACCGCCTGTCCCTTGTACTCGGGACGAGTGCGTGCACTTTGACTGGTGGACTTGCTGACTTTTGGGGGGAGGCCGGCCTTCTCCCTATTATTTAAGCAAGGTTTGTGTTTTGTTTTGTTTTGTTTTTTGTTTGTTTTTTTCCTTTGGTTGCACGCTCCTGCGCCGGGGGGACCTCTCCCCGACGCACCAGCTTGCTTCCTTTCCCCATTTTGGGGTGTTTTTTTTTTTTTTCTTTAATTTTATTTTAAAGTAGCCTAGAACTAGGCCAGTTTTAATACGGCGACTAATGCCCAAGTAGGCAGTCGCCAGATGAGCTCTAAAAAAAAAAAAAAAAAAAAAAATATCCCCCAATGCCGCGGCGGCTTCAGGTTGCTTTATGTCGTCTTCGAATCGGACACACTCGTGTGACGCATCGCTACTTGATGGAGCGCTCGCATGCGCCGTATTGCAACGACTGCGTCGTCCCCCAGACTGTTCGGCATATTCTTGTCGAATGTCCCAGTCTGGGTGATCTTCGCGCACGATACCTGTCTCGGTACCGGGATGGGCGGGGTCGCTACCGCCTGTCCCTTGTACTCGGGACGAGTGCGTGCACCATGACTGGTGGACTTATTGACTTTTTGGGGGAGGCCGGCCTTCTCCCCTTTATTTAAGGTTCCTTTTTTTTGTTATTGTTTTGTTTGTAGGTTGCACTCTCCTGCACCGGGGTGCGGGGGACCTCCCCCCGCTGCCGGAAATTGCTTCGATTGTTAAGTTTTTCCACTTTATATCATTGTTAAGTTTTCATATTTTTACTTTAAAGTAGCCTAGTTCTAGGCTGTCGTGTTTTTCGACGACCTATGTCTAAGTGGGTAGTTGCCAGATGGGCTCCATAAAATTAAAAAAAAAAAAATCATCAATTTCTTCTTTAACCCCTCCGGCAAAGATCTGGAAGAGGATTAACAAGATCCTGGGTCGTTATGCCGGCCACAATATCCTCACACTCAATTTACAGGGGTCCTTAGTGATTGAGAGTCTGGTGGTCAGCAACGCATTGGCTAACCATTTCCACGATGGCATCAGCGTCAGCCGTTACAACAAGGCTTTTCTAGCCTATAAATCAGACGAAGATTCTCATTCTCTTAATTTTACGAGGAACGACAACCTTCCGTTTAATGCCAGTTTCTCCATCCACGAGTTGCGTGCTGCATTGTCCCTTTGTTGGTCTACTTCTTCTGGTCTTAACAGGATCCATTTTGATATGATTTGGCACCTACATCCACACTCAGTCATCTTCTTACTTGGCTTGTAAAACTTTATATGTGTGTGGGTTCTTACACTTCATCATGGCTCGTTGGGATTGTCCTTGCCTTTGTCAAACCGAGCAGGGACGGGTTGGACGCAGATGACTACTGCCCTATAACTTTTACCAGCTGTCTGAGCAAGTTGCTAGAGAAGATGGTGTTGGTGCACCAGAATTGGTTCCTAGAAACCAATCCCTTACTATCTCCATTTCAGTGCGGTTTTCGCAGGATTCATAGCACCCTTGACCTCTTAGTACGTTTCTAGGGATCTGTCCAGAAAGCATTCTTGTTTAAGCACCAAGTCTTGACCATATTTTTCGACATTGAGAAAGCCTACGATACAACATAGAGATACGGGGTCTTAAGGCAGCTATACTTTTGAGATATGAGAGGTCCATTACTTATCATCTCGATCATTCATGGTGCGTGTTGGAGACGCATACTCTGACCTGCAACACCAAGAGGAGGGAATTCCTTATGGCAGTGTTTTAAGTGTTTTTTGTTTTGTAACCGCGATCAATAATATCATTTCCTCTCTCTTAGTGTGTATCGGCGACCCTGTTCGTCGATAACTTGGTACTATAATGTTCTTCGCCTCGCCTTCCATCAGCGACGCGTCGTTTGCAGCTGGCTGTCGATGCGTTTTCGAAAAGTGCACAACTTAGGGTATTCTGCTTTTTCCACAAGCAAAACGAAAGCAATGTATTTCCACCAGTAGTATAGGGGCTCTTGTTCCGCCACATATCTCTCTACAAGGTGTATATATAGAGTTTGTCTCCGAGTTTCGGTTTCTAGGCGTAATTCTTGATCCCAAGCTATCCTGGTTACCACACCTACGCTGTCCTCGAACGGACTATCGGCTGGCTTTAGACATTTTAAAGGTCCCCTCCCACACGTCGTGGGGCAGTGATCGGCGAACACTCTGGTCACTATACACTGCCCTCGTCCAATCCAAATTGCACTATGGGTGTCAAATTTACTCCTCGGCTTCACCCTCAGCCCTTATAATGCTGAACCCCATTCGCAACCTCGGAGTTCGTCTTTCCAGTGGAGTCTTCCGCACCTTTCCTGTGAATAGTCTTTACTGTGAGAGTCGGGTGCTCCCTTACCCTATCATCGACTCAAGATCTGTATGCGATACCTCTGTCGTCTGCGGCAGGCCCCTGTATCAGAAGTTTACAGATGCCTTTATGCTGCCGAGTCAACGGCGGCATTCGATAGGTTGCCATCTCTAACACGGCCCTTGAACCTCTGGATAGGAGATCATGTCTCCAACCTAGGTGCTCTAAGAGTCCTTGCCCTTCCGTCGTCGCTTACCCATAGTTGGCGTGCTCCACCTCCCAAAGTTTGCACCAACATGTGGAGCCTGGACAAGTTGTCCGTGTACCCTTGCTTCCCTAAGAGCCTGTTCCTCGAGCATACGACTTCACATACACAACATTACCCGATATACACAGATGGGTCCAAGTCAGAGAAAGGCGTAGGTGCTGCAGCTGATTACTCAGGAGAGTTTTTAACTTTGTCTTTGCCTTTGGCAGCTTCTATTTTTACCGCTCAACTTTTAGCCATTCTTTTAGCTTTTAGACTGATTCAAATTTTACCTTTTAAAGATGTTATTTTTTCGCTCTTTTCTGCCTCCCATCTCTTCGTCACAAATAAATGCAACTGCCTGGTCCTAAATGCATCCCATTATCGAGTTTATTATGGGACAGTCCCCGGGCACGTAGGGGTCTTAGGCAACGAGAGGGCCGATAAGTTCAGCCTATTCTGGCTCCCCAGAAAACTCTGCAGTGTATTTACAAGATTTTTTCCCCTCAATAAGAGATTATATTTTTCAGTTGTGGCAGGACGAATATGATGGGTGCTTATCATTTAAATTATATAATATCAAAATATCTGTTCGTTCTTGGCCCTCAAGCCTTCAGAGAGTACGGTCCATAGAGGTCGCTTTTTGCCACGTTTGCATCGGCCACACGATACTTACCAATGGCTATCTTGTTTCAGCTTGTGCTCGAATCAGCTCTTGATGGCGATTATGTGGTAGAGACCAATCGGTCAACCATCTTCTACTGGAATAATCTCATTTCACCATTCTCCGCTTGTCTTGTTTCCCGACCCTTTTCAACTATTTCCCGCCGTGTCGCGCTTCGTTTCCTTCTTGGAAAGGAATATTTTAAACCTTCATTTTAAATTTTTTTATCTCATATTGGTCTTTTCCTTCTTTTATAATTAATTTGCCCTAATTTTTTTCTGCTGCCATTTAGAATGCACTCGGATTGGGCATCTGCCCAACTTGTTTTTTCCTTAAATCTTCTCTACTGCTGCCGTTTTTCTCCCAATATATCTAACTTGCGTCTGCAGGAAGATGAGGAAATCGACAAATGTTAGATTAGCCTTTATCCTGGACAGCGAATGCCACCTGTCCTCTGCACATTGCCGCTTCCGTAAGTTCCACTCCACATCACATCGTTTGTACCTGCTGGGAAATGCTATCTTCAAGGCCTTCCTTCCTAGACAGTATTGTGCAACGGCGTTTTAAAATCTGGAGAACGTTTATGATACCGCATAGCGATCCAGTGTCATGGAGATCATTCATACGATAGGGAGGATGAAAAGCCTCCCAATTTTCATATCTAAACTCGTAAGAGATCATCGATTCCGCGTACAGGAACTGGGGGACTCCTCGGACCAATAGGACAGGGAGAGGGAGCCAGGCACGGCTGTACCTAAAGTTTCACACTGTATTGACCATCACTTTAGTGGCCTTGAAAGATGTTCTCGCTACACTCTACGTAAACGACCTTTAATCTCTTTTGATATGGCCCAGATTCCATCTCTAGTGTGTCGACTTTAGTAGGCATTGAACCGCATCTCTCGCTATACCGAAGCGCGCCGGTATCGTTTTTCTTTAGCTTAGACTAAGGTAGTGCACTTCTGTTGTCACCTCCTATGGTTTCATCCCGACCCGGACATGTTCCTAAATGAATTTGGCTTGGAATTGGTGGACTCTCCCAGTTTCCTTTGTCTTGTTTGTGACTGACGTCTTAGCGACTCTTGTACCCGCCCTATGTACATTGTTCGGCGGTTAGGTTTAGCACTTTGGGTACAGATATGGCTACTGCCTTGCTTTTCTACAGATTATTTGTTTGTTCAAAGTTTGAACAAACGCATCCGCAGTCGAGCGTGTATTTAAGAAGCTAGACTCGATCCACCAGACCAGTCTATGTCTGGCGACTGATGCCTTCCATACTTCCCCCATGAGAACCTACTTTTCTATGCCTTGAAGATGACACTTCTCTGCGTCGTACAATGCATATACGCTTGTAGGCGCGAGCCCGGCGTCGCCCCCATCGCACCCACGGAAGATCTCGATGGTGCGTATTCCGCCAATCATGCCGTAAACGTTTGGGTTTATGTCTAGGAAATGTTCGATGGATCGGTATAGCTCTCAGTCCGGTGACTCCGCTCGTTCTTCCCTTTACGCCACCCTGTAGGTTACCACCTTTGACAATTTTTCGCAACGCTTCTGCTCCCAAATCTTATATAGTGGGAGGAATTAATGAGTTCGACCTTATTAGAGCACATTATTTCACGCTGAATATATGTAATCTGGCTCCTAGTCAGGAGTTCGGCTTCAAAGCAAGCCATATCCTCTCCGTTTGAAGTCAACAGGGCTCTATAAGGCACTGCCTCTGTTTTCACGGCCGAGCTGTTTGCAATATACCGCTTGGTATGGGGAATGAGGGGTTGTGCCCAGTTCGACGACCTGATCGTGATCTTTAGCGACTCACAAAGCTCCCTGAGTAATCTCGGGGCATTGAAATATCTGCAATCCCTGGTTCGCGTGAAGGTTCTCGAATTAATAAATGTGTACGAGTTATAGGGGTTAATAGGGACGCCGAACGTTCTTGTGGTATGTTTTGACGTATACAACGTGGTTGGCCTCGGAGTTGAGAGATTTCCCTTGACCGAGGCCCTAGATTAGGTAGGCTAGGTTTAAAGTATCGATTCGGATTACCCGTAGCAAGGATATCACAGACAGAGGAATTTCGGACTCTTTATTTGTGCGTAGAACTTGGATAGCCTTGAAGGTAAGAAGGATTCGAGACGGGGGTGTTTAAGCGAGCCTATTACTTCATGACTTCTTTCTGACTGGCGGACTGGCTCTCTTACTTTACTCTATTTTTCCTTATCTATTACCTGAATCAATGAATTTTAGTTTAGTAGTACTCGTATATATTTGGCTCGGAAAAAATGGGCGTGAACTATTATTATCCACTGGTGTTGCCTGGGTGGAGCCTTTTCCATGCTTTTGGTGGAGCCTCTTTCACTCATATCAAAGGAGATAGAGATTTTGTTTCTGGTCAAAATTGCAAAGGCGCGACTGAGTTTCGCAGTCCCTTGCTTGCAAACAATGGCCGCTGCTGTCGTGTTTTCAGTTTTCCACCTGCCTCCCAAGCTTTGTTTGAACAGCTGATCACTTTTGTATGTTTGTATGTATGTTTATATGTTTGCTGCCGTCTCGAATTCAATCTTCTCGCTTCGAGCAAAATACATATATTATTTACACTCATGTTTATTTCTCCTATAGGTGTTTCTCTCTATTCTAGATAGGTTCATTATTACATGGTATATCATGTTAGTAATTAATGCGTGTGCCCAATTTCAGGATTTCATAGGTCCAACGGGCGCTCATTTGTGAGGTTCCTCGCTGGGCCTACCTATCTTGCAAATTGGGTGCCACAGGCCTATTTTAATTTCTATTTGAGCTCTACACGCTTTATCCGTGACATCATATCGTCCGCGAACTGGACTGATTTTTAGATTATATTTTACTGTGTTTTAAACATGTAGGGGTTGAATGAAATGCGGGCGCCAAATACTCGACGAAGAACCGCGCGAGCATACCAGCGTTTCTCTCTTCCTCACACTAACTACAGGGAAGGAATCAATCAAGTCAGCCCTTCTGGCTGCACATTTTTGTTGAGTGCCAAGTCTGAGAGATCTTTGAGCACGTTACCATGTCCCATTACCGGGACGAATGAGGTCGGTCTCGGTTATCTCAAATACTCCAGAGGAGTTCTTGTACTCAAGGACTTGTGAACTGTATGTCTTTTAGAAGAAGGCTGTTGTTAGATGCATGCTCCACCGCCGGTGAGAGGCGAGCCTCCCTCCGACGCTGGAGCATGCCCTTTTCTTCTTTTTTTTCTTTTTTGTATTTTACCATAGCGTGATTTAATGGCTACCCTTTAACGGGGGCTCCTGCCCTTGTAGGCAGTCAGCAAGAGTGACCCTTTAAATTAAAAAAAAATCCCTACCCCATTCCTCAGAGCCGGGCATCAGCGACTCTGTTCTAAATTATGCCACAGCCTCTCCCTTTGCTTTTTTAAGACTTCTTGTTAAACTAAACTAGGTCATGAGCCTATCGAGTCCCTGGCCCGGGACATCGACGACACGGGGGAGATGGCCGAAAGGATGCCTTTTCTCGAGGTGAGTGCAGACTCTAAGGTGCCCTCATTCTTGACAGCAGCGTCTTGCCTGGGAGAGGACAGACACCCCATGATTAAGTCCACTCAAAGGCAAGATCCTCCTAAGACTACACAAACCTCCAAGGAAGGTAGAAGAAGGCACAGCTCCATCGTTTCGGACTCTGAAAACGACTCCATTTTTCTCTATTTAGGAGAGAAAGATGGCCCTTCGGGTGGGGGAGAAATGAAGATAGACACTCCGCCTTCGTCCCCAAAGATGAAAAAGAAACAGTAAAAAACTAGCTGATTGTTTCCTTCCGAGGGGGTTCTAAAGACGGATTGCACCCTTGCCAATTCGCATGAAACAAGAACAAGAATTGCATGTCCGTCCATATGTCGCACTCAGGCGGAGGGGGCAAGAGCCGAGCTTACGCGCAAATTAGTAAAATGAGTGGGGCCATAGTGACATCAGGGCCCCTTATCGAGAGGCTGCCAGCATCTTTGAGTCCGCCGGATTCAAACGACTTTATGTCATCAAGGAAGTTGCAGAGGACACGTTCCTTCGTCGTCAGACATTAATTAGCCTTGAATTTTTTTTATATTTTGTTACGCTCATCCAGTGGTCGCCCCCCAAATAAAAGTTACAAATAAGTTATTTAAGTTAAAAAAAAGAGTCGGCCCCAGGTGCCATAGGGAAGGAGGCCCACCTCCTTCAGGGGCCCTAGCACGTATCCAACCGCAAAAAGGCCTAAATACGATGGAGTCCCGCCTCCTTCCGAAATTCTTCATGGACCCAAGCGCTCAGTCAATTCTTCGCCATTCACATCTTCATTTTGAGGCGCTGTTTCTTGTCAGTCACTTACACTCCTTCCGATCGAGCACCACCTCTTCCGCCAATCATCCCCAATGGAAAAACTACTGTGTCGACTGTTACGGCGGATACCTGAAGGAGGGCAACGACCTCCCGGCCCCTGTGCCGCGACATAAACTGTCATGCTCTCTCCGTCCTTCCTTTGTCCCTTTAAAACCTGGATGGACGGCACACCACATTGGCCCCAGTATGCGGAGCTGTGCGCCCTCCCAGCCTTAATGCCTGTATTAGGATCTGAGGGTATATACCTTACACTTTGTTCACCTTCACGACTTTCTCTACAGATCTCTCCTTACTAACTTTATGCGTGATATGACCTCGTTGCCATTGCGCTTCGAATTTCTAAAAAAATCTGGCACATCCTTTCACCTTAATCTTGGCCTTCCATTACTTTTTCTCCTTTTCATCTCAATATTCACCATTTTTCATTCAGCATAGTCCTCATCTCTCCTTTTAACATACCAGTGGAACCTCTTCTCTTGGCATTTCTTCGATACCTTTACTTCTTTCACTCTCCCTCAGATTCTCTCTTTACGAATTTTATCCATCCTTGTCTCTCCGCATATCCGTCCCATTATTCTCATTTCAGCTATCTCCATTTTTTGTTCCTGTGCCCGCGTCATAGTCTGCCTCTGCCCCCATAGGGCATCACATAGGGCATCGCAAATCTTATCGCATAAAACTACTGGCATTTTTAGTCGCGTGCACGCGATTCTTAAGTTACTATGGCGGTCGGTCGGATGGTAGCCATTTTACTTTTCAATGCGTTTTTGGAAGTTTTGAAGATCGTAAGGTCAGATGATTTTTGTTAATTGATAAAACCTTTGTTATTTGGGGGGTCAAAATTATTGAAATATTTGAGAGCACGCGACTTAGGTCTGTCGACCTTGTCACGCCATGTTGACTGAATTTTGCGGCCAATTTCTATATTCAACTCTCCATCCTTCGTATTCTATCTCAGGAATGCAAATGCTGTGATTGTCTTCAATTTATATTGACCAAGTCTTTCTTCACCAGCTTGATCTTCTATCTTCTCCACTGAACCACACCTACTCAGTTTTATTCCTACTAATTTTCAAACAGGATACGGTCTAGTCACCGTTTCCGATTTAAGCGAAGTTAAGCCACATAGGGTGTGGTTAGTCACCGGACGGAGTACCGATTCGGGCCGGCTTACCCACGGCTCCTATACGTGGTAAATATCCGTGGTTCTGATTCCACGTTCATCAGTAGCTCCCCACTGAGAAATAAGGCATCTGAATTGTGTGCAGCTCGGTGATAAACCCCCTACCATTAAAGAAAAATCCACTTAATTTTGAAGCCTCTATCCTTCAGTGCTTATCTCCACTGCTCCAATTTCATCTCCACTATTGTCGTCAATCATTTCAACGTCCACAAAGACCAATAGTTCATTAAGCTTCCTCCTTGATACCCATCGCTCACGCTTCAATATTTTTTCTTAACCTCTACCATTTGCTGGTTTTCCTTATAGTATCCTCAAGGTACTACAGGGAAATAGATTTTAAAAATCGGGGAGCAAAGGCAGAGTTTTAGTCTCCTGTGCACTTTTCTCTTTTAATCGACTGAGGATGAAAACCTGTCTTTATTAAACGTTATCTCACTCAATCCTACAAGAAGAGATGCTTACCTCAGAATCTCTTCCCCACTTTTCAAGATCACTTTACCTACTGTTTCTTCTCACCAGTTATTAGCTTCTTTTTCTAATTGTATCTCCTTCAAAACTCTTTCTTTACATTGGGGTTTCCGGTTCCTCATCCTACATATTTCGGTCTATTTTCTGCTTTCTTCAATAAAAGGTCTACCACTACAAACCTGTATTGCATCCTCACACTTTGCCCCTTCATCACCTTATAATATTTCACTTCTTTTAGATGTTCCTTCTACGCAGGAGCAAATCAATCAGATTCTCTCCTCTCCCACTCCTACTTGATATATTGTTTTCCCTTTTTAAAAAAGACATTTTAAATTTCAACCTCAAATGCCACTGCCTAAATCTATAATATTCTTCACTTCGCCATCTCTTTCTTCTATTCATTTTCTTTCATCTATTTCTCCTACGAAATTCACTTTATTTCTCATCAGTCTACAGCTCTTTCTCTTTCATATAACTCTACAGATCTATGCCAACTCCACTTCTACCTCCTTCATCGACTCCTCGTGTAGCCTGTTACACTTGGTACCCAGAGGAGCAGCATTTCCTCCCGACCTGAGAGCAACTTAGGGAAACCGTGTCACAGGGCTAAGTTGAACTCTGAAGAGGCCTAGGAAAGTTGTTGGTGCACTTCCTCTTCGCTCCCTCCCAACGCTACTTTATCTTGATTTATAAGTTGTTTATTATTATTATTATTATTATTATTACGACTATCCCTTCACCCTATTCTCTATCTGCACTTTGTACCAGTTAGAACTGTTCTCACCTCGAGAGAGTATGGTTTGGTAGAGAATGGGGCCTAGGTGGACTGCACGCCATCCAGCGACCACCTAGCGCCGGGGTATGAAAATCGGTGATCACCTACCTCTATTGCTCTTTATTACATATCTGCCTACCCTCTTCCAAACTTGCTCTTCTATCCACAGAGGTTCCTCCTAATCGGTGCACTTTGGTCCTCTTATAGTCAAGTGGCATTGTAGACCGTGTGGTTCCTACCTGTTGCGAGGGCCGAAAGACCGGCGGCTGAGGCGAGTATTAGTCACGGGGTGTGCTGGGAAGCCGACTCTGCTCACTCCTTCGAGTACACATAAGGTGGCTACGTCGGCACTAACCTTTATGGTCAAAGCTCGAGGACAAATTCGCCTGATTCGCGGTCCGGGTTGTCAAGGCCCATCTTAGTTTGAATTCGTGGGCCGAGTATGTGTAAATGATCCCCTTTTGGAATGTTCTTGTCCAAAGGAGACTTTTCTCTTAATCCCCCAATGCATTAAGAGGTTATAGTATCTATTTCTCATGCATTATGTTCTTTTTTTACTGACTAGTATGGTTAAATCAGAAAGAAATAGTGGGCGAGTGCATGCGCATGTAAATCCGCCTCCAAGCGCGGTCTCGCCCTCCCTAGGTGTTAGGGAGGACGAAGGAAATCGAGACAACTCTTCAACCGGTGGAGAGGCTTCGTTTTCACTACTTATATGCGGCCAAGGGGCTTACCCTTTGCCATCTTCGTAGGCGCCCGAGGGCGGCTCCACTTCAGAAAAGGAGGTGCTACATCAATATGCTATATGAAGGGCCTCTCATTTCATCTTCTACTGGAGAGGAAGTTTACTTATCTGCCATATATACGGGTTTGGTGGCCTACCCCTTATCCCATTCTTAGGAGTCACCCAAGGGTAACTCCATGTCTACACAGCGGCGTTATCCCCTGTCTTTTCACGGAAGACTTTAAAAAAAAGCAGATAGGGACGCCAAGAATCGACCGTTCCCGGAGGGAGCAGCAAGATTGGGCCAACACCCTTAGAGGGGAAATGGATAGCAACACCAGTCCGGTCGTATCCCCTTCACTACTGCACGGTTGCATTTTAAATTTGCAGGGGCGGGAGTGCCTGCCCCCCTCCCCCTATCTTCCCGAATATAAGTCGTCTTGCTGGTACATGACGACATAATTAAAGAGTTCTAGATTTGGAACGATGACACTTTGGGGGAAAGGGGCCTTCCTGAGCTGGACATGGTCCCTGAGGTGACAACGCCAAATATAGCAGGATTTTCCATGAAGGCGAACGTAGTTTCGATAAAAACACCGAATCTGAGTCCGGGTCCAGGTTTTTCCTTAGGTGGCTCCGGCCTCACCAGGAGAGGAGGAACACTCTTCACCCGACTGGTGACCTTTCGACGGCCAAGACCTTCTCCATTTCGGAGAAGGATCTTACTGAGGCCACGAAGTCCTGTCTTGGGGCCCCTTCCAGAAGTGGAGAGACGCGGATTCACTCCCCGCCCTCCTCTCCAAAGAAGAATGAGAAAAAAGGAGATAGGACTAGAAATTCCTCTCCCCCCGTGGGGCCTCCGTAGAAGGACGGGTCCGCTGCTGCTTTGGCAGGTGAATAGGCCAAGATGTGCACATCCGCCCGGAGGTGCTCTCAGGCGTGGAGGACTAGACAAAGCCCAAAGAATCAAACACGCTAAGCGGTGCATTGATTACGTTGAGAGCCCTTATTCAGATACTACCCTGCATATTAGAACCCATTTGTTTCAAACTCTTTTCTAGTTATACGCTTCAAAGATGAGACAGCATATTAGCCAAAAACAACTTGATCAATCAGAATAGAGCATTATTTAGTTTGATTAACAGCAAGTCAAATGGGACCCCTCTCTCGGACGGGACCCTTCTGAGGTGGCCATGATTAGCGTTGTTCGGTAAATCACTGGCTTGCCAGTGAGTGTGACGCTCATTCTACCATGAACTTCGTGAAATGAGTAGATTAAGTGAGGGAACTCGTCGATTACTCTTAGGCAGACATCACCTTAGAGCTGACCAGTCAAGGTCGAATCTGTGATGAGAAAACAGGGAGGGACTTCGAGATCCCCTTGCAGTCACGTTCCACCGCCGTGACAGGCTCCCTGAATAGGTGCGTGTCGGTTGGTATCGCTACCGCGTGAAGGCATTCGTAACAATGCCGCGGAGGTACTACTACTGCTAATGCTTCTGCCATACAAATCGCTTTTGTAGACGTGAAAAATAGGGTTTACCCGAATTGTGTGCAAGTTGCTTCAATAGCGTACACGATAAGTCCCTATCGTGTTTCGTCAGGTGTGTCAATCGCAGAGAGACGCAACCTCCTTCTTCGAATCAAAGTGACGCGTTTCTTATGGAGAACAAAATCTCGTTCGTTCATCCTGCGAATCGTCTCTCATTACGCAAGGATAAGGACATGATCCTGGGGCCTCCAGCGCAGCCTGAGACGTCGTACACCTCAATTTGTAAATTAGGAACTGTCTGCCCCTGGCCTCTTCAGGACTACGAGCACGGTTGTTTCTGCGCCCAGACAGAACAGTTCTGCGAGTTCTACACCTCCTGGCGCTCCCCCCGTAGAGCTGGTGGTACAGTGTTCACACCAACACTTAGCTAAAACCAAACCAGGGCAGCCTCAAACTCTCCTCCATCGAGACGGTTTCCCGTAAGGTGAAACGGTCACACGCTTCCTACGATTCGTTAGACTCGCAAAAGCCAATACTCCTGAAAGTGGTGATGAGACCATCTTCCGGGGTCCCTGACGATGCCGTCCGAAAGGAGGACAACACCAAAGGAGCTTCAGCTCCTACTCCCCACGCAATGATGTGCTTGATGGCTCAGAGATGGTTGCAGGAAAGACTCTCATTACGAGCCCAACATCCCCCAATATCCTCGAAGAAATAGCGCCTTGTTCGGCCAACAGCAACGACCAGCTAGGTCTGGAGGACATACAGTGGATTTGCCACTGACTCCAAGCCAACTAGAAGGATGTGTAGAGGCTCATCTCCTCCCGTCCCTCATTAGGTGTCTCTCTGCAGGAAACCCTGGTGGGCATGTTTCACCCGGAACACCCCAGGAGTATATGAGTTTTGCAATCCCACCACTAAGGGATGGAGCCCTGGCAGCAGGATGCGCAATTTAGACTAGAGATGATCTTTCTGTTCTTCTATTTGCTATAAATAGCTCCTTTAAGGCAGTGGCCACGTAGCTACACCTGGATAGGAAGTAAACTGTAATTTATGCGTACATTTCACCGTCAACCGACTTCGAAGAGAGGATTTTCCGCCGAGTCATGGCAAGATTACTGAACCCTTCTGCTCGGGAATTCTAACGGTAGACACACCCTCTGGGGGTTTACGCATCATTATCCAAGAACCACTTCATTTCACTGACTCAATCTATCTCTTTGCACAGCCTGATTTGGACTGAGAGGTGTTCTATGACCTCCAAACTAGTGATCACTTTCTGATTCAACTATCATTTTATGGCTAAACCTGCCTGAGAGACTCATCTCCCCCGGTGAGGCTTGGAACGGGCGCGGTAGTCCGCATTTCATAAAATGACTGATTTCTCTCAGCCAGTCGAGGAGTCTACCTCAGTGGATGATGGCGTTTAATTTTTCTCAGACAACCTAATTGCCATGAGCCTAACTGCTATTCCTAGAACATCTGGTTGTTTTACACACCCTCTATTTTCTTGGTGGTCGGTCGAGTATGAGACGGCCCTCAGACAGAAGGGATATGCCTACATGCGCTTTAAGAGCCACCCTGACGACTTCAGTGTCGGTAAATTTCGTCGAGCTAAGACTAAGTTCCTATATATTTCGAAGCACGCCCGGCGCTCTTCATGGCCACCATACGTGTCTTAACTTAACGGGAAGCCCTCTCTTGCTGAAGTGTGGAAGCGAGTCAAAAAGATTCGGGCGATGTTCTCGCAGGACCCTTCTTCCGCTCTCCTGGAAAACAGTAACGCAATCTTAGACCCCACGTCATTCGCGACGTCTTTCGAGACCGCTTTCTCTACATTCTCTAGGAGAGATGCTGATTCAACAAAATCCATTGCAAGTCGTAAAGTCGTAAAGAATGGCTACTGTGCTTATTTTGCTAAAACTGGAGAGAGATTATCCTTCCGTGTGTAAGTTGATGGAGGAATTGTTCAATTTTAGAGTAGCCTTTTTCATGAATAACGGAGGCCACTTGTGTTCTGCACAGGTAGGCTTCCTCAAATTCCATTCCAATAAATATTCTCTGCTCCAACTGCAAATGGAGTCTGTGAGGATCTCCTTCATGGACAGCACTATGATACCGCATGTCATGCATGCTCTGCGAGATCATCGATTCCAAATGCGGTGGAAGGGGGAGCCCTTTCCTCCTACCTCAGTGGATGATGGCGTTTAATTTTTCTCAGACAACCTAATTGCCACGAGCCTAACTGCTATTCCTAGAACATCTGGTTGTTTTACACACCCTCTATTTTCTTGGTGGTCGGTCGAGTATGAGACGGCCCTCAGACAGAAGGGATATGCCTACATGCGCTTTAAGAGCCACCCTGACGACTTCAGTGTCGGTAAATTTCGTCGAGCTAAGACTAAGTTCCTATATATTTCGAAGCACGCCCGGCGCTCTTCATGGCCACCATACGTGTCTTAACTTAACGGGAAGCCCTCTCTTGCTGAAGTGTGGAAGCGAGTCAAAAAGATTCGGGCGATGTTCTCGCAGGACCCTTCTTCCGCTCTCCTTGAAAACAGTAACGCAATCTTAGACCCCACGTCATTCGCGACGTCTTTCGAGACCGCTTTCTCTACATTCTCTAGAAGAGATGCTGATTCAACAAAATCCATTGCAAGTCGTAAAGTCGCTGAAGGCCGCCGGTTGGACTTTACCTTCAGAGGCAGAGGACCCTTCAACGGCAGGTTTACATTGAGTGAATTGCATTCCTCTCACGTTTCATGGAGAACCCCGACCCTGGTCCGGACGGTCCCGTATGCCATGCTTCTACAACTAGGTGAGAGAGGCATGGCATTCCTGCTAGATTCTTTCAACATGATTTGGGAAGAGGGTACCCAGCTAGACTCCCAGAGAATGCCTACTGTGCTTATTTTACTCAAACTGGAGAGAGATTATCCTTCCGTGTGTAAGTTGATGGAGGAATTGTTCAATTTTAGAGTAGCCTTTTTCATGAATAACGGAGGCCACTTGTGTTCTGCACAGGTAGGCTTCCTCAAATTCCATTCCAAAAAATATTCTCTGCTCCAACTGCAAATGCAGTCTGTGAGGATCTCCTTCATGGACAGCACTATGATACCGCATGTCATGCATGCTCTGCGAGATCATCGATTCCAAATGCGGTGGAAGGGGGAGCCCTTTCCTCCTAACTGGAGCAAGAGGATGGCGTACCATTCGAAAACGTTCGCAGTGTCACACTCTTTGACTTAAACATCAACGTATTAACCTTGGTGCTGGCGTAAGATGTTCTCGCTACACTCTACATAGATGACCTTTAGATGTCTTTTGGTGCGACCCAGATGCCAACCTTTGAGCGTCTACTTCAACAGGCATTGAAACGTATCTCTCGCTATGCTGAAGCGTACAGTTTTTGGTTTTCCTTGGTCCAGACTATGATGGTGCACTTGTGTCTCTACCAACGGCTTAATATCTACCCAGATGTTCCTATGCGGGATTCGTCTGGAATTGGTAAGTCGCACCGTTTCCTCGGTCTTGTTTTTGACCGACGCATCACCTGGGAGGCTCATATTCGCAGCCTTAGTGCCTCTGGTAGACGCGTCATGGACATTCTTTGTTATGTGGCGTTCAGCACTTAGGTTGTTGATAGGGCTATTGCCTTAATTTTCTTCTGATCATTTATTCGTTCAAAGCTTGACTATTGATGTGAGTTCTTCCTATCCACAGGTTAGCATCTATTGTATTAGGTGGAGTCGATCCACTACACCGGTCTCCTCCTGGTGACACGACCCTTCCGTACTTTCCCCATTGAGAGACAACTCTTCGATGTTAGTGATATGTCACTTACTCTGCACCGTACACAGTGCGTTATGAGATTATACGCGCGAGCCACCCTGAGTCGCCACGAACTCTCAATAAACGCTCAACCGATCTCGATGGTTTGGGGGCTGGTAGTGCCTCTTGTTCTGCCCAGGACACTACCTTGGAGGTTACCACTTTTGACGATTTATTGCCAGAACTCTTCTCCCAAAGTTTCCCTTATGCCGGAAATATTGCGTTTAGCCTTTTTGGACCACATTTCGGGCCAGGCTGCATTGGTCCAATTGTATACAGATGGCTCTATGTCGCAGGAAGAGTTATGCTTCCACGCTGTATTCTTTCTGTTTGAAGTCAGCGGGGCTTTACTAGGTGAATCCCTGTATTCACCACCAATTTGGTTACAATACACCGCTCGGTACGAGAGATAACGCGTCGTGTCCTGTTCAGAGACCGAATTTTGCGCCTTGAAAGCCCTGGAGGCATTTGAATCTCCGCACTCATAAGTTTGCAGTATCTATAAAATTACGGCTGCCGCGATTCGGGCAGATGTCGAAATTTTATGCTGATTTCCTGGGCGAATAAGAATTGCAGGAAATGAGCGTACGATGAGTCCGCAAAGCATGGACAACCATACTAGTCTTTCATTCTCTCCATACCTACTACATAGCAAGATGGGAGCCAGCCGAGGGGAACTTAAAGTTGCGTGCCATTCGCCGCACTGTTCCCATGGACCTACCCTACCGCCTATGCCTCGATTTCTTCAGGTCGTTTTTGTCGTCTTAGAATTGGGCACACTCTTGGGACGCATCGCCATTTGATATAGCCTTCGCCTGCAACTTACTGCGACCACTGCTTTCTACCAGGGACTGTTCGGTTCATTCTTGCTGAATGACCCAGTAAGAGTGATCTTCGTGCACGTTACTTTTCTCAGTACAGGGGCGAGCAGGGTTGCTACCCCTTGTCTCTCGTACTCATGATGAGTTCGTTCACTCACAGTTGTCGAATATCTGACATTTGGTAGGAGGTTGGCCTTCTCCATTGTATTTGACTCCCTTTAATGAAAGAGGGTGCATGACCTGCGCCGGGAGGAACCTGTCCTTCCCTATACGCCCTAGAGTTCTTCCTCCCTTTTGTTTTTTGTTTCTTATTTTGTTTTGTGGCTTTGTTTTTTTGTTTTATTTTTAATTTAATTTACCAATAGGCTGTGGGATGATTATGGCAACTTATTTCCTAGTAAGAAGATGCCAGATAGCGCTGAAAAAACTTTTAGTGACTACGTTATGACGTTTTTTCTAAATCCATCTTCAAATTCTTTCCTTATTTCTTCACCATCCCGTTTCCTGCGTACACAGCATCTCTCTATTTATTACTCCTTATCATTATATCAGCCACCTCTCTAACCTTCTTGTCATGCTGCTCACGTTTAATATTCCAATCCTTACAGTTTTAATTTGGTTCTCAGTCTATTTCTATCCACTTTGAAACGATAGTCCTCTTATATTTTCATCATGGCTGGCCTACCATGTGCATCATTTAAACTGAGTAAGACCTGACTGCCTTTGTTCTTTTCTGTTATGCTACTCTTCATAGTTTTATTATAAGCTGTTTTTAAGGTCAGATGCTTTTCATTTCTCGAGGTTTGGAACAATAACTGAGTTGTCTAAACTTGCACTTCTCACTGGATTTCAGTCAACAAGCCAAAAAATTCATATAGTATGAAGGAGTTGGGCCTCTTCCAAAACCTTTATCACAACATAACCGGGATGACATAAACCCGCCCCTAGCACCAGGAACAAGTGGTAGCGACACCACTCGTACAGTTATTTTGACTGGTACCACGCATGAAGCTTGCCTGGAATAAGACATTCAATCATAGTTGTTGTAGTTTGAGTTTCCAATAAATCCTTGGAGAATGGTCAAAAGGAACGTTACATCCGATGGCACTGCGCCCCGCGTCTGTGTCAAATTCCGAGAAAATAGAAAATGGCTCGACACCATCGAGACAAGGGAGGATACGTGCAATGGATAGTTTTGGCTGAATAGAACTAAATTAAATTTTGGAGCGCTTTCTTCCTTATTTATCTGCCATGTATCTCGTAGGGCTGTTTTGATCCCTGCCGCCATGTATTTATCGCGAGGAAGAGCAAATCAGCCGGTGGGTTTCTCATTTTGTGAAGACATCCTGGCCCTTCAAAAGCGTACTCGTTTCCACCAACCCTTACACATCTAGGAACCCAGCACAATACTATCGCGACATCCGTCTGACTGGCATAGCCTTGTCGTAAACACAAATACACCGGACAATGTGATGCACAGATTCAAATGCTTCAAAGGCACTTAGCATTCTCAGCCAGTGAGCAGCATATTGCAATCAGCTTGGCTCTGAGGAAATATGCAGAACTTAGAATAACTTTAATGACCACAAACAAGAAGGAACAGGGTGGGGTTGCGTGCTAGGGTCGAAGCAAACTCCCTCTTTAGATTTGGAGCTAATCTGTGTACAAAGGTACAGTTCCGCTCTACTATGACACGATATACGCTCCAAGATATAAGAAAGCAATACTTTCGAAATTGTGGACGATTTGAGATATCCGAGGCTAAGCTACAAATGTTTAAAGGTGGTAAATTTCAGGTTGGATTCTTGGACAGAACATCAGCGCCAGCAGCCCACGGCTAACACCCAACTCTCAAAGAATTTTCCTAGCACTGAACACGAAAAGATTAGGGCATAATTAATGGTTCTCATTATCCTAGCCACAGTCGCCTTTGGGGTACGGATAAAATAAGAGCCGTTTGCGAAAAGGGGAAATTCTGAACCATGGTATACAAGATCATTATGCACTCTGAACGAAGTCAAGCGAGTGACAGCTCCCTTGCATCAATCAGAAGGCTAGCAATAGGGGACGTTTAGAAGGCAACATTCGCTAGCAAGAAATCAGTTTTGTAGATCGAATCCACCATCCGCAATAGACGCTCGGATGCGGACGAAAGTCCTGCGCCCTGAGAGTCATGTTTTGAATGAAACCAGATAATCAAAAAATCAGTGTAGCCATATCAGCCCCCGCGATTTTTTAATCTGTTTTACGCCCTTTCATCCAATATGAAATAAAGAAGTAAAGCAGCCCTATACTGTATACAACATGGCTTTATTTCACGTTGTTCTTATCATCCTAGTCCTTTCCATTTTCTCTTTTGCTTATTATCCTCAAACTTCGGATTTATGTTGTTATCACATATAATACGGCGCAAATATATACGATGAAAACAGCCATGTTGGTATTTGCAACGAATATCTACTGCTCCACCATAGGCCTTCTCCTACTCGTCCTCTTTATCACCTGCTCAACCTCGTTTTGTTTCACTTTAACATTTAAACTAGAAAGGTGGAATGGATCAATCACATCTGCCGTCTCTTCAACTGTTCAGGTTGGCCCACATTTTCTCATATTGTACCCAATTTATAATTTTTCATTTCTGGTGGATACTGGTGCAAATTGCAATGTCCTCCTCACTTCTCCTTGTGACAAAGCTTGCACTCCCTTGGAATTGATTCTTCTTGCCGCTAATTCTTAGGAAATAAGGAGATGTGAAAAACGTAACTTTCAAGTTTCCCTCTTTTTTCGGTGAGTTTTTCGATTAAATTCCGTTCACGCCACGGTAAATTGTCATATTCTTTGCCTCGATTTTCTTTCCGCCCACGAACCTTTGTTTGATTCTCGTCGTCGCAAGTTTGTTGTCAGCACGTCTATCAAAGTCTCTGGATCTTATTTTCCCTTTCAAAGTTCTCTTCAGTCTTTCGATCTCCATTCAGCTTATAGGTGGAATATGAGATTGGTAGCGCTAGTATGTGGTGGCTTGAATATGCGTACGCCACTAGTTCTGGGGATGAACCATCCATGTACTAATCCGTCCTGACTTACTTAGCAGTGGCGATTTCGTTACAGGGGCACACGACAACTTGGCGCTGACTATCTAAATTTAAGAACCTAAATTTATTGATCCGCAGACATATTTTCGTCTTTTTGCTTCGGGTTCCGCCCCAGGTATTTTGTATGGCCTACCTAAAATACGCAAACCATCTAATCCATTGCGATCCATTTTTTCTGCTATAAACACACCATCCTATGCCCTAGCAAAATATTTGGTGCCTCTTCTTTCTCCCCTAACAACAGATAAATACACTTTCTGTAATTCCTGACTTGCTTAAGCAAATCTCCAGCCTTCTTACTCCTCATAAGTATATCATGGCAGGCTTTGACATTACAAATCTATTCACAAACATTCGATTACAAAAAACAATTGACATCATTTTAAATAAAATTTCCCTTCTTCTCAACATTTCGTACAATTTGACCAAGCACAATTTCGCTTTCTTCTTGATTTATCCATTTCCAATTCCTATTTTCTCTTTAATAACGAACTTTACCTTCAAAAAGAAGGGGTCGGGTGGGACTTCCATTAGGTCCAACTTTTGCCAATATCTTCCTCTGTTTCCATGAAACCTCTTGACTCCAAGCTTGCCCCCAAAAATTCTCCCCAGTGTTTTATAGGCGATTCATTGACGACTGCATAATCTTGTTTCGTAAAGAACAACATGCATCTAAATTTCTTGAATTCCTTAACAAGCAACACACTATAATACAATTCACAATGGACATAGAAAATAATGGCTGCTTGTCTTATTTAAACATCAAGTTAACCCGCACCCCCACCGGATTATCTACAAGTGTATTTCGCAAAGCCACTTGGACTGGCCTATCAACAAGCTTCTTTAGCTTTATTCCAGGTTATTTTAAAACTAATAATATTGACACTTTGCTACATAGAGCCTTTAAAATATGCTCTAATTACAAAGTATTACATGAAGAGTTTTCTTTTCTTAAGAAAATTTTCCAAGATAACGGATTGCCAAACTTTTTTATGGAAAAACGCATAAGGAAATGTCTTGATCATTTCTTAATTCAACTGAAGATAAAGCCACCTTAAATAAACTCTTACACTTCTGGTTGGTACCCTTCTTTGGCCCCCAAACATCAAAGATGACTGTTGAAATACGCTCGATTATCCATAAAAATCTGCGTTTTTGGACCCTCAAAATTATCACCCGAAACCACTATACAATAGGCTCGCTCTTCGCTATAAAGATCGCCTTCCTGATTGATGCGTGTCGTTCATCTCTCGTATATAATTACTTGTGTCCATCGTGCGATGCGACCTATATTGGCTCTACCAGCTGAACTCTCCATTCAAGAGTTGAACAGCACGCCGGGAGGTCCTGCCGTACGGGTTTGCCCCTAGCCAAACCTGACTATTCTATCATCCGATTCCACGCCAATTCTTGCAATTCACAGGTAAAGATCGAAGACTTTTCTATAGTCTCTACAGCTAATACCCTCTCTGATTTACGAATCCTTGAATCAATATATATTTTAGATAGTAAACCCACACTTAAAGACCAGACTTCGTCTTTCCCATTGCATTTTGCACGTTGAATAGTTTCCTTACTTTGCCACCTTCATGTTAATTTGAATTAATGTTTCCCTTACTTTGCTACTTTCATGTTAATTTGTATAATGTAGCCATTACCAATGTAATTCCGTCAACTATAGGTACAGTATCATGAGTTATACAAAAAATTGACACGTTAAACCATTTCCTTTATGTTACCTATCCCATGTTAATTAGAATTACTTTGTATTTATACTAAATATAATTCCAGTCCCCAGATAATGAGGGTGGCCCTCGAAACGTTGGTTAAAATTAAGTGAAGTAAGAAAATGCATTACTTTTCTGCTGCCCTGGTTCTCTCTTATCTCAAAGTAGCACGAGAGAATGATGAAAATGAATCCATTAAACCACATTGAAAGAGAAAATGGAATCATTTTTCCTTGCATTAATATTTTTATTACCTTTTTTCGAAAAAATCCGTGCAGGGAAGCGATTCGAACCAGGCACACTGAGGCAGCGAGCACCGCTTTGATCACAGTTAAAAGTATGCCGTTAGTACACTACGCTACGCAGAGAACCAAAAAATTCTCTGAATAGAATAGCTTTTAGGGAACACTTTCACCAGCTCGAACGGAGATTATGAAAGAAATAGAAAATTAATTGGGAATTCAAAGAATAAATGAGGAATAGGTAAACGCGTGGCACGATAGCACGATAGAATGATGAAAATGAATCCATTAAACCACATTGAAAGAGAAAACGGAATAATTTTTCCTTGCAGTAATATATATATATATATATATATATATATATATATATATATATATATATATATATATATATATATATATATAAGGAAACGAGATATGAGGAAAAGTGTTTTATTATTTTTCAATATAACTACCCTCGACTTCAATGAACTTGCGCCACTTGTCCATGAGGCTTCGAATTCCCGACAACCAGAAATCTCCCGACTGCGGTTTAATCCATTCCTGCACGGCGAGCTGGACATCTTCATTGTCCTCGTTGGTCACGTCTGATGGGCGTCCTGGATTGGGATCATCTTCAATGGAGTTACGACCATTGCGAAACTCGCTATTCCAGTGAGCAATGGTTGCATGGGAAGGGGCGGTGTCGGTATACACTGCAACCATGCGTTCATGGATCTCTTTTGCATTCTTGCCTTCCTTAGTCAAAAATTTGATCACTGCGCGGTGCTCAACCTTCTCCATTGTTGAAATATTTGTGACTGACGATCTGCGATTAGCTACTGCTTCTTAAATAGACGAGGCAGGAGCGTGCGGCTGCAGGTCCTGACTTGTCATAACTTGCCCTAACACGCCCACAAACAGCCATCCCCCTTCCTCTGTTTTGCCCTACCGATTTGCAAAACTTATTGACCGCCCCTCGTATATATATGTATATATATGAATATGTAAGTATGTATGTATGTATGTATGTATGTATGTATGTATGTATATATATATATATATATATATATATATATATATATATATATATATATATATATATATATATATATATATATATATATATATATATATATTATTCATGTGGATGATTGTTATAGGTTCTTTGTTACAAAAACTATACATTAATACATAATTTTACAGGGTTGTGACATATTATTTGCACAAGTTATTATTATTAATGAAGACTTCTATACATACTTTAGATTATTTGTATGTGCATAGTTGTGAGCCTGCCTGTTTCAACCCTTCATAGAATTCACATGATACTCATGTGTGATTCCTCATTGTCAAACCTATTCCACCTTGAGCAGTGGCACTGTAAGCTAAGCCTTTCTTCCTGCGTCTTCTGCAGAAATTTCCTTCCCCAAAGGATATGCATATAAAACACAATGTGGTTCACCGGATTGGAATGACACGGCGACATGTTTTTGCTCGTCCCCAACGTTAATCAAAAATAAACTCGGTTATGAAGAAGGAGCTAGAATTGATGCTTGACCCTGAAAGAGCTAGCTAACCTACATCTCCTTGGGTCACTCCACTCTACCTAAGTAGTATCTCTACGGATTTAAGGGCACTGGGCTATTACAAGGCTTTAAATGTCTGACTATCGCTGATAGATGCTCCTTACTGTATTTGTCAAACTTCACCTCTTCTTTCTTTAATTGTTTTGTATTTTATCGTTTATATCTGACCCGTGCCTGCAGCAAGATCGCTATCGATCGAGATGATATCCACAAAAACGGCTATCATCATTCCATTTACCTCTTTCGCAATGCTTCGCATTCATTATGGTTTCCTAATAATGGTGAGACATTCTAGCATTTTCTAGGTCAGGTTCTCAGAGGTCTCTAGTTCCTCCTTTGAAACATAAATGTCCTCTTGATAGTATTTTAGTTAGTGGCATCTGTTTGACATTTGTTAGGTTTTCACTCTTAAAGAATATGGTATCGTACTCAACACTTTTAATGTCTTTTCGGTGTCTCGCAACTTTGCCTCTGTCGGACATCATATTTATCCTTGTCGAATTCGTCCTCTCGAGGACAAAATTGCTGTAATGGGGATTTTTCTCAACTCTCTTCGCTCAGGTACTTTGTTTCTGGGAATACTTAATTTCTACCACATATTCATTCCTGACTGCAATCGGGTCATGCAGCTCTTGAATGCTCTTTTGTCAAAGACTTAAGGGAAACTCATTTCCCTTTGTTCTTGAGGCGTGCGAGTCGTTTTCCCTTACCAAAGAGGCTATCCTTCCCCTGCTTTTTTGGCTAATCCTTGTCAGTACGACTCTACAGAAGAAGGTACATAACTCTTGGCAACTGCTCGAAGTCTGCCACTTGCTTCAGTATTTGCAAGGGCATGAGTTTACTGTCTTCACCGACCACAGCATTGGTTGTGGCCCTCTCTGCCCCCGGCACGTCTTCGGTCGCTCTGCAGTTGACGTTAGTCATTTTGGCTTTGTCTTGCATCTCAAAAGCAGCATTTGCTATGTCCCTGGTTCTTTTAGCGTCGCACCGGACGCACTTTCCAGAATTTATGCCAATTAAGAACACATCTCTCTCCTGTTCCTCACCCATTGACCTAGCCCTAGCGCAACCGGGACACACACAAACTAAATCATTGAGTCAATGGACACAACACGTTTATCGATAAATCGAACCCTCTGACAGTCGTTTCACGTGTATCTTGGTCGATATTTCTCTACCTGACTGTCCTCAACTCCTCTTTCCTCTTTTTTACCGCCAGCATGTTTTCGATCAAATTCACAGCCTTCTTCATCCTGGTGTTATAGCAACTCGAAATTTTATATCATATCATTTCGTTTCTACAGGTATAACGCTGACGTAGCCAAATAGCCCCGTTCATACTTTTCTTGCCAGCGTGCCAAGGTCCATAGCCAATCAGACACCACTAGCTTCATTTTCTCTTCCCTCGTCTGTTTTAACGCTATTAATCTCGACTGGGTTGTTCTTCTTCCCTTTTTTCAATGGTGAATTTATCTCTAAAGCGTGATCGATTGTTCTATCGTTGGCCAGAAGCTGTTCCAATTCCAGACAGTCAAACTTTGATCGTTACTCAAGCTTTCATCTCTGGCGGCTGCATTTAGAGATTCAGTGTCCCTTCAACGATCAAGACCAATCGTACGAGCCAACTGGAATCCCGAAAATAGCAAGCACTCATGTGAATCATTGGTTCATTCCCTTTATGTACCAAGATCTTTCACGTAGAAAGTAGCGGTCAAATCGAACGTTTCCATCGCTAGATCAAGGCTAGAAGCCTACGCGCTGCGGATCTGAATCTTATGTAGGGAAAATGCTGTTGTTGATCCTGCTGGGGATTCGTTCATCGTTGAAAAATGATTGATCCTGCTTGTAAGCGTAACTAGTTTATGGTACACACATTCTTCTTCCCTGTCAACCCTTTTCTTCTTTTGATGACCTCTACATTCTTTTCTTGCTCCTCTTTCTTACGTACACAACTTGCTACCGACAATGGCTGCGTTTCACTCAACCACTCCAAGAGTGTCTGCTAATCGAGCGAATGAACATCCTGTTCACATGTCTTTGTCCGCTGCGACTAAGTCCACTCTCCGTTGTTACAGTCGGTGAATTAAAAACGATTTCCTGTCATTTTCAGAATGCCAAAATTCTTTGCCCTACACCGTGGCAACAACTAGAATGATATATATATATATATATATATATATATATATATATATATATATATATATATATATATATATATATATAAAATATAAGAACAATTGTTAAATCCAATGACAGATTCCAAATATGATAATAAAACCACTGTTGAGGAGCGTAGTATTTATTATCTCGAGACCAGTTTCGGCATGGAGTTTGTCCTGCCATCCTCAGTCGAACATTAAGAATACATGCAATCCCACCAAGCGTACAATATATATATATATATATATATATATATATATATATATATATATATATATATATATATATATATATATATATATATATATATATATTACAGAGATCCAATTGGAGTTCCTAATCAGGGGATGTGAATTTAAGTTTATTAAGGATATCTTTTAAGATTAGAGCTTTGACGTAGGGGCTGCATTTAAATTGCCCATTCGAAAGGTTAAAGTTGGGGATTTCATCTATAATGGTGGATTCAATGACCTTTCTTTTACGGAAGTCCTTACACGGGTAGATTAGTTTGGTCTGTGGGAAGTCTATCGGAGGGTTAAAGTTATTGGTGTGCGTAAAGACTAGAGGCTGTGTTTCCCCGTCTAACGTCTCCTCTGTGTTGGTAGATTATCTTATCCAGATTTCATCCTGTTTCGCCTATGTAAAATAAATGACAGTTAATTTCTTTACAGGGGATAAAAAGTACTCCTGCTTCGGTTGTTCTTTCTATAGGTTTGGTGGTAGGGAATGATTTTTTAATGGTCGAAGGGTATTTAAAAGTGGTGTGGTTAGGGAAAAGGATACTATTTAAACCTTTCAATAATGGAGAAAATGGAAGGGAGAGGCAGTTTCTTTTAGTATCTGGGTTCCTACTTTTAGGGCAATAGAAATTTGACTTGGCCTTGGATAAGCATTCATTGATGATATGGAGGGGATATTTTAGTTCTATAAATGTACAGGTGGTGAAAGTAATTTCATCCGGCAAGAAACATGGGTCACAAATTCTAAAAGCTCTCAAAAACATAGATATTACAATGACTTTTTTAACTTTTATATCATGACAAGGGTAAAAATGGATGTAAGAATTGGAATTAGTGTTTTTACGGTATAGAGAGAAGGTAGGTCGGTTGTTTAAGAAATTGTCATAGCGTCATATCGATGTGGCCTCTAAATCAAACTGGGATCTTTCGACAATTTCATAAATAACCTCGATAACCTACACGCTACCATAAAATTCAAATTTGAATGGGAAAATAATAATTGTTTACCTTTCTTGGATGTAAAAATTGTAATAGTAAATGACCGACCTACCTTCTCCGTATACCGTAAAACCACTAATTCTAATTATTACATCCATTTTTACTCTTGTTATGATATAAAAGTTAAAAAAAACAGTGTAATGTCTATGTTTTTGAGAGCTTTTAGAATTTGTGACCCATGTTTCTTCTCCGATGAAATTACATTGACCACTGTACATTTATATAACTAAAATATCCTTTCCATATCATCAATGAATGCTTATCCAAGGCCAAGTCAAACTTCTATTGCCCTAAAACTAGGAACCCAGATACTAAAAGAAACTGCCTCTTCCTTCCATTTTCTCCATTATTAAAAGGTTTAAATAGTATCCTTTCCCCTTACCGCACCACTTTTAAATACCCTTCGACCATTAAAAAAACATTCCCTACTACCAAACCTATAGAAAGAACAACCGAAGCAGGAGTCTATTTAATCCCCTGTAAAGAAATTAACTTTCCTTTAATTTACATAGGCAAACAGGAAGAAATCTGAATAAGAGAATGTACGAACACAGAGGACACGTTAGACGGGAAAACACAGCCTCTAGTCTTTTCACACACACCAATAACTTTAACCATCCAATAGACTTCCCACAGGCCAAACTAATCTACCCGTGTAAGGACTTCCGCAAAAGAAAGGTCATTGAATCTACCCTTATAGATGAAATTCCCAACTTTAACCTTTCGATGGGTAATTCAAATGCAGCCCCTACGTCAAAGATCTAATCTTAAAAGACAAGCCGCTGTTCTCTTCCTTAACAGGAAGAGCTTGTTTACACAGGCATCCCTGCGTGGTGAGGCCTAAGGCCTTATTTGTTAATTTTAACCGCCTTTTTTAATCCCCTTTATAGACTCTTTATTTTAACACCCTGATCACCCTTTTCTTCTTCTTCTTCTTCTTCTTCTTAATCTTCATCTTCATCTTTATCTCTATCTTCATCTTCATCTTAATCTTAATCTTAATCTTAATCTTAATCTTCTTCTTCTTCTTCTTCTTCTTCTTCTTCTTCTTCTTCTTCTTCTTCTTCTTCTTCTTCTTCTTCCTATTCTTCTTCTTCTTCTTCGGTCTGTGTCCTACGGCCTATCATGATTCTTTTTTCTTTTCTCCATCTAAATTTGCTATAATAATTTCCCTGCCAAAATTTTAATAAATTTTCTGAACTTCACCATTTGTAATTCTTTTAGTTTTAAAAAAGTCACAAAAATTCGATACTTATATTTATTTCTGAACTTTATCATTTTATTTTTTTTTATATTATAATGGAATTATTAGAAATAACTTTGATATAAAAATTAAATCTACTTAGGTGACAACTGAACTAAAAGAAAAAATCTTATTCAAACCTTAAAAAAATCTCGTTCTTAAAATATAGGGTTATGGATATCCTTAATGAACTTAAATTCATACCTCCTGATTAGAAACTCCAATTGGTTCTCTGTAAACTATATATATATATATATATATATATATATATATATATATATATATATATATATATATATATATATATATATATATATATATATATATATATATATATATATATATATATATATATATATATATAAATATATATATATTGTATGCTTGGTGGGACTGCATGTATTCTTAGTGTTCGACTGAGGATAGCATGACAAACTCCATGCCGAAACTGGTCTCGAGATAATAAATACTACGCTTCTCAACAGTTGTTTTATTAAGACACACACGCACACACACACACACATGCCAACATACAAATTTCAAAAGAAATCAACAAAATTATCAGAGACTACATCCCAAATGAATAGTCTATTAAATCAACAGATGAATTTATTGATATAATTCACACTACAAAACCAAATGGAATCATAGCACACACACACTCCCATGCCAACATACAAATTTCAAAAGAAATCAACAAAATTATCAGAGACTACATCCCAAATGAATAGTCTATTAAATCAACAGATGAATTTATTGATATAATTCACACTACAAAACCAAATGGAATCATAGCCTCATTGGACGTAGAAAGCCCCTTCGCAAACGTACCCACCGAAGAAACAATAAACATAATAATTGACGAAGTATATAAAAACTCGAACAAACCTGCTCCTAAATTAGACTCCAACATATTGAAGAATCTTTAGAAGGCGTGCACAATGGAAGCACCATTTCGCGCACCTAACGAAAAACTCTACAAACAAATTAACGGAGTTGCAATGGGCTCGCCATTTGAACCTACTTTTGCAAACTTCTTCGACATGCCCGCCTAGAAAAAGAAATATTGACGGAGAATTATCTCAAACCTTCAACCTACTGCCGTTTCGTTGACGATATATATCTTGTAATTAAAGATGAAAATAAACTGAAAAGACTTAAAACAAGAATAGAAGAGCACTCTGTACTAAAATTTACGTATGAACTCAATTCTAACGGAAAATTACCGTTCCTTGTTATTGAAGTGACAGCAAGTGAAAATAAATACACAACCCAAGTATTACTAAACCTTCGAATTCTGGGAATTGTCTCAATGGAGATGGCGAATGTCCAGAAAGATATAAAAAAAGTGTCATAAGAACATACATTAGACGCGCATACAAATGCAGTTCGTCATGGGCATTGTTCCATAACGAAATTCAAAGAATAAAGCAAGTCCTCATCAATAATGGTTTCTCCAACATTCTGGTGGACAAAGAAACAAATACATTCCTGAAAAATTTACATGAAAATAACAATAATAAAAATGAAGATAATAAGAAACACCCAATAAATATCTTCTATATGAACCAAATGAGTGAATCGTATAAAATCGACGAAAGAACAATCAAGAATATTATACTCCAAATTACAAAATGCACGAATCCAGAAGAAACGCTACAAGTCACAATATATTATAAAACCCCCAAATAAGTAATCACCTCATTATCAACGACACAAGTACGAAAAAAGAATTGAAAACTTCCAATGTAATTTATGAATTCACCTGTCTGCATGAAGATTGCAAGCATCATAATTCAAATAAATACATTGGAATGACAACCCAATCCCTATCTCGTAGACACACCATGCATCTGCAAAACGGCGCCATCAAGAACTACTACATGCAACATGGAATTCAACTAACAAGAAATTTTAGTACAAAACACCATTATCAAAAGGAGAAGTGACCACAAGCGCCTTCATATCCTGGAAGCGATCCTAATCCACGAAGAAAAACCGAAGATTGATGCCCAATTGACCGCCACCCAACGAACCTTAAAACTCTTTACGGATTAACGGTCAAAAATGACCGAAATCCCATTCCCAAATGTACCTTTTCTAACTACTTCCTGTCAACCACATTCCGCCTTCTTTTCTTTATCTAAATTATCCTTAGTATATAAATGTAATGCCTTTAAATGTTTAACCAGTGTAAAATTAATTCGCTCCGAAGATGGTCAAACGTGACCGAAAGCTCAGCTAGCTAAAATAAACCATGAATATCAGAACACTTATCTATAACCTTTCGCAAGACGAAAAAAGAATAATAAGGAAATTAGAAAAGCAAAGAAAGAAACTAATCAAGGCTCAATTAGACCTGGTCTTTAATAAAACATGCATATATATATATATATATATATATATATATATATATATATATATATATATATATATATATATATATATATATATATATAATTCACAAACATTCCTCAAATTGCGGGGAATTTCCCTCTTGCCCAAAGGCTCACTCGTTTTAACTTCTGTGTTTTTAAGATTTGTCTTAATCGTTTATCCATATTCCGTCACATGCATTAATATCGACTATTCGTCTTTAGTCATTCTTTAATCGTCTCGCTTATCCGAATTACTTATTATAATTATATTAACTTATGTATATGCGTTTACTGTTATAATATTTATTTGTACCATATTTAATTATTTCTCCCTTAAAATTCATGTATAGAAGTGGTTCCATTCTTTACTTCAAATAGTTATTTTTAATTCTTGCTTCGGGTTATCATTATTTATATTCCGTATATTTATAAATTTATATTTCTTGTATATATTACATTCATTAGTGCAGAATTTTATTCTTAAACCTAGCTTGTAAACTGTAAATTTCATTTCAACTCACTATCATTCTGTCTTAACCGTGTATAAATAATATATTTATTTTCTGGAGCGTCATTCCTTTTTAACCCATAAATCAATATTTATATTGGATGTTTGGAACAGGTTCGTTCCATATACCGCCGTCATAAGAGTTTGGCGTAAGGTATGTTTGTGTGCAAATTATTCCCAAATCGTATAGACAGATTTCTACGCAATTTTGTGTAGGGGCGTTGTCGTGGTACAACCATTCTAAACCATACACTACTCCTATATTATGTGGTGGGGCGGGGGACTTAATCACCTACTGCAACGCGAACCGTTGAAGGACTGTTGGCAGAGATTAACGACCGACT
Organism: Ceratothoa steindachneri; assembly: GCA_963969495.1. NCBI lineage: Eukaryota > Metazoa > Arthropoda > Malacostraca > Isopoda > Cymothoidae > Ceratothoa > Ceratothoa steindachneri. The sequence continues at coordinate 127,218,050 of OZ018319.1, read as the reverse complement.
AGGAGGTCAGACTTGAGGCGTTGGGTTTCAAATCCTTAATAATCAAATAGAGTGCATAAATGGTTGGAGAGATATACTTGAATAGGCCGAGAGTATCGTTCAAGGTTAGTTAAAGATGAAATAACAAAAATATAATTTTATTTACAAAGATTAAACTGAGAATCATAATAGACAAAAGGGAATTATTAAAATTGAGATAGTGTCTTGATAATTATTATGAGGAGGGATTCTCAAATGGAATTAATTGATTAATGTAACTAGGCTCAGATCAAAAGGGAAATTTGACAATACTAATAATGGAGGGGGTTTCAGTCTTACAGGTTGATTAGTTCGATGAAGGTCCTTCTTGCGATGGGGCGAGTGGGGAACGATCCGATGAGGCAAGTTTGGCACGATCCGAATGAGGCAGGTGGGGCACGATCCGAATGAGGCAGGTAGGGTACGATCCGACCCAACCTTCCGATGAAGATAGCCAAACTTCAAAGATGACGTTTAACGGGGAATGTGGAAATTCTCGTGATTGAAATGAAAGTGTAATCTTCTTTTTCCTCAAAGGTAATCGATGGAAATTTTCTTCGGTTGGATTAAACGAAGGGAGACTGTTGTGCAAATCCAAAGGTTTGCCGTTCACATAAGCTACCAATTGACTAGCGTAGAATCACGGTGGAGAAAGTCTTGCTGTCTGACGAACTCTCATGGGACGAGATAATAAGGACGGCCTTGAGGTACGGGCTGGACTCTTCGAACTACATGATAACCCGAGTATTTTTATGCCCCCTTCTGGAGGGGAAGGAGTCACAAACTCCAGACATCTTAATCCGGAGGCGGAGTTGATTCATCATTTAGCAGTGATGTGCGAGACAGCTCAGCTCTTTTTCACCTCGTCACCAGGATTGGGAAATATTTTCCCAACGTGCTCAGGAGTCGAGAATTCGAGAATGTTCGATACCATAGCACGTGGTCTCCGATAAATGGGGAGGTGGGTCAGAGGTTGTTCTTTCACAGGCGTAACTTAGACCAATAAAGACCTGGTTAGATTTGGGGGCGGATCCAGATCCGTATATGCATTTTGTATCACTTATTCACTCTAATACTGCATTTTCTGTCATTTTTGCCAATGTCATAAAAAATAAAGGGCTAATCTATTTGAAAATGCTTATGGATGGACACCATATGGTGTTTGTTCTTTTAATATACACATTTTGATCTGAATCAGTCAGATCAAAATATATATTCACATGGTCAATCTTTGCCGAGTCACATTGCAGTAATGAGGAATAGTAGAAAATAGAATTGGCCTAAATTTATAGCTGAGATAATGAAGATTCAGGATTTTTCAAACAGATTTTATCTATTTTGTAAATGTAAAAAGTTACATTGGCAAGAATATGAGGCCCTGATCTGCCATTATGGGGCATACTTTTCATTAATAATTCACAAACTTTTAAAGATAGATACAAGATTCCTATTGCGACGGGTAGGTTTCTAGGATTAAAGAATTATATAGTGTTACTTAATTTGTCATATGACTAATCCGGAGTAGAAATTCAGAGTAATTCCCCCAATATGGAAAAAGTTTTAATTGATATGTTGTTGGAGTATGTATGCGCTCCATAAATGTTTTCTAGCTTGTGTATTTGATTGCGAATATGGCGGCACCCGGCCCTAATGCACGCATTGATAAGAGGAAAAAAAATGTTTTACTAATTTAATTTCGGCAATTGGACGGCCGACCCCGTGTTCAAGAATCGTTAAGGGGTCAAGTGTTGATCGTTATTTTGCGTTCTCCTTACCGATTCCAAGATAAAAGGATATTTGTTTCTAGGGATAATTTCAGCATAGTGTTGAATATTCTATGAGTATTTTACATGGTCACATAGTCAATGATATTAGTCTGTACTTCTCTAGTTTCGATTGGTCCTTTCCAGATTTTAGGAAGAGTATAACGACCACCAGGCGCCATTCATCCAGTAATGTGCTTCCTGTCTAGATACAGTTTTATATATTTTGCAGTAATTTTAAGTCGTATGATAGGAGGAGATAGGATATCTCGCCTTCATCCGGAGTAGTATCTGGGCTTTATGTCAATAATATTTTCGGTTCACTTATAGAAAATAGGAGGCTATACGGCAGCATTTAGTTGTTGGACAAGTCTAAATTGGTTGTGGCAGTTGAATGTTTGAAAGGTTTTTTTTGCCACAAAAGGCGTATATTGCCTGCCTCAGTGATTTGTCCAAATATAACTTATTCATATTCGTATGGTTGTAAGAGCAGATGTAGGTAGGGGATAGAGTAAGGGTATGTGGACAGATCGCGGAAAGTAGACCAGTGATGAAAAGAGAAAGAAGTCTGGAAGGGTGCAAAGAGATGCTAGAGCCTGGTGATCAGGCCTATCGCTTTTAAGTAATTTTTGGTTTTGTAGTTCCTTTGTTGTCTTTGAGTTTGTTTATATATATATATATATATATATATATGGCGTTCAAGCCATTTGTCTTTAAAATCAATTAATGTCCTTGGATATGAGATGTGCATTTGCTGTTGTGGTGTGGTAATAATTACTTTATTAATTACTTTATTGTTGTGCTTAGAGTCTTTGTTTTTTCGTATATCTTGTAGTGAGTGTAATTCTTGTTTTTTGTTTTTTTGTGGATGTCTTCTTCGGTAAATTTCGGTCTTCATCGGTAGATTTGGGTCTTCATCGTTGAATTTGTAGAAATCGGTGAGGTTTCATAGTTAGGTAAGCTTTTTCTTATAACAAATTAATTTCAGGTAATATCAAAGACGAGTAAGTATTTTTATTACTAAAAAAAGCCCAATTAATGATACGTCATTAGAGAGCAAATTTCATAGTAAATTTTTGTATATCGTTCGAATTAGATAATTTTTAATCTCGAAATAAAATGAAAGAAATTTATAATCGTAATGACGTCATAATATAACATATTGAATCACATTCATCTAAAATTGTAACAAGTTTGCCCGATTCTTAAATTACCTTCACTCTCTTTTATGGTTAGGTCAGAGGATGTTTAGGACATGCGATGAACTCCGACATCATATTCTGTCGTCACAACGAATATAGATTATTTAAAATAAAATAAATTTCAGATTATTCGCGTGAGGAATCTCACAAATCTGCACCATGTTGGACCTATGAACTCCTGAAATTGGCCATACGCATTAATTACCGAAATAATATGCCATGTAATAAGTAATGAACCAATGTAAAATAGAAATAAATAGTTATATCACAACTGTACATTTATTAAGAGAAACATGAGATAAGCAAGCGAATAGCTGGTGTTTCCCACGCGGTCATACAAACATACACATGCAAGGAAATAGCTGCGAGACAAAATGATCTCAATGCCGGGAAAATATAGCGTGATATGTGCTTTGACCGGTTAAGTTGTCGTGGATCTGGGAAAAGACCAATATAAACGGTTCTATTGATAGGGTGTGGCAATCCGGGTTGGAACAAATGTCTATAGCTACATTTAAGCGCACACACCTCTTTTAACTCCGCCCAACAGTCAACAAAGGAACAAACGAACATACTCCTGGTCATTAGCTCCACCCCACGCCACATTATGAAAAAAAAGAATGCACGCTCCCTTGAAGTAGGTGCCCTATAAATAACATAGAGACACGAATACGGACAGCCAGCTAGAGAGAAAGACAGATAGAATCATTCATGTCATTTTTCGGTATAACCTATTTGCCATTCGTTATTATTAGCATCATGAGTCCGTTCCTCGTCCCTAACTCTTGCCCCAGCTACCTAACATTATTGAAAAAAATTACACACAACCGCGTAGGACTCAAAATATTTCGTTTGCCCCAAATATGGTAGACCCAAGCGTACTTATCGCCTCTTTCCTTTCGAGTCCCTTCCTTTAACCCCCTGATAACCAAGGTACCTTCTGGAACACAGCTAAGAAGCGGATTCTCCGTGAGAAACTTTGGGAGCAGAGCAAACTCTCGACTGGAAGACCAAATTTACGCTCTTCCAACTGGTCACCCCTTTTACTCCATCAAAAAGGTGACCACTATGTTTCAAAGATCCGATGAAAGGAGCAAAGATGGACTCATTGCTAGTTACCGTATTTCAGAACTTATTGCTAAAAGTGGAAGTGCGCACACTAATGGTGAACAGTTATTAATACCATGCTTTCAAGAGTTGATCTCAACAATGATGCATCAGGGCCCAACAAATGTCCTAAAATAATTACCACTTAGTAATAAAACAGCAAGTCGACACATTGATGAAATGGCATGTAATGTTGAAAGGCAACTCACATCTACACTTCAAATAAATGAATCTACAATTACTGATAATGATGCATTGCTAATGGCATATGTCCGATATTTTGATGATAACAAGGTACTACAAGAGGAGATGCACTTTGCTGATGAGCTTATTTCAGATAAAAGAGGAACAACAATATTTTCAAGTGTGAAATCCTACTTCGAAAAGAATAACATCCCAGTGACAAACATCATTGCCTGAGCGACAGACGAGGCTCAATCTATGGTTGGTCGATATCGCGGCTTTATAGCCCACTTGAAAAGGAAAGCCCCTAATGTTCGCTGTATTCATTGCATAATTTATAGACAACATCTTGTTGCAAAAAATTTGAGAGCAGGTCTGCACACATCGTTGAGGATTGTTGTAAATGGAATTAACAAGATTAAAGCAAATGCTAAAAATGATCGATTGTTTCGGCAATTATGTATGGATTCTGATGGAGAACATGTTTGACTACTACTGAATACTGCAGTTCGGGAGCTTTTAAAAGGTCAATGCTTGATACGTTTTGTTGAGTTATATGAGAGTGTGCTGCAGTTTCTGGAAAGTAAAAAAGAATTTAGTTTGTGTCATCAAGTAAGAGAAGTAACGAATCATGTCGTTTACTTGGCTGACATATTTACAAAGTTGAATGATGTGAACTTGCATCTTCAAGGGAAAATTATAACACTTATTGAGTGTAAAATGGTAGTCTGTTTATTTAGCGACAAACTCAATTGATTTAAAAGAAATATCATTCAAAATGAATTGCATCAGTTTCCAGGATTGTCATCAATAAAAAATGAGCTCACAGAAGCCGACTTGGATATATGTATTTAGTAATCATCTTAATACACGACAAAAAGACATAGAAAATTGCTTTGAGGATATCCTCAACCTTGAAGTCTATGCCTGGATGGAAATGCCATTTAACACAGACGTGAATGATGTTGAATTCACCTGCGAAGAGCCAAGAATAACTATTGCAATTAAAATATGATACCGAATCGAAAGCAAATTTTAACGAAGGAGGATACCTATAACTTTGGCAGAACAAGAAAATGCCCAGCTCTATCCAAATCTATGGAACATAAGTTCCTCACTACTCCTGGCTTTTCATACCTCATACTTGGTTGAAAGTGGGTTCAGTGTTGTGAATCATATTCATACAAAGGCAAGAAATTGCTTGAAAATTTTATAAAGAGGGGACCTCCTTTGTTTCTTACGAAAATTAAACCTAACATCGACTCTTTAAATAATCAGCACCAACCGCAAGGATCACATTAAAAGTGAGTTAACATTATTTCAGTACAAGTTTTATATCATTCCCCCTTCGCTTCCGGAAGACACCCAAGAACATCCTGTTGAAGTCTCAAACTATTTAGCAGCTATCAATGTCACGAATGTGCCACACTCGAACACTAAACGGAAATTTGTACACCTCAAATTCACTGCTCAACAATCGTCCAATTTACTGAAAATTGCAACCGTATTTCACGATGCAATACAAAACGTAACCTCACCTCGTCAAAGTTGACTTCCCCTATCCACGCCGAATTTTCGGCACTTTCCGGCTGTTTCACCAGTTTCACCTCAGAGACCCTTTCCTCCAGAGCACTCCGTCAGCCTACCTCCGAACTCATCTTGGAGGTCATTCAGGGCTCGAATCCCTGCCGCTTCATCCGTGATACAGACATGATGGGACTCAACTTCCCCATTGAAATCGGCTTTACCGTCTTCATACTTCCGGTTTCGCCTGAGGATAGATGTCGACTCCCGATGGTCTACGTGCAACAAACTATCTCAGTTCAGACTATTCCGGTCTATTCGAAGAAATATCTTTCGATCTCTATCTTTCCTTGACAGTCTCTCCCTTGGCTGTTCTTAGTTGCGAACGTCAGTCATACCTTCTTAGGAGATGACTTCCTGCAAGACTTCTCCCTAGTCATAGACTTAAAAGGACTAACTTACTGACAGTGTCCGGAAAGGTATAACGACAACATTCCCTCCACTTGCGACCTTTAGTTCACTCTTACCGCGCTTGTTCAAAGACTTGACCTACCAAGTTCAACAGGCCTCCTTTCAGCATTGCATCCCAAAATACATGTAACATACCCTGCACTAATCGCATCCTTCCCAGACTCACGAGTAATATCCCCCCGCTTGTGAAAACAGTCTATGAAGCACTCTACCCATTATATAGACACAAAATGCCCCGCCACTCTCTACACCCGCCCACACTGCTCTTATCCGGCCAAACTCAAGGCCGCAAAAGAGGAATTCTCCAGAATAGAGAAGGAAAGCAAAAGTGGAAAATCTCAATTTTCCTGGGCTTCTCCATTACATCTAGTTTCTAAAAGAGATGGTTACTACAGGCCAGTTGTCATTTAGGTGCCTTAAACAGAGTTACTAAGGCTGATACTTATCCAATTCCGTTCTTCTCGTATTTTATGGCGCAGATTTCAGGTGCACACGTATTTTACAAACTAACTCGATCCTCTTAAAAGCCTTCCATTCAATTCCCGTGGAAGCATCGAGTGTGGAAAAGAACGTGTGTAACTCCTTGATTATTGGATAAGTTTTCATGTGCATGCCATGCCACTTTTTTTTAGGTTGTCTTCACAAACGTTTGTGCCCTTTCTTAACGAAATTCTTGAAGATCTTCCATTGCTTTTTGCTTATTTATTTATTTATATATATATATATATATATATATATATATATATATATATATATATATATATATATATATATACGAGGGGCAGTCAATAAGTTTTGCAATTCTGATATAAGGAAACGAGATATGAGGAAAAGTGTTTTATTATTTTTCAATATAACTACCCTAGACTTCAATGCACTTGCGCCACTTGTCCATAAGGCTTCGAATTCCCGACAACCAGAAAGCTCCCGACTGCTGTTCAATGCACTCTTGCACGGCGAGCTGGACATCTTCATCGTCTCCAAACCGGCGTCCACGAAGTGCAGCCTTGAGCTGGCGGAATAAAAAGTAGTCGCTAGGGGCCAGATCTGGACTGTAAGGGAGATGGTTGAGCTCCTTGAATCCGCACTCGCGCCGGGCAGCTTGTGCAACTCTGGCCTTGAGGACTTTGACGACGTTGAAGTCGATCATGGGGCGTGATGTTTCTAGGGACCCAACGGGCAGAGACCTTGGTCATGGCCAAATTGTCGTGGATGATGTTGATAACACTTAAATGTGATATTCCAAGTTCTCGTTCGATTTCTTCGACCTTCACCTGTCGATTTTCATGGATCATCTTCTCCACACGGGCCACATTGTCCTCGTTGGTCACGTCTGATGGGCGTCCTGGACGGGGGTCATCTTCAAGGGACTCACGACCATGGCGGAACGCCCTATTCCAGCGAGCAATGGTTGCATAGGAAGGGGCGGTGTCGGTGTACACTGCAACCATGCGTTCATGGATCTCTTTTGCATTCTTGCCTTCCTTGGTCAAAAATTTAATCACTGCGCGGTGCTCAACCTTCTCCATTGTTGAAAAATTTGTGACTGACGATCTGCGATCAGCTACTGCTTCTTAAATAAACGAGGCAGGAGCATGCGGCCGCAGTCCTGACTTGTCATAACTTGTCCTAACACTCCCACAAACAGCCATTCCCCTTCCTCTGTTTTGCCCTACCGATTCGCAAAACTTATTGATCGCCCCTCGTATATAAACGCAATTTCCGTTCGTATGTCGCACTTTTTTGTTTCTTAAGCCTCCAATCGGTTTTTAGATATAATAGGAGGTTCTTTAGATCCATTGTAAGTTTCTCAAATCCGAGTGGGTTTCTTAGACACCCAATGGGTTTCTGTGGGTTTCCCGAACCACTAGGTGGAGGAGGATATGGGGTAAAGGAAGGAGAAGATGGGAGATGGAGGATAGGGGTAGGGTGAGAGATGGGGGAGATGACTGAATGGTGGAGAGGCGGTATAGGGAGAGAGGAAGAGACCTCAAGTGGCTGTGGAGCAGGAGAAGATGTGCATATTCGTCGAATTACTCTTATTCCAAATGATCTTTCATTCGATTTTAAACGATTGCAGCTTCCATTGATGCCTTCTTTGCAATGACTATTAACAAATCGCAGGGTTCAAACTCTGAAAGTGGCTGGACTCCAGTTAGAAGAACCATGCTTATAAAATGGACCACTGTACGTGGTATCTATGCTTCAAGGTTGGTAGTGCAAGAAACCTATACTTTAACGCACTAGGGGGAAAAACTAAAAATGAGCTTTACGAAGTAGTTCTTAAATGACTTTAGAGTATTGTTTTGTAACATGCTTGTGCGTGAATAAGTTATCATTTACTATAAATACACCCCATGTCAATCTAACAATTTGGCAGTTCCTTCTTATTGCCTATGAGAATTCCTAGGTCTATTCAATTTTTACAAGGATCATGTTAAAAATGTGGCCGCCATTTTTGCTCGCTAAATTATTTCCTGAAAAGTGCGGATGCCTTTCAAGATGTCAGAGTTGCCCTTTCCTTATCTAATCAATTATTGCATCCATTGTAGAACTCTCCATTTCGTATTTTGTTGATGCAAGTGCAAAGACTGTGGGGAATACGTTAGAACAACATCACTAGGAAAGGTGGGCCACGTTCGCTTTTTTTTAAACAATTGTTCCCAGCTCAGACAAAAATGTGAACGCTTGGAAAAGGTTTTTTCCCGCTTTATCCTGAGTCAAAAAGTTCTTTCCCACGATACAAGGGTTCAATGTAAGCCTATTCACTGACCACATCGTTCTCTCCTTGGTATTCCTCTTTCCAAAGTGTTCTCACCCTCCTCTGGCTGCTCCTCTGCTAGATTTTACTTCGCAATTTCTGGACGACCTTCGGTGGTCACAGGCCAAACATCTCACCCCAGCTGACAATAGGTCCAGGAATGCACCAACAACAGACATCCTTTCTCCCGGTCAAAGTGACGATTCTCATCTGTCACTGTTTAACCGCAAGCGACTCATGCAGTCATCTCTCATGGCGGCCACTTCATCTTTTCGCACGTTTTTGCAATCTGTGAACTATGCCCTGCTAGTCGCAAACCAACTAAGCTGCAATGTTATTACTCGCTTCTTGAGTTGTGAAACACAATTATCCTCCATGTGCCTGCCGAAGACTGATGGCAAAATTTTGTGTATTCCTCGCTGAACAGGGTAAGTGTCTTCTTACTCCAAATATTTAAATAAAATATGAGTTCTTTCATTGCTTGGTTTACTCTGGTACTAAAGGCACACTCTATCTACTTTCCAATCACTTTGTGTGGCCTCAAATGCGCAAATATCGCAAAGATCTTGGTCTTTCTTCCGACCCATGTGATCAAACGCGTAAGAACCTCGCTTCATTAAATTTTCAGTGCCAGACTCGAGACTAAGGGTGGTAGACATAGACATCACAGGACCTTACGCCCAAACCCATGGGTTCAACTACCTATTAACTATTGTGGTTATATATCCTAAATGTGTCGAGGTTCTATTTTTGCACGATTTATCTGCTGTTGAGACAATTCAAGCGATTAAACATGGAAGTTGCGCGATGTGAAGTCCCCAAAATGCTCATATCTGACAATGGAATTCATTTTCGTTCTCAGCTATTTTCTGACTTCACTAAGACGATGGGCATTCACCATCCTTTCATTTCTCTCTGAATCCGAGGAAAACTAGGGTCTTAGAGTCGTTTCATGCTATTATCAAACGCTCCCTGATTGTCAGTTCTCCAGTCTAAAGCTAAAGAAGATTCTGGTACATCACCAGCACAGGCATTATACGGGGTTGCTTTCTGAAGGGAATGCAGGTGTGAGGTTTCTCAACGGCCTCGGGGGTGAACCATACAAATACTAATCCGACCTGATGTTGCTAACAGTCACGATCTTGTTACACGGCTACCTGGCAACCTGGTGCTGACCTGAGGCTGACTCCAATTGTTCGAGGGAAGATAATACTTTCCCTCGGCTTGAGGTTAAGTAGGAAAGGAAATCTCAAACGGCGGATTTTCGGACTCTATTGTAAGGCATAAATAAACTCGTGTTGCTTCGTCGTAAGATAAATTCGAATTAGGCGTGTTGTGTATTCGGTCGAGCCTATTCCTTGTTTTGGGTTGTTATCTTAATTGACTGCCACTCCGACTGCGAATGACTGTGACTGTAATTGTGAAAGTGCCCGTGACTCTGATTTACTGAATTACTACAAGACTCTCCTCCCACAGTCTACCTAAAATGTACATATAGACTGTGGCGCACGCCCTTTGGAGGGGCTTACCATTAGCCAATGATTTTGTTTGGGTGGAGCCTCTTCAATCCGTGTTAATTTGTCTGTCTATGGACATAGAGATTCATTTTTATCGAATTCCAAAGGATACGACTTTGCATTTCGCGGTTTCCCGCTAGCAAATAATGGTCGCTACTATCGTGTTTTCTGCTCCGCATCTGCTAACAAGCTTGTTTGAACAGCTGCCCTCTTAGAGTGACTGTAGGCATCGCATTACTTCGTTTTACAATATATTTGGTTTTACATGTGCACAGGTTGGCTAACGTGTGAACGTCTCTAATTCATTCTTCTTGTCTTAGCCTTTGCAAGCAACATATAGATTATTTACATGGACTATTGTTATAGGTTTCTTGTTACAAAAGCTATACATTATTACATCACAGAGATATTACATATTATTTACACAAATATTATTATTATTTATGAAAATTACTATACTTATTTTAGATTATTTGCATGTGCATAGTTGTGAGCGTGCCTGTTGCAGGCCTTCATAAGATTCACATAATGCTCATGTGTCAGGTCTCATTGTCATACCTATTCAAATTTGCACAGTGTGTCGAGGTATAGCCGATATATATCTATCTATGGAGGGGGATTAGATTATCCAAGTGGTGAGGGAGGAATAGAGCGAAAGGACGCTCAAGAGATCTGACCTCGACTCCGTTACCAGATCATGGGGTAAGATAATGAGAGGGAATAAATGGAGGGAAACTGTTCCCTGAGTACGCAGGAAAATAACAAAAAGCGAGTGCAGATTGCCCTTTAATTACTAGCTATGGCTGAATGCGGTTCTGGGTTATTTAAAAGAGAAGTAGAAAAATAATATTTAATAACACAAGAAGAAAAAAATATATATTTACACAAATAAAATGAAAATTGGATTATCCAGGAATTTGGGGCTCGATAGTGGGCAAAAAAGACAAGCTAATCAGCTTAGGGCAGGTAAATGACCAAACTTGAATTGGTCTTCAAACGGGTCGCTAAGCCAAAATACAAATAAATATTTTTGGGATGACCGGATTAAAGGGATCCACACGTGTCGATGTCTTTCAAAAGTTAATGCTTGGACGACGAAGGGAAGGGAGCATTTCGAGGAGGGGAATTGCAGAAGGTTGAGATTTAAGTCGGAATACCTTGACGAGGGAGTACTTGCGCTGGTGAACGAGAACGGCCTTTACTGGGAAATCGCCAAATGAGTGGGCGGAGGGAAGGGGGGATTCTGACGGGAAAGCTTCTTGCTTTTTCGCTCGTGGAGAAGAAAGCGGAGTTAAATCAAGAAAAGACGTGTATCGTGCTGGAGCCAAAACTCTGGCTGAGTTTGGCGTTAAATTCCTGCTGACGGCGGAGTGAAATCGTTTCCAGCCACGGGGGGGGGGGATTCTCCCAAGGTAACACCGAGCTGGAGTATGGACGTCTTCCAGCCAGGAATTTGTGATAATGGATGTCTTCCCTCACTCTCGCATGCTTCCAGATGGTAGGCGGGAGGCAAGATTGCCTCAAGGCTTGGGAGGGAACGTCCATAAGTAAATACAGCTGCGTTCCGAAGCCTCTTCGCTTGGTTTTTAGACCCGTTCTCTTGTGTGTGATAGCTAAGTGGGTTTTTAGGGTACACGTTGGGGTACTTTGACTCTATATTTTTCTACAATATATATATATGGGTAAAAATCACTGAGAGGTAACACATGAAAAGGTATAAATATTTTATTAGCAGAAATATCTTTGAATCTTTCCTAAATGAGATAAATGTAAATATTAGCCCCGGTTTGTTTTCCTTAGATCCAGTCATATCTTTCTTTCTCAAATCAAACTTATCAGAGGTCATAAAATATCTAACCTTATAGGGAAAACATTGCTTTGCATTAATACGGTGTCTTTTTTTTTATAAACCACTATGAGTTTGAAAATGTTAAGACAACGAAAGTACTAACTCCAATAAATTTTTATTTTTCACTACGTGGTATAATTAAATATAGATATATGGTATTTTTTTTATATATACATTATAATATTACATAGTTTATTGTACTATAGACTATGACTATGATACAGATGAGTGCATTACAAATTGCTCTTACCTACATATAAATACAGGCACCATACTGAAATTACTTGCACTCGCATGATTTGTTAACCTAGTTGATAATTAGGTACTGGTCCTCCTAGAAGTACAAAAATGAGGGGTCACTGGTAAAAGTCACACGCTTACAAGATCGCCTATAGATGTTCGAATTAATATTTCCTTTTTCACATGTAACCGGCGAAAATTCATTTTCTCTATTGTCCTCTTTGCGATTCCTTGTTGAATGATTTTCTCCTTGATCTGGCCTAGTTAGTATCCTTCTGTTTTTAACCTGATCACTTCCATCTTGTTATTTGCCATTTTTCGACAGCTTTCGTTTCGCTGGAATTAGTGTGTCTATCGAGACCACTCGGCCACCGAGAAAGGGCTAACATGTGTGCCCTTTCCAGAGTCCCGTTCGTGGTTGATCTGTACACCCTGGTTTGGAGACGGTGAAAACCAACGAAGGCCGACAATTTTTCAAAGAGCTCAGACTCGAACTGAGTACATATGTCTGTTATCATGTATAATGTGACTCCAAACCTGGAAATCCAGCCGTCTAGGAATGCTAAAGCAACCGTTGCAACACTGATGTCTAGGATCAGTAATCCTTTAATCCACCTTGTGGCTCGATCTATGCACAACAGAAGGTAGCGGTTATGCGACTGGTAAGATTGTCTAGGCAATTTGTATAGCGGCAGTGTGCCAACGATGTTGATGCGCACCGTCTCGAACCTTGACGTGCGAATGTTGATCGGCAAAAGTGTAGATTATGTGTGGCGATTAAACTTGAAGGCTTGGTACGTAGGCATTCTCGATCCCAGGAACGGATGTCCCTCTCCATATTAGACCAAAAATATTTGGACTTGATCAGCCGAAGAGATTCCTTAACTCCAGGATGAGATATTTTATGTAAATGCTTAAAAATTACCACTCTGCAGGCTATAGGTACAAACGATCGTGGATATCTAGATGTTAATTCAATCCAGACCGTACCAACTTCATCTCTTCGTCATTTTATGTGCCGTTGCCAGTGATCGGAAGTCAAATGAGACAATTTGTGCCGAATTGACGTTTCGTGAATAGCAATCAGGAACTGTGTTATCTTGTCCACGTACGTATGCTATATCGCTGATATATTCCAAAATCACCATCCAGTTCCGTTGATGCCTGCCTGTTTTGGCCTACAGTGTTGAAGAAAAGGCTAACACTAACGGTTTGTGGTCCGTGCACAAAGTTACATGACGGCCTTCGATCATGTGCCGGAAATGGATCACAGCAAGATACGCCGCCAGGAGTTCCCTATCGTACGTGGAGTAAGATTGGTGTGTCCTGCTCAATTTACTTGAGAAAAATGCCACGGGCTGCGGAGATCCATTTACCATTTGGTGAAGGGATGCACCTACCGCGTATTAAGAGCTATCTGTCACTAATTGATACGGCGAGTCGTTAGGTAGCGAATGACATTGCTTGACTGAGTTTTTCAAAGCTGTTTTAGTGTCATTAAATGCTTCCCCTGCAGCATCATTCCAGACGTGCTTCCGAGCCTTGGGTTGAACTCGCGTGAGCTTCGTTAAATGCCCCGCAATTGCAGCAAAATTCGGTATAATCTTCTATAGGAGCCAAGCATGCCCAGGTATCGGCGTAATCCCTTGTAGTCCGTTGGTAGTGACATATCCTGATCTTAATTTTCTTAGGTGCGGGCATATTCCCGCAGCTGAAATCCGATGACCCAGGAAATCGATTTCTTCTTTTGCAATTTCTCACTTTTCAATCGATATGCGTAGGTTGTTTTCAGCCAGTATTCTGAATATTTGGTTTAAGCGGTCTAAATGGTCATCTGTGTTAGAAAATATTAGAATATCGTGGAGAAAATATACAAAGACGAACTCTAATCGTCGAAATATATTGCCCATATGACTCTTGAAAGTGCAACTCGCATTTCTTAGACCAAAAGGCAACTTCAAAAATTCCCACAAACCAAAGGAGGTTACCACATCAGTCTTCTCTATGTCTCCCGGATTCATTGCAATTTGATGGTAGGCCCGAACTAGATCTAATCGAGAGAAAACCCCCTTGTTATGGAGATGATTGGACATACTTTGTATTTTTTGGTAAATCACACCTGTCTTGCTTCGTGATCTTGTTTAGTGATCTAAATTCACCAGCCACTCTGTAATCTCCTGTGTTCTTCTTTGGCACAATGCGAATGGGTGAGGCCCAAGGTGATTTTGACGGGTGCACTACTCCCTCTTTCAATAGAGCTTTGAACGTTGCTCAAGCAACTTGTAATTTCTCCATTGAAAGAGGCCTTGGTCGCGCGAAGGGCAGTGGGGTACTGCTGGTTTCGATCCTGTGTACTACGGAGTTAGACAGTAGAGAGTTGACATTGACACTTGCAGGGTTGTACAAGGACTCGTACTTTTTTAATACTGCACTACAACGGGGCGGCATGTGCAGGAATTCATTAATGATTGGTGAAATTACCGGATCTCGGGACTGTTTCATTTTTGAGACGAGCCTCATTCCATTGTCAATAAGGATGCCGCGCGCACAATCCACCAAAAGATTAAAATGCCCCCAAAATCAGCTCCCAACAATAGCGATGTGGTATCCGCCACCACGAATGTCCCATCTAAATTATAGCCGCAAGATGGGAAAATCTTTTTACATCTGTACTTCACCGTGAGCTTTTATTTTTCCTCTATTTGCAGTTGCTATATCCACGCTGGATTCACGCATTTCCCATGACTACTACAAATGGACCGGTATTACAGACACGCTTGTCCCTGTATCGACTAGGCATCTGCAGTCCACATTATTTAACTTAGCAGCAACAGTGAGTAAGATTGGCATGCCGGCATTCGCATTCACAACAGCATGTCGTTTTAATTTTCCACAGGGTCGGTGAAAATAGCCTGGAGGATAGTTGCATTTGCATGTCTTCACTCTGTTTTGGCCATCTACGCCAAAGCTTACAAAAAAAACTTTGCACTCGTACCGAAATGTAAATGTGATTTACACACCACAGGCCTTTGATTACTGTGAAAAGCTCGTAATTCCACCGGTATATTACGCGCACTGTCACCGCTATATTTACCCTTACCATCAGGGTACGCTCCCATGGGCACTAAACGCGCATTATTTGAGTATTGCACATGATTAGCCTGATTACCACTTCTATCATTTATATTTAACACACTGTTTTTTGGAAACGGGTTTGCACTATTTTCGTTACTGTTACTACTATCTTTTTAAAACACTGTGTTTTGTAAAACGGCATCAGTTCATCTGCAAGTTTACCTGATTGTGCGAGGGTTAAGTCGTTCTGGGTAGCGATGATGGGCGCGATGTTCGGAGTAAAGACTGAATGAATTTGTGCCTTACCAGTTGTCCAACCTAGACTTGCAGCGCTGTCTTCCTCAATTCTCCTAGATTTACCGATGGTCGACCCATAAATCCTTGGTTCGACCCCATCTCGAATATGCCGTTCAATTTTGGTCACCTTTTTACGTCAGGGATATTGACAGGATGGAGAGGGTGCAGAGAAGAGCAACTAAACTGGTTCCAGAACTCCGCGGTTTAGAGTATGGTATCGCAGCCGAGATGTGGAAGAATTTCGTTTGTTCCCGACTTATCTTTGAGATGTGAAATTGAGCTTCCAATCTCTTGAACCATACCGATACTGGTGTATAAGAAAAACCAGTGGCTTGGTGGAGATCGCTTTGACGGCTTCAGTCTCATTGGGCGCTGTTCGCTGCTCGTTCTGTGAGTCTATTTTTCTTTTCGATTCCTCTTCTCGTTCGAGCGAATTGGTCACCAGTTATAGATGTTATCGTTGTTAGGTATGGCCTATTAACTGGTTACCAAGTTATATGTGACAGGCTAAGGGGGATAAGGCGGAGTCTTTATGTTTTGATGGGGAATTCGCCAGTCTTCTTCGTTTGTATCCTTCGAAGGGTCACCGGTCATGGATGTGTCTACCTCCTTGATAGAGGAGCACCCCTTACCCAAAGACAAGGACTTTTTCTTCAGCCCGACTTAATGTTTAAGCTGGAAGCTATCATTCTGACTGGCTGAATTACTGTAAGACTGTCCTCTCATGGTTTACCCAAGATGTAGATGCGTCTTTGCTTTTCGCGGTTTCCCGATAGAAAATAATAGCCGATTGTAGAGAAATGGCTACATAAAACATCCTGGAGGGCCAGGAGGACATATACCTTAAAGTTTTCCCCCCCTTGTGGAGAAAGCCGGAGAAGCCGTAGTTATGTCATAAAAATGCGGTGTTAGTCAAAAGGCACGCCAAGGAGTGTGGCGGTTGAGAGTCTCTCTAATTAGCAAGCCGACTTGGGCACCTCAGTGCCAACCTCTGCACTTCTCGCTCTCACCAGATGCGAACTCACCATTCGCGCTTCCCTCTGTGGCCTCGCCCCTTCCCCCGGAAAGAAAGAGAAAAGATTAGAATTCGATAAGAAAGAAGAAGGTTCAGTTCATGAAGATCGATCCTTCAGCCCGACAAGACGATTTCCGTGAGAAACGATAGGATCAGATTGAAAAAATTGATCCCCCCTCCCCGGGCCGAATTAACATAAATCGTCAAGTTTTGTATCGGTGCCATACCGAAGAATCCTTTACAGACTTAAAAGAAGTCTGACTGTAGAAAAGTAAACCCGCTCACACTCGAGTGACTCTCACATCTCAAGCTCCGTAAAATTTAGAGGGGAAGAACCCAGCCCAAACGAGGTTCCGTTCTTTAAGTACGGTAAAAATCTCACCGAATACCTCAAAATCTACGTTGAAGAATCAGACACCAAGAGGCGTCAAGATCATTCAGAAGAGGACTCTTGGAGCGAAGAGCACCGTAACTCTCTCCGTCTCCTTAATTTAACCAGAGGCAAATTTGCAATAAGAAGTGACCTCGCCCCATCTCTCTCCCGCCATACCACCTCTACGAAATTCAATCATCGGCCACGGCAACACTCCAAAGCGCGAGATAAGCCCTCCAGCGACATCCGGCAATCCCTGATCCCTCTTGTCATGTAAGTTAGAAAGAACATTTATATTCATATTGCGATAGTATGAGTTTAGTACGACTCACGTTTTAAGGGAAGTAGAAACCATTGTTCGTAAACCTCTGTCATATTTGCTAGTAGACGAGAGTCCTTTAATTTAATGTTTAATGCTAATCAAAAACCCCGAGATAAAAATACTAATGGGCAATTGGTGTGTTTACGTGTAGCCTATTTGTTTATTTTTGTCATCGTAGACATTGTAATAGGCCTAGCTGCCAACCAGGATAGTCGAGTTTAGCATTAGGACAAGGATATAAATGTGATAACTGTTTGTTTGTCATAGTTAAGTGTTAAATTTAAAATATATGTTTATTTGTGGATAATTCATGTGTTTCCTCTAATCCTTACGTGTTGAAGCGGCTCATCCTTAAAAAAAAAAAAATAGCACTTTTAGATCAAAGCCTACTTCATCAAAGAAGTACATCACGTGCCACAAGGTATAGTGCAACAAAAGTGGTGTCAGGAGTGGAGTGATCAAAAGGAATATTATACGACACCGATACTATCGTGTTTTCTGCTCCACACCTGCTACCAAGCTCTGAACCACTGACTTTTTAGCCTGACTATGGAAATCGCTTTACATCGTTTTACTGTGAATGTGTGTGTGTATTTGTGCACAGATTCGCTAACGTATAAACGTCTCGAATTTGTGATGCTGAAACCACATTATAGAATCGCATTTGATTCAAAAGTACCCCATAAAATGAGCATTTTGTAGTTTTATAAAATTCTAGAATGGGTTCACAGTAAACTAAAATATTATTCCATTTAAATGGAAATCAATGTGTTGTGAATGGAGCAATGAGATTTTTTAAGCCCTCATTTAATTCTCTGAATAAAATATGGTATTATATTTTTCTTAAGTGTAATAAAAATTCCCCGCTAGACTATTATCTTTAGTTGGCGGTGCTCACAGTTCTTTACTAGGCGAAGGCGTTTTTTTTACACTGAAACCGTTACCTCATTTACCGGGTAGCGGGATGTAAATAGCCAATGTACTTCCCCCAAGAATTCCGAGCAGCTAAAAATATAAATCTTGATTTCTTTTTTAGGGGAGAAAA
The DNA here is from genome assembly GCA_963969495.1 of Ceratothoa steindachneri. Taxonomy (NCBI): domain Eukaryota; kingdom Metazoa; phylum Arthropoda; class Malacostraca; order Isopoda; family Cymothoidae; genus Ceratothoa; species Ceratothoa steindachneri. Next base: position 127,199,288 of record OZ018319.1, on the reverse strand, counting down.
AAGTAAGGCTCACGGTTCCTCGTCCCTCCTGTTCCCGTCTTACAATCCGGCGGGGAGGGCAGAAGAGGAGGGAGCCCGTGGCCGACTTGCTTCCGGGGAAACTTGCCACACTTCTGTCTCTCAGTTTAAGTGAACCGATAAGGAAGTGGTTAGTGGGAAGTCCGGAGCAAGCTTTAAAAGAGGGTTTATGGTGGGAGACGAAACTTTTTTAGTTAAAAGAGGACAGACTAGTGAGGAGGCAGATTAAGCAACCTCGGCAGTCAAAGGTGGAAAGGAGAAATGCCCATGCCCAAAGGACAAGGGGGACCAGCTGATTAAGGTGTATTCCGAACCACCGTCCTGCATTCACTCATCATTCTTACTTCCTCTCTCACACTTTTAGCAGCTATGTTCCTCATACTGTAGCGGGTGGCTTGCCTAATCTATGTTTCCTTATTCTCTTCCGTTTTCATTCGAGTGTTTACTGTAGCATTCATCCCGTTTTAAGTTATCTTATCTCTGAGCTTTGCTTTTGTATTGGTTTGTTACTTGTTTGTTGTTTTTACTTTCCTTACTTTGTTTCACTTCTGTAGTGTGGTCTACTGTCTGTTACCTTCATCGGTCTTCTTTATTGTATTCCTTTTGGGTTGTTTTTTCTTTTCGCTACATTTGTTGTTATCACTTATTTCACTATTTCACTTTAGTTTCACTTTGTTCACTTGTTTTACTGTTAACTTTCACCTGACTATCATTTTTGTTAAACTTGTTAATACTATAGCTCACGTCCGAGTATTACACTTTTAGTTCACTTTGTTCGTTTTATTTCTGTGTACACTTTTGATCTGTGTTGTCTTTTTAATCGGTTGTTTCTTTTTATTTTAGTTGTTTAGATTCGGTTGTCTTATTAGGGTATCAATCCGGTATCTTGGTTGGTTAAATTTGTTGGTTGGGTTTGTATATAGTCAGGTAAATATCTGTATCGTTATGCTTGCTCCTTCTCTCCTTTTGAATTTTCAACCTAAGTAAACATGGGTACCTCCTCAATTCTCACCTGTTGTCTGTCGCTGGCGAATCGAATGTTAAAGGGGAGTCCAGCTCTGGTGTTCGTGTGATTGGCAAATATCGGAAGTAGTCCATCTATCTTCCTCCATATTTTCTCTGTTCTGTTCTTGATGTTGATGTTGAGTGTTTTTAATCCTGCTTCTTGGTGTAAGTCCTGTAGTCTCCTCCTCTTTCTCCTACGGGTGTTGGTGATTAGGTAGAGAACTTTATTTTGTATTATATGGAGTTCTATTTTTTTGTTCCTAGATTCACTGTTGATAGGGATGGGCGGGTATAGTAGTACCTCTCTTCCTAGTGCAAGATAGATATTTCTTTAAGTTTTTATGTCTAACCCTCTTAAATTGTATAGTTACTGTAGCTAAAGCATCGGAATCGCTTTGTTCTTCTTCTCGGTTATATGCTGTTTGTAGCCTCTTATTCTTATTTTGAGTCCTAGCACTTTACCTTCACTATGATATCTCTAGTTCTGATCTTCGACCCCAATTTCTGCTGTTTTGTTTCTGGAGATTGGGATTATTGTAAATTTCCTCCTGTTCGTTCATATCTTCCAATCTCTCTCGTAGTTGTTGATGTTGCTGATTTCTAGAGCTGTTGTCCTTGCCTGAAAGTGTACGTTCCTGCACGGAGTGACGACGAGTTGGCTTATGTCATCCGCGAACCGTATGTTTAGGCAATCAGGCATTATTGGTGGTGGCAGGTCTGCTGTGTAGATTGAATACAGTGTGGGCTGGGGGAACCCCCTTGCGGCAGTACAGCTTCTAATTCGAATTCTGGTCCTGAATAGCTATTGATCTTCACATATGCTCTTCTGTCTGTGACATAATCGCAAAGAATTTTCTCCAGATTGCTGTTCATCTGAAGATTTAAAATCTTATATTGAATTCCTTTGTCCCAGACTTTGTCGAATGCTTTTTCTACATCTCTCAGGACCAGTTCGATGTTGTTATTATCTGCTTTTGCGATTGCCATTTTCTCTTTTATTATGCCAAGTATCATTGTGGTGTCTCTGCCTCTTTCTTCAAGATATTATTTTAGTCTTCTGGTGTCTAGGCAAGCGTTATAAATATTCTTTAATGTTCTGATGATTATGTCTGTGCCTTAGTAAAATTAATTCTGGTTATTCCTGAGGAGCCTGCTGCTTTATGCTTCGATGATTGATTTACGCCTTTGATCTCTTCTGTTGTTATGTGGGCCCCTAAACCCAGAATTTACTCCCTTCCTCGCAAGAATGTGTTGACCATTTATTCTATCTCTGGATTGAAGTATTCGTCCTCCACTGATATTATAGAGAACACTGACTTCCAGTGATTACGAAAAAGTTCTTCTGTGGTCCTCTCTTCTTGGATCTTTTCTCTCCGTTCATTCTTTATTGTTATCTTTTCTCTCGGGGTTCTGCCTTTTAGTCTATCTATTTGTGATGAAATTTCAGTAATGCTTATATGTGAAGACCAGTGAAAGAATACATTAACGTAAACTCTTCCTTAAAATCTGCTTAAAGCTGATTGGTCAATTTGGTAATGGAGAATCAGCTAACGTACCGCCTATGTGTGCGAGAATAAATTAAAAATAAATTTGTCCGTAAAAATCTGCTTAACGCTGATTGGTTATTTTTTGTATAACTTAAGTTTTAGTAGGAAAAGTATATATAGAGCAGCATTTTGTCGCTGACGGTAGTTATTTCATATACATTACTTGAAGACAAGTCTACGCTCCCACCGAATAAAGAAGTTGATACCAAGGGAAGCTACGATCACCTAATAACCCTACCTACCAAACTCCAAGAGAGAGAGAGAGAGAGAGAGAGAGAGAGAGAGAGAGAGAGAGAGAGAGAGAGAGAGAGAGAGAGAGAGAGAGAGAGAGAGACCCTTCTCACCTCCTCCCCACCTAAATCCATTTTTCTTGCCTTGTCCTTTGTAAGCAACATATATGTTACTTTTATGGACTATTGTTATAGGTTCTTTGTTACAAAAGCTATACATTATTATTTTACAAAGATGTTATATATTATTTACACAAAGAGTTATTGTTATATTGTATTTGATTATTAATGGGATTTATTTTAGTTAATGAATCAGCCTAAATAGCTATTTGTAAACCATTACCATAAATTTGTTGAGTTTGATGGAAATAGTCTTCTGCTAGTTTTTATGCATAACGACTAACGTGAAATGAATTTAGGACTTATGAACTAGGTTTGTAAGAAAAACGAAATGAACAAAATATATATATTTACAAAATTAACGAATGCACAATGAGAGAATTAAATTAGGAATACAACGTAAGATGCGGTAAAGTAAATATAATAAAGTAACTGATTTAAAGAAACTAATATATGAAATGAATATGTTGTAAAGTATGATGTGAAGTGAAAGGTAAAGCGAAGGAGCCTATGATGGACTATGAATTGAGGTCTGCACTGCGAGAAGTAACTAGAATTAGGACCTATTCTCGTAAGGCAGTTTGCAGATAATAAGTGTAAGAGGATTTATAATTGACCTTGATTGGAAGTAGAGTCAAGCACAAATGAGAGAGAATTCGCGTTATTTCACAATTGGTAAAATGCGTGTGTTTGTATGTGCGTGAAATTCTAAGAGATGTTGTTTGAACCAGTACGTTAAATAAAATCAGTTTTTCGTCACAGGATATTAGAATTATTAAAGGTTCCATAAAATAAATGAATTGCAAAAGGTTATGCATAAAATAATTGAATGATTGAATTAACAAAAGTTAATTCAAATAAATGAATGAATTATTAAATTGTACATAAATTGCATGAATGATTTAATTGACAAAATTTAAGTAAAATAATTGAATGATTTGAATTTTATACATAATAAATGATAATATATATATTTAAGTTTCCCAGGAGGATTTTATTATAGGAATGCCCAGAGGGCATTGCTATAATTATTTATAAAAACTGGTATACTTATTTTAGATTATCTGCGTGTGCATAGTTGCTGGTCTTCATAGGATTCACATGATGTTAATGTGTGAGACTTCATTGTCAAACCTATTCCACCTTTCACTATACCTCCATTTCCCCGAGTGAATTGACGGAAACCCTTAAAACTTACATGGAAGAATCGCACAAGCTTCCTATGCAATTTCCGGCTGGAAAAACAACGCACAAGACTTAACAGAACTTACTAAAACAAACTAAACGAATCCCCCCAAATAAAATAGCCTAAAAACAAACTAAAAAAATAACCAAAGCATTATTTGGTGGGGAGGGGTTCAAAGCAAGCGATCAATGAAAAAATGGTTGTCAATCTATTTTCGTTATAAAAGCATAATTAGAAATTTCCACACCAAATTAATGAGGGTACCATAATCTTTTGCTGACGGGGGGGGGGGGGGTCAAAATAGAAATATTTATAACAAAGCGCCTTCGATTACGCGTTGTAGTTGTTCATTGTAAAATTAATTATCATTGCGTTATTTACCTATGTGGCGATGTTGCTGTAGGAATTTACCCGATAAATCAGAATATTTTGTTTGTGTTAAAATATTTAATTTTTAATATTTAATTTTATTTCACTCTAATAACTTAATATATTTAGAATAATTTAGAAAAATATAATATAGTTATCCAACAAATCCATTATAAAAAATTATTTTATTGGGTAAACAAATATATTTATTTTTAAAATTAATTTTTCCTACAATGTAAATAGCAAATGAGAGACGTTTATTCCTGCCTATTATTAATGAGGGCTTAAAAAACATAAGTTTGATGAATAGGCAATTGCATACGCATACATGAATAATATACAACATTGGTTAGATTGTTATGCACACAGAATATTTACACCACCGTAGAAATAAGATGACGCCGCCAAGAGAAATAACATAACAAAAGAGAGAATTTAATGATGACAAATCAAGTTGACTAGCAAGGATATGATCATGGCACGAAAAGCATTGTAGAGAGTACGCCGTCAAGAAAAGAAACTTAGATACTAACTGGGTTAAAATATTATCACAGTTACCGACGAGCAAACACTCTAAGATCCGCTGGATACATGAAAGAAGGAATGGGTGAAGTTGGAGCCGAAGGAAAATAAAAAGATTGCAGGATATGGATAAGGAATTTGTTCAACAACTCTTATTTCTTTAATTAAATTTTAAAATAATATCTTTCGATTCTATTTTTAGACATATTTATTGTAATGCTTTCACCGACATTCCTAGGCAAGTAATTCTGTTTTTTATTTCTGTCTATAAATTTATTTATCATGATTTCGGTGCTTGAAGCGCTGAATACTACTTGTGGTAGACTGTTCCAGACTTGAACGATGAGTTTGCCGAAAGCAAATTTTTTCGTCGGTTATTTGAATTTCCACTATTTCATCTTTCTTGTTTGCTGCCAGGCCTGAAAAATCAAGCAGATTTTCTGCAGTATCGGGCATGTTAATCATTACTCTATAAGTTTCAATTTGTTTTCCTTTTTTCATCCTATGTTCGAGGCAAAAGAGATTTAGTTTTCTGGGCCTGTCCTCGTAGCCAATATGTTTCATTCCCCCTAGCATTTTTTGTAAAGCAACAATAAACTTATTTTATTATGTCTATAACTCTTGTTAATTGTGGAGATAAGAGGAGGATAACATAATAAAACATAGGTTTGACTAACGATGTGTATAGTTGTAATATAGTGTCTGCTTTTCGTGTTGAGACGGACTGTCTGATAAGTGATGAGACTCTTGCTGTTTTGTTTCTAACTGCTATGCACTGAATGGGGAAATTTAATTTATTATCCATTTTAACTTTTCGATTGACTTGTTCTTTTACTTCTATAAACCAGGTAACTTAGAAATACAAGGTGGAAACACGAAGTGTAGACATGTTTATTTTATTATTTTAAGGGAACAATATAATATTACAAAATGCCTAGACTAAGATAAAAAGAATGATATGTACCAATATTCAATTGAATTGTCCTTTGCGTTGGATTTCAGGTGATAGTATATCCCAGAAACTTTTCAGTTTGCACTTCAGAACTTCAACACTTTGATGAGATTTCAGTAGTTGTTTCCTGGTCCCATTGTTCACTTTGCTAAAAAAATAAGTTGTCTGGCATTCATCTTTGGATTTTTTCTGATCTTGTTCATCGTGTTTTTGGTGAAGATTGGGTTTCTCATTGATCGGGGAGGGATAGTCATTACGTTTGGAAGACAAATCACTATCTCTTTAACAGATTTAGTAGATTTAAAGCCACCAGATCTGCTCAATTGTGTTTGGACAATTTTTTAAAAATATTAACCACTGTCTTCCCTCTTCTATAGTGATACTCAATTGATTACATCTAGTCATATTTGTAAATGGGTGTTCTTTTTTATGAATTTACACTTTGATTCACAAGATTGGGTTTCTCATTGATCGGGGAGGGATAGTCATTACGTTTGGAAGACAAATCACTATCTCTTTAACAGATTTGGTAGATTTAATGTCGCCAGATCTGCTCAATTGTGTTTGGACAATTTTTTAAAAATATTAACCACTGTCTTCCCTCTTCTATAGTGATACTCAATTGCTTACATCAAGTCATATTTGTAAATGGGTGTTGTTTTTTTATGAATTTACACTTTGATTCACAAAAATAAAAAAAATCCTGAAAGAACTTACATAAAGTAATTAAGTAATTGTATGCAAACATAGAGTATTTAGAATGATTTTTTTAAAAGCAGTCTACACTTCGTGTTTTCACCCTGTAGTATTTAAATTTAATAGGACTTTTTCCGAAGTATAAAACACCGCATTTGGAAACATCAAGCTTTATGCAAGATCGTGACACCATTTAATCAACTTAAGCAATTTTGTAAACAATTTCCGTCTTTTTTATTATTTCATTTTTGCCTAAATTTAGTATCGTCAGCAAGTGAATTTATTTGGCACTTGATTCCAGAACCAATACTGTTTACGAAAATTAAAAATATGAGTGGACCAAAACTGAGCCTTGAGAAAATCCACTTGTCATTTGTGGGTAGAGTGTCGAATCACACGCAGTTCAAAAGCACCCTTTGCTTAAGACCTTTTAATCAGCTTTTAATTCAAGTTAAAGTATTTTCGTTAATGTGCATAACCTTTAACTTTGAAAGAATGTTTTTGAGTTGGAGCTTATCAAAGGCTTTAGCAAAATCTAGACATATCACATCATAATTTAAACCCAAATGGAAAAAGCCTCTTGTCCTATCTTGGTTATTAGAAGATGGATAATCTAGAGTTTGACTACTTGTTTTGCCTAAATTCATGGATTGTATTTCCCCATCACTACCAAAAAAACAAAACACGAAAGGATATCTAGCAAGAAGAATGGTCAGGTGATTTCTAAGCGGTGATTATCTATCTTGTGAACTGGTTAAACCTGAAGTTCTCTTTCGTTAAATTAAACTTTGGCATGAATTCGATTAATGCCTCCTCGACTATTTGTCATTTCACCCAGTCATTAGACACAGATAACTTAACACTTTCTCCAATCAAAGATGTGGTTAGTAGACTTCGTATTAGGTCATTCCATAAGTAATGCTGCATTTTTCGCTAGGGAAAAAGTCTCGAAGATAAACTCCGTTCAGGACGCTCAGTGAAATTTGATCAAAATCTTAAAAAAAGGAAGAAAATCCAATTGTAACCATTCTACTCATTACACTGTGCATCGTAATTTAAGGAGAATAACAATGTTTCGCGATAGGGCCAATGAATTCCTCAGGATTTGTCAGGGCTACACTTGCAAGAAAGAATCCATACGCGTTCTTCTCTTTTTGAGAAGGATTGCTACAAGAGAAGAAAAGGGAGGTTATGTAGAATTATATTAAACGTTCTAGAAATAGATTAGTCTAGCGTTAAAACCAATACCCCATCATAAACATGAGCCTCATCCACCAAAAAATCTTTTGTGCGTTGGGTGGGATATGAATGGCATAATCTATTTTGAACTTCTAAATCCAGATCATTCTATCAAAAAAGTTTACTGTCCTCACTTGGGCCCTTTTTAAGACAACCTATGACCTCAGAAGAGCAAAAGACACCATAAAAAAGCTTACAAATTTCGATTAAGAACGAATGAGCATATTCACCCCACTTAGTGGCATCAAATTTCTATTTCCTTAAGAGTTTAGCAAATGAGCTAAAAAGAATGAAGATTTCCATTATTGAAAAAGGCGAAACAACCTTAAATAACTTTTAAAATCAAAGTCAAGCGATTTTTGCAATCATATTATTTAAAAGTTGGTAGAAAGAGACTAGTGGTAGAATGTGGTGGAAATTAATAAAATTATATTATTATTAAATTAATAATTTAATACTTATTTATATATAAATAACTTCAAAGAGATGTTTGGTATGTATGTATAAAATAATGCTAACCCCCCAAAAATCCCGCATTACTTATGAGATGACCAAAAGCGTTTGTGTTCAGAACTTTTTGTTCGTAAATTCTGAAATAGGGTTCAGTTCGACTTATATATGTACAATTAATCACATTTATCACAGGGAATGTCAACGCGCCATTTTCTTTGTTTTCATTGTTTTAGATTAGTTCAGTTTTGAGAAAGTTGGGGAAGATAAAGACTACTTTACGATTATAATTTTTCTAAAGACTATTAAAGCGGTTAAGGTAACCACGTGCTTAGGGCGCAATATTATGAATTTAGAATCATATCCTTTATGCACGGCATAATAAGGTCGAGACCGTTGATTTCTTTATTGTATTGCCAGAAGCAGAATAACAGTGCATTTGTCTGAGCGAGTTTACCATACGTATTGAATTGGACAGAGTTGGATTCCTCTATATTACGGTGGATGAGCACATTAAGGAAGGAATGTGTAGCTTGCTAAGAATAATTAGGTTGATGTAATTTTTTTTATTAAAATTGTTACTTTCTGACCATACTATAAATAAATTATCTAAATAAAACAAATGTTTTATTCATGAAATACTGCGCCATAGTTCCGATTCAAAGTATTCCATGAAGACGCAAAAGGAACATGGAATAAGGGGTTCTCCATGGAGAGACCTTGCTAATCTTATTCCCTACATTATATATAGTAAGTTCCTTCACAGGAAGGATAGGTAAATTATTGTCAATTACGGGTAATTTTCTTTTGCTAAATTAGAGCTTTTCGTTTACAAGTAAACATTGAAACTATATCTAGGGATAAGAACCAGAGTTTACTAGGAGATAATACAAAGCGACCCATTGATCGTGTTAATTTATATGACAGGGAGAATCGTAGAGATGATGGGTCGTAGATGACATTGATCCGTGGGGATCTTAAAGATGCCTTACATATTGGGAAGAGTTAGGGTTGGTAACTAGATTTAGTTTTAAATCAGGATAATCTTTTAAATTTGTTAACGCGCTTGTTAAATTGTTTTTATTGTTAGAATTACATCTATATCGACCTGATGGGTTTTCCACCTTCCCCTCCTTCGTCTCTCTATCGTATTTTTTGTCTATTTTAATACATGTTGGAAGATCCCTCTCTTTGCTTGGAGCACTTGAATGGCCTTCGCTGCTCGTTTAAAGCCCCTAAAAAGAGCAAAACCTGTGACTTTGCCCTCGAATAGGGGTTTCCAAAACGTCCTCAAACCCTTCTCTGTGGCGATGACGGAGGTGTTTGGGGTACCTTTAGGGTACCGGCCTGATCTTGCGTGGCATGTTGTGCTGGGAAGATATGAAGGGAATAGTATCCCTTATTATAGGTCGGAGTAGGTTCGGCGTATCCGTCAATCGGCATCCAGCTCATAACGCCGCTGACAGTTTTGTCTCTGCGTTCCTTTTGAAGTACCCTGTGCCTCGACGCAACAATTCCAACAGTGTATCCAGATGGCTAGAGAGGAGCTCCTACATAATCACTTTTACCCATTATAACAATTTAGTTTCCTCTGTCGGAGCGTTTTACCACAATATTTTTGTTATTGATTTTAGACTTTTAAGTGCCATTAATAATTTAGGTCTGGTATATTGGAACAACTGGTCTCAAAGGTTGAGGATAGCAGACGCCTCGTTACAAAAGAATGTTTCCACTATAATTTTTTTTTGTAACTTTGGTAAGCTCATTTTGATTATAATTTTATCCAAACTTAATCCACAAAATTTTGCTGAATATTTTATAACTTTTAGGGAATAATTCACTTTTAACAGAGCGAATGCCACTAAGGACACTATTGCCCTAGAGTGATTACATTCAATATTAAAAGGTTTCTGGCTCCATGATTATCTTGGTAGAGGGGTTCAATTTCTCGTTACAGTGAAAAAAATAAGGTCTTGAAAGATGAATTTTTTGACCTGAGGAAAAGGAAGGTTTTGTTTTAGGGATTAAGGAAAAAGTATCCGTAATTACCTTATCATGTAGACATGCCCGGAGAAAGTCCAAATGTGTTTTATGAGATTGACCTTAGAATAAATTTTTTTCGTAGCCTCTAAACTCACGAATCTTCTCATGGTGTTGGTAGAAAAATAGGTTAGAAAGTGTGTGTTGATCGTATGGTATTGGTATTAGCTAATTGCCTCTCATATAGGAATCAGTGGACCAGTCGTTTTCTTAAATCTCCCCTACAAGCAGTTTATTTGCATTTCTTTCTCTTAAGGTTATTGTTATTGTCTTTTGTTTTCTTGGTTTGCATATAAGGAATGCCTTAGGGCACATTTTCTTTTAGCTGGTGGACATCTAAAGGGATGGAGGGTGATGATTCAAAAGTTGTGACAAAATAAAAACTAGTTCTTTTCAAAATGAGATTTTTACTTGCATTGAACTATCAAAGCATACGGTAAAACCAACAATAATTAACTGCCATTAGTTCAGGAGTTAAATTATTATATATATATATATATATATATATATATATATATATATATATATATATATATATATATATATATAAACGCTCCGAAGATGATCGAATAAGATCGAAAGCTCAGCAATTTAGTTTGTTTTTTTACCAAATTCATTCATTTAAAAGAGAGATGAATACAGGCCAAGTGATCCACCATATACAAGATGGAATAAAAAAAGACAGTTAGAAGAATATAAAGTTGCTAAAGGAAATTTACTAAGGCGAAATACACCATGGTCTTCAACAAACTTTGACTTGCATATATATATATATATATATATATATATATATATATATATATATATATATAGGCAGCATAACTTGGACTCACATGCACTTTGTGAGCTTTTTTTCATATATATATATATATATATATATATATATATATATATATATATATATATATATATATATATATATATATATATATATATATATATATATATATATATATGCAGCATAACTTGGACTCACATGCACTTTGTGAGCTTTTTTCATATATATATATATCTCAAAGTAGCGCGAGAGAATGATGAAAATGAATCCATTAAACCACATTGAAAGAGAAAACGGAATAATTTTTTTATTGGTTCTCTGCGTAGCATAGTGCACTAAAGGCATACTTTTAACTGTGATAAAATCGGTGCTCGCTGCCTCAGTGTGCATGGTTCGAATCGCTTTCCTGCACGGATTTTTACGTAAAAAGGTAATGAAAATATTACTGCAAGAAAAAATTATTCCGTTTTCTCTTTCAATGTAGTTTAATGGATTCATTTTCATCATTCTCTCCCGCTACTTTGATATATATATTTATATATATATATATATATATATATATATATATATATATATATATATATATATATATATATATATATATATATATATGTATAACTGAATCACGAAAATAAGGAACGTGGTTCTCTATTAGCCTATATAGTGAATAATCATTAAATTCTGGGTTTATTTGTTTCATGAAAAGTGATTCCAGAATTTTTAATTCCAGAGAAGAGGAAGCGGAAGATAATAAACTGAAAGCATTAGGGTTAAGCTTATAGATAGAGCATACAAAATCCGTTCAAATTGTTTTTTCTTTAATTCTGAAATAGAATATCTTAGGACCGTTTTCATTTCAATTTCTTCCCAGACTACATATTTGACAGACTAACCTCTAATTTTTTATCCCCAAAGTTATCTCACCAAACCTAACAAATAACATTCACTAAACAAAATATATTTCTGAAACTACTATATCTTCAACATTTTCATACTAAATTTAATAAAGATTTACTCTCGATTCTTAATAAGTACTTTTCTCAATGCTAGTTTTTTCATATTAATTCTAATCCTCTTTCTAGCAATTCTTTCTTTCGAAACAAAGAATCACTCCCACTATGCTTGCGATCCTCCATTATTTATGAATTTACGTGTGCGACCTGCCATAGTCGCTATGTAGGCCAAACTAGTTTATAATTAAAATATAGGATTACTAAGCATATGGGAGTGTCATATAGACATAGATGGGCGTTATTGCGATAACGATATCGGCTTATCGGTTATCCGATATATTTTTTTCCGCGTCATTGATTTATCGGTATCGCTGATACCTTTGGTTCCAAACTAGCGATAATCGATAATTTCAGCTTTTGGTTCCAGTTTAGCACAGCGGCAAGCCGCGTGTGCCTTGGAGGCAGAAATAGGGAGTTTCGAGCTGGGAGGAGGATCCTCAAACCCTATTAGGAGATAAAGGAGAGCCTCACCAGGTAAGAAACTAGGAAACAGTATTCAAATATTCTTACTATTGCATTATAAAATAACGCTATATATAGTCAGTAATCAATATTGTATTATAATTTTGGATTTATCGGTTATCACCTTATCGGGCGACAAATTTATCGCCAGTTCTCGATGATCGGTTATTGCCGATAAAGTTATCGTTATCGATTTATTGGTAATCGTGATACATATTTTCGTTATCGCGTCCACCTATGCATATAAAACTGACATTCCTTTCTCTAAACCTGAACACTCCTTTATAAGACAACACTCTCAAAACCTTAACTATCCGATTGACCCTGATTCTTTCACTTTATTATATTCTGCTTCCTATTCTCTTAAATACTGGAATCACTTTTCCTGAAAAAAGCAAACCCAGAACTTAATGATTGTTCATCCTCCCTCAAATTATTCACTATATAGGCAAATAGTGAAACATACAACCAACCAAATCCCATTACATAGTTTTCCTCTTGGCTAGTTCCAACCATTGTGTCTTTCGCCTTGATTAATTTTCTTTGAGAACTTTCTATCTTTCTGATTGTGTTCTTTTGTCCATCTTGTAGATGGTAGAAAACTCCTCCTACGTTCAACTCTCTTTTTTAAGTAACTGCGTTTGGTAAAAAAACAAACTCTAATAGCTGAGCTTTCGATCTATGCGATCATCTTTAGAGAGTCTTAAGGAGGAAAAGAACACCTAGAGACACTCTGAAAATGATCGTATAGATCGAAAGCTCAGCTATTAAAGTTTGCTTTTTTTATCAAACGCAGTTACTTAAAAAAAAGAGACGAATGTACTCGTAAGAGAAGTTATCTATAAAAAATGCTCTTTAACATTTTCTTTCCTCTCTCTCTCTTCCTTTTTCTATATATATATTTATTTATATATATATATATATAAAGACAAAAGCATCCATAATCTTTTTTACCCTTGTTTACACTAAGTAATTGCATGTATATAAATTACTTGCTGACTAATCTTGCAGGCAATTTCTGAATCTGTGCACAGACAAGCTTCCTAATATGTGATGCCACAACATTTAATACGAGCTTCACATTGCCCCGCGAGCCAACGAAAACCATAAATTGTCTTCTGTCAGAATGACCATACGAAGTAAGGGGCTAACAGTTTTCTGGGATTAGTTTTACAGTTATTACTCATACCACTATTAATAAAATTAAAGCATAAAATTACATATTGTGGGTAAATTCGCCAAAGAAAACGGACTATAAACGAGCTTCCATGCTTAGAATTACCTATTTAAGTAGATTAACTACAAAATACAATAGTGTGCGGTAGACTTCAAATTAGTGTTTCCAGCTTTGATTTCCTACCTTTACAAAAATTATGATCATTATTAAATGCAATTAACTTAGATTTCAACTTGAAATTAAAGACGTGGGATGAGGTGGTGAAAACTGGCGTGTCATAAAACAAGGTCTGCTGACCAAAAGTCGCGTGCTCTCACTTATTCTGATTTATGACCTTACGAAGTTCAAAACTTTCACTAATACCCGGACTAACCTTGGAAGCACCTTGGAAGTTATATAATTTGAAAGTTAATTGAAAACTAATAAGAGTTTCAAGTTTTATTAGAATCGGCCGAATAATTACAATGTTATTACCAAAACAACAAAAAAAGCAAATCGGGGACCGACCGATCGACCGACATAGTGAGATGTAGAGTCGCCGCAACTAAATTACCTCAGGCTAACAAACAGTGCCTATTATTGTTCGAGGCAGAAAATGGCACCCAATAACGGGGCTATACAGGTTAAGACTGAAGAGAATAGAATAAAGAGAAGCAAAAATGGAAGAGGCAGTGCAAATATAATAAATAATATAAGCAAGAGAGAACCAGGCACAAGGAGGCAGTAGGGAGAGAATTTCAGAGACAGCGAGATAAAATATAATGAACAGAAAAAGCGTCTTAAGGAGTCAGAAAGAATAGAAGTGGCGCAAAAGAGATTGCTATCCATACGGGGGAGGTAGTATTCAGGGAAAGACCAAATATACACCTTGAGAAGAAGCATAAAAGAAGTGCTCTTCACAGCTATCTCTTCTATCTGAAACTGCGGATAAGAAGAAATTTTGACAGTAAGAATATGTTGGAAAAATAAAAAAATAAGCTACTGTCGTAGAATGGACTCCCGACGATATACCATATATCACTATTCGTTGAGGGAACTTCTTTAATTATCTTTAGAGTGCGTTAATGTCTGGCGGGCCGATATTATGTATCTTCGATATGCTTAAGAAGTGGGACTGAGCTCAAGGATAATAATATTGCTATCATTAATAAAATAGAGTTTTATTAATAATAACTATCAAAAAACCCAAGACGGAAAATATTGACATAAACAGAGAATGGAAAGGGTCGTGGGGGCTCGGGCTAATCCGAGGATTAAAGGATTTAAAAAGGTAAAACAAATATAGAGTTAAAGAGATGGGATGGTTCGCTAAACCATTTAAAGAACAGGATAGAATTGACAAAAGGGTTACGATACTCAAAGGTAACGTTTGGCTTACGTAACTTTATACGAGTGGTGCAGTGGAAGGCGACGTGAAGGAATTTTCGGTCCGCTGGCGAGTTCCAGCCGAAGGGGGGGAATAAGATGATCCTGACGTGGCGTCTAGGGAATGAGAACCGTTTCTCGACGAACGGCTTGAAGAACAATGGCTGTTCTACGTTGCTCTCTTCTGAACAATAGGGGGGGGGTGAGAACCGTCTCTTGTCTACGGGCTCAAGAACAATGGCTGTTCTAATGTTGTTCTCCTCTGAACAACGGGGGAAGGGTGATAACCGTTTCTTGGCGAAGGACTCAAAAGAACAATGGCTGTTCTAACGTTGTTCTCCTGCTGAACAACGAGGGAAGGAGTGAGAACCGTCTCTTGTTTACGGGCTCAAGAACAATGGCTGTTCTAATGTTGTTCTCCTCTGAACAACAGGGGAAGGGTGAGCCCCGTTCTTGGCGAAGGGCTCAAGAGAACAATGGCTGTTCTACGTTGTTCTCTTCCTGAACAACGAGGGGGAAGCCTTAAGGACTTAGCGTCACGAAAGGCTCGAACCTTTGGCACTCAAGGGATATTGTCCTCTTTCTGGACAAGTGATGGTGAATCCCGAGGTAGAGGTCCCTTGGCGCACAAAGTGAGAGAGGGTCGTGGTGATGTTTCGCGACGAAAATCTGGATCTCCAATCTAATCTTAGTGGTAAAGTTTCCATCTAAATAGTCGAGACACTCCCTTGGCGTGGGGGGACAATGGAGTGGGAGCTTCGAGGGAATGCACAGCCGAGGCTGGGAACAATGCCTTATCTGCCCATAAGCCTAACTCAATCTGGCGAGGTCGGCGTATGGGGGCGAACGGGGGGACGATAAACTCCTTGTTTAAACATTGACATCCGGTGGCTGTGATAAGGCGCCAAGCTTCGAAGCGAAGATGCACGTGGGGGCATCGTGGTTTTAAATAATATGTGATAGGAGTTGAAATTAACGCAGCTTCAACCCGTTCTATCACAGCTACCAAAAGGAAATTTATTGCGAACAAAAAATATTTGCTGAATTCTAGCTTTGAGAGAGAGAAAGAGAGAGCTACAAGGATATGAAGTACCCTAGAAGACCTTACGGTCCATTCAGAGAGGGTACCTTTGGAGTAGCAGTCGAGCAGGCACAGTTCTGCTCAACGGCTTACGTGCCCAAACGGCCACTTTTTAATACTTTGTCCAGTTTTGAATTGAACTAATCAACATAATTGCTGTTGACAACTTCCTCTGGAAGTGCGTTCTAGCTACCACTGATACCGTATGTGAAAATTTCCCACACAGATCGCAGTGGTAACGCTTCAGTTCAAGTTTGTAGCCTTGATTTCTAGTGTAGTCTACATTGTCGAAGCCTCGAAGTATTTTAAACACCTTCATAAACTGATCACGCAGTCTTCGGGTCTCCAACGAGACAGATCTAATTCCCTTAATCTATCGTCGTAACTTTGGTGTCTGATAGAGGGAATCAGTTTGGTTGCCATGGCTTGCATACGTTCCAATCTCGCGATATCCTTTCGAAACGAAGGACTCCAAAATTGTACGGCATACTCCATGTGCGGTCAGAAAAATGAATTGTACAAACAGAGTACTATCTCCTTGTTCCGATATCCAAACTGTCGCTTTATATAACCTAGCATCCTTTGGGCTTTCTTCTTCGCCTCAATACACTGCCTCGAGAACTTGAGATTACTAGTGATAGTTACACCCAAGTCCTTCTCAGTATTAGTGTATTCAAGAGCAGTCCCCTTAAGGATATACTGAGATTGGGGTTTTCGTGGCCAATATGCATCACTTTGCATTTGTTCACGTTAATAGGCATTTGCCACGTGTCCGACCACTCCTCAATCTTCCGAAGATCATCTTGAAGGTGGGCAGTATTTCCTTCCTTTGCGACGTTCATACCAAGCTTGATGTCATCGGCAAATTTAGAGAGAGAGAGAGAGATAGAACAAAATCAAATGTAATAAAAGGACATGAGAGAAAAGGAGAAATTCGGAAGAAGTGAGTGCAAAACTATTTATCTTACATATATCAATAACAGAAAAAAATAGAGATTCAGACGAGTAAGCGAAAATATATAAGAGAGAGAGAGAGAGAGAGAGAGAGAGAGAGAGAGAGTATGTATGTTACATACAAGGAGTTACAACCGAGTTACAACCGAATCATCGGGCATGGAAAATCTTAAAAGACATCAGGTGTGTGGAATAAAATATGGGGCAGGAATTTTTTTATTAAATTTAAACCTACGAGTATCTATATATTAATTACTGCCTTATCTTTACAAATCCTTTCTAATTGCCAACAATTAGTTTCTTTTAATATTTAATATTCCATATAACTTTAGCATTATTTTTAATGTGTCAACGGTGGTGCTCGAGACAGTCTTCCGACAACTGATTCCATACATTGACAATTTTCTAGGAGAAAAATTTACTACATACATTTAGTCTGCACGTTCTCGGAACGAGTTTCATGCTGTTATTCCGTATAATATTTCTATTGAACTTAAAACAGATGGAGTAGTCATCATTTTCAATTTTTTAAAATATTTTATTTAACTCTTCCACACGGATTTCATAACTGTACTTTCTAAATGAAGGTATCATTTTTTGTAACCTTTGCTTGTACTTTTTATAATATTTCTATTTCTTTTTCTGAAGGAGGTGAGCTAACTTATCCGCACTATTTTAGCTGTGGTCTTACTTGGGCATTGTACAAGTTTATGATTACCGTTTCGCTATTGTAGCTGATCTGTTGCATAATATAACCGAGTATCTATAGCGTAAACTTAATGATATTTAACAGACAAATACCAATATCCATTTTATTGTTTTCTCAAGGAGTTTGTAGTCTGCTTTCAGATTTTTGTGGCTAACGTGCATCACTTTGTATTATTCAAATTTAATGGAAGTTCCCATTCTACAGACCAATTGGCTATCTGGTAAATTTAATTTTGAAAAACCATTAAATCTTGCTCAGTAATTATATCTTTACCCAGTTTTCAATCGCCAGCGAATTTGGATATTTTTTTTTAAATCAATCCCACTTCTATGCCGTTAACATAAATAAGAAAGAGCTAGAATCTCAGCACAGAAACCTGAGAAACGCCATTCCTTACAATTATCCATTCTGACTCTTGCCCATTGATGACAACTCTCTGCCTACGACCACTGAGTCAATTTTCTATGCAATTTGTTACATTACCTACTAATCCTAGATCTCTAATTTTGGACATTAGTCTCTTGTGTGTGTCACTTTATTGAAGAGCTTTTGGAAGCCTACAAACAGAATGTTGACTTGACCTATATTGGGCATGAATTGTGTTAATACAATGGAATAATTCTGATAAAATTGTAAGACATAATCTGCTTCCTAAAGCAGTGTTGTGTTTCTTAATAATTAGTTAGTTTCCAAGTCGCTTCGTATTTTTTGTGCAATAATATTTTAAGTCATTTTGCCAATTTTTGAGGTCAAACTTATAGGCCGACAATAGCAAGCCACAGCTTTACGCCCTTTCTTGAATATTATGCTACATTTGCTAATGTCCAGTCTTGAGAGACTGTACTACACTCAAGGGATAAGTTAAATGTATACGATATTTGGTCCACTACTGCCTCTTTCACTTTTTTATAACTTTTGGCACTATCATATCTGGTCCTGGGGATTTATATTTGTTCATTTTATCGATTCGTATTCGTAAATCGTTGGCCGTGCTCTTAAACATTTTTAGTTTAAAATTGCCAGAGTACTTAATATTTAATATAAGTTTGTGATTTGAAGCTTCCTTGGCGAATTTTTTCGCGAAATAATCGTTTAGTGCAGTGGCTATATCTTCACCTCGGACTTCTACATTATTGTAGTGATCTTTAATTTACCCAATACTTTTTTTCATTAATTTACTAATATTAAATAGGGCAAAGAATTCTTTTTAGTCCTTACAGTTTAATCCTATCCTCATTTCCTCTTTAAATTTTGCTGTTCTACATATTTGTTTTTGTTTGTTTCTGACCCGTTTGAATTGATCATTTTATAAGCCTTATCTCTCTTTGAATTTCACCTTTTGATTTATTTCGTTAACCATTTAAGATTTTTTTTTAATGGGATTGTCTCATTAAAAGATTGATCTTAAAATCATTTCAGTCTTCAAATGTTAAGTGCTTTAACAACAAAGTAACTATAGCATAGTTAGATGAAACGGGAAGCCTACCTCCTACTTTTATACTTAGGAAACATACATTTGCATGTACTAAGATTGATAGATAGATCGATAGATAATATATAGACAAATAGGTACGAATTAAACTCTGCTTTTTATTTTCTTGAAATCTCAATGATGTCACAGCAGAAATCGTGTCAAGCGAGTATTAAAACCAAGGGACTGCTGGAAAAACTGCCTCTTCTTAAATAATTATCTCCCCCCAAAAAACTAGGAATCATTTATACAGTCAAAGATCCTTTCTGCTTGACGTCATACAATTCCGGTGCTACCCACTTTTTAAGATAGGTTAGGAAAAGTGTATGCCCACCATCTGGTCGTGAAAGTAGCAAATAGGCAGGCAGTGTTGAGAATTGACCTTCCCTTCTTAGGTTAGTAGTTGGCAAACCCACTTAAAAACCTGTGAAAAATACAACCGCGTAATATAGGATTGGAAGACTTCCATTAAACTACCCCATAGCTCCCCTCAAGTAGTATCCTATTATTGAACCCCTTTGGAGGTGAGCCCCATCTCTTCTCATATAAAACCCTTGCGAACAAATCTTGTACTTTGAATAAAGCTAAGCCATACGGCTCCTTTTGCTCTCCGCCACTGCGTCGTACCGGGTTTCGAAGACGGGCAAGCAAATTACGTTGAATTTATGTGATCACTGAGGGTCACCGCCCTTCTTCCAATATCAAACCCCTTGCAAGATTCATCCTTTAACGTCAGATTGCACCTTATACAAAACTACTAGGCAGTCCTTTTTCATCAAGAAGGATTCCGTTACGCCGACTGCATGATAACCTTGACTTTGTGCTCCATCTATCGAATGAGGAGTTATTGGCGACATAGTTACAAGGCCAGAAGGGAGCACTAAATCAACACGATGAGGTCTCTACCACATACTTTATAATTATTGCAGACACTTTTATTTTCATGAAATTAACCTTTCGGAAGTTTAATCTGGTGGTACTTCTTTTTATTTTTTCAAAAGCTATAGTTCCATCATATTCTATTAGGTTTTGATTTGGGGGCAGTTGAAATCGTCAATAATCAGTAATAAACTGCCCTTTTCCATGCTCGTCCAAAATTCATAAAATCGATTGTCTGCTTCTGTTGATTGATATGGCTTCATATAGGCTAGATATACATGCAAAAGTTTATTTACATTTAGTTTTATTCTTTTAAATTTAAATTCTGTCTCTATATTGCAGTCCCTATATCCTTACAGATATATAAGAACACTCCTCTCCCATCCTTATAAATTATATTATTGTGAAACATTTGCCAACCTTGCAATTGAAAATTATTAATATAAACCCTCGTATGCCTGTGGATCCACGTTTGGGCGAAGCCTATTATGTCATATTTTTCTAATTCTACTAATGCTTTGAATTGTTAAAACTTGTTTCCGATTGCTTCTACTACTGTGCTGAAGTCTTTTCCGAGTTTTCCTTGGGTTCTGAAGCGATCTTAGCTTTTTAATGGAATTTTCTGAGTTTAGATAGAGCAGATCTCATATTCCCCTTTTCTTTATAAGATGCGTTCCATCGTGGGCGAAGTACTTCATTAATATGAATAAATATGAGCCAAAAGTCTATGAAGTTAACATTCACTTTTTCCCATCTTTTCTTTAGACGATCGTTGATGCCATTTGCTCACGTAAACGTTTTTCTAGTTGAACTCAATCTTGGTCGCCTTTTTAGTCGCGTGCGAGCTCTAGTCGCGAGGGACTCTACATCTTACTATTTCGGTCGGTCCCCGTTTTGCGTTTTTTGTTTTTGTAATAACATCATAACTATTCGGCTGATTCTAATGAAATTTGAAACCATTATGTTGTTTTACATTCTCTTTCGAATGATATAAATGACAGAGTCCTCCCAAGGTTAGGCCGGGAATAACTTTGTTTTGGCAATAACATCATAACTATTTGGCCGCTTCTAGCGAAATTTGAAACCCTTATGTTGTTTTACATTCTCTTTCGAGTGATATCATTGCCAAAGTCTTCCCAAGGTTAGCCTGGGAAGGGGTCGTTGCTTCTGACATTGACTATTAATATATACTCTTGTTTTTTTAAGGTTGTTATTTTCTTGATGTTAGGTGCGAGTTAACTCCAAAATTTTGGATCTCTTAACTTTTTCGCTCCGAATTAGTAAATCTAATTTCTGATTAAAGACACCAATAAAATATTTATCGTCTTCTTTCTCTTTCGATTCCGAAAAACCTATTTACAGTTCTATCCGTGAATCTCGTTTGTTTACTCCTAATTTGTCGTTTATTAATAAATGTGATAAATTCATCATATCTACTGCTATTATGCTATCTTCTCTTTTCTAACAGCAGAAGAGATTGTTGTAATGTAAACACTTTTTGATCGACGTGTGTCGTTACTTGATTTTCATTGATGGTGAAGTCACATCTTTCGAGTTCTGAGGCGGTTATCCTCTGTTTACCAATTCATGAATGAGTTTAATCAGATCGTTCTTTTCTTTACCATGACATTCAGCCATTTTTCAAATTAGACATATAATTTGGGATGTAATTAATTCAAAGCTTTCTTCTGGAAATTTTATGCCCCACTTTACTGTAATGCATTTGAAGCAAAACACTTTTAATTTGGCGGATCCAGGCATTTTTTGTCTGAAGTCATATTAGTGTTCTAATTAATATAAGACCAATAGAGGTTTACTTGAAGAGTATATTAACAAGGTGTTTGAGATCGCAGGCATTGTGACGATGACTAAATTAGGCCTATTTGATGAATGGTTGAAATCTTTAACGTCTTTCGTGAAGGATGGGGAGAAAGAGAGGAGAGAGAGAGAGAGAGCGTATATATATATATATATATATATATATATATATATATATATATATATATATATATATATATATATATATATACATATATATAGTGATTAGGATTGCTTCTAGAGAGCCTGAATTTAATTTTTAACAGAAATCCCAAGGTAAGGAAAATTGCTGCTGACATTTTTTTTTTATTTAGTGGCGACATTTTTACAATAATACGGTAATCTTCTTAGGCCTATAAAATATATACTAAAGCACGATTCTGAAGGTACCAATATAACATTGATATTTTTAGCTTTGGATAGGAAAAAAGAGAGTTTAATTAATTTCTAAAATTAGAGTTTAGATTTATAGTAAAAAGACAGGCATTTAAAAAAATTAAATTAGTTAGTAACTGCAAAAAATTACTTAAATTTCATAAGTAGGATTATGAGTTTAACCAGGCAATGGCTTCGCCACTCTTCCCTACGGGGGAGCTTGCGCTTCGCTACAAAATTAAAATTTAAAATCTAAAAAAAAAGCAGTTAAATTTTTATAAATTTTCTGAACTTCGCCAATTATAATAATTTTAAAAAGGGACTCTAAACTAAATTTCCCCCCTTTCAAAATATCACATTGATAAAATATAGAGTTATAGGAGAAGATAAAAAATTCCCCTAAATTCAATACTTATATTTATTTCTGAACTTCACCATTTTGTATTTTGATGTTATAAAAGAATTATTAAAAATAACTTTGATAAAAAAGTCATAACCAAACTAAGATGAAATTATTATTCAAATATGCAAAAAAATCCCCTTCTTAAAATATAGAGTTAGTGATGATGACGATGATGATGATGAATATTTAAAAAATATTATTAAATGATATACTAAGCGCTATTAACTTTCAAAGGCCAGATTTTAATTTAGTTAAGTAGGAGGGAAACCGACGACAAATCACTATTTAAGTCTGGGTTGAGCCGTTTTGTATATAATGCTTCCAAAATTCGGAATCGGGCATTTATGTGAATTAAAAATTTCGGAATCTTCAAGAGAGATATCACTTTTACATTTTATTGCCTGATCTCTGATTGCCGAATTTCCTTTAGTTTGAAGTATTTTGCCTGTTCGATTACTTATGCCCATATGAGATGAGAAACTTGCCTTTAGAGTTCTCACAGAGCTTCCAATGTATTTGCCATGGGAACACCAAGGACGTTTAAATAAGTATATTTTTGAACTCCTAAGACTCTTTGGAACCGGAGCCTTTATTTTAAAGAAAACAATTATATTTATTTTGTTTATAAAGGCAATTTGAAATTTTATTTGACAAAAATATTTCTTTAACAATGCGTGTAATTATAATTACCCAGCTCTGGCATGATAAAGCAATGTGTCTTTTGCCACCGTTATTTCCGGATGACAATGTTGGTAAACTCCACCTAAAAATGTGCGGATTGATTTTTCAGCAATACTTAAAGGTAAACCATTGCTTCAAAAGAAGGATTTGCCGTGTTGGAATTTTTGATCTATAAGAATATAAGATGAACAAAGATTGTATGCGCAGTGAATAAAGGTCTTAATGGACGAGATTTTATATTTCAAATCTAAGCTACTAAAAAAGTTTAATCCTAACATCGTATTAGTGGGCTTTCTGTAAACTGATGTTTCTATACTATTTTGATGGATCTAACCAGGTTTTTAATTCCACATCAGTATTGTACGAAACGCCGCACAAATTGTCGGAGAGCGATCGGAACACATGGAAATCCGATGGAGCCAAGTCTGGCGAATATGGAGGATGCGGCAAGATTTCCCAATTAAGCGTTTCGATGGCGTCTTTTGTTATATTGGCAATGTGAGGATGAGCATTGTCGTGTTACAGAAGGACTCCATAACGATGAGGTCGCTTTTCAGAAAATAGACTCGGCGAGTCGATACATTTGTTGAACGTAGAGTTCTGCATTGACAATTTCGTTGTTCGCAAAGAGCTTATAAGGAATGATGCCTTCACAATCCCACCACACACACAACATGGTCTTTCGTGGATGAAGTCCTTGCTTTAATCGCGCAAGTGTTTTTTTGAGGGGGAGGTTTTCGATGGTTCATGTTGACATAAACACACCACTTTTCGTCGCCAGTGATGATGCGGTAAAGAAATCTATCCTTATATCTACGAGTAGCCTTGTGACGAGCAAGCAAACCTGCGGCAATCGTGGAGCGTTGAAGTTTGTTGCTTTCGCTCAAAGCGTGCGGAACCCATGCACCGAGTTTTTTAACTTTCTCCATCGAATGAAGGTGATTCACTACAGTTTTCTGATCACACGCCAATTGTACAACTAATTTTCTAGTCGATTGACGAGGATTTTCATGAAGAAGGTCGTTCAATCGATCTTCATCCAACTTAATGTGGCGACCAGAACGTCCTTTGCCATTAAGATTGAAATGACCGTTTTTAAACGTTAAAACCACCATTGAGCTGTCCTTTCTGATAAAGCATTTTCTCCGTACACAGCACAAATATCTCGACGAGCTTTGGCTGCGTTTGCATTGTTCCTGTCTCGATTGAAAATGAATAACAACAAATGTCGAAAATGCGCCTTTCTTTCAACTTGACATTCCATTTTGAGGGTACAGAACAAAAATTAAATTAACACAACTTTTAAATGAACCGCAATGACTTATTACTCAATTTCAAGACGTAGCCTAAGCAAAAGCCTAATAGATTACGCTGTTAAGAGACGTAGCCTAACTTGTGCAAATTTTGCTCTCATTATTTATTATTGTTTCTTAATATGTGCACAAAACACGTCAACAAAACTTAAATCAACACAACATTAAAAAAACCCCGCAAGAACTTATTCTTCAGCCCAATAATATCAGGGTGGATGGTGTTTAAAAAATTAAGAAATTCTAAAGCTTGAATACGTTGTTTAAAAATCGCTATGGAGTCATCTACGAAATGTCCATAAAATGTAGGGCAACATAAATTAGGAACGCCCTAAAATATATTTTCTCCCAAATGAGCCATAAATGAACTTGCTGCCAAAGGGCCGATTAGGGACCCCATACCGACTTCAGCTCTTTGTTGATAAATCTGACTATCCAAGGTGAACACTGAACCACCCAAAACTAGATTCAACACGGAACTAAATTGTAATTTACTGAAACTATGGAAATTTGGTTAGTTAGTCCTTAAAAATTTTGTCTAAAATAATTGACTTTGTTTCATTAACTGGTATGTTTGTAAATAAAAGACTACTAAAATTTAATTATAGGCCATCGATTCGTTTTGAAAATTGTATGAATTGGTGATTGTGTATTCATTCCTTGTTAAAGAGGTTAATAATTCCATAACGTATTTTGCTAATTTTTATGCTAGTAAACTATAACAGGCCAAAATGGGGCGTAATGGGATTCCAGGTTTGTGTATTTTAGGTAAACAATATAGTTTTGCTAAGCCAGAACTAGTGGCATTTAATTTTGAGTAAAGTTTATTGCAGATAATTGAAGGAGATTTAAGGTTGCTAAGAAGTCGATTGATTTTGTCTTTCAATTGAGTTATAATTTGTTCTTCAGATTTTTTAATCTTTTTAAATTTAGACGCGTCTGCCAATATAATTTGTGTTTTGTTTATATAGTCTTCACGATTTAGTATGAATAATCCATTTCTTTTGTCTGGTTTTGTAATTATATGTTTCCTGTTTTTCCCCAAAGTTACGAAGAACTTTTACGTCAGATTTACAAAAAGTTCTAAGATTAAACTTTTTTAGTAATTTAGATTTGAAGTATAAAATCTCGTCCATTAAAACCTTTATTCACTGCGCATACAATCCTTGTTCATCTTATATTCTTATAGATGAAGAATTCCAACACGGCAAATCCTTCTTTTTAAGCAATGGTTTTCCTTTAAATATTATTAAAAAAATCAATCCGCACATTTTCCTTACCATGGGATTTCTGTTTTAAAAATTACATATATATATATATATATATATATATATATATATATATATATATATATATATATATATATATATATATATATATATATATATATATATATATATATATATATATATATATATATATATATATATATATATATATATGGGTAAAAAACACAAGAGGTAACACATGAATAAGTATAAATATTTGGTTGTACCACGTAGGGAAATACAATTAATGCTTTGTCACCAGATTAACTGGTTAAAGACAAATACCATAATGAATCGTTCCTATTCTCCAGCACAAAGGAGAGAAATATAAATATTAGCCTCGGTTTGTTTTCTTTAGATTCAGTCCTATCTTTCTTCCTCAAATCAAACTTATCAGAGGTCCTAAAAAAATCTGATCATCTGGTTTTATAGGGAAAACATTGCTAGGTATAAATACAGTGTCTCTCTATTTCATAAACCATTGTGAGTTTGAAAATGTTATTATGATAACGAAAGTATTAGCTCCAATCGATCTTTCTTTTCCCTACGTGGCACAACTAAATTATATATATATATATATATATATATATATATATATATATATATATATATATATAGATATATATATCGTGCAGGGTTGATTACTCCTATATAGGGGGATATTCAAGTTCAGGATCAAAGTAAATACTATTAAAACATGATACATATATTCCGACGTTTCGGGCTTTCCAACCCATCTTCAGATACTATAAAGCAAAAATGAATTTATAAAGAGGAGATGTAAAATAAAAGTTTAAAAACTAAGGTTGAGGATATAAGTTGAAACCACAGAAAACCCTAAACCAAGAGAAAGTGATTCAATGAACACTATTTAATTCACGGGCACAAAAGCTCACCATATTAAATAAAGAGTCGAAGAAGACTGAGAAAGTTAAGAAGATTTATAATTAGTAAATTGGTTTACGGTGCGAGGCAAATTATTGGTCTGTTTGATTTTACGTAATTGACAGTTGAAAGGAAGATAAGTCGCTATTGAGAGAAGGATTCTGTTTCTTTATATATAGTGATTTTTAAAATCCTGAGTGACGAAGGGTCTTGAGTAGAACTCAATATTTTAAAATTATTAATAGATACTTGGGCGTTAAAACTGATGTTACGTTGGCGAACAGACTCTGGCCTTTAAGGAGCGCAGGGTGTTTCCTATACATGTCCCTGGGATACACACAGGGTAATTGAAATTATAAGCGACCATGCTTCTACTCTCGGGCGAGAGTGTGCCCTTACAATTGTAAAAACACTCCTAATTTAAATTTATATTTGTAATAAAGGCAATAGTAAATTCAGTATACAAATGAAACTTGAATAATTTAGAGAATTGGGTGTGAGCAGTTTTATTTAATGAGCCAAGTTCAGGGAGCACAAAATATATTTTATTTTTAGCTACATTAATGGTTGGTAATTTCGGAAAATAAATGTTATTCAAAAAATCTGGTATTGATTTGTATATAGACGAAGAAGGATATCCATTGTCAGTGAAATATCGAGTTAAGAATTCGAATTCTATGTATATGCATCAACCAGAAGTTCGATGATAATTATAATCGATAAACGCGGTTAAATAGAGTAGTTATTGTTTGCAATTTGTAAGAGAGGTCACAACCACGGAATAAATTCAGTTGTGCTATATATATATATATATATATATATATATAGAGAGAGAGAGAGAGAGAAAGAGAGAGAGAGAGAGAGAGAGTTATAGACAGTGAGAGTCCTATTACCTAGACCGTTTAAATGGTCTCCCTCCCCAGCGTACAGCGCGTCGCGTCCAGATAACCGCTCGAATGGGTTCAGAAACTTTAATTTTATCAATTCACATAAATGTCCTAACCGCTCATTAATGCCCAAAAGTCTACGTGCATACGTACTAGTCATTTTGCGGGATAATATTCCTCCCATTAAACGCGTATGAGTCTTTTGCGCGAAGATCTACCACAGTTTTTATCGC
This sequence comes from Ceratothoa steindachneri, assembly GCA_963969495.1. NCBI lineage: Eukaryota > Metazoa > Arthropoda > Malacostraca > Isopoda > Cymothoidae > Ceratothoa > Ceratothoa steindachneri. The sequence goes on along the minus strand of OZ018319.1, from coordinate 127,171,165 downwards.
CCTCATCAGGATGAATATTGTGTGTCCGACCCCTCCTCGGAGGAGGAAGAGATCGTTTCCACTCACAAACGAGACCAGGACGAGATGGGATGAGATGAGATGATGAGATAAGTAGTGAAATGTGACGTAGGTAAAAATAGATGTGAGGAATATATTTTATTTTGCCCTGGTGTAGAGGGCATCCCTTGCATTTTCATTTTACATCTTCTTTTATTTTCGTTCTCTTTTTGCACCGCCAACGTAGTAGCTGGCGGCCTGGTTGGTCGTTCTAGCATCCGTTGTTATCTTTGTATTTTCTCTTTTTTTCTCTTCCTTCATTTTTATTCTTTTTATTTTCGAGGACTGGTTTTCCAAGCCGCGGACATGGAAGTCTCCCACCAATACATATTGCTTCTAATCCCTCGAGAGGATGGCAATGCGATTTAGGGTCGTTCTTGGTTCCTTAGTGACTCCGGAGGCCACGTTCTTCTTCTACTCCCTCCACTCTCACAGTACCCTCCATTACTCCCTGCTACAACTGCTATCCACCCCTTCCCTTTCTCGCTTCTCTCTTTCTTTCTCTTCATCTCATTGGCTTCGGGAGTCTCGCCAGAGATTTCCACCCGGCTGTCGGGAACTGCACCCACGACTTCAGCACGGTTCTCACCCCCAGCAGAGTAAGATCACGTTGAAGCTAAGCACGACGACGGCGCAGGGTTCACTTTATGACCTAGTTATGACGCCTTAACATCAACATAGCTGCCCTTGACACTAGTGTTTTCCTCTGCGCCCCCTCCCCTTTCGCATCACTTTGGGGGATCTTTCGAACGAACGGTAGCAGGAAGGGAGTCTAGGACCTCTTGTTTCGAATCGCTTTCACCATGGCCCCTTTCCCTCCTACTTTGCTTCCCATGCACCTCTCCCCCACCCCTGCAAAAGCTTTACCAGCTCTCCAAATCTCTTTATGAGCTTTGGCGCCAATCTGTCACAAAACCAGTCGGCTTAATCCCTCTATCCCTATCAAACACAGGGCCCTGGGTTCTCGCCCTCGACCACCCACTCCCCTTCTTGGCCGACTTCACATGATAATTACAACACTTCTCTATTGCGAAGCAGTCGAGGTTTCCTAAATGGACCTGAAGCGCCTTTGACTGATTTGATTTCTCAACTCAGACAACTCTTGGAAGCGGTTCTCTTCTAACTGTCCATCGTAATTTCTAACTACAGACATCTCGCAGGTGTGACTTTTGTCTGCTTCCCTTAGCTTCCTCTCCATTGTCTCCTTAAGTTCACAGAACATGTAAATGTTGTCGCGAGTGATGCACTTGATGCTTCATTTCTTGTAGTCTATGCACAGGCGAGTGCCATCACGCTGACGACCGATGACTTTTAGCTGTTGGGCATCTGACATTTTGTGTTCTACCACCAAGGAAACAACGACAATTGAAGTAGATAGAATAGTTTATAAGGAAGAAGAAAAAAATTGCGGTTGAGAGAGACGAAATAGAAGACGAACAATGGGTTTTAAGATATAAATATAAGAATTGAGTACCAAAAAATAGAGGACGTATGAAGATTAAAGAAGAACGAGTGAAAAAAGTGGAGTAAGGGTCTTTTTATAGGGAAAATATGGGTGAAAGATAGAATAAAGAGAAAACCGGAGAGAAAGGGACTAGTGTTAAAAATAGTCATAAAAATAAAGAACGAAGGAGAATAAAATTGATAAAATTGTTCTTCTTGAGTGAATAACATAATAAAGGAACGAGAGAAAGGGAAAATGAATACAAAAAGTGTTAAAAGAATTGGAGAAATGAAGACAGAAGAAGAATAAAGGAGAACAAGTGCAACAAAAGACCATTCGATCCTTACGAAGTCGCTGCTGTGAATATTGATATTCGCTTATCTGGTGGAGGGAAAAAAAGAAAATATTACTCAATTATAAACATAGTTAGTCAGTTTGAGGTACAGTGTATGTCTAGTTTGTGTTTAAACGAATCAACTGTAATGCTGCCAATGATGTTACGGGTGAGACCATTCCATAAATTGACTATTCGGTTGAAGAATTTTATTTTTTTAAATGGTTTACCTATAATTTGATAACCGCTACCCCTTTTGTAATTAGATGCGTGGATTATAAAGTACTTGTTACAGTTCATATCACTATACCTTTGACGATTTTAAATACATGAATTAGGTCACTTCTTAGTCTACGCTGGGTTAATGGGACGAGATTTAATTCCTTAACACTGTCTTCGTATGGCTTGTTTTTTAAGACTAGGTATCTATTTGGTAACTCTACGATGAATTCGTTTTAGCTTGTTTATATCTTTTTAGTAGAAAGGGCATCAAACTTGCACACAATGTTCTAGAAGAGGACGGACTAAAGATTTGTAGAGAGTAAGTATTACTTTCGATTTGAACTCAAATGACCTTCCTATAAAAGTCATTATTTTGTTCACTTTCTTAGTAACTTCTGTGCATTGTTAACTGAGTTTTAGTTTACTAAATACTGTTACTCCTAATTCTGTTTCCTTATCCCCACCTTTTAATCGTGTTCCATGCATTAAGTAGACGCCTTTTCATTTTGATTTCATATGTGGAGCACTTTGCATTTATCCGTGTTGAGGCAGATTTGCGTTGTTTAGGCCCAAAATGATAAATTGTCTAAATTATATTGCATATCTTCTACTTTCTTATGTGAGTTTCAGCATTTGTGATTTTTGTATCATCTGCGAATTTGAGATTGTGCATGTCAGACCTTCAGCTATGTCGTTAATGTAGACTATAAAGAGGACAGGCCTTAAAACTGAGCCTTGTGGAACCCCACTAGTTATATTTAGCTATATAGACTAGTTGTTATTTATGACAACTTTCTGCCTTTTTTTATTCAATTATCAATCCACAATGAAATGTCGCCCTGTATTCCGTGTGATTGTATTTAGTCATTAGCCGTTTGTAAGGAACTTTGCCGAGGGCCTTAGGGAAGTCAAAGTATATGATATCGACGGCATTAATCTCATCGTATAGATTAAGAATATCGTGGAAGAAGTCTAAAAGGTTTGAGAGGCCAGAACGTTTGTTACGGAAGCCATGCTTGGTGTATTTAAGAATGCTATTTGCTTCCAAAAGTTAACGAATTTGTTCCTTATGAGAGTTTCAAGAATTCTGCACACGACCGAAGTTAAGCTAATTGGTGATACATTAGCGAGCATACCTTTGTCTCACATAGTGCCTGTCTACAAGGATCTATTGAAAAACATTACAATTAGTTTGGAAAGATCATTCTTAGCTTTTTTTAGAACTCTTGGTGAAATAGCATCCGCAAATTTTTAGCACATCGCTTTCGCTTACGATGGTATGTTATAGAGCGTCTGAATCATCTCTTTGGCTTGGAAAGTTGATATTACTTAGGTTTTCTGTGGTAAATTCTGATCCCAAGAATTTATTAAGGGTGTTACTCATCTCTTCATTGTTTATAAAATCCCCGTTCTCATCTACTAATTGACCAATAGTTGATGTTCTTACTCTTTTCTTTTTGATATATCTATAGAGTTCTTTAGGGTTTGTCCTACCTAGATCCGCTATGTCTCTCCTTGGACTTTTTACTTTCCTTGATTAATATTTTGGTTTTTCGCCCAAGGCTTAGGAGATTCTTTTGTTCATCCTCATAATTTGTGTGTTTAAATTTGTCGTGAGCTTTTTTTTAGCAAGAATTTACTTGAGTCTATTTATCAATGGTATACATGCTTGCATCGTATTTAAATAAAGATTGGTGAATAATTGTTATAACTTTGCGAAAGTTTGCCTTTATAAAATTAAGATATTTCTCATAGCTTGTAGTTAATTGGTTTACTGTTATTACAATAATACAGAAAGTTATTTGGTGATGAGTGGTATTACTGAAAGTGTCACCAACTTTAACAACAACAACGAGGTCTTCTTTTGTTGCAAATAAAGGTCAAGTACATTTTTTCCACGAGTTAGAGATTAAGCAAGTTGAAAAAGATAACTTATTAACAAGTTAGCATAAAATTCATGTCCAGAATGTAAAGAAAATCTGTTGCTCCATTTAGATAAGGGTAAGTTAAAATCTCAGAAAAATTACGGTATCTCGAGTGTTACTTATTTCTGCAATTTGTTCGTAAATCTCTTGGTCAGTTTGCACTGACATACCTGGTGACTTGTATATCAAAACTTTCAATAATTCCCGTACTAAGCTTGAAAGGACATTATCGATTATACCATTCGAAAGAAAATGTAAAACAACATAAGTAGATCATATTTTGTTAGAATCGGCCAAATATTTACGATGTTATTGCCAAAAAACACATTAAAGAGTAAAACGTTTACCACCCGACCGACCACCTACGAACCAACATATCTCCTTATAGACTCTCGCGTGCACGCGACCAAAAATCTCGACACGGGTTTTGACATATTATTCCGGAAATGATTTGGCCGCATTGGGGCCACTCGTTGTTCCCCACTTTCTGAAAGTTATCTCGGGGTGGGATAATAATTAGAAGGACTGGAGCGTCTGAGGCTGTAATTGAGAATGAAACATCTGGGAATGTAGCTGTTTCGGAGGCAACGGAACTGGAGTTTCAGTAAAAGAAGGCAACCCTACATTTAGAGTAACAAATTTATGAAGAGATTCCAGTTTGGGGGTCAGGACCTCGATCTTCGGTTTGCTTCGGTCAGCAAATCTCTCCTCTTCAGTCTAAGCTGACAGATTCTACAAGCAAGAACATCCCTCTTATCAAATATGGAAGGACCGAACCTGCCGGAAAAAGACGAGCAAGTATATTGTGGTGCCATAATCACTGAAAGGAAACAGAATGTTATAGTATTCTGATTACTGAAAGTAAACTGAAAGATTTATCAGAATAATGGGTGAAAAAAAACAGAAAAAAGCAAGAGCGCAGGAGAGAGAGGGAGAATTAATGGAAAAAAATGAGTTGGCGAAATAACGGAACTAAGGGGAATAAAGGAGAAAAAATGCAGAATAATGATCAAGGGCAGTAGAATGTACGAAAGTTTGAGTGAAAAACAGAAAAAAGAACGAATATATATATATTTTTGCTGTGGGATTTTTGGCATTTATTGCTTTACTCACGAGCTACTTTGTGAGTTTGCCATATCCAAACATATATATATATATATATATATATATATATATATATATATATATATATATATGATGAAAATTAATGCAATATCACAAGAAAAGATGAGGAATTAAACCACATTCTCCGAAGACAATTTAATTCAGAACAGTTTCGGTGTATCTGAATTAAATTGTCTTCGGAGAATGTGGTTTAATTCCTAATATATATATATATATATATATATATATATATATATATATAAAAGAGAGAAAGATGGAAAGTGTGTCATTCCAGAAGACTACCCATTCTTCGTGCCCCGACTCTACTGCCCAACCATGTTTTCCCATTTTATTGTCCACTCGAAAGCTTCACTCTCAATACCACTCAAGGCGGAGGTGTCTGCTCATCTTCAAGATTCTTCCACTCACCTATAGAGCTTTAAGCTTCTTTCAAACATGATAATTTGGCCTTGCACATCTCATTCTTTTTATCCCCTAAATTTCTCCAGAGACTCATTCCATCATTCTCAGCTCTTCCACCCATCCCCTGCCATTACATTCACTATCATTCATCCTGTTTTATAGCCTTCCTATCTCACTCTGTACCGTTCATGATGCACACAAAGAGGGGTCAGGTGTAGTATGTACAACCCTACTGCAGCTGAGATCTGAATGCCGGCCTGCCCGCCCACACCCAACACTAACATTTGCATGCCCGCCGGCCCCCAATACATACAAGATGGTCTGCAGTTAAATATCTTCAATATATTTTCACTTCTTATTTCCTTATCACTTTCTTTATAGGTCTCTCTCCTTCCAAATTTTCTCCGAGAGATTCCCTCGTTGGTTTTAACTTGAAAAAAAATGACTGTCCTCAGCATTTTAAATATTTTTCTCTTATTTGTTTTCCATTTTCTCCAGTCTCCTCACCTACACTCGATCCAAGAATTTAAAAAGGTGTAAAAGATGTGAGTGTATTTTAAACCTCTGGGTGCAGGTTTGTGTTAGGAGAAGAGGACCTCCAACATTCTCCATTGTGGAAGACATCCAATTCAATTAATTCTGTTCTTCTGCAGCCTTGGGTTCGAATCACGTACGACATTGACACATGAGTGATGTATGAATGAGTTGAATCCACATCTACCGCTGACTACTCCTCAACGTAGGCGGAATATCTTTCTACTCGTATAATACGTCACTGGCAGAAATACAATAATTTTTAACGCGAAGAAAATAAATAAATATATCCCCACTGATTACCGGTTTATCTTTGCCGTCTTCCAATTTTCTCTCTCATCCCTTTTAACAGATTACTTTCGACAGCTCTAAAGAGGGCAAAAAATTTCAAATTGCTTTTCCATTTTCCCCTTCTTTCTTCCTTTTTGCACACCCATTCATCGCTCTTAATTAATTTATGCTTTTCATATCCATTCCCAGTGGCATCTCCCAGGCTCACTCATCCAAGGGAGAGAGCGTTCATTTCTCATCCATTCGCTTATCCTTGTTTGCTTTTCAACTCGCGACCTTATGAACATACCAACGAGACTTCACCACTCCAATTCCGCTCTTAGCTCTTCGCCACTCCCATTCCGATCACAGCTCGTCACCACACACGTACAAAACTCCCCTAGGAGTGTGTGCATTTAGGTTTGTGTGCGTGCTTGAGAGCGACCGAGTGCTTTCCTCTCTAACAAATTCTGCCAATTTACTAAAACGAGAAATTCTGGTTCAGATCTCTTGTCTGTCGCAGACGAGCGAAACTTAAATAAAAGTTTCATGGAGAAAGGATGAGTGGAAGAGAAGATGAATACGAAGGGAAAGGGATCGCAAGCAGGGGCGACGAGGTGAAACGAGAAACGAAGCGATAAAATGAGCTAATCATATTACCGACTAAGAAAGAAGGATAAACGGAACGAAACAAAAAATGACAAGGAAAAAACAAAGAATACGAGCGAGACAAGGATTAGAAAGAACAAAAATTATAAATAAACGAAGAGGCATGTTAATTATTGAGATTGAAGCAAGTGAAATTGAAGTAATTGAATTTAAATACAATAAATATAATAAAATTCTGAATTCTGTGACAAAAATTTAAACTTGTCTCGCTTCGAGGGAGTTGGTTTCCTCGGGAGGCACAGAAAATTATTTTTTGGAGTCCTACTGCCATACCCTCGAGGTCTATACTTACTCATTAAGGTGATATGTTTACCCATTGGAATCCATTCACTCACTCACTTTAATATTGTTTATGCATCTTGCAAATCCCTAGGTAACTTTCCTCTATATTTGTTGCTATTATTATTATTATTATTATTCTCCCTTACTTCCTTTTCCATGGAAGCGAATGACCTCGCATGTTAATGTCAAATTCCGCCGTATCAACTAAAATCGGATTTTACCCATAAATTCTTTAAAAAAAATGTTTTTAAACGCTTTTTACAACGGCATAAAATAGATTTTACTTAAGTGTTTTTGTTAGCATTTTTCTCCCTGGGTTCTTTCGGTGTAACCTCATTATTGATTATTGATCTTCATTGTAACATATCCTAAGGCTGCGTCATCTGTGCGAGAAATTATTGGTAAAATGTGACGATTCAATTCTAGGACAAAATATCGGAAACACATTTAGATCAACATCAGTAAAGAGCAGGGCAAACTTTTCAGTGCAAGGGCCTCATTGAAAAATTCACAATTTTATATGGCTGCATAGTATATTAACTCCAAATAATTAATATTTAAAATAGACAAAATAAAAGAGTTTTAAAGGAAAAAATGCAATTAATTTTTATTAGTTAATATTTTAAAGTACTGTAGAAGATTCACATGAAAACATTTATTTGAAAGACAAAGTAACTCAGTTTAAACTTTAAAGGAAAACAATTTTTATTAATAAGTATTTTTAAGTTGGAGATTTACATGAAACACATTTGAAAGAAAAAATAACCTTGTTTTAAGAAAAAAAAAAATTATTAATTAATATTATAAAGTAGAAAAACATTTATTTGAAAAACAAAGTAACTCTGTTTAAAGAAATAAAAAATTCTTATTAATTAATATTTTAAAGTAGAAACTTCAAATGAAACATATAAAGTAACTCAATTTAAAGAAAAAAAATAATTTATATTTTAAAGTAAAAACTTCACATGAAACACATTTGTTTGAAAACAAACTCAATTTAAACAAGAAAAAATAAGTTTTATTGATATTTTAAAGCAGTTACTTCACATGAAACACATTTATTTGAAAAACAAAGTAACTCAGCCACAGAAGGATCTCAATGACTCAATGAGAATGATTCATCTGACTGCAGTGATTTACCAGTTTGTTAAAAGTAGGCGTCAAGTTGCTTGTGCTGATCCTCAACTCTGAATGAAGATTTGAATCTGTAAGAAGTGATCTGTTCTTTGACTTGTTAACTTTCAATATGCCGAAAGTCTTCTCACAAATGTAAGTTGATGCAAACAACACACAAACATCTTTTTTGAAAAATATTTCAGATTTTAAAACTTTTCTGAGTGCAGAGATGCATAAAACTAGACCAGTGGTTTATTTTCAAACAGCCTCTTTAAAGAGTTGTCAGCTTGCAAATCAATCAGTTCCACCTAAAGTTATTCAGTAGCTGTTTCAATGTCACAGGCAAAAGGTGAGCTGAGCAAATCGAACTGGCCTTCAATTGCCTTGAAATCAGCAAATCTTCTGCTAAATTCTTCTTTTAGAGCCATCAACTGGGAACTGTATTTTTCTGATAATGCTTGTGTAACAACTCGTGTTTTCAACAGAGGAAAACGAACAAAGTGTTGCCCTTTAAGTTGCTTTGCAAAAAGTTTAACTTTCGTTTGAAAGGCTTTCACTTCCACCTACAATTCATGACAAATACATCTTTGCCTTGTAGTTTTGTGTTCAACTCATTCAGCTTTTGCATAATGTCTACAACAAATGCAAAATCACAAACCCAATCGTCACTCTCCATTTCCTATGAAAAGTCACAAGAAATTTCTTTCATTTTAAAAAACATGAGAATCTCTGCTTTAACGTCCCACACCCTCTTTAGTACTTTTCCCATGCTTAACAAGCGGACAATTGTGTGGTGCCACACATCACCAAAATCTTCTTCGATGTCTTACAAGAAACTTCGGAATTGCCTGTGTATCAGTCCCCGTGGTCTTATTGGATTCACTGAACACGCCACTGAAACCATAACGTTTAAATTTTAAAGAAGACTTACAGAGGTTTTCTTGATGTATAATGGAGTAAAAAGACAATACACTGTGCTATGGAAAATCTTCTTTGATTTTATCATTCATCAAGGTCACAAGACCAGACACAATGTTTGCTTATGAGTGAAAGAGCATCATCAGTTCTAATAGTTGCCAGTTTATCTGGGCTTAATCTAGACCTGATTAGACTGTAAATGCCCCTGTTGTACAAATCTTTTCCAGTAACAGTGTCTTTGAGAGAATCCATAGATAACAATTCCTCTGATGTAAATAAGTACCTGAACAGTATCCTGAATGTCAGAACTCTCATCTAAAGCAATAGAAAACCACTGAAAACTACCACTGGCTGTTAACAGCTGTTTTTGAATATTCATTGCAATTCCATCTATGCGACAAACACGAACAATAGTTCTTCGTAACAGAGTGTCGTGGAATGGCTAGACTTTTTCTCTATCTCTCTCTCTCTCTCTCTCTCTCTCTCTCTCTATATATATATATATATATATATATATATATATATATATATATATATATATATATACGGTGGTACATTAGGGCTTTGGGCCGAAGGTGGTTGAAGACCGTTAGTTAATTGGGAAATTGTTATGAGTCCATTGGGGATGGTTTATTATTAACTTTGCAGGGTCCTTTTTAAAACAAATATTTCAGAGTGCAAGTTGGCCAAAGATTAACAGGTAGCTGGTACGCATTGGAGTTGCAAAAGAAAGACAATGACGAAAATATATCTTTACTAACAACAAAATGATATTTATATTTACACAAATATTGGGCTTAAAGGGAATGGTCGCACAAACGGAGTTAAACGTATACGCGAGATACAGGTGGATTAGAAGGGGATTTAGAGGGGGATTTAAGACCGGGGCGTTCACACAAATAATGGATCAATGGGGTAAGCCAGATTCTAAATCAATCTGCAGGCGGCAACGGTTACGCTAGCTTCCGTGCTCGTTGCAGAAAAGGGGCCAGTTGTGATACGATGAATGCAATGGGAGAAGTCGGGTTACCTCTTGCTTCAGATGAGGGAGCACTCGTAGAGCTTTTGGAGTTGGGAATCCTCGTCGGATATTTGGCAATTGACTAAAGCAGAGTTCATGGATCGATTTAGCGTTCGAATCGAATCGAAATTGCCGCTGGGGTAGGGGGGGGGGGGGACGAGCGTCCTTCAGCTCGTTCGCTGGAGTAGGTGGGAAGTCTACCAGTGCTGCTTACTAAACTGAGTCGAAGGATTATATGGACGCCTGGTGAGGGGAAAAGTCGGAGACTACTTCAGGAGAAGGAGGGGGGGGGGGGGGGATTGTGACAATGTTAGCTTGAAATGTCCAACTGACTTCGATCTCAGGACGGAAGGGAAGAATGTTTGCTGAAAAGTGGCCCTGGGAGATGATGAACTCGGTCCCTAGGAAAATACAGCTGGGGCGTGTGATAACGGCATAGGCTGCATCCTTACCCTGGTTCAGCATGATTTTAGAGCTCTATGCCGCGATCTCAGGACCAAGTGGCTACAGAAGGGCACGTGGTCGCCCTTTGACCTCATTCTGCTACACAGAGATATGGCTTCTACTTTTGGTATAACTTCAGGGCACATAACATTGACAGCATCAACCATGCAATCTTTAATAAATTCTGCTTCGGCAAATGACTTGTTTTGTTTTGCAATTTTATTTGTCAATACAAAACTTTCCTTTGTCACGTTCCTTTGTAAGGATGAAGTTTTCTCAAACACAGTTTGCTATTGCTTCAAACATTTTACCACATCAGTTGCCTTCTTTTGAAGTTCTTGCTTTGATAAATTGTGTCCAAAGTTGGCGTGCTTAGTTTGAAAGTGCCGTTTCAAATTGTATTTTTGAACACAGCAACTGTTTCAACTGGATTCGAATAACTCATTTTGGGTAAAGTTTGTAAGATAATAAAACCGAGGCTGAAATGAAATGTCCCACATCTTAACTCTTTGGTATTTGCCAGGACACTGAAATGGTTTAAATGAGAGGCAATAAAATGATTGGCGCGGTAACAAAGTTGCTGGATTAGCTATTGTTACGAACTTCAGCTTGAGCTTGAGTTGGGAGTCACTCGGTCCTAGTGAAGACGGCCGATGTTTTTAGCCTTTAGATCGACACTCTCCCACACATACGCACACCCACATATCTATCACCTACACACTGTTTCACCAAAACAGACAGACAAATATGTTTATGATATTAATATACACACATACAAATAGATTTACATATATATACACGCTGGGTAGCTCACACCATTTGAGGGTAAAGCATTAATGATCACAATATCATTTGGCTTTGCTAGGTAACTTTTTCTTCCAAATTTACTAACATTTGGCGGTCCATAGTTTAGCCACACCGAGTATATATAGAGAGAAAATAGACGTGAATGAGCGTATGAGACAAGAAATCGGAATTTATTAGGGGCAAGAAAAAGGGGGCATTAGAAATTAGAAAACAGAAAGATCAAGGAAAGAAAATGGCAGCGCAAGTAACACAATCCATAATGAGAAGACAGGAATAACGCTCAGGGAAAGAAATATCCTTACCGGGAGACTAACCCGAGTTGCCCGATTGCCAGTCGGTTGTTTTATCACTAAGCTACCAGGTATAGCAAATCAAACCTATCTAACCCAATATTTCTCCAGGATAGAAGGTAGTTCTAAGGGATTTTTATACCATACAGCGTGTTTGGGCTAAGTTTGACGATTTTTGATGTCTTCCCTTTTCAAGAATAATCTGATGTCAACGGTCAACGGCTATGGATAACATAGAGAGTAAAGGTTTAGTTAAGAAAAAGTTAGCTGACATAGAAGACTGGAACCCATCTGAATATTGGAAAAGAGTTGCCTGCATCATAATAATTCGCGCCTGTTATCAAAATGCCAACATCATGATTGGTGTTCAATGCTCTGTTAACACAGTAAAGGCTATATAACGTGACATGGGCAGCTGTAACGGTGAGGAGTACAAAGCCGTGGCCAGCAGAAAGGAACATAAAATGCATTCTGAGTGCGTCCGCATGTCGGAATTCATCCAACAACTGCGGAACAAAATGATGGAAGACCCGAGTAAAAGAATCCGAGCTTTAATGAGAAAAATGGGTGTTGAGGCCGCTAGATTCATAAGGAGCTTCGGTACCACTCATACAAATGACGAAAGGGACAAATTCTGACAAAAGAAGCTACGAAACAAGTTGAACCATCCTGTTGAGCCGAGGATGATCTAGTTATGCTTAGATGAAAAGAACTTCTATCAGGACCAGTCGCACAACAAATAGAAACACAGTGAGTTGCCTATTATCCATGCGACGCTCCATTTATCATGAAGACCAAGTTCCCAAAACTATGATGATCTTTAGATGTGTCTCCAGTGAGGGTGACTCAATGTCGCTCCACATGTTCAAGCAAAATCTTAAGTTCAATTCAGACTGCTATGTGGAGGTTCTGAAGATTGTGATCAAATCTAGCTTGAGATGGTTGCTGCTGGAAGGCTATACTTCTATAGAGATTCAAAAGTGGTTGTCGGAGAATTTCTTCCACTGCACCAGCCCCACTTTCTGGCCTCCTAGATCTCCCAATTGTAATACTATAGAATAATATGTGTGGGGCTCGGTTGTAAAAGAGACCAACAACTCTGCCTGCAACCTTAAGATGGCCAATATCAAGGAGGAATTCGAAAATCTTCCAATGGATACAGTGAGGAACGCATGCGCCAGGTTCCGGAGCCGTCTTGAGGCCGTGATGGAAACTGAGGGCGAATACTTCGAGTAAACTGTTATCTAGCAGCCATAATCAAGTTGATATTTTTTATTTTGTTTAATACACTTATTTTGAGGTCAAATATTGCGGAGGAGGGAAAGGATTTCTTATATGCAAACCCTCACATTTAGCCAGAACATCCTTTATCTCCAAAATACCGAGAAGTCAACCCAAATCGTGACGCTGTTCAACCACTAACCACATCTGATGTGGTTTAACTTTGTTAGAAATGGAAGCGACGCTTCCACTCGGCTATATATATATATATATATATATATATATATATCAGAGGCTACTCCAGGTCAGCAGCGTCACTCGGGCTCATCACAGATTTCGCATAAGAGACATGTATAAAAGAAAGTAAGAGAGTTAATGGACACCGCAGACTTATATGTGCACTGATAATTTAAAAATAAGACAGAAATATAGTTTTAATATGTAAATTATTCACTTCATTTATACATAAACTCCAGTCGTCTTGGTTTGATGGCGAACTCGTATAATATCTTGTCGTACAGCTCCTTCTTCTTCTCCAAGTCGTTCAAAATGCTTTTGGCTTAGAGGGAGAGTGTAATCCTGCACTTAAAAGAATTTGCAACCTTTTGGATTTGCAAATTGCTTTCCAAATGCTTATTTTATATATCTGGCACTATCTCTTTCTCCATTTCTAAGTTATGGGTAAAAATAAAACAACCCTGCAAAACACAACTGATTTTTACACAAAGACGCACAGTATAACAGCAATCAAATAACGACAGTGGTGTGCACTACAAACATTAGCCAAATACCGATCGGACTGTCGCCTGTACTGTACTCTTGATAAGAGAAATCTATTGTTTCAAGAAAACATTGAATTTTAATTACTTTTTTTTACGATTATAGATAACAACTCGGGCTGTAACTTATGAGCCCGAGTCAAGCACCTGCGAACGATGTCGAGAGAACGTCTGCTACGAAGGATATTTTTTAACACAAGGTATCTGTAAGATGACTGCCAAACCATGAACGAAAATATATGAACTGCAACCAGGCTCAATAAAAGGAGCTAGAGTTATTGGTTGGAATTACTTACTTGAATTCAGTGATGGCAGAAATTAAATCAGCTAACAAAATACACGTTCACTTTACTAAGTTTGAACTCGGGCTAAGTAAGCCCTAACAGCAGCCTAGGTGCCTGAGTCGCCACCTATATACACACATATATATATATATATATATATATATATATATATATATATCAGATGGGCCATGGAAATGCAAACTCCATTCCCGTAACTTCATCGTAAACAGGTTGATCAACGATCTTAGACTCACACTCCGTGATTAATGACCTTTTTCTCCCGTTTTGTGGGTATGCTCCTCTTTAACGTTCGAATCTGCCCCGAGCAGATCGAACGTGAGGAGTTTATCGACCTCCAGATGTGCTTCAAATGCTATAAGTATGAGGAGCACACCACAGCCAACTGCCCCAAAGGGAATGCTACTTTATGTTCCATTTGCGCCTCGGACAACCACTTCTGGAGGAGCTGTAAAAGCACCACCATGAAGTGTCTGAACTGCGCGGGGGAACATAAGACACTCTCCATGGCCTGCCCCATCAAAAAACAGATCCTAAAGAATAAAGCCGCTCAAAAACGAACCGACGAAGAAAGGAAAGCTAATACTACTTATGCAAAGGTCGCAAAAGCTGCGGTAGCGGAGTCTAAAGCGAACCCCACATATCTCCACGTCGAGAACGAAAACTCGACTAAAATTATGTGTTGCATATATTATGCTCATATTGCGAATCTCTCCTCCCCGGGGTGCTTTGCAGATGAGCTTAATAAGATGCTAACCAATAATGGAATGGAGAGTATGTGGTTCCCCTCGAACCCGCGGTCAGAAGAGATCCTGAAAATTAGTCTCAAACCCCAGTGCGAGACTAATTGTCAGAATCTCCCAACCCCCAGCAATGCCACAACCTCAGCTTCCTCCAGAGACCCCAGGATCCAGGCTGCAAAAGCACGCACGGATCATAAACAACCCAAAGAAACCGCAAAAAACAAAAATACCCACGCAACCACACCCACAAAAAAAGTGAATAACGAGAGTACGGAGACTGGAGTTGCGAGAGCCGAGGGAGGGGCACGTTCGCCCCGCTCACGGAAAACCTCGCAGCCCCAGAGACGCCCGAGATCGTCCTCTTCTTGTAAGAGGGAATCCAGGCACGCATACCATTCAAGAAAAATTAACTTGAAGGTATTCGCTGCCGAAAGGTCCCCTTTTCCTAAGGAGATGGATGCCCTTGACGTATCCGAAGGCGTAATAGCCGGAGTATACAAATGGGAGTTCACCTCGGACGAACTCAGTGAAAAACAGGTCGAGGAGGCTTTACTCCAAGGCCTGATAAAACTGACTCCGGACTCTTTTATCACCCTAACTGACGGCGAATACAGGAAAAAACGCACAGGTAAAACCATAACGCCCCCAAACACTCCACAAGGACCTAAACTCGTAAGAGAATAAAGTCCTGAAACACCATACTACACTCGAAAACCCTTAAGTGAACTACAAAATGACGACTTTAAAAATTTTACATTTGAACTCTGACGGATGGACAAACAAAAAAATATTATACGGAAACGTATTAAGACAAAGTGACCCAGACGTTATCTTTATTTCTGAACATGGAATAAACGACGCTAATCAGTTAAAAATCTTTCCCTACGAAGTCTTGACCAAAAATCACAGCGGAGAACGTTTTGACGGATGCGCCATAGCTGTGAAAAGAGGTCTTGACTTCAGATCAATAAGTGGACTCGACGAATCTTACCTTGCTGTGGAGGTCCGTACGGCAGTGGGACCCCTGGTCCTGGCAACGGGGTACCAACCCCCAAGGAGAGGGTATTTGCCCCTCCCAAACTTCTTGCAGTTATGTGGTCACGGCAGAACCGTTCTCTTTGCCGGTGACCTCAATGCAAGAAGCGCTGCCTCCGGTTATACGTCGACCAACCCAGCAGGCAGGAATCTCGAGACACTTATTGATAGAAACATTATGACTAGAATTGGACCAGACTTCCCCACATATATTACTCACAGGTCAGCAACAAAACCTGATATTGTGCTAACCAGCAATATATTCCCTTATAATTACTTCATTGAGCCGGGCCCCCCTATTCCCAGCGATCACCAGGCTATCCTTATTAAAGTCTCAACCTCCCCCATTCAAATCCCTATCCCAGAGCGAAAGAGCTATGCTCGAGCCGACTGGGATAAGTATAATCAACTCCTCGAAAATTATAACCCAGAACCCTTAAATGATGCCTCCCTTGAAGAAATTGACGAGGAGTTGGATAAATTAAATGAAAAACTAGTAAAAGCCGACAAGGAAGCCATCCCCCGAGTTAAGTATAAAACTCTCCCTGCCCCCTCATGGACCCCTAGAATGAAAACCCTCGCGAGGGAATATAAGGAACGGATCGATGAAGTGAACCTCACTGGCCCCAACATTAACACACACCGACAAACACGACTCATACGCGACGAACTAATGACTCTTATAAGGGACCAACAGAGTGTACTCTGGAATAATTTAATTGACGGACTGAATGTAGAAACTGACTCACGTACATTCTGGCAGACGGTAAAACGACTTAAAGGCGGACAACCACCAAGGACCGTTAAACTTATACGTGACGACACTGAAATTTCTGACGTAGAAAGAATCGAAGAGGACTTCAGACTCTTTTGGGCATCTATCTTTAAGATTTCCCCGGAAGAGAATGATGACTTCGATTTGGACTTCGAAAACGAAATTATTAACGACCTGAATGACCAAATACATAGAACGCATCCTCATCATTGCGTATCACAGAACAGGGAAATGGAGGGACTCGGCGGTAGAATTACTGCCGAGGAACTCTCTATGACCTTAAAATCCTTCCGACAGCGAGCACCGGGGCGTACAGGACTGACAAAGGAGAATTTTATTCGAGCCCCGCCCAATATCTTACTGGGGCTCATGAATATCATGAACGCATGCCTAAACGTGGGATACTTCCCTGACCACTGGAAGGTTGCGAAAATGATATTCATTCCAAAAGCCGGTAAACCACCGGACAGTCCAGCTAACTTCAGGCCCATATCTCTCCTAGAATTTTCAGGGAAAGTCTTGGAGAAGATATTGGCCAACAGGGTAAACATGTTCCTCGAGAGAAATAACTCTCATAACATCCAACAACATGGCTTCCGTGCGAAGCGAGGAACAGACACGGCGCTAGCCGTAATTACCGAGAAGTTGGCAAAAGTAAAATCAGAGAAACGCCATGCAAATCTGGTGCTACGCGATGTCAAAAAGGCCTTTGACAAGGTATGGAGGAGAGGCCTACAATATAAGATCCTTCAACTAGGCCTCAATCCCATACTTGAAAGGATTCTTTGTGACTATGTGATGGAGAGGAGAGCGTTTTTAAGTATTAAAGACTACAGCGGCCCTGAGTTCGAACTCGAGGCGGGGGTGCCCCAAGGCGGGTGCATCTCTCCCCTGCTCTATAACATCTACACTATAGACCTTCCCCAACCCTTGACTGAGGGTTCCTTATACGTCCAATTTGCGGATGATATAACGATGATATGTACGGGGCCTTATCGGAATGCGAATTTCATGGCACGAAGTACGGCAGTGGAAATCGAAAACATCAACTCCTTCGAGAGAAGATGGAAGATATCCACCAATGCCCAAAAGTTCCGTGTAATTCCATTATTCCGAAGGACTCTGGCAGACATCCGTGTGGGGGGTGCACGCATCCCATACCGCACGGAGGGCACGGTTCTGGGACTACAAATTACGACCGGTGGGTATAGGAGCCATGTAGCAAGAACTACACAGAATGCACGGAGGGACTTGGGCGAATTTTTCAAATTCGTAAACCTGAGTACCTCCAACAAACTTAAGATCTACAATGCGTGCATTCGCTCAAAACTCCTGTACCCCCCGATCCCTATAAACGTAGTTTCCAAGACCCAAGTCCTTAAACTGCAAAGAGTCCAGAATAAGGCAGTATATGTCATCACGGGAGCCCGAAGGAGAGAAGGGAGAAGGCAGAGTGAACTCCATGGTGAACTGGGGATGACCCCCATAAACGTGGAGCTTCACCTAAGAGCAAACAAAATCTGGGACAAGGTGCACCGGCACCTCCCCCCCGAGTTTGTACTGGAGCACATCGACTTCGACATTTTACCTAACTTAAGACGACCAATTAGCTTCAAAAGCAGTAGACTACCGAATGACTTTAACGTCGACCCTAAGTTCACTTAAATACTAAATAACCCCCAGTCATAACACAAAAACATGAACAAAGCCAAACGAGTTTAGCCACCGAATTAACGCTTGTTTAATTTGGTTTTAAATAACACTTCCCCAATTTTTTGCGCGAAAATATCGCCAAAAACACACAAAACAACATCAAAAATCCAAATCTAGGTGTAAAACACCCAGAATTGAAGATGAAAATCTTCCAAAAGCCACGTAAAGATACAATGTATTAATACAAAGGCTCGAATGCCCACCGCATTCATCAGATAGTATAGTAATATGCTATCAAAAAAACAAAACCAAAACGCAAAGAAAGCCAGTGATACCCTTTCACCAGGGATCTGTCTTTCATTCTACCTTTCGTTTTCACTTTCCTATTATAGTTTTCCCTATTTTCCCCACTATTTCTCCTACTAAAACCCTCTACTACTATATTTCTCACTTATTATGTCCAATGTCCAATGTCCAATGTATACGACTGAAGAGGGTATGATAAACTTCATAGCGAAACTAGTCTCGTAAATTAAGCTTTTGGCTCCTATACAGTGGTTTTACTATCATATATATATATATATATATATATATATATATATATATATATATATATATATATATATATATATATATATATATATATATATATGTATATATATATATATATATATATATATATATATATATATATATATATATATATATATATATATATATATATATATATATATATATATATATGTGTGTGTTCTTTGTGTAGAAATAACTGTTATGCTCGATTAATTATAATATGTATTGTGTTTGCTACAGGGGAAAAAATTAAAGAGCATTCCATTTTCCTTTTCTTCATGGGTGTTTATCCTGCCTGATGTTTATATAGATAAATTGAACCTGTGATATAGCAATTGTTTAGAAAAAATACAAGTAGGTGAAAAAAAATTCCAGGCTATCCTGCAGACGTTTCAGGAGTTTTCACCTGGTACAATCATTCAGAGATGCAGTCATGGACCACCATCCTTTTAATGCTATATACTTCATGATTGTCCACAGGTGTTGGTTGAGATTAATATCTGGCTAATTTGTAGGTTCGATCCAAAAATCCAGAAAATATGTGCCGTTGCCATGGAGGAATGTTCGCGCTGCAGAAACCCAAAGGTTTTCAAATTCTTTTAAGGGCAGGATCACACTCTCCGTCCAAGCCTTATTTGGAAATTATGCAATGTCTTTTTAGCAACTCTAAGTTTAAATCCCAGAAGCAGACGCTGTACTTTCCATAGCTTTGTGCTCAAAACACATTGCCAGGACACGGGTTTGGGGGAAGCTTTGAGTTCAAACTTCAAGACCAGAATAATTGTTACTACGCTATTTAGGTTAAAATCCGGGGAACAGGACACGTTCTTCGGCAGTTTTTGATTCCCATCCCCTGACCAGGAAAGTGATCTTTCGACAGACTTAGATTCAAATCAAACACTAGAAAAGTAGTCCATTGGCAGCCTTAGTTTCAAATCCAAAGACCAGAACATTGGTTCTTTGGTAGCTTCAGAATTCAGAGTATTATTATAAATTAATTCATTCTGAATGCGTCTCTTCTGCTTAAGTATGAAAGATGATTAGACTGAGAGTTACTGTAAGTGCTGAGATTTGCGATGATGTTGTTTTTTTCTATACTAACTTGAAAACATAATGAGTAGTACAAGTTTTTTATTTGAAGAAGGGCCTTTGCCTCAGGGATAAAGAACAAAAGAATAAAGAACCTAAAGTCGGATCCCTTCTTACCTAGACGGAAAAAGAAAGAAAAGTTCTTATAATTCTTTTTTGGAAATGAAAAAGAAATTACAGGTGCATTTACTAGGGAAACATGTAACGGGAGTGGTGATGAAATTTTTAAAAGTATGATGAACGAAAATCTATCTACTGCACAGAAAATCAATGAAGAGGCAGACAACAGGATGTGATGTAAAAAATAGAATCTCCGCCCACATACATACTAAAATGGTTTGATAGAACAATGACTAAATTATTACATCTTTTCAACCCTACAACTGGGGCCAGTGGAGCATATCATAAACATTAATTGGCAAATTTGTATAAAGTCATAGACAAACTCCACGAACGAGATCCCCTTTACAAAGGGGGCAGAACAGAAATCACATAAAGAGAAGAAAACTAATAAAAAAGACAAACCTGAAAAGAACTCAACAAACCCCAACAACTTAAGACTAGCGAAATGTAGCTAAAACATCCAAGAAGAAATTTTGTATAAAAGCTCAATTCAGAAACCTCCCGGGGAGAAAGAACGGCAACTTACTCACTGCGTACACCGATTTCTTCTTTAGGTCTTTAGGATAGACTCGAAACTGCTTCTAAGAACGACCAAAAATAGGCCTTTCTCTAATCGCGATCTCAGGCGGCATCGTTCATTCATTAATGAAGGAGACGCAACGCCGGTAATTAATTTCCGCCGATTAAATGGAGAATTGTCGCTCTTTGAAGGTTAGAGGAAGAGAGGTGTTCAGGCCTGGTCATCCGTGACAAGAGAAGAGAGAGACAACAACTGGTGGAGGATGGCCGTGGGAAAGAAAATTAATTTTGCATCGTTAGAGCTTCCTCAGAGAGAGAATGATTACGAACTTGTTGGAAGAATTAAAGTTGGTTTATTACTCATAATAATGCTACACTTCAACTTGTATATCAAGCGTCTTTGAATACATCACGCATCTTGAAAATGACATTGATTTCTACTCGAAGTAGAACAACAGTGCTAGTGATTAAAAAAAATAACAACAAATCAACGAGGGCAATTCCTGTTCAAACATTTGCAAGGAGAGAACTGTTAAAAGGGTGGCGAAGATAGATGAAGTGAAGATGTATTGAAGATCCTCCTGCAGGATTGGGGTTTGGAGGACAATCAATACCAGACATAGGGATCGATTTGGGCGCAATCTTTCAGGTGTCAGCTGAAGCATGGTTATTCTTGTACATCTCATATCCAGTTTGCGAGGTATAAAAATTAGAGAAAAGAACATGAAAGGAGGGGAGAAATAGAAGGGGCGAAAAGGTGGGGAGAGGGAGGCAATATCCACCTCCAGTGCGAGATCAGAGATTAAGGGACAAAAACTGGTCAGAAATAGCTATGGGGATGTGAAGATAAGTGAGAAGGGGCTTATAAATAAGTGTCGAAAAGCCCAAGCAGTATTAAGAGTAACCGAGAAGACTGATACTGGAGGGACTCTCCCCCCCCATCCCCCGCCAATGCCACGACGGCTTCCTGTCTCGTTCTGTCATCTTCGAATTGGGCAGACTCGCGGGACGAAACGCCATTTGGAAGAGCTCTCGCCCGTACCTTATTGCGATGACTGCGTTGTGCCCCAGACTGTTCGGCACATTCAGGTTGAATGTCCTAGTCTGGGTGATCTTCGCACACGTTACCTGTCCCGGTACCGGGACGAACGGGGTCGCTACCCACTTGTTCCTTGTATTTGGGCCAGGTTCGAGAATACAATTGTGGAATCTTTGACTTCTTGGGAGAGACTGGCCTCCTCCATTTTATTCGAATCACTCTAGGTAGTGATCGCATGATCCTACGCCCGGGAGGGGGCTTACCTGCCCCCGACGCTGGAGCATGATGTTTTCTTGCTCTTTTGCTTCTTTTTTTATTTGTTCGTGGCCTTTGGTTTTTGTTTCCCTTGGATTTGTTTTGGTTTGGTGTCTTTTGCACGTTTGTATTTTTTTTTTTTAATTCTACTTTAATATTAGAATGTGGGTTGATTACAGCGACATATGCCATAGTAGGCAGTCTTGAGCTTTGCGCTTAAAATGAACCTCTCTAGATGACAGATGTAGCAGTTTACAAGAAGTAGTCCCTTGTAAAACAAAACTAGTGAAAATATTCAGTACTCAAGAACTCTCATATCTTAAACCTTCGGAAATTCAACCCCCCCAAACTAAAGGAATAATATCTGTCCTGAAGAGAACACAGGGTAGAACACATTTGCTGTGAAGAGGAGACATGATCAAAACCATCTGTTCTGAAGAGAACTCATGGTCAAACACATATATTCTGAAAAAGGACACATGTTAAACACATCTGTTGTGAAGAGGACACAAGGTCAAATATATATGTTCTGAAGAGGATACAGGGTCAAAGATATATCTTCTGAAGAGGACACAGGGTAAAACAGATCTGCTCTGAAGAGGAAACGGGGTCAAACACATCTGTTCTGAAAATAAACTAGGGTCCAACACATCTGTTCTGAAAATGATAAGGTTAACATAACATAACATAACATAATTTCACGGATGACAAAAGCCACAAGGACCTATCAAAGATCATCCGCCTCTGTCAAAACCCACCCACAAAAAGCACCATCACCAACGGGAAGATAAAATAAAAGTCCCCTACAATATAATATAACATGAAAAAAGCCACAAGGGCTCATCATAGGTCATCCGAGTCAAACGGCCTCTTTTTTAAGGCACCCAAACTCCCAGGAAAACTACATCCAGAGGATTGCGTCCAGAAACAAGGGTATCACCAATCAAGGCTTGTCAAGAACTAAATCTTGCAGCTATAGATATATACAAACAATATTAATATATACAAAACTTAGGAACCATCACAACCTTCCCTCCCCATAAACTCATCCAACCTACTCTTAAATACATTTAGATTTAGACTACCTACTACCCTCGGAGGCAATTTGTTCCAGAAGTCTACCACTCTATTGGTGAACAAATATTGCTTTTTAATTTCCAAGTGCTGACCTCTAGTCCGATTTCCATCATCTAACTCAAAAAACTTGCTAACATTCAATTTATCTATCCCGGAAAAAATTTTAAAGAGCTCAATCATATCCCCTCTCACACACCTCCTTTCGAACGAGAACATATTTAATACCCTCAGTCTATCTATATATTCAAGGTGCCTCAGGAGGGGAATAATCTTTGTTGCCCTCCGTTGCACTGACTCGAGAAGGTTAATATCGTGTCTAAAATATGGGGACCATGCCTGTATACAGTACTCTAGATGTGGCCTAACATAAGAGTTATAGAGTTTAAGAATAACCTCCTTACTTTTGTAACTGACATTTCTCTTAATGAAACCCAGCACTCTATTTGCCCTCTTTCTTGCTTCAATACACTGCTTAGAAAACCTTAATGACTTATCTATTACTACTCCTAGATCTTTCTCATCCTCTACTGAGCTCAGCCAATGCCCATCCATTTCATAGTTAAATTCTCTATTATCTTTTCCCATATCTGTTCTGAAGAGGACACAGTGCCAAACACATCTGCTCTTAAGCGGATACAGGGTATAATATGTGTTCTGAAGAGGACACAGTATCAAATGCATCTATTTTGAAGAGAACACAGGGTAGAATACATCTATTCTGAATAGGACACAGGGTCAAACACATGTGATCTGAAAAGAAAACGTGGTTAAACACATCCGCTCTTAAGAGGATTCAGGGTCAAACACATCTGTTGCGGAGAGTACACAGGGAAAAACAAATATGTTTTGAAGAGAACACAGGGTGAAATCATGTGCTCTGTAGAGGACTCAGGATGAAACACATCTGATCTAAAGTGGACACATGTTCATTTATATACATCTGTTCATGAAGAGGACACAGTGTCAAACACATCTGTTCTGAAAATGACACAGGGTCAAACAGATCTCTTCTGGAGAGTTCAAACACATCTGTTTATCTGTTTGGAAGAAGAGACAGGGTTAAACATATCTTCTCTGAAAAGGAAAAAGGGTCAAACACATCTGCTCTGAAAAGGATACACAGTCAAATATATCTGCTCTGTATAGGATTCAGGGTCAAACCCATCTGCTCTGAAGAGGACACGATGTCATACTAGGCCCTCACACATCACATCAATCCATATAGATTCCAGGGCACTAAACTACCAGTAGAGGTCATAACAGGCATTTGAAGAGCTCAAGGTCACTCTATAACTTCGATCCCTATTAGTTCGTAAACTCTGGTCAACCGTTACTTTCGCCGTTGTAAGGTGTCGCAAAGTGATTAGGCTGTTGCCCAATGACCTGAGTGCCGGCCTCAGGTCATATGTACCTTAACCATATAAAGTTAGGGGGAGAAATTGTGGGAAGGAGTTCAGTCTCAAAATATTCCAGTCTCAAAATATGGTTAAGGTACATTGACGATGTATTTTCTGTATGGCCTAACGGCTATGATTTTGATAATTTTTTTAATAATTTGAATAATTTGCATGTCTCCATCAAATTTAAATATGAATGGAAACATGATAATAGATTACCCTTTTTAGATGTCCTCATTAATAAAGATCACCATGAATTAAAACTTGACGTTTATAGGAAACCAACCCACTCGAATGCCCATATACACTATTTTTCGTTTCACGATAATACTGTTAAAAAATCGGTAATTTCTAACCTTTTCCTTATAGCATATAAAATATGTCATCCTTCCTATTTAGATGAGGAAATTGTCATTATCAGGACCATTTTTTCTAATTTGTATTACCCCGATTGGTTCATATCGTCTGCCCATTTTGCAGCTAGGAAAAAATTGTATGGTAATAAGCCTTCCCGCACTAATGACTTCAACAAATGTATAACATTGCCATTTAATAATAAATTAAATAGTTTAAAGGACATATTTGGAAAAGCGGGTATTAATCTAGCCTTTAAATATAATAATTCCTTAAACCAATTGATGATGGCCAGGAAACCCAAAGAACATCATAACATAGGAGTATATGCAATACCATGCAATGAGTGGCATAAAGTTTATATAGGGGAAACGGGGAGAAATCTAGACAAGAGATTGTACGAACACAAAAGAGATATTAGAGTGGGCAGCCAAAGCAGTGGAATATTTTGCCATGTTAGAGACTTGAATCATTCGATCGATTTCAATGGAAGTAAAATGGTATTTAAATCGGCTTACTATGTTAAGAGAAGAATCGTAGAATCGAGCTTGATATCGTCAGTTCCTAATTTAAATCTATCTGAGGGTCAATTTTCTTTTAATCCTGTAATACGAAAGCAAATAAACAAAATAGTGAAATGTCAGCCCTTCAATATGTTTAGGCCTAACAACCCCCCTGATTAGCCACATTATGAGATTGGGGGAAAAAGAGGGGATCTTTCACGACCTGACCCCGTTTTATGTATGTAAGCACTTTTCTAATATTTTCTATGCAGTGTCAGTTGAAAAAGGGTAAAGGGTGTGAGATACACCGAAACTTCTGAATTAAATTGTCTTCGGAGAATGTGGTTTAATTCCTCATCTTTTTTGCGATATTGCATTAATGTTCAATATATATATATATATATATATATATATATATATATATATATATATATATATATATATATATATATATATATATATTATTAAAGACGACTGCGAATTTAGCGTTAATTATTTTTTTTTCGATTCTCTCAATTTGTCTTCTATTCAGTTTTTGGTCGTGGGTTAAGCTGTAGATAAGTTCGCCAAAATTCTTTAGAAAAGTAGTAACGAACAAGGACAGGAAATTGGTTCACTGAGTAAAACACAATATTTATTTGCCTGAAGCGTGCCGGTACACACCTGAGCAGAGAAGTTATTTAATATATGAATATACTTGCAAAATGGGAGACTGTAAGCTTTTACCTCATTCATATATCCGAATGACAGAAATAAAGTTAACACAAAGAATGCGTTACCATTTAAACGATAGTGCTACCCCAAATACACACGTTTGAAAAACATGGAAGACAACTGTACCGGAAGTCACTCGAAGATAATACAGAAATCCTAGCACATGCTCCAAACCGCCAGCAGGTACTTATATTAGAAGCCTTATATATAAAAGAAAACCAGCCCAAATTCAAATTTCAACCTCACCCATTCAAGTCTCTATCCCAGAACGCAAGGGCTACGCTCGAGCCAACTGGGATACTTATAAACAACTCCTTGAAAATTACAACCCTGACCCCTTAATTAATGACATTCTTGAAGAGATTGACGAGGAGTTGGATAAAATTAATGATAATTTATTAAAAGCCGATAAGGAAGCCATTCCCCGAGTTAAATATAAAACTCTTTCTGCCCCTTCTTCGACCCCTAGAATAAAATCCCTCGCGAGGGAATACGAGGAACAGATCAATGAAGTAAACCTCACTGGAGCCAAAATCACTACGCACAGACGAACACGACAGATACGTGATGAATTAATGACTCTTATTAGGGACCAACAGAATGTACTTTGGGACAAATTGATAAACGGACTAAATATAGAAAACGACTCACGTACATTCTGTCAGACAGTAAAAAGACTAAGAGGCGGACAGACACAAAAGACCATAAAACTTACACATGACAATACCTAAATTACGGACGCAGGACAAATCGAAGAGGAATTCAGACTATTCTGGGCATCTATATTTAAGATATCCCCGAGAGAATGATAACTTTGATTTAGACTTCGAAGACAGAATAATAAACGATTTGAACGACCAGATACACAGAACCCATCCTCGCCATTATGTATCGCAGGAAAGGGACATGGAGGGACTCGGCGGTAAAATTACTGCCAAAGAACTCTTGGAAAGCATAAAATCCTTTCGTCAACGAGCACCAAGGCGTACAGGACTGACAAGGGAGAATTTTATTCAAGCCCCGCCTAACATCTTTTTGGGGCTTATGAATATCATGAATGCGTGCTTGAACGTGGGTTACTTCCCTCACCACTGGAAGGTAGCAAAAATAGTATTCATTCCCAAAGCCAGAAAGCCACCGGACAGTCCAACTAGTTAACTTCAGGCCTATATCTCTCTTAGAATTTGCAGGAAAAGGTTTGGAGAAAATATTGGCAAACAGGGTGAATACGTTCCTCGAGGAAAATAATTCTCACAACAACCAACAACATGGCTTTCGAAGGAAGCGAGAAACGGACACGGCGCTAGCCACGATCACCGAGATGTTGGCAGAGGTAAAAGCTGAAAGATGTCACGCAAATATGCTACTCCGCGACGTCAAAAAAGCCTTTGACAAAGTATGTAGGAGAGGCCTGCAATACCAAATATTACAATCCCATACTTGAAAGGTTTCTATGCGACTACGTGATGGAAAGGAAGGCGTTTTTAAACTGTATACAAACAAGCATACACTTCACTCTGCCTTCCTCACGTCCCCGCGCACCGAATAATAATCCCTGCCCATCTTAATCATGTGCCCATAATAGATTAACCATTTTAAAAGGTTCACCCTTATTTCATTATACCTTTATGTGTTTAAGAATTTCCATTTCCTATAAGTATGTTAATATATTTGTTAACATCTAAATCAGAACTTAATGAAATTCTGTCTACAATTCCGTAAGTGACAAACATCAACCATTGATAATGATACAGTTGTGTATCGAAACACGTCAGGCCAAAAAATATTTTGTTTTGCTCAGGCTGCCTTCATTGTGCCGCCTTCTGCTCTCTTGTTTCCTGTCTCATTGCTCATTCGTGTCCCATTTTCTCTTGTAATATATGTATATATAGTTTGCTATACAAGGCTTCTGCATCTTTCTTTCTGTCTTCAAAATTGTTTTGTAAGGCAGAAAACAAAAATATAGCGAAAGCCCTGTGGTGGTTGTTGTTATCACCCGCAGAACTTGTATTTGCTCTTTCTTTGTATGTGACATGGACAATGAGCCTTTAAATTGTAAGCGGGTAGAGCATCTGACCGACAATCAGCAAATCCGGGTTCGATTCCTGGCCAGGAATTTTTAAAAACTTTTTTCACCTGGTGTTATTTCTGTCTTCTCGGCAAAGGATTGCATTTATTGTGCCGCCCTCTGCTCTCTTTGATTCTCGTCTTCTTCTAATGGCCCTTTCTCTTGCCTCTAAAAACTCCTGTTTCTTTTCTGATTTGTCATTTACGTCCATTTTTTTCTTTCTCTTGTACTTTATGTATATATAGTCTGCTATACAAGGTTTCTGCATCTTTCTTTATGTCTTCTAAATTGTTTTAAAAGACAGAAAATAAAAATATAGCAAAAGCCATAGAACACCGACTAGTTTTGAATACTCCATCTCTCGCAAACCTACTAATCAAAATTCTTATATTTATTTTTACTCTTCGCATATTCCCAAAGTCAAACGTTCCGTTTTTTCCTCTATGTTTTTACGGGTTTTAAGAGTGGTTAGTCCTGAATATATGGATTCTGAATTCTCCAATATCTTTGAAATTGGCCATAAATTATGTTACCCTTATCT
Source organism: Ceratothoa steindachneri (assembly GCA_963969495.1). Lineage (NCBI taxonomy): Eukaryota > Metazoa > Arthropoda > Malacostraca > Isopoda > Cymothoidae > Ceratothoa > Ceratothoa steindachneri. The sequence goes on along the minus strand of OZ018319.1, from coordinate 127,142,545 downwards.
CTTTCTTCTAAACTGTCTTTCTTCTGCAAAAAAGACGTTCTATAATACAGCTCTTGCTATCTCTTTTAATGTTAAAAACATTTTGGTTTAACACTTCTCTGTTTGTTTCATTGACCTTCCCCGTCTTTTAAAAACTTTAACATTCCAGTTGCTTTCAAATACGGGTCAACTATAAAAAACATTCTAGTTCACAATAATTGTAATAATATTGGGAGAGTCTATTCGGTCGAATGTTCTGTTTATCCAAGTAAATATTTTAGACAGACAGGAAAGCAATTATCTGTCCGTATTAATCATCATAAATACAATGTTAGGAGATCTGTAAATAATAATGCGTTTTTTGTGCATATGTCCGAAAATAACCACTTAATTAATTGGAATTCTGAAAAATTAATTTTTCGCTCAAATGACTCAATTAAAAGAAACCTTGTTGAATGTTCATGTATAAGCCAATTTAATAAATTTAACATTTCCCCTGGCCTTTTTAAAAAATGATGTTATGAAAAAAACTCATTCTTAAAGAAATTAGCTTTGACTTATATTCCTTTTTTCTTTGCAATTTTCATTTTTATGGAACCAGATTAGTTACTTTAATTATTGCATTGATTTTGTATTAATATTATTTTATTTCTCTTCCTCTCTCCTTGTCACTCTCCCCTTCGTTTCAATTCACTTCTCATGTTTTCCTAATCTCCCTCTTTAGACTATCGCTTTTTCCGTTAGTCGTTTTAAACCTTTTGGTTCTGTTCTTGACTCTTTCTTCCCTCTCGGTTTGACCTTGCTACCTGTTTTAGCTAAATCTTTATGTGAATTTACCCATCCCTCTCCTACTTCCTCATTGGTGATTTCTTGTCTTAGAGGCGGACCTTTATCTTTTACTAGCTTATACATATATACCCTTATTATATTATCTTCTCTTGTAGTTATCCTTGAGAATGAACTGTATAAAGTTCGAAAGTACTCGGAGGCAGTTTTTAATTTTTCTTGCGGAACATTTTATTCATATATATATATATATATATATATATATATATATATATATATATATATATATATGCAAATTTTGTTGAAGACCATTGTGTATTTTGCCTTAATTAATTTCCTTTGGCAACTTTCGCTTCTTCTAACTATTTTTTTTATTCCATCTTGTAGATGGTGGATCACTTGTCCAATATTCATCTCTTTTTTTAAATGAATGTGTTTGGTAAAAACCAAACTAAATTGATAAGCTTTCGATCTTATTCGATTATCTTCGGAGCGTTTTGATATGTTCTTGCTTCCTTTACCGATGTAATGAGTGGAGCGAGGACCTGACAGAGTGAAAGAATGCAGATGTTCAAAGTTTTTAGTAGTAGATATATAGTGGTAGAGATAGTTTGGTAAAAACACACCGTTGATATTTTGCCCTGGTGATTGGGGCAACTTTGCATTTTTTTTATTTTTCACTCTTTTGAATCTTAAAGCTTTGACAATTCTTGCTTTTTGATAAACTCTTTTTATATAAATATATTCTTTTTTATCTTTGTTTGTTTTTCTTAGTTTTTTTATTATTCTTTTTTTTTACATCTATATTTATTCTAAATTTTATACTTTCATACAAATTTGACATATATTTATTCTAACTTTAAACAATTATACAAATTTTAACATATATATTTGATTTAACTTTAAACTTTCATATCAATTTTTACATATTCATTCTAGCTTTTATACATTTAAACAAATTACTATATACACAATCTATTTATTTAGAATTCAAAAATACATTTACGTATCTGTTTTATTTACTTTATATAAACATATTTTAAATAATTATATATTTTTGAGGCGTTCAAGCCTTTATGTTCTAGTTGTGGCTGAATTAGTACATTTTAAGTACCTATTAAAAAACTTTTGTCAACATAAGCGATTTAAGTAATTTAAGACAGATTAAGGATTTAGGTCATAAGTTGGAGTTTTAAGGGCTTTTGGCATAATAACGGTGTTTCTATATGAACTTTGGGTCAAACAATATATAAAAGGATAGTTTATGTAAACCGTTCAGTCAATTCCTCAGCAGCAGTTCGCCTGCCACTTGGGAAGTTAGTCCGTCGTGTGATTTTTCGTTTTAGTCTTGTCATGTCAATGTCTAAGTCTAGGTCCAGACTTTGCAGTATTTCAGTTTCTACTTTGTCTCATGTCTTCTTTGCTTGTGATTGTACTAAAGTGTTGATTGGTTGTAGTCCCGCTCTTCCGTGTAGTGTTTTCTGTGATGTGCATTCCCGTCTTCTTGTGTGGTTAATAATCAAGGAGGGTTTATTCTCTACCCTCTGCATAGATCTCAGTGTCTTGATCCCTGAAGTTTAGGTGATTATCGCTGGGTATATAAGCTTTGGTCTAACGTAATAAAGCTAAAGTTTCTTTAAGTTACTTCTGCTCAGTTTGCGGAAACGGAACAGTTTCACCAATTCTACCAGTGCTAAGTTGATCCGCTTTACAACGTAATGCTTATACCCCCGAACGGTAATTTAAACCCGAGCACTGTACTCTCTTGAGAGTAGGGGTGGCTTTGATCGCCAACATAAATGTCGTCGTATATCATGCGGTTCATGGGGATAATGACGAACTTTTGGACGTTCGTCTTTATCTTCCATTTACGCTCGTACGAGTATGTTTTCAATCTCCACCGCCATCTCTGCAACTTGAACTAGGTCGTTGTTGTAAGTGTTCGGTACAATCTGCGTGATGTCATCTGCGTATTGCAGATACATCGCGTCGCCCTTGATTGGTGATTGAAGATCGATCGTAAAGATGCTATCCAGTAGAAGGCTGAGGCAGCTACCTTGCGGCACACCAGCCTGGAGGCTAAATTCCGGTCCCTTGTGGCCCTCAATCTGTATCTGCGCTCTTCTTTCCATTACATAAACGCAGAGGATCTTTTCAATGACTGGGTTTAGCCGAAGGTTTACAATCTTGAATTGCAGACCCCTCAGCCAAGCCTTGTCAAAGGCCTTCTGTACCTCTCTGAGGACTACGTCTACGTACTTTCCCTCCGCCCTAGATTTTGCTAGCTTTTCTGAAAGAAGTGCGAGCGCAGTGTCGGTTCCTCTTCCTCTGCGGAAGCCGTGCTGTTGATAGTTGAGCGCATCGTTCTCTGCTAGCTGGTTCTCTAGCCTGTCGGCTGTGATATTTTCAAAGATCTTACCTATGAATTCCAGGAGGCAGATTGGCCTATAGTTTAGGAGCTGGTCGGGAGGTCTGCTCCCCTTCAGGATGAATATAACCTTTGTAAGTTTAAACGCTTCAGGGAAGTAGCCGGTGTTCATGGCTGCGTTAATTACGTTCAGCATTCCATGATGCACTTGCGATGTAGCGTTGGTTATATTCGCTTTTCTTATTCCCGAACAACCTGGAGCTTTTTGTTTGAAGGATTTGATGACATCAGAGAGTTCCTGCATTGTTATTGCCCTTCTGTGACCCAGCATCTCCCTTTCTTCTGAGACGTACAGGTACGGGTAGATCCGCTCAATAACATAATTTAGCTCGTCGATGATCTCACCCTCAAATTCTAAGTTGAAGTCTTCGTTGTCCTCTGGTGTTATTGAGAATACTTCTCTCCAGTGCTCCCTGAACCGTACTTCGAGTTCTGTTGGTTCGTCGATGTATGATTCGTCCTCCTTGATTCGTGTTTTTTCTCTTATGTTGGTACCCATGAGTCTCTTTATCTGTCTCCAGAATTTATTGGGATTGTCTTTGTCCTCAATGTTGTCAATTAATTGTTCCCATATCTCCGTCTGTTTTTGCCTGATTATTCAAGTTAGCTCAGCTTCGAGGCGGCGCATCCCGGCCACTAATTCTCTGCACGTTCGCGTGCGTCTCAACCGGTCATAGTGTTCCGTATGTTCCCTTGCTATATTTCTCATCTAGTCTGTCCCTTTTGGCTGGGGTAGCGTTCTCTATGATGTTGTTGGGACGATCTCCCTGTCTCCCTGATGACTGAGTTTGTTAATAGCTCCAGCTCTTCGTCTATTTCTTCGAGTATTTCTCTATTCAGATCAGCATTTCACGGTACCTCTCCCAATTGGCTCGGGCGATGACTTCCTTGTCTGCACCAAGATCTGAATAGGTGCAAGGGAAATAGTTGTAAGTATAGGTATGTGATCACTCGGGACGGGCGGTCCCGGAGTGCTATGATGGTTGAATGGGAAGTTGCAGCTGGTCAAGATTATGTCCGGCCTCGATGCCGTGCGCGAATTTATAAATGTCGGGAAGTTAGGTGCGATTATTTTTAGTCTGTCTCGATCCAGTAAGAATTGCAGATTCTTGCATTTTTCGTTGGTCTTTTTGTATCCAGCTGCTTCCAAGTTAGCGTTTAGGTCACCTCCGAAAAAGACCTTTCTTTGGTACCCACATAGTGTGTTGAAATTATGTATTAAAAGGTACTTTCTCTTAGGAGGTTGGTACCCTGCCGCTACCACAGAGTCGGGATCGCTATCGCTATAAAGGATTCATCAAGCTCAGTTAGGTGTTTGAACTTGAGGTCTCTCTTTATCGCGATCGCCACTCCGCCATACCTTTCCTGGCCGGCCATCAACAGTCAAGCGACAAGCTGGAATCGCACATTAAAATCATTTTAAAATTTCACTCACTGATGACCTCCACACACACCTCAGACAGAATTATAGGGAGGAAGTCATCACAGATCTATACTACAACTACATAAAACAAAGGGCAGTGATCACACTGTCGGGCGAACAGAATAACACACTGCTGCTAGACCAAGGCATTAAGGTCTGTGGCACCCTAACATACCCACACAACATCAAGTCACAACTAAATATAAGACCCACACAGTGCCACCGGTGTTACAAAACCGGACACCCAACACGTGACTGCCAAGCAGACCTGGTCTGCTCCAAGTGTAGTGCAGTGGGCCACCACTGCACCACCTGCACAGCCACCACATCCCTTTGCTCTAACTGCGGCGGCGACCATGTCGCCGTCAACTCAAAATGCCCTTACTTAAGTAAGGCTCGCCGCCCCCACCCCTCCTCTCCTCACATAAACATTCACTGCTGCTGCCGGCGCAACAGTGTCCGAACCTCTCTCTGTCCCACCCCAGACAAACCCAACCCCAGCAGCAACCCAAACTCACCCACATATTACGACACCCACCCCTACTCTAGCACCTTACACCCAGGGACCCCTACTACTTCCGACACACACCCCCACCCCACAACACACACCCACCCCTATCTCACACCACCCACCCAACGAGACCACACACCCAAAGCTACAACTGGCCGCCTTGCTCTCAACAGTGGCAAAGGACATGTCAAGGGGTGACCTTCGATTATACTCAAAGATACTCAACACACTATTCGCCTCGCAAGGTCTAGAGCAGATCACCTTTCCCGAGAAGGTGTTTGCTTTAATTAAGCACACACACAGGAGACCCGCACTCCTCCCCGCACCGATGAGCACGAACATCTTTCCTCCTAGACCCACTGTCCCCCACCCTCACCACGCTCCCGCCCCCTCCCGCCCTTCTGTTCCTGCACCTCTCGCCACTTCACCCTCTTTACCTGCCCCTCTGCCCACTGCTCCCACCTCTCTTCCAACCGCCTCCTCTGCTCCCTCCACAACTTCCACTCCTTCCTCCTCTATACTTAAACTCCCTCCTACCACCAGCACTCCTCCTTCGGCAACCTCCACTTCCCCTCTATTGCCACCCACCCCCCTCCCACCATCCCATCCTCTCACTGCCTCCAACCCCACTCCCACTGACACCACAATCTCCACCTCCTCCAAACCCACCACAACTCCACCTCCCCCAAGTCCACCACACTCTCCACAACACCCCGTATTAAACAAAAAAAACTTCACTACAACCCCCCCCCCAACACACACAACCACGCGTAAAGCCACCCCCCCCCTCCTTCTGATCCTTCCTCTCCCACTTTCATCCCTCCTTCTTCGCCCTAACCTCCTCTCCCTCCCGGCACCCCCCCCTCTCATAATCTGCACCTTCCCTACTATCTCTAGCCCCCATCTGCTAGCTCTACTCCCTCCACCTCTGCTTCTAACTCTCCCCCTCCTAGACTCTACTCTCTCCAACCCTGCTTCCACGAACGTTATCTCTAACTCTCCCTCCACAGAACCCACTATCCCGTCCACCACGGCCTGCCCACCCAATAACACGACTGACAAACTCTCAAAACCACAGCCGACACGCGTAAAGGTACTGGCTCTCCACTTTCCCTGGGCAATAACCAAGGAGAGGGAAAGAGTCCCGGCTAAATCAGCCTCACGCGCACTCCGCCCACGACAATAGGTCGCCTCAACGTGACACAACATACGCAGTTGGCACGGTATTCACCATACTGTTGCCAACTGGGTCCTAAACACACAAAGACCTGACATAATACTCTTGAACTCGACCAGCCTACATCCTCCCAACAACAGACTCCGCATTGCAGGCTACCACACGTATCTATCTCCACAGGCACCGCACCTAGGATCAGCGATCCTAGTAAAGCGCTCTATACACTACTCCCTCATCCGAACACAAGATGCCTCTTTTCTAGCCTGCAAGGTACAGACAAGCTCCGGCCCCATCCTAGTAGCCACACACTACCGGCCACCAATCCTACAATTAAACATAGAAGTCCCACTCCGTGCTCTATCAAACCACAACCTTCCTATTTCTTTGCGGGGGACCTCAACGCCTTTTACCCTAAACTCCTTTCTAACACTACAAATGATGCAGGAAGGTACCTGGCCAGTGCCCTGCCGCGTGATCACTGCGAGCACATCGGCACAGCCTTCCCCATATTCTTCGGTACGCGTGGAGGTACCACGTCTCCGGACGTGGTCTTCCGAAACGAATACGCTACAAGTTTCTACACACTCATCTCACCGTGTCCTCACGTACTCTCTGACCACATACCGATATGCCTTATCATATCCACATCTCCTATATCATATCCACACCACCTCTCTTCGACTACAAAAACACGAACTGGAAAGAGTTCAAGAGACGCAACAGATAACACGCCACAAAACCTGTACCTGGACCACACCAATCCAGACATGTCTAACGACCACTGGTACTAAATCTTTAACACTATAACCACAGCACGTGACCTACATACACCACATAAAACGGACACATGCATAAAACATTTCATATATTCCATACACACTCAGAGACTCATCACGCAGTACAACAATCACAACATTAGAGACCCACGACAACACAACATCAATCACATACGTGCTCGCGTCCTACAGTGTGTGCAGCTAGATAGGAACCCGTTGCACTAACCCCCCCTTCTTCTGGCGGCACGTAAAAAGGTGGCTAGGCACTGATCCACCCAAACCCTAAACCCTCCAAGTAAACAACCAAACACTCACAGACACTAACGTCATCTTCGACGCATTTACAGTAGGTCCTACTGGGACACAATACACACACAAAAAAAAAACCCCTCACCTAAACCACGCGCGCGAGAGCACTTCCAGGAAGTCCAGGAGTGGTGTCGGACCCACGCTCATGAGCTATTGCCCGCCTCCCTTATACGAATGGAGCTACTCGACTACACATCTAAACTTACCACTCCCATCACCGTCGAGGAAACAAAACACTACATTAAAACAACATCAAAATGTGCCCCCGGCCCATCCGGGCTACCAGCCACATTAATATACAACTCCCCGCAAACATATACCCCACACTTACACACCTATTCAAAGCCTCACTAGCTTCAGACCAATTCCTTAAAATATTCAAAGTCTCTCACAACATACTTCTACACAAAACGAACAAAGACCCCAAACACCCAAACAATTAAAGGCCTATTTCTCTATTAGAGCACCGAGGCAAAATACTCGAACGCATGATCAACTGCCGCCTACGGGAATATCTGAAAGAGAGGGACTGGTTCTCCCCCCACCAATATGGGTTCAGGAGGAGCCAGTCCACTCGGGCGGCTGTGACCATCGTTCACGACAGAATACAGAAAAAACGCCAAGGTTATCAAAGGACACTCTCCATCAGCAAGGACGTGGAGAAGGCCTTTGATAAAGTGTGGCATAAGGGACTCCGTTAGAAACTCGCCAACAATACGGAGTTTCCTCTCTGCACCAGAAGGCTCCTCTCGCACTACTTCACTGAACTGAGATGCCACATAAAATACAACAATACCCTCTCACAACCCTTCCCACCACGCTCAGGCGTTCCTCAAGGAAGCGTACTGGCACCCACACTATACATCATGTACACAAACGACACCCCACGCACACCAAAAAACTGCTGTCACACACACACAGTACCCTACGCCGATGACGAGACCATTCTCGTCAGCGGCCGTGGACCAGACGAGATTGCGCTCCGCGCACAAATAATACTAGACGCTAAGACAGATTACGAGGATAAATGGCTGATTGCCACGAATCCTCAGAAGACAGATGACACTCTTCGGCGCCAGAGATCACTTCATGCATAACCTACATTCTTCTCACACACACCAGACATGAACCATCTAAACCAAACAAGGCTCGACTACACACAACATACAAAAATCCTTGGGTTAACTTTTGACAAGACCCTTAGGTTCAATATACACCAGAACATAACACAAGCAAGAGCCTGACGTACAAACACATCGCTGCACAGGTTCTACCCTGCGGGCAAAAAACTTTAGTTACACCTATACAAAACATTCGTGCGACCTCTTCTCGCGTACGCCCCACGGTCACTCGTAGCCGCGAGTGACACGTGGCAGCAGAAGGCTCAGCGCATTCAGAACTCTGCTCTGAAGCGCGCTTGCCGCTCCCCCTTGTACACGAGAATGTTCACACTACACGGCAACACATACGCTCACACCAGACTCACAAAACAACTCGGGAAAATCTCCAGAGACCCCTTAAAAACCGCACTACATGTAAGACGGTATGCGATGGCACTGCGATACCCCACGGCCCATGACCACGCAAAACCCACACCGTTCTTCGTATAAGCTAAAAGCATTATGACTAACGCGTTTTCGACTAAGCAAACATGCTCTCCTTCCTGACCACCCTCCAACCGTCGTCCAGTCACGAACACCTCAAGATCCACCCAACCACGCCACGCATCGACACCACACCATCGACCTATCAACTCTTCCTATCCCCTCTCAAGTTATTTCCGCACCCTTTTCCTCTACGATTGCCTTTTCACCTGTGTTACATAGTGATCTCTCTCTGTCTTTTCTATACACATCAGATCAGGTCAGAGTTTTCTTTCACTCGACTGCGTAAGAATTCGGGATTTTCTTCATCCGGCAATTACCTCAAAATAGGCCAAGCAGGGAAAGTTTTCGGGAAAATTTCCCCAATACGCCTCCAAAATCACGAAAGAGAGATACTCATTTTTCACCATTCACCCTCACCATTAATTTCATCTTTCTTTTTTAGCGGCTCTACTTAAGCAGATGACTGCTTAAGTCCCCAGCCTTGCCGTCCTTTACATGAACTGCTGCCAGATTTGAGGAGGCATTGCCAATCATATTTCGTACTAACTATGCCGAGTTCTTGCCACGGCATAATTGGGGGCATTGAAGGAAGCTGGTTTGAGGAATAGCCTACAGCCGAGAACGATGTCAGAAACAATTCCGGGCAAGGGAAGGACTGCTACCTCTGCTGCTCATCCCCGCGGGGTCTCTTCCAGGACCATAGAGGGACATACAACAGTCTCTATGGTATGTTAAGATGCGGTCGCGATTTAAACACCTCCGGGGGGCGGTGTTGTCAATGTCGTAGAATTCTTTCTGATAAAAACCCTACTTACCTGACACCACTTTTATTTAGTGTCGTAGAATGCCCCTCCTTTTTGTTCTATCTCTAAGAGTGCTAAGAGTGTCTAATATATATTGATATTATAAGAATATCTTAAAGAATAGAGCCGTTACAAAACACGTCAGGATATAAAAGAAACGCCCACTAATTCACAAAATAAACTTATATTTTATCTTTAACCATTGAATACACAACCTTTATACTTTAACTACAGCAATACTCTAAATATTATTATAAACAAGAATTAATTAAATTAGTTTCCCCACAAAAATTGGCTAACGTTTTCTCTAGACAAAACAATAATACAAGAATTAGGCTTACGGACTCATGTGGAGTTTAAAGGCCCTCAGAAATATTTACTCTTGACGCGTGTAGATGGGCGGAATTCCTCGGTCGTCTTGGCGAGGGTAGCAGCTGGGGGGTCCACACGTTCTTCCGGGGGGGGAAGGGTTCTTCAAGGACGAGAACCAATACGGTGCTCTATGCAACACCTAGGCAGTCGTGGTCTCTCTGGCGGGAGTGAGTTGAACTTGGTTCTTAATTCAAGTTAACTTGGAGTGCGGTGTGATCACCGAGTAACGAGCTCGAGGAGGAGCTTTTCTCCTTCGTTACTAATTTCCTTATGGACGAGGACTGAACTCGGGGAGGGTCTTCTTTACTGGCGAGGATAACGGAGGGGGGTTTCTCTGGCGAGAATAAGTTACTTAAAGTTTGGTGTGACCACCGAATAACGGGCTCGAGGGGGAGCCTTTTCCTTCTTCTTCTTAATTCCTCAAGGACGAGGAATACCCCTGGTGTTTAAGGTGCACCAGGATATGAGGAATCTCTCTGGCGAGAGTAAGTCGAACTTACCAAAGTTCACTTATTGTTTGGTTTGATAACCAGGGACTTAGCTCAAGGATGAGCTTTTTATTAGCCCCTTAAGGTAGGTAGCCCTGCCTCTCTTGCAGGGTGCTTCTTGGTCTGGCGACACAAGTAAACTACCTCTCCAGTCTCGGTAGCTCGGTTTTGGATCCGAGGACTTCGTCACCTAGAGACTGACGTATACTACCCATCCAGTCTAGGTAGCTCGGTTTTGGATCCGAGGACTTCGTCACCTGGCCTGACGTATACTACCAATCCAGTCTAGGTAGCTCGGTTTTGGATCCGAGGACTTCGTCACCTGGCCTGACGTATACTACCTCGATTTTCCTCAGAGTTCCTCATTTATACCTCGCACCCCCACTGGGGGAGTGGTAAGGGAGAGAGGGGCTTGAGGCCGGCCCCAGGAGAGTTCTTTTTCCAAACGGTCTTTCCCACGAAGTCAAACATCGGCTCCTCGTTAGCCATCGAGATTGGGAGAAACCCGTCTCCAATTTCTTGTTCGACGTGAAACTGGATCTCACTCTCCTGGGGGAGATCTTACCTTTTTGACCTTTAGGGTCTTACATGGCACCGAGTTATGCCACACTGTGGTTAAACACTGACCCGCCGATGCCTGGGGCGGATGTCCTTGCGGTAACCACCGCCTTGGGCTGCATCACGAGTGAACGGGGGGAGGGGGAGTGACCATTCCCTTACAGTCAATAAGTCCGCCATACAATCACACCGCTGAGAGGAACCTACCCGGATTCAGCTCATCCATCGTTATCATTCACCCTAAAAGGCAATTCCTTCTTCCGTTGAGGCGGTAGGCAAACGAGGTTGTGGAGGCTCTCTTCTCCCTAAGGCAAATAATCCAAAAAACGTAAAAACCTAAAATTCTGAAGCTATACAGGTTTAGAGATCTTAGCTCGGCCAACATCAGGAAAATATATCTGATGTATGTCCGGGCTAAGCTCATTTACTCCGCTGTGGTTTCTCAAGCAGCTAGCAAATCCTTGATGAAAAGGCTACAAAGTGTCCAGAACACTGCTTCTCTGCTTATCAACAAAGTCAGAAGGCGTGATAACCTTAGGCAAAGAGATTTGCACAGGAGCAAACGTTTGGAGCCTATCAATGCCGTCACCAAAAACTTGGAAAAAAAAGTTTGGTCCACTCTAACAAATGGTGTCATTCCTGAGCTACAGGGAACAGTCAGCAGGCTTAATATACCTGCAAGGCTACGTACGGGCTAAAGTCTCACGCCAACGTCGGTTCCCAAGCACAAAATTATGCACACAAGAAGTCATTACACCAATTTATACATAGACAAAACACAATACAACATATAAGAACATTTCATCAATACATACATAAATGAAAACAGCTAACAATACAATTATTAAAACACAAGAAACACGAGGTAAATTGTTGGCAATTAGAGCTAACAAAGGCTTGGAAGCTGAAGATTTGCAACAAAAATAAGTATAACTAATCATTTGAGAACAAGCAATAAGAAGAACATTAAATCTCATGAAATTAAAAACTAAGTATATCATCTTCTTTCACTCTGTCAGATCCTTACTCCACTCATTACATCGGTAAAGGAGGCAAGAACATATCAAAACGCTCCGGAGATGGTCGCATAAGATCGAAAGCTTAGCAATTTACTTTGGTTTTTACCAAACAAATTCATTTAAAAAAAGAGATGAGTATTGGACAAGTGATCCACCATCCACAAGATGGAATAAAGAAGATAGTTAGAAAAAGAGAAATTTGCCAAGGAAATTAATTAAGGCAAAATAGACAATGGTCTTCAACAAAATTTGCATTCAGGAAAGACTGCTACCCAACTACACTAATATATATATATATATATATTATATATATATATATATATATATATATATATATATATATATATATATATATATATATATATATATATATATATATATATATATATATATATATATATATATATATATATATATATATATAAGGCCTACGGCCTTATTTGCTAATCTTAACCGCCTCTTTTAATCCCCTTTATAGACTCTTTATTTTAACATCCTGAACACCCTTTTCTTAATCATCTTCATCTTCATCTTCATTTTAATCTTCATTTTCTTTATCTTCAACATCTTCTTCTTCTTCATCTTGTCCTTCATCATCATCATGATCTTCGTCATCATCATCATCACCATCATCATCATCTTCATCATCATCATCTTATTCTTCACTATCATCATCTTCATCACCATCATCTTCTTCTTCATCATCAGCATCATCATATTCATCATCATCATATTCACCTTCTTCATCATCATCTTCTTCTTCTCCTCCTTCTTCTTCTTCTTCCTCGGTCTGTCTCCTGCGGCCTATCATGATTCTTTTTCTTTTCTCCATCTAAATTTGCTATTATAATTTCCATGCCAAAATTTTAATAAATTTTCTGAACTTCACCATTTGTAATTCTTTTAGTTTTAAAAAAGTCACAAAAATTGGAGACTTATATTTATTTCTGAACTTTACCATTTTATTTTTTTTATATTATAAAGGAATTATTAGAAATAACTTTGATAAAAAAAATAAATCTACTTAGGTGACAACCGAACTAAAAGAAAAAATCTTATTCAAACCTTCAAAAAATCTCGTTCTTACAATATATAGGGTTATGGATATAAGAACATAAGAACATAAGAAAAGAGGGAGACTGCAAAAGACCATTCATGGCCTACACTTGGCAGCTCCTGTTCCAGTCAAAACACAAAAGATTTCTTACCAGAGAAAAGTCATCAACATTGTCACCCTTTACAGGAGTTCGTCAGATCTAATCTACAATATACATAAAATGCATCCAGAGGATTATGTCCATCCATGCAACCGCAAAATATAATCTCCCCACTCCTTAGAAAAATATATACATATGTACATAAAAAAAGTCAGTCTCATCTAGCAGCTTCATCCATATATTTATCTAATCTATTCTTAAAACTACCCAGAGAGGAGGTTTCTATCACATGTCTAGTGAGCCTATTCCATTCATCTACCACACGATTTGTAAACCAATTCCTCCCAATCTCCTTCCTAAACCTATACTTATCAAGCTTAAACCCATTGCTACGTGTCCTGTCATGTTCACTAAGTATAAGAACCTTACCCAGATCCCCTTTATTATATCCTTTTACCCATTTGAAGACTTCAATCAATTCCCTTCTGACTCTTTTCCTTTCCAATGTATGTAGATTTAGTTTTCTGAGCCTTTCTCCATAAGGTAAGTTCCTTAGCCCACCAATCATCTTTGTCATCCTTCTCTGCACAGACTCAAGCAAATGAATATCCTTCCAATAATATGGTGACCAAAATTGTACTGCATAGTCTAGATGAGGCTTAACTAGCGCCAGATACAGTTTTAGAATGACTTCAGCACTCTTATTGCTTACACTCCTCCTAATGAATCCTAATATCCTATTAGCTTTATTCTTAGCATTTAGGCATTGCTTTCTAGGACGAAGGTCTGAACTTACCAAAATACCCAAGTCCCTCTCACAATCGATCCTCCCTAAAATTCTGCCATTTAATTTATAACTATTCAATGGATTATTTCTACCTATACTAAGTACACTACATTTGTCTATGTTAAACTTCATTTGCAATTTCTCGGCCCAATTGGACAGAATGGTCAATTCCTCCTGCATTACAACAGCATCAGAATCAGCCCTAATGGCCCTACCTAGCTTAATAGCATCAGCAAGTTTACTCAGGTCACTACTTATACCTATGTCAAGATCATTAATATAAATTAAGAATAGCAAGGGACCCAAAACAGATCCTTGCGGAACTTCACTGCTAACACACCCCCACTCAGATTTAACTCCATCTATACTAACTCTTTGCCGTCTGTCACCAAGCCATGACTGAATCCACCTAAATATACTGCCATTGATCCCGTGTGCTTTAACTTTGCTCAGCAGCCGTAAGTGTGGCACTCGATCAAAAGCCTTACTAAAGTCCAAGTATAAAATATCATAGTTTTCATCATTATCTGCTGCTTCATACACCTTACTATAAAAAGACAGCAAATTAGTCAGACAGGATTTACCCTTACTAAAGCCATGCTGTGATTTTTTTATCAACTTATGCTTATCCAAGTCATCTCTAATATTCCTTGCTATAGTAGATTCCATCATTTTCCCTATCACTGATGTCAAACTTACTGGTCTGTAATTAGACATATTTGTTTTATCCCCTTTCTTAAATATAAGTTTCACATTGGCTTTCTTCCATGCCACTGGCACAATGCCACTCTCCAATGATTTTCTAAAGATGCATGGTAGGGGCTCACTTAACACATCCTTACATTCTTTCAAAATTCTAGGAAAGACCTCATCAGGACCGGGTGCTTTACTACTTTTGATTTTATCAATTTCCTTTGTCACTATCTCCTTTGTGATCAAGATATCCTTTAATTTCTCTTCATCATTACCCCGAAAGATCATTGACACCTCGGGTATATTTAGAGTATCCTCCTGTGTAAATACTGAGAGAAAAAAGTCATTTAGCATTCCAGCCATTGAGTCCCTATCACTCACTAATTCTCCATTGGAATCTATAAGTGGGCCTATTTTATCTCTAACCTTAGTTTTGTATAATTGATAAAAACTTTTAGGATCTTCCTTTGCCCTATTTGCCACTTTAATTTCATAATTTCTCCTTGCTACTCTAATTAACTTTTTAACATCTCTTGCTAGTTCATTATATCTCGGCCTTAAGTGATCCTCTCCATTTTTTATTTTCCTATAAATGCCCTTTTTAATGCCAATACAATGCTTAATTTTATCTGCCATCCATTTTGGGTCATTATTTTTAGTCCTAATCTCCTTATATGGAATGTTAATCATCTGACCTGTAATTAATTGCTCAATTATTCTTTCATACTCCTCTTCAATTGTAATCTCTTCCTCCTGGTGATTATTGTCTTTACTAACTGATATCATTGAATCTATTCCTGATTTGATTTCATTGCCTGGTTTCTGTACAACTGCCTCCAGGTAAGTCCTTAGCCCATTATAATTTGCTCTTTTAAAGTCAGGAATTTTAACATTGTTCATGCTACTATCAATACCATTCCATTTCATCTTGAATCTAATTTCACAATGGTCACTATTACCCAAATTTCCTCCAAGCTTTGGCAATCAGCGTCTTGGTCATATAAGCGATGACCTCTTAATGATACAGGTTCAAATCCAACTTCGTTATTTATTTTCATATAACGGTTAAAATAGTTTGTCCTATCTTTCCGTTCTCTACATCTCCCATTTTCCTTCTTAAGCTTTTATTGGTTCACTTAATATTCTCCTAAGTGTTTTTCCGAGTTGTGTTACCAATTTTTATTTCCTTTGGCCTTTAAATATATATATATATATAATATATATATATATATATATATATATATATATATATATATATATATATATATATATATATATATATATATATATATATATATATATATATATATATATATCTTACCGATAAAAAAACCCACAACAGGACTCATTCATAAATATTCAATTATTCAATCCCCTACTTATTAGACGAAGTGTGAATGGGCAGAAAGGGGGTGAAAATATCGTCTGAAAAGTTATTCGTATCGAAAACACGCCTTCACCACGTGACTCTTATAGAAAACGGGATTAGGTCCATCGAAAACTGTATTCATACCGAAAACTGTCATATTTTTTGCACGTCCCTATTTTTTGTGGCTACCATCAATGTCCCTATATCGATACATTGTATTCTCGTCACCTTGTCATCTTAGCTTTTCTTTGGGTCCATGTCTGCTTTCCATTCTATCCTTTCTAAGCCTTTTTCAGGTCTTATTATAATAGGCACATTTTTTTATTCAATATTTCTCGCGATAGCCGTTTTCTTTTGTGTCATCGGCCCCGAATTAAAAGAATCGGAAAATATGTTGAATTGAATTATTGAAAGCATTTTTTTAGCTTGGAACCAAACATCAATATAAAACGTTGGGGAGTGAGGGTAAAACACACTCATCTTTTGTATACGAATACTTTTTTATTCATGCTTATTGTGGAAGATTGAAAGAGATGTTTTTTTTTGCTATCACATAGGCCTACTAGTGTTCTACTGCGTTGCTGACGGCTAAGCTAGTTTATAATGATTTGCATAGCTGGCCGCGACTTTAATTTTTTTCAAGTGCGACTTTACCGCCAGATCTGGTGGGACTGCGATGTTTGTGACTCTATTTTGGCCCCGTTCCCTCCCCCCCCCCCCGTCCCGAGTGCGACTTGCGACTTTGCGACTACGACTTTTTTTCCCGGTGCGACTCCAGTAAATTACAAAGTAAACTTTAGCGCAATAACAGAAACATGCTTTTATAAGGTAGAAAAACACATATTTATTACTTTTTTATTTTTTAGTTAAAATACAGCCTAAACTAATATCTACAGGTCCTCCTCCTCCTCCTCCTCCTCAAAGTTGACCTCATCCAGGGAGGACCTCTTGGCCCTGAGGACGTCCCCGGCCGTGCCGAATAACCTCTCCACAGCGGCAGAGCTGGGGAGGGGGTGGTGGAGTGGGGGTATTGTACTTAATGAATAAGTCTACCCACACCTCCTCTTTCAAAAAGGTAATCTTTGTTCCTGTTCAAAGTCGCGGCAAAAGTCACGAAAAATTGGCGGTGCGACGACTTTGTTTAGCCCGACTTTTTCAAAACGTTTGCGACTTTCGACTTTGTGACTTCGAAATTCATAGTGCGGCAAAGTCACAAAGTCGCAACTCGTTGCCGCAACGCCCAGCTAGGATGATTTGTATATACAAACTTTTCCACCCCGTGCCAGAGACTATTTCCATAGTTTGGACAGTTTGGTTTCTCTTTAAAGTGTGCCAATTCAGCTCTGCTGCTTTGGAGCCATGATTTATGGAACTGGTATATCAAATATTGTAATCCACGACTATTTTTCACAAATACTGACCTTCTCAATCTCTTTTCTTCGGCATTTTCCCAAACATATTTTCGTTAATTAATTAAATCTTTAATAATTGATTTAGGTAAAATTGAGAAAAGTAGCATCTAGTGAGTAACAGTACAGACAGATGATAAAAATGAGAATATTAAAAGTTAAGACTAGCGATAACGTAATAAGTAACCAACTTTATGCATTGACCAAAGCCCGATCAGAGAAACGCCAGGACTTAGAAATACGTACTTTGCCTAACAGAATAACAAATCAGAGATACAAGATTAATCTAAATGATAAAAGAAGTGCGGTGACGGTACCAATGGTTATTCTCCTCTAATCTGCATCGGCACAACCTTTATATACAGAGGATTGGCGTGGATTAGCAGCATCTCACAGACATGTCCAATGACGATTCAAGGACGTTGTCAACTGTTATAGTTATTAACCATGTAGATCTTTAGATGATATCAGTAATGACTAGTGAATAAGAGCGGTCACTTGTAAAGTACATGTTTTATATTCATCATTCAGTTTTCTCTTGTTTTACATCGGTAAAACTAATTATCGCAAAGGATAATTATAGTACGGGTGCGGCAGAAATACCTCCCACATTTGAAAGGTTGACAAAAGGAAGAAGAAACAACATTTCTAAAAAAATAATTTTACTGTTGTTTAAACAAAGGGTTACAGTTTTTGTTCGTTTGGTTTTAAAAATTACATTCTCTAAATGGTGACCTCTATTCACTGTATTGAACATATAAGCAAATCATTATTGTTGTTTCTATAATGTTAATATTTATATGTAATTTATTATAATTATTGTTTATTTGTAATTAACTATACTTATACGATTGGCACTTTCATTTTCGAAATTCATTAGTTTGTGAATGCCTCAGAGGCAGGAAATTTAGTTCGCTCTTCTGCGAACTAAAAATGAAACGATGAATAAAAAGATGCCAGCGACGTCCCTTTGCATGGCATAGAATGAATGAAATTTCCTTCTTTCCTTTTCCCTCTTTCTTTTTCATCACTAGTAGGCCAAGTCTGCGGGAGAAGAGAGAACTGTCCTCTAACCCCCTCCCTCCGTTCGGACGAGCGTGTGCGTGCCTTTGAGGCAAAACTGAATCTGCATGTCAAAGGGTACACATGTAGATAAGTGTGTACCGTAGCATCGAACTAGCAAAGAAGTAGAAAAAGCATGTTAAAAAGAGGAAAAGAGAAAAAAAGCATGTTATACTAACAATAGATAGGTCATCTTGTCCCGGATATGTAAGTGGTAGATTAACAAAGTCTGTGGTAAGTGGGCTGGCCTTGAGCAGACCCTAAGATCTTTGCTAGCCCTTGTTTCTGTAGTTCTTCAGTACTTTGTGTATTATCGTACTTTGCTGCATTAGTTTGTCATCCGATTTTATTTGTGAACTTAATAAATTATAAATGTGTATTAAGTTTATAAATATAGATAACCTGAAGTGTTATAATTTAATAAATGAATTTACCCCTCAATATGAACACTGTAGTAAGCATATATACTCGTACTTGAAAGACAAATTGAAGCGAAAGATCTTGGTAGGCTTACTTCGAATTTGAAAATAATTCAGACATCTGGGAAGAATAATAAACTGTATAATCGAAACTTTAATGACAAATTATATAAATAATTTAGGTAGCTATGTGGATGCTAAGAGAAAATGAATTATTTTGTTTTTTTTTTGCGTTTACTATTTGTAGGTGATAATTCTTTGATATATTGGAATAGCCGACTTACCCCATTTAACGAGCATATAGGTAAACACGAAACAGTAAGTTATATAAACAATGCTGCATTTAGCAGTTTTAAGGAAAGGAAATATAAAAAAATCGATTCCTATTATAAGAAAGTTAATAAAAACATACATTTAAAATATAATTCTTAAAACTAATAAATTTTCTGCCACCTTTTAAAATTACCTTAAAGAATCTCAAAGAAAGTTCTATTTCTTGTAACCGTGGAGTTTTTAAAGGATTAGTGGATTATTCTAGTGAGTTGGATGCCACTTTACGCGAACGCTTGCAAACGAATAAAGTGTTTAGAAGAAGTTCAATGACTATACTGAATGAGATGATTTCTAGTTCATTGGAAATATGCAAGAAGTGGAACCTAAAAAAATTTACAAACCCGTTTTGTAGGAATTGTTCCGGACGAAACCTGAGATATCGCCAATGGGCTTTAGTGGCTATCATTTTACGTTACGAATGCAATGGAGAAATCCAAGAAAGATTTGCAGAGCTATTTAATCCACTTACACACATTGCATAATCTATAGCTAGAGCTATTATTGAGTGGTTAAAATATATTTTACCAAGTTGTCCGTTAAAATTTGATTGCCTAAAGTTATGATGGTGTTGCAGTTATGAACAGAAACATTGGTGGTGTGAATGTTATCATAAAAAATGTAACCAATTGCAAATTATGTACACTGCTATGCTCACCGAATGAATTTAATAATGACTCAGTCAATATCTCGGACTCCACAAGTCGGAGAACTTTTTAGATATATATCCTTAATTCGAACTTTTTTTTTCAGCGTTCTCAAAGAAGCTCATATTTAGATTAAATTTGGAGTAAACGATTGCCAAAATATGTTAAAATAAGATGAAATTTGAAAATCAGAACAGCAAACAATGTTTTTGAAGACAGAGAATCACTACGTGAATGCTTAAATAAAATTTAAAATGAAATTAAACAACCAGTCACATGAAATATGCAACTGATCCTATATTTTTATATTATCTCCCTATATCTTGACCTTAAATCCTCATTTATATTGTTTTAATAATAAAATCTAAAGAAGAAGAACTGCTGTAATTCACCTTAAACAAGCTGTGAATGAACTACAATAAGAAGAGAAGAAACAAAATGTACGGAAATTTACGAAGTGTCTACCGTGTGCGAGTTAAAGAGAACAAGACCATTAAATGTTTTCACATTGAAACATGATTAACAAAGCTTTTGCATTTGAAGTTTGTGGCATAATAATTTTTCATTCTAAGAACATATTTTCTTTGACTAATCATTAAGCAGCACAACAATTATTCGGTCGTAAACACTTTCAAATTTATAAAACTTCATTTCTTACAGATGCATTCAGGAAAACTATACCTGTCTATCCCATTTTTAATAACTGAAGACTTAAATCTGAACTTGAAGTCATATATTGTAGAGAAGATTTGCGTACCCATAAAGGAGGTCTCGATTCTTTGAAGTATGTACATGTATAATTCAGAACGGATTAGAGACATATTTGCGGAAACGCTAAAGTTGCTTGTGAATTTTAATAGTCTCTACAATGGCAACTGTAGAAGCACAAAGATATTTTTCAAGGTCATAAGTATGAAAAACAACTCTTCAGAATACTATGTGTCCATATAGATTGAACGCACTGATAATGCTAGAAACTGAACTTAAAATAATATTTCACATAATTCAACTTTTAAAAATGGTGTAGTAGACCTGTTTGCCAGCTAGAAAATGAGGAGAATGAATTTTGTCCCCAAAACAATTTAAAACAAGGAAACATACCATGAATAAATTTATAAAAACAATTTAGATTTCATCGTACATAATATTTTATATTTTTATGAATTATTTTAATAGCATATTGATGGAAACCCTGTGTTTAATTCAGTGGTCAACAACCCAAATGGTTCTATGTGTCCCTAACAAATCACATACTCGTAGCAATGATTTCATTTCTGATAGTCATTTTGTCCTTTCGGACCAGGTTTCTCGAATATCATCATACTGAAATAATATTCAATGCCTCATAACTCGTTGCATCTTTGTTTCATATAATGAGTTAAACACAGATAACCTTATGATGATTTGTGATAAAAAAAGGAAATTCAATGCAAATTTGATCAGCAATCAGTAAAGTTCTAAGAATACTTTTGGACTTTGCCTTTTCGCTTATTCAACTTAGGCTCCTCATATTGCAGCATCCAGCAGTAGTCACTCATCATACTGAGACTGAATCAGCCATGATACCTACTCTCCAAAATATCAATGTCTTGATTAAACCTTTCATCATGCTCGCCACTGATGTCTCCGAAGTTTTCTATGAAAAAATCGAGGTTTTGTAGAAGAAATGACGTTTCAAGGTAATCCGTAAACCCTAACTCGATAACTTCATAACATGGTTGACACAATCTTTTTGTAGTTGTATGCACGGTGGTTTCCAAAATAGTCCAGTAAGACATTCACGAATGATTCGCATGGCTCCTTCTCCAGCAGATTTATTGTCTCGGTAAAGTCACCATCATCAACCAGCATCCGGATGTGAGGACCTTTCTAAACCCCCGCATTGAACTTGGCTTCAGCTACCACGACACCGAGCTTTATAGACAGGAATTAAAACCCTGTAGCCTTTGGATCAATCGCTTTTATGAAATTGTCGCGAAGCCCAGCTTGAGATGGAGTAGGTTCAAGAATATCTTTTGCGGATCCACAAGGGCTTTGAAAGACAGTTAAATCTTCCGGTTGAATCCTTTAGGCCTGCTGGCCATTCTTTTATTACGTAGTACTTGACATTAGCTGTAATGTTCCAAATCAGAGAAAGTACATGTGCTTTATATAACCGCTCTAAAGGCAGATGAGTTGACTGATTACATTGAGGTCTGGCATATTTTCCACAATCTTAATAGTTTCATAGCTCTCAGTCATTTCCTATGTACTATTGGCACGGATGTAAGCCAATTCCCATTGTGTAGAGAGACTGCATTTAGAGTAATCTTTCCTGAATATATGGACATCTTACAATCATCCGGTTTGTATGGATCAGACTTCCAGAGTTGATGCATGGTAGACACTGTGTTATCACAGTAGCAAAAGTTGTTTGAAATTTTGGAAAAAGTAAACAGTTGTCTTTGTTCATGACGCGTGGTAGTGATCATCATTTCATCTTTTAACAGATTACACTACATCAGTTTTAAACCTAGAGGCTCTGCTTTTTCTTTAAACAAATCAAGGCCCATTATGAGATCATGAAGGGCTCTTTGATTGAATGGTATGGGTCAACTTTTTCCTGAGTTTTCTGGGTGGTCTTCATCCCTGGGCTAGAACTAGAATCAGAATCACTGCTACGTTCGTGTTCATTAGGGGGTTTACAACTGGTAGTTTTGCACTGTGTGGCGCTGGTCGGAGAGCAGAATCGATATAGGGGTACTGTATTGTAACTCGTGTCTTGACAGTTATTCCTATTCCCTTTAGTGTTTGTAGGACAGAAGTAGCAGTCGCTGATATGGTCTTTTGGTTCTCGCCACACTATTGGTACAGCAAATGGCAAACATGAACTTCGCTTTCGATGTTTCCACTCACTTAGGTGATTGACGCAGGGCCCATTTATTGGCTTCGTCCACTAACGGACATTTAAAGTAGTTTTGTAGTTCACTCGGATAGCCTTCGTGATGAGTTTCTTGAAGATTTCCGAGATAAAGGTTTCACGAATGTAACCAAAACGGTCAGGATAGCTTACACATTTGCAGCGTTCCATCTTTCACCGCAGTCAGATCGATGTAGAATTTCTGCAAGAACAGAAGTAGAGAGTTGTGATCAATCAATCTGCAACCAAAGTCCGAAATATATTAAAAAATAATGCAGAAATTTAATCAAGGGAACTAAGAAAAAGAGATATAACCACATTCTGCGAGCTAGATACACCGATATATTAGTTCTCAAAACCCCGAACCAATAGGTCTTTACTGATGCCATATTGGATTTCAGCGCCTTCAATTACCCCAAATCAGATCAGACCATTTCATTTCAAGACCGTGAAATCGCACCCTCATATATATATATATATATATATATATATATATATATATATATATATATATATATATATATATATATATATATATATATATATATATATATATATACATTCATCACGAGTCCCCACTGAGAGGTAATGATAGGAACTAAAATAGGAATTAACTAGTAAATCAAATCATTCTGAAGAGCTAAAGGGGACTTAGAAGTGCAGAGGGTCATATTTATAGGTTTCAATTAAGCGGGAAACAATAGAAGAGGGGAGAAAATCTTCCCTTGACAACTAAATAACATCTAATTAAGCGCAGCAGCTGAGCATCGCTTCCATTGTAGAATTCCCGCGCGAGGTGTTTTTAATTTGCCCAAACTACATCTGGTGGCCAAGAGGACGCCTTGATTTATTGAGAAAATGTCACAGAAAGGTGGGGAATCCTCTTGAGAATTCTGGAAAAGATAATGGTGTTTGTAAACACAGTGCTAAAATTAGCGTGAGTGAAAATCTGTGGAAGATATATAAACAAGTTAGCTCCTAAGAGAAAGCTAATTAGGACGTGAACCAAGAGGGAGGGGGGGGGGGGGTGACTTATTCTACTTAATCTTCCTAATGAAAGAATTTTAAAATAAATTTAAAATCATAGTCAACGGAGCCTTTTCCCTATGTGAGGGGCGATGTTGATGGAAATATCACGATTTGGATTTTCGCTAGGGAAAAAAAGGTTGAACGGGCAAACAAAAGAAAATGAAAGTGATAGGAATTTTTAGAGCAAATTTGGACAAAGCTTGTACAAAGAACAGAACCAGAAAGAAGAACGATAATACAAGCAGGGCTTGTATCCAATAAATCCATATTGCATGTCTGGAACATGTCGGTTTACCCTGAGATAGTTGCCATACAAACGCAAGTTCCGTGTTAAATCTGAGCATATTTTCTCTTTTTAGTTTATAATAATGATAATAATATTTGATTGTCAAGATATTAATAGAGTTTTTTCAAGGAAATTAAAATGATTAATAATATACAAAATATGTTTATTCCAAAAAAGTGGTTTCTTCCATTATTGGCAATTCTCTCCCATAGTTTAACTAGGCAATGGATGCCTTTCTTGAAGAATTCATTCGGGTTTTTTTAATAGAATATAGGTTTTATATCCTTTTCCACTTCCTTCATGTCAGAGTAAACTTTATAATTAAAGTGATGGTGAAATGTCTTAGCTAAATAGTAATTAGATAGTGCAAGGTGTGGTGACAGATGAGGAAGAAATTTCCAACCTAATGCAATAATTATTTCTTAGGTCAATCGTGCCATGGGTGACCGTACTTTGTCATGAGGAGGATGACACTCTTTGGGGTGACCACTGAATGTCGTTGTACTTTAAAAGCATCATTTAAACGTTTGCATTTTTGAGAAGTAAAGGACTTGCTTATTATTCTGGTATTCATAATGAACACCACCTTTCAAATCGCTTCATGGCAAAGCAAAGCCCCATGATGTTGAAAACCACGTCTAGGAGTAGGAATGGGTTTTGGTTGCGATCAAGCCATTGTTTTTCGCACTTAATTTTGCAGTATAGAGCCCAATTTTCATCCTCTGTAAAAATTCCCGCCAGAAATGGCTCGCTGGCATTTCGATCGATCTAAGAGTGATGAATCATTGAATATTCACACGTTGTAAACGTTGACTTTCATACAAGACATGTAGCAGCAAAACACCAATTTTGTTGATTTTTCCTATATTTGCGATATGTTTCCGTATTGTTCCATGACTTACATTTAGAATTCTTGCCATTTAACGAGTGTCGTGTAGAAGATTAAATTCCACACGGCCCTTAAGAGTATTAAGATCATTGCAGGATGGCGACCTCTATTCTCAGAATTTTGACGTCCCTAATCACCTGAACGGAATTTTATGAACCAACTCTGGCATTTACGAATTTTCAACACATTTCCATACGATTCTGTAATGTTTTTTACTATTAATGTGGAACTATTCCTTTTCTTGTATTCACACATCACTAATGAAGGCTTCTAACAAATTCTATCTTAATAAAGGCCTTGGTATTAATAGGTTAAAATAGGCCTACGTTTTGCTACAGTTATCTTTAAACGGCTTACAGCCAATTTGGAAGTTTAAACAACTTTAAGAAGCATTTTTTTTATTTCTTTTGTAAACAAAAATTAATTTCTTGAAAACCTAATAATTTACACAATAAATAATAATAATAAAACAACAATAATAATACTAATAATAGCCTTCTCAAAACTCAAAGTAGAGTGCATGAAAAAAGACAAACACAGCCTCATGACAGCGGGTTAACGCTTTTCCCCTCCCCCAAGTATTTTTTACTCTTGCGGCGTAATATAGAGACAGACAGACATACTATAGGAAATCGAAAAAGTAAAAGAAATGAAGAGTAAATTAGGGATGAAAGGGTCTACTATACCAACCCTAAAAATTGAGAAGTAGGGCACGTTTGAAAGCTCCATGAATGGATTTGTACAGTACAACTGGTCGAAAGTAAATATTTGAACCCCTTTCAGGCCACTAAATATATAGCTGGGGGCTTTCCACATAACTCTACTTTGTATAGAATAGGTTAATACCACGCCAATGACTTATAATCAAATTCTTCATTTTTTAATACTGTGATGTGTATATAAATTAAATAATACTTGCATTCTAAAATTGAGAATATAAGAAAGCAATAATGGAGGTTTACATACTGAACTTTGTTCGATAAATGGGCGCAGATATTTTTGTAATTATGAAGTCTTTATGGTCACGGAAGTTGTGGTATGTGAACTCCATGTCGGGAAATTCTGTTTATTTAACGCTATGCTTCGGCTGTACAAGGAAAATTCGGTTGATTTATTTAACACTATGGGTAAGCTATGTGGTTTCTATGGCTATAGAAATTCGGTTAAATTATGTAACATTTTGTACGCGGACTGTATATATAGACTTACTACCCTTGAATATTAATTATGTTTGATTTCTTTGAATAAATCTCATTTATCGGAAAAAACTTTCTATACAGTAAAGTATTAATATAACTTAGATACTTATTGCTAATATTGTTGCAATTTGGTGCAATTGTGAAAGCCTTTTCAAAGCTCAACTTGTAGATAAGATAAACTGATAAGCAATCTTTATTACACGAAAAGATGCTCGTCAACATTACAGAATTTTGAAATTAAACCTTTATTATTTCAAATATCTTGAAACTGCTGAATAATCATCTTTAAATACCTTTCGGTGTTCATGTTATAGATGCTGGGTGTCAGTGTATTAAAAAATCCCATTAAAAATTCAAGAAATCTATACTACCTAGCAAGAGTAATTTCTATCCATAACACGACTTCCTCATGTATCAAAACAATCAGATTCTGAACACTTGGAAAACCCTGAACAGATGAATGAAAAGTTACAATATAATCCAAAGGAGCAGAAAAGGATATCGTAACGACAGAAATAAGCCTACTTAAATAGGGGGAACTATGTTTAGGCAAAGCCTAAAGGCTGTCACCATCAATCGAAACGAATCGGTTTGACTGACTCTAAAAGCTCATTTACATATTAGCTTAAGAGGAGGGGAGATATTTTTCCGCTTGCCTGAACCCCTTTAACCCTCGATTCTCGCAGTCATCTAAAAGTTGCACTATTGAGGTGACTATGGAAATTGGCGCGTTACCCAATTTATTAGAAGGCAGAGTTAAGAGCAGCTAAAATACCTGAATTTTCGAACCTAAATGGGAAATGGGTTATAAAGGGTTCACAATGCAGAGAAGGGTAAATCTAAGAGTATCTAAGAGAAGAAAGAAATAATTGATACTTAATTAAAAGGGGAAGAGAATCTGTGTAATTCAATGAAACCGCCTATACGCAAGGGGAGAGAATAGAGAAAACAGTTAAATCTAATGTGGATAAAGATCAGAAAATAGCGAAGAAAACATTGAAAAAGATGCCATTGAAACGATTTTAACCGTTAGATTCAGATGATGCGGCAAGCAGGATGCATTGAGGGCATGTAGGTCTTCCACTCTGTATCTACCTTGTATGAGCAAATAGAATCAGTTTAACGGAAAAATTTATTCTGGAGAATAGTTTTGGAAGTGAGTGGCTTCCATCTTCAGTCTCCCCAAAATGATAACAAATTTGTAATCTGTGATAAAAAGAGAGAGAGAGAGAGAGAGAGAGAGAGAGAGAGAGAGAGAGAGAGAGAGAGAGAGAGAGAGAGAGAGAGAGAGAGAGAGAGAGAGAGAGAGAGCGGGGTGAGAGGCGGATAGATTGGTGGGGGAGTAGGAGGAAATGATTGAAAGAAGAAGTATAGGAGAATAATTAGTGTGCCCGGTGAGCGGGTGAACTCCATCTCTGTATTTACTTTACGTTTTGTTGTCATTTATTTTGTAACACTCGGAATCTTTTTCTTTTTGCTTGTCACATTTGAGATCTTTTCTCTTAATTTTGCTTGGATTTTATATTGTCACAATTGAGATATTGAATTTCAAAAGGCCTTTGATACTGTTCCTACGAAATGCTGTTCATGAAAATTAGAGCGTACAAAGAGAAGAAAAATACTTAAATGGATAGGAAACTTGCTCTCAAATCGATCACAGCGGGTTGTTGTAAATGGAGCGTGTTCAATGTAGGTCCCAGTCGCCAGCGGGTACACCAGGAGTCAGTCCTGGGCCAACTATTATTCATTGTTTACATTAATGACCTAGATAATGGACTGATCAGTAGGATCTCAAAATATGCAATGACACGAAACTAGAAAGCAGAACCCTTTCTAGATCCAATATGGAAAAAATGCAGAGAGACCTTGAGAAAATTGTCAAGTGGGCGGATAAATAGCAGATGAACTTTAACATATGTAAATGCAATGTAATGCATTTAGGATGTGATGACTTAAAAGTAGAATATTCCTATAAACGGCCAAATCCTCGAATCTGGGAACTTAGAAAAGGACCGGGTAGTTGCAATCCCAAAGGATCTCAAAGTGTCGAACCAATGCGCAAAAGCTTTTAAGAAAGCAAACCGAATGCTGGGATGTATTGCCCTAAATTTCAAAAATAACTCGAAAGATATAATTCTATTTCTATATTCTATACAAATCGCTAGTGCGTCCACACCTCAAATATGCTATACAATTCTGGTTTCAAAACCTTAACAAAGATATAGCGCAGTTAGTAAGAGTGTAATGTAGAACTACCAAACTAATTGTTGAGATTAGAAATAAGCCATACGAGAGAGAGAGACCCCGGTCTTTGAATATATTATCCCTTGGAAGTAAACAATTACGTGGGCAAATGATCGAAGTATTCAAAATCTGAAAACGATTTACAAATATTAATTACACTGGTCTGCGTCAAAAATGTACCTTAGGTTTTCTATAGTGTTTCTTAATAAAATTGACCTCCTAAATCCGAATCTGTCATCCGTTTTTCTCTATCACCTCCAGTTTTTGCGATACAGGGGGTGATAATAATTTTATAGTTTATACATCTCCTATATTACATCAAATTTCAATAGTTTTTGCACTGCTCTATTCGCAGTAAATTTTGTATACATTTTAAGTAATTATGCAAATAGGTTTATATTTTGCAGGTTAAAAATTGCTTAGCATTATAATAATAAGAATAATAATAATAGTGGTTGAGTTAAAAATGAACAGAAAATGTAAGAATAGCTCCGACAGATTTTGCTATGTTTGCGGCAAAGTGACTTTTCCCGAGCAGCAAAGTACGATCCCTCCTGTAATTAAATCTTTGTATCATGCATATTTTGGAGTAAGGCTAAGAAATCAAGATAAAAGTTTTGCACCACATAACTGCTGCAAGGGATGCTACATAAGTTTAAGACGCTGGAGTCAGGGCGAACAGAAGTCCCTCTCTTTTGGTGTTCCCATGGTGTGGAGAGATGGCAAGGACCACACTACGGACTGCTATTTTTGCATGACAAATCTTAAAGGTGAGCATTGTATCAATTATTTAAGCTTTCTGTATTATACTGGCTCCTGAAAATGTCATTATTATGCAAAGACTTAGCATAAAATTAAAAACTAACATAGTTCACTTCATCATGAACATATCCTTTACTAAACATTTATGTACTATCTGCAACTCCAAATCAATTCCTTTATGTAATAGCAATTATATTTTCCACAGCTATAAATAAGAAGAATAAACATAGTGTGGCATATCCGGATGTTCCTTCTGCCATCAAACCCCTGCCCCATGGCCCAGGAACTCCTATACCTTCTCCCCCTGAACATATAGAGGTACATGAAGAGATTAATATGGAAGTTGACCAAGATTATGACACATCTGAGTCTTATCAGGTTTCCACACATGATATGGTCGCAAGACCATTCACTCAAGTTCAGTTAAATGACCTGACCAGGGATCTGGGGGTTTCAAAGGCGAATACGCAACTTCTTGGCTCTCGACTTCGTGAAAGTAATCTTCTCGCTTAAGAAACAACATTTAGGGGGTACAGAAATAGAGAACAAGAGTTTCAAAGCTATTTTTTACAGCATTCTTCCAGCTCTTAAGTATACTGCGCCAATATTAAAGGACTTGTTGAGGCCCCTGGAATTCCCTACAACCCATTAGAATGGAGACTGTTCATAGATTCCTCCAGTAGAAGTTTAAAAGCTGTGTTACTGAATATTGGTAACAAGATAGCTTCCGTTCCTATAGGCCATTCAATCCAACTTACTGAAAGTTATGAAAATATGAAAAAAATGCTGGATGCAATAAATTACTCTAGCTATAAGTGGAGGATATGTGGTGACTTAAAGGTAAGATCATTTTACACTTGGCATTTCTAAGCTTTTTAATATTAAGATTTTCATTTTTAATTGTTAATACTTGTATACACCTTTTGGTCAACTTACATTTTACAAGAATGCAAATCTGGAAATCATGAGTCATTTTTGAGTTATATTTTTTGTTGAAGTGTGTCCCTATAGGTTAATGCATCCTATTGGGTTGATGGGGAACTTATCCTAATTGAGAAGGTATACAACACAACTCAATAAACTCAAAATAAGATGTACATATATCCAATTAGTTCCAATACGATGATTTAATGCATCGGCATACAGGATTTTTCAGTACATATTCATATTCTTATTGTTTTAAGAAATATTACTTTGAATTTGTTTTTAGAAATATTACACTGAATTTACATACCGTGCTAAATTTTTTTCAGATAGTGTCTCTTACGCTTGGGACGCAAACAGGCTACACGAAGCATCCCTGTTTCCTATGTTTATGGGACAGTCGTACAGATAGTATGCACTATGAGAAGAAGGTTTGGCCTCCACGAGAAGCATTTAGAATTAGATCAAACAATGTGATAGCTGAACCTTTAGTGCCTCCTTAAAAAATACTCCTCCCTCCACTGCATATAAACCTTGGCATAATGAAAAATTATGTCAAAACCCTTAATAAAGTAGGCCAAGCTTTTAAATTTCTTCTTCAAAAATTTCCACAAATCAGTGACGCTAAGCTCCATGGGGGAATTTTTGATGGACTTCAAATCAGGAACTTGATCAGCAATTTGATGCATCAATGAAGGACATAGAAAAAGATGCCTGGAAAGCTTTCAAAGCTCTAGTTAACAATTTTCTAGGCAATAAAAGAAGCCTAGAAGAATATGTTGCCCTGGTCAATCAGCTCTTAACAAGTCTCAAACATTTGGGAACTCGAATGTCTATAAAGATACACTTTTTACATTCCCATCTGGATTATTTTCCCGACAACTGCGGGGATTACAGTAAAGAACAGGGGCAAAGATTCCACCAGGACATAAAAACAATGGAATCCAGGTACTAGTGTAAATGGAACGGAAACATGCTTGCTGACTACTGTTGGTGTTTGAAGCGTGATGCACCAGATGACAGGCACAAACGAAAATCGTCAAGGGCGTCTGTTCTTCGAAATTATAATTATTTTCTTTATTATGTTGCATTCTTTTATTTTTTGTTTATTAAAAGAATTATAGTTTACATACGTGTATTCCTGTTTATATGATATAACAGTAATAATGCATTATTAGATAGAGAAAGTTTTTTTTTTTTTTAAATCAGAAAAAATGAGGTAATCTCAATGAAAATGGTGTATGCTGTACTGAGAAAATGTGACCTGATTGAACAAATATACATTCATTTTTGAGCTCAGGAGGTTGGATTCATTAAGAAACCACAAAGAAATCCTGGGGAACATAAAAAAAAATTTCAAACGCAGGCCTGTGTTATAGACTACAGTTCGAGATGATCGAAAGGGCCAACAAACGCCAGAACAGTTTCAAATTGGTAAATCGGCGCTTCTACTCTACTGTAGCCCCAAATTACTTCAGTTTTAAAATCACACAATCGTGGAATAGCCTACCTCATCGCGTAGTGGAAACCAACTCAATAAATATGTTCTAAAGCTGACATGTCGAGTATTTTACTAGTATAAATATCGCATAGTAAGTAAGATACACAGATGAAAACGTCATATCAGAAAGAGTTGAAGAATGTAAATGGAACGAGAAATAAAAAGATGACAGTGACGTCCCCCTACGTAGCATACGTGAGAATTAGCTTTCCATTTCTTTTATTTCTTTCCTATAAGTATATTATTTTCATTGCAAGGTGGCGAAGCCTGCCATCTCTTCGGATGATTGTGTGTCTGTTTTTGTGGCAAAACAGAACCTGCCTGTCTCAAGGGTACACATGCTGATAAGTGTGTACCGCTGTTACATAATAGTAGGAAAAGAAAGAAATAAATCTTTAATTTTTTTTTAAAATGCACGTTTTATTAACAATAGAGTAGTTTTGTTGTCTGGGCTATGTAGGTGGTAGGTTAACATAATATGTGGTAAACGGGCTGGCTTTGAGCAAATCATAGGGTCTTTGCTGGTCCTTGTTTCTGTAGTTCATTTTTTATTTTGCATTCTGTTTCAAGATCTTTTTCCGCTGTTCTGAAAGAGGGTAGATTTTATTTGCATCTATCACCGTCTTTCTCTGGGTCTAGGCCTGCCAGAGTCTCTCTAGGGAGAGTTCCAGCAAGCATTTTCCAGATGCTCCCTCTTCTTGACTGCAGGAAAGAGCTTACAACTCTATTCTGGTTTGCTCATGCAGACTCATTGAGGCCCGGAACTCATACCACTTCGTGTTGGTAATGACTTAGTGTCCTCGGTTCTGCACCCTCTGCTGCCTTGACTTGTTGTATCTTGATGCTTTGTTGAGCGGGAATGTTGAATATAGCAGCTTTGTCCTGACCATCCTAGATAGAATTTTCTTTTGTTTTTCTCGTTGCTGTTTGGAAATCGTTGTAATTTCTTTATTTCATTGTTAGCTAAGCAAGGCTGAAGCCAAAATTGACACTCTGTAGAGTAGCTAATTTGCGAGTTGCCGATTTCAAGGAGTATGGACCAGTGTCCCAGATCGGAAATACGGTTAACTTTGTCACGTTGTTTTGGATCTTACATCGCTGTTCGTGGACACAGACATCATTTATCATAATTCATCCCTCGTTCCACGACGTGGGTGAAATCGCCGCGGCATGGATATTCAGGCTTTGGGGATTGAATGGTTTTGGCAGGTACCACGTGTAGATGGCAAGGAGAGTGGGGCTAAGACATCCCCCTCCCTTTGGGACACAAGAAAAAAGTTCGAAGCCCTCTCTGTATGTTTTTCAAAGTTTTTCTACTCAGCACATCTAATAGTTGAACAGCTAAATACGATTTTTTCGTAGTGGGACACAAGTCAAACCCTCGACAGGATGTATTTCAGGCAATCAATCCAAACTTTATCGAAGGCTTGCTTCACATTTCGACATCAAATTTTTCAATCGATATGTCTCATTTTCTTTCAGTTTTTGCACAAGATTTGAGTTAAGCTTTCGCCTGAGTTGCTGGATAACTCGGAAGTTCATTTCTTTTATTTACTCTGATGTAATGACCGCATCTGTTTCATCATTGTTGTTTCTTCCTTCATCGTCATAATGAAATGGGTATGTTTGCTCGATTTCTAAACTTAATTCGTCCGCGATTTGTTCGAACTCAATGTTAGAGGTTCTAATTCTCTTCTTCGTTGATTTTGAACAGATTTTTCCAGTGGTCTCTGAACAATGTCTCTATTTCTTCTTCGTCTTCTAAATTTTGTTCTCTGCATCTTTAATTTTCATTTTCTCATTTACTTTTTGTGCCTTTAGTATTCAAGCGTTTTGACATGGCTATGGACACTGCTTCCATTGCCTTCCTACTCATCTATTGTATCACGTGCGATGGCTTAAACTTTCCCCCAGTTGATGCGATGGTCAGCATCTCCCAGGTGTTCGGTGAGTGTTTTACTGAATCGCACTGCCCGGATAACCTGCCTGTGTTCCCTTCTCTGGTGTCCATGCCCCTGTGTGTTTCGCCAAAGTTAGCCAGAGGGCACTCACAACAGGAAGCCCTGCATACTACGTAGTTTCTATTGATCTCCGTCGGGAGTTTGGAGAGACAAATGTCTTCGACTGTGACACCAACTTGAAGGGCGACTCTGGTGGATGGTGCTAGCCTTCATAACAGTGCGATGGAAAGTGGGCAGGTAGAGACTGAGGTAAACTTTGTGCTAAGTTTTACTTAACCTGCTGCTGCTGCACGCTGGCAAATATTGATGGCCTTGCCCCTAATCAAAGCAACAGGATACCTCAGCTTCTGGAAGGAGTCTTCTCTGTATTTCTCCTCTTATGTGATAAACTCGCAAATCGTCCGTGCACGCAAGAAGAACCAGATAGCGCTACCCATTTTAGTCTGAGAGTCGTGAGCCAACAAGTAGTGGACAAAGTCATGTTTGTTGTTTGCTTTCCTATAAACGTAGAATTTCAAGCCTTCATCAGTCCTATGCAATATGATGTCTAGGAATGGAAGCGACCATGTTCATTTCTTGTCTTAGATTACTGTTACTCTTAAGAAGCTCCAGAGGAGCGAAACGTCAGTAGAGAAGAACGTGGTTGCACATGTGGTTTCGATTATCCTCCCTCCCCATTTGTCGTCGAAGACACCCATCAATATATATATATATATATATATATATATATATATATATATATATATATATATATATATATATATATATATATATATGTAGTAGCGAGCGACTCTACATCTTACTATATCGGTCGGTTGGTTCCCGTTTTTGCTTTTTCTTTTGTGTTTGTAATAACATCATAACTATTCAGCCGATTCTAACTAAATTTAAAAACCTTATGTTGTTTTACATTCTCTTTTGAATGATACAATTGCAAAAGTCCTCCCAAGATTAGCCCGGGGATTATTTTGTTTGGGGAAAAACTTCATAACTATTCGGCTGATATTCTGCTAGACTAGACTAGGCTATAATATGCTATACTCTGCTAGGCAAGCCTAGAATAAGCTATACTATGCTAAGCTATTATAGTCTAGGTTATACTATGCTAAGTTATGCTAAGATAAAAAGTCCAAAGGTAAGATATACTATGCTAATTTAGGGTATAAAATGCTATGCTAGGATAGCATAGAGTATGTTAGGCTAGACAATAGTAAGCTATGCTTGACTAGAGTATAATAGGATAGTATAGGCTATATTTGTCTAGGATAGTTAATGCTAGGATAGGTTATACTATGCTAGGCTAAGATATGCTACGCTATACTATGCTAGATAGGGCTATACTATGCTATGGTAGGGTAGGCTAAAGTATAATAGGCTAGGGAGCGTTAGCCTATGCAAGGTTATTCTAGTCTAAGGTAAGGTATGCTATAATAGTCTAGGAGATAATAGGCTAGGTTATAATGTGATACGCTTCGCTATATTATGTTAGGTGTGGTTATGCTAGGATAAGCTATACCAAGCTAGCCTATAGTATGCTAGGCTAGGCTATAGTAGCCTATTCTAGCTTTGCTATACTAGGCTAGGCTACTCTAGGCAACGCTAGGCTATGCTCTGGCATGCAATGCAAAGCTATACCTGGTTAGGCTAGGCTAAGCTATAGTAAGCTAGGCTACACTAGGCAAGGCTACGCTAGGCAAGGCTATACTAGGCTAGGCAAGGCTAAGGTAGGCTATACTATAATATGCTAGGTTAGACTATGGTATACTAAGCTAGGCTAGGCTACACTAGGATACGATAGGCTAGGCTATATTAAAGTAAGGTAGAATAAAGTTAGCTATACTATGCTAGGTTATACTAGGCTAGCTAGATTATTTATGCTAGATTATACTAGGCTAGCTAGATTAGGTTAGGCCCGTTACAGTTAAGCTATTCATTTTAGGCTAGGCTATCCTATGTCTGGCTAGGCTTGGCTATACAAGGCTAGAACAGGGTTGGTTATTCTATGCTATGCTTGGCTATGATATGTTATGCTATACTAGGCAAGTTTAGGCTATACTAGGTTATGCTATGCTAGACGATAGTACGCTATGCTAGGCTAGGCTATTCCCTACTATGCTATGCTAAAGTATGTGGTTATACGATGCTATTTTAGGCTAGGCTATACTATTATGTACCATGATATGCTATACATACTATGCTATAATATCCATTGCTATGTTATACTATGTTGTGCTATATTATGCAATGATGTGTTATGCTATACTATGATATGCAATAATATTCTATAATGTACTATGCTCTAATCTGCTATGGTATATTTTGCTATACTATGGAATACTGTGATATTAGTATGTGTATATCTTTTCAACGTTCTAATTACATAAATGAGGGGTGCTCAAAATTTGCAGCCCTACTTATGAATTCTAAAGTTGTTGTTTTTTTTTAATATAATTTTAGTTCTAGTTGGTTAGATACTTAAAAGGTTTGACTTATTTTTGTCATCTTGGTGAATTAATTAACTATTATTATATTAATAATGATATCTATTTCATTTTTTTTTCTTATTTCACCGTTTGAAACATATTCATCAGTGTACTGAAGATTACGTGGCCTTCAGTACTACCATCCTACCAGTGGTCTTTGACCTACAATTGCTTTTAAAATTAGGACAAGACTGGCGACATTCACACATTTGAACACCTAAAGTGAAAATATCAGAGTTGTTGCGATCTCATTTCCAAACTCTGGTTGACGTTCTGAAATGTGGATGTGAGAAACTACCCAGCAGCCAATCTTGCAAAGGATATTCACCTTAAAGTACTTGAGAAGTGGGAACGAAGGAACAGTTTTTTTCTAGCCTCCGTCGTAAATTCAAGAGTCACAATCTTAAACAGATCCAAAAGTACTGGGAGCAGGCCAAAATCATATCCCTTGGAAGAGGAGAGCTATAGGCCTAAGACACTTTCATTACAAAACTAGACAACCTGTTGATATCTTCAGGCGTAAGTGTAATTTTTTTCCTTTGCTGTGAATTTGCTGCTATGGTTGCAAAAAACGAAACTCAGATTAATTTAAATCCCCTATGGGGATGAATCTCTCTGTGAAGGAACTTTTGGACCACATCAGGTTTGCTTTCAAGATTAACTTGAGAAAAATAGAGAAGTCAATAAGTAAAAGCAACAAGAAGGTGAAGGAAAAAAGAGTTGCTTACTATAAGTAGGCCAATGTTTCAATGCTATCAAGTGAAATAATTTTCTCTCCTGAAGAAAATGAAGAACAAATAACTGATGTTCAAGATGGAAAGGATTGAATTTATGAAGTAACATTAAAAATACCAACCACATCTTCAAATTCCATTAAAAAGCAACACGGGAATGATTTTGGGGGGGGCAATAACATCCTAACTATTCAGCTGATTCTAGCGAAATTTGAAAATCTTATATTGTTTACATTCTCTTTCAAATAATATAATTGCCAAAGTCCCCCCAAGGTTAGCCCGGGAATTATTTTGTTTTGGCAATAACATCATAACTATTCAGCTGATTCTAACGAAATTTGGAAGCCTTTAAGATCATAAATCAAAATAAGGGAGAGCACGCGACCTTTGTGTCAGCAGACCTTGTTTGATGTCATGTGCACTAAGACTTTTAAATCTGTAAAGTTTTTCCATTTCTTGATAACAAGAGATATTCATTTCGTAATGTGCGGCTTAAATCCGTAGAGCTAATGCGCATCCCCACTACTGTCGTTGGTATTAATCTTGGTGGTTTGTATTAATCTTGCACTTCTTTTCTTATCTGGTAATATTGTGCATTTTGGTAACTGCATACTCTCATTACGATAGGAGCTGGGGATTATTTCTGTGGGCATCTGCAAATTTCAGATACATTATATCTTTCTGGACAGGTATTGGCAGATCTAACGTATACGCGAGGTACTGCAGTGGGCTCAGCATGCTACCTTGTGGAACTCCTGTTTTGAACTCATCCAGTTCCTTTGTAATCCTCAATCATTATTTGGGTTCTCTTTTCCATGATGTAGTCAGATTAGGTGACTTTCCAGGACCGGCCTAAGCTTGATGTTTAGGATCTTATATTGAAGTCATCTCAGCCAGACCAAGTCGAAAGCCTTTTGTACATCTCGTAGTACATCTCACTCTTCTGAGAAACAACTCGCCGACTTGACAGTC
Source organism: Ceratothoa steindachneri (assembly GCA_963969495.1). Classification (NCBI taxonomy): domain Eukaryota; kingdom Metazoa; phylum Arthropoda; class Malacostraca; order Isopoda; family Cymothoidae; genus Ceratothoa; species Ceratothoa steindachneri. Next base: position 127,104,553 of record OZ018319.1, on the reverse strand, counting down.
GGCGAGATGTTTGTCAGAAGAGTGAGAGGCCGTATCCATCCCTCGATTCTTGCGGAACCCGTGCTGCTGGGGTTGTGGCCTTCCAGCTCGTCAAGTTGGGTTTGGAGTATGTGCGCCATCAGCCTGTAGTTTACTAGTTGATTGAGAGACTCGTTTCTATTAGGTATAGAAATAATGTTTGCTATTTTAAAACCCTTTGGGAAATAGCTTGTCTTCAGGGAAGGAGTGATCCATCTAGGTTGCGTGGTTGGGGGTAAATTTAGTTTCATGCATATATTCACGATCTACTTCCAGAATTGGCGCGGCCATTTTCTCCAGCTCCTCATCGATCTCTTTTATGCTTGCCTTGCAGCTTGGAGGTGGCGTAGCTTTTGCAAGGAGTGACTGGAAGCTGAATTAGCGCAAGTAAGATAGTTGTTAAGATCGCTATGTGATCGCTCGATACAGTTGAGCTTGCCTCGCTATGGTAGCTGAATGGGAATTCGTCACTTGTCATGGTTATTTGAACTTTTGTTGATGACTTGCAAGTGGTTTATTTGAAAAGTCCGGTCCAATTCTGTTTAGCTTCTCTATGTAAGTACCTGATTTAGCCATGTTCACGAAAGGAGCATGTAAAATGCACAATATGAGGTCTGGCCTCACAATGTGCATCAATATTCACGACGGCTTTTGTTCAGAGGCGGACCTTGCTGCTGCTGCTACGTATCTGGTTGTTTTTCGTTTCATTTTCCTCAATCATCGCTGTTTTTTTAGTTTTGGTGACTTGCCTCATCTGAGGCATGACATTATGAGAGTATGGTGCGGGTTTCCGCAGTTGAGGTATTTCTTTGTTGATAATCTTTTGTAATCTTCCCACCTGTGTTTGAGCCTTGGAAGGTATATGCCTTTGTCGTGTGCTAGTGCACTGCATAACACTTGAAGCAAACCTGGACAAAGATGAAGATTTCCTTCACTATCTGGTCTGGAGAACTCATCGTGTAAAACGCTAAATATTCCTTGTTCTGAGAATTACGTGGCCATTTCCGTTTCCTTGAAAATTTGTTTGAACACATATGTCTGTTCTTCGCCTGAGGTCTTCTCGAGCTTGATGACCTCTTCAACGTTAGCGCAGGATTTGTTCCTCTCGATTTCGGTCTGGATCTGTTCTGTTGTGTGCTCCTCTATCCAAGGACCGACGTGCTTGAAAATCAGCGATCTTTTAGTCGTGACATCGGAGGGCATTCAAGCGGCGAGTCCATTTTCCTTGAGGTTTTAAGAATGTTTTTGCTGAGTAGGTTGTCCAGATAGTTTTTAGTATCGCACAGGGCAACGTAGCCGTCGTATGGATCCTTATGTCCCAATACCACCACTCTAATCTTTGCGTAGATGGTGTACAATGTTGTTTCTCTTGGTTCCTTCCATTAGACATTGGAGGAGGCCTGTATCCCACTATTTGTGTTCCTCTTCCTGTTGCTGTTTTGGCTATATAAATTCTGACGTGGCTTTTTATTTGTTTGTAGTAAAGTATTCGAGATTTTCTTGAGGCAAATGTGGCAAGAAAAAGGAAAGAGGAGATTGGTAGAGTTAATCATGTTGACCAGATAAGTTAAACGTTTCGGTTATTTGCTTCAAATACTCGTATACTCAAAGTTAAATGTTTCTGATCCAACTGATTAACACTGCCGATCTACTCCCTTCTCATTTCCTTTCCGCCTTTTCCTCAAGACACCCTGCACCGTTACGTCTTGAAAAGGTGCAGGAAAAATAGTTTTAAGTAAGAGTAGAGAGGATAGTAATCGCAAGGTGAAAAAGTGAAAAGGAATAAGTTCGAGGTCTTTGATAGTTTGTTGGGTCACCAGCCATCTCCTTAATTTCCATTGTGCATGTGTGTTCTAAATGGTTGTGTCTTATCTAATTATGTAGTAGGCTTTCAGGCCTCTGTTTTTATTTCGAATGTATTTACTGTTTTTTAACTAAGATTCGCAGTTGTTGTTTTTTTTTTTGGGGGGGGGGGGGTTCTTCATTCATTACCTTTCTAAGCAACTTATTTTCAAGTATAAATTAGGTCAGAGCCGTTCATTGTTATTGGTTTTCCACACTTTATTATTATGAAATTGGTAGCCCTAGCCCTTGTTATCCACTTCAAATCTTGACGTTTTCGGTCTGCTTATTGGTATTATTTAGAATTTTCTATTTTGTTTCGGATTTTCAAAAGGCGTTCATATTATTTATATTTCCTATTTCGGTCGCTGCTTTTTTAACCATCGTTGGTGCGTGCTTATAAGGGCTAGTGGTAAGTATAGTCACGTTATCTGAGAATTATATATATTTGGTTGTTTTAGTGATTGAGTTCGCCATATCTCTAGTGTATATATGACATATCATTGGGCTGAGACGGCCTCTCTGTCGGACGCACTGAAGAATCTCAAATTTGAGGCCATCGTAGCCTTCTATTGAGATGTATGCCATTCGATCTGATATGTAGTCGCATAAACATCTTGTAATCGCCGATGGGAGATTGAGCCCTACTTTTATATTTAAGTCCCGTCCGCAAAACTTTATCGAATGCCTTTTCGACGTCGCGCAACACCTTGTCAATATCATGTTTGTCGTATTGGCTCTAGCTATCATTTCTTTCAGGAGAGCCAGCGCAATGTCTGTACCCCTATATTTTTCAAAATCCATGTTTGTGTTGGAAAATTGTTGTTTTCGAGCTGCTTAATAGGACTATTTTATATGCGAAACCAGGTTTCGACGGGGACATCATTCATTGTCAGTCGCTAGTGAACAAGTGAGATGCAGAAGTTGCTTAACGTACAAACACACAAATCAGTGGCGCTAAGGTGGAAGATGAGAGAATGTGTCGTCATTTTTGAGAAAAGGTAGTATGAATTTCTTGCTTATTAAGGTATTAGTGTCGAATTGGCCGTCAACACTAATAGCTTAATAAGCACAAAATTCATACTTCCGTTTCTCCAAAATGCCGACACATTCTCAAATCTTTCCACTTAGCGCCACTGATTTGTGTGTTTGTACGTTAAGCAACTTCTGCATCTCACTTGTTCACTAGCAACTGAAAATGATGGATGTCATTTATTTATTAACGCCAATCCACTAGACATAAAATCCTCATAAAAGCGTTTTCCCAAACTACCCCTAAGCTTATTATCCCTCCTTTTCCCAGCATTTATCTGTCCTCCCATATTGATTCTTTGATAATGAGTACACCAAATTTCTTTTTTTTCCCTCTCTCTCTCTCTCTCTCTCTCTCTCTCTCTCTCTCTCTCTCTCTCTCTATCTATATCTATCTATCTATATATATTTTTATATATATCTCTCTCTCTCCCTCCACCCCTCTCACTTTCCTAAGCTGAAAAACACACAAATAAACACTCATCCACTTTCAGACAAAGCCTCTGCCCAGAGAAACCCGATTGGTGAAAGTTGGTCATCCCTACATTCTTAAACAAATAGATACTTATTTTCAATGAGAGACAATGATTATTATTTAGTTACTCACTCCATTCATCATTTAGTCACTCAATATACCTTAATTATTATTCATTCAACGATACTACATTCGACTAACTTGACGCATTTACATTTTTTTTTTACTTTAAATCACTTCATGGACAGATACTTGATTGAATAAGAATCTGCTCTCTCATCCTTGACTGTCTCAAATGTAACTTTTACTAAACTTGTTATAAATCCGCATTCGATTTTATTTGTTGAGCACCTTCAGAAGTCAATCAAACCTGAATCCCGAATTTTGATTAGTAAGCAAGAAAAGACTGACCCTTGTTTCTATGGAACTGATGATCCTGCCAACTAAAAATTCATCTTTTTTCGCTACAATTGCTGACCTCGGATTGACTTGAAGACATAATTTTATGGAATGACTTTAAGCAACCCTAGTGACCTCAAAAGGCACAAAAAAATACAACCGGCTCTGGCAAGACACCTTATTCGACACGGATAACGCTTTCATTCTAATACAGTAAATCCAGTTTCTATTATCTCCCTGCCAGAATTTCAAAGCTTGTGTGCGCACTCTCGGTTTACCCAAATTGAATTACTGTTCAATCTCGAACGCATTACTAGTGAGCCTCCAAACTAGAATCACTAATAAGGGCACTTTGCATTACGGTAATAGATGGCATTTTACCCCTTTTGAAGGACCCTGCAAGCATCTTTTATCCTTACGCCCGGGACGCTATCCGGGAGAAATATACACCCATTACTACTCAAAAAATAAAGATGTTTGCGTGCACTTCCGAGCCCTCCCATTTTCACCTAATGAATTGTTGCAGAGATTCCGGGACATTCTGAGACATGCTGCAAGTCAGGACTTTCTTCTGGAGTCCTTCTTTCAACGTCTCTCATCCCACATTCAAAAGACCCTCGGTACTCTGACCCCACGTAGATCTTTTGACCAACTTGCACCCGTGGCAGCCCGTACCCTCAATCGCGGTTCGTAGACATGAGTAAAGGCCATTGCCAAAGCTACCCCTCTTTCAGATTTCCATGCAAATTTGGAGGCAGCACTATTCTCCATAAAAGAGGAACTGGCAAACCTGTCTCGCCGAATAATATCCTTGGAACATTCTCAGGAACCATCAAGAGGGCGATCACCATCGCGCCAGCGCAGCTCTCCTACTCGCCCTCATGCGGACTCCAATCTCTCTCACAATTCTCCTGCATTAGAGAAGTGGTAATGTTGCTTGACATAATTGAGATCTTTATCTCAATTTTTACGAAAGAGATTTTTGCGTTGACATCTCAGCTGTGGGAGCTTTTCCGAATCAAATTTCTGTAACTGCAGGTGACGCTCCAAAGTAGATCTCACTTGGCTGCGAGAAATCCTTTCTATCTTCGAATAAGATGATGGAGAGATGATGGAGACCCGACTCATAACACTAAAGACCATACCAAACCGACCTAATCTGACCTGGGTAAGGCCTTTGAAGAGATATACGGAGACCTAACCATTGCGTTCATTAAACTGATCGATATACCTAGTGGATACGCGGCTATATGTGCGAGTGATTTCGAAAGTAACCACTCTTGGGCAAAGGTAGCCTAAATTATAAAATTTAAAAGCTCCATCCACGTGTTCAAGATATTTTTTACCGAAACAATGGCAATAAATGTAATTAAGAACGGCTTCTAACTTTTCCCTGTTCGTGCCTGTCCAAAGCAGATTAAGCGTGAGGAGTTCGTTGGCTAGAAAATGTGCTTTTAAGTGCTACAAGTACAAATAGCACACCACGTCCACCTCCCCTAAGGATAAGTCAAGCGAGATTGTTCTAATGATTTTCAAAAGTGTCTTAACCTCGCTGGAGAACATAGAACCATGTCTCTGAGCTTCCCTGGGAAGAAAGACATGTTACCTATAAATACAAAAGAAAAAAAGCAGAGGAAGAAACAAAAGTCCATTTCACCTATGCTAAGGTTGCCAAGGCAGCGTTTGCGGAAAGCGTAGCCTAAAGGACCATAGTACACGTCGAAAACGAGAACTCCAACAAAATCACGTCGTCAATTTATTATAAGATATTGCTAACCTGAGCCAACCCACCACTTTCGCTACAAAATGAACCACATGTTCTTGAAACGGCATTAAAGAAATGTGGTCTCCGTAAAATCTGCCCTCTGAAGAAATACTGCGAATCAATCTCCAACCTTGTGGATTTTGTCATCTAACCTCAATACAAGGTTAGCTGCCATAAGATTACGACTCAGAGGAATCTCCCTCCCTCCTTACTGGACCCTCGGATCCAAGATAAAGTAGAAAGGGTCAAGCAGAGCACACAAAAAGAAGATGGAAAGGAAGGGAGAATTAAAAGTGAAAAACTGTTGAATCATTGAGAGGCAAAAACATGAGAGGATGCTGAAGAGTAGGAAAGAGAAAGTGGAAACATAGCAATATAACAAATTTGGAAAAAAATTAAGGAAATGGTCATAGGAGTGAAAAGGATGCATGTGGATGTGCTAGGAATTATAAACAAAATGCGGAATGTTTTACAGGTGAATGGTAATTTGAGATGTGCAGTTGTTAGGAAACGTGATGTGTTATCCCAAACGCTTCATAGTAAAAATGAGCACGGCAGGTGGATATCATGCATATAAGAACTGGATAAGAACATAAGTGAGTTAAGTGAATTAAGCTTTTTAAGTGAATACGATTTTTTGGAAGGAAATGAAATGTGTGAGAAAAAATGTTGTTAATATATCCGTGTGGACATCAAGGGTAGGGTAATTATGAAAAATAAAGAGGTTAGAAGGTTTGGAATGAAGCCTCGATTGGGGTTTATAATGTCAGGGTGAAAGTGGAAGCACAGTTCAATATAATTGGCTTAGGGTATGGAATTAAGTATGCGAGAGTTGGTTAAAGTTCAGAGAAGTCTAAAAAATGGGAAAGTAGCTAGAGTGGCTGACAGTATCGGAGATGATAAAACTAGCGGTTGCTACGTAATGAAATGGATCTTCTTGTTGTTCTACAAGAGTTATGAAAGTGGAACAGTGCCTAAAGAAAGGGATGATATTTAGTCCCTACCACAGCATAAGATGATAGAGACAAAGGCTAATTAAAAAATTAAAGGAAATTAGTCCTTTGAGTGTTGTAAGCAAGATCTATGGAAAAACTCTGATTGTTCGTGTAAGAAGGAAAAATGATGAAGTGGTGTATATAAATAAAGTGTGCGTAGGGAGGATAAAGTGTATGCGTGTAGATTAAGTATTTACGCTCTGGCACCTGGCTGTGAAAGTATGATATATGGTAAAAGCGTATGATTATATTAATAGCAAAACTCTTTGTCACGTAATAAGAATGTATGGCTTGGGTGGTAAACTGCTGAATAAGGGAAAAAGTGTTGGGAGTATACCATGCATTAAGTTGAAATGAGGCCGTAATGAAAAGTCTAATATACGTGGAAGCATAATGAAAGGAGCTTGTAATCTCTTTTTGGCTATTAAATGATTTATGAACGGTTTATGGAAAGAAGAGAAATTTGGATTGAAGGAAAGGGTGTGAGATTGATGATAAATGAGAAGGGTGGATACTGTTTTGGTTAACCAATAAAGCTGACCTGTTTTTTGTGGCTAAGATTAAGATTGGCTTGCTACAAGAGTTTGGCAAGGTCCCGTTTGAAGAAGGTACTGAGAGTAAATTATCTAAAGAGTAATGTGATGTTTGGTGGGTGCGGATTGGATGGGGTATAATAACAGAATGTGAGTTTATAGTAAACGCGTTTCAAGTATCTTGGGTATTTGATGAATTGGAAGTGATGGTGCATAGTGCACTAACATGGATATGAACAGAAGAAATTTCTCAGGGGCGACTAGCAAAGAAGTGAAATTTAAAGATATGAGGTTGGAATATGAAAGAATGTTGCAGTGAAGTAAGCTAGTCCCAACTTTAGTATATAAGGCTATGTTGTGGGGAGTTTGAGGTATAGCAGTACAATCTATCCCTTTGATAATGGAATATTGTTTGTGAGAAGGGTAAAAGGAGTACATAATAAATGAATGGATCAGAGGTAATTAAGATATGAAGAAAGATATAGAAATGAAGGAGGTTGTGAGAGAAGATGTTTGGAGAAATGACATGTAAAGAGAATACATCAAAGTGAGTATACTGGTGAGGGAGAGGTCGGAAAACCACATAGATTAAGTGTTAATCATGTCATTTTAAAATAAATAGAATGTCAGACGGATGATTTTCAATGATATTGTGTATAAGTGTGGAAGGATATTTTTGGTGAGGTAGGAAGTTTGAGGCCTTCTACCCAAGGATTAACCACAACTCAGCAAAAACTAATTTATATAGCACTAAATTTCTATGGTGGGCCGTTGGCGCTGAAAAAAAGGTGGATGTTGTTATAAAGTTTCTAAGGGGAAATCTGTATAGAAAGTGGAGAACATCGAGGAAGTGAAAATGTGTTGAAGATATAGAACCTCGGATACTCCCGTGGTGCTCTCTTTCTCTCTAATATATATATATATATATATATATATATATATATATATATATATATATATGAGGAATTAAACCACATTCTCCGAAGACAATTTAATTCAGAACAGATTCGGTGTATCTCACACCCTTTTTCAACTGACACTGGATAGAAAATATAAGAAAAGTGCTTACAAACATAACACAGGGTCAGGTCGTGAAAGATCCCCTCTTTTTTGTCCCAATCCCCTACTTGTGGCTAATCAGGGTGGGGGGGGGTTAGGCCTAAATATATTGAAGGTATGAGATTTTACTATTTTGTTTATTTGCTTTCGTATTACAGGATTAAAAGAAAATTGACCCTCAGATAGATTTAAATTAGGAACTGACGATATCAAGCTCGATTCTACGATTCTTCTCTTAACATAGTTAGCCGATTTGAATACCATTTTACTTCCATTGAAATCGATCGAATGATTCAAGTCTCTAACATGGCAAAATATTCCACTGCTTTGGCTGCCCACTCTAATATGTCTTTTGTGTTCATACAATCTCTTGCCTAGATTTCTCCCCATTTCCCCTATATAAACTTTATGGCAATCATTGCATGGTATTGCATATACTCCTATGTTATGATGTTCTTTGGGTTTCCTGGCAATCATCAATTGGTTTAGTGAATTATTATATTTAAAGGCGAGATTAATACCCGCTTTTCCAAATATGTCCTTTAAACATTTAATTTATTATTAAATGGCAATGTTATACATTTGTTGAAGTCATTAGTGCGGGAAAGCTTATTACCATAGAATGTTTTCCTAGCTGCAAAATGGGCAGACGATATGAACCAATCGGGGTAATACAAATTAGAAAAAATGGTCCTGATAATGACAATTTCTTCATCTAAATAGGAAGGAAGACATATTTTGTATGCTCTAAGGAAAAGGATAGAAATTAACTATTTTTTAACAGTATTATCGTGAAACGAAAAATAATGTATATAGGCATTTGAGTGGGTTGGTTTCCTATAAACGTCAAGTTTTAATTTATGGTGATCTTTATTAATGAGGACATCTAAAAAGGGTAATCTATTATCATATTGCCATTCATATTTAAATTTGATGGAGCCATGCAAATTATTGAAATTATTAAAAAATGTATCAAAATCATGGCCATTAGGCCATACAGAAAATACATCGTCAATGTACCTTAACCATATAAAGTTAGGGTGAGAAATTGTGGGAAGGAGTTCAGTCTCAAAATATTCCATGAAGATACATACCAATATCGGAGATAAACTATTTCCCATGCTAAGGCTAAATATTTGTCTATAAAACTCATTATTTACTCGAAACACATTGTCAGAGAGACATAATTCAACTAAATCGATAAATTTACTCGTAGAAATGGGAAGATCCAAATTAAGTCTAGGCATGATTTTCCGCAGAAGGCCCATGGTTTGGTCAACTGGAACTTTGGTAAACAAATAGTTTACATCAAAGCTCACAAGTTTTCCATCCTGTAATTGCAAGTGGTTAAGGCGGTCAACGAAATCTTAAGTGTGTGTGTGTGGAAAACTCACAAAGTATCGCGTGACTAAGCAATAAATGCAACAAAGCCCACAGAGAAAATTAATCCTTGTATTAATTTTTCCTGTGAGCTTTGTTGTATATATATATGGAGAGAGAGAGAGAGAGAGAGAGAGAGAGAGAGAGAGAGAGAGAGAGAGAGAGAGAGAGTATTTCAGTGTATTTGTTAGAGAGTGGGGGCTAAAACTCCATTTCACACGAAATCCTGGATTTACTTTTAACATTGCAAATTGAATCCTGTAGACACGATTCCAAGCAGCGTTCGACCTACTCTTAGCCATCGTTATCGTAATCCGAAACGAGCTTAAGCGAAGCAGGCGCTCAAAATGTGATGGCACGTGAGTAGGTGAAAGAAATGAAATTAAATTTTATGGTCTAATTAACTCATGAAATATAGTGTGTCAAGCAACCCCATGTCGTTAAAGGAGACTATATTTTCTTTGTAAGGTTTTCTCTTCCTTTACATCATCCATTTCTTAAAAAAATTCTTCCAAAATATAAAGAGTAAAGTATAGCCGTGCCCAAAAGTTTTCCGTCACTTAGGATATTTTAGGAAATTAGATTAATGTAGAGACGCAAAGTTTTTAGTTGCATATGAATATTACTATAGAAGGGAAATAAGGAAGAATAAATAACAAGAATTTATATATGTACCAATCTGCACCAAAGAACCAACAAGAATTAGCAAAATACAAAATTATCTAAAACATGTATCATCAGCAACATAAAACAGATAAGCCGATGAAGCTCTATGAAATAGTTCCAGCAACACTAACCAAACATACAGGAAACTCAGTAACGTGTCCACGAGGGTGTGATGCTGTTACTATCCTCGGTGATGACTGCCTTCAGTTGCTCATTGTAGGCTGGTTGATGACGTCTTACGAGTGCCTCTTTCGGGTCTGCCAGAGGTTTTCCAGTGGATTGATATCCGAAGACAGAAGTGGCCAATTCATCACCGGAAAGTTTTATCCCAAAGCCACAGTACTGTGGATACAGACTTGTGAAAATGCGGAAACTCACATTCCGACAGCATGCAATGACTAAGAGCAACTTGGTACTTCTCTGAATTCATCGTGCAATAACAAACGGTGAGGCGACCTATCCCTGAACTTTACATGCAACACTATACCATAACAGAGCGACCACCATGCTTTATTGTTGGTACTATGCACTCTTGATTCTACTCTTCTCCTGGTATCTTGGGATCGAGAACAAATGGAATGTGAAATCGCCGAACCATAAAACACGTCTCCACTTACACATGGTTAAGTTTCCCTTAGGACGTGCTCAAGGTAATCGACGTTGCTTCTGTTAAAGGTTTATTAGCAGCTTCCAGGTGGCTTTAATTCAGTCCTTATGCAAGCAGTCTCTGGCCGACTATTTTGATGGATGCATTAACTTGGTTTACCTCTGTCTAATCATTTTGCTAGTAGACTGCAGTTTTCTTACGATCCAGAAGGATCATGCGACGAAGATACCTGTAGTCATGTTGCGTAATAACCTGGGTCACCCAGAATGAGGTTGGTCTTGGATGTTCCCACTTTATTGGATCCTCTTCAGCATTTCTTATCACCAGAATATGATCAGCCACCCTTCCGTACGATTTTTCTACAGTTGAGACCCTCCTCGTGCAGCACGCGTAGCAGACGTCTTCCCTCCACAGTAAAGATACGTTTTTTGCCGTTATTATATCGTTATCAGATCATATCTAAGCAATACGAAAAATTCCAGGTGTCCGAAAACTTTTGGTCGCGGCTCTATCTAATACTTCGAAGTTAGAGAGGTGAGGGAGATGATAAGGGGAATTAACAAAATGAATATGTGTCAGACTATATATGTGCCAGGATACTGGCTGATCTCTTTCTAGTGATTGTTTCTAAGTCTTCTCTGATTATTTCTAGTTTGGTTTACCTTTTTTTCGGGTAGGTCAGTGCAAATTCTTTGAATAATGCATTCCTATATGTATATGGGGTTATTTGAGTTTTTGTTTTACCTTATTCAGGTCAGTTAATTCTAATTCGTTTGATAATTTATTCTTATATGAATATATGTATATATGTATATGTATTTATATATACGTTTCTTCTATTTTTAATTTTCTTTTGAAATTTTTCAATTAACTTTTTCATGGGAGGGCGGTCTTTTATTTAATTTTCTGCTTTCTAATTTTTGGTCATATTCTTGACAGACAAATGTTGTTAAGGAGTTCTAAACAAGGTTCTTTCTTAAACTCTCAACACATTTTGTAGCAAAATTCAGATTCAAAGACCCTAATCCATTACACTATATATTTATGAAGGCAATTTTCTTAAAGTTTGAATTTTTAGTTTGAGGTGTTAGCAAATTTCTGACTATGGATATAGTCATGGCAAAACGTTTTGAGACTATTATATCCATAAGATTATATGAGGGGCGGTCAATAACTTTTGCAATTCGGATATAAGAAAACGAGATATGACGAAAAGTGTTTTATTATTTTTCAATATAACTACCCTCAACTTCAATGCACTTGCGGCACTTGTCCCTGAGGCTTCGAATTCCCGAAAACTAGAAATCTCCCGACTGCTGTTCAATTCACTCCTGGACGGAGAGCTGGACATCTTCATCGTCCCCAAATCAGCGTCCACGCAAGGCAGCCTTGAGCTGGCGGAATAAAAAGTAGTCGGTAGGGGCCAGATCTGGACTGTAGGGGGGATGGTTGAGCTCCTCGAATCCGCACACGCGCAGGGCAGCTTGTGCAACTCTGGCCTTGTGGACTTTGACGATGTTAAGTCGATCATGGGGCGTGAGGTTTCTAGGGACCCAACAGGCAGAGACCTTGGTCATGGCCAAATTGTCGTGGATGATGTTGATAACACTTCCATGTGATATTCCAAGTTCTCGCTCAATTTCTTCGACCTTCATCTGTCGATTTTCGAGGATCATCTTCTCCACACGGGCCACATTGTCCTCGTTGGTCACGTCTGATGGGCGTCCTGGACGGGGGTCATCTTCAAGGGACTCACGACCGTGGCGGAACTCCCTATTCCAGCGAGCAATGGTTGCATAGGAAGGGGCGGTGTCGGTGTACACTGCAACCATGCGTTCATGGATCTATTTTGCATTCTTGCCTTCCTTGCGATCAGCTACTGCTTCTTAAATAGACGAGGCAGGAGCGTTCGGCTGCAGGTCCTAACTTGTGCCTAACAGCCCCACAAACAGCCATCCCCGTTCTTCTGTTTTGCCCAACGATTCGCAAAACTTATTAACCGCCCCTCTTATTTTAACTTCGTAATTTTAGAAAACAAACAGAATTATAAATAGTGAAGTTTAGAAAAAAAATAGAAAATTGATTAAAATTAAGGCAAGGCTTGATTTTTTTCCATATATTCGAAGTTCTATTGAAATTCTTTCTAAAATAGATTTTCCCTTTAATTTTTAGCCCGATCCCTTACATTATAATTTAAGTAATGTTTGTTGTAGTTGAGATTTTCGAATTTTTTAATATAATAAAAATTATTGAAATTAAAAATCAATATGTATTGTTCTGGAGTTTTTTAAAAGAAAGGATGTTAAAAGAGGAAGAGGTTCAAAAGATTTTCATAAATATTTGAAATTAACGCAAGAATATTTAATAAATTTAAAAACAAAGGAAAAGCTTTCATCCTTTTACTATTTTAATCAAAGAAAATAAGTTTATGTTTAATATTTTCTATAATAAATTCAATCGTTTGTAAAAATAATATTGGATAAGTTTTGATCAATATTCAAAGGGAAATAACTATCTTTCTAAACAAATAATACCAAAACGGAAACAACGCTTTGGCATTCGCAAAAGATTTGACGTAGAGTTCATCAATGAAAGAAAAATTTAATTACAAAAAACAAAAGAATCTGTCGCTCGATTGAAGCGTGTTGCATATTTTATGAATAAACATAATAAATTTTTAAATAATGATAAAACATAAATTTCAAATAAGAATATAAATGACGATTTTGTTGAATACAATTAATTCAATGGCTATACTGCTTTAACAAAGGAAGACATGATCGAAAGAGCTGAAATTATACAAAGCGATATCGGTACTCATTTGAAGAAAATGAAATGGAAACACATATTGTTTATGTAATAAAGACGTGAATAAAACAAGTAAAAATATCCCAAACAATATTGTTAATGAGATTGTAGAGGATAAACAATCATAGTTTTTTCACTTAATAAACCAAGAAAAAAGAAAAGACGCACAAATACTATTGGAAACCTTTTCATCGAAGGAAGTTCATGATATAAAATAATGAAAGAGGTAGCGATAAATAAAAACAAGAAAAAGGAATTAATGGCTCAAAGACGTTTACAAACGAAAGAAAAATGAAATAAAAGAGAAAGAAAATTCTGAAAACGATTAAAACGAGAAGAAAGAAAAAGAAAATAGAAAAAACAATAAATTTTTTCCTTGCCTTTAAGCCTAGAAAATAAGCATAGATATGAAAAGAGATAGTCCAAAAGTAAATTATTATGAGATATGTACTGAAAACCTAATTAAAAAATGTAGGCCAAAAGCACGTTGCCAGTTCCGGATAGTCCGTAAGCCAAAAACAGAAGGTCTACAGGAGAAGCGCAGGTTCCTCCTGTAAGGAGAAGTAACGATCGGCTTCTTGTCTATTTATGTGCCGTATGTGAAAAATATTGCCCATAATATGTTAGATATGTTCTCGCCGAGGTAAGGAGCAGAGTCAACGAATTCTTTTGAATTTGAAAAGTAGAAAAGTAGAGTTCAATTTAAAAATTTATTGGTTCCCTTAAACTCAGAAAAAGTTGTTTGGCCTCAGATTCGTCTGTAAGTTTGAATTACTGGTTGAATAGATGGTTAGAAAGTTGAAAAGGCGTGTAAAATTCTTAATTGAGTTTGACGCTGACTTTGACTGAAAAAAAATAAAGGAATAATTAGTTAACTTACCCCACCGATTATATTAGACACAATTTACTTATCTCAAAAGAATATTCACCTATACCAGTTAAACGGGAAGGCAAAAAGTGAAGAGAGAAATAAAGAGTGCCAAGGAAAAGGATAAGTAAGGAGTTTAGGAATGCGAAGAAGGCAATGGAAAGGAGATGAGACGTGTTTAATTTTTTTTTTATGTTCCATACGGGGTCTCTGGAGGGGCAGATTTCACATAAGGAAAAAAACACTCCATGACCCTGACTCCGAATTGGGAGGCGGATAGTAAATGCATTCCATTAACGCCACTTCGGAATTTAAAATTAGAATGATGCATAGCGCCGTTATGACGTCACAAGTTCATTATATTTGTTTCCACCATTCCCTAAAATTTATGGATTTGAGTTTTAAAGAAAAAATTCGGAATTTTTCGGTTGATTAAAATAGAATATAAGACACTTCTACAATCAATATTTTTTCAGTGTCACAGCAATGCGAATCTTGATTTTCAAGCCCCCAATAGATTTTTACATTAATTTACCAAAGTGATTTGAATGACATACCTGAGGAAGGTATTACAGACAGAACCTCTTCTATAAGTGAAGAAGTTGGGCTGAAAGTAAATGAAAATGTTTATGATTTTGTTTGAAATTTTTGTTCTGAGAAGCAAAAATGTGGAAGATATATAGCGGCAGATTCACGTGTGGGCGTTAGACCCGAAAGGGCACGCAGTCCTTCACATGTCAGTCCGGCTTGCAGGGGCTAGGGTTCGGAACAAAGAAACAACATAACTCGCTCGTCAATTTATTAATAACGCTCCATTAAGTTCAACGAATAACAGGAATAAAGACTACTTGACTCCTATATTTATCCCAAATGAAACTATTCTCCAAATTGAATTAATTTTTCCGTTAATTTAAATTCGGTGTTGTTTTTTCTTTTTAATAAACTTACAAAATATTAATTTAATTAGCAAGTATTTGAAAACCAGAAATGGAGCTAAATCCTGCAATTAATTAAACTTTTATTCTCATTCTGAGATTCGGATGACATTTTCCGGGCTTTGAGGCCGGATCGCATTTCCGGCTATAATTAATAGGACGAACTCCAGCGCAAACCCACGAACAAAGGGTGGAGTTCGTAGAACCTTGTGTTCGTTTGTGAAGATTTTTCCTGTGAGATGACACTCTTAGTTGAATTCCAAAATCCACCTGGGTGTGCACAACTCTTTTGGAGTAGTATCGTTCTGTAACGAAAAGAGCTGCGCGTACTATTTACAGTACCTTCCCACATGCGGTATTTGGTGGTCACTGTCTCCGCAAATTTTTAGTGTTTTTGTTTTGTGGGGAAATGGTTAGTATGTGAGTGTGAGAGATAGTGGTTTATTAGAATAGTAGGGTTTGGGAATAGTGGTGAGAATAAGGAAGTCTTAGGGTTGCAAGATTTGCAAAGGTGCCTGGAGATCAGGCTAATCTCTTTCATTGTTTGTTTTATTATTATTGTTTTTATATACGTATATATATATATGTAGACAAGTATGTATGCATATATATATATATATATATATATATATATATATATTAATATATATATATATTTATTACTATAAGGCGTTCAAACCTTTGGATTCGTGTACTAATTTAGCTTTTTTTAATTTTAACTTGACGTGTAGTTTAGTTGTTTAGATTCCTTTTATGTGTTTTTTTTTGTTTCTACATCAATTCTCACGTGTCTTATTTGGTTTTGTAAATGTTTTTGCTATATTCATCTTTGGTTGTTAGTATTCGTGTTCTGTGATTCGTACTTACCTATTTTCTTCATTTTTATTCTTCATTGTCTTCGCTAGGTAGTTGTGGTCTTCTTTGGTTTTGAAGTAAAATCGGTTTGTTTCGTTGTTATCGGTTTATTTTCATCATCAGTTTTGGTAGATTGTTTTTTCCTAAGCAAAATATGGGACAATTGCATCTCCAAGCTTGCTGACGCTGCTTGGGAATCATGCGCGACTGGGACCTTGTTGGTTTTCTGCGATGAGTACTCTAATTTCCTCGTTGCTATACATTGTAATTTTATCTTTCATATCTGACGCTCTTTCCTTTAAGATCGTATTGAGCGGTTTGTTGTCCACCGCTCCGTGCAGATCCACTCGCTTCCTCCTATCCCTCCTTCGTGTATTGGTGATGAGATATATACACTTATTTTGTATCTTCTGCATTTCTTTTTTAACTGTTTTAGAGACTCCGAACAGATTTGCTGAGGGATAGATGAGGGTGGGTCTGACTAGCGTCAGATACAGTTTCTTTTTATTATTTTGACTGAGGTTTCTGAAGCTGTAGAGGGTTCTGACTGCCGAAGATGCTTTTTGGATCCGTTCTGTGGGGTGCTTCCTGTACCTGTTATAGGTGACCTTCATCCCGAGTACATTGCACTCGTTCGTGTAGGGATAACGCGTATCCATCACTCTCACATCTGCTGTTTTTCTTCTTCCTAAGTGGACGACCTGGAATTTGTCGCCATTAGTTTGAATTTTCTATTTTGATTCAAAAACGTTGATTTTCCTTATTTCCTTGGCAGTCATTCAAGCTGGCCAAGGCGTGTTTCTATATCCACTAACTATGAGTTGACTTATGTCATCGGCGATCTGAATATTCAGGCTAGTGGGGTGGGTGGCTCTGGGATGTCGGCTATATATATGAGGCACCCGCCTTGAGGCATCCTGCCTGTAGATTGAAGGTGAGACCGTCCGTGTACCCTATACTGATGTAGGTCGACCTCTCCATGACATAATTAAAGAGGATTTCTTCAAGTTTTGGGCTCAAACCCAGCTGGAGGATCTTGTATTGCACCCCCCCTTAGCCATACTTTAGCGAATGCCTTTGACACGTCCCTGCATACTATTTCGATATAGCTCCTGTTTTTCTTAGCTTAAGAAATCTTTTCCGTGATGACAGTTATTGCCATCTTGGTGCTTCTCTTCTTTCTGAAGCCGTATTGCTGTTCGTTGTAGAGCGAATTTTCCTCCAAGTGCTCGACGAGTATTCTGTTCAGTATTTTCTCTAAGAATTTCCCCCCTAATTTCCAGAAGGGATATTGGGTGATAACTCTCCTTTTTCGTCGTTGGCTTTCCAGGTTTGGCAATAGAGATCATTTTTGCCGTTTTGTATGCGTCGGGAAAGTAGCTTATGTTTAGGCAGGCATTAAAGATGTTGAGTACACCTTCCAGCATGTATCTCGGTGCTTTGACGAAGTTTAACTTTGTCAAACCTGACCGTCCTGGAGCTTTCTGCTTAAAGAAGTGGAGCCCGCTTTTTAGTTCTTCTAGCGTCACTCTTTCTTCTTCTTCTTCCTCCCTGTTCACTTAGTGGTTAGAATGCGTCCTCTCAATGATTTCGTTCAGCTCGTCTATAATCTGATTTTCAAAATATATGTCGAAGTCTTTATTTTCTTCTTCACTGATTCTTAAATTCTGTTCTCAGTATTGCCTGAGAATCTCCTCTATTTCATTCTCCTCTGATTAAATTTCACCTTGGTCGTCTTCTAATTCCATCTTTTTCTTCTGGGGCTTTACTCTCATTCTCCTGATTTTCACTCAGAATTCTTCGGGTGATGCTCCGCTATCTAGTTCTTTGATAGCTTCCTATTCCATTTTCCTCTTGTTGTTCGTAAATTAGAATTTTTAGTTCTTCTTTTATTTCTCCCATACGGTACATTATATCACGGGATGTTCCCGTGTTGATGCTCACCTGATACAATCCTTTCAGTTCACGGTGTAAACCTTTCATACGATCGGTCCATTTGTATGTTGAGATGGTTCTGTATGTAGTTTTATGAATCACTCTCTGTTACCCTCGATCACCTGGGTCTCTAGCCACCCCATTTCTTCGTCTATTTCCTCGAGCGTCGCTTCGTCGAAGTTTGCTGGGATGTAATTTCTTAGCATTCGCTCGTAATTATTCCAATTCACACTGCTGTAATTCTTCCTTGAATGTGTGTGATGGTATCAATATAAGGTTAACGTTGATATAAAGATTAATCCCTATATGGTCACTACAAGGTATCACTTCAGGGCTCATGTGATAATTAAAGGGTAAGATGAAGTTGGCCAAGCAGATGTCCGGCTTGGTGGCGCTCCTTTCCGTGATGAAGGTCAGAAGGTCGGGGCCCAGTCTCTGGAAGATGTTCCTATCTAGGAGAGTATTCAATCATCTGCCTATACCGTTGCTTTGAGTATACCCAGACTCGGCACATCGTGCGTTCAGGTCCCCCATAAATATCATAGGGGCCCTTTGCCAGAGTATACTCGCGATAGTGTGGTTCGGAAAATAGTGGCGTCTTGGGAGTTGGTATCCTGTGGCAACGACTATCTTCTCCAGGCTTATTTCTACCTCTATGGTGAGGTAGGATTCTTTTAAGTTCCTGAGTTGTTTGAATTTTATTCCCTTCTTGATCGCAATGGCTGCTCCGTCGTATCTTCTTGAGAATGGTTCACTGCCAACACGCCATAGTTCCATATTTTGATTATGTCCCTATCCGTGTTAACTCCGTGCTCCCAAATGCGTATTATATCAGCATCGATTTGTTATGAAATATCACCGTAGTGCACTCTTTTCGTGGTCCATCCGTCGGTGTTGATACTCAAGATTCTTAAGCTTTCTCTTTGCATTATGAGCACTACTCTACCATTTCTTCAGTCTGGGATCCCAGTTAGGGACCTTTTGAGCAGCACAAGATCGATTTTTATTCGTTTCTTCACGGATTACTTCTATGTCCTTGTGCCTCTTCGGTAGTTGTTTTCTGGGTGGGCTGAGAGTCTTCGATTTACTCCTGGAGGCGCTCTGAGATCTCGTTCTTCGTTCTGTCTCTTTCTCTTCTACTTCTGGTTGCAAGTCGCTTTAAGACTATTCTTTGGAAGCATCTGAATCTTCCTCAGATGTTACCTGCTTTTCTATTTTTCGTGGTCGTTTGGATGAAGCTGTGCACATATTCAGTATTTTTAGTGAGTCTGGGGATTTGGGTACTTTGATTGTAGGCAGGTTGTTTGCCTGTAGTAGTGAATTGAGTTCACTCTCGTAGTTTTTCTGGGCTCCTATGTTAGCGATATGGGCGTGGATGATACATGTGAGGATCTTCGAGTGCAATTCGGAGTTGGGCTACATCGTAGGTTGGTTTATGGTTGTTTGGTTGGACCTTGATGATCCGGCCGCATAGCTCTGGGTACTACGGTCTCGAGCTTCTTCTTCCTTCTTCTTTATTAACTCTTTTCTTCTGGGGCAATTTAGTGCCGAAGTTCGGTGGTCACCGTTACAATTTAGGCACTTTTTGGTCGTTGAGGCACAGTTTTTAAACCTATGACCATGTTGGCCGCATTCAGATCATAGATCATAGCTTCTTGTCCTTGTTGGGGCAAGAGTGGATTGTATGATTTTCCAGTTTGTAACAGGAAAAGCACATTTGGATGTTATGTAACTTTTCCTGTTCGATGTTTTCAGATTAGATCATCATGATGAAAGCTAGGAGCCCATCTCTTTTAGTTTTTTGTGCCATTTCGGTGGTCTAAAAGGTGATTTTAAACACATGGGTGTGGTTATTAAACTTGATTAATTCCTTAGTCTTTGCCCATGTGTTTTGTGCCTTAATCTCTTTTTTTAATTTCCTCAGTAGTTCTTTCCCCAATCCAGCCTTCGATCTTGCAGCAGATGACGCTCCTATTGGCCACCATCAGGGGGGGGGGGAGAATTCTTGCCTCAAGTCTGATCTTCTTTAGGGCTTCCGTTCCTCCAGTGGACAGTATTTCGTCCATGTTCTTCGTTTCCGAGCACAGGGCTATGTTGTAGCCGTTGGTTACGTCAATCACACGGATCAGTGCAACCTTAAGTTCTTCAAATAGAACTAGGCACACCTGAGCTTTGGTCGGAACTGCATGGCAGGGAAGCCCCCTGAGGGAAACTCTCTTCGTTGTATCCATCTCCCCTGAAGGGGGGTGGAGTCGTTGTTTCAAGTTGGTCCTCTTCTTTTTTTCCTAGTCTTCTTTCTAGAATTGTGTTATGTGAATGAGTTTAATGTGAGTGGTGTTATGTGCTTAGGTGAGCGAGATGTAAATTCAGAATAGGGGTGTTCCCCGCCGTAGTGCTGCCCCGTGCTTCCGGGAACCAGTACTGCAATTGATGGGGTGATGGATGATGGAGGGATTGGCCCGGGAAGGGATCCTCCCAAGGGGTGAATTATGGCGGACTTGATGATGGATGAATGCCGAATCAACTTCCTTCACCCGGGGGAGGGCCGCCTCCTTGTTGTTTTTTTTAATTCGCGACTGCATCCTCCATAGCATAGGGACGGATGCTTGTCCCTGTATGATCCTGGGTGGTAACCCCCATCTATAAAGATAAAAGTTAAATAAACGGAGTTGGCAGTTCGTCTCTTTTCCCGGGGAAGGGGGGCTCTGAAATTGATTTCTGCTGTGGACTACTCCTCAAACCAGCTTCCGTCAATTCCCCCAATTATGTCACATCACAATCGACTGGCATAGTTGGGAGGAGGGTTATGAGCAGTCCAGGTCCACGATTGCACGGTGCCCGCCAGCGTGGAACGATGTAGGGAGCTTAAGCGCTCATGTAGGTTTTGCGTGCCAGAAAAAAAATGTAGTATTAACTCTCTCCAAAGACAATCGTAGGGCTGTTTTTAAAATCGGCTGGCTCGGCTAGCGTGTCCTTGCTTCGAACGTAAGAATTCCGAAAAGCACGAATATTATTCGGCGAGAAAACTTTACGTATGTACGTCAAGTGTTAACTGCGAATAACGTTCCTTCACATTTTTATCTCTTGCAAATTTGCCACTTATAGAATGCCCAAACCCATAAGCACGCACTATACACAATATCTCTTTTCTTATAGAACTGTTGACCTACCCAGGAAGCGAAGTGGTCTTTCTACGGGCCGCCCATCTCACAGAAAAGAGGTAGGGAGGAAGACAAATAATGTTGCCACGTTCTCTGTAAATCCCATAATCTTCTGGCGAAGATCTTTCCCCATTACCTTTCGCTCCTAATGTTTAATGAAACCCTAGAATAGGGGGAAAAATCCTTTACTAGAATTTGTTGTTGTTCTTGCGATTAAGTTTATAATGTCAACTAAAAAAAATATTGGTGATATTTGTTGAGCCAGATACGAACAGTGATATTTATTAGATCAATTGCTATGGAAAATATTAACTGTCAAATGAATGTTATTCCGCTTTTCTTAAAAGATGCGGCACTGGAATATTCACAAATAATTATAATTAGAAAATATATGTTAGAAAGTTATATAGGGTGTCCTTAAAGTCTGGAAAGATAGTTAAAATGCATATTTTCAATAGAAATTTGAGCTTTATTTTATTTTATTGAAATATTAATAACATCTTTAATGTAATTTACACTATTTGTGATGTCAAAGTTTGATGCGCTTTCGAGATTCATCTGATGAATCCGATACATTAACCGCAAATTTCTGTCAATTTGAGCCTATTATTTAGGATGCGTTCCCTGAAGTGTCTTTATTTAATTGAGTACACCCTGTCATTTAGCGTACCCTAGAAAAGAAGTCAAGACGGGGGTAAGGTCGGGTAAATGAGGATACCATTGTGATATTTCTTATGTATCCAGACTTTAAGAACACCCTGTATAACTGTTATAAGTGATGATCGATAATTTGTAGTAGCGTACACTCTTTAAGAAAGTAGATATTTATTGATGAACAAAAAAGACATTGAATAATAAAGAAATGGGTTGGAGTTTCAAGCGAGCAATAAAAAAACTGAAATAAAATAGTATCAAATAACTGCCATTACAAAGGATAACTTCAATGCCTGAGGTTGGCGTAGTATTGCTATCAAATTCTGGAGAGTGCAAAGCGTTCGGCGGGCATTGTGAGGTTGCTTCGAGGCGTGAAAAGTAATTCGAAGACGAAGGTGAAGTGAAGCGAGTGTAAGCTCAGAGTGGCGATGGAACTTGCGTGAGTTACTCGAGTGCTTATTGAATAACTGTTCGAGTTGAAGGGTGTGTGCCCCAACCCTCGCGAGAATGGCTGCTTATGCTTGTGTGAGCGCAAGTTGATAGGATGGCGCCCATGTTTTGGGAGAGTTCTTGGACAAAATGACGTCCGGTCGAACCAATCTTCTGTAACAAAGGTGTTTAGAAAACTTTCAGGTGGCTTTATCAATGTGAGGTTGTTTAGCAAGGGAGATTCTCTTACCGACTGTGGAAACCTTATCTATGAGATGAAATGTAGCTAACACGATGGTACACAAGCTGCATTCAGGTTTATGTTGGCTTCCTGACCCTTTTTTCAGGAAAATCCCCCATCACGAGGTAGGAAGGTTCATGTGTATCTAAAGAGCTAAATAAAATTAATCCTAGACGCATCAACGAGAACCGAATGACGCGAATTTGCCTTAAATTATTCAGGAGCGAGTTTTTATATGGCTGGAAAGGTGATTCCACATACTAGAAAAATCTCAAATCTTTGTTAAAAAAATCTACAGTCCTTTGGATATTTATCATAGGTGTTTTTCATTATTATAACCACTTGAGCATCCCACATGGATCTCTAAGTACGTAATTTATACCTTTAGTTTAATACTTACAAACTTTCTTCTAGAACTGGAAATATGCATTCTCCTTGCTTATATGAATTTATTGACAGGCACGAAAATTCTTATCACATTTCTGACCTTTCATCCTTTGTTCTCGCTTCTTAAAAACTTTCTCATTATCTTCTTACGAGTTCGAATAGCTGTAACATTTTTGTTATTTCTATGTCCACTTAATGACTACAGCTGAAAAAAATATAAAAATAGTGTAGTGTTTTGCTTGTTATCAGATACCTGGAGGAATTCACATCATTGGGCATATCCGATAAGCTGAAAATTCTTATCGCTTTGCTTTGGGAGTTGTTTTTTTTGTTAATTTATGGCAATTCTTTATAAAAACATCTCAGATGATGTAATTTTAGGTTCATTATTAAAATAATCCTCCATTAGGGTCAAAGAATAACAAGAATAAAGATTAATGGATACGTATCGTTATTCTAAATTAAACGGAACTACAAATCACATTTGAGACTAAATTTTAATACTATTAAATTTGGTCCAACACTTATGTTATAATCGTTAAATCATTAACATTAATTCATTATAAACTTTAATGTACTACTTTAATTCGTTAAGATGATCAATTCGTTGGCATTATTAGTTAATCATCATAATTAAATCATAGTCATCATTGATTCATTTTCAACATTAATTCATTATTAACATTGCAAACATTAATTAATTTCATCATTAAATAGGTATTTACATTAATTTAGAATAAAAATGAATTCCTTGACATCAATTCATTGCGAACAATAATTTATTATCACCATTGATTTATTAAAACTAATTAATTATCGAAATTAATTCATAATTATTAACATTAATTTATTATCACCCCTCTCCTTTAGTTTGTGAGCGCCACAAGTTGTTATCATGTCCAATATTTTTCACATAAATGCCTCCGTTTGTTTTTTTCTTTTCGATGAAAGATAATTCATTACTTCTCCAAACTTCAGTAATTCTTTACCATTATGTTTCCTGGACAGGGTTTTGGCCCATTCGTCCTGGCACTTGGATAGATGATAAATCGACAATCTACTCACCCAACTACACCGCTTTCTTTGCCAAACGCCTTACTAAACATTTTGAAAGAAATGCCATCGTTAGTTTTCGATATTTAATCAATGAAACACATTATCACCTCACCTACCTTCAGCCCTTTCTGCTTTTAATAAATGAAAAGAAAATTCCTAAAACTTTCTACTATATATATATATATATATATTATATATATATATATATATATATATATATATATATATATATATATATATATATATAAATGCAGATACACCCACAAAAAAAGTGAAAAACGATTCCGAGTACTTTCGTCTTTATTCTTAAAGACCTTTTCAAGGAATGAACAGGAGACTGGACACACATTGCTTTAAATAGTGGAAAGGGGGATAAGACTACCCACCTTTGAACCTTAATTATGGGGTACAAAATCCTGAAACAACTTTATTTGAGATTTTATATTTGTAGTGATAATGGGGTCTAGCGCGAACAAACCAGGGCTAAAATTTCAAATAAAGTTGTTTATTCCGACTGCTTTGGTTGCCTTAGTTAGTCTACTGTACCGCTATGACAAATCCTTATTCGAAATTTTTGAAAAGTGAATTTTCTGCGATAATAAAAGTGAAACTGTGTGACTCGCTTTGAGTAGTGAGAATAAAAACTGTGTAAAGCGAAAAAGCTCGATATGTTCGAAAAGTGGACCCCTGGCCTTCTTCGATTTAAGAAGGTGAAGGGTGAATCTTCATTCCTTCGTGGAGAGAAGGATTGAAGCCACAACTGGCCCACTCGCAAGCCTGAAGGAAGGAGGAACATTAAGGTAAAGTTTATATAAGTATTTGGACTTTGGACTCAGTTCTCTCTCCTTCACCCCCTCTTTTCAAAACCGTCTCTCAGGGTATACATATATACAGTTATTAAAATTTCATCACATATCCTACGATAGGATGTAGGAAAAATGAAGGAGACTCTGCATCACTCTTCGGGTCCTCTCGGAGGGCCCCATATCGGACAGAGGGAAGGTATTCGAACAGATTTACGGAAACTTACGCATTGCACTGTTCAGACTCATCGACATACAAAATGGATACTCTGCTATTTGCGCGAGGGAGGCCGATTGTGAAGCTTTGACCTCGAGCAAAGCAGTTGAATACCTAAAGGCAATTAATCTGAAACCCCACACACCGCTACAAATTAATACACACCGTAGTGTTATCTGCAGGCGCCTCGACTCCTGGGTCGAGGGCCACTCGGCAGAGGACATTGAGGACGAAATGGAAAGGAACCACCCTTGGACAAAAGTAGCTGAGGTCATTAAATTCAAAAACTACACGCACGTGTTTAAGGTTGTTTTCGAGGGCACGGATATGGTTCAAAAGGCTAAAGACACTGGTTTGCTTTTCTTCAACGTAAGAGTCTGCCCAGAGCAGATTAAACGTAAAGAGTTTGTTGACTTGCAAATGTACTTTTGGTGCTACAAGTACGGCAAACACACCACTTCTAACTGCCCTGAGGAAGACGTTACATTATGCTTGATCTGTGCTGGTCGCGACTGTAAGAGTACCTCTCCCAAATGCCTAAACTGTGAAGGCCCCCACCGGACTATGTCCATGGCCTGCCAGATCAGGAAACAAGAGATCCAAAAGCAAACCCAGTTAAAACGCGAAATGGAGGAAAAGAAGGCCAATTCCACTTATGCAAAAGTAACCAAAGCCGCGATGGCTGAGACAAACGACCAAAACACATTCCTTCACATAGAAAATGAACACTCTACAAAAATAATGTGTTGCATTTATTATGCACACATAGCCAACATCACACGCCCAGATACTTTTTCCACCGAGGTCAACCGCATGCTCGTAAAGAACGGCCTGCAGGAGATGTGGTTCCCGGACAACCCTCCTTCAGAGGAGGTTATGCGAATAAGCGTATCCCCTCAGTGTCAAGAAACGCGCCAAAAGGTACCCGCACTGAAAAACACAGCCAGCACACGCGATCCACGTTTAAACCAACCCAAAACAACACAAACAGCAAAACAAGAGCCTCTTACACCCACAAAAGACATTACCGTTACAACAAAAACGCACACCCAGACACCAAACAAGGAAGCAGTACAACCCAAAGAGACCAGGTCTCCACGGTTGAGAAAAACATCAAAAACTTGTGGCCCAAGGTGAACCTCCTCATCACGAAGCAGGGAACACCAACTTAAGTATAATGCGAGAGGTTTCAATCTCAAACTATATGCCCCCGAATCTGAGCCTTTCCCAACCGAAATCGATTCCCGCGAAGTATCTGAGGGTCTTAGGACCAGAAGATACAAGTAAGAATGCTCCGATTAGATTCTGGAGCGGCAGGTTGAGGAGGCTCTCGCCAAAAATATGATTAAATTGACCACTGACTGCTTCCACACGATTACGGACACTGAATACAGAAAAAAAGAAACGGCAGACCGCGCACCCCAGTTAGTACACCTCATGGGGCTAAAGTAGATTGCGAATAAGCGTCTACTTTAATCTCACACACACAAAAAAAAACTCAACATTACACAAAATGACCAACAGACTTATGATTATACAAATGAATTTCGATGGGTGGGACGGAAAAGGTTCCATGTATGGCAATATTATGCGACAAAGTAACCCTGACATTATACTTATTTCAGAACACAGACTGATCGCGAAAAAACAATTAAAAACATTTCAATATGACGTGATTATCAAGAATCATAGCCAGAAACGGTATGACGGCTGCGCAATAGCTGTCAAAAAGGGACTAAAGTACAGAAAACTAGGTGACTTAGATCAATCATACCTTACCATTGAGGTAGGCACTCCCCTGGGAGAGGGGGGGGGGCTGGTCGTGGCTACGGGATACCAACCCCCAAGACGCGGCTACGTGCCCATGCACAACCTTCTGCAGATTTTCCGCCATAAGAAAAATGTAATTTTTGCTGGAGATCTGAATGCAAGGTGTGCAGCGGCAGGGTATACCTCATACAACAATGCAGGCAGAAACATCGAAGTTCTACTTGACAGACAATACGTGACAAGGATCGGACCAGAATTCCCGACATACATAACGGGAAGAGCAGCAAAGAAACTTCATATAGTCCTATCTAGTATCAGGTTTCCATATAACTACTACATTGAACCGGTCCCCATCATTCCGAGTGACCACCAAGCTATCAAAATTACAGTAGGAGTAAATCCCATTCAAATAGCATTCCAGAACGCAAACGCTATAAGCAGGCGAACTGGGAAAGCTACAGAAATTACCTTCTAAATTATATCCCAAACCCTTTATTTGATGCAAACTTAGAAGAAATAGATAAAGAGCTGGATAGAATCACTGAATACTTAATTAAAGCCGATGAAAATAGTATTCCCCATATTAAATATAAACCCTTCCAGCTCAACATTGGACTCCTCCAATGAAAGCCCTGGCCCAAGAATATAAGGACCTGTCCAATGTAGTAGTGCTGATAGGCCCCAACCACAGTGCCCACAGAAGAATAAGACAGATTAAAGACGAACTCCAGACACTAATTACGGACCAACAAATACTTATATGGGACAGACTAATAGAAAGACTCGACATAGAAATAGACTCACACACATTCTGGCAGACATTTAAACGTTTAAAAGAAGGACCTCCACAAAAATGAATTACACTCATAAACGACGGTAAAGAAATTGATGAGACTGAGGAGATTGAGGAAATGTTTAGGATTTTCTGGTCCTCAATCTTCAAGATTACCCCAGAAGAAAATGACAATTACGACCTCGAATTCGAGACTGACATAATCCAACAGCAAAACACACAAATACACAGAACCTCTCCTCGTCATTGTGTGTCGCAGGAAAGAACGATGGAGGGCTATGGTAGTAAAATAACTGCCTTAGAACTCTCAGTTGCTCGAAAATTTTTTCGTAAAAGAGCACCGGGTACCACGGGGCTGACCAGGGAGAATTTCATCAAGGCCCCGCCTAACGTTTGGGGTGGGCTACTCAACATCATGACCGCCGCTCTGAACACGGGCTACTTCCCCGATCAGTGGAAAGTGGCCAAGATGATTTTCATCCCAAAATCGGGAAAGCACCCGGACTGCCCTGCCAGCTTTCGGCCGATATCTCTCCTAGAATTTGCTGGAAAAGTCTTCGAGAAGATATTAGCTAATAGAGTCAACTCTTTTCTCGACGAAGCCAACTTGCATAGCGAGCAACAACACGGCTTCAGAAGGAAAAGAGAGACTGATACGGGACTAGCCGTTATCACCGAAAAGCTTGCCAAGATCAAAGTAGACAAAAGGCATGCCGACCTGGTGCTCCGCGATGTCCAAAAAGATTTTGATAAGGTTTGGAAGAGATGACTACAATTTAAGATCCTTCAAGTAGGCCTCAACCCCATTCTTGAGAGGATTTTATGCGACTACATAATGGAGTTGAGAGCATACATAAATATCAGAGGATACAAAGGCCCCGAATTCGAGCTCGAAGCAGGAGTCTCACAAGGGGGCTGTCTCAGTTCCCTTTAATACAACATATATACACGCGACCTACCCCACCTCTCTCCGAGGGTTCGATATACGTTCAGTTCGCTGACGATATATCGTAAATTTGTACAGCCGCTTATGTTCACGGAATTTATGGCGAGAAATACGGCTAGGGAGATTTCTAACATCAACTCTTTCGAAAGGAGATGGAAGATATCGACCAATGCCCCCCAAAATTCAAAATAATTCCCATGTTTCGCAAGACCTTCAATGACATACGGGTAGAAGGGGAGCAAATCTCCTACTGCTTGAAGGGACGGTTCTGGGGCTCAAAATCACCACAGGGCGCTAAATGAGTCATATCGAACGAACAGTCGCGAATAGCAAGAGAGATTTGAGGGATTTTTATAGGTTCCGTGACCTTAATCGCTCAAACAAACTCAAGATATTCAATGCGTGTATTCGCTCGAGACTTTTGTACCCCCCGGTGCCGTTGAACGCGAGCGCCAAGACCCACATTGCGAAACTACAAGTCATCCAGAATAAAGCCGTGCTTTTAATTACAAACACCTGAAGAAGAGAACATAAACGACAGAGGGAGCTCCACGACTCGGTTGGATTATCTCCGATCAACGTGGCGCTCCACGAGAGAGCTAAGAGGATATGGCAAGCCATTGGCACCCCCTTGACCCATGAATTCTCTCGTACACACCTAGACATCGAGGTCGACCGACAAATAAGACCATTTAAAAGCAGCAAAATACAGTCTGACGGTGACGTGACTCCCAAATACACATGATAAAATCGACAAAAGACAGAAAACGACCAGTGTAATGCACAAGTTTCTTTTTTTCTTTAGTGGAAAGAAATTTCAAAATAAACTCAAACTTTTATAAAAATTCAATTCAAATTCAAATCAAATTAAAATAATTTTTTTCAAATACCCACAGCGGGAATAAAAACCCCGTTTTAAATAAAGGCTTGAATGCCAAAAGATCATTAAGAACTTAAAAACTAAAAATTAAATTAACTCGATTAATTTAATTAAATAAACTATAAATTTATAGTTTATTAAATAAAAACAAAAAACTAACAAAATCCATACAAAAACCAAAACAACAGAGCTACCCTTTCACCACTTTCCTCTCTTACTATCTTTCTTTCTAACTCTACCTAAATTTCACCACTATTTTATGTCCAATGTCCAATGTCCTCCTGTTTATTCCTTGAAAAAGGTTTTAAGAATAAAGAGGAAAGCGCTCGGAACCGTTTTCACTTTTCCTTTGTGGGTGTATCTGCCTAACTTTGACTCACGTGCACTTTGTGAGTCTATGGTAATAAGCCTTCCCGCACTAATGACTTCAACAAATGTATAACATTGCCATTTAATAATAAATTAAATAGTTTAAAGGACATATTTGGAAAAGCAGGTATTAATCCAGCCTTTAAATATAATAATTCCTTAAACCAATTGATGATTGCCAGGAAACCCAAAGAACATATCAACATAGGAGTATATACAATACCATGCAACGATTGCCAAAAAGTTTATATAGGGAAAACGGGAAGAAATCTAGACAAGAGATTGTATGAACACAAAAGAGATATTAGAGTGGGCAGCGGAAGCAGTGGAATATTTTGCCATGTTAGAGACAAGAACAAAAACGATCAATTTCAATGGAAGTAAAATGGTATTTAAATCGGCTAACTATGTTAAGAGAAGAATCGTAGAATCGAGCTTGATATCGTCAGTTCCTAATTTAAATCTATCTGAGGGTCAATTTTCTTTTAATCCTGTAATAAGAAAGCATATAAACAAAATAGTAACATGTCAGCCCTTCAATATGTTTAGGCCTAACCCCCCCTCAGATTAGCCACAAGTAGGGGATTGGGGAAAAAAGAGGGGATCTTTCACGACCTGACCCTGTGTTATGCTTGTATGCACTTTTCTTATATTTTCTAGCCAGTGTCAGTTGAAAAAGGGTGTGAGATACACCGAAACTGTTCTGAATTAAATTGTCTTCGGAGAATGTGGTTTAATTCCTCATCTTTTCTTGTGATATTGCATTAATTTTCATCATATATATATATATATATATATATATATATATATATATATATATATATATATATATATATATATATATATATTCACACTTCACTTCATATATTTTCATTCCATTAAGAGTTGTTATTAATAGCGACAACTGCGCTCGGAATAGTAAGTTTTTCTTTTCGTGCCATGTGCTCAGTATGGCCACACTTCTGGATTTGTAGTTGAAAGAATAATAATATCCAGTAAAAATAATATTAATAACAATATATACTTGTAGGTTTAAGTATTGGTATATTCCTGGCATGTCAATCCATCATTTGGAATCTTAGAATAGCCTGGATTTTGAGTGTACTTCTTTTACAATTGTCTTTGCAATCAGCTTACTGACGGTGCTTCCCGTTAACATCACGTGGAACAAGCTGAGAGCCTCTTTCAGATCGGATTACACGCTAAAATGGAAATATGTGTCAAGCGATGTCTCAGGAAGCCACCAGACGGCAAGAATTATTCGACAGTGTTGTGCTTTTAGGCTTATTTGTGGACAAGATCAAGAGCCTGTTTAAGGAAGCCTACAAAATCATTCACGCGGCTGCTTGTTAGTTAGGTTTGAGTTTCATTATTGGTTTCTTGCTTTTCTTTGTTATTGTAGTCTATTTTTTTTTATTTGTTTGTTGCATTGTCGGTGCTGGAATATAATGGTGGAATTCACATTTAATTCTGTTCTAATTTGGAGATAATTGATTTTTGCTATCAGCAGTGAAAATTTTTATATAATATAGAACGATGATAATTAGTATACGCGTTAAAAAAACCTCGGTTGTAGAGTAAGAGAGGCGGTGGTAGATGCAAAGAAAGAACAGGGAAAGTAATGATGATAAGAAATAGGTAGAAGATGGAATCTAATTTTTTCAAAATTAATTTCCATTAATGACGCAGAAACTTAAAATTCACTTGCAAATGGACCACGAATAAACAAATATTGGGTTCTGTAACCAACTCATGATTTATTATTATTAGTAGCAATACTAATGACACAGGGGGTTAGTGCATAGAATTCCGTAATACGTTACGAACGTTACGTGTCATTTAATTCTGCTACCACGCTAAGATACGTGGCTATCTTGAAGTCAGACAAGAACAAACATTTCTTAAATATGTAGCAATAGTATAACCTTAAAAGTTACTGATCGAAGATTATGAAACCCGTACAACTTTGTGTGGGGACATATTCCAAAGCGTTTCCCCAACAGCTATTCTGATATGCAGTGATGAAGCTCATTTCTATTTATCGGGGATGGTCAACAGACAGAACTTTAGGCACTGGTCTAATACTAACCATCGGGAAGTCCATCAGCGACCACTTCACAGTCCGAATCTTACTATAGGTTGTTTTGCCGTAGGTGATTTTGGTATGTCGGGGGCTTTTTTGAAAAGTACAGTGTTACAATGACGGTAACGTCAGATCGTTATTCTGAACTGATCGAGAATTTTCTCTGTCCAAATGTCAACGAGCTACTCAACGAAGATGATTCGTAAGATGTATGCTTCTAGCAAGATGGGGCCACATTTTCTACGTCTCGACGTTCATTCGGAATTCTCTGAGAATTATTTCGATGTCATTTGGTCTCTTTACGGGGTGATATCGGGTGTGGCCCCACGTTCGCCGGATTTGGGTGGTTTTGGGGGGGGAGGGGGGGGCACGAGTGTACCAACAGAGGCCAGGAAATTTTCAAGACCTAAAGGAAACAATAACGCAAGAAATCACTGATTTCACGCATGATTCGAAGATCAATGGAAAGCTTCCTGGAGAGACCTCAATACCGCATCGACATTCAAGGTCACCATTTAACTGATTTTATTTTAAAAATTAATAGTAAGGGCATATGATATACCTTACTGATATATATATATATATATATATATATATATATATATATATATATATATATATATATATATATATACATATATATATATATACATATATATATATATATATATATATATATATATATATATATATATATATATATATATATATATATATATATATAATTCATCATGGCATGTTTTATTAAAAGCGACCGCTAGTTTCGAATTAATAATTCTTTTTTCAATCTTCTCGATTTGTCTTATATTCGCCTTTTCTTCATTGTTTAACCTGTGGATAAGCGTACCGAAGTTCATCGGGGACTGATGCTTGTTATTTTGCCAAAGGTAGAAGTAAATTAATGTAATTTAGCACTTTCTTTAATTTAACTAACGCGTTTCGATACATCGAGTATCACCTTCAGAGTTACAATGGCGAATTATTAAAAAGTATTCAGTTTATATATGTTACAAAATGTATTAACAAAATTACGAACGAAGCTATACACGTATAGAGCAGGTTGGATCCAGGTGATAAAAGGTCGGAGAAGTAGGTAGCCAGAGAGGGATGGGGGAATAAGCTGTTTGCCAGAGGGGATTAGTACACCTGTCCTTCTGTTAGCTTTTCTTGCGCTGCGCAGGATTTAATTGGAGTTAGACTATATGTTTAAATTCGGTTGCTTCTCTTGGAAATATATAACTTCAAGGAAGAGCAGTTGACGCCTGTTGGAAACATGCCTCAACCGAAAAATGATAGAAGAAAACACCAAAATTTTAGACTATGCTCCAAACAGGCGTCGACTGTTCTTCCTTGAAGCTATATATAGGGCGAACAAAATACTAAACCTAATGAAAACGCAGTAAACAAGCTGAAAAAACATAACTATTTGGGTGAATTCAGGGGAAGTTACTAATCTCCGAGAACAATTGCTTCCGATGGTTTATAAATACGATTGGCGACTTTATTCGAGATATATTTGTTGAATTTATATTGCCCTTCGGATGAATTGAAATTATCGACTTTGTTAATGATGTTAGATTCTGCAATTCTCCTCTCAATATAATTGTTTGATTTATAAATGATTTTTGCTTGGTTTAAATCAATTATATGGTCGTAATTTTGCATGTGCGTAAAAAGACTTGAAGAACTTGTACCTCTTCTTATATCGGCTTAATGTTCTTTTATCCTCTTATTATGTAAAGTGGCCCGACTCTCCGATGTAGGCCAAATTGCAATTATGGCATGGTATAGGGTATACGTCAGCGTCGTGATTGATGGGACGCAGTCTAGTCAAGGATCTGAGCCTTCCACCTAGGCTCATTCATTCATTCGCCCCATTATCTCATTTTAGGCAGCAGCCTTAAACCGAACACATAAAGCCCCAAAAGAGGCAGGAGAAACTCTTCACTCACATCAGAGTAAAATATACAATAAGAATAAGTTCTTCCCAAGAAAAATATAAATTGCAGGTACGAACTGCAACAAAGACATCCATCGATAAGAAGAGGAACCACTAAAACTCGAGGGGGGGGGGATAGGCCCTTTTGGTGCTAATGGACAACTTGAAAGGCGCGAAGAGGGTCCCGCTCAGGGTCCTCGAAGGACACAAAACTGGACCGAGAGAAAAACCTCCATACCATATTCGCAGAGCTCGGAGTCATTGTATTGAGATTAAAAGATCAATACAATGGCTACGTAGCTCTCTTTGATACGGAGAGAGACTTTGACAACCTTCTAAGCAATAATGCGACGAAGAAGCTCAGGAAAATAGGACTCGTTAACACTTGCCGTCGCAACCAAAGGGTCAATAATCTGCAGGAGACTCGACCCATGGGTTGGAGAACACTCTGCTGATGAGATTACAAACGAAGTTGAAAAAAATCAAGAATGGTCCAAACTTGAAGAAGTTATAAAATTCAAAAATCAAAATGGCGATGAACACCCTCACTGTCAAGGCCGTATTCAAGGAAATTGAGATGGAGGGCAAAAATAGCAGAAAATGGACTACTGGCATTTTACAACAGGATAGCATCTGACCAGATAGAGAGGGAAACTTTCATCTCTGTCCAGTTCTGTTTCAAGTGCTATACTCTTGATGATCAGCCAACGAGAGACTGTACGTGCCAGGGTGTGAAATGCTCTGAGCGTTCAGGTACAGAACACAGATAGGAACAATGCCAAAACACCGAAAGAAAAGTGTGTAAACTGTGCGAATGCACACCGCACTCTCTTAATGGTCTGGCGTAAAAAAAGAATAGGGCAAAAATAAAAGGACCACTATGATAGAGAAGAAGGGGAGAAGAAGAACCACTACTTACCCTGCGGCTACAGTAGCAAATCCAGTACAAGGGCAAAAAACCGTGGGAAATATTGAAGGCAATATGAGAACAGACGTCATACTGCGCATACTACAGGCAGACTTTGTAAATATGGCAAAACCCGGGTCATACTCGGAAGAATTAAACAAGATGCTCACCAAGAATGGTTTGAAACCTATGTGGTTCCCCGAGAACCCACCATCAAATGACCTATACCGCATCTCAATGACACCCGAACAAGGACCCAAAGAAACACAAACAAAAGAAGAAGAACAAGTCATGGAACAAATCAAGCTCATGCAGCAGTAACTTAAAGAGGCAAAAGAAAAAGAATTGACAAAGAAGAATAATACCGAAAGATTCAACATAAGATATTAGGGGAACGCACTCATGACCAATACCATCGGTCAACAAACAGAAAGATATTTTTGAAAGTCTGAACAAAGGAAGATACAAATGGGATTATGATTCCGAATACGACGAAACCGATATCAATAATGCCCTAAATCAGGGACTCAGAGATCTCAGCAAACTCATGTATCAACCTGTCTGCAGAACAATTCAAAAAGAAACAATAAGTCATGTAAGATCTTCTGCAAAGTCGGACAAGACCAAGGCCAGAGAGTCCACTAAACGCTAAGATGTATAAAAAAGTACAATACCTAAAGAACCTTAAGATCCTTAACCTGAATGTAGATGGATGGAGAGACAAAAAACTCATATACTGCAATATAATCAGAAAAATTGATCCGGACATCGTTATAAAAACGGAACATGGTATTAATTTACAGAATGAATCTTTTAAAATCACAAATTACACAGTTCTAGCCACAAACACTACCCATAATCGCAATGAGGGAACGGTCATGAGAATCAGAAAAGGAGTACCAGTCTCTGAGATAAAAGATCTGGAGGAGTCATATTTAGCACGGCCTCTCTGGACGAGAGGACGTGCAGCACCTCCAGATCCAAGTGTAACTGGCGACTCAGGGTAGCCCCCACAGAGAATTAACTTTGGAGGTAAAATACTTAATCACAGATGTCATTACGAACAAACAATGAAACATTAATTTAACAGTGTAATTTACACTGGAGTAAAGACTCAGTATAATATCGTTCTAAAAACTAAGTTGAAGAAACCTAGGTTACTTAAAAGTAATCTAAATGGATTGTAAAACTTCCACACTGCCGGCAAAGAGATAATTTAAGTGGTCTATTCCCTCCTTTTTGCTCCCGAGCAGAAAATGGATCTTAACTGATCAACTAAATTAAAAGAGTCCTTGTGGGCTCTTCGGGCGAGTTTTCCCTCACAACTGACGCATTGAACGACAGTGTGGCAAGCATGGTGAAGCAAGGAAAAGAAGGAGCACGGAGTCCCAAAGCTTTCTTCTCCAATACGCTAAAGCCTGGAGAGTGATGTTAATGTACCTTCGGTCGCAAGTTCAATGCGAACTTTCACCATATGTACAGACCCCCGAAAACTTTTATCGCCATTTCCCAAACCAATGTTGCCAATTGGATTATATATCGCAATTCACTAGAAACATTCTCCATGTTAAGAGGCAAGGCAACGTCGTACAAATGCTCTATCTCATTTAGCCATTGCCAAAATCGAGCCCCACCTTTCTCAGAGATCATTTACCACGCAATTGCGGCCTCCCATTACGAGAATCCCATACTCACTGCCCTAAATGAGCATTCTGATCCACTAAAATTTGAAAATGCTACATTCGACCGGGAAATTCCCGTAGGTACTGCGACGTCTCCTCAGGACAACTAACACCGAATATCCCCGTAGCCTTCCGGGAAAGTGTTTTCGGTGCTCCGTTCCGTCTTTTTAATCCAAGGATTAAAGCCTGCCCAAATGGGTTTAAATTAAAATTTATTTGACCGTGGATAAATGAGGACATTCGTTGCTTGGATCACATCTGCATACAAAGGAAGACTATTCACTGTTAACCCAGTACACCTCTGTGTCACAGTCTCCGAACGGTTCGAGAAAACTCACCTGAAATTCCCCTTCTTCAATTCACTTCTTTCAAACACTGAGAAGACTCAAAGTAGTACCTGCTTCATGAGACGTCTCCCGTCTTTCCTGGAATCAAAGGTGATAGGCGCCACTAATGGCTACTTTATCCTCGCTCACGAGGAAAACTAATACTAATCGAAGCATACTCCCCCTTTACTTGGAAAGCTCTGCATGCGTGTGTCTTCTAACTTCACTAAGATAAAATAAAATTCAATTCACTTCGCATGTTATCACTAAATTTAATATACGGTGAAAATCATGGTTACCAATTCCTATAATTACAGTTTTCATAGTGCCTAAAATGAAGCGATATATTTAGTGCAATAGTAAATTTATTCTCTTTAGTAATTTTCCTTGAAGTGAATAGTTCAATCATTTGTGTTACAGTATTCTTTCGCATATTCAATAAATATTTTTTAGTGTTTTATTTAATGTGTATGGCCATAAATTATAATTTCCACTCTCTTTTTTTTTGCACTCCTCTAGAGTAAAAAGTATACATTCAACGTCTTCCAAATTTACTCCGAACATTTAATTCCCTCGTTGATTTTTTAGGTGAGTCAAAGCAAAAGCAAATAAGTGCTTCTGTTATACAATTTAGTGTCAGCAGTGCCAGTAGTGCCTACAATTCTGAGGAATTCCATCCTGTTGCCTTACTTATTCTACGATGCAAGGCAAAGTAAAAGTCTGCTTTGGGTTAAATCGTATAGCATTGCGAATGCTTTTGCCTATATGTTCGGGGACGCAGACACTTGGAACGTTTGGTTATGTAAACACGCTCCAATTATATATTATCTTTATTTACAAGGTCAAATAGTAATTCTTGTTGATTGCTCAAGTCAAATGGCTGCAGCTCACGTAAATGGAGAACTTTGTAGGTTGACGTGCAAGGCTGGCACTTGGCGTGGAAAGAGCGAAGGAGTTGAACGAGTGGCAAGACAAGGAGTTGAATAAGTGACAATTACTTGACTGACAGGACATGATTTAAATCGAAAGAAAGCAGATGAATGACTATGGTGAGCCACAAAATTCGAGAAGTGAAAGAGAGAAATAGCAGGAAAAAAATTAAGTACTAGAAAAAGTTAAAGGTCAGTGGCTAGACACCGATGCGACGCGTGTTGTGTGTGTATCTAGTGGTATCGGACTGGGACGGCAGAAGGGCGGTGGAAAGGATGAGGCGTGAGTAAAAGAAAAGCGATACTCATGACGTTGCTATCTTATGTGAAGTTGGGTGTGGGCTGTGAGTATTCAAGACCTGCTGTTATCTCACCGCCAACGTAACGTGTTCATTGACGTGTCCTTAGGTGTATGTGAGGCCTCTTGAGAGTTTTCCCAACTGTTCTGTCAAACAGCTTTATGTGTATATATTAAGTGGTGTGAGTTTATTGTTGTTGTATAATGTAGACACGTGTGTATATATGTGCTCTCCTCTGCCATGTATGGCTCGTGACTGCGAGCTAATGAGTCAGTATGTGAGGGGTGGTCTTACGAGTGTTTTATATACTGAAATTTCAATTTGTGGCTGGCAGGGTAAAACTGGCATAGCATTTTGTTTGTGTGTTTAGCTCTTGTTTGTGTAATGGTTTGGTGAACGTGAAATTGTAGGTACTTATCGAATGTAGCCCAGATTATCTTCGTGTGGGGTTCATATTTAAGTCCTGTGGGTCTATGTAGTTTTGGCTGGGGTGCGTGTGTGTTTAAATTTGTAGGTTGGGCATATATTGACCTCGCGCGCCGTAGAGTTTCGCTTATTTCTTCAGGAGATTCATAGTTATGATCAATTTGTCCTCGTACTCTGTCTTTTCATTTAGTATAATTTGTACCCGTGCGCGATTGTGTTTAGGCCCTGGCCAGAGACGATAATCGTCTCGTCGTGATCACACAAGTGATTCATATGAAAGAAAATTATCTTTTTCTACCATGACGCAAGATGGCGATGACCTCAACTCTTTACAAAAGCGATGGGTGGAAGTTCACTTCCGGCATCATGATAGTCCCGCGCGCAAGCAAACCAAGAATTTAGTCGAGTGCTTCGAACTTCAAAAAAATAAATATTTAGATACGAGAAAAGAACTAAAAATGAAAATGAATGAGAGAGAGAGAGAGGGGGGTGGGAGAGCGGCAATAAACGATGGTTGATAGAAAAATCATACAACTCCTTATTGTGGGAAGATATGTAAAGAAAGTATGTGTCTGAGTTGAGGCTCGTTCATTTGCTTATGAACTCATTTATGTACGCAAAATGACAAGACAATAACGACATAAGGACGCCTAAAGCGTTGAATGAAAGCCTTCACAAAGGGATCAACGGGTGAGACGGCTAAAACCGATCCCTCCTCTGAGGCCATGCGTGATGGTAGGACAACAGGATGGCGTGATCGCATGATGGCAAGATTACAAGAGATCAGGAAGGTAGAATGACGGGAGGAAATGATGACAGGATGGTATGACAACAGGAAGGCTGGATAACAGGTGGTAAGAAGAGAGGAGGGACGATGACATGATAGGACGGAGAGAGGAAGGCAGAATAGCCAGACAAGACGAAGGCTTGATGTGGGTGATAAGAAAACTGCAGGATAGCAGGGTTAGTGGATAACAGGGGAGAGGGGTAAGATGGCAAAAAAACAGAATGACTGGAGGGCAGGATAGCAGAATGTTCCTTCAAACCAAACCAAATATGTACACGTTGGTTTTCTCTCAAACGGTACCAGGGAATTTAGAACAAACCTTAAAAAATATAACATATTCACAAACCACTAAAATCCCTAATACAAATACAATGTTCAGTATGAAAGGAACGGGGTAAAGAACATCCCTAAAATAAAAATTCACCCAAACGAATAAAAATACAGCAAAAAAACGAAAGATCCCACTAATCATAAAGATTGATAGCAAAAATCAAAATGTCAGCCATAATCGATTCGAAATTGTAAAGCCTCTTGAAATCATTCCGCAGTTGGAACCCCACAAGGCCCCAGATACGAACTAATCACCCAACAGGGAAGACTTATATAAATGTGAGAACAGTTTTCCCCAAAACTCACTCGCTTCATCTTCCTTCGCTTGGGTTTGTCGCAAAGGAACAGCAGCTGGCAGATGGAAATACGAGGCGCATGTGAGAATTGCTCTTAAACCACGGTGGCATAAAGACTTTTCTTATTCACTAAGGAGAAGGACAGGTGTTATTTTTGCGCGCGTTTCTTATTGGTTGATTTTCTACAGGTGAAAATCGTATAGAATGCAATAATAAAAAAATCAGATAAGGGTAAGGCGGAATGAGCAATTGCAAGATAATTATGAGATAAAGGAAAGAGGAGGGAGAAAGAAAGAAGACAAGAAAGGAAAACAAGAAGACAGGAAAAATAAAGAAACTCAATAGGAAAAAAACCAAACAGACCCGACTATAAGAAGATAAAAGCAATGAATATTAAAATATTTAAAAAAAAACAAAAAACAAGAATAGATCTAAAGGTTAGAAAAGATCGATTCCACAAACAAGTTTGAGACATGTCTCAAAGTTGGTTCGCTGACATTGCCAAGAACAAGGGAAAATTACTGACTTGATCATCGTTAATTTGAAGTTTATCTATCTATCTATCTTTTTAACTCGTCTTAGATCTATTCTCATTTCACCCCCTGTGTTCGTTGCTAGCGACTCTGTTTTTATTTGATTCCTCATCTCTCTCTTTCGCCCTTCTTTGTTCCTCCTTAAGATTATTTGTCTCCATTTCTTCGTCTAACTCTGCCTCAATCTCCCCTTGTCTC
Source organism: Ceratothoa steindachneri (assembly GCA_963969495.1). Lineage (NCBI taxonomy): Eukaryota > Metazoa > Arthropoda > Malacostraca > Isopoda > Cymothoidae > Ceratothoa > Ceratothoa steindachneri. The sequence continues at coordinate 127,063,940 of OZ018319.1, read as the reverse complement.
ATTCCCTGCTAATTAGCTTCCAATGAACGAAGCAACACAACAGATATATCTCAGCAAGACGCAGAAAGCAATTATAGAAGTTTGTTAGTTGTATTAAGGCTCGGTATATTCCTTAATTAAATAGCAATTAAATTCCTGGATTAAACTTTACTTTCAATCGACAAGTCGCTGAATTTTTTATCTATCGACCTCAGCGTTTAGTTCGTATGTATTTGTATCATCACACAACAGATGGTGGGATGCCATTAGGGCAGGATAGAGGAAGAGAGGAATTCAAGATGGTAGAATGTAGGACCATAAGCGTAGCTAAGTGTTCCGAAGTAACGTGCTTCTTTATATGCTTCAAATGCCATGTATTTAATCAATGATTCTTGTTTTAACTTCTCTAATAGAAACTTGGACGCAGAACAGGAAGAAACCCAGAAAAAGAGGACAACTCAGAAAAACATGTGATAAAAATTACAACTTCGAGGAACAGAAAAAGAAGTCAAAAGCTTTTTCGAAACAAAGTAAACAACTGTATTGAATTTAACAAAACATATTTCCAGCACAGGCTTTTATACATACATATATATATATATATATATATATATATATATATATATATATATATATATATATATATATATGACTCCATTAAACCACATTGAAAGAGAAAACGGAATAATTTTTCCTTGCAGTAATATTTTTATTACCTTTTTCGAAAAAATCCGTGTAGGAAAGCGATTCGAACCATGCACACTGAAGCAGCGAGCACCGCTTTGATCACAGTTAAAAGTACGGTTTTTGTACACTACGCTAAGCAGAGAAGCAAAAAATTCTCTGAATAGAATAGCTTTTAAGAAACACTTTCGCAAGCTCGAACAGGGACTATGAAAGAAATAGAAAATTCATTGGGAATTTAAAGAATAAATGAGGAATAGTTAAACGGCGTGGCAAATATACAAATGTATATCTCTCTCCAAGTAGCGAGAGAGAATGATGAAAATGAATCCATTAAACCACATTGAAAGAGAAAACGCTTCCCTGGTTCGAATCGCTTCCCTGCAGGGATTTTTTCGAAAAAAGGTAATAAAAATATTACTGCAAAGAAAAATTATTCCGTTTTCTCTTTCAATGTGGTTTAATGGAGTCATTTTCATCATTCTCTCGCGCTACTTTGAGATATATATATATATATATATATATATATATATATATATATATATATATATATATATATATATATATATATATATATATATATATATATGTATTGAATCCACCGACACTGAGAAGAACTTGGGTGTAACAATCACCAGTGACCTCAAGTTTTCGAAACAGTGCATTGAGGCAGAGAAAAAGGCCCAAAGGATGCTAGGTTATATAGAGCGCCAGTTTAGAAATCGGAACAAGGATATAGTACTCTGTTTGTACAATTTATTTGTCCAACCGCATTTAGAGTATGTCGTACAATTTTGAAGTCCTTCATTTCGTAAGGACATCGGGAGATTGGAACGCGTTCAAGCCAGGGCAACCAAGCTGATTCCCTCTATCCGACATAAGAGTTATGAGGATAGACTAAGGGAATTAGATCTGTTCTCGCTGGAAACCCATAGACTGCGTGGTCAGCTCATCGAAGTTTTCAAAATACTTCGAGGATTCGACAATGTTGACTACCGGGATATTTTCACACTGAGTGAGAACAGAACGCGCAATCACGGCTTCAAACTTGAACTGAAGCGTTATAACCGAAATCTGTGTGGAAATTTTTTCACCTACAGTATCTGCGGTAAGTGGAACGCACTTCCAGTGGAAGTTGTCAACATAGAATCTGTTGACCAGTTCAAGTCAAGACTAGACAAAGTCTTGAAAAGCGGCCGTTCAGGGACGCAAAACAATTGAGCAGCCATGTGCCCGCTCGATTGCAAGTACAAAGGTACCGTCTTTGAATGGACCGTAAGGTCTCCTAGGGTACTTTTTTTCCTTGTAACTCCTTATAACAATCATGTACTAGTGCTTCCCCACACTCACGTGTTCTGACAGGTGCGATTTGAATTTGCCTTGGTCACTTTATCCCCTTTTCTTTCAATATGTTTATTGTCATCAGTATGCTCCAATAAAACTCTGTGTTTATCGGTTTTTTCACCATCTATCTATAAAATTCCATTGATAAATAATCTCTGCTCTCTCACTTTCTCTATCTCTCTCTCTCTCTTGAACACACATCAACAAGCATTGACTTCAAACAAAAGCTCCTCCCCCCAAAAACATTGGTCACGCCTACATTCTCTACACATATAAAACAAGCACACATCATTCACAAGGACTCATTCTCATATTGACAGATACACATTATTCACGAATTTGATCACATCACACCGTCTTCTTCATTGTGATACATCCACCTTGGTGGATAGGATTTACAATTCATCATTAAATCTCAAGTTTAAAATAGAGTTATTTTTCATTAAGTTGTTTATAAAAATCCAAATACGAACAAACTCGAATCATGTAGCAGGAAAGGAATATTGTTCCAACTCGGAACTGGGGACCCCCGCCACAATCAATCCATCAACCCCTTCTTTCACAATCAAGTATCAAGTATATATATATATATATATATATATATATATATATATATATATATATATATATATATATATATATATATATATATATATAGTATTCTCCCTTCTTCTTCCCTGTTTATGACGGTTTCCGTTTCTCCATCTGACTCTGCTTCAATCTCCCTTTGTTTCATGCCGTGTTAATTAGCTTTCTATGAACAAGGCACCAAAGCAGCATTATCTCCACAAGAGGCAGAAAGCAATTAAAGAACTAATAATTTTAGGCATCTTTTTTTACCTTCTTATCCTTGTTTCGTTTTTTTTAACAATAACCATTCTTTCTTTTCTTTTTAAATAATTCACTCTGGAAATCTTTGAACCCGCCAATTTGGGGAAGAGGCATGCAGTCCTCCTTGGAATCCTCGCCTGATGTACAGACAAAGAGATTTCAGACTCCCCCAACATCAGCACAGAAGGATGTTAAAAATGGTGAGAAAGAACCTGGTCTAAAGGAACTTTGGTCTAAAGGGACTTGGGTTTAAAATTTATTCCTTTTTAATGAAATTAACAAAGTTTCTTCATTAAAGAAAACAACATTCAGAATGAAACCAGGTTATAAGCAATACTCCAAAGGTAATTCTCCATAGAACGATTGCTGTAGTCTGTCACAATATTCATGATTCGTCTCTCTTTTCTTCCAGCATTGGAATTTTTCTTCCTCGGGCTTACTCCTATATCAAGCTGCGAAATTCTTGCTCTAATTACATAATCTTCTTTCCCCAAAGCATCAATAACATAATATATATTTAATTTGGCTCGTACTAAAACACCAAATCTTCTATGCCAAGCTTCAACAGAGTTAGTTGTACGAGGGGAAGGAACCCTTTAGAGTCAGTTCCTAAACATTCCATTCGAGTAGGGGGAACAAAGGTTTAGCGCGCCTTCCATTTGTTCAAAGCTTGCCTAATATAAAAGTTTTTTCAATATATTTAATGAAAGGAAGAGCTTCCTTAGGTACACTTTGTTGCAAAAGTTCAAGTCCTTTTAGTACATCAGCAACAGGTAGAAATGCTAAAGCATTAACCTTTCTGCAAAATAGGAAAAATTCCTTATCATTATTATAAAGGATAGAAAGATCTAACTATTGAAGTTTTCTCCAAGTAGTTTGGCAGAAATGAAAAAAAACAGAAACGTTTGGTAATTTCACCAAGAACACGCAAAAAAGCATTTCGCGCCGCAATTTCAAAATCAACACTTACACCTGATACTTAAATTTGCAATCCATAACATTCAACACAATCAACAAGGGCTGACAACATTCTAAAGTAAATTTCTTCTGTCTTGTTTGGTAAAAAAATAAAAATAAGAGGGGGAATTTCCCAATGGATTTCAGCATGAATAGTATAGACTTGATAAAAATTCTAGGACATGTTTCAAACGTTCCATCAGCATACCAGTGTTTAGCGGAAGCTAGTATTCGTAAAGCGGAAGGTGCTGCAAAAATTCGAAATCGTTCCTCATCATCTTTTCCGCTATCATGAATTAGCCAGTTTTAACCTTGAATAGTTGTGCTAAATCTACCTTGTAGGTCCACTTCATTCAATGTTGTAGGGAGTTCAGGGAGCATTTTGTTTCTTAATTTCCTAATATTTCTGGTTATACTTGCATTTGAAGGAAGAACACTTTTGGAACACTCAGGCACTTTGCTTATTACTTCAGAAATAATTGCAGCCGGAAGTTCAGACGTTGTTTTAGCGTATTGTTGAATAGTGTTCATTGCTTTGAAAACATGAATTTTTTCACTACTCCACGCATGAGTATGATCTGAACATTTAATTACTTTATTTTGGCTTAACACAAGAATACTACATATAACACTTACGATCTTCACAACCCCAATAGCTTACACATTTTGTTGAATTGTTTTTTGTGTAATAATATCCATTAATACAGAATTTGTCCTTTCCTTTTTTGTTTTTCACAAAATTAATATCACAATCCATTATGGCTTAAAGAGATAATTAAATTTAAAAATCGACTATTTATGCGAGTAAACACAAGATTCAGATGTTATTTTGGCTGAGCCTGCTACTGGTGTGGACTTCGAGTGGTACTCGACAAGATAATAATACATTATTTATGAACAGGCAAGTCATTGGGCGTGCTGAACTTCCGGAAAAGGAATTATGACCGACTATACCCTTATGCTAATTACCCACTAAGTGGTAATCTTCTCATATTTTAACTCTGATCTGGCAATGATTATCATCTCATGTCTTTTAAATTGACTTAGAAATATTTCCGGAAGGAATTTGGATTAAAAGCTTATTTGGCAGGCCTGCTTTCTCGTGAGTCCCATCCCCCTTATAGAAAGGCAAAGAAAAGCTCTTTTTACAATTCATAAAGATCTTCAATTTAGAATAATCCACAAATCCCCCTCAGAATTTCCCATGGCAGAAGCCAATAACGGGGTAGTGAGGAAGGGGATGAATTTTTATGGCCTTCAAACTGAAATTACATTGATGAAACATCTACTTACATGTATACGTTTTCCAGAGCATCGCACACATGCTGTACTTACATGTATTTCACAATACATGTAAGTAAAGCATTTGTATAGAATAGTTGATTGCATTAATAATAATATTTAAAACTATATAAATATTTGGGCTGCCTATTCGATTTTTGTGTATTTATTATATTTTCTACGGATTGTGTAGTAAATAAGATACTATCCATAACAGAAGGTTCCAATTTCCGAAATAGTGGCCAAAAGTACCCTCCCCCCATTTTTTTAAGATGTTAGTTTTTATGATTTAATATCAATCAACACTGTTAAAAATAAGGGTTTGAAAATGATTTTCTACGTGTCCCTATATGAAAACCTTTTTTTATTGAACATATATAGATCTTGTTCGAAGCTAATGTAATTATTTCATCACAAAATGGTAAATAAATAAAAAAATCGCACTCAAATTAAATTCATTTAAGTATTTATATATGTCTATATACATTATGCAGAATAAATATATGCAAATATTTACAGCTCAAGGAATGTACCTTTTTACGAAAGTCCCTTTAGATCAAAGTTCCTTTAGACCAAAGTTCTGTTAGACCAAAGTTCCTTTAGACAAAAGTTCTTTAGACCAAAAAGGTTTTAGACGAAAGTGCCGTATCCCCCATGATCTTACGCCTTTAGAACGTGGACATTTTTCGCTGAAATCCAGAAGATCATCAACAATGATCCCAGAAGTCGATGAGTACCATTTCAAGGGAGAAAGAAAAGTTCATCAGAGTGGAGGTCCATGAGGACATTCGCAACTTTTCATATAAGATGAGGAAGGGGCAATATTTGTGTGATTCGTTGCAGGGAAAGCGACTCAACTACACCGAGAAACTGATCAGCATGTTAAAAGTTCCGTTAGAGCAAGACATGTTGTATGTAGTTCTTCTCCGAGAAGAAAAAATTCTGACAAGACCAGAATATCAGCTCCTAGAACAACAAAGATGTGCCCAGAATCATGGAAAGGAAATCTCCAGCGACAATCATAGTCTTCGGGGTCGTCAGTAGTGAAGGTGACGTCATGCCACCCAGCTTCTTTCGCGAAGGCCTCAGGCTAAACACCGACTTGTGGTGAAGCCATGGTACGGCAGGGTCGCTGCAGGGAGGCCCTTACGTGTGGTCGTAAGACTCTACGCCCTGCCACACGAGCCGCAAGACCTAGGCATGGCTGTCGGGTAATTTATTCGATCACACAGCACCTGACATTTGGCTTCCCATCGCCCCTGACTGCAACACCGTCGACTACTTTGTTTGGGGCGCGGTGGAACGAGAGAGAAACAAATTCAGCTGCAATACTAAAGACGCACTCAGGGCCAGGATGACCAAGGCCTTCGGGGGCCTAAAACGAGAGATAGTGATGAAATACTGTGGCAGGTTAGGAGGTCGCCTGGAGGCTGTTATCGATACCACAGACTGGTTCATCAAGTGAAATCGACAGAACATGTCATAAAGACAAAATGACTCAAATTTGAAGAATATATCTCAAAAAATAAAAATGTTTTATTTTTTCCTGAGACAGTAGTCATCCTGCGAACGAATACCCTCCGCACCATATATATATATATATATATATATATATATATATATATATATATATATATATATATATATAATAAATAGCACCCACAAGTAAAATGGAAAAAAACGATTCCGAGCACTTTCGTCTTTATTCTAAAAGACCTCTTCATGTCTTAAATAGTAAGGAGTGGGGGGTTAAAACGGCTACCTGCATCAAAACCCTAACTAGGGGGTACAAATTCTTTAAACACTATAATTTGTGATTTAATATAATTAGATATGATAGGATCTAGGCTAAACTTTCCCAAATTTTAATATTAACCCTGGATTGTTTAGCCTAGATCGTATCATATCTAATTATATTAAATCACAAATTAAAGTGATGAACAAATATTAAAAGCCCGGAATATTAGTGTTTTGATGGCACTTATTTTGAAAGAAAAGTCACAAAAACTGAAAAATCACTAATATTCCGGGCTTTTAATATTTGTTCATCCTACTCCGGATTTCTCCAAGAAGTCCTATTTCTGATTAACTATTTCAAACGAAACGGTTTTCCTGTCTCTCAGACTGAAAAAATTACGGCCCAATTTTTAAATAATATCCCAAATTTAAATTCCCTACTGTGTGCAAGGATGTCCATTACATATATATATATATATATATATATATATATATATATATATATATATATATATATATATATATATATATATATATATATATATAATTGAAAATAAATCTATAGCTCGAAATAAAATGGTGGGCATTCGAACCTGTGCCGTCAAGCGCTCTCGCTGTGTAGGCGGAACACTCTCCCTTACTCTCTAACATCCAAGTGTTTCAATAACTATTGAGATTGGCTTTAAATGTGCATTGTTTCAAAGGAATTGATTGGGCAATTGGACGTGACTCATACTTTCATCTATTCCATACATGTAACGCTACAATTATAATTCTCTCCACACACTTCTTCACTTGCATTTCCCCTAAACAGAAGGCATGGTGTTTGTTGCAATCTTGTCTTCATCTCGCCTGGGACTCAACTTTGCGTCACTACTTTGCTTACGCAATCACTTAAGCTTTGCGCTTCAGGATGAAACAACTTAGACAGATCCCTCCTTGCAAAGCGTTGCCTAATGCAAGATGCCCCCAAAGGGCGCAACCTGAAGAAGCTCTTAAACCACCTTTAGAGGCACAGGGACGCACCTTTGTCAATCAATCAATCAATTTGTGTATAGAAAGAACAGAGAGGGACGCTGTAACACGGCAGTCAGGTAGTCAGAGAGGAGCGTTGCGGAAAATAATTAAGAAAGGGACAGCGAGAGTAGATAGGTCGGTGGCTATACACCGAAGCGAGGTGTTGTTATGAGGGTGTAGGTTATGCGGTAATTGACTGGGCGAGGGTTGGGGGCAAGTCAGGGGGGAAGGCTGACAGTCCATCTGGAAACGCGTTATTCACGATGCCTTATTGGTTTATGCGAAGAATGGTACGGGCGGCAGGTGTTCGTGGGCCGCGGGATATCGCGGCGCCATCGCGTACCTTCTTACGTGTAGCGAGGTGTAAAGTGGGTCTGTGGTGAGTTTTCCGAGTTGTTTTGTAAGTCTGGTGTGAGCGTAAGTGTTGAGAGGAGTTAGTTTGTTGTTGTTGTGTAGTGCGTCCATTCTCAAGTACAGCGGAGAACGGCAAGCGCGCTTCAGAGCAGAGTTCTGAATGCGCTGAGCCTTTCGCTTCCAGGTGTCGCTCGAAGCTACGAGTGACAGTGGGGCGTACGTGAGAATGGGACGCACGAGTGCTTTGTATAAGTGTAGTTTTAGTTTTTTACTCGCTGGGTAGAGCCTACTTAGCGATGCGTTTGTACGTGAGGCTCTTGCTTGTATTATGTTCTGGTGTAAGTTGAACTTGAGGGATTTGTCGAATGGTACCCCCAGGATTTTGGTGCACTGTGTGTATGCGAGCCTTTTTGGGTTTTGGTGGATCATGTCTGGTGTGTGTGTGAGTAGATTTGTAGGTTGTGCATAAAATGATCTCTAGCGCCGTAGAGTGTCATCTGTGTCTTCTGAGGATTCGTGGCAATCAGCCATTTGTCCTCGTAGTCTGTCTTCTCGTCAAGTATTCTTTGTGCGTGGAGCGCGATTTCTTCGGGGGCCCGGCCGCTGACGAGAATGGTCTCGTCGTCGGCGTAGGCCACTATGTATGTGTGAACGCAGTTTTCTGGCGGGCGTGGGGTGTCATTTGTGAACATAATGTAGAGTGTGGGTGCCAGAACGCTTCCTTGGGGAACGCCTGAGCGTGCTGTGAAGGGTCTTGAAAGGGTGTTGTTGTATCTGATGTGGCAGCGCCATCCAGTGAGGTAGTGTGAGAGGAGCCTTCTGGTGCAGAGAGGTAACTCCGTGTTGTTGGCGAGTTTCCAACGGAGTCCCTCGTGCCACACCTTGTCAAAGGCTTTCTCCACGTCCTTACTGACGGAGAGAGTCTTTTGGTGTATCTGTCGTTTCTTCTGTATTCTGTCGTGTACGATGGTCACGCCCGCCTGAGTAGACCTGCCTCTCCTGAACCCGTATTGATGGGGGAGAACCAGTCCCTCTCTTCCAGGAACTCCCGTAGGCGGCAGTTGACCATTCATTCGAGTATTTTGCCTAGGTGCTCTAATAGAGCAATAGGCCTGTAATTGTTTGGGTGTTTGGGGTCTTTGTGTTGTTTATGAAGGAGTATATTGTGAGAGACTTTGAATATTTTAGGGAAGTGGCCTGAGGCTAGAGAGGCATTGAATAGATGTGTGAGTGTGGGGTATATGTCTGTGGGGAGGTTATGTATTAGTGTGGCTGGTAGGCCGGAGGGGCCGGGGGGACGTTTTGGTGTCGATTTTATGTAGTGTTTTGTTTCCTCGACGGTGATTGGAGTGGTAAGTGTGGACGTATAGTCGAGCACCTCCATACGTATCAGAAGGGCAGGCCTCAGCTCGTGAGCATGAGTCCGGCACCATTCCTGAATGTCTTGGAAGTGCTCCTGCGCATGTGGTTTTGGTGGGTTGTGGGTGTGTACTGTGTCCCAGTGGGACCTGAATGCGTCGAGGATGTAATAGGTGTCTGTGAGTGTGTGGTTGTTTATTTTCAGTGTTATTGGTTTGGATGGTACCGTACCCAGCATCCTTTTCACGTGCCGCCAGAAGAAGGAAGGGTCCATGCAGCGGGTGTCGTCCGCGATGCGGACGACCTCACGCCACTGCCGGGTCCTATCTAGCTGCACGCATTGAAGGATGCCGGCACGTAGTTGGTTGATGTTCTGTTGTCGTGGGCCTCTGGTGTAGTGGTTGTTGTACTGTGTGATAAGTCTCTGTGTGTGTATTGAGAATGTGAAATGTTTTAAGCAGGTGTATTTTTTGCGTGGTGAATGTAAATTACGTGCGGTGGTGATGGTGTCTAAGAGTGAGCACCAGTGGTGGTCTATTTGTCCTGGATTGGTGCTCTCCAGGTCGAGGTTATGTGGTGTGTTTGTGGATATGTGGCTCCCGAATTCAGCCCAGTTTGTGTTTTTGTAATCGTATATAGGTGATGTGGGGATGAGTATGGGGGATGTGGATATGAGGAGGCATATTGGTATGTGGTCTGATAGTACGTGGGGACGGGGTGCAATGTGAGTGTAGAATCGTGTGGCGTGGTTGATACGGAAGACCACATCCGGGGATGTGGTGCCCCCACGCGGGCCGAAGAACGTGGGGAAGGCAGGGCCGATGTGTTCGCAGAGGTAACGCCGCAAGGCACCGGCCAAGTAACTACCCACATCGTTCTTATTGTTAGAGAGGAGTGACGGGTGAAAAGCGTTGAGGTCCCCCGCAAAGAAGATAGGTAGGTTGTAGTTTGAAAGGGCCCGGAGTAGGACTTCTAAGTTTAGCTGTATTCGTGGTGGTCTGTAATGTGTGGCCACTATTATGGGGCCAGAGCTTGTGTCAATTTTGCAGGCTAGGAAGTAGGTCTCGCGTGTGTTGACGAGGGAGTGGTGTATGTTGCGCTTTAATAGGATCGCAGATCCTAGGTGCCGCGCCTGTGGGGATAAGTATGTGTGATAGCCTGCAATGCGAAGTCTGTTGTTGGGAGGGTGTAAGCTGGTGGAGTTCAGAAGTATGATGTCGGGTGTTTGTGTGTTGAGTACCCAGTTGGCGACCGTATGGCGAATACCGTGCCAACTGCGTACGTTTAGTTGTATTACACTAATACGACCTATTGTCGTGGTCTTAGTGCGTGGGAGGCTGATTTGCCAGGAATCGTCCCCTTCTCCTTGGTTATTGCCCAGGAGGCGTGAGGGGCGAGTACCTTGACTCGTGTCGATGCGTGTTTGTGAGACACGGCAGTGTTATTGGGTGGGGAAGCCGTAGTGGGTGGAGGAGTGTGTTCTGTAGAGGTGGTAGCTTTTGGTGGGGTGGTATCTTGGTGGGGGGAGTTCGTGACGGAGGTGGGCGGTGTAGAGCTGGAGGATGAAGGGCTGGAAGTGTTTGGGGAGGTACAGATTATGAGAGGAGGGGTGTCGGGGGAGAGAGGAGGTAGGGACGGCGAAGGGGTGGTTGAGGGAGAAGGAGAAGGAGTCGGAGGAGAAGGAGTTGAAGGAAGGGGGGTTGAAGGGGAAGGAGTCTTAGGTGAAGGGGCGGAAGGCGGAGGAGGAGGGGAGTGAGAAGGAGTAGAGTGAGAGGGGGTGTGTTGAGAAGGGGAGAATTGAGAAGGAGTGGAGGGGGAAGCAGTTAAGACCTTTGTCGGAATTGTTCACACTTATATACATTCTATTATATCGTGACGTCACTAAGCCCCGCCCATCCATTTATCCAGCGATCCAGCGGAGAGATTCAAATTCCACTTCCTGGTTTTGAAATATAAAATTCAGAACTTAGCTATTTAGAAATAGTCTTTGACAGTTATTCATTACAACCTGTTCGTCATTACAGCGTCGTACCCTACACGAGTTTAGTCATTAAAGTCTCGACCCATTTCCACAAGATTTTCCATTCAGGCCCACTAACACAACTTCCAACCAGACTCCATTCATTAGCTGCCTTAATTGGATTTCAAGATTCATAAGCTGATGGAATCGTCAGGTCGATGCTGTTAGATTATTTTATAAAGTGATCGCATTTATTATTGTTATTGAAGTATTGCAAAGATATAATTTCTCTCAACCTGAGTGTGAAAAGAGGGCAAGTTCGAATGGTCTTAAAGCAGATAAAATGTAAACCATTTGGACAAAAATAAAAGAGAAACTGGATAGAGAGACTTACCGTAATTTAAGCCCCGTAAAGGTAGGCATTCAGTAACTTAAGTCAGTTAATCGCTACTCCGCTAATAGCGGACTATCCTATAAATTATAGATTAGTGTTAGCGGAAAATTTGAAAAATTAGCGGATTTGCAGTTAGTGCAATGTTAAAATTATAGTCCGCTAAAGCAAACTTTCAAAAACCGCCAACAAAGAAATTTCCAGGAAATTCAAGAATGTTCTTGAAAGTGTTGAGAAACTTCTAGATTAAGTGGCAGCACGCATCCGCTAGGCTGATTAGACTGCGTAGGCATAAATATTCTATAACTGTCTGTTGCACAGCCAGCCTGTCCAGGCAGCCTATGTGGGAGTCAGTTTGCATTAACTTGCCGAGTCTTAGACGTATTCCTTGCAGTATTTGTGTTTGATGATAACTTTGGGAAGCTGGTGTTTGTTAATGGAAACATGCACCTCTTTAGGAAAAGTGGCTGGGCCAGAGGGAGGAGGAGGAGGAGTAAGAGGGGGAGGAATAAACGGTTAGCGGACTGTTGCAGATTTCCTTAGTTGACTAAAAAAAATATTAACGTTAGCATTTGCGGATTAGTGATTAGCGAAATGCAAAATAAATTTAGCCGACTTACGAATTGCTGACTAATAAAAAATTAGCTGATGCCCACCAGCTAAAGCAATACAAATTTTACTCCTAAAAAGTAATAGCCATTTTCAACTCTCTCTCTCTCTCTCTCTCTCTCTCTCTCTCTCTCTCTCTCTATATATATATATATATATATATATATATATATATATATATATATATATATATATATACGTGTGTGTGTGTGTGTTTAGTTGTGTAAAGCTAATTATACCTTATAGCAAATTAATCGTTCTAGGCTATATAGCCGACTTCGTGGTTCTCTTGAATTTTAAGCAATATGGTGCGAAATCGAATTCGGTCTTGAAGAGGCGTTTTGTATTATGCGATTACTAGCTTACATTTTTGCTCAAATACTTCGGAAGAGACAAAAACCAGACATAATATGAAGATAAAAGAATGGTGTATTATTATATTTCTAGACAATGGAAACACGTATGAAGAGAATGGAGAAATATCCAATCAAATAAACATCCAACCAGGATAGCTTCAGAAAATCATGCAAATGTGGGGCACTGCAACAGTAACAATTGTACCAGAAGGTGGAAGGCAGCCGATATTATCTACTTGTTTATATTTTTGACTTTGTAAAGAGTAAAGTTGACCTATGCACCACAAAAAAGTAAATATCTCTAGGCCTAGCTGGAGCCCAGCTGAAAATAATGTTTCAGAGACGACATTTGGTGGATTACCTTATTGACATTCACGCCTATCAGGGTAGAAAGGAAATATTTTCGTAAAAGTCGCGTTGCAGCAAAGTGAACTCGACACAAATAATAGCTTTACCTTTCTTCACTAAAAAATTACTTCCTACTTTAACGAAAACCAAATTGTCTAAAGTTGCATTAGGTTTCTTTAGATTTTGTAGGATTTAACTTAAAATTAAGGCCACCCACATCCTTCATTATATAGCATATAACTTATTTTTAAGGTTTATGGCTCTTCATTTATAATTCTAATACTTGACAATTTTTTGCAGCGAATTGTTACTCCAAATCGCTTCTTTCTTCAGAAACAGATTAGCTTATTTCCTGATAAAAAATACTCTGCTTTGGCTTAATTACAAACCTTTCCTTCCATACTTTGGTTCTTAATCCGAAAAACTTAAAATGAAATGCCAAAACTGTTGACATCGGTCTATCCTTAATTAGTCTCTGTATTGTTCTCAAAAACGAGTCAAGACTGAGATCAAAGATCAACCACCCACCAGTATGCGATCATGAGATGCAAAATTATATATATATATATATATATATATATATATATATATATATATATATGTGTGTGTGTGTGTGTGTGTTTATGTGTGTGCTTACAAACATAAGTCCCTTTAACATCATGCTAACAAAATTTAAAAAACAAAAATGCCCTACCAGAGAGAAAGAAGCCATCGTTTATTATATAATATAACGTTACACTTTAAGGACACGGTGATCTCGTCGTTAAGGGACTAAGGCCTTTCGGTAATTCTTCCACAGGGTCTACTTTCTCAGGCTTCTTCGCCGAAGAGCGATTCTTTCCCATCTGCCGTTTAAGTCGACGCCAGAGCCCTTAATTGCGTTTCCGCGCTATCGCTATTCATACGCAGCAACATCATCAGTACTCAAATAAGTTTTCCTTGAATACGCAATTATGTTCAAAGGATTATAAGAAGTTAGAGACCGCAAACATCTTGGAGTGGAGTCGATGCGTCGTGATTAAGGTATCTTTACTAGAAATAGTGTTCTAGTGGTGGCTATGAGAATTGGTGGGTTTAGTTATGCAGCGCAGAACAGCGGCGATTAGCGGTTGAATTTTAATATTCGTTTTTGATTATGAGAAGGAGCAGTGCGCTTAGAGACTTTGTACTGGGCAATTTATAACGCTCCACTCTTTTCGCAAATTAAGAAGTACGGACAAGTTTGGTTTTAAATTGGTTAGGAAGTAAGTACTTATCGAAGTGTCGTGCCCCTGCAGAAGTTGGCGACCGTGGAATGCCTCACAAAAAACAATATATATATATATATATATATATATATATATATATATATATATATATATATATATATATATTATCCATTGCATTTACCCTTTTTGATATATGAGGGAAGTTCTGATTAATTGACACAAAAACGCCGTATCCTTTGGAAAGGTCCTTGTGATGGTATAATGCCATTTGATAGAATTGATATAAAACTTCGAAGCTAAGGAAGTTTTTCAAATGATGGTGGAATTACTTAGAGATGGGAAAGTACAATAATTATAAAGATCAGAACTTGCACGCATATTGAATCTCATTGGTTGAAAATCATAGGAAAATCCTTTTAAATATATACCTTGTCGTAGAATGGACTCTCAAAGATATACCATATATAACTATTCGTTGAGGGAACTTCTTTAATTATCTTTAGAGTGCGTGATTGTCTAGGCTGGCCGATATTATGTATCTTCGATATGCTTAAGAAGTGGAACTGAGCTCAAGGATAATAATATGGCTATCATTAATAAAATAGAGTTTTATTAATAATAACTATCAACAACACACAAAACGGAAAATATTAACATAAACAGAGAATGGAAAGGGTCGTGGGGAATCGAGTTAATCCGAGGATTAAAAGATTTAAAAAGGTAAAACAAATATAAAGTTAAAGGAATGAGATGGTTTGCTAAACCATTTAAAGCACAGGATAGAATTGACAAAAGGGTTAAATACTCAAAGGTAACGTTCGGCTTACGTAATTTATACTTGTTGTGCAGAGGAAGGCGACGTGATGGAATTTCGGTCCGCTGGTGAGTTCCAGCCGAAGAGGGGGGGGATTAAATGATCCTGACGTGGCGTCTTGGGAATGAGAACCGTTTCTTGACGAACGGCTTGAAGAACAATGGCTGTTCTACGTTGTTCTCTTCTGAACAACGGGGGGTGAAAACCGTCTCTTGTCTACGGGCTCAAGAACAATGGCTGTTCTAACGTTGTTCTCTTTCTGAACAACAGGGGAAGGGTGAGAACCGTTTCTTGGTGAACGGGCTCAAACGAACAATGGCTGTTCTACGATGTTCTCTTCTGAACAACAGGGGGGGTGAGAACCGTTTCTTGTCAACAAGCTCGAACGATCAATGGCTGTTCTAACGTTATTCTCTTTCTGAACAACAGGGGAAGCCTTGTGGACGTCACGAAGGCTCAAACTTTGGCACTCCAGGGATATTGTCCTTCTTCTGGACGAGTGATGGTGAATCTCGAGGTCGAGGTCCCTTGGCGCACAAGGTGAGAGAGGGTCGTAGTGATGTTTCGCGACGAAAATCTGGATCTCCAATCTGATCTTAGTGGTAAAGTTTCCATCTAAATAGTCGAGACATCCTCTTGGCGTGGGGGACAATGGAGTGGGAGCTTCGAAGGAATGCACAGCCGAGCCTGAGAACAAGCCTTATCTGCCCATAAGCCTAACTCAATCTGGCGTGATCGGCGGATGGGGCGAACGGGAAGGGGGGATGATAAACCTCCTTGTTTAAACATTGACTCAGGTGGCTGCGATAAGGCGCCCAGCTTCAAAGCGAAGATGCACGTGGGGAGCATCGTGGTTTTAAATAACATGTGATAGTGGTTGAAATTACGTGGCCTTAACCCGTTCTATCACATACCTAAAAGAGAAAAAAACATTACATGCATTTTATTTTTAGAAATGTCTCCGTTCCTTTTTAGTTCTTAATAATTTACATTCTAAGAATAGTTAAATCTAATATTCATTTGGAAATAAACGAAAAATTCAATATGGTTTTTACCAGTCAGCACTCGTTTCGTAGACTTTTATTTTTAAAATTTAGTATATTTTTATCATTAACTGGGGACCTACCGTCTAACGTGGGCTCCGAACCACGGGGTTTTATGGTATCTGCCTAGAAGTAACCCGAATCGAAATCCATTCAACGACTAACCAAACCCAATGTTGCTAATTTTGCGTAAATACAAAACGGTGTTTCTAGTCCGTTATACTTGCCTATTTCGTCATTACACTCCATGCAATCGCGTATTTAGTCATTACACTAGATGATACACATATTTAGTCATTACACTGGATACACTCACGTATTTAGTCATTACACTCCATACCTCTGCGAATTTGCTCATTTCACTGCATACAATCCATATAGTTATTACACTGCATTTACCCGCATCTTTACTTATTACACCAGATACACCCGCGTATGTAGTCATTACACTAGATACAATCGCGTATTTAGTAATTACACTTCATACACTCACGTATTTAGTTATTACACTGCTTACACCGTCGTATTTAGTCAATTCAAAAGATACACCCGCGCATTTTGTCATTAGACTAGATACACTCACGCATTTAGTCATTACACTCCGTACACTCGCATATTTTTCATTAAATTCCATACACTCTCGTATAAAAGAAATTGCTATGGATTTTACCATCAAGCTACATTCATATAACATACCTTTTATTTCTCAGTGGTGACCTACTGATTAACGTGGGATCCGAACCACGGATATCTATAGTGAATAGCAGCTGCCGGGAACTCTCCCTGAATCCCTGAATCCGGCGACTAACCACATCTGATATGGCTTAACTTTGCTAAAATGAAGGGCTTTTTCCACTTGGCCAAGGATCCAGCCTTCGTATAAATACGCCTATCCATTCGCCTCCTAACAGCATCGCTGAAGCTCTCGCTACCACACGCGGTTGGATTACGAGCGTTTTCTCTAAATTCAAAACAAGGCGAAAACCAACAAGGACATTTCCCGTTATTACTTTCTAAAGAAGGTGTTGGAGTCAGAGAGAGTGAAAAGGCGTGGAAGGATATACAGCCGAAGAGCCACTTGAGGGCACACTGAGGCCTGAAGGGCAGTAAGCTGAAGAGGTTTGGGCAGGAATGACGCGCAAACATCCAGATGACAGCTGCAACATGGTTGTCATAGTCAAAACCTGGGTACCGGGTTCGATAATTGACGACAGAGGACGCAAAAATAATTCCGTGCTCGCAGGGGACATCCACCGTTGAGGCGGAGCGTCGAGCCTGAACCTACACACAGACAGTTCCAGTCGTATACGCCATAACACCCATAGACAAAATACAATAATATAATTCTTTCTACACATTAGTTCCCCCCCCACCCCACCAAAGGGGAAGGGGGCTATTCTCTGAAGTTGTTGTCCTTGGGCTTTCAGTCAATTGTCATTCTAATTTTTATATGAATTTCATTATGTAGTTCGGAGCCCTCGTTCACGGGGGCCGCAATACACGATGGCCATTATCGCTAAAAATTGCACAGTACTCCGTGACCGCAGTCGTCTTACTTATGAATCTACTTTCGCAATCGACGAGTCTCCGACGCAGCCTGATTAGGAGGCCGAGCGCTAAGTTGATCCTCTGAAGTCGTCCTCTTTAGCATTGAATAAGAGGAAGAGACGAGGGCGCCGCCGCCGCCGCCTCGCTTAACGGGGCTAAATTAAACCCCTCTTTTGTTCCCATGTATGGACACAAAGTGGTTTCGGGGTATGTCTTATAACTTGTCATTGTATTACTATCTTCATTTACAATACCATTCTCATTACCCTCGTCTTTCTTTCTTTCTTTGTCTTTCTTTCTTTCCCTCTTTCTTTCTTTATTTCTTTCTTTCTTCCCATTATTTTTCCCCTGAATGTCCCAGATCTTGATACCTAGAACTTGGTGCCACATATCTTAGTACCCATATCTTAGTGCCCCTTAACTTAGTCCCCAGAACATTCTCTCCCATACCTTTGTTTCCCTTATCTTTATCTTCTTCCTCTGTCCGCATTAAGGGGCGTGGCTCGTTGCATAAATTAGGCCAGTTCGGGAGAATAATGCCCGGTGCCTAACTCATGATTTTTCCCCATAAGATATGTCAATACCACACATTTTCACGTACCTTAAACGAACCACTTTCTTTCCCTACCTCTTAGTAAGAATTTTAGAGAGGACATGCTCTTGATGGTTACAATTTTATTTGGTTAAATTAATAATCAAAATCCTGTCTCAATTAATGTTTCCATTCCCATTAGGCACTGTCTAAATATATATCTGGTTCTACCTGGTTTCCTATCCTCTTATTTGTTCCTACTAGTAGGAACTAGTTCGTTATGCTGAGTCTCTATCTTATATGTACGAATTTATCTGTGACCTTATCAAATGTCCTCTCGTGACTAGAATTAATGGGCTTAAGTTCCATTATTTAGCATCGTTAATCATATCCACCTGTCCCACTTTCTTGCCACTTGGTTGCAAATGTTTCCCTCAGTTTAAAATTAAAATAAATCCCTTTAGGCTCTTCTTTTAACATTAAGTTTGACCAAACTACCCTGGATTGATCACAATGTAAATTCTTAGTGGTCATACAATTCATTATCCCTTCCTAACACTTCTTATTCCTCATGCAATCCATTTCCCTACCAGTTCTAACCCCTCATGCAATCTACTTGGTAAAACATCTTATATCTTAACATTTCATTTAAAGACGCCCTGCAAAGCAAAAACCCCTCCCTCCTCCGCCGACCTGTCGCGCGTCTTGTTATCCTTCAAGCGACGCTGCGTTCTAAGTGTCCGAATCGAGTCCCGATTCCCATCGAAAAATTGGGCCTGGAATCGAATCGGGAAGTGTCAAAAGAACGCTCCTGTCTACGAGAGATCTTGTGGGCTTCGAATTTCGAATCTTTCAGAGTAATCGCCGCTCGGAGACTTAATCAGACGAAATCATTCCAGTCGCGCTTCAGACTGCGTGATTTGGATGGAAATGAGGCAGAAAGCAAATTGCATTAATCGCGTGTAATGTGTTATGTGAAGTAGTGATAATTATAATCACCTCATGAATTGAAATGTGGGTATTTGGCCCAAACTGAAATGGCTATGTGTGAATATAAGTTCGGACAAATATTAAGAGGGCAACTATTATTGACCATTTAATCTCTTTATAAACACATACCGATTAATTAAAATCGACTGTTAATGATGAGGAAGTAGCGATGGATTGCTGATTCATAGAGTGCTGCTTGTGCGCGCGCACAGAATTTATAAATTTATACATTACACATATTCTCTCGATATTCTTGAGATGATTTAAAACTGATTGCATTAATTTTATTCGGCTGTCGTTTGAACTCTTCATAAAAAAATGGATAAAGAATGGAGCCCCTGGAAAGTAAAGTGCCCTTCTTTCCCTCTACCGCAATTGATTTTGCCCTATAGAAGATGATGAATATTAAACAAGGTTTGCTGAGCAAAAAGCCGCGTGCTTCACTTATTCTGATTTAGGACCTTAAGACCTTCAAAACTTTCAATAATCCACGGAATAACCTTGGGGAGACATTGGCGATTCTATCATTCGAAAGAGAATGTAAAACAGCATAAGGGTTTCAAATTTCGTTAAAACATAGCCTAAAATTGAATAGCCTGGCTGTGCCGGGCCTAACCAAGCCTGGCTTAGTATAATCTAGCAGGCCTAGTATAACTTAGTATAGTATAGCCTACTTTATCCTACCTTAGCTTAGTATAGCATAGTCTTTCGACTCCTAGTATAACCTAGCCTAGATTAGTAGATCCTAGTCTAACCTAGCCTATTATAATATAGTCTAGCTTAGCCTAGCCTAGTATAGCCTTGCCCAGTTTAGCCTATTATAGCCTTAGTTAGCTAGCTTATCGTAGTCTAAAAAATTATTAACTAGCATAGCAGAGAATAGCCCTCCCTAGCCTATTATACTTTTTCCTACACTAGCATAGCATAGTGTAGCCCTGTCTAGCCTAGTATAGCTTAGCATAGCCTAGCATAGTATAACCTAGCCTAGCATTAACTATCCTAGACAAGTATAGCCTATACTATCCTATTATACCCTAGGTAAGCATAGCTTAGTATTGTCTAGCCTAATATACTATATGCTATCCTAGCATAGCATTTTATAGCCTAAATTAGCATAGTATATCTTACTCTTGTAAATAAATTATATCTTAGCATAGTCTATTATAGCCTAGCCTATAATAGCCTATTCTAGCTTGCCTAGCAGAGTATAGCATATTATAGCCTGTTCTAGTCTAGCAGAGTATCGGCCGAATAGTTATGGTGTTATAGCCAAAACAAAATAATATCCGTGCTAACCTTGAGAATACTTCAACAATTATATCTCTCGAAAGAGTATGTAAAACAACATCAGGGTTTCAAATTTTGCTAGAATCGGCCGAATAGTTATGATGTTATTGCCAAAGAAAAGTAATTACCGGGCTAACCTTGGGAGGACTTTTGAAATTGTATCATTCAAAAGAGAATGTAAAACAACATAAGGGTTTCAAATTTCGTTAGAATCGGCCGAATAGTTATGATGTTATTACAAAAACAAAAGAAAAATCAAAACAGGTACCGACCGACCGACATAGTGAGATGTATAGTCGCTCGCGACTAGACTCGCACGCGACTAAAGAAAGAAAGGAATAAAAATAGATTGGTATAAATTTATCCATCGCTAAAAATACAGTATTGTGAATAAAGGATTTCCTGGTGAAGAAACGTAGATATTCTAAGAATTTTGAGGTCCATAAGTACGAAAATTCTATGGTTTATTTAAAGATATTCGTCATTGGCTATGTGGTTTCTATAGCTCCCGAAATTCGCTAATTTAATTAATATATGACGCTATGCGTAGATTAGGCACTACATATATGGACTTTCTACCGCATAAAATACTGTATGTGAATGACATATGTTTACCCACTGACGAGGCGAACAGTTAGCTGACTCAAACAAACAATACAGGGCAAACTATAAAATGATAAGCTACTAAATAATGACCAGGAAACAGATATAATTCTCCTTCTTAAACTTCTCCACACAACCAACTCGTAGGAACGTCTCAATACATAACTATTTTCATATATTAGGTTGACAATAAATTAATGTCGTATATAGAAGACTTATAAGAATGCTTCGTAACGTTGTTTAAGTTGTTCTAAATTTTCTGAGATATTTCTAGCAAAGGAATGGCTAAAATATCCAATTAATACAGTTATTTTTAGGGCTCTTTGAATGGTCAATTGTATTCACATTTGCTTGGCATGGACCAAGAACGTTCACTAAGAGTGCCCGTGGCAAGGTGAAGGTGTGAAGGTGGGTACTTATTGCTATACTCACCGCATTTCTGCAATGTGTTTAAAGATGACTGTCGCAATAAATAAACTTTTTGTTAAGCTAGTAATATCTAAGAAAAGTCCATACACGAGGTTTTGGGGACCCACGTGAACGGGATGACGGATAGCGTTTACAACGTGTAGGAAAATTGCTTATGTCTATTGGCTCAAACCCAAAAAGCGAAGGGAGTTGACATCTGAAGTCTTGTTTACCCTACAGGCCCAAATACGTGTGGTTCCTGCCCTCTGGCTCCAAAGGCTGAAGGAGTATTTAGACTACATTTTCACTCTCTTTTTAAATTCATCACTTTACAAATTTTCTGCGTAATTTTTCCTATCTTCCATTGTATTTTAAATTGGAAAGTGCCGGACTGTATTGCCCCTAAATGCCCATGAGTCACTTCTAGACAAAACTGTCACGAAAGATGTAATGCAGATTATTTACTGCAATCTTAAGCGCCTAACAATAATGTCTTGAGCGCAAAAACCAAACGAAAAACGACCAGTCTTTCCTCCTTCTAGAAGTAGTATCTTACAGAAGGATAAGCTTTGCATTTGGTTGAATCTGAAGGAAGTTACTTATCACGTGAACTTTATTAATAAGTAAATAGTTACTTTAGACAGTTATTGCAAAGTTCAAGTGAAGCTCTTGAATTAAAACGTTCTCCACTGTTCAATCGAAAGGCTGTCCAACTCTATTAGTACAATGCACGTTCACACGTGGCATGTTTGACCCGAGGTTGTGAAATTCTTTCTCATCCTCACTATTCCTTACACCTTGCATCATATTACCATTTATATAAATCATTACCACATCACCTAAATCACAATGTTTACTCTGATATAATGGAAGTGGAAACAGATATTAAATCACTACTCTAATATGGTCGTACATCCTACTAACACAACAAAATTAACATGACGATTTTGCAGATTAGATAAGTAATATTTTAGAAGATAAAATTACTTGCTTTACTAGAGAAACTCCATTTACAGGCGTAACAAAGGTTCCATACGTAGAGGATTTATTAATAAAAAATACCTATCTTTAAGTGGATGAGTGTTTCACAAAGAGACCCTAAGGGAAATGTTTCATCTACAGTCATGGTCAAATGTTTTGCGACTATAATATTTTTTCATATAAATAAATTAGAGCCCAAACCCATTTTTTTAAATAAATACAGTTAATTGATGAACGTAGTTAATATTTACAAGGATGCCACTTGTAAGTTTGAAACCCAAACTCGTGATGACATATTGACTGATATTGCTTCATTTTTGCTCAATAAGAACCACCAACTGCTATCATTTAGATAGCTCCTGTTTATCAACTGCAAATTCGTTTATCGCCAACAAATACTCTTTTGGATACAAATCTGGCTAACGCCCAAAGGTTCGACGTTATTTCAAGCCAAAAACTTTGTTATTGATTTTTTTTGGTTTGTGACAAGGTGCGCCATCATGCGGAAAAATACCGCTATCATCCCCAAATTGGTCTTGAATTGTTGAGAAAAGGTGCTGGGAAAAATTGTTAGTGTTCTAGTTCCTTTAGATGAGAAACAGCCCAAGACATTCAGGGTGCTTCTCTTTTCTCCAGCTAACGAGGGATCTTCCAGAAATTCCAAACAGGCGGATGGGAGCTTCATCATTGAATATCACTTTGCCCCAGTCTTCAACAGTCCATTCCTTAAATTTCCTACATAAGTGCAGCCTATCCGTAATGTTCATTTTGGCGAGATGAGACTTTTTCTTAGCCCTTCTCCACTTGAAACTTTTGTCCAAAAAGTCTCCGCCGCACTGTGGCCGCTAAAGCGGCCATAGTCATCAGAAGACCTCTTCACAGGAGTGTAAACAGTCTTTTTTAAGGCCATCAATGATCCTATAGATAGTGCTCCTTGATGTAATTAATACCCTTAGCAACAATCTTCTTGCATTTCAGCCCACTTTTGTACAGATCAACAATCGTTGCATGCTTTTCTTAGGGAAATAACCATTTCTGGAATTGAAAAAAATTTAAACATTTATTTTTAACAAAAGATATTACGAAATAGACTATAATTACACAATATCCTTCATTTAACCGATATTTGTCATCATTTTACCCTTTTGATGAAATATCAAAGATCTGATTGCTTAAATTTTAAAAACGAATGAAGAAAAGTTAAATATATATTAGTTCCCAAACTTTTGCCAATCACTATAGAATGGATAATGCCTATAATGAAAGGCAGGATATTGGGTTTAGTGAATGGATGATTAGGAGAGAATAGGGGTAAAGAATAGTAAGCAAACATCCCTTTGAAATGTTACTTGCCAATATAAAGGGCTAATTGTTTGATATGATCTTCCAATGCGGAAGACCAATTATTCCTACAAAACATTAATGACTTTGTCGATTTACTAAGCTTTATTCACCAAATTAAACCATCAGTACGTATAACTGAAGCCAACCTAAATCATTTTTAATATTCTTTCATTAGGTTTTAATTATATTTCTTTTCGTCCTATATTTTTTACGGCATTTTTAGAACCATTTTTTTTTTGGGGGGGGGGGTACCCTTCAGATTATATATTTATTTTATATCTTGTCATTTTTTCAAAGAAAGGGGGGCGATAAGGTTTATAAATGAGTTTATTTTTGTGTCACTATATCTCTTGAAGTGATAAGTGATTCTCTTTTCAGACACTAAATCTGCTTAACTCCCACAAAAAACCTTAGCACTATTCCTAAGAATGGGAAAAAAGGAATCCTCTGGCGAGAAGGTGCCAAATCAATAATTCCATTCCATGGCGATACACGGTAAAACCATTCTATCTATAACAGTGGATTAAAAAGGTAAAATATAACTCAGCCCTGTCCTTACTATTTATCTCCTCCGTTTTTTCTGTACGTTCATCGACCTTTTTAATTCCCTATTTCTCTTATCTATTTGTCTTACACTGTGAGAATATGGCACAGTCGAGCTTTGTGCTTTGTGTCATCACCCTTACATTGAAGACAGTGAAGATCACTTCTCCCTCTCTTCCCCTACACACCCATCCCGTATGCCATGTGCATAAACTTGCTTGCGCCGTAAGATGTGAAAATTAAGGTTATAATCGATTACGTTAGTGTGTTCGTGTGTGTGTAAAACGTGCTAGGATGAAAACATATGGGTATATTCCCCACGACATTTGTCGTGTACAAACACCACACATTACAGACGCAATCCCAGAGGAAAAGAAAGGTTCCCCATTCAGCAGTATATAAGTTAGTGAGTAGTTCATGGAATAAGATGCTTCGTGGTGGAAAGGATGAGAAGGAAAAAAAGGTGAAATATAAGTTCTAAACAAAATTAAAGAGAGAATTGGGAAAAAAAGTGGAAGATATACAGGGTTAATATTCCAAATTACTTCGACCCTGAATATTAAGTGAAAAAAACAACAACTAAGTGCTAAAGCAATTTAGAGTAATAGCGCTCTCTTTCATCTTCCTCTCTCTGTCCTCCTCTTCTTTCCCCTGTTGCCCTCTCACCAGTGCCGCAATGCACAGGGAGTGGGGAGAGTGTAAAAGGCTCGTGTGTCCAGAGCTATCCCGCCCCATCTCCTCTCTCTCTCTCATAAAGAAAGTAGAGAGAGAGGTGACGCCCCCTTGTCGCAGGAAGAGAGCTTGTGCGTACCCTGGACTTTGCGAGCTATGTCGGCGGGGGTACCTATCTTCTGGTACCCCTGGCAGGGTTTCCCTTGTCGATTTGGTCGGAAATTAGGTTCCAGACTAAGTGCGTCTTTCTTTATCCTATTCTATCCTTCCTCTTTTTTTTTACATTAATCCTATTTCTTCTACTTATACAAAAAGAAAAAAGCAACAAAAAAACAACCCCTATTCCTATCATGTCACTCTTACCGTTATTTTCATTTATCTACATATAAGGACCTGGCAGCTACCTCATGCGTCAGAAGAGAGGCTTTGAAACCTCTATAAACAACGCCAATCGAGGCTCACTGGTTGCGAGAGACTAGGACTTGAGGGGTCTTAGGCGTTGGGGCACGATGAATGGGATGAGGGTAGTGCCCCGTTAACCCCTTTCCTGGCGAATAATTATTGACCATTCCCAGTGATCGTTGGCGGGTGCCTCTGGTAGCATTGGTCCGTGTTTACGGCCCTTTTTGTTACCATGTTGGTTGCCAGGCCAACAAAAAGCCTTGGGTCGAGTTTCTTGGTGTGGTGGGATATCCACTGAACGCTGTTCCGAGATCTTGGCCTTCGCGAAGGGAACTAGTAGGGGTTTGGTACGGGGCATGCTTCGTTGTTGTTCACCTGGTGACAAATCGATGGCCCCTTCGGGGACCGTCTGTGCTGCTTGGTTGGAAGCCACGGCACGCCGAGGCTTGACGACTCGGTCGGACGAACAGCAGCACATGGAGCGTGCCTTCTGAAAGATCCGAAACGTCTCCGATCGATAGGCGGGAGCGACTCACGCGGGGAGAACTCACCAACCCCCTTTTTTCTATTGATTAATCGCAAAGTTTTGAAAGAGAGAAAGTGTTCAAAATGACAGGGAAAAAAGGTCCAGCTGCACTCAAATATACATGTGCGATATGCAGAAGGATAAGTGGTGCGTGGACTTCCCGGAAGGATGTTTTTCGAAATGCCACCCGGGAAGTATATACACCGACTGCATCCTTAAAGGAGAGGTCCGAGAGGCAGTGGCATACTGCAATGAACTCAAGGATCTCTTCACAACCTCTGAAGAAAATCTAGGCCACTGGAAAGTAAAATACAGACCCTAGAAACGCAGCACGTGCTTCAGATTCGGTGTCTCGAGGAGAAAATCCTAGAGCTAGCCTCTAAACTAGAGGCCCAGTCAGCTCAAGCTCGAGACGAAATCCCACTGACTTGGGTGGTTACGCCGATGTGACTCCAGCTCAAGAAGCTGAAACTGCATTGGCAGTTTCACTTCAGCCATGCGTAGAAGCCAATGAGAAAAAGAAGAAAAACGACCTTAATGCAGCTCACCCCAGTGTAGAGGATTCGAGCGTTACTGGTGCGCAAGGGAAACTGGAGAGAGGAGAAGAGAAAATAGAAACGGAAGAAGAGAAAACAAAGGAAGACAAGAAAAATAAGAAGAAGAAGAAGAAGAAAAATAAAAATGTAGATATACAAGAGGAAAGCGGCAAGTCGCTTCCGAAAGGAAAGACCAAGTCGTCTGCAGACAAATGTGCAAGAGTCACCCTTATTGGTGATTCTCAAGCACGGGGTCTGCAGCCCCTGCTAGCAGCCTGCCTTCGCACTAGTGTGAAGGTAAGCTGCCTGTCAGGATGTGGTAACCACCACATCAGAGTAGAGGTTGAGAAATCACAGATTTCTGAGAGCTCAGTCGTTGCTCTGATGGTCAGTGGAAACGACTTCTACCTGAGAAGAGGTAAGGTAGGCCCTACAGATAAAATCCTCCACACCGTCATGGGTGCCGTGGACGACTGTGGGCTGAAAACTCGCAAGCGTGTCTTGGTCGGGATGCTCCCGAGGAGAGGTTCAACACGGACAGCTCACTCGATGAATGTCTCTTTAAACCGGCGCCTGGCAGATTTGTGTACGGCAGAGGGGGTCTATTTTGTGGACCCGTACCGCACCTTTTATGGTAGAAATGATCTCTACCAAAGGGATGGGGTACATCTTTCATTTAAAGCAAAGGCATTTCTGTCGAACATCATCTAGGATGTCGTAAAGAGGACCCAAAGGAGTATCCAACCCATAGTGAGGTTGGACGTACTCCAGTACGCACGTGTCACTCCAGGAACGATCTTCTCAGAGGTCACAAAGAGAGGTGCTTCGACAACAAACAAGCCGGGAAACGAAAGAGCGTAGGGAGTCCTACAGTCGGGGACTCCCTGAAAGTTCTATTCAATGCGAGGTCAATCAGGAACAAGTTTCTTGAGCTCCGTGGCCTCGTAGCGACGGAAGAACCCGAAATGGTAGCCATAACAGAATCGTGGATTAAAACCTCAAACCGAGTATTTGAAGGCAAATTCACGGTTCCTGGCTACCAACTCTTCCACAAAGATAGCCCAGACAGAGAGGGTGGCGGTGTAATGTTGTATGTCAAGGATACAATCAAATCTTGGAACTCCAACATTATATCCGATCACGAGCTCCTAAGCATTGACCTAGAGATAGGTCCTGTCAGATACAGGACCCTGGTGCTTTACGGACCCCCTTCCCAACCCGTTGAGAAGGACAGGGAACTGTACCAGCTGCTGGGCGAGCTTGTTCAAGGCAGAGTGTGCATCGTTATGGGCGAGTTCAACAGACAAGTTGACTGGGAAACCAGAGCAGCCTGTGGCGAGGGCGCGCTACTCCTGGAGTTCACCAACAACGAGGTCCTCGCTCAATGGGTCAGAGAACCAACAAGAGGAGACAATATCCTCGACTTGGTCTTCACCTCTGAGGATGATATCGTTGAGGATGTCTCTGTAGGCGAAGAGTTTGGTAGCAGTGATCACCAGCTAGTTAGATTTAGCGTCAAGATCCCGAAGGTAAGTTCTGTTGCAAGTCAATCAAGGAAACTTGACTTGAGAAGAGCAGACAGTGCAAGCCTTCGTGCTGGGTTGACTGATGTATGGCTAGCGGTATGCGAAGAGGTTGAGGATTCGTGGAACAATTTCATAAATAAGTTCATGAGTCTTCAATCAAGTTGCATCCCTCTGAAATGCCTCGGTCGGTCTTCTGTTCAACCAAAGTGGTTTAATCGAGAAATCGGCCAACTGCTAAGGGAGAAAAGAAATGCGTACCGGCGATCGAGGATCTCGGGTGCCTTTGACGAGTACCGGAGGCTAGCCAGGAGAGTGAAGTCCAGCATAAGGGCGGCTAAGCGGTCTGAAGAACTCCGAGTGGCGAGACTCTGCAAGGAGAATTCCAAGGAGTTCTTCGGCTATGTAAATAGCTGTAAACCAATCAATCGTAGGATTGGGCCCTTAGTGGATGAGGAGGGTGCATTAACTCACTCAGATGCAGAAAATGCTAACCTGCTCATTGACTACTTCTCTTCAGTGTTTACTAAAGAGTGTGGTCCCATCCCCTAGCCCACAGATTCCTACTCGGGGGAAAAGCTGGAGGAAATGGACTTCACCGAAGGAGAAATAAAGAAAAAGACCGCTGACCCAAAGACGAATAAGTCCCCTGGACCGGACGTGTTTCTATCCAAGGTGTTGGATGAAGTGTGCGATGAAGTATCACGACATCTGTGCGCTATCTTTAACATGTCAATCCAGACCAGATGCGTTCCTAGAGACTAGCGTGAGGCGTAGGTGACTCCGATCTTCAGAAAAGGAGACCCCAGCCATCCGTCAAACTACCGACCTATCAGTCTGACTTCGATAGTCAGTAAACTCATGGAAAGCACGATGGTGGACAAAATGACGTCGTATTTAGAGTCAAACCTGCTAGTGAGGAGTTCCCAGCACGGCTTCCGAAAGCAACGGTCATGCCTGACGAACCTTGTGGAATTCTTCCACTTCGTCTTCAGTGAGCACGATCGGGACAAGGCGGTGGTGTGGTAGCCTTTGATAAGGTACCACACCGCCGCCTTCTCCGGAAAGTGAGAGCGCTGTGCATAGACGGAAAAGTAGCCGGCTGGATCGAGAACTGGCTAAGTGGCAGACGGCAACGGGTGGTGGTGAATGGACACGCTTCTGAGTGGGCGCCCGTTACTAGCGGGGTGCCTCAAGGTTCTGTCCTGGGACCACTACTATTCATCATCTACGTCAACGACATGGACGGTGACATGGTTGCCAAGATTTCCAAATTTGCCAACGATACCAAGCTTGGTATGAACATTGCAAAGGATGGTAATACTGCCCGCCTGCAGGAAGATCTTGGGAAGATAGGGGAGTGGTCGGACACGTGGCAAATGCCTTTTTGATGTGGGGAAATACAAAGTAATGCATATCGGCCACAGAAACCCCCAATCTCAGTATATCCTTAAGGGCACTGCTCTTGAATCGAGTAACACTGAGAAGGACTTGGGTGTAACTATCACTAGCGACCTCAAGTTCTCGAAACAGTGCATCGAGTCAGAGAAGAAAGCCCAAAGGATGTTAGGCTACATTAAGCGCCAGTTTGGATACCGTAACAAGGAGATAGTACTTTGTCTGTACAACTCCCTCGTTCGGCCGCACCTGGAGTATGCCGTACAATTTTGGAGTCCTTCGTTTCGAAAGGATATCGCAAGGTTGGAACGCGTGAAAGCCAGGGCAACCAAACTGATTCCTTCTATCAGACAGAAAAGTTATGAAGATAGATTAAGGGAATTAGATATGTTCTCGCTGGATATCCGTAGACTGCGTGGTCAGCTCATCGAGGTTTCAAAATACTTCGAGGGTTCGACAATGTTGACTACCGGGATATTTTCACACTCAGCGAGAACAGAATGCGCAATCACGGCTTCAAACTTGACGGGAAGCGATAACACTGTGATCTGTGTGGGAAATTCTTCACTTACAGTATTTGCGGTAGTTGGAACGCACTTCCGACGGAAGTTGTCAACAGTGAATCTGTTGACCAGTTCAAGTTAAGACTAGATAAAGTCTTGCGAATTCGCCGTTGAGATCCTCGCGAGTGATCTTCGAGGTTGCCAACGAACACCTTCGAAGATTGCGCCAAAAGTACCCTCCTTGTATGGACCGTAAGGTCTACTAGGGTACTTATTTTTCTTGTAGCTTTTAACTCTCTTCTGGCCCCGACAGTGGGCCAGAAGAGAGAAAATGGGGTGGGATAGCTCTGGACACACTAGCTTTTTACACTCTCTCACACCTTTTCTTCTATTCTATTAATAGCGAGGGATAGGATGTGCTGAGATTCTACTCTATTGTATAAAACCCCATGAATGCATTTTGGCCTTGGGTGAAGTCTAAACATTCACCGCCTTCCTTTAACCTGTCTTTAGTAAGCCTACAAACTTTTTTGCACATTTAATTACTCTTATCCTCTTTTCCATCCAATTACTTTAATATATGTATAAGTAATCTAGTACCGACGATGAGCAAATTACAATGTGTATTTTTAAAATAATAAACAACATTTTTTTTTAAATTAAAAAAAGAAAAATATAGCTAGCATTGGAATCAGAACTAGAGACCTCTTTTGTAAAGCGTAGTCGTTCATTAGCACTACTCTTCTCATTCGACAGATCGCTGGTACGAATACGGTTGTAATATAGTTGGGATGGTGTCCCTTGTTTATAAGTAAGGTCACCTCAAGGTTATTGTTAATTCACCTGTTTAACCTAGGTGAAATGAATGGCAATATTTGGATTGAGGCTATCGGCGCCTGTAGATTACGACGTAGAATTCAATCTGACCCCAGATTTCCGCTGGTGATTCACTTGTAGGTTAGATAAATGGTAACCTGCTTATTACTTGGCAGAGGTTGGGAATCAGAAGAAAATGGCAGTTTTGTAGTTTTTTTTTACTTTGGTCTTATAATCACCTCAGATCTGGCAAGTGAAAATCGCTCACGTCCTTGTAACTGGCTATCGGTGTTAATCAGGGGTAGAGATGATGGGGATGAGGGAGGGATGACATCCCTCCCTGAAATAAAAATTGTCAAAATCATCCCCCTCCTAAAACTGCAATATCCCCTTGTCAGATATCAGATAGAGAGAGAGAAAGAGAGAGAGAGAGAGAGAGAGAGAGAGAGAGAGAGAGAGAGAGAGAGAGAGAGAGAGAGAGAGAGAGAGAGAGAGAGAGAAACAGACACCTGGTCAACCCTTTTTGTCTTCGCTAAGGGAAGTGCGAAGTCATGAGACGCCGTGGCGGCCTGAAAGCCCGGCATCGCAGAAAGTTGCAACAAGCTTGAGAGCGCGAAAGGTCCCATTGAGAGTCGGACAAAGTTTCGCCTAGCCGGCTTAAAAACCTTCCCGCGATCGTACTAAAAGGGTGAGACTACCCTCGCCTGCTAATGTGTCGGACTCTGGAACCCTCCCCTCGACAGAAAGGGGGGGGGGACCCATTCAACCCCACTATAAATCCTCCGGCGCCAGAGTTGGAAGGTGAAGCACAGAACACATGCTTAGGGAGGCTGAAGCTGCATGGATCAGACGAAAGGTCTTTTTCCTGATCTATAGCACTTCTCATCAAGAAACTATCCTCCAGCTCGTACTCACCCTGATTTTCTTCACCTACCTGGATTCCATATTCTGTATCTGTTGACACATTTTCAGCAGTGAATGCAAATTCCTTAAACGCTTTAACAAAATTAGAGCCGTTATTAGTGAGGGTGCTCGTGATTTTCTGCAGGGAAATATCGTATTCATTGATGGTATTTTCTATATGTTCAGCAATCTTGATGTTTTCCTTTGAAGCGACAGCATACCAATACTCCACTTTGACGGGCAAGAACAGCTTCCTCAAGCTGAAAAAAAAATGAAATAATAGTCTGTCGTGGTATTGCAATGGTCGAGTGGTGGTGTACGTACGTATAGGTTTGTTACGTACTTCAAAAACTCCTTGATTACGTTTTCTCTAAGAGTGCTATATTATTATTATTATCATTTTAATCTTTAAGGATTTTTAGTGCCATGCTTAGCGTTTCGAGGATTGAATTAAATGCTTCTTAGAAAATAGATCTTTAATTACCACATAAAAAAACAAAAGTGAAATCTAACAAAACAAACTATACAGCTATGAATTAAACGAGTTTAAGTGAGACTTACTAAATTAAACAAATGAATATAAAGTTTTGACATAATTTATTCAATAATATCTTCAAGTAAATGATAGCGCGCTTTAAGAATATATGTATGTGGATCCTAATGAAATTATTGCCTCTGTTTTTTGTATATGTCTTCCTTTATTCAACTTCGTTATATAGCCTACGTAGTGACCAATGACCCGAACACTTTAGTATTCGGTCGTGATAAGAGCTTAACCTGTACTACTAATATTATAATTGTAAATAACATTTGTAACTCAGAACTCACCTTTAATTAATCTCACAAAAGCTGACTGCTCCATGGTTGATAGAGGATGCACACCTTGTATGATAAAATCTGCAATCAGCTTATCAACAACAGATTGCTTGACCTTCTTAGTGTTATGGCAAAACACTCCGGTAATGTCGTTACTTTAACACCTCTGTATGAAGGACCATCTTTTAATATTGAACATTTTCTTTTTGAATCTTTTCTTTGAGCTGTCACGTAGTTATCCGTTCTTCGCACCAAATCAGGATACCTTCTCTGTTGATAAATGTACATGATCAGATAATTGAAGGACATTTGTTTCACGTTGCCATGATTCACGTTAAATTCAATAAGCATATACTATAAATAAAGGTGTTGCAAAAGGAAGCAGGTAGTTTTGTGGATGGTAAACCTACGCTACTTAACATTATCGTTATCTACTAGCAATTTTTCCATCTTTTCGAAAATTAGAAACAGTGAAACTTGTCAATTCAATTAAGTATCATATAATTAGCTTTAATAAATTCTTACCTTCAAATGAATGCATAGATTGGAAGTAGCATTGCTCGCATCAGAGATTTCGCCATTGCATGTTATAGATACATACTTCTCTTTTTTCTGTCGGAAGATTTCACTCTAAAAAATTTAGCATCTAGTAAAGGATGACTATAATTAGATGATTCTTTATCTTCCTCGTTTTTATTATTGTCTAATCTCTCCATTTCACACTCTTTCGAAGAAGCTGAAGTTGCCATGCAGTAGTTTAAATAACGCTGAGCGCTCTCACTATACAACCAAACACAACTGTGACCATCTGTTAACTGAATTTGAACTGATGCAAGCAATCTTCCCTCACCGGCTCACGCAGTCAACTATTTGTGCCATACAAGTTGCAACAAGCTAAAACATGCATTAGACGTTCTTAACAGCTATATAAACCTATTATCAGTAAAACATTTGCAGAAAGTATTTAAATACCTGATTTCAAATACATAAATGTATTTAAATACAAAGTATTTAAATACTGCCACCTCTGTTGACAAAGAACGCGTTTTACCTTAATAGTACTCAAATTAAGTGAGTGTAATAATTATCCAGCACTATTAATGCAAACAAAGTCTAGTGTAGGAAAATCACTTTTTGCAAAAGAACTAAAGAATTATCCACAACACAGAATCTTTGTGATTACTAAACAAATCAGATCAACTGATTCTTATGAGTCTACTGTGAATTTTATGCATTTGTATTTTACGTGTTAATTAGTTTAGGCTACTTTAGGAAAGATAAAGTTAAGTTTATTTAGGTATGAAACATATTCACTTAATCTAACCCTACACGAACTACCATATAAAATACGAACGCATAAAATTCAAAATAATCACGGCTAACTTATCAAAGATTTTAAATATTAAACAGGTTCCCTAATATAAACTATAACTCATTATTTGAACTAATTATCTGAATGCCAACTAGAAATAGCCGTTACAAGCTAACAATAGAAAGATCGAGCACTACAATAGCAATATCTTCTCACTTATAAAATATCCCAAATTTATAACACTTTGCATCGGAATATCGCTGATAACACTCCGGTAAGTATGTTTAAGAATACATAAAATAGATAAATATTATTATGAAATATAAAATAGAAACAAGAGTTAGTAAATTAATTAAATTTTGCTTCTCCTTCTTCACTTTTATCTTTCCACTACCTATGACTTCCACTCTTTCTCTTACCTCTTGAACCAGCCTCGAGTTGATCTTGTGGTCGTTGCTTTTTTGCATTCTGTAAAACAAACCAACATATGAAAATGGTTTGCTAATAACAGGTCAAATTGTTTGCTAATAGCAGGCAAAATGAAAATTGTTTGCTAATAGCAGGCAAAATGAAAATTGTTTGCTAATAGCAGGCATAATGAAAATTGTTGCTAATAGCAGGTCAAATTGTTTGCTAATAGTAGGAAAAATGAAAATTGTTTGCTAATAGCAGGCAAAAGGAAAATTGTTGCTAATAGCAGGTCAAATTGTTTGCTAATAACAGACAAAATAAAAATTGTTTGCTAATAGCAGGCAAAATGAAAATTGTTTGCTAATAGCAGGCAACATGAAAATTGTTTGCTAATAGCAGGCATAATGAAAATTGTTGCTAATAGCAGGTCAAATTGTTTGCTAATAGTAGGAAAAATGAAAATTGTTTGCTAATAGCAGGCAAAAGGAAAATTGTTGCTAATAGCAGGTCAAATTGTTTGCTAATAGCAGACAAAATAAAAATTGTTTGCTAATAGCAGGCAAAATGAAAATTGTTTGCTAATAGCAGGCATAATGAAAATTGTTTGCTAATAGCAGGTAAACTGAAAATTGTTTGCTAATAGCAGGCATAATGAAAATTGTTTGCTAATAGCAGGTAAACTGAAAATTGTTTGCTAATAGCAGGCATAATGAAAATCTTTTGCTAATAACAGGAAAAACGAAAATTATTTGTTAATAGAAGGTAAATCAAAATGGTTTGCTAATAGCAGGCATAATGAAAATGGTTCTAATAGCAGGTCAAATTTTTTGCTAATAGCAGGTCAAATTGTTTGCTAATAGCAGGCAAAATGAAATAGCTTTTAATTTGGGATAAACTTGAACAATGAAAAGCGAGCCCAATATTTGCTCGATCAGTGCTAATGTGGCTAACTATTGTTAAAACAACTTAACTGTTTATCGTATTGAAGTTAACCATTAAATTAATAAGAGTAAAAATGTATATTTTCTAAGCAAAAAATTCAAATTAAAACATACAAAATTTTCCTGTAGTAAGTGAGATATTTTAGATATTCTACAGACTTTGTTTAATATCTTAGCAGAAAAAAAATCTTCATTTTAACTATTTTAGAAGATATCGAAAAAAAGAATAGAAATGAAATAGCGAGAAGAAAAACAGAAAAGACAAACAACAAAGAGACCGGTTTGTTAGAAAGGCAAGAATCGAGAATTCAAAAATTAGAAATAGAATAAAAATGGACGTTAAGAGAAGCTTTTAAAAATTGGTTTAATGAAATTTTATTTTTTTCTCTTAAAACGAATCGCTGCAATCAAGTTTGGCAAAAAATCTAATCTTTGCTCCTCGTTAATCAAGATCAGCAACACTTGGTGTCCTTTTAGAGGGCGGGGAGATTGAAGAAAAAGGATAATCCCTTAATTGTCTCATTCACATATTATTTCTTCCTATAAAGTATATAGGATAGGAAGAGATGGCTGTTTCATGTCCATTCCCTCTCCCTATAGTCAAATGGATTTCAATAATAGAAACATCACCTTATTTGTTTTAGTTTCTTAGAAGTATTGATGAAATTAAATGAAAGTAAAGATATAAAACGTTGGCATCTATTGGGGGTCATTATTATCATGAATATTCGCTTCTTTTTTTTTTAAATCGCAATTTTGACCATGCTACAATATATTTAAAATGCGAAAAGCCGAAGAAATTTAATTTGAACTAAGCAGCAAATATCTCGCAATCTTAAGACATCGTTTTCTACTCTCAAAGGAATACTAATGGAATTAAAAATAAAGGAAAAACAACCATTTAATCATGATCTGTGCACACTTGGCTTCCTGCCAGAAACTTGTGCGGTTTGTTAAGACTTTGGGATAAGATACTTGTTTTTTTTTTAAATAAGAAGCGATAAAGTTGCAGTTTATTAGTCTAAGAACAAAAATAAACTGAATTACCAGAGGAAAAAGAACGCTCTGGTTGCAAGTTCGATTGCCTTTATTTGCCAGAGCAATATTCATGGAATAACTAAGTTAAAATAAGCATTTTATAGAATATAGAAAAGTTGAGAGAGAAGCCAGACCTCATTAGAAAAATAGATTGGTATTTTGTGACGTTGTGTAGTTAATAATTAATGGGCAGAAGGAGAACAATCAAAAGTAAAAGTTAAAGTTTGGGAGCAAACTTTAATAATAATCATAGTTTTTCTGTCTTCATCCATTTTATGCTTGCATTTGAAAGTTTATTTTATGAACTTTAATAATTTACCACCAAATTTATGTTAACCGACAACAATGCTACTAACTATACACACTGCCCTCCCCCTTTATGTGATTTTAAGGACTAGGCCGCCTACCTTTTTCACACCAATGGCCCTTCAGATGGCTGTGTGCTCTAGTCAAGGTTTACTCATGGTTATAACACTCCTTTACAACCCCGATCTTACATACTTACCATACAGACTATGATTCTAATTGTCATCGTTCAAGCTTTTCTCTCTCGAACACTTATTCACATAATCCTCTTCTTTCTCTGCATCTTGTCACGCTCATCACGAAGGTTCGATGTCCCTGATGCGTCTCCGCCATAAGTCTCGGTTCTGCGCCTCCTCTCCCCTCAGTCTCTTTTCTCTAAGATCGCGAATGACTTTGTCCCTCCACCTTCGCTTCAGCCTTCTTCTTTTCCTTATTCCCTGTACCTTTATTTCCATGCCCACCTTCTGCACATATTATTCATCTCTTCTCAACTCATGTCGATATCATTGCAGTCTTCTCAGATCTGCTTTCTTTGATATTTCTCCAACTTTTGTTGTTCCTTTTATCTTTTTATTCCCCATATTATCCAACTTTGTCAATCCACACATACATTTCAGCATCCTTATCTACGCTACATCCAGTTTCTTTTCGTAAGCCTTCTTCATCGCCCATGTCTTAGCTCCATAGATAATCGCTAGTTTTACCAAAGACTTATACACATTCCCTTTAACCTTCATGCTCATTCGGCGGTCACATACCACCTCCGATACCTTCTTCCAGTTTTTCCAGCCAGACTGCATCATATAAGGAATATCTGCATTCAAATCACTATCTTCTGCCATCATCGATCCTACGTATTTAAACCTGCTTACTCTATTCCTTTCATCTCCTTGCCTCATCATCATTACCGAGTCATGATCGTTGTTGATACTCAGGAGGTACTCCTTCTTTTTCCTGGTGATACTCGTATTAAGTCTTCTATATTTCAAAGCTATTCTCCATTATTCTAGCCTTCTCTTCACTTCCTCTTTATTTGTGCTGAAAATAACGATAAACGATATCATCGGCAAAAAGCTTGCACCAGGGAGCTGATCCTTAATTCCTTGTCCAAATCCGTGAATCCTATGCTGCTTCTAACTTGGGTTCTGGATTCTGCATACACATCATGTATGGTTCTTGCATACCTTTTTTGAACTCCCTTCTCCCAAATTCATCTCCACATCTCCTGTCGTGGGACATGATCATGCCCTTCTCCACATCTACAATAAACGCAACATGCAGTCAATTCTTTTTTGGTCAGGGTTTTCTATAAATTGCTTCAATGTAAATAATGCACCCCTCTGCCCTCTCCCTGGCATAAAGCTTGCTCCTCTCCTATTGATGTTTATTCTCTAAGCTTTCTCTTATTATTCTTTCGTAGATCTTCATGGTATGCAACATTATAGATAAGGACCAATAACACTATTACTCCACATTTTCGGTGTTTCTTCCTTTTCCTGTAATTTTAAATTTAAATCCCACAAACGGTCTATCGCTTCCTCTACCAAGCACTTCCACACATCTACTGGTATCCCATCCAGATCTATTGATTTGCCATTCTTCATCTTTTTGAGTGCAACCCTAAGTCCTGTTTGCTTATCCCTGGGGCACCATCTCTAAAGACTACCCTCAGATACTCCTCATTCAGTAGACTTTTGCAATACTCCTTTTACTTGGCCTTGATCTCATGTTGTTCGTGCAGGACCACTTTGTGTTCATGCTTTATCTGTTCAATCTGAGGATAATGCTCCGTTGATTTGTCTCTGGCCTTTTGTATTCAATAAATCTTCCTCTCTCTGTCTGATATTTACAACGTATTGCAGACTTCGTCCATTGCACATACTTTTGCTGTAGCTACGGCTTTCTTGGCTTACTTTTTTTTAAGCTAGAAACTCTCTCGGTCTTCTTGCACCCCCTAAGTATCCTTGCCACTTTCTTTAATTTGATTGCTTCCTTCACCTTGTCTTTCCACCACCATGTCTCCTTTTCTCCGGAGACTTTCCTTCTTGTTGTCTTTCCCAATACTTCTCGTCCAACTTTCCGAATCACCTAACTGCTTTCCATTCCACCACACTTATTATCCTATCATCCATTTTTTTTTCAAAAACACGGATACATTCTTAGTCTAGGCCTCATTTTCATCCATCCTTTCATCATAGATAGTTTTTACTCATTTGTTCCTTATTGATCTACACCCTCCCCCCTTTTAGGCCAAGCATTACTCTTAAATTGTCAATTTGTTCTTTTCTTACTCGTGATATTTCCTTCTCCCATACACTAAAGTTGTTACCAGTATACTCTTCTCAACTTTATGACACATTTCACATTCAAATCTTTATCATTTCCTCATGGTATAATCCCCTCTAAGATAACCTACCATTCAGAACCTTGTAGTAGAAATCTGCCTCATTCGTGACACCATGCAATTAATCCAAATATTACCTTAGAAAATGCTTATTGGCTATAGGTTTAAAGATACTCAGCATATAATATTTCGATTAGTTTATTATAACGCACACTATGTGTCATTCTGTTTTAAACTGTAATCAATATTGACTCTCTGCTTTTTGCTTGACGCTTATAGTGGGCTGAAGAATCATCTCTTGCCAATGTCCAGCAATAGTCTGCAAGCTTTGTTGTGCTCCATTTACCCTGGTACCGCTTTTTATGGTTGAAAAATCTTGGTGAAACCTTTCTCTATGTTTTTGACTAACTGTCCCACAGTTCGCTGGGAAAAAAGTCTAAATATGAGTTCAAGAAGTGTATTTTAAGTGACATGTTACATCCCATGTTCTTGTAAGCCTTGATGAGGTTTTCCACCAATTCTTCATAGCTTCCTTCCCTTCTGTTTACGAGAAATCCCTTCGCCACTAACTTGAATGCTTCCCAAGCAGCTTTCTCATCACCATGAAGGGCTGATTCAAAGTCACCATCTTTAAGAAGATCTTGAATCTTAGGACCAATGAAAACTCCCTCTTTTATCTTAGCGTCGCTCAGTGACGGGAATTTTTATGTTCAATACTTGAATCCCTGAACAGATTTGTCCATAGCTTTTACAAAGTTTTTCATGAACCCCAGTTTTATGTGTAGTGGTAGTAGCAAAATTTTGTTTAGTTTAGTGAACATTTTTCATCCCAGGCTCCAATGATTGACGAGGTTGCCAGTCTGTCCTGGTATAGTGGAAACCTCTTGCACGGCTGTCCCATTCACACAGAAAGCAGCAGTACTTGGTGTATCCGCCCTGGAAGCCCATCACAAGAGAAACAACCTTTAGGTCACCACAGAGCAGCCATGGATGTTCATCATATTTTATGCATTGCAACATATGCTCTATATTCTCATAATTTTGTTTCATATATGGTGCATAGCCCATAGGAACTTATGGTTCACTATTGCCGTTGTGCAAGAAGACAACTTTGAGACTCGTTTTAATAAATCAATGAACAGCTTCCAGTGTCTGGGTTCGTATTCGATATAGAGTGCTTCTATTAGACCACTAATATTGTTGAGGCCACTAAATCACCTTCCATTACGAAGAAATCGCTGAACTGCTGCTGACTGTCACGAAATTCTAAAATTTTGAAATTTTCACATCAGCTACTAGGAGATTCCACTGTTAAAGACAATAGCCTAGCAGCTCTGCCTTATTTTTGGGTAGTTGCAGAGCCCTGACAATGTCACGGAAACCCCCTTGTGTTTTGATATGTGGCATAGAAGAGTGTGCTTCATCAAAGTTTGAGTTACTCTGTAATCCAACACTGCTTTCCTTCTCTGCTTCCTCCTCACCATTTTCCTCATCTGAGTCGAAGGATACCGAAGTTCACGCATCAAGAATAGGTAGACTTTCTCCATGTGCAACTCGGCGAATAGCTGATGGAATGTTTGGATATTCAAAGGACTCATTTTTCTTCTTTTACAAGCCCTTTTGTACTCTAGGTACCATGCAAAAATAACAATTGTTGGTATGATCTGTTGGCCCCGCCACATAATTGGCACAGCAAAAGACATTCCTTTGCTCTTCCTGTTCAACCATTGAGGAAGATTAGTAGCACAAGTGTTAGATCTTCCAAACTCATTTCACAAACAGCGTTCGATGAAATTAAACAACTTAAAAAACAGGATATAGTCATCCGCAAAGCTGACAAATCCAAAGTCTACATTAAACTGAACAAAGAGGAATATATTACAAAAATACAAGACATATTGGAAGACACTTCCAAATTTACACAAATCCAAAGGAGACCCTACAGAAACTCTCTAAAAAGAGCTCAACCGCCTAATAAGTGAAG
Organism: Ceratothoa steindachneri; assembly: GCA_963969495.1. Classification (NCBI taxonomy): domain Eukaryota; kingdom Metazoa; phylum Arthropoda; class Malacostraca; order Isopoda; family Cymothoidae; genus Ceratothoa; species Ceratothoa steindachneri. Next base: position 127,023,001 of record OZ018319.1, on the reverse strand, counting down.
CGAATAAAGTAAAAGAAGGTATACACTTTCATAAACTTACCGGCGAATTTACTCCAGGATATAATATATATGGTAATGTAAAAACGCATAAAGATGACAACCACTTAAGATCGATAATTTCACAAATTTCCATGCCAATATATAACATTTCAAAATCAAATCAACGGAAGAATTTATAGGTATACTACACACAACCAGAACAGATGGAATCATTGCCTCACTGGATGTGAAAAACCTTTTCACCAAGGTACCAACTGAAGAAACGATAAATATAATAATTGAAGAGGTTTATCAAAACTCGAACAAACCTTCCCCTAAACTAGATCCCAACATATTAAGATATCTTTTGAGAGTGTGCACAATGGAAGCACCTTCCACGCGCCCAATGGAAAACTCTACAAGCAAATAAATGGAGTTGCAATGGATTCACCAGTAGGACCCACTTTTGCTAACTTCTACATGGGTCAAGTAAAAACAGAAACATTGACGGAAAATCGTTCAAAGCCTTCAACCTACTGCTAATTTTTCGACGATATGTATGTTGTAATTAAAGATGAAAACGAATTGAAAAAACTAAAAAAGATAATTTACTTATGAACTAAACCGTAACGGAAAATTAGCTTTATTGATGTCCTAGTAATAGCTTGTGAAATTAAGTACAAAATCCAAGTGTATACAAAAACAACAAATTCCGAAAGTTGTCTTTATGGAGAAGGGAAATGTCCAGAAGGATACAAAATAAGTGTTATACGAACATACATCAGAAGTGCATACAAATGCAGTTCTTCATGGGCCTTATTCCAAAATGAAATTCAACTAATTTAACAAATAGTAATTAACAATGGATTCTCCAACAGTATAGTAGACAAAGAGACAAAAACATTTATGCAATATTTATATACGAATAACAAAAGATAATAAGAAATACTCAATGAATGTCTTCTATAAAGAACAAATGAGTGATTCATATAAAACGAACGAAAGAACAATCAAAAGTATTTTACACCAAAATACAAAATGTACGAATCCGGAAGAAAAGTTACAACTGATAATAAACTACAAAACCAAGAAAATTAGCAATTACCTCATTAGCAATAACACAAGCAAAACAAAAGAATTGAAAGCCTCCAATGTAATTTACGAATTCAACTACCCCTATGAAAACTGTAAGCTTCATTCTTTTATAAATACATTGGAATGATAACCACATCCTTATCTCGTCGACTCACTATGCAATTGCAAAACAGCGCCATCAAAAATCACTACTTAATGCAACCCGGAACCCATCTCTCAAGAGAAACTTTAATGGAGAACATCGTAATCAAACGGAGAACTGACCGCGCCCTCCTTCACATCATGGAAGCTGTCTTAATCCAAGAAGAGAGACCGAGGCTTAATGGCCAACAGACGGCTACGCAAAGGACTTTAAAACTCTTAACGGATTAAATGCTCAATACTAATAAAATTCTCATTTCCCAAGTGTCCTAGAGGCCTATTATGAACCTTGCCCCCATTCCTTTTTGATATCCACATTCTTTGACCTTTTAGTATTATCTTTATGCACAGGATTAACGTTAGTATATAAATGCACGGTTTCGAGATGTTTAAACAGTGTAAATAATTTCGCTAAGAAGATGGTCAAACGTGACCGAAAGCTCAGCTGCAATAAACTATGAATATTGGCACCCAAATTCATAACCTTTTGCGAGGCGAAAAAAGTATAATAAGAAAATTAGAGAAGCAAAGAAGAAAGGTAATCAAAGCTCAGTTGGACCTGGTCTTTAATAATATACGAGTATATGGAAAGTGTTAAGGTAATATTGTGCGAGTCTTTATACAGCTGAAAGATGGAGTGTGATGCTCTGAAACAAATCCTGTACTTGTTGAGGTAATCGAGTCGTTCTCTCTTAAGAGCTTTAGTTCTTTATTGTACTTGTTCACTGGTAACACCAGGGATTAAAACACCACACATCAACCAATCTTCGCCAAAAAACACAACTACCTTACGTTTTCGGCATTCAATCCCATTTCTTACACATACACTGTTAAACGCTTTACTCAAAATTTCCGAATCCCTCTCACACTCACTCATTAGAACTCTCCTAAGAAAATGGGGTGGGTAGTTAAATCTCCACGCCAGGGTACCGGGCTCGATGCCCGGGACACAAATAAATTAGGCCCTCTCAGGTTGCAGCCGCCAATGGGGTAGTGCTTCGAGTTTGGATTTATGCGCAGGTAACTCCATCTATACACATCATCACGTACACACTAAATTACATTATCTTCTTCCCTCATCTCTTCACACATACAACACATCACTCTTCGTTCCTGGAACGTGCTCAAAGTGTTTTCCTATCCACACTCCCTTAACGCACAATGGGTAGCCTTTCATCGGGACACGAATATTTCCTTTTTCGCTAGTGGTCACAAAACTCCCTACATAACGTCTGTCTGCATCTTTTTCCCCAACAAGGACAGACCTGTGGCAGGTAGCTATGGTCATTCTGATCTTTATGTGACTTCCGTTATCCGGTGGGAGGACCTCGTTCATAATTCAAAAATGGAGGATGGGGGAATTAACTAACTACTATCTCAGCCATAATTACATGGTTATCAGCATACACCCAAATATTTAGCATCACCACCTATCCATTTCGCCTCAATCTCACATACTTGTCCATCATTGCCACTCAAACTTCTCTCATAATTTCCTCCACAAGTATATTAATCAAACTATGGCGATCTAGCACACCCTTACTTAACACTCCGGCCTTCTTCTACCTGAATGCACGACTGACTTCCAACATAAGAGCCTTTCATGATCAATCAGAACCAATTTCCATAGATCCGTCAACGGATATATACCTCTCTAGTTCTTGTCCTCACCTTTCTCACCGCTTTTGTTATAAAATGGTATTATCTCAACCTTCCTCCTGCCCGCAACCATTGTTATACTTTCCAAAACTTTCAATACAACCACCAGACCTATTATAATTTATAGTCATCACCTCTTTTCAGCATCTTAGCCATTATATCGTCAACTCCAGCTGGCTTTCCAATTTTCACACTTCCTTTACAGCAGTAACAACTTGCATATTTAGCTGTTCCAAACCCTGGTTTAGCAGTATGCTTGCACATTCGATGCCCTCCATATTCCCATTTCCTTCATTTTAATAATCACATTATACTACTCGTCAAACATACCCACCATTTATTTTTCCCATTTTCAACATGTACCTTGCCATTATTATTCTTTTTGTTCACACAGCTATTCTTCTCTTGGTTAACCACCTTTTATTAGTCTTTCCAATAATAACTTCCTCTTCCAATCCGAATCTTCATTCATCATTTCATCTACATCTCTCTGGCATGGATATCTGCACTACATAACATGGGCAGACGCGTCTCTTGTTTCCTGTTAATTGCACTTTTTATATCCACATTTTACCATTCATCATTTCACAAAATAAAACAATCACTTTATAAAATGCTTCTCTTATCAGTTGTTTTTTATTACTTGAATGATTCATTGTAAGATAAAGTCGAAAGACCGTTTAAAACCTTTCTCTTTCCAATTACTAATCTAATCTTCAGTCTCGCAATTTTCGTGATCTTCTCCAAAACTAAACCATCTTTAACACCTTTATTACGGAACTTAGGTTGAGATGAAAAAAATATTTTATTTATGAGTAATATTTAGAAGCGGCACGAATTAAATTACGAGATGAGCAACAGGTTGGCTCTGCATAAATATTTTTGACGAGCCAGGCTGAGAATCTGGGAACTTTAGTCAGATGGCCATAGAGCTATGAAGTGTTTGTAGTGAACTAACTAGTTCGATCACTACATGCTCACATTGCAAGATAGAATGAGACAATCACAGATACCTCGAAAATGAGCACTTTTTGAGTTTCATAAAGTCTGTTATAATGCGTCAGCAAAAAACTAAATAACATTCCATGAATATATAGGGAATCCGAAAATTAGCAGTGCTCTAGAAGGAGCACTATATCAATTCGTAAATACTTATTTTTCATTTAATCTAAATTAAACATCCTAGTTATACTTCTCCAAATTATTATCATTCTCTTAATTATTTCCTTATTTTTATCACTAACTAATATAAATAAAACTCTCTCTCTTTGTTATTTGAAGAACTTTAAAATAAAAATAAACGAAACACTGGAATTTAGTAATTTTGAGTTAATAAATATAAAAATAATGTAAAATTCTATAGATAATAATTTCAATTTAATTTGCTCAATGTATTTAATGTATTCGAGTTGAATTGATAAAAAAATAGAATATTTGGCATAGAGATTTTGAAATAGGGCAAATTGTTACATTTGTCAACCATACAAGGAGGGGGACTTAAATAAAATAATTAGTATTATATTTTCGTACGATGACAACCCTGATTAAAATAAAAGCAATTTTACTATAACAATGGAATGGATTTCTTTTGATTAAATCAAAACATTTGTACTGTATATTAATCTCTAAAAACTTTTATTTTTATATTTTAAAAACAATAAAATTGAGCCTATCTGTGGATTACCACTTATGGAGGGATAATGTTCTATAAGTGGCCCCTAGTTATTGGGTTACTAATTTATAGGGGTCTACAGGAGGAGAATCACCAATTTATAGCGGTAACCAACTTATATAAAGGTGAATTAAGTATCTGACTCCAAAGATGAATTCTTTATTATGTTCATATTTTGGCTGTGCCTACCGAAGGTTTCGAAATAATCGAGGTAAAGGAGGATGTTGTAAAAATATATTATATTCTAATATTGCCTATAACAGGGCACGAAATTACTTTGCGGGCGACTAGCAAGCTATATATATTCAACGCGAATTAATAAATTCTGGAGCCACAAGGCTTGACGAAAATAAAAGGGGAAATGTTAACGAGATAATCTTCTTAACGACTGTAATCTAGTAATCTTAACAATACAATAATCATGCTAACTGAGCTGCTCCTACTATATATATATATATATATATATATATATATATATATATATATATATATATATATATATATATATATATATATATATTATATATTTATATATGCTTATTTCCTAGAGATCGTGGCCTAGATCGTCGTTCTCCACCCCAAAGGCGAAGCTAATGAAAGCTGTGTAAGTCAAATTACTTGCATATCCCAAGTTTTATCAATATAAAAGGATGCGCTGGTCACAGCTTTGTGATACACTTCCTTTTAGATAGCGGGTATGTTTACTCGAGTGTTTCGTAGACTTCCGTCTTTCGATAAATCTATTCTGAGACGTGAAATGTTTATTTACGCGTTTGTCTTATTGACACAATATATTTTGACCTTTCACGCGTTCGTACATTGGGTGTCCAGCGCTCACTTCTAACGGTAGCTTGTTTTCTTTATATATATATATATATATATATATATATATATATATATATATATATATATATATATATATATATATATATATATATATATATATATATATATATATATATATATATATATATATATATATATATATATTTATTTCAAATATATTACATTCCTTATTTTTGTAGTCAAATTCATAGATTTAAATTAATCTATACATTCTTAATTCCTTATTCTAATTTAGACATTTATTTCATATGAGTGGAGTATGCTGGGAATTAATAAGACCACCGCACGTCTATTTTGTGGAGGTTTACGCTTGGCCTATTAAATCCTGCATCTTGGTGCCAGTAGCCTACCTATTACATAAACTGATTACTACAGTACTCCCCTGCCAGTAAAGGAGTAGGTGAGAAAATAGCGTAAAATTACATAGGTAGATACATATGAAATAATTATTTTTGGCACACTTAATATATGACAGCATTTACCATATACGCAAAGGGCATCGACACTTATATAAGTGCATGTCAGTTACTAAAACGGGGCTATTTATGCCATGTTCTGCCATATACTACAATAATAATAAATCTAATACATTTATATACAATATATCCACAATTTTGTCCTATCCTTATTTAGATTTCTACATAATTATAATTACGACACAACAAGTATGTAAAAAAAACATGTAATAAAGAGATAGAGGCAGCGAGGCGTGTATATATTTATGCCAATGGCTCTTTCATTAAATATGTCGCTACAATATTGCCTACACAAGGATTAGAAATACATGAACGACGAATTCCTGGCAAACGTAACTCGCCTCCCGGAGTGCATGAAAACATCCGTCTTGTTGTTCCTCTCTCCAGTTCCTGTAGAGGTGTCCAATTGACTTCTTGTACGTCGTTCTCTTCCGTGACATGCACTCTACGAGGTGAAGTGCACCTGGTCCTCTACCTGTTTTCTGCCTGAGTCCATGGGCGTTGCTGATTGCCCGGCACGTTACCATTATGTGAGGAAGGCCAGCATATTGCGTTTCTGGCTGTTTGTGCACGCGATCTATTCTGACAGACACATGAGTTGCTTCGCAAAGATTTTAGGGCACCAAGTGCAGGTGCCCTATGGATGTCTACGCGAAGTCGACTTGTACCATAGTTGATGCCAGTTCTTTAATAAATTTGGACTAGGACTTAGATGACGATGATTAAACTAAAGGTTTTTGGCACAAGAGCGTAGTACCCGTGATTGCCGTAAAAGGTGAAAATCTCGACACATTGGGCAAAGAGCGAAGGCCTAAAAAGATAAATGGTAGTGTCACCAGCCAGCCTTGTCTACGGGTCATTATGGAGCACTTCAAAGTCCTGTGTGCCTTTTCCACCATCCCGTTCGAAGACGGGCGGTACGCCTTGGTGCGGAGACGATGAAAACCAACGAGGGCAGACAGTTCCTCAAAATTTGGAAATCCACCTGTCTAGGAAAGCTGAACGCAACCATTGGGGCACTTATGTCCGGGATCGGGTAGCACTTCGATCCATCTCGTTGCTCGGTCGATACATGATAGTAAATACCGATTGTGTAAGGGTTAGGATTGGCCAGGCAGTGTACACGGTGGGAGTGGTACAACTATATCGATATGCATAGTTTCGAACATTGAGGATGGAATATCAATAGGCATGATCGGGGACTTCGTGTGGCGATTAATCTTGGAAGATTGACATGGAAGGTATTCCCTCGTCTAAGAGCGAATATCCCTGTCCATAATGGGCCAGAAATTTCGAGATTTGATGAGACGAAGTGAAGCCTTGATTCCAGGGTGTGACAGATTATGTAATTGATTGAAGATAGTTCTCCTGCATGTCAACGGGACAAACGGTCGTGGGTATCTTGATGTTACTTCACACAAAAGCTGAACTTCCTCGGGAAAAGGGTAAGATTTTAGTCGCGAGCGAAATTCCTTTGTTTCTTCGTCATTATCCTGCGCTGCCGCCAGAGCTCGGAGGTTAAGAGAGTCAATTTGGACCGAATTGCCGTTCCTTGAGAGGTAGTTAGCGACTACGGTGTCATGACCACACACATGAGTGATATCACTGACGTACTCTAGAATGGCTTTCCCATGGCGTTATTGCCTGTCTATTTTAGCACTCAATGGTGATGTAAAAGCTGACACTAAAGGTTTTAAATCAGGGAGGGCACAAGTTAACGTGGCGACCTTCAATCAGGTGCCTGAAGTGTATGACAGAAAGATACGCCGCTAGGAGCTCTTAGACGTAGGTGGAGTATGCTTGCTGCGTCCGTCTCAGCTTGCTCAAAAAGAATGCCACCGGTTTTGCAGCTCCGTCAACCATTTAGTGAAGGGCAGCACCTGCCGTATATTGGGAGCAGTCCGTCACCAGCAGGTATGGCGAATCATTGGGCAACGAATGACAGAGTTTAACGGAGCCGATTAAGGCCGATTTGGTATTCTCAAATGCTCCTCGTGCCTCATCATTACAGACGAGGTCCCGAGCCCTTGGTTGCAGGCGTACAATCTCGGTCAACGGTGCTCCAATCGCGGCAAAATTAGGAATCATTCTGAGGTGTCGAGGAATAGGCCAATGGGTGGTTGAAGTTTTCCCCGACTATTATATATATATATATATATATATATATATATATATATATATATATATATATATATATATCCTATTATCCCGAATGTGGAGTCGTCGTCGTACTACTCCTTATATTTCATTCGGCCCGTGTCCTGAAGTGGTTTATTGACTCAGAGTGCTTAGAGGTTGGCTACGGAGGGATTGGAATGAATTTTACCAGCAAGCGACCTAAAGGTAGTTAGATACACAACAATACGAAAATAAAGTTTTAATGAACACTAAACAAAAAATTATATATATATATATATATATATATATATATATATATATATATATATATATATATACAAATAATGTGCTTTGAGAGATAAATTAATAAGTTAATCTCAGATATCTCACTTGGATTGAAAATTAATATTCACCATACAAATTCTTATACACATGTAATACTGGTAAACTTCGCGGTGAAGTCGGAGAATGTGAAAGGGAAGGGTTACCTTGGAACCTAATGTTCGGTGGTGCTGGAGAGCGAAGGTGGTCAGATAAGGGGTGGAGACAGTGAGGTAGGTTCTCCAGGGACAGACCTGATCTCACAATTCCGTCAAGATTCTGCTGGAAGAATGCGGTGGCGGTGACGGGAGCTTCTTGTTACATAGGGCCTCACAATCGTGAACTCCGAGGAATCTTGGGTGCCTCTGTGAGGGAGGGGGGGGGGGGCGAAGTGACCTATGTACGCGTAGGGTCACGGAGAAAAGCCGAGATGTAGTTTTCTCGCTTAGGTAACCAGAGTGAGGCTGTTTGTAGCTTCGGCTCTTACACGTGAGTACGAGCTTGGATCTGCACTGCCTTGCAGACCAACGGGGTAAGGAGCCTCCTTAACTGAGACCAATCTCCTCTCTGAAGACTTGAAGCTTTGACGAATTACCACTACACCGATAGATGGCAATTTCTGCCCTGCCAGACGCTGTGCAAGCTCTACTACTGAGGGTTAAAAGAATTCTTCTTTTATACTCGAAACTCGGGAGAAGTTCTCAGGGAGCTGGAAGTAGATTAGATGTCAAGCTAATCCATTTCGTCCTTTATAAACTTCCGGCAACTATCGAAAGCGAAGATGGGCTCTCATTAATCGATAAACAGTCCGGGAAGAAACTCGGTGGTTAGCCGAAATGGCCGGCGGTTTCTTCCGGTTCGAGACGACCAGATATTGGGTTGGAAGGGGAAGGGGGGGGAGGAAAAACCTGGGAGCATTATGCTATTCTCCTACATGAGGTAGCAACCTAACATACCCAAATATCTTCAAAGCTCCTTGTAGTCCTTTGGTAATGATATGCCTCCAATTTCCTACATTTTCTTCGCTGGTGGGCAATTCCTTTCACCGAAATGTGATGCCCTAAAAAATCTCTTTCCTCCTGCGCTAGCTCACACTTCTCCAGACCGTTTTTGACCAGGATTTTAAAGACTTGCTCCAAATGCTTCATGTGGTCGTCCATATTGTCTGAATATATCAGAATGTCGTCTATATCCACAAAAACGAACCCTAATCATCGAAACAGGTTGTCCATGTGCCGTTGGAAGGTGCAGCTTACATTTTGGAGACCGAATAAGAGCTTAACGTACTCACACAAACCAAATGTGGTTGTGTCCACAGTTTTCTCTATGTCTGCTTGGTTCATAGGGATTTGATGATAGGCACGAACCAGGTCCAACCATGAAAAGATCTTTTTGCCATGGAGGTGGTTAGCAACACCTTGAATTCGCGGCAGCGGATATCTGTCGGGCTTTGTGATCGCATTGAGCGCTCGGAAATTGCTGACCTCCCTGTCCTCACCGGGCGACTACTTTGGCACCATGTGAATTGATGAAGTCCATGGTGACTTTGACTGGTGCACGACCCCCTGCTTCAATAGTGTTTCAAAAGTTGCTTTGGCAACCTGCAGTTTCCATATTTAAAGAGGCCTCGGCATTTCTAATGCCGGTGGAGCACTACCAGTTTCGATCGTATGCGTCACTAAGTTCGGCGATGACAGAGAGGGCTGAATGGGTGAGAGTCCGTACAGAGCCTCATATTTTTCCACAAGGCTCTGCAATGGGGTGTTGGATGCTGAAGGTATTGATAATTAAGGCTACCGCAGGTTCCCCAGAAAATGTCACTTCCGACACAAGTTTAGTTTGTATGCCGCGCGCAATCTACTAAAAGATTATAATGCCTTAAAAAATCGATACCTAATAACGGTCAAGTGGTATCCGCGACTACAAATGACCACCTAAATGATCGTCGAAGACTGGGGATCACTATGTCCGTGTGAATCTCGCCGTGCACATTTATTTTCCCTCCATTAGCCGTTGAAAATTTATACTAGATTCGCACAATTCACCCGATTTCACCAATTTAGCTGGAATTATTGATACACTCTCCCCCGTGTCGATTAAGAAATTCCATTTATTATTACATACTTTAGCGGTGACGGTGAAAACAGACAGCATACCAGCGGCCGCGCTCGCTATGGCATGCTCGCCTAGTTTTCCACCGGGGCTGGCGAAGATGGCTTGGAGGAAGGTTGCATCTGAACCTTTTCTTATCTCTTAGGCCACCTGCGCCGGGTTTTCAGAATTTCGCGTTTTCCACAAAGAATATATGTGAGCGGCAAACTAAAGGTCTTTGGTCTTTGAGAAAAGATCGCAATCCTTCTGGTATATTATGTGCGCTGTAATCACTATTATTTCGCATATAGCTGGGACGATTTCCATTAGGAGACGCACCTTTGGGCATTGATCGCGCACTTGCCGCCGAATTATTTATATACTTATCACGGCATAAACTCGTTGGACACGGAAACCGCACTGCGACCTATCGATTCACTACTAGTATTAATATTAAACACTGCGCACTACCAAATGTCATCAGTTCATCAGCCAGTTTTCCTAATTGTGCCAGGGTGAGTTCTTTCTGAGTGGCAATTATGGGCGCGATGTTAGTTCTTCACCAACTCCTACCTGCATGGCTGTCCTTCATAGTTCTTTCAAATTGGTCGAGGGTCGGCCTGTGAGAGTGGAGGATGCGATGAGCTTATCGAAAAGCTCTGGTTTAGTCTTTTCGAATGGTCCATTCACCTCCGTCCTTAAAAGAGGATAAGTTTGGTCCGACAAAATGGCTGCCGAAAGACGATCGACGGTCTCAGGAGGAACTAAGGCTAATACGTGGAAAAATTTAGTCTGCTCTTTTTTTAATTCCGGAGATGTGAAATTGGGCTCCACAATTTTGAATCAACCTGGGACTGCTGTTTCATTGAAGATGGGCGGCTTCAGGTTAAGAGTGTTCACAAGGTATTTTTTAATCTTGCCTTGTCTGACGATAGTTTGTTGAGTTCATATCTTATATACCTTCAATTACCAGCCGGAACGAAGGGTCACTACTTATAGGTGAATTAACATTTAACACTTATGAGGGATAATGTTCTATATATGTGTACAGGAGGAGAGCGGTAACCAACTTACATGAAGGTGAATTAGGCATCTGACTCCAAAGATGAATTCTTCACTGTGTTCTTATTTTGGCTAGGCTTTCCGAAGGTTTCAAGATAATCAAGGTAAAGAAAAGCGTTTCAAAAATATACTTTATTTTAAAATTGGCCTATAACGGGACAAGCGGCACGTCACGAAGTAACTTTGCGGGCGACTAGAAGTCTATATATATTCAACGCGTATTATTAAATTCTGGAGCGACAAGACTTGGTGAACTTAAAGGGGAGAACGTGAACGAGATAATCTTCTTAACGACTGTAATCTAGTAATCTGAACAATACAATAATCATACTAACTGAGCTGCTTCGACTATATATATATATATATATATATATATATATATATATATATATATATATATATATATATATATACATATATATATATATATTTATATATGCAAATTTCCTAGAGGGCGTGGCCTAGAATTATAATTTTCCACCTCAAAGGCGGAACTATTGAAAGCATATCCTAGGTTTTATCAATATAACAAGATGCGCTTGTCACAGCTTTGTGATACAATTCCTTTTGGTAGCGCGTATATTTACTCAGGAGTTTCGTAGACTACCGTCTTTCGATAAATCTATTCTGAGACGCGAAATATATGTTTACTCGTTTGTCTTATTGGCACAAGCCATTTTGACCTTTCGTGCGTTTGTACATTGTTTGTCCCGTGCTCACTTCAAACAGTCGCTTGCCTTTTATATATATATATATATATATATATATATATATATATATATATATATATATATATATATATATATATATATATATATATATATATTACATTCCTTATTTTTGTATTCAAATTCATAGATGCAAATTAACCTATACATTCTAAATTCCTTATTCAAATTTTAGACAATTATTTGATATGAGTGCAATATGCTGGAATTTAATAAGACCACCGCGCGTCCATTTTGTGGAGGTGTTCACTGGGCCTATTGAATCCAGTAGCCTACCTATTACATAATCCGATCACTACATGCCCAATTCGAGAAGAGGAAGATATTAAATAAAACATTTTCAGGAGGAAAGAACGATTCCCTTAAGACCTCTCGAATAACCAAAAGTTCCTATATGAACGCTGACAAATTATATAACAATTAAACATATTAACACGTCTCTTCACTTTATTTAAATCAGTTCTTTTATAGGGTTTATATATTTATTCAATCTTCCAATTGCTGGATCGGCGGATCGTAAGCAAAAATGTCACGAGTCTCGACTGATATGTATATATATATATATATATATATATATATATATATATATATATATATATATATATATATATATATATATATATATATATATAAATATATGTGTGTACCATGGAAGGAAACTGATGAATAAAAAGCGTATTGGAGTTAGTACTTTCGTCTATTCGACATTTTCAAATTCAATGGTAAGAAGAATGAGACACCCAGTATTTATACAAAGCACGTTTTCCTATGAGGTCAACATTTTAATGCTATCACATAAGTCGGATTTCAGAAAAAGTGATAAAATTGGATCTAGCGAAAACAGCCCTGGGCTAATGTTGAGATTACTCTCCTTTGTGTTGGAGATTAAAAATGATTCCGGGATATTTCTCCTTATAAAATCATTACTATGGATTATAGCATCAGTTTTTAACCATTTAATTCCGTGTCCCATCTTGGAATTGTGGACAGCTAAGGCATTATTCAGATAACCCTTAATTATTGCATTTTTGTGTTGTTGGGTCCTTATGGAAACATTTTTTGAAGTTTAGCCTACTTAGAATAAATTACAATCTAAACATGTAATTCGGTAAATTACATTATTATCATTATTGGGGCTATGCTTTATTAAGAGATTTTTTAATGTATGATTGTAGTTAAAGGCTACCTTAATATCAAGTTGTTTTAGAATGGGTACAACAGACATAAAATTATCATGATAGGGCAAAATTAATAGGTTTTTACGAGGTTCTATTGTCTCTAATTTACAATTATAAAATGTTTTTTTTGGCTATATTCATACATTTTTCTAGAAAGTACTTTGGGTAGCATAAATTGGTAGCAATATCTTCAATTTTTGTGTATTCTTTATCTATATAGTCGAGACTACATATTCCCTTCGCATATAAAAAATTCCCTTGACCTTTGCAATAAATTAAACAATATGAGAATAACATCAGATCTGAGCCTAGTCAGTTTTTATGTCACCTCATTATTCACCAAAGTGCCCATTGATGACTTATTAGACTTTCTAGACTCTATTCTAAATGATTATGACCTCCCTTTACCAACCACTACGATCATTGATCTTATCTGTTTATGTATTAAAAAATTTAAATTTTGTTTCAACGGCAAATTCTATGAACAAGTGTTTGGTATGGCTATATGTAATCCCTTATCTCCCTTATTGTCAAATTTATATATGGAATTTTTCGAAACGAGGTTGATTCCCCCTCTTTGGTCTACTCAAATTGTTTGGTTCCGGTATGTTGACGACATCCTGGTTATTTTAAACAACAGTTTTGACATCGCTAGTTTTTTTTAATTATCAACTCATTGGTTCCGTCAATTAAATTCACCTTAGAAAAAGAAGTAAATAAGAGCCTTCCATTTTTGGATCTCCTAATAATTAGAGAACCACATAGATTTAAGATTACTGTTTATAGGAAACCGCCAAATAATTTATCTTATGTCCATTTTATTCAAGTCATGCCAAAAATATAAAATCTGCTGTTTTTTCCTCCATGTATCTTAGGGCTCTTCGAATATGTAGTCTCGACTATATAGATAAAGAATACACAAAAATTGAAGATATTGCTACCAATTTATGCTACCCAAAGTACTTCCTAGAAAAATGTATGAATATAGCGAAAAAAACATTTTATAATTGTAAATTAGAGACAATAGAACCTCGTAAAAACCTATTAATTTTGCCCTATCATGATAATTTTATGTCTGTTGTACCCATTCTAAAACAACTTGATATTAAGGTAGCCTTTAACTACAATCATACATTAAAAAATCTCTTAATAAAGCATAGCCCCAATAATGATAATAATGTAATTTACCGAATTCCATGTTTAGATTGTAATTTATTCTATGTAGGCCAAACTTCAAAAAATGTTTCCATAAGGACCCAACAACACAAAAATGCAATAATTAAGGGTTATCTGAATAATGCCTTAGCTGTCCACAATTCTAAGATGGGACACGGAATTTACTGGTCAAAAACTGATGCTATAATCCATAGTAATGATTTTATAAGGAGAAATATCCCGGAATCATTTTTAATCTCCAACACAAAGGAGAGTAATCTCAACATTAGCCCAGGGCTGTTTTCGCTAGATCCAATTTTATCACTTTTTCTAAAATCCGACTTATGTGATAGCATTAAAATGTTGACCTCATAGGAAAACGTGCTTTGTATAAATACTGGGTGTCTCATTCTTCTTACCATTGAATTTGAAAATGTCCAATCCGCTTTTTATTCAGTTTCCTTCCGTGGTATATATATATATATATTAATATATATATATATATATATATATATATATATATATATATATATATATAAATATATATATATAAATATATATATATATATATATATATATATATATATATATATATATATATATATATATATATATATATATATATATATATATATATATATATATATATATATATATATCATCCGAGATAATGAGCAACAAAAAATAAGAACAACCATTTACCGAAAATAACTTTCATAGGACTAGGCTTAAACTACTTTAGTTTTTGTGATTTTAGATACAAGATATCCACAGTAAAAACTTTACTACATATAAGTTTCTCGCTAACATCCACCTACCATTCTATTCATAATGAATTTATTTTTCTTAAGAAATATTGTATAAAGAATTTGTTTCCTTTTGACATGTATGATTGAGTTTTTAAAAAGCTACTTAATAAACTCATTGACCCCTCTCAACCCTTAATCAAAGTTCCTAAAATGCCCATATATTTACTAATTTCAGCTATGTGTTCTTTTAAAGGCTTAAGTAACGCGTAAGTGGAGCAATAAATGCCCCAAAAAATCCCAGAGGAAAATGAAAGGCGGATTACAAGTACTTTTGAACTTGTTCAGTTCATCTCATTTCGCTGTACATGGGCAGGGCACCGCTTTGTAGTCTCTTATATATATACCACCTTTGTAAGGTAATTCGTTATTCCTTGAAAATCAACTGAACAAGTTCGAAAGTACTTGGAAACCCCCTTTCCTTTTCCTGTTGGAATTTTGGGGGGAGGCGGCATATATATATATATATATATATATATATATATATATATATATATATATATATATATATATATATATATATATATATATATATATATATATATTTGTATATATATATATATATATGTGTGTGTGTGTACTTTATAAAGGATACATAGAGAGCTAATTTGCCGACGATGTGATAAATTTATTTTCTATTTGTAATAGGAAACTTCATAGCAGCCAAGTTTATATTCAGTAGTTTCAGGTGTGAATAGGCAACAGAAAACCAAACTGGTGGTACACAATATTTTAAACAAGGGAGAATAAAAGTAAGAGTTTAACATGATAATTTCATCACCATTACTTTAAAACACTTTCGCAAAATATCATTTTTTTGTTATATTCCCTAGGCGACATATACAATGTTTCTCAAAAGTAAGTTTACTTTCAAAAGTTACCCCAATAATTTTGGATGATTTACAAATACCTAACAAAGTATTATCAATATGTAACCCTAGATACTGTGGATAATGTGTCCTGAACCTACTAATGATTATGCTTTGATAATTAGGGAATTTAACTTCATACGCTATAACTTCAACCACTCAGTATTTTTAGATCTCTCTTCATGGACTTAGCAAGAGAAACGATCAAATTCGGAGATGATATACTAGCGTTTAATATTTCTTCACCAGCATACGCAACAAGCTTTTTCTTTAAGCAAAGCCAAATTTCATTTGTATAAATAATAAAAAGCAATAATCCAAGGACACTACCAAGAGGGGCACCAGAGATAACACTTCTAATATCACCAAGCTATCCATCAACCACCACTTATTTAGTTCTACAACTTAATAAATCTATTAAAATATTAAGAAATGAGTGCATATACATGATAGATTCAGCTTATAAATGAAAGTTTAAAGATTTACCTTATCAACTGGTGCACCTAAGTCAACAGGGTGGTCAGAAAGTCTTGTTGCCCTCTGAAAATATAGTTATAATTTTGTATTTGAAATATTGTTGGAATTTTATATTTCAGATGACCAAAAGTCTCGTTTCTTTTTGTTAATATTATTTTCATTTTCTATCTCAGATGGCTGAGAAGAGCCCTTACAGTTTGGGAGAGAGGCTGATTGCAAGTGTATGGGCACATGATCGTGCGTATTCTATTCTGGAAATAGCATGGAAGATTTGCGACATAACTTCACTGCAATGAAAGTGAATACTCTAAAACCAGTACATGTGTTTAATATTATTCCTCTATTATTATTATTACTTTTAGATTGGGGTAATGAGACTTTCGGACCACCCTGTAGAACAATATGTGTGATTCACAACCAAAATCATGAGCTTCCTGAGGGTCTGAAAAGATGATCAAAAGTTCAACACTAGTACCATGACCCTTGCGGAATCTAATTATAGACAGAAAGCAGATCGTTACTCGCAACAAATTTACTAGGACATTTAAACTGGGGTTCCATACCACTCTAGTTATCCAGGTCACGGCTAACTTGCTTGATTTCACGATATCTAAATAAAAAAAAACCTTAATTTAGCTATAGAAAAGTATGATAGGGCTAAATAAAGGCTTTTATAACAGTTCCCTGTTCAAATATGTTAGCTAAAAAGTCAACCTTATCTTTTAGACAATATATGACGGAGCTTTCGGCTTAGATTCGAGGTTGTATATACAAATCAACACCAGAACGATTAGACTTCAAAGTAGCCTACTACTTATGAGGCTGGTTAGTATAAGACATGTTTTTTTATATTTCTGTAGTGCCCAATTACAAGGTGGAATAGAGCTAACAAGGAACCTCTTAAATTGAGCACCCCGTTGGCCTTATGAAATATTGAAATGGGCACGCAAACTTAACGCTAAAAAAATATGCCATTTGTTAATAATTAATTAATACAAAGAAAACTGCATACTTGTAAATAAGGCTAAACCGCTATACAATATAATTAATGTATCAATGCAAAGCAAAATGTATACTTGTAAATAATGCAAAACCGCTAGGGAATGAAATCGCTGTGCTCTCACGCTAACACACAAACATTCACACACACATTCGAAAACACGTGTGAGTAGAATATTTTGGGCGGCGGCGATAAAGAAGACAATTGAAACAGCTGTTCATACAAGTAAAGAATTTGATTGAGATGAAGTCTGACCCATCAGCTTTGACATGGACCCACGAAAGACGAAATCTTATTTTGCTACGAATATCAGCCTGATAGATATCAGTTAGATTTCCAAATTCGAACACTCTCTTGGTGTACACGTGCCTACACGCGCATACCTTCTGGTCAAATAGTTCCGCTCAGCTCTCGGATTAGAGAAACGGAGCCGCGCCCCTAATCTTTCGTTAGGATAAAAGGGCTTGTAAAAAACACAACAGTCAGACAAAGTAAGAGAATACAAGGACATTAAGGCTGCTAACATTGCCAACCAGATGAAAGGACGTGAGCATACTAGACACTAGTAACTCAGCGATTTCACCTGTCCGAAAACAAAAGGCGGTCATAAGACCAAAAATAAATTCCCAAACCGTCCTTTTTCTAATTTCCTTACCTCCTCCAAGTAATAAGTCGGTTACCGGTAGCCCAGCCTATAAGTGGATAACCCGCGGGCATCTTGAATTTTCAATTGAAGTAAGATAGAATTCTACGGCATAACCAGCCTCAGCCCATAACTCTAAGCTCATCACTTCCCCCATACTTCTACCAATAAAGCGGCTGCCACCGTAAGAAAAACGGTATAAAAGTTTGACGCTTTGTTTTTAGCTTATTCTTCCTCTCTATCTCTGTGTGTTTGCCTGCCTTTCCCGTCTGTCTCTCTCTCTCTCTCTCTTACTCTCACCCCCCTCTCTCTCTCTCTTTCTTATTCATGAAGACCTAGAATCCTCATTCAACTATCTCTTTATTTACTATCTAATTAACTAACTTTAGATCTCAGCATTTCTGACCAATCTAGATATCAAATGAATGAATGTACAGGAATGAATTGCACAATGTAACATGTAATCTTGGTTGCAGATTAAAAGACGAATTTCCAAAATATGTGTTAGCTTTATCAAGAAAGCCATTAAGATTCAGAATAAGAAAGTTTTTAAATTTTAGACAAAGTCTTTTAGCTGCAATATAACACATGTTGGAATTGAATTAAAATACATTATGTTTTTTTACCAAACGAAACTAAAAAGTCAAAGTATTCATACATTCAAAAGGCTTAGTCTTCATACACCTAAATACTTAAAAAGAATAACTGACAATTAAAAAAAACCCTAATGAGAGCCTTACTTCCTTGAGTCTAGTCTATCCTTTGAAATATACAAGAATTTTGGAACTTCACAAACTCCGTCCCCTAAGGCCAGTTTTAGAATGTAATGAAGTCATTCATCATCCTTTTTCAACACCAAGATATTAAATTTCCGTTTTAGTTTTGACTCACTCTTCCCTAGGTTAGTAGTTCTTAAGACATCATTATTCTTCGCAAATTCCGGAATTCCAACCTATTAAACTGAATGATGAGGAAATTTGGGAAACCAAGTAAAGTGGTGAGTATAGAGCATAATGTGGCTTAAAATACTTTTGTGTAGCATTTTTGGCATTGAACATGGTATTTTCTTCCCTCTCTTTTCTGTTTTTAATTTGAATTGTAGTATTAAACCTTGGTGTGGTGGTAGTAGGTGTTGCAAATGTTCTATTGTTATTAAATAGCAGAGTTGAGATGCATGGATCATGAGGCTGCACATCTACCAACCTCATATTTTTGACATTCCATCCGTTAACTTGGTAGAAATCTGATATTTGGGGATTTAATTAAAAATCGGTCGATTTACTCAAGTTTAAGAGATAATAGCGGCAAAATTTCAGCCTAACCGATTCTATTCTTGGGATCAATTTGGTGGATGGGAGTTTGTTTCTTTGGCGAAGTTAGAAATGCATCCATATACTCGAACAAATCTACATAATGGAACTTAAATTACGAACTTCGTTCATCTATCGTTCATTTATCAATTTTCATCATTTAAGTGATTAGTATATGGTCTCACCATAATTTGTCTTAAATAGAAAAGACTTGTTCTTCTCTCCTCTTCTTAGTGATATAAGCGTGAAGATGCTTAGATTAATAGCTCATTTTTAATAAATTTGTTTTAAAGTGAAAAAATGAAAAATTGATTATTCGCTTCCATCTCTGAGCTTTGGGATGGATGTCTACGGGATTCGGAACCATACTCTTACGTTCTTTTGAATTAAAAAAAATCATCACAGCTAAGCTATTTAAGGTAAGCCATGTGCTTGCTCTCATTAGCTAACAAATTATCTATCTTTTTGTACTAGAATAACAGGATTTCATCAAGATTTCCCAAACTCCCCAAGCAAAACAGGAAAACCTAATTTCTCCGCTGGGACAAAAATCCATAACAAAAGTTATAACTTTTCGCCGAATTTTCCGATTAAATTCCTTTTCTGTTGCATCATAAACAGAGTGAGCCTCTGCTCTAAATTTGTACAGTTTCTCTTACCAAAGATAAGACTTGTTATTTGACCAAGAACAATATGGTGACTGCTTATATATATATATATATATATATATATATATATATATATATATATATATATATATATATATATATATAGGGAAACAACTGTATATGAGCAAAAAGTTTAATTTACGAGACTAGTTTCAGTATGTAGTTTATCATACCCTCTTCAGTCGTATACTGAGAATGCAATTGTTACAAAAGTCTATAAATAGCGTACAGATCAGAAAAAACAAGAGGAATAAAATACAAAGAAAAACAAAACGGAGGAAAAGGGTCTTTAATCAGGGGGTGTAAGTCTAAGATCATTGACTAAGCTGTTTACGATGAGGTTACGGGAATAGGGGCTGCATTTCAATTGCCCATCTGACAAATTAAAATTGGGAATTTCTCCCATTAGTATTGATTCTAAAATTTTTCTTTTACGGAACTTTTTACAATTATATATAATTTGGGCCTTTGAATAATCTATTTGCTGGTTGTAATCGTTACTATGGTTAAAAATACTCGATGTAGTACTGCCTCGCCTGACATCACCTTTATGTTTATAAATTTGTTTTGTTTAGGTTCTTCCGGTCTCTCCTATGTAGAATGAGGGACACTTTGTAGAGCCACACGGGATTAAATATACACCTGTTTCATTTGGCTGATCCACGGTCTTAGTCGAAGGGAAATATTTTTGGATAAAAAAAGGTATTTAAATGTGTTTATGCTTAGAGAAATTTCTTTGTTCACTCCTTTAAGGAGGGGAGAAAAAGGGAGGGATAGACACTTCGTATTACTAAATTTGTTTTTATCCTTGGGAGGGTAATGAGTAAATTTTGCTTTAGATAAACTTTCATTGATCACGGGAAGGGGATAATTTAATTCAATGAAACTGCAGGTTATATATGTAATCTCGTTTTCTAGAAAGCAAGGGTCACATATCCTAAGTGCTCTCAAAAACATACCTGATATAACGGCTCGCTTAATGTTAATATTATGATAAGAAAACAAATGGATATACGAGTTAGAATGGATTGGTTTTCGGTCCACAGTGAAGCTAATTTTGTCAATGACTCTAACAATTTTTACATCAAGAAAGGATATACAATTATTTTTTTCCGATTGTACATACTTTAAAATTGATAGTGAGATGGAGATCGTTAAGATTTTTAAGGAAATTCTCAAATAAGTTTAAACTATTTATAGGCCAAATCGACATGACATCATCTATATACCTATACCATACAAAATTATGATGGGGAATCACAGAAGGGAGTAATGATACTTCGAAATTCTCCATAAAAAGGTTACATAATATGGGCGATAAAGGATTATCCAAGCCAAGACCATATTTTTCACGGAAAAAAACCCATATCGCTGATAAATACATTGTCAGTAACCCAAAGTTTAACAAGATTTCTAATTTTATTTTTGCCTAGAGGGAGGTTTAATTTTTGATTATCTAATACCTTAGATAGAAGCTCTTGATGTTCTATCTAAGGTATTAGATAATCAAAAATTAAACCTCCCTCTAGGCAAATGCAGCCCCCATTCTCGTAACCTCATCGTAAACAGCTTAGTCAACGATCTTAGACTCTTACCCCCTGATTAATGACCTTTTGTCCTCGTTTTATGTTTTTTATTTTTATTTTTTCTGATCTGTACCCTATTTATAGACTTATGTAACAATTTATTCTCAGTATACGACTGAAGAGTGTATGATAAACTACATACTGAAACTAGTCTCGTAAATTAAACCTTTCGCTCATATACAGTGGTTTCACCATCATATATATATATATTTATATATTTACACATTATTGAACCAAACTTTGTCTTTACTCTTGAACTTAGGTATTCTTGTAGACACATTTTTCTCAATTTTATTATTTAAATAATCATTCAAACAAGAGTCTACATCAACATCTCTAGATATACCTCTCCAGTCTAAATTTAAAAGATCACTATGGATACAATACCACTGAGCTTTGGGTTTAAAATAAATTTTGAGAGTAAAGGACAAATTAGCCACAAATTGGTTTATTAATATTTTGAGTGAAGCAAAGTTATAAGAGGAGCCAACTAGAGGACCAGCCTTAGCTGCCCCAATGCCAGAAGAATCCGAAAGAACTGGTCTAAGCAATTACCACACCCATATGTCACTTAACTAATCAATTGATCACAACCCAATTGTGTGACAAAGTCAAGAGTAGTAACACTATTGCAATCAGTGTAGGGACAAAATTCAACAGTCTCTTTAATGTGTATTAAAATCTCAAACAAATATATATGACGCCTGTCCATCAGATTCCTGTATTGATCCCATCCTGAAAAGAATGCAGTAAAAAATATTATCGTCGAGACCGGGATTGAGGTATATGATGGATAAAATAAAAATAAATCAGCCTACCTAATTACAGGATGAGGGGGGGAGGGTTCATTCCCTTCCTGGAGAAGAATTGCGTTCTCCGTCAAGTTAGTTCCATCGGGAAAAAAGGAAGATAGCAAGAATATTATCTGCGAACCCTCCAAATTCGCTTTTCTCTCTTTCGCTCTGCAAAGTCATGCGGAAGCTCGATCGGAGGTTTCCTTGGTCGCACGGCCATGGCCGTGTCTAAAAATCGTGTGGGAAAGTTTGGCGGAAACTTTTCTAATCGTTTCATCTGTATGACACCATATCAACGGTAATATACACTGAAGAATGCCAAATGATAGGGGAGGCTACTTTGCTGCAAATTGTACCCAAGCACCTATAAAAATATACAGACAAATGAAGATAAAAATTTATTTGGTTAATTAAAAAGAAACCCTTCTACCATTAACAAGAAGATTATGGCTAAGTGGTCTGTTTTACTTTCAACAAGAGAATGATCCAAAATATGTGGCCTCTGTAGTGAAGAAATGTTTTAAAGATTGCAAAATTGTTTTGAAATGGCTCAAAAAGCCCAGGTCTGAACTCACTAAAAAATAAGTGGATATAATTAGTTAAAAACGAGCGTCTACCAAAGAGTTGAGTGAATGAGGATGATTTGGGGTTCTAGTGTAACTAGGAATTGAGTATAAAGCCTAGTGAATACTGGTACAAGTTAATAGGAAACTCTGACAAACATTTGATAACTGTAATTGGTAACAAAGATCATACGACAACTATTACTCAATTTCAAAGTTTATACCAATTTTAGATTTTCGTTGAATTTTTTAATGTTAACAATTTGGGGGGAGCCAGAAAGAACACTTGTGATTTTTTTGTGTATTATCTTTGGAGTTAATCTGTAACATTTTCTATATCAATGAAATTAATCGATTAAATAATAAATATCAAGACCAATGAGATGCATTTAAATTTCTAGGACAAACTGTATGCCCACATATGTAACTATATTAATAATTATGGCTGGCTAGAATTTGTCCCTGTCAAAATTGTGGCCATAATTGTATATCACTAGTTGGTTTAAGGTAGCTAACCATTATTACAATAAGTGTATTGTCTCAATACTTTTCAGGATGATAGCGAAAATAACATTTTACTGAATCGGTGGTCCAGTTATAACCATAATTAGTTATTAATAGTTAAATTCGTCTATTCCTTTAATTCCCACTCCATTTCCAACCTGAATTGTATTCCCATTCTAATAACACATTCAGGGTCATTTAGTCCATCCGGCTGGACAACCATCTGTATTTGCATTAAGGCGAAAATTGTCGCTCCAAGAATTTCTTTAATTATGACGAGGAATAATTCGCTGCAAGAGTGAGGTAATGGATTCGTTTTCATAGGATTCTCAGTTAATTCATTTGTTCAAGTTTCGGTATTTATCTGTTTTTTTTTATTGGCCTGTTTGTTCTTCTGGTTGATAGTTTTCATTTATTTAGGTGTTTAGTTAATTCGTTAATTTGTCAATCTGTTTGGCTAACTCGGCCTACTTGGCCATTTAGATGTTTAGGATGTTTATGTGCATGTGTTGTCGGTTTGTAGAGTGGTTTGGTAGTTCGTATTGCTGGTGTGTAGGTTTATTTGTTTGGTTAAACTATGCACATGATTTATCTTTATGTTTCTCCTTTGTTTGTGGTATTAGTTTTTCGACTCTCAATAATTCTGCGGGTGCTTCATACGTTTGCGGCACTTTGTTTACTTTTGTTTCGTAATTTTAGCAACGATCTATTTCTTTGTTTTTGTTTGTTTAAATCCAATTTTTGGACTGGGTTTAGTCTCTGTGTCCTTGAAAATACTTTAAACTTCTTTAAATTTAGCTTTCTAGATCATTGGAACCCATGCATACGCCTGTAAGGTTAACTCTCACTCACAACACCATAGCCAGCCGGGCATGAGAAAGAGTGCTACCATCCACGAACCAGAAACCATATAGAATGTGCCTTACAGGACGGTTATTTTACGGTACCTTATATAAAAGCGCTCTGCAGGGGTAGTGAGAGGGACCAAATATACTTATATTTATATACATATATAAGTAGTTATGTTCGTAGTCCGTGTTCTTAGTTTGAATCTGGTCGTTACGAATTTTAAATGAATCTTCTCTGTCCGTCCATTCGAGGTTAACGTTACATATATCGAGCAGACTGATTATTCCACTCTTTCCCTTCTCTTTATCTGATAATTCTTTCGTCTTCACTTTGTTTTCTTTTGGATTCGTTGCCAATGATTCAGGGAGCCCCGCCCCTTCTCTCTTTCTATCTCTCTCTCTCTCTCTCTATATAATATATATATATATATATATATATATATATATATATATATATATATATATATATATATATATATATATATAATAAATATCGTTGACAAACTCATATACCTAAGGGTATGCACACGCGCATGCCAGTGAACAAATCATTGCAGAAAAGTACAGACGAAAGGAGGAAAAAATTAATGCAGTTGATAAGAATATTAGAAGAGTAAAATAAAAATAATAAAATTAATAATGGCTAAAGTGACAGAAACTTTTAAAATAACAAGAACTAAAGTAATAAATACTACACAGACCAAAACCAAACAGAAAAGTACTTAAGTAATAAGCCTTCAACTTCCAATAATACATTCAACAATAACTAAATTGACAATAACTTGTAAAGAAACTAGAGCAATAAAGACTAAAGACATGTAATCGAGTAACAATAACTAAAGTGTCGAGGAGTAAAACTGTGTAAAGTAACAAGGAATGTGATTACAAACCTTTATTAGTTCCTGCAGGACGTATTACTTCAGGAACAAGTTTTTCGAAGGAACGTACATAAATATATGCACATTCACAGACAAAAACGCACATCTCGTTTTCGCGATACATAAACTCAAACAAAGACAAAATTGTGCGTGTGTCGGTTCGTTTTTGTATTTTATTTTAGAGGGGCGAGGGAGGTGCTTCGTCCGGATCTGGATAAACTCAAGGGCAAGCATAGAGGCCAAGCATGGCCGATTTGGGGGCAACGTTCATCTAAACAGGGTACGACGTCGGTCAACGCCATCGCTGGAATTTGGGAGTGGAACAGACAAACAAACGGAAGTAAATAAAACAAGAACAAACAGACAAATACACAAACACACCAGAGTAAATATACTGAGAAGCAAATATACAAAAGACCTACACAAATACAAATGGGCGTACACATACACATGAATACAAGCAAAAAAAAGATTAAGAATAAAAAAAAACTGTCAAATATGCAGCATTGTACAAACAGATATACAAACTCTCTGAAAAATAAACAAACATATATCAGTCATATTGAAAGAAAATTTAAAAACATACTGGAAGAATAGCGGATAAATAAATGAACAAATAGACAGGCAAGCAAGAATATAGCAAACAGACAAACAAGCATACAAACAAATAAAATAACAACTTGACGAACGGAAAATATACAAGCAGACAGACAGCCAATAAGACAAAGAAGTAAATAAAATGAGAATAATTAAACAAAATAGAAAAAAAATAATCCACATAAATATAAAGAGGCAGATGTTTAAAACAGACAGGCTAAAGAGCGGATAAATAAAGAAGCAGATTGCCAAACAATCGGATAAAGAAACAGACAAAAAGAAGTCAAATAAAAATAAAATAAATAAGAAAACAGATGGAGAAGCAAGCAGTAAACTAAACAAATAGACCAGTGAGTAGACAATAAAAAAAGAACAGATAGACAACCAGAATACGAATACCCAATTAAAAGGAATACAAATTAACAAACACCGACTAAAATAGGCAGAAAAAGAAAAAAGATACAGACCTACAAATATAAAAAACCCATAAAAATAAAGAAGCAGTGGACTAAACAACAAATTGCAAAACCAAAAAGTCAATAGACAAGTACAGACTAATCCAAGAATACCAATAAGCAAACCTAGAGACAAATAAACAAACAACGGAGACACAAGTAGACCGATAAACAAACAAAGGTGCCGAGATATCATAGTGTCACGGACAATGAGTGTTCCCACAGACACAAAAATAGAAATTGGCACTAACTTACACGACCTCAGAATAAGGAAAATACAGGATAGTGGTTCAGAGCAGTTCACTTGTCGATTATGTTTGTTTTTTATCAAAACCAGGCAATGGCTTCGGCACTCCCCTCTACGTGGAGCTTGCGCTTCGCTACTAAGATTAAAATTTAAAATCTAAAAAAAAGCAGCCATGTTTAAATTTTTATAAATTATCTGAACTTCGCCAATTATAATCATTTTAAAAAGGAACTCTAAACTAAATTTCCCCCTTTTCAAAATATCATGTTGCTAAATTATAGAGTTATAGAGAATAGAAGATATATAAAAATAAATTTTCTGAACTTCACCATTTGTAATTCCTTAGGTTTTAAAAATTTTGATATATATATTTATTTCTGAACTTCACCATTTTTTTATATTATAAAAGAATTATTATAAATAACTTTGATAAAAAAAACATAAAAGCATTTGTCCACTAAGGAAAAAAACATTTATTAATTTTTCACCCATCTTCAAAAATCTCGTTATACAATTATAGAGTTAGTGATGAAGTGATGATAATGACTGAAGCAAAAAGAAATGAGATCATTTCAAGCAAATATTCTGTAAGAAGCAGCTCTTAAGGAAAGTGGTGAAAATGGAAGAGAATGTTTCAAAGTTATACAATGTTGTATTCTTAGAGAATAGAAGGTTTGTTAATCTGTGTGACGGTAATGCACGCAACTCTCTAGATCTTGCCTAGTTACCATAGTTAAGCCGATGTTTTACGGGCGAAAGACATTAATTTAAGATGCTTCGCTCCATTAGGACTGCAATTCCCGTTAAGTTAGATTATCTGCTCCGTATGGAAAGTGCTCTCGGCGAGGCCTTCTTTCATAGGGAGCACTTTGCCACGGTATTTTTCGAGCTGGAGAAGGTCTATGATACCACATGACTATATGGAATATATGTATGGTATGATGGAAATCTTACATATTTGGGAGAAAGGGAAGGCCTGCAAATATTCTTACCTGAATTCATCGTCATTTTCACGTATGGGGGTGGGGGGTTATGCTCGCCAGACCCGTTTTGCAAGAAGAGGAAGTCCCGCAGAGAAGTGACCTATTTTGCGTTACTCACTTTGTCATGGGTATTAATGGTATCACATTGTTGCTGAAAATGATGTATTCGATATGACCTACGTGGACAATTTTTAGTCGTGGGTGACTCTATGTCGGTCGGTCGGTCCCGTTTTGATATTTTAGTTTTAGTAATAACATTGTAACCGTTCAGTGGATTCTAACGAAATTTAAAACCCTTATGTTGTTTTGCATTTTATTTCGAATGATATAATTGCCAAGGTCTTGCCAAGGTCATCCCGCGAATAATTTGTTTTGGAAATAACATCATAACTATTCGGCCGATTCTAACTAAATTTGAAACCCTTATGTTGTTTTATATTCTCTTTTGAATGATATAATTGCCAAAGTACTCCCAAAGTTAGCCGGGGAATTATTTGGCAATCAAATCATAACTATTCGGCCGATTCTAACGAAATTTGAAACCACTAATATGCAACTCGGTACACTCTGTGTCATGTACAAATGCTGTTTGGTCATTCATAGCAGTCCACAGAGCTCGCTAATGGCCATAGAGGCATTGGCATTTCAATATTTCTTAGTTTGCCCTCTTCGTGGCCTCGTTGCTGCTGCGAGTCTGGAGGATGTCGAGTTTGCTTCGGCTGTCTACTTGGACATTTGAAATAGCTGGAAATGAGCTCGTTGGCGCATATGCTAAATTGTCGTCACACAATGAACAACCAGACCGGCATTTTTATATCTATTACTCTGACTAGATGACAGGAATTAGGTCAGCCCTCGTCTGCTGTATTTCAAAGAAGATGGTGACGGCGGACGCGATTTAAAAATTGCATGCCATTGAGTCCAGACATTTCCTGTGGACCTATCGCCCCAATGCAACGACGGTACCAAGTCCTATTTATGTCCTTCGCCTCTAAATTGGACACAGTGGAGGGACATATCATCTTTTGATATAGTACTTCCTTGAACATTTCTAAGAAGATTGTTCGCTCCTCTCAACTCTCCAGCACTCTTTATTTGAATGTTCCAGTTTGGTAAGTTTCTTACCTGGTACTTTAACCCGCTATTCACTCTAGTTCTGCCCGGGTTCTTGAAAACTTGATTATGGTTTAATCGAATATTTGCAGTAGGCGGATATCCTCTTCTTTTTTATTTTAATTTTCACTTCGTTAGTTTGTTTGAATCTCTAGAAGGGGTGACCATCTCTCAGTGTAGCCCGACATGCCCTATTGTTTTTATTTGTTTTTGTCACTAACTCTATAATTTAAGGAAGGCGATTTTTTGGAGTATTTGAATAATAATTTCATTTTAGTTTAGTTATGATTTAGGTTATTTTATCAAAGTTATTTTTAATAATTCTTTTATAATATCAAAAAACAAAATGGTGAAGTTCAGAAATAAATATAAGTATCGAAATTTTGTGAATTTTTTAAAACCCAAAGAATTACAAATGGTGAAGTTCAGAAAATATATTTTTATATATCTTCTTCTCTATAACTATATTTAGGCAACGTGATATTTCGAAAGGGGAAAAATTTAGTTAAGTTCCTTTTTAAAATTATTATAATTGGCGAAGTTCAGAAAGTTTATAAAAATTTAACCATGGCTGCTTTTTTTTAGATTTTAAATTTCAATCTTAGTAGCGAAGCGCAAGTTCCCCCCCTCCGTAGGGGGGAGTGGCGAAGCCATTGCCTGGTTTTGTTATTAATTTTTTCTGCTATTGTTTTAAAGATTTTTTCAGTGGTCTTACGTTTGTGTTGGCGGCCAAGACGAGATCAGAAAATGAGAAGAAAACATTTATCACTGTCGTCCTTAGCAAGCAGGAAAAGAATGGCTGCGCAACGAGACAATGAGAAAAATTAACTAAAAGATTAAAAATAGAGGTTAATAGAAAATGCCACCGCAGATAAATTAATCAGTGTAGTCTAAGTCTATAAATTTAAAAATGAAAATAATGGTCTAATTAATTTAATGAAGTTTTGGTGATATATTTAAAATATCCCGAAACTTCATTGAAATAAACCCATGTACACTAAATAGCATATTTTCTTTCGCTTTCAGTGCAAATGCGTCATTTGCAACTTCGTATAATGAGAGCCATTATTTTCGACCTCACTCAGTGCATACAAGGGGTCTTTAAAAACGGATGCTCACTGAAAATTCTAATTACACTGATTTAAACTTTTATCTAACTATTTGATATTAGTCAAGTGTACATAAATTAGTTTGCTTTATTTTGAATTACAAGGCAGGCACTTTAAATTTGAACCACGCAGTGATACTATGGATTCCATCAAAGTTCAAGTAAGAACAAACATCAACTTTCTGGTCATGCTTGATTGGCGAAAGAGTGAGGTTATTGACGCATTGATATAAGTTTAGGGAGTCAGTGCCCCACGAAAGAGTACTGTTTATAAATGGATAAATCGCTTTGAAGATGGAAGACAGGAGGTTGAAAACGACATTCGCAGTGCCAAAACTTAATGTCAGTAAGGGACAAAGCACTAATTAAGAGTACCATCAAATAACAGTGGAAATGATAGCAGGACCATTGAATATATCGGGAGATTCAGTTTCGTCTATCTTGACCGACGTACTGAACCTCCGTAAGCTTTCTGATCGATGGGTGCCCAAATTGTTGCGCGAAAATCAGTTGGGGAAGAGAGCTACTCTTTGATGCAAATTTTGAATAAGGAGATAAAGATCTTGTGTATTCTTTGAAAAGAAAGAAACTGCAGATGACACTTTGATTTACACAAAGTATCTGAAAGACAAAGGGGAGTCTAAACAATGGCTACTAAGAGCTCAAAGAGAAGCCAACAAAGCAAAGTCTGAACGGTCAGGAGGAAATTTAATAATGGCCACTGTTTTGGGAGATGCCGAAGGTGTCATACTTATTGACTCTCTCGAAGTGTGAAGAACTATCAATGCTTCTGATTATGAAAGTGTTTTAAGCAAACTTCACAAGAGTATAGCGGAGAAGCGCCTCGGGAAAGCTTTACAGAAGAGTTCTCTTTCATCACGATAACGCCTACGCTCTTTTCACTTCTTTGACAAAGTCAACTTTGCCCTATTTTTTTGGGTGTTAATCTCACACTCTCATACAGTTTTGACCCAGGTCTTAGCTCTTTCGAATTTTTTTTAAGCCTTTAAAAAAGCATCAAAGGCACTCTTTTTTTCTTCTGTTGTTGATGATAAAAGGTTTTAACTTAGTTTAATTCTCAGTCCGTAGTTTTATATCAATGGCTTAAATGAATGGTGTCATCGCTTGCAAAGGTGTTTTAATCTCAATGAGGCTTATGTTGAAAAATAAAGTTTATATTTCTTTTTTTTTTTCAGTTAAATTCCATTTTTCTACGAACTTTTTGAAGACCCTCGTCTATCCCCAATGAGCCCAACCGCTTCTACACATACATAGTTCATACATTAAGATGCCATAATTATTAAGCAAAGTGAGCTTTTGCTAGCCTATTGGATATGGCGTTTGATTCTCACGCCTTGGTACCTAGTTCGATTCCCAGTGAGAACGGGCACAAAAACATTTCGGAGCTCTAAAGGGGCAGCCGCCAATGAGGTGATGTCAAGTCTGGGGCACCATACACACATAAATCTCCACCTGCACACCTATTCACACTCACAAACTCAATTAAAACAGGGTTCTCTCTTCCTTTATCTTCTCTTCGTATAGACAACAGATCACTCTTCCGTCCTGAAGCAGCATTCAACATCACGCCGAATCTCCCTTTGCCTCCAATGCCCCAAAGAGCTTCGCCCCGAACATTTTTTCACAACTCTTCACGGTGGCGTGAAGCGATAATTATCTGCCAGAGATAGAATAGACTGAGATGTGTTGATTATTATTATTATTATTAGTACTAGTATTGCTATCAGTAATATTGTTAGTATTATTGTTCTTATTATAATTATTATTATTGCTATTAGTATTAGTGTTACTATTATTTTTTATATTATGATTTTTATTATTGCTATTAGTATTATTGTTATTATCATAATTGTTATTATTGCTGTTAGTATCGTTATTATTACTATAAATATTACTTATTTTTATTTACCTTAAACTAAGAAGCCTAAACAATCGAGGGCATCTCCGTGGGAAATTTGGAAGGCAAAGAGGGACAAAGAAAGTGGTGAGGTTAGAAGAAATGACAGGATGACCCGAATGATAAGACAAGTGAAGCGATTGACTAAAGAAGACCGATTAATAATAGAGAATCATGTGTAATCCAATGTGGGAGCATGAACACTCAGTGAGTGCATCTGTGATGGGAGGCACGCTCTTCCCCTCCCATATATAAAGTAACTAAGAGGAAGTAAAGATAAGCTACAGGATTATTATACAGTATGAATGATCAGCCATGGGCTGGAAGGGCATCAGCAGGTTCCAGGAGCAGGTTCACTATCCAAACATACGATATTTTTAATGGCGGCATCTAGCGAGGGCATCAACGAAATATCGAAACAAAATAAAGTAATATTAGTGATACTAATATTAATAGTCCTCGTATCGTAGAAAATGAGGGCAATAGTAAAGTAATAACTAATATTTTTACTAATAGTGACTAGTTAATACTCTTCCTTAAAATGAAGTTTCTGATATTCAATTTTGAACCACAACGTGAACTTGCTTATTATTACATTTCATTTGTAATTGTTTACATCTTGCGCATCTCTCTCTGCACTTCAACACCTATTACACTACTCATATCAGTCACTGCTAAAGATAAAACCACTTTATGGAACGAGATCTCATATTCTTCAGTGAAAAATATGAGAGGAAGAGATGTAATATTCTTTACTGAAGATTAGATATTGATCAGATATTTTTATAGTAATATTTGGACTTATTATTGTTTCTAATAAAGTACCGTCCAAAACATTTTGCATAACTTTTGTGAGAGAAATGTTTGCCAAAATTGGTGTAAAATAATATACACTACATGTGTTAACTACATATGAATGAAGGTTATGTAAATTGAGATGAATGAATTGAAAGTTATCAGCAGATAAGCAATTTACTAGAAAATTTGATATGTCCAAAATCGCCAGAAAGATGGGTAAAAAAAAAAATTCTACTATAATATAGATAGCAATTCAATTATTTATCACTGTAAAACATATGTACAAGTTATAAGTAATTAGTATTTAGTATGGTCTGTATTCTCAATGGTGCTTTGACATCTGCCACTGAAACGAACCAACTGCTGACTCTTTTCCGGATTAATCTTGCTACATTCATCTTATAGAATTTCAGAGTTCATATGCTGTTTTTGGATTCCTCACCTCTAGATAGCTCTCTGAGTCTCTTCCAAACATTTTCAATGCAAGGTACGACCGGAATTTGTGCAAGCCAATTCATAACAGTGATGTGTCCTTCATCCAAAAATCTCTTCACCGAATTAGTGTGTGGCGCAGAGACCATTATCCCGCATGAAGTTTGTACATTGGGCCTCAGAGGGTCTCATATTGGTTTAAAGCATTCTGTCGTAGCAATTCGTTGTGCATTTGTGTATTCACTATGCCACTTAAACACACAAGTAGCTAAAGGCCTTCTACGGGAATCACACCCTAAACCATGACAAATCCTCCGCCAATCTTCTCGGTATTTTTGCTACAATTGGCAGACAATCTTTTGGCGGTTCTGCGACGAACTAATCTACTGCCATCGTATCCGAATAATTGAAATTAGGATATTCACTGAAGTGGATTTGGTTCCATTAGTTATCCTTCCATGTACATGGAACGTGGTCATTGGCCAATGCAAGACAAGCCTTCCTTTTCTTCAAACTAATCAATTTCTTGACCCTGGGTGTAAGAGCGTGAAGATTGACTTCCTTCCGCTGACCTGACACATTATTCTGAGGACATTGCTGCCCCAAATCTCACTAATCTCTCAAAAACCTGCTCGAGCCGTCTTGAAAAGTCCCTCTTCACAATTTGTATAATATATTGCTCTTCCCTTTTCAAGGTTTTCCTTGGCCCACCGCTTGATTTACAAGCCTTGCATAAACGTGTTTTGCGATAGATTGACAGAATATTATGGACTACACTTTTAGAGCGCTTGGCAGTGTTTGCAAAGGCTCCAATTAAAGGACAATTTTGGTAGGACGGCTTTACAATCAGCTCGAACGAGGAGGTTACCTGAAAAAGTACTGGCAAGGCAATCACCTAACGTACACAAAAGGGCAGCTTATCTTCACTAGCTATTTTATGCTTGGTTTTCTATATAATCTGAGTCAAGTTAGGTTAGGTTATGAGAGAAATAAATAAGCGAGAAAGAAATAGGGGCTATGCAAACAATGCCATTTCTCTCTATAAGAAACCTAAACGTTCGGATAATTTTTGACAATTCAATTTTTAGCCACGTGGGAGTCTAGTCGCGAGCCACTCTACATCTCACTATGTCGGTCGGTCGGTCCCCGTTTTGTTTTTTTATTGTTTTTGAAATAGCAGCATAACTATTCGGCCAATTCTAACGGAATTTGAAACCCTTATGTTGTTTTACATTCTCTTCCGAATGATATAATTGTCAGTCTTCCCAAGGTTAGTCGGAGAGTTATTTTGTTTTGGCAATAACATCATAACTATTCGGCGGATACTATGTTAGACTAGACTAGTCTATAATATGCTATAATCTGCTAGGCAAGCCTAGAATAGGCTATTATAAACCTTTGCTATTTTAGGCTAGGCTATACTATGCTAAGCTATGCTAAGATATAATATACAAGGGTAAGATATACTATGCTAATTTAGGCTATAAAATGATGTGCTAGGATAGCATATAGTATGTTAGGACTAGGCAATACTAAGATATGCTTGACTAGGGTATAATAGGATAGTATAGGCTATACTTGTCTAGGATAGTTAATGCTAGGCTAGGTTATACTATGCTAGACAATGCTTAGCTATAATAGGCTAGATAGGACTAGACTATGGTATGCTAGGGTAGGATAAAGTATAATAGGCTAGGGAGGGCTATGCTCGGCTATGCTAGGTAATACTATGTTAGGCTACGATAAGCTAGCTAACCAAGGCTATAATGGACTAATATATGCAAGCTTATTCTAGTCTAGGGTATAGTATGTTATACTAGTCTAGGATATACTAGGCTAGGCTATAATATGATACACTTGGCTATATTCTCTTAGGTGTGTTCATAAATAAGGGCACGTGACCTTTTGGTCAGCAAACATTGTTCTAGTAAATTACTTACATTATCTAGTAAGAATTTTTGTTTTATTCATCTTAATTTCAGCACCTTCACCTATAGGTAAGTCATATCTGTCGGTTATCGCAGACCAATTTTGCAAACCTTGGGTTTTCTCTGGCAAAGGTTATCGAAGAACTTGTGATATATGTAAATACAGCCGTTCTGATCTCTTTGGATGGTACTGTAAAACTTAGAAGATTAAAACAATATTAAGAGTAATTAATATACTTATTTTATCGGTTATTTTTATGTATATGACAGTGCCAGCACAGGGCCAATTTTAGTCCACAGGAAAGCCTGCTTTGGTTCCCAAAATGGGGCTAGACTCAAGAGGACTTCGTGCCCTCGTGATCTCTAACAGCTAAGTTGTCAATTTGGGGAAGCTCTGCACAGTTTCACTTAACCCTACACTTCGCTATTCGCTTCACAAAAGCTCCGAGGAGGCTTGTGTCCCTTCCCGGCCACAACCGCAGTATGGCTTCCCGGCTCAAGTGCTAGCAGGCGGATATGCGGCTATATAACTTCCAGACATTTTTCCTTCTTGCACATCTCTTTTTACCAACTCTATGAGTGGTACGTCCTCATTGCTATTGCGTTCGAAATTCGAGGAAAAAAACTATTTAGGAACCTCAGATTTTAATCTCTCGTGATGCCATCGCTAGCTGTTTTTAGTTGCGTGCGAGTCTAGTCGCGGGCGACTCTACATCTCACTATGTCGGTCGATCGGTCGGTACCCGTTTTGCTTTTTTTTACCTTTTTTATAACATTGTAACTAATGGACTGATTTTAACGAAATTCAAAACCCTTGCGTCGTAAGGTCATAAATCAGAATAAGTGAGAGCACGCGACTTTTTGGTCAGGCGACTTTTTTTTAATATAAAAATATTAATGGTTCATAGCTAAGATTAATACAGCATGTAAGAACCGAAGTCTGTACGTAGGGACTCACAAATGAGACAGGTGCACAAACACACGTGTGTATATACATACATTAAAGCGTCTCACAGCTTCCTTCTCACAAGGTCCTGAGACGCTTTTTACTTTTTTATATAATTTGAAATTTAAGGATTTTTCTAATTTAAAATTCATTTAAACCTGATTTTGAGGTAAATTCAAAACAGTCAAGGAGTTGACACGAACCAAGTCATGCATTAGTAGTCACTAGTGCAAGCAAGCCAAAGGCTAGGAACAGATCATTCATTTTATTGACTTCATTTTTTGGCCGTTCTATAGATCAGCAGCTCCAAAGTACCGGAGGGCAGCTTATCTTTACTATTTTATTTTATGCTTGGTGTACTGTGCAACCTGAGTTAAGTTAGGTTAGGTTATGATAGAAAGAAACAAGCAAGCCACTTTTCATGCTTTCTGCGGGACAATTGCTACTCAATATTTAACTAATTTTTTATCCAGTTATTAATCTTTTAATAAAATTACTATATTACCATTTTGTTTGGGTGAGGTCGTTTAAATATATGAGATATTCAATAATTAAATTTTATCTCCTGAAAATAAAGATCTCTCATTGAGGTTAATCTTTACCGGCTTACAGGGATGGGAGGTCTTCCGATGTTTCCCAGGTGAGTTCAGGGTTTTTGATCTTTACAGCAAACTATTTTCCTTCAACATACGAATCAAATCCAGATTTAGGGAACGCTTTTAAGGGGCGTTAACCCCATGGAGATATGCGCTGAGTAAGATAAGAATAATTGGATGTAAATTCACAGAATATTTTGTCATGATTTGTTGGTATAAATTTCAAGGAGTCTACAAGAGATCCATTTTAATAACTTTTCGGACACCCTGTATATGAAAAGGGGAGCAGGGGAGCAGATCTCTCCATGGTTTCCCTACTGGATCTCTTGTAGACCTCTTAAGAGTTACATTTTCTTCACTGTGATCCTTGCGGGACTGTTTATTTCCAGTGCATAGTAACTTTTCGGACACCCTGTATAATATCGAACTCTCTCCTATTACTTTTTCTTGTAACATATCCTACAAGTTTTAATTGGAATCTTGCTTAGTAGGATAGATCCAATATCAAGAAATTTATATTTTTTTTTCATTAAATTTCAGTTGCCGTTTCCCTGAACACAATTTATAAGCTTGTTTATCATCAGCTTGGAATTTCCATTTGTTTTTATCTATAGTTTTTTTACAATTACAATTACATAGAAATTTTAATATAGTACTCG
Source organism: Ceratothoa steindachneri (assembly GCA_963969495.1). Taxonomy (NCBI): domain Eukaryota; kingdom Metazoa; phylum Arthropoda; class Malacostraca; order Isopoda; family Cymothoidae; genus Ceratothoa; species Ceratothoa steindachneri. Next base: position 126,985,754 of record OZ018319.1, on the reverse strand, counting down.
AAACACCGATGAGTTTTGTTTATACATATAATGGAGAGAAGTAATTTTGCAAGCAGACTTCCGAAGCACACTAGAGAAGTATTACCATTCGCGAAGGTGCGTTTTGGTGTTCCGCAAGATTCGGTATTTAGTTCCCTCTTGTTTGGTATCTAACTTCTCTTTAGCATTCTTATGCATTTTATCTATGTTGGCATATGCTGCTGACCTGGTACTAATAACTGAGAGAGAGAGGGTTATGGAAGTGTTGAATGTAGCTTTTTTACAGGGTATCTAAACGCTTCTCTTTAGCATTCTTATACTTTGTTTTGGGCTATAATTTCATCTCTTTGCCGATGACACACGTCTCTCTCTCTGTTTCTCCACAGTATCTCTTTATATCGGACAACTCTTTGAAACTCTTCAGAGTTTAAGAGTTACTACATCGTCCAGGTTCCCACAAAGTTGCATCGGCGCACTTCAACGCCACTAAAAACTACTTACCACTTCCTCCATATATGCCCTTTCGAACACAAGAACATCCACATTTTTCAACACCAAATTGGCCCTTCCTAACGATGATGTGTCTTGTGATGTGACATCTCATCCAGTCAAGGGCAAATCCTAGGCAGAATGTCCAGGATATCATCCACTTCCTCTTTGGTCAGCCATTTCTCTCTCAAACATTAAAACACAATCAATCCACCTTTTACGCAGTCTTCTAACCCTTCCCACACGTTGACACTCACCGTATTACGTTCTTTTTACAATTCTACTTTTTTCCCCATACCACCTCATAGTCCTTTTAAAAAAAACCATTCACATCCTTCTTTACAGTATAAGCTTCTATTTACTCAGTTGCTCTTAACTCTATCTACCTTTTGCACATCAAGCATCCCCCTCAAGTTATCCATTTGCAATACTTCCACGCGAGATCTTTTCTTCTCCTTCCATACCATTATCTTATTACCATACACCATTATTGGCATCAGAATACACTCATCTATACCCTAACCATTACCATCCACTAACGATCTAATCGGCTAAGATTTAAAAACTTGTGCTTTCAATCTGCTTCATCTATATCACTATGATTACAATGCATCCTAAATAATTCAACCTTCTCAGTTGTTCAAGGTTGACAGCACGGACTTGGAAATATCATACCCTACCCCATTCTCACCCTTCAATTCCATTATCTTACACTTTGTGCCCTTCTTCCTAGACCATTCTTCGCACATACCCTGTCAGAAGCTACAATCAACATTTCTAAATCCCTGTCACTCTCAGCCATTAACACCAGGTCTTCAACATATGCCAACATAGATAAGACCCATACCTACTCCATGCCATATTAAGTGTACATCCTTTATCCTGATTCCCATATCCATCCATAGAGATATTATACAGCAATGTCGACATCACACAACTTTGTCTTATGCCCCCACATTTGCCAAACCACATACTTCGCCTAGCTTTTACCCTAATGCACGCTTTACTTTCAACATAGATAGGCTTTTCACCATCTATTAGTTTACCACCACAACAATAATTTATTACTACCTACCATAATGCTTCTATATCTAGATATTCGTAAGGTTTCTTCAAATTCATGATCCAGCATACACTTTACATCTCTTTAACACATGATTTTTAATTAAAATGTCTCAGTGCAAATGCTTGATCTACACACCTCCTTCAGTCTCTAAATACTCCTTGTTCATCTTCCATTAATCCCTATCTAAACACTTTTTCTTCGACTCCCATCAGTTCTTCAGTTATCCTTCCTATACGCCAAATCAGAATTTTTCTATACACTTTATCTACACTACTCAACAAACTTAGCCCTCTACATTCTTCCAGTCAGCAGGAACTCTCCCACTTTTAAATACTTTACAACACATCCACCATACCCATTCAACAACAAAATCGTGACTGCATTTTAGCATCTCAGCGACTATATCATTTACACACTTTATTCGTGATTTTTAGACCTTTCAGAGGACAAAAATCACTCGCATGCTTGTCTTTTCCATACCACGAGATAGCACCCGATTTAGGACCACGAAGTGGGTTATATTTGCACAATATCGTACTCATCAAGGTATACTCGCTATCTACTTTTTAACTCTCCATTGCTCACATTATCCTGCCATTCTTGTTTCCGATGTTCACATAACTAGGTTTCTTTTGCTTGCTCACCTTCCTCACTTCCTTCCAGAATCGCTTATTGTTCCCATAGGGATCCTCATTCCTATTTTATGCAATCGCTTCATTTTCTGCTTTACTACTATATTTAATCACAACAGTTTTGCGATTGCCATTCACGCTTTCGCTACCTTCCACCCCGATTGCTGCCACTCCCTTTTTTCTTTATTACAAACTTCTCCACTTCGATCTCTGCAACCTGTCTAAAGTTCCTTTTCTCTTTTACTGGGGACGTTTCTCTCGAACAATTCCACTGATTCTAGATATGTACTGTCTGTCACTCCGATACAGAATCACCTTTACAGTTATGCTTCTTGCCTTGTGGAGATCAACTCATTTTCTTGTAAAGTAAGAATAAAAGTTAAATCCAGCGATGATTGAGTTGATTCCCACATAACAAGAGTAGGAGTGTAGATATGAGTAACAAAGATTTGAATCCACTCATGAACAAGTTCATACAAAACTAACTCAAATAAAAGGAAACGAACCTGGTGTAATGATCCGAGTGCATCTTCGCTTAGCGCAAAAGGATAGATGTGAAGACGGGCAGAAATAAGGTTGAATTTAAATACTAAGGATGAGAGGTTGATTACTGAGAGGTTGATTTTAAACCTTCAGGTACTAGTAAAACTAAATAGCTATTTGAATTACATAGGTTAAGATAGGAAACAAGCGTAACAAACCATTGCATGATCACTTCTGATGATAGTGAAAAAATGAGGACAGACAAGTACGAAAAATATATATATATATATATATATATATATATATATATATATATATATATATATATATATATATATATAGAGAGAGAGAGAGAGAGAGAGAGAGAGAGAGAAAGAAATAGTAAAAAAGAGTATATATGTCGAATAATAATTGTTATAAGGTTAAAACCAAAGTTCTTTGCTTTCAGAACTTAAAACAAAACTTACTCAGTCTATCAATTAAATCTATTTCCTCTCCCGTCCAGTTTTTCTAACTATAAATCCCACAGTTTGAATCTACATGTCAAGGGATCGCAACTGAAAAGATAACCAGGAACAAGATTATATCTTTTATTCATTTACTCTTTTACGTAGCTTATAATTTGACAAAATTCTTTGTCAACCAAAGGATAAACTATTCTTGTGTCTTTGTGTTTGTACATAAGTTTGATATATAATTGTATTCTCAATTGTATTATCAGATTTGTATCCACAATATATACGATGACTGCATAAATATCAGCTATCCAAATATAGTACCTTGTAGAACACCTCACTTTGCATATTTCAACATTCTAACAATTCGGCACAGTTAATTTTAACAAATGACCCGGATGCATTTTTAATAGGAAAATCCCCGGCGAAACTAATATATGAATGTATTAAATAAAGAAAAAAATAGTAAGTAGATCTGTTTCTAAATCCCAAGCTAGCAAATTTATAAGTGGATTCAACCAGAATGGCGACACACGAATTTGTACTAAGAATGCGATGCATCACATAGAATTAAATAATCACATCCTATTTACAATTTTACGCCGAGTCCAAGTTAAAACAATTTATCAAAGATTCGTTGATCAAAATGCAATTTTAGAATTTGACTTAAGGGCATATGTACGTACGTAAACACATACATTTCCACTCCTCTCTCTCGATATATATATATATATATATATATATATATATATATATATATATATATATATATATATATATATATATATATATGAGCTGTTGAGCTTCTTCCAAATCGGAGTTTCAATATGAAGCTGAAAATCAAGCCCGCTATTGATATAAGTATCTTTATTTGTCTGGGTTTGAACGTTTCTAAGACCTAGACTCATCATCACCACTAAGAAACTAAGATAGTAAAGGGCTAAAATTTCTAGTTTTCATAAAATATTAAATTGAATAGTGTAATTTAGGATAAGTCTCTTAATACAAGAATAAAGTTTTAATAATTCATGATACACTATAAAGATTGTATGCAGTTTTATTTATATTTAAATTAGGTTTAAGTTTTAGGATGTAGTGATTCTAATATTCGTAGTTCGTTGAGATGGAGGCTATGACTAAGTATTTTAAAATTACCCATATTAATTTCCGACTTTGATGTGATCTCGTATGGGCGAGGGTTCTGGTTTGTTTAGAATCAGCCCCGTGCGGGTTGACCTTCCCCGATGGGGCTCGATGCGACAATGGAGTGACCTAATGGTAGAACCAATATAAGATGACTCGCAAGATTCACAACTATATTTATACATTACAGAGGAGCGGCAAGGGAATGGAATTGGGTCATTATAGCTGAAATAGGATCCAATATTGTGCCCATTTTTTAATATGAATTTTGAGTCGAACAATGGATAGAATTTATTTAGTCTTCTTAATTTCATTTAAAAGACGTTTGATTTTTTACCAAAGTGTGGGAGACAAAAGCAAATGGATAATTTCTCTACAGTATTTCTGTTGAATTTTCTTTGGTAGAGAGCATTAAGAAACTTTTTAATATGTTTTTTCACTAATGAGTCAAGGTAGCCATTAGTTTTAAAGAAAGTTTTTAGAAAGAGAATTCTAAATGCAGCAGTCTATATGAAGAACATATATTGTAGGCTCGATGACTAAGGTTAGGTCCTCAAAACCTTCAAACCCAGCTCAGCGGTAGAGCATCTGACTGGCAATCAGCAGACCCCGGTTCGAGTCCCGGCCAGGAATTTCAAACTTTTTCCCCCTGGCGTTATATCTGTCTTCTCGGTAAAGGATGGCCTTCATTGGGCCGCCCTCTGCTCTCTTTGGTTCTAGTCTTCTTCTAATGTCCCTTTCTCTTACCTCTAAAAAACTCCTGTTTCTTGTCTCATTGCTCATTCGCGTCCAATTTCTCTTTCTTGTATATATATATATATATATAGATATATATATATATATATATATATATATATATATATATATATATATATATATATATATATATATATATGAGAAATGCTCCTTCCGAGGGCTTTGAGGAAGACTGTGTTTGCCAAAAATAGCCCAATAATTTATATATATATATATATATATATATATATATATATATATATATATATATAAAGACATGAAACAAGTAAAATGGAATACTTTTATGATAAAATATTTATACTCTGATTTTTTACAATTATTATGACTAGTATTGTTTTCCATCCTTTAGGAGTTTAATATCGTAATAATTTTTAAACATGTTTATAAAGCAAATTTCAGCTTTTCAAAGAGGGATTCTGTATAACTTTGAGGGCGGACTGTCCCTTGGACAAATTGATAGGAATCTTGGAATACCCCCATTTCTGTTAACAGATTTGTTGTTCAATTTAAAGAAAATGATAAAGCATCAACGGAAATACAACCTGGTCGTCTTGGAACTTCTATAAGATGTCTTCGTGATGTTTGAAGAGCCATTAAGAACAACCATCAGCTAAAAGTTTCTGAAATGGCCGAAAGATTCCGAATAACCACCCAAATAGCTATAAATTATTTGCACTTTCTTGGCTGTTATGGACGTGGAATCAGGAGGAAGCCTTTAATTACGATAAATATTAAGAAGTGGAATGAGCTGGATGAATAAATGAGCGAAAGGCATTTAGAATTTTGGCAAAGCTTATTTTTTCTGTCGAATCAATGCTCAATTTTTAGATAGTGAACAGGTATAGAGTTGAAAATTTCACCCTCAGAAATTTGGTACAAACAAGTTACAACCAACGGTCTTGACATGTTGGTTTTCTGTTTATGGTGTAGGGAGCAATTTCGAATGATATAAGATCAAACAAAGTTGGTTGAGTGGGCAATATTAATTCTGAAAAATAAATTTTCCTTCTTAAAAAGGAACTTCTACCAGTGTTTTTAAAAGGTCAGCTTTAAAATTAAAGCTCTTTACTGATGAAAGATCTGGATCCCTTGTATAATACAAAACGGATAAACGAATTGGGGAAACAAAGTGGCATCAAAGGATTTCCTTGGGCGAATCAGCCCCGTGACGTGAAACAAATAGAACATGTATCAAAACATTTCGGAAACCCCTCAAAAAGAACATGGTCAGAAATGGTGAATGTCATACACAAAAATTGCGGGAAATTTAAGTTTTAATCTCAGAACTTATAAATTCAATGAGTACTAATAATTTACTGGGGGCCGTGGGTACTTTGTAGCTGTTGGCAACTGAATTCTGCGCATACGTGTTGTCTGACGTTGGTTCTATCTGCTTCATAGAAGACTCAGTTGTGCATCTTATGTGAAGAGAGCAATACCATGGATGAATTCAATTCTCCAAAAATTTTGAAAAGGCAAGCTGTACTGCTTGGTATCCATGCCTGGAGCTCCAATGCGAAAATATCTCAGAGTGTTTGGCTGTCAATCTGAGGACAATGCAAATAATTAGAAAAGAGTTGGATGAGTCAGGCTGTTATTATGAACATACTGTGGCTCGGAAACCTCACATTAAGCGTTAGGATACATAAAGAACACCAGGCTTTTTTGCGTAGGTCCAGGTTATCATTGACAACGTTACTAGCAAATCAACGAAGTCCATAGACAGAGACAAGGCAGTGTGTCTCTCATGAAGCAGTTAATGCATAAGGACATCCGCCACTACTCATACAAGATGAAAAAGGCCGAGCTTCTCTTTCAGAAGATGAAGGATAGGCGGAAGTAACCTGCTGCAAAGCTTATGAACAAAAGGAAGCATCCCTTCAATTATTGCATAATTTGGTTCTTCTCAGAGTGTATCCCCAAGATGTACCGAGACCAAGCTCCCGGTCCACATCATAGGGTGGTCAGTAGCAAAGGCCATGTTATGCCTCCATTTATGTTCCGGGAGGGATACATCAAGTGCCCAGGGAAATTTGTGTTACTCCAGATCCATAAGGTGTTTTTTGGAAGGCCGTAAGTGTAGTAGCAAAACCTTGCCCTGTGGCAGACAAGCAGTAGCACCCAGTCCTTGCTGTTAAACAGTTTCTTTGACCACATCACTACAAACATCTGACCTTCCAACTACACAGACTGCAACCACCTCACTATTATGAGTGGGGCGTAAATGAGGGAGAGAGGGCAACAAGTCACCGTATACCACCAAGGTGGAGTTTAAGTCTATGATCACCACAGTATTCACCCAGTAAACAGAGTGACCGTCGAGAAGGCCTACATCAAGTTCCCACACCCCCTGGAGGCCATGGTTGGGGCCGACAGCGATTTCATTGAATAAAATAATAATAATACAATCCTTCAAGTCTTTGAACTTAAACTTTGGTAAATATATCTGTATAAATGAATTATCTGTGTTATTTTCTTTTATATTGAAGTTAGAAGACAAATTACCCTCACCCCATTTAATTTCATTGCTCATTATGTATTTTTCTTTAAATTTACAAATAAAACTATTTTATTAATTAACTGAGTGTTTCCTTATTTTTTTCTTGTCTCTTAGAGAAATTATTTTGTGATATTTTTTTCAAATTTTAGTGTTCAGCGAAACTGTAGAGACCCAGATTCATTATAGTTTATTAGTAAACCGTTTTATCTCTACCTGAATATATAGGATCACTACCCCCTTAAATGTTGGAGGTCGCACCCCACCCCCACAATTTGTAATCAGCAAGTAGTATACAAAATGCGAAAGCCAAGCATTAGGATCGAATTCAAAGGTGATTGCCAGACGTCGTTAGGCGCTCACTGTTTTAATACCGTGCTTCTTGCCCCCACACATATAAGCCCCACCCCTGAATGATAATTAAATAAATCAGATTTTTTGAATATTAAGGAATATAAAATGTCCAAGTAGATTCCTGGACGGGGAGAAATGTGTCACATTGATTCTCTGAAAAATGCCAAAGAAAAATTTTCCTTTTAAAAATCAGTCTGAAGTACCCTGGGAAGATTCTACGGTAGATATTTGTGATGGAGGCAATAGTTTTCTGCACGAGATATCGGTGGGAGGTAATACGGAATTAATTGATTCAACAAATTGAGGAAAAGAGAGACAAAAGTTATGTCGCAGGAGAGGAGGATGGACAGCTACAGAAAGGATTGTATTCATTATCGGATGATCGCGAAGGTCTAGATGGCCAAAGAGGTATTTTTAACGAAGACTTATCTCGGCTAGATGGGAATGAGAGTCATTTGGAGAGTTAACCACATTCCTTATCTGACAGACAAAGGTAAGATAAGACTTTTTAAAAGTGTTTCGAGATGGTAAGAGATTAGGTAGAGTGTAAATATTTTTGTCAATGGTGATGCGTAGGTATAACCATTCTTCCATGCCCAGGGACGAAAGGTGGGGAGAAATATAGCAAATTGTAGTTTCTCAAGATTATAGAAGCAAGGTTCTGGACTTAGCTCACAACAGAATAGGTTGTCACTTAGTAGTGAATAGGACCTATTATGTTATATTAAAATATTTTTCTTGGCTGTAATAAGGACAGAAGTGAAGCAGTCTATCCAAACTTTCCGTGTGTGCCGAATTGCAGGAAAGGCTCAGACGAGAATGAATCCCGTACCTTTGACACCCATTTCGATAGTCAGTGAACTATTTTCATTAATCTATTAGATATACTGAGTCCATTACCTAAGAGTAAAGACGTTATGGAGTATATACTAAGGATCAAGTGCGAAAGCACAAGATATCTTGAAGCAGTTCTTTTTAGAAAAGCAAATATTAAGAGCATAATTATGGCTGAATAAAAGTTATTTACGCTGGTTAGGTGAATACGGACTGACCGGGGTACTTCCTTCACTTTTGGGATATTACAGCAAGTTGAAAGAATTCTGGGCCTTATGTTAAAAACTTCTACTCCTTATTATCATGAAACTCTTGGTACCATAGAACGTTGTCATTAGACCTTAAAAATGTGATTAGAGCCTATAGTGTTGAGAATTACGCCCATTGGGATGAAGGGTTACCTTATGTAATTATTACTTTGAGATATATTAATAATGAGAGCACCAGTTTCACTTCCTACGAACGGATATATGGACACCAGGTTTAGGGATCTCTGAGGATTTGGCAGGAAAGTGGCCTCGAGGAAGGAGAAGGAGCTTGTTCTATTAGGTTTGTTCAGAATTTCGCGGATAAGTTAATAATTAAGAAAGTTTGCTCATGATAATCTATTATAAGCTCAATGGGATATAAAAGGTTATTATGACATGAAATCTGCTTATAAAAATTAAAACCTGGAAATTAGGTCAGCGCTTTATACCTGGGGCGAAGCGCCATGTCTAGGCGTCGCTTTTTTTTCAAGAGGAGTAAAGTTCAATTTTCAAAAAGAGTATAAAGTTCTATTGTAACCATTTATAGCCATGAAATGACCTATATGACCATGGAACATAGGGTAATTCACCCTGGAGATTTCAAAACTGCCATCGTATTTAGCGCTGGGTAGCGCCATCTAGTGGTAGAAGCTTCATTCAGCCATTCAAAGGCACTTGTACCATGGGAAATCATCAATGCAATAACTATTTATCATCTTATCAAAAAACGCCGCAGGTCATGGGAGGGACTTTTTCTCTTGTCTCTATTTCTCGTAGCCCCTTCCAAGCAAGATTCTGGGTTTCCTATGTTGTAAAAGTGAAAGTGAATCAAGAGAATAATTTAATAATATACTCGATGGGAGGAAGAAAATGGCAGTGTGTCATATGAATTTGCTAAAGATATATTCCAATATAAGTGATGGCAAAAGTGTGAACTTAATAGAAACCAGCGTAGAGAAACCCTCAGATGATTCAGTAGAGTATGGCTGTGTTGATAGGGAGGTAACTGAAACTGGTTCTTAAGTTTTTAGGGGAGAATTTAGATCATGTTTGTACTGCCAAATGTTTGCTTTAGCAGTCTTTAATACTCAACTTCTCCTTATCCTATATAGCTTATACCGATCCATGAATGCAGCCTATCAAGATCCCCCCAAAAGAATTTCGGAATCGGAAGGTTGCACTGATAGCTTAAAGGTTATTTTAAACTATATTTTTAATAATTGCGTCAAACTTTAGCAAAATTAATGATCAGAAGCTGAGACCGAATCACAAACACGTGGTTTAATAGTTCTGAGAGTAGTTAAGTTGCAAGGGCAACTGATAAAAATGGTTATAATGTTATTGAGTAATTTCGTTTATCAATAAGTTAAAATGAATTGCATTATTCCAGCCATAGCGTGTTCACTGAATCAATGGAATAAATAGAATTGAGTTTGGAACAGCAGAAAAAAATGAGAATATAAATATACATAAAATGAAGGTTTAAATAAATAAAGACTACTCAAGCAAAGTTCCCTAACTATCAAAAACTGTAAACGGAAGTCATATGTTACTATATTTTATGATCTAGTTCGTTCATTTAACAAACCTTTCTCCTAGTTCAAATTGGATCTCTCCTTTAAGTCAAAACTAGAAGACATTTTGAATCTAGAAGAATGAATGGTTTTACCCATCGAGATCTAGAGTTGGGTGTCATTTGGCCTAGAAATATAATGAAAGAATGAGACGAGGAATAAGACCACCAAGGAGGAGAAAAAGATAGATACTTAAATTGTATATTGTAGATGCATGATCTGACACAATCCTATGGATGCATTTTGTGGGTGGGTTTTGACAGATGCGGATGACCTTTGGACCTTTGATAGGCCCTTGTGGCTTTTGTCATCCGTGAAATAATGTTATCTCATGTTATGTTATTTAAAAGGAGCGAACCAACAACTGAGCCTAGTAAAAAAGCATAGTTATATCACTCCAGAAACAAATACACAGTAACTGATGATGAGTAAGTAGGCTAAAAAGAACAAATAGGTAACAACAAATAACAGGGAAACGAAGGAGTGAAATAAACTTAATAATAAATAGAAAGGTGTTGGGAAGAGAAGATTTTTTTTTTAATCTAAAGGCCTATACGGCGACTGCTGACAAGGGTATAAGTTGCCGTAATTAATTTGGACTATTAATATGGTATGTTACAAACAAAAACAAACAAGAAACATAAGCAAAATTCAAATAAAATCAAGGCCAAAAAGCGTAAGAAAGCGTGATCCAGAGTAGAAGAAGGTCCACCTCCCCCGGCGCTCATCATGCACCCAACAACCAAAAGAGTCACATCAATAAACTCCTGGAGTCCCCAGGTTCTGTGTGCATAAATCTGTTTCGAGGCCGAGAGTACAAGTGGTAGCGACTACGCTCGCTACGATAAGGGACAGGAAATGTGCGCCAAGATCCCCCAGATTGGGCTATTCAACAAGAATGTGCCGAAATGTTTGAGGACAACGCAGCCGTCACGGTAAGGTGCAGAAAAGCGTTTTATCAAATGGCGGTGCTTTCCGCAAGTGTGCCTAATTCGAAGACGACCACAATCGATCTGAAGCCATTGAGGCATTAGGGGTATGGCGACTGGAACAGTCGTGGTGCGATGACGCGTAACTCTAAGTTCCCACCGGCCGTCTCTCATCTAATTGTCATGTAGCACAAAAAAATGACATATTTCCTGCCATGTATTCAGAGTAGGAAAGAAAGAACGCTGGTTCGATTGCCCAGTCCTTGCACACGTTTGGGTGCCCTCATCAGCGCGCACACTTCATGCAATCTCTACATCTCTAGGAACCCACCAAAGACAATATCGACACCCTCCAGGCTCGCAGCAGATTAGTCTCAGCCATACTCCAAACTAGAGGATACGGAGATTCTAGTGACTTGAGAGAACTCATGGGTTCTTTGAGTCGATATATATCAAAACATCTTCTTTGAATCTGGCACGGCGGGTAATCTCCCGTACCGAGCGGTGAATTGCACCCACGTTCGCTGTGAGGACAGACTTAAGGAACGGAAGAGATCGGCTAACTTTGCGATACCGCGCAACTTTAAGTTACCATCAGCCCTTTCCCGTCTTTTTTATCATGCAGCACAAAGAACTGACCTAATTCTTTCATTGATATCAGAGTATGAAAGTGACAAACGCTGATCTAGTGGCTCAGTCCTTGCAAGCTCCTTGACTTCCTCATCGTGCGCTTATCTCCTGCAATCCTTACATGAACAGGAACCAAGCAGAAGATAATCTCGATATTCACCCCTCTCACGGCAATCCTGACGTTACGGATAACGCAAAACGGGAAAGATGGAAGGGATTATAATGCTCCAAAGGCAGGCATGGCGCTTTGTGAGTTCCTATGTGGGCCGAACCAAAATAGATCAAAGGGTGGTCTGCGTAGAGCGTAGTAACAAGAACACCTTCTGGCAGGCGCAAAGTAATGATGTTAATGATCAAGGTAAATATTGTAGCATTAAGTACAGCCCTTCGGGACATCTTTTTGGCTTTTGTGGCCAGATAGACCCGTACCCTCTTTCTCAACCTGCACGCGGTATTGAGGATCGAGAAAAAACTCAGATATGAAGATTGGGAGGCGTCCTCTGGCCCCCATCATGTGGAGAGTCTTCATGATACTGTATATCCATGCAGTATCATAGGTCTTCCCCAGATCGAAAAACACCGTGGCGTATTGTTGTTTACCAGGGAAAGCCTTGTAGATGCCATTTTCCTGTAGGAGCAGAATATCTGACAAGGAGTAGAACTTGCGGAAGCTGCAATGTGCAGAAGATAGGTAGCTTTTGCTGTCCAGCCAAAAGGCTAATCGAACATTCCTATTTCTCCATCAATTTGCACACACAGAGAGTTAGAGAAATTGGGCGGAAACTGACCGAGATAGAGTGATCTCTCACTGGGTTACGGAAAGAGAGCAGAGTAGCTATTCGAGAGGAGTTTGGGATGATACTTTCAGTCCAGATTGTGTTGAACAAATCTCACAAAAAAAGGCCGGACCGGTGGCAGTGTCTGTGCATGAAGTGAGATCGGAATGCAACTCAGGGTAAACATGTCTTTGAAGGCTTCTCAGCTTCTGTAAGTAAATTCCAGTTTGGATCTTTTAGTGACCATACAACGTTCAATGGATGCTGAAGAAGCAACATCCTCGTTAGTAAATGTGGAAAGAGAGGGTGCGAAGTACTCCACCAAGGATGCGTGTCCGAGTTTGCAATCCTGTTCTCCTGGAGGAGGGTAGAGTCATGGGGTCCTACGAAAACTTGCTTCGAATCTTTTTGACTGGCTTTCATACCTCTCAAAGAGTAAACTTACTGTTAAGTAAAGAAAAGTATTCTCAGCAAGAAGAGTTGTTGTCGTGCTTTGAAACATACCGAAACCTAACCATACCTTGACGAAATCCACCGACAGTAAAATCTTTCGGGTGGTGCTTATAGCGCATGTAGGTATATCACTTCTCTCTGAGGGCTTTCCTTGGTACTCGGCTGACCACCAACCAAGCGGGCACCATGCAAAATGGCAAAACCTTCTTCGAAGGCTAGCTAGGCTCGCTGCGATAAGGTTTTCGGAGAAGAACTCAATGCCCTCATATACCGACATTTACTCATCGACTGGGAGAGAGAAATCAGCAATTTCCGGAAATGCAGAGCACAGCGCCAGCTCAAAGCAGCACAATTAAGGTGGTTTCTCAGGCGGAAGTGGTCCAGAAAATGATGTGAATGTCCTCGCTACCATGAATATAATCAACCACCTCCTACCCAAAATCAGGTTATGCATCTGGAGATCACATGGACAGATAAAGACAAGAAAATGAAGCGGTTCTCGTAAAGCGAAGAGTAAACTCATAAACATAAATGAATCTCATCTTCAGGTCTGATATCAGGTCGACAAGGAATTGGCCCCTGGGATTGTTTACATAGGGCCCCAAGAGGAGGTGACTCGTTAAAGTCTGTTGACAGTTAAATGTACGTAGAAATAAAATAAACCCCCTATCCAGGTGTAGCTGCACTGACACTGCTTGAAGAGGAGTATTCAGAGCGAGTAGAAGAACTAAAATATCATGCTGAGTTTGAATCTCCCATAATTCTGACACGCTCCAATCCCTTGTAGGGGGTCATCAAATCCTTATACGCGTTTAGCATTGTCCCTTGGAGACAGATAATTAAAGGCGAATGGGAGTACACCAGCCTTCGCAACTCCCCTAAAAGCAACGCTCTTGAAGGAATATGCCCTCCTGGTCTAGCTCGTAGGAGATGCGGGAACCTTCTTTGAGGTGAAGATCCTAATGGTAATAGCCGTACCCTTCCCGGATAAGGATATCCGGGTATTGTTTGGCGTAGAATGCGCTTAGAGTTCTGTTGCCTCCGCTTCAAAACCTTTAGCGGGCGGTGCGGATTCGGAGCCAGGGATCCATGGTACATTGGAGGCTACGCATCTCCGAATCGCATCGAGAAGAATTGGACGGCGTCATGGGAGCAGAGCTTCCCTCAGTGCTGGTTTTATTTTAGAAAGCAGCCTTAGAAAAGCAAATGAAGCTCACACGACCACCTTCGCGAGATTTGCCTTCTGTTTTTAACGACTCAGTGGAGGCATGCTGCTGCTTTGCTTTACTGGAAACAGTCACAAGGGCGAGTGAGTGTATAGCCGCCAGCTCTAGCTGGGATCACCATGAAATAGAGGTATAACCCACATAAGGGTTTCTGATTGATCTAGGATGCTACCTATTCGTAGACTTGGATGGGCCATATGCAGATCCTGCCTGTTTAACTTTTATGACATAAGATAAAACATTCTTCACCGCAGCAAGATCAAGTCAGAATTTTGGAAAGAGAGTGAGTTCACAGCATTAACAGCCATGACATCCTCCTCCAGGAGATATATGTCACATTGCTTCGAGTAAGTAGGATGTAGCACTTCACAATTGACACGCGTGGTTGTATATAATATGGGTTTATCGTGTATTGTCTTGGAAAAATTGGCACAGACTTCTGGTAAACCTTAGTTTACACGCCTACATCATGGTTTCGTGCTGCCAAAGCGGTGGAAATAGTAACACCTCCGCATCAATGGTACAAATTCCTTGACGCGTTAGTGGCATCAACAGGCAGGCCCTAACTCAGGGAGCTTGTCATGTTTAAAAGTGATTAAAAGCGTAGGGTAAGTCTGGAGCCGCCTCCCGCTTATAACCAGAAAGTGTTTGAAACGCTCAGGCTCGAAAACGCCAGGTAGTATCTAAATGAAGATCCCTGACTTTAGCAAGACTAAAATCACCACACAATCAAATTTAATCTTGTTCTTGGTTTGACCAAAGGCCTCTCTACCAGAGTGCTACTTTAGGCCCGCCTGGTCACCTTTCGAAACGGGAGGTGATAGTCCTTCCTCGCCTCTCCACTTCTACGCAGGGGAGAACCACTGGTCTTTCTTGATTTTTTTTCTTCTTTTTAGGACAGGAAGATAGGGAATGAACCTTCTTCTCTGCCCCCTCACCGCCGGACGAGCAGCCAATCTTCCCCATTTCATTCTCCTTAATGAAGAAATCAATGGCTGACAAGGAGGCCCTAACCTAGGTAGGAGGTCCCTCCTCTCCCTTTGAATCCTCAAGCGGCTGTGCCGGTCTCAGGAAGATCTTAAACAAGAGTGGACTTTCGCTCAGCAGAGTAAGACCCTTCATCTTAGGCGGGGGTACCTGCTGGACCATTTTACTTCTGGGGGTCTACATATGAACACTTCAAAGGTATTGTTGATCCCAACCGGGGACTCAAAGGACTAATGTCCAATCACAAACTCCATTTAGTCTCATATGCCGACCTTCATTTGCGCAAACGGGAGGAGCTGGCATGCCGGCTCCCATCCAAGTTACATGCCTCAAAAGGTCGAGACATTGTGGCGAGGCCAATGGAACGACGACGTCCCTTATCCCTCCAAAAGGGTTAAATTGCTTTACCTGCCCGCATCGAGAGGGGGTGAAGGAGTGGATTCGAGCCGACGCGTCCTCTGCATCGCCATGTTATTAGTGGGTCTCTGAATAAGAAAGGATGTACCACTGATGAATACAGTCTCCCCGAGAGCAACACTCCAAAAAGGAGTATTTGGGCAACTCCCGATTCGGTGGTCAAAGAAGAGAGAAAAACGCTCACTCCGCTACGAGTATCTTGGCGAGATCCTGAGAAAGCATAGGAGAGAGCTCACTTCTTCAAAAAGGTGGAGCTGCCCTACGCCGGCTGCAAGAGCGGTAAGGGGCAAACCCCTTTAGGACTGCAGAGTGGTGATAGGGAAACCTCCCAACCAGTTAAAGGTATATCCTTGACTTTCTCGTGCACCCCAACACCAAGGTTTGGCGAAGCTTTTCCATTGGGGACCTAATCATTCATGACAAAATTTATAAATTAGCTGCCCCTGTCCTCGGCAGTTCTACTTTGACTCCATTGAGGGATTTGCCTAGTTGAGCCTGTTACGTGCACCGGCTGATATCGGTAGGATGGGAAGTAAGCCCCTTAACCATCAGTCATTGGGAATTCCAGACAAAATCCTGGCTTGGTGGCAGGCCTCGAAGTTGTCGGGGTCACCACGCACGACATCCATTGGAAGAGTAGCCAAGGGAGAGGTCAAAATGAAAGTAGTATGAGATGTAGCCAATGAAAAAAAAGAGTAAAGAAAGGAACAGTCGTATTAGAAAGGGTTTATAAAGAGACTGAGGGAACGCACCAGCTTCCTCAGACCTGGACCAAGAATGGAGTCCACTCTTTAATCAAGTCATTCCTTGCGGGACCTGTGGCCTTGGAAGGCGTCCTGCTCCTCCAAGTCTCAAATCAGCAGTCTACACAGGGTACCTTCCTGAGGCGTGGGGTGGGTTGAAAAGAGAGTGGGGTCGCAAGCATGGCAATCCCTAAAAGCAAAAAAAAGACAGATTTTAAATACAAGTAAAATTACATTACAACAGCAAACCCACTAAAGAGCGATGACATTTTAGGACCTCCAAGAGGGAGTCACGAAATAGGGTAGCTTTCACAGTGCTACATCAAGTTAGAGGAACACAAAGACGGCACATCCGGACTTATACTTTGAAATGTTTAGTATTTAAATAGAAGAAATAACCAAATTTATTAGTTTTATTTAAACAAACGGATTCGTCCATTTTAATAACGACTAAACTGGGAGAAAATAAAGTGAGTTCCTAATTAATTTTAAAAGCTTACGTCACTCTGATTTTTCGCGAAACCTTTGAACTAATTTTTCGCATTTCATCAAAGAATTTTCAGCTGAATTTTTCCTTTCATCTCATTTCTTTACTACTCCTGTCTCTTTTTCCACCTGTACAGTCAAGCAGTATTCTAGATAGTCAAGTAAATCTACAGGGTGCCACAGGACAGAGAAAAATATAAAATTAGTAGATATATATGAGCGCATAGATGTGCTTATAGGGTATATAAGGACGCATAAGGCCATATGACACAGACATCTATAAATTTTGTGCCCATAGATAAAATACATATTAACCTCTATCTAAACTTTTAATCCATCTTGATTAAGTGGTCGTTGCAGGTGAATGGTGACTCAATTAATGTGACTTTTCAATCTGGCCCCCCAAAATGACCAGTTGAAGTGGATGTTGGTTTTACCTTTAATTCTTTATTTGGTTGAGAACTTTTTGTTATCCCTTTACGTCATATTTATTCGTCGGATTGTTTATCTCCACACATCCTAGCATGAAGGATTGCGTGCCCTCCCGGCACCAACGCCCGAAAGTGGGTCAGTTGCTCTATATCTTCACACAACTTTACCTCCTCTACTTTCTTTGCAGATGTCTCTTCTTACAATCTCTATGGAGATTAATAATAATAACAACAAACATTCATGCATCATACTCTGGTCAGTAGAAATTGACACTCGAATCCTTTCCAACATTCCTACTGGCCCAAAGCTTAGACTTAAAGGTTACTCCTATATTTAATAATGTAATCAAGCTATCATACACTGTCTTCGTATTTAATAGTAAAGAAAATCATTACAAACACCCCACCATTTCTGCACATAAAGTGGATTTGGCGAGCAACTAAGACGCGAAATGTTGCTTCCCTAAACTCCATTAATTAACCTCTCTGATTCTTTATTCCCTATTGGGCACAAAGGTGTCAATCCTCTGATTAATTAACCTCGCTGACTCTTTATTCCCTATTGGGCACAAAGGTGTCAATCCTCCTTTTAATTAATCTCTCTGATTCTTTATTCCCTATTGGGCACAAAGATGCCAATCCTCTGATTAATTAACCTCTCTGATTCTTTATTCCCTATTGGGAACAAAGGTGTCAATCCTCTGATTAATTAACCTCGCTGACTCTTTATTCCCTATTGGGAACAAAGGTGTCAATCCTCTGATTAATTAATCTCTCTGATTCTTTATTCCCTATTGGGCACAAAGATGCCAATCCTCTGATTAATTAACCTCTCTGATTCTTTATTCCCTATTGGGCACAAAGGTGTTAATCCTTTGATTAATTAATCTCCCTGATTCTATATTAACTATTGGGCACAAAGGTGTCAATCCTCTCGTTAATTAATCTCTCTGATTTTTTATTCCCTATAGGGCACAAGGATGTCAATCCTCTGATTAATTCATCTCTCTGATTCTTTATTCCCTATTGGGCACAAAGGTGTCAATCCTCTGATAAATTAACCTCTCTGGTTCTTTATTCCCTATTGGGCACAAAGGTGTCAATCCTCTGATTAATTAACCTCTCTGATTTGTTATTTCCTATTGGGCACAAAGGTGTCAATCCTCTGATTAATTAATCTCTCTGATTCTTTATTCCCTATTGGGCACAAAGGTGTTAATCCTCTGATTAATTAATTTCTCTGATTCTTCATTACCTATTGGGCACAAAGGTGTCAATCCTCTGATTAATTAATCTCTCTGATTCTTTCTTAAATATTGGGCACAAAGGTGTTAATCCTCTGATTAATTAACCTCTCTGATTCTTTATTCCCTATTGAGCACAAAGGTGTCAATCCTCTAATTAATTAATCTCTCTGATTCTTTATTTTCTATTGGGCACAAAGGTGTCAGTCCTCTGATTAGTTAACCTTTCTGATTCTTTATTACCTATTGGGCACAAAGGTGTCAATCCTCTGATTAATTAACCTCTCTGATTCTTGATTCCTTATTGGGCACAAAGGTGCCAATCCTCTGATTAATTAATCTCTCTGATTCTTTATTCCCTATTGGGCACAAAGGTGTCAATCCTCTGATTAATTAATCTCTCTGATTCGTTATTTTCCATTGGGCACAAAGGTGTCAGTCCTCTGATTAATTAGCCTCTCTGATTCTGTATTCCCTATTGGGCACAAAGGTGTCAATCCTCTGATTAATTAATCTCTCTGATTCTTTATTACCTATCGGGTACAAAGGTGTCAATCCTCTGATTGATTAACCTCTCTGATTTTTGATTCCCTATTGGGCACAAAGGTGTCAATCCTATGATTAATAATCTCTCTGATTCTTTATTCCATATTGGACACAAAGGTGTCAATCCACTGATTAATTAATCTTGCTGATTCTTTATTACCTACTGGGCACAAAGGTGTCAATCCTCTGATTAATTAATCTCTCTGATTCTTTATTACCTATTGGGCACAAAGGTGTCAATCCTCTGATTAATTAACCTCTCTGATTCTTTATTCCCTATTGGGCACAAAGGTGTCAATCCTCTGATTAATTAATCTCTCTAATTCTTTATTCCCTATTGGGCACAAAGGTGTCAATCTTCTGATTAATTAATCTCTCTAATTCTTTATTCCCTATTGGGCACTAAGGTGTCAATCCTCTGATTAATTAATCACCCTGATTCTTTATTACCTATTGGACACAAAGATGTCAATCCTTTAGTCTCGTGATGTTGGCCCTTCATAGTGATGAAGCGTTATGTGCGGTAGCATATCGTGCGGTTAGGGTTCACCCCAATTCTGAAGGACTCTGCGCTGTGTGCGGTTGCATATCGTGCAATAGGGGTTCACTACTGTCATGATGGGTGGGCGCTTTGTGCGGTAGTATATAGTACTGTTAGGGTTCTTCCCCGAGGCGAAGGACAGGGGCTGTATGAAGTAGCTAATCGTTCAGGTAGGGTTCACCCCTATTCTGCTGTATGGGTGTTGTGTGGAGTAGCATATTGTGCAATTATGGTTCACCTCAGGCTGATGGACACTGCGCTATGTGCGGTAGCATATAGTACTGTTAGGGTTGATCTCTGGTGTGAAGGGCAGGGGCGGTATGTAGCAGCAATCGTTCTGGTTGGGTTCAGCCCCAGTCTGCTGTATGGGTGCTGTGTAGGGTCGCAAATCGTGCAATTAGGGTTCACTGCCAGCTGATGGACGCTTTGCTGTGTGCGGTAGCATAGAGTACTGTTAGGGTTCATCTCCAGGGTGAAGGGCAAAAGCTGAATGCAGTAGCACATCGTTCAGCCATGGTTCATCCCCTTTCTGATGTATGGGCGCTGTGTAGGGTAGCATATTGTGTAATTAGGGTTCAGCCCCGGCAGATGGACGCTGCGCTGTATGCGGTAGTATATCGTTCAGCTAGGGTTCACCCCCAGTCTGATGTACGGCCGCTGTGTGGGGTAGCATATTGTGCAATTATGGTTCATCTCTGCTGATGGACGCTGCGCTGTGTGCGGTAGCATATAGTACTGTTAGGGTTCATCCCAGGGGCTCATGGGCAGGCGCTCTGTGCGGGTGCATATTGTGTAATCGTGGTTCACTACCTGCGTGATGGGTGGGCGTTGTGTGCAGTAACATATAGTACTGTTAGGTTAATCCCTGGGGAGAAGAGCAGGGGCTGTATCCGGTATCATATCGCTCAGGTTGGGTCCCCCCCCCAATCTGATAAGGGAGCTGTGTGGGGTAGAAAATTGTGCAATTAGTGATTACCCCTGGATGATGGACGCTGCACTGTTTGCGGTAGCATCTAGTACTGTTAGGATTCATTCCCGGGGCTGAATGGCGGGTGGTGTGTGCGGTTGCATATCGTGTAATCAGGGTTCACTAGCAGGGTGATGGGTAGGTGCTGTGTGCGTTAGCATATCGTTCAGGTATGATTTAACCCCAGTCTGATGTACCAGCTTTGTGTGGGGTAGTATATTGTACAAATAAGGTTCACTCAAGGCTGATAGACGCTGCACTTTGTTTGTAGCATATAGTACTGTTAGGGTTCATCCCCGGGGTGAAGGGCAGGGTCTGTATGCGGTAGCATATTGTGCTTTTAGGGTTCAACCACCGTTTAAAAACCCTAGGCGCACTACCTCACACTCCCTTGCATGTACACCTCTCATACATATATTATTATCGATTTGTGCCTCAGTTAGGCCTTTCTCTCCCTAAAACGGATTCACTTAATCAATCTTCCTGAAATGCTGTCTTCCTATCTTCTCCTACTTTACATGCCAGTACCTCCTTGAAATATTCTCGGCCACATCCCAATACACCATTTCCTCACATGGTATTTACTTATCCATTCGTTTTTCACATTTCTTACGCTTAACTCTCCTCTCAAATGCCTATTTTTATTATTTTACTTCCCAATCTTTCTTTATTTTTCCACCATAATCTCTCTCCTTTACACTTTCAAGGAAACTTTACATTCCGCAATCAATCTCATACCTCTTACTGATTTCTAGTAAGATTTTTTCAATTTATACCTTTCTCTTTGCACTTTGCTTCATCTGTAATTTTATTATTCATCATATCTGCATCCCAAATTCCATACACACCACAACATCCGTTACCTTACTCTTTTCTGATTTTTCTCTCAGCCCCTCCTCAAAACATCCTTTCAATTGCTTCAAACAATATTCCCACATCCATCTCGCCCTCAACCACTAAAATAACCTTATGACCAAACAGTATCTACCCCTTTCACTTCCTTATAACTCCCAGAATCATATCAATCTCTCCTACTCCCACTAGCCTCAGCACTCCATCTGTAAAAGTCTTAAGCAGCCACGTCGAAATTGCATCATGCACTTGCACCACATCACCATGTACATTTATCATTCACCACAGGCAATCATTTGCCATTACATACAACATTCACTTCCAATAGATGCCTCAGCAGGTTCTTTCTTGCCAGAATGAGATCAATTATACTTCAAAACACACACTCACACACTTCTATTTGCCTAACTCATGGGTAGTTACGTATTTTTGTCCTGAAAGAACGTGTTTGTTGCACAAAAATTTCTGCCGGCGAAGAAGCCTTGACAAATTTCTGCCGCCAAAGAAATCTTGACAAAAGTATCTGCCGGCAAATAAACCAGTTTCTCGTTTTCCATTCTAATTAATGTTTTACATACCAAAGGTCCCTGTTATTCCATCTCTCACCCTGCTCCCCCATTCGTATCTCCATATCTTCCACAACCATCAGCCAATCCCTGCTCCCAAATCCATTTCATGCAAAATGTTCGCTAATGATGTCATTGTTTAGAGCCAATTAAAGTTTCATGGAAGTGACAAAGTAGAAGAAGAGAAAAATAAAGAAATGATCCACAAAACAACGTGGATGTTAAAGTCAGTACATCTTACCTGCACTACCAGCCTTTAATCATTCCTATTATATTTTCTATTTATACTTCATCCTTCCTCTTTTCTAATCCCACTAAATCTTTATAATTTTTTTAATGTTTGTATTTCTTATTTCTCCTTTCGTGCTCAAAATCTCTCCTTAAGATTTTCCCGCCCCAAAAATATCTAAAAAAAATTCCGTGCGATGGGAACGTGGAACCTCCAAAAAAGAATTATGCGTAACCTCTTTAGAAACCAAGAATGACTCGGACTTCGCAATTGTAAAAGAGTTAGACGAAAAAAGAGTTGGGGGAAAGAATGCGAACAAAGGACAGTGTCCTCCCCAGCTCGCGTTCCACAAGGAGAATGCTTGAACCCCGCGGAGTTTATCAAATAGCTCCATCGAACGACCAAGAATTTACATTTTTACAACGGGTCCGTCGAGGCATCTGTCAGAAAAGAACGATGGCCTCCACCGGGATTCAATTTACATTATAAAGGAAGGGGGTTTAGGGAGATACCCGGAGGCTGGGTGGTTTGCAACATTTATTGAGGTGTCTATGTTTTAAATACTTGTGATATGTCCTTTAGATATATTCTGAACATTTAGCAAAATTTCGCTTTCGCTAAATACACCACTTTATCTAGAAACACTTCAAAAGTTAGCAACTTTTATGCTCTCGCTAGTTTTCACATTTTTTTTAATAAATGGTGATTTAGTTTTTCCGATAAAGTATTGAAATAATTAGAAGAGCTCGTGTAATTCTCCATCATATTTCAGATTACGTATTACTCCTACATCTTCTGTCTTACAAATCCTACACCTACATCTTCCCGCCTACACAACTTACACCTATTTGTCTTGGGATGGGGGGGTCTGTACCTTTTGTGCAACTTTCGAGGAAGTGTCAAGTGTAAGATGAACAATCTTGCTGCAATAAGTTGAAATGTATCTTTGAATTTAGCACAATGATATAAGCAAAGCCGTGCAGCAACCATCTATCGGGGTTTACTTTATTCCGTAGAGTTAAACTTACGCAACTCGTCGGGTCCCGTTAGAGCACAAGTGAAGGTAAAAATACCCAATTGATACAGTTCTATACAGGGCTGTTGGATTAGTGTATTGGATACAGTCACTTTCTTGACGTGGATGAAAAGCGTCCCACCTACACAGCTGGCAGCTACCCCTAGGCAGCTAACCATTGCTGTTGTAACTGCATATCATGGTGAACTTTATATCAAGATATTTATTAAAAAGTGATGGTTATTATATTCATCGGGTCATGATACCCGGGAATGTTCTAATATTAAGGTGCAATTTGACTGGTTATTACAATTTACAAAATATATTAACTTCATAGGTCGATAAAAATATGAACTATAAAAATATAAACTGAACAGATCCAAAAACGCCGTCCTGGAGAACTCGGCTTACTCCTCCCTACTAAAACTTCGTTTAGTACCCCAAAAATCAAACTTGGGCTCGTGGATCCAAAGAACCCTTATCCATTCATTACTCGCCTATTTTTGATGAATTAGGGGCCAAACTAAACTCTCTCCGCTCTTACAATGTCTCAATAAGGTTTCCTTGCTGTTACTCGACCGAAAACCCCAGTTTCTCTAAACCTCCTCTTCACTATTGTGGCGGAGACGTTTGCTCCGTCAGCGCTCTTTAATTATTGAGCGATTTCTGAAGAAATGAGGACTCCGTTTCGATGAGATGTCACTCTGAGGAATCTGAGGAGTTATTTTCTGGTCCCTCTTCTCCTTTGTCCATCCTGGGGTATACCTGTCTCTTCAAACTTCTGATACCGTTCAACACTACTGACCCGTATTTTAATTTTTTGTCGGCTATTTTGTAATCACATTTCCACCATGTTCCAAAAATGGATTTTGAGCACTCAGAAGACATGTTGATCAGAGATGAAGTTGATTGAGGTATACACGCTCTCAAAAATTCTGATGAAGATTACTGAAAAATGGGAAAATAAATATGGAATTTGGTTTAAAAACTGGATTATCAGCCTTGCTACCGGTGTGACCTGCTCCTCTGCTCATCTTCTTCCTTTTCTGATTCATCTCTCCCGGCGCCTTGCGGCCTCTGGGGATGAGCCTTTCAAGGTCGACCAGTAGCAGGCTTCGGCTTGTCCCGCCGACTTCAGAACTTCCAGACCTTCAAGAAACAGCAACCGCGTCCGTTCCAGACACCCAAGACTCCGGGACCTGTACAGGGGAAGGCGGTTTCGGCGCTGGCTCGCAGGGTAGCAGCACGCGCTATTTCCTCCCCGACGCGTCCCGAAGCCTCGCCCCCTCTCCGGCGAGTGAGAGGCCGGAGGTCCGCCACGCCAGGGGTCCGTCGCCCCCTCCGGTGCAGGCTCTTCGTGACTTCCACCTAGAGCCCCTCTCCTATATGATAGAACCAGAAACCCCTAGGTCGCCTAGTCGTCCGCCACCAGCGTACGATACCGCCACTGAAGAGACAACACGGGCCCAGCCAGTCGACATTGAGTGCTACGCGCACATTCGGTGGGAAGTCATTCTTGCGCATCTCCGACGCAACCTCACCTCCTCCTGCTTCAGACCGCGGGACAGGGTAGAAATTGAGCTGTTGCTGGCTCTTTTCCCCTTTCGACTGAGCATCCCCGCTGCGACGTATCACACAGTTCACCAGCGCGTGCGTCTTTATTATACCGTGTCGATCCACGGGTGGTCCGCAGCCACAATCGACACGAGGCTCCAGGCCTCCAACGAATCCGGAATTGACTATGATGCCCGGATCCTCAACAGATCTACAGCGGCTAGGCTGCCCCCTGCGTACGGCTCATGGTACAGGGCCCCGGCGCCCCGACGTGTTGGTCGGCGACGCCCTGCAGCTCGGTCTCGAGCGGGCCCGCAGGTTCCTGCAAGACGTTAGGTCTAGTGTGGACTGGCGTACTGAACTCCGCATCGCCCGCCACCGCCGCCGCATGGGCTTCGATGCCTGCTCCCGCTCGGACACATCAGAGGAATTTCGCTCCCTGAGTCCTGGCTCACCGCCTTACTTTCCAAGTCCTAGCCCCACTTTGGATTCTTCAGCTACTGGCTTAACGATTTCCGACGCCTCATCCACGCCGGAATGGATTACTTGCGAAGACGGCAACCTCTTCGGAACCCCACCGCAACTTGTGCCCCCTGTGCCTATTCCTCCCATCGTGTACGATGTGTTGAGGCCCCCCTTGTGGCAAGTCCTTCTTGCAGAATTGTGGAAGTTTGTGATGTCCCCTCTGGACCACGGGTCGATGTCCCCATACCTGTGTTCGCGGATGATATTACCGCCCCTGTGCCTAGTGTTGTCGAGTTGCTCGACCCCACTATTTCTGTGTTCCCTCCCCTGCCTGTGCCCGAGGTTACTGCCTTTTTTGAGGCCGCCGCCCAAGAGCTCGGCGCTCTCGTCCTCGTCGATCCTCCGCACGCCCCTGCCCCGTGCTATACTGTGTGCATCCCTCTTCCTGGTCTAGCAGTCCCCACTGTGCTTCAAGGCCCTACTGCTACCCCCCCCCCCTGCGTCCGTGGCTTCATCCGATACCCACCCCTCCGAGATGGGTGATGTCCTCGATGACCCCAATAGCGGCCCTCCGGACATCATGAGAGGTCGCAACGGAAACAACGACGATGGACAACAACGGGAGGACAACAACAACAACAACCAGGACAACCAGGGAAATAACGACGACCAGGGAAACCAGTGGGAGAGCCCGGGACTCGACCCTCTCGAGCCCGAGACGCCCCGCGTCGACTTCAACACCCCCCTGGATGTTGAGACCCCTGGGTCTTACGACTCGGTGACTCCTGTCTCCCACCTCCAAAAGGCCAATGCCCAGAACGGTGTTAAGATTTTCCTAAACAAGTCTTACCGTAACTGGGCCCCGTCGGACGACCGCACCCTCCCTTGGATTTCCACTCTTGTGGAGCGAGGTGTACTGGAGGAGGCCAGCATCCGTTGCGCCCATCGAATCTTCGGGGTAGCCAAGCCCAACGGCTCGGCCCGCCTCATCTACGATATGTCTCCCGCCGCGGAGGCCTATCGCCCCCCCAAGTTCAGCCTGCCGAGTATCAAGAAAATTATGAGCTCGGCCACGGAACATCTTTGGGCCATGAAGTTGGATCTCAAGGACGGCTTTTACCACGTCCGCCTCCACCCCAAAGCTTGCCCCTGGTTCGGAATCCGATGCGGCAACCGATCGTTTCGCTTCACCCGCCTCCCTATGGGCTTCAATGGGGCCCCCTTCTTGATGCAGAAGCTCACCTAGACCACGATGAACCAGCTCGCTTCTGGTCACGGCATAAGGGTTTACACGTATTTGGACGATGTTCTCTGCATAGGCCAAAAGCGTGCCCTTCGGGCCTTCATGAGGACTATTGAGCGTAGCTCAATCAACGCGAATTGGAGAAAGTCCCTGACTACCCCTGTCAAGCAAATTTCTTACTTGGGCTTCAACATAGACTTGAAACTGAAGCGTATCCGGCTTACGTCTTCCATGCGGGACAAGACCCGCTCCGCCCTTCGCATCATGTCCTCGCGCCCAGTCTCCCGCAAGGCATGGTCGCGCCTCGCGGGACTGCTCAACTTTATCCTACCTGCACTTCGTCTTCCGTTCTGTTGGGTACAGCTATGCTACCTGCAGGACACTCACCCGAACCCGACCCCCTTTCTCCACCTTAGCCGCCTTATCCACGGCCGATGGACCCGGTTTCGTCCACCGAAAGGAGTCGCCCCGGCACTTTATGTCGACGCCTCTCCTTGGGGAATTGGTTGGTGGTCACAGGGCGCCTCTATGGCCCTTGACTGCCGCCAATGGGACCTGAGGATCTTTGAACTCGAATCCTTGGGTCTTATCCTCTCCACCCTCTTCGCTTCCCGCGCCCTCACCTACGGGGACAACATCGGCGCAATCTGGAACGCGAAACGGGGTAAACTTCCGGAGTCAATACTCCTCTGCCTTTCTACTACGTCTCTTCTAGATTATTCTGCCGCCTTCAGGATTTCATCGCGGAACCTTGCTTATATTCGTAGCAGGCACAATCCGGCTGACGTCCCGTCTCGGCACTTTGCAAGAACTCTCTAGGCATGTGTGGGCCCACTTCTCCTTTGGACTATATAGGGTCCCACACTCCCCGAGACGGGACGGACGTTTATCAGCCTTGCTACCGGTGTGACCTGCTCCCACCATCCGCCCCTGGCTCCTCCAGTGTTTTCTTCTTTTCCTTCGGCTCTTCACTTTTTCTTCTCTCTTTTGGCTGGCATCTTGGCGTAACTCTTGTGCTAATATCCAGCCTTTACCAGTGTTAACTGGCCTTTTCTGAGGCCTCTTTTTGTATTTCTTATGTTTTTTGTTAAAGAAATTTTTCTGAATTTCACTTTGTTTTTCAAAATATTAAAGGAAGGTCCTCCTCACCCTGCGGGGGGGGGGGAGGACTAAACTAAAACTGTAGATTTTTTTTTATTTTATAAAATATAAATAGCTAAAATATAAATTTTAGCAATGATTTTGCAGAAATTAATTAACAGATAATACTGGTAGGAAACATTGATATTTTAATAATGTAAACATTCAAGATAAACTCAAAACTTTCCCTTTTATTGTCAAATTCTATCTGTATTCTTTAAAAATCATTTATAATGAATAAATTATGACAATTTGAAAAAAAACTTGGAAAAAACTTTTATGTTAATTCAAATTTTATTGAAAGATTTGTAACTCTTTTTAGTATATTCTCATTTTCACAAAGAATGTTATTTCCTGCACAAAAATGTTCATTTATCAATTGCACTTAAAAGTCTAGGGCCGTAGAGCCTTTTTTACCAGACGATATTAAACCAAGGGATATAATGAATCCGTTTTCCAACTTCAAGAGACAAAATAAAACCAACGAAAGTCTCACTCTAGGGAAAATAAACTTTTAAA
The DNA here is from genome assembly GCA_963969495.1 of Ceratothoa steindachneri. Taxonomy (NCBI): domain Eukaryota; kingdom Metazoa; phylum Arthropoda; class Malacostraca; order Isopoda; family Cymothoidae; genus Ceratothoa; species Ceratothoa steindachneri. Next base: position 126,957,285 of record OZ018319.1, on the reverse strand, counting down.
AGAATTTGGGAAGTTAGTAAAGATAAAAATTTTTTTTTAAATAAGTAAAATTCATGTAGGGGATAATCCCAAATCTTAGGAAAGAGGCAAGTAGAAAATATAATAAGGAAAATCGAAAAACATAGGAAATACCTATATATAACTCGCTTATCTTAAAGAGGAGATTACTTGAGTTGTTAGGACTCCAAGGGCGCATATTCATCCTATATTCTGCACAAAGAGAGAATATAATTGTTAGCGAAGTGGCACGCTCAATTTACAGTCCAGGTATAAAGCGTATATGCATCTATCGTTTATACTTTCAATTGACACATATTTTCCAGTTACGCGTTAAAATGCAATTACGGGGATAAGTTCTCTCCCTGTGAAATACTCGGAGGGATAATATTGTTAATAGTTTAACTAAATAATGGGAAAATATTTTATTGGAGTTATTATTTGAATCAAAGTTAATATTTGATACAAACCTATTGTTCTACTCGACTATTTGGAATATTTAACAACCAACCTGTCATTATTGTTTTATACCGAGGTTCTCAACAAAGGAAACAATGATAGTTTGATCAGTTGAAACAAGTTTTTATTGTTTTAACATATAAATATTTGTTTAAATTGTAATATTAATCAATGTAGCCGCCCTCGGCAACGAAAACATGCTCTATGTGAGCGTGACCTGAAAGCCGCACGACGTTGCGGACGAAGTCCTTCCTCATGCTGGCCCACCTCCGCTTGACAGAGTAGTTCAGCAAGTAGAAGTTGCTGTGGCGGACCTTACAGAACTTGCTCTCGATATGCACCCATGCGCTGTAGTCGAGAGGATTGAGTTTAGGTGACTGCGACGGCCAAAATTCGAACCAGAAGTTCATGTTCGACCCCAGCCACTTTTCCACGGTCTTGGCCGTATGGGCCGGGGCACCGACCTGCTAAAAGATGTAGTCAGCATTCTTCGTGATCCGTCTTACCCAGGGCAGAACTTTTGTGGCCAAGATGTCCCTGTAATCGGCTGCGGTGAGCCTATAACCAGCCGCGAACCACACTGGTGGAATTTTCTCACCATTTTGAACTCCACCATTTGTAATTCTTTGGGTTTTAAAAATTCCCAAAATTTCGATACTTATATTTATTTCTGAACTTCACCATTTTGTTTTTTGATATTATAAAAGAATTATTAGAAATAACTTTGATAAAAAAGTCATAACCAAACTAAGATGAAATTATTATTCAAATACTCAAAAAAATCCCCTTCTTAAATTATATATAGAGTTAGTGATGATAATGATGATGATGATGAAGTGAAAAATGAGAATTTGATTGACATGATTCTTCAGATCGTTGAGAAGGCGATGAATGCGCTCTCGACGTTGTTTTCGCATATGATCAGTGAGCAGAGGCCATGCCACGCACCTCAAGCTCTGGACACCGAGGCCACCGAGATGTTCGACTTCACGAGCGCAGTCATTTTGAACTTCGGGAAGATTTTGTCTTGCCTTTCTCACAGCCAAACGTTTGACCATTTTAGGTTTGCTTGAACGAGGTTGATCTTTGAGGTTTTCCACGTTCGTAAGCCTCTCCGCGACTCTGTTCGCGGTCATCCGGCTGACGTTGGTCCGCTTGGCTATGTCGCACTTGTTGTGGCCCGCGATCAGGAGAGCAGAGATCTCGATTCTTTCTCTTTCATCTCCACACACCTGCATACAATGAAAAAGACGCCTTAACGAAACATGCTAGAAAATTAGAAGTTTTAGTTTTTTAACGCAACTGTTTCTATTACACACATAAACCCCTCGAAACATAAAAAAACAGAGTGTAACAGAGCAATGGCAAAACTGGGTATTTATAAGTCTATATACAAACAGACGGGGCTTTTAAACATAGAGCAGTATTTGAACCAATAAGAAGTAAATGTTGGAAAAAAGAACGTTTTGACCTGAAAAAAAAGGAATCTAGAGAATCGTGGGTAAACTTGATCACGTCCCCAACTCTGATGGCCGTGGGTAGGTCACTTTGTTTATTTATTTCCTCTTAAACTGGCCATCAATTGGATGCAAATTAAATGATGATCTCTCAATCTATGATCAGTGTCAACGATGCCTTTGACCCGTCACCGTCAAAAATTTCAGGTTTTCACGGCATGAGCTCAAGTTTAATCATTGAAGTCCTTCTATTCTCTACTACGCATTAATTCCCTACCAACTATTTTCCTATGGTATCGAGAATTTTGCTATACTAAATTTGTTGAACAAACTGTTTATTAAATTGAATTTATAATTAAATAGATGGTATTAATAATGATGCAGGTTTAGAGCTTGATATTCATCAAACAAAACTAGAGGAGTGTATACAGTTTTATTTAATATTAAACATTAATTGAAAGAACCAAACATAATACATTTCTAATTGTTGAGTGCTCATATATGCAGTGCCTCTCCTATGCATAGTGTTAAATAAATCAATTGGATTTCCCTTTGCAATAGAGACCGCATAACCTATGCGTAGCGTTATACAAACTAACAGAAGTTCAGTAACCCTAGAGACCGCCTAGCCTATAGATAACGTCATATAAATCGACCGAAGTTCCGTAGCCATAGAGACCGCCTAGCCTATGGATGATGTTATATAAATCAACCGAGATTCCATAGCCATATAAACCGCCTAGCCTATGGATAACGTCATATAAATCAACCGAAGTTCCGTGGCCATAGAGACCGCCTAGCCTATAGATAACGTCATATAAATCAACCGAAGTTCCGTAGCCATAGAGACCGCCTAGCCTATGGATAATGTTATATAAATCAACCGAGATTCCATAGCCATATAAACCGCCTAGCCTATGGATAACGTCATATAAATCAACCGAAGTTCCGTGGCCATAGAGACCGCCTAGCCTATAGATAACGTCATATAAATCAACCGAAGTTCCGTAGCCATAGAGACCGCCTAGACTATGCTAACGTTATATAAATCAACCGAAGTTCCGTAGCCATAGAGAACGCCTAGCCTATGGATGATGCTATATAAATCAACCGAAGTTCCGTAGCCATAGAGACCGCCTAGCCTATGGATGATGTTATATAAATCAACCGAAATTCCGTAGCCATAGAGAACGCCTAGCTTATCGATAACTTTATATAAATCAACCGAACTTCCGCATATCCTTAGGCATAGAATTGAACTAGTATTGAAAAATTGAACTAGTATTTATGTGATTATAGTTAAAAAATTATGTGTTTGACTAACTATAATTTAAGAAGGGGATTTTTTGGGGTATTAGAATAATAATTTCATCTTAGTTTGGTTATGATATGTTTTTAAATCAAAGTTATTTCTAATAGTTCTTTTCTAATATCAAAAAACAAAATGGTAAAGTTCAGAAATAAATATAAGTATCGAAATTATGCGAATTTTAAAAACCAATATAATTAATAATGGTGAAGTTCAGAAAATTTATTTTAATATATCTTCTTCTCTATAACTCTATATTTTAGCAACGTGATATTTTGAAAAGATGGAAATTTAGTTTAGAGTTCCTTTTTTAAAATTCTTATAATTGGCGAAGTTCAGTAAATTTATAAAAATTTAACCATGGCTGCTTTTTTTTAGATTTTAAATTTTAATCTTAGCAGCGAAGCGCAAGCTACCCCGAGTGGCGAAGCCGTTTCCTGGTTTTGTAATATCATAAATGGAGCTCTCAAATTGAACTTGATTAACGAACAAATAATTCTGGAATTACGTGACAATTATAACGTTCGAATCAATAGACTCGGATAGATTCAAGATACTGTTTTAACAAATAGGAAGATTATGGGAAGAGAAAGATTGACAGATATTTCCAACACTTGCATAGTTGCGTTGAATCATTAAGTGGTCTCCAAATCACCGGATTTTTCACCGATTTTTTCTTTTGAAGATATTTAAATAAATAAGGTCTATGCCCTCTCCCCCGCCCCACCCCACACACATGCAAACATAAACCATTTGAGAGCAAGAATAACGCAAGAAGTCAAATTGTTTAAGAAATATTCGCCAATAATTAATCAGAAAAGTTGCGGCGAGCAGTGAGTTGTAAGGATCAGCAACCCCTTGAAGAGAAATGGAGGACATAAGGAGAGAACCGATCCATACGAATAATCTTTTGTTCTTATGTAAAATGGAGCTTCGATTCAGAGATTATTTAATTAATTCACTTACCTTGCGCAAACGTAATTTTGGTTACACTAAAACGAAAAACTTTTCAATTATAATTATTTAAAGTTGGGTTCGTTCCCTACTCAATGTTTATTTACTTTATGATTGATGATGTTGGTAGCTATGTTTCAATAAAAAAGTGTAAATTAATTAGGAAACCAGTATTAGGAGAGAGTTAGAGATGTTTTCCTTATTATCATCGAGGTGGATGTGTCGCCCTGTCAAAATAAAGATCTAAAGGTCTTCAACTGGTCCGGAACTTGGACAGTTGTTTTCCCTCCAGATAAGACCAAATATGTAGTCTTTACTCAAAGAAAGGTCTCTGAACTGTTCCCTCTTAGTCTTACCGGTTTTAATATAAAAGAAAAATGTGTGAAGTTTCTTGATTTATATTTAGATTCAGGACTCACGTGAAAGTTCCATATTGATATATTGGTTCGAAAATGTCACCAACCGACAAAAATTCTAAAAATGCTTGGGTCTACTCTTTGAGGTTTTGATAGAAAGACTCTTTTATCTTGTACACTTCACTAGCTTCTTCTAAACTAGATTATTGCTAATTTCTATATGAAACCCCCTAGTTAACGAACCTTCGTCTTCAACCAGAGTAAGTCACCAGGATACAATCCTGTATTATAGGAATATTTCTAATATGGAGTTTCTCATACCATCTGCAGGGGTACCGTGAGAGAGGATAAAGCTAAGACTCCATACTCAAATAAGACAAAACTCACTGGTCATTAAACGGTGCACGTAAATTTCATCTAAGAGTAAATTTTAGGCTCAAGTTTGGTATGATTAATGATCACTGCTCGATTTTCTTATGGGATGGGGGGGGGGTCTTATTTTGGAATGTATGACTTGTTGTCTTTCCTCGCTATACAACTTAAAATGACATTACAAACTCAATAGTAAAAGTAGTCTCTTTTAATAAATAAAAGCCAAGTCAGTAGTGTTAGGAAAAATCCTTTTCAGTATTATTCTTAGAAGGGTTATAAGTTCCGTTCTTTTTGTAGTGCAGAACCTATCTGACAAATGTCTAGCAAAATATTTGGTGCGACATGCACATATAACCCAACGGTTTTGAAAAGGTTAATTTATTTTTTTTTTCCTTCTTTTCTCTTTTATTCGGCCCATCTGGTGACTGTGATCAAGACCATAAGTAGCCGAAGAGTAAAATTTCAAAAAATGAGGTTTTAATAATTATTAGATATAATTCAAAGCAGCCATCTTTGACCTCATAAATCATTTTCCATCACTACTCCCCATATTTATTCATATATATATATATATATATATATATATATATATATATATATATATCAATAATAATAGAAAATTACATGACACGTGATATATAATAGATGTCTTTTAAAGGCCCAAAGAAATGAAAACTGGTACCAAAACCGGGAAAATCCCTAAAGAAATTATTATTACGTGTACCATTAAAGCTTAAGAGAGAAAATGGGAGATATAGTAACATAAAAGTAGGGACAAACTATTTTAACCGTTTTAAGAAAATGAATAGAGGAGTTGGATTTAAACCTGTGTCATTAAGCGTTCTTCGCTAAAATGACCACAACGCTCATCGCCAGAGCAACACAGGTTCAAATCAAAAAATTTTATTCATTTTCTTATAACGGTTAAAATAGTCTGCCCCTATTTTTAAGTTACTATATCTCCCATTTTCTCTCATAAGTTTTAATGGTACACGTAAATAATAATTTCCTTAACGTTTTTCCGGGTTTTGTTACCAGTTTTCATTTCTTTGGGCCTTTAAAATACATATATATATATATGAAGCCTACCTAAAGGAAAAAGAAAAATATGCTTCCAAGCGCTTTCGTCTTCATTTATCTAAACTTCATAGATGGAATCAATTTTTCACTTTTTATGCGAAAAATCTCCATATCCTACCTTCAACTGATATCTCCAGATGTCCCCCTAGTCTCCTGCCATGGAGATATCTCTCTTCAAGCTGAATGGCCTCTGCCAGACGATGAATAATAAACCTTCGTTTTAAAGCCGCTCGATTGAAGCCAATGGGAGTTTTGGAGGCCATTATTGCCCGTCAGAGGGACTATTATTATTATTATTTGCATAAAACAAAAAAGGGACTACCGATGGGGGCATCTCCGTCAGAAAGATTGTGAGAGGAAATCTGGAATAAAAATAGTGAATAAAGAGGAAAGGAAAATGAGTGGGATATATATGTATGTATATAGCCGCAGATTCACCAGCAGGCGGTAGCTCCCGGAGCGCACGCACTTACCCAGATGTCAGTTGCAACATCGTTGTCCATGCTACACCTGACGTCCCTTTGTGGGTCCCCTAGCGCGAAATTAATGAATAAAGAGACGGAGAAAAAATGTGGATAAAATACAAATAACGGGGTGGTGAAGAGGTTGAGGTGATTGAGTATGGTGGTGTTGGGAGTATTCTAAACAGGTATTAGCGAGTTTGAAAAAGAGAACAGAGTTTTAAGTATGAGAGTAAACCCACTTGTGGGGATCGAAATGTAAAAGTGTACGCCAATTCAATTATTTAGCATCTTACGAGTTACGAATTTCCCCACATCTCCTCGGGAATCTCAGGCCGGAGTTTAAATAATTAAATATCCTAGTATATACAGGTATATTAAAATATCGATGTATTTTAGAAATTTTCTCCATCTTATTACGTTTTTAATTAACTCTGACGTCACAGTTGTCACCTTGACAACGCGCCATTTCGTCCCCCGGCAACAGGAGGAGACAATTTAAAACTCCTAAAATGTAATGAAAACCCCGTTGAGGTTTCCATACAATTATATCCCTGTATTTTTTAACATTTTTAAACGATTTAGGAAGAACTTATTTTAAAATATTTTATAAGTATATAATTATTATAAAGATAATGGTAGTAGTTGTTGCATCTTCTTACACCGCCATTTAAGAGGACTCCCGCTTTAGCTACCTATCAGTCTCGATCTTTACTATTTTCTTTGTGTTTATTACATTATAATCAATCAATTCCACCGGGTTCTTGTCTTTTATATTGATAGAATATATCGGTCGTTCCTAGTGTGGAGAAATGCCCTGGTCAGTGAGCACCATTAATTATGCTCTTTCTCTCTTCGTTCGACTGGACTCTTTTCCCCGAAACTCGGCGTGTCTGACCTTCGACTCCTGAAGCGGCGTTCCACAAGACGCTGACTCATGGCCGCCTCCATTTCTCCCTCCCTAGGTGTTTGATGAGTTTTGAAAAGTGACTCGGTCGTTCCCTGTCACGTCGGTCTTAGTCTTTATTTATTCTGCCTGCTGACTCCCCCCAGGGATCGTCTTAGCTTTGTCAAGTACCCCCTCCCCCTCACCATTTCGGCTTTCCTACCCCTGGGGCTGTCTTCGGGTCGGGTGTTCTCGGAACGTAATTAGAAGCTGGCTAATTACAGCTTTGGGATCGGTCAGATTTGAGCCTAGCCCACCCTCCCCCTCTATACACACAAGAGGGAGTACAGACAGGAAAAGAATGATAAGAAACAACAAAATTAGCATGAGCAGTACCAAACCGCATCAATAGTGATCTTGAATCCTGAGCAACAACTTCGTACAAAGAACACACGTAATCGAAGTTACAAATGTTCGCTCATATTGTGGGGACTAATGCCTAAATGCATCTCTGTATAAATCCACAAGTATGAGCGTGTATGTGCGCGAGATGACAGGGGATAATCTTGACCCTGGTACTGCCCGCTGGCAGACACCTCGTCTCGTCCAGGTGGACCGTCTCAGGGCCGGCAGCTGAGAATTCAAAGATGGCAGCGAGGCAATTGTTAAGAGTAGCTAATAACTCAGTAATAGAGATTTGCTTGCACGCTCTTCGTGGGTGAAGTTCTTGTAGAACTCTGTTGTCACTTGGATAAAAATAATAAATTGGCCGGTCTAAGAATATTGCCAACCAGACCATTAATTCAGCTCTGAGTGAGTGTAAGTGATAATTGTCTAGGTGGTGAAGATTCTCAAAGCGACTTAGATCACTTAAAATCACCGAGTGGGGAATCTACCCGGGACACTCGGACCCCCTTCTGTCCTGTGACTATTACTGACAAGTTCAATATAATTTTTCTTCTAAGTCAATTAAATAGGTTATATTATAAAATTATGGTTTGGGTTTTACTAATAGAAAATAATCGTAATTCGTATTTATCTAAAATAGGAATTATGGATGTACGTTGATTTGATGTCTTTGAACTGAATTTGTCGGTGGAATAATGGAAAATGCTTTATGTGCTCCAGGAGCCGCAAAGAGCGGGTCCAGACACTATTTTTTAAGGCAGTCCCGGCGTAACGGAATCCAAGATTGGGTAGGTTCTCTAGAAACGCACCTTTCCTGGTCCATAGCAACCTGAGTAATCTCTCTAGAATACTAGGGTTAGAAACTTCACACACATTTTTAATTGCCCATCTTAACCTTCTTTACCACGCTTAAACTTTGAGGATGTCCTCGTTGGTTTTCAGTTTTCGGTTTTAAGTAGTAACAACATCAACTCATAACAATACTCTCACTACAGTCGATAGAAACTTAACAATTCATTTAAATATTTCATTAAGCTTTACTTATAATGAAATCCACATAAAGATCAGAATGTCAATATGGAGGGCATCAGGAACAGATCCTCGTTGGAGGAGAAAATGAAAAAAATAACATTAGTGATGTGTTTTGCGACAAATCAGTGAGCAGGGAGCCAGCCCTACGTGGCCAAAGGTAGGTCAATCCATTCTGTATCAGGGAAGTATGGATACAAAAAAATCTTCGGCAGGTTCCGGGGCCGAAGAATGATGTCTCCTGTGCGCGGATAGGAAAGGGAAAGAGTCAGCGGTGTTGTGAGCAACTCTGCGTGTGAGGGCGTATGTGGATAGAGTTGCCTGCATCCATGCATCAGAATCGGTCCCCCACAAATATGCTACTACCTCTCTACTAACGGGGTATCAAGGTGGGCGGGGGGGGGGGGCACAACATCGTCTCCAAGAGCTGACGAGAGATGCGTGGAATCTTCATTTAAACTTCCTAATTTTATCGCAGTTCCTTTCTTCGATTTGCTAAATTACTACTGTCACTCGCTTCTCTGTATCCATTCTAAGGCTCGAATTATAAAGAGAATACCAAATTGTTTTCACCAAATTTGAAACATTGTGGATATCGACGCGGTAAAATCTGGGTATTGAATACAGATATTGGTAACCGGGGTTTCTTAAACATAAAATAGACTAAGCAAAACACTGAATTGGCCTTTTTCTTTTATTGTTGTTTATTCATTTTAATTTACTAAGTGTTATCTGTTCACTCTTTTCACGTTTCTGTATGTAATTTTAGACGGTTTTACACTATAATAAATGTATAATACCAAAATCGATATTATATTCATCACTTCTTCGCTATTTTCGCAAATTAAGAGCAAGCTTTGTCTCAACAGCACCAAGTTTGGCTCTATACCTACCAAACATTTTTACCATCCCTAACCCAATGATTATATGAAATTCCCTGCAAAAAAAAACAACTTCTGGCGAAAATGCTTTCATTAGTTTTCGCTTTATTAAATATCTAAATACGATAAACCTCCCTCCCTCCCCTTCTCTAATGGTGGAAGAATGGACCAATAAAACAAAAGAGTAAATTTCGAACTAATATAAACTTATACTAATAAACTAGTAACTGCCGTAATTGCTAACAGACTTAATTGGCAGACTCAATTACTTAGCGATAAAATCCGCTTAAAACAAGACTACAATTTGTAATTTACTCCAATCCTACTATTTTTTCTGATCTATTTGCGTCCATTAGTTTTAATTGAAATCTACATTGCAGATGGCCTTGAGGTGATGTGGGCAATTAATTCGAGTAATACTAGCGCTAGATTCTGCTTATGTAGAGTGAGTAGAATAACCGGATATTTACTGACGTAATAATGCATTTTGACATGTCAGAGACAGGTTAGTAATGATGTTACATGAGAGAAAGAAGAAGCGAAAGACAGGCAGAAGATAACATTAATGATAAAAGGTCAAATAAAGGGAAAAGAAACGGAAATGAGAGTTGGATGGAGAAATTTATCAAACACTTTCAGCTCCCCAATTTTTTGGTGTATCTCAAAATCACGCGTGTTCGTACAACACAACCCGATGATTCGAATGTACGAGCTAGAAACGCAACATAGATAAGTGGTAACCCGAATCCGATACCAATTTAGAGGTCATAGGTTAGATTACTTTGTCGCAACGAAAGGGGCACCCATTAAACGATGAATCAGTTCAAACTTCATTTGAGGTGCAAATTTGGATCCTTGGCAGCTTTTGGAAGACTCTTCTTCTCAACTGCGCTCTTTGTGACTAAGTTTCTTCGCATTACATTTTTGTGACTGTTACCAATAAATTTGAGTTATTTTCCAATTTGATTTATTGGTATTATTGCAATATAGGACTTAGCATCCCTCTAATTAGTCGATAAAGGGGGGAGAAAATAAATTTTTCAACTTTTGAAGCAAACACGATAGTTTTTTATAGAGTAAATGAAACCTAGGAAGAATTCCGCCGTTTTGAGTTTTTTTGCTATCCCAACTCGTATGAATCAATATAATTTTGAATTACAAGAAGAGGTTATGAACGTAAAGTTGTTTCGTTCAGGTAGGTTAGCTGAAAAACGCTTTTCAGCTAATATAATTTGTTGGGGTTTTTTTGCTTAGTGATATGTAAAGCTTTTAAAATTAAATATAATCATATATTTTTCTTTGTTTACAATAAAAAAGCCTCTAATGTTAAAGGTGTAGAAATACATAATTTACACAATTTTTTTGAGGTCACCTTGGAATTATATTTCTCCGAGACATTGCAGGACTCGAGATGAACCTCGCATGACTAGGATTATCCAGGACATCATTTTAGGGAAGATTATAACTTTATATCTATTGAAAGCTCACCCGCAAGAGGGCTGATGGTATAACTGTGACTAATAGCCCTGCTATAAATGAAATTTGGAGGACTAGCAAGCTTCTCAAATCTAGTGCACTAAGAGAAACTAGTGCCTTAGGGTCGAAAAGAGCGTAAAACATTAAAAAAATATTGACAGCTAAAATTTATGGTTTCTATTTGTCTTTGATGGGTTAGGAGGAAATCAGATTATTATTTATTTATTTTAAAATGTTCGTATTACTTCTATGGAGTCCAAATTATCCTGTTTTGAAAATAGTGAAGTGGAGAAGAGAGGTGGATTCTCTACGGCATTCGCAAAAGATCTTCCTAATGGTGCAGAGATCCTATCACTTTAACCTGATGTTTCGCAAGTGGGAAATAATATGAAAAAGTGATTTTAGATGAGAAACAATATGTTAAAAGTCTCGTTTTAGATGCATAGAATATTAATAAATTTGCCACCCTGACCTTGCTTAAGATGTGTGTTATATAGTATGTTACATCGTAATATTTAAAATGGTAAACCTATGTAAATCTGGGAAAAAATATGTTAATTTATTTTCGATAACATTACATAAGTTAATGTATTCGCCAAGATGGCCCGAGTAAAGGTGTTTTTAAGGAAATCATTCTTATTTGAATTAATAATATATTGACTATTAGTATTTGCCTATTTACCTTTCGAAGTTGGAAATAAATATAAATTCTTGACACTCTAATCAAAATATCTAAAATTTCTTATACCCAATCTCGAACTTGCCTTAAGTGGTAATTTCCTAGAAGCTTTCTAATTTTAAACGAGGATAGTTTGTTTGACAACATATCCAGAACTACTTAAAATAACACTAAAACAACTTAAATTGTCTTACAATGAGCCAAATACCAAAGAACTACACAACTACAGACGTGAAAAGAGGCTTGAATCTTTTCCAAGGCTAACACGTACATGAAGAAAATAATTCTACGAGTAAACTATTAGAGAACAAAAGAATGAAATGTCCCGAAGAAGAAAAACTACAACAAAACTCCCTCACATTCCATTTTCGATGGTCCCAATTTGCTTCAGCCAATTTATTTCAGCCATCATGTTTCAGACGCGTTTGAAACGTTTCATTCTCAGTTGGCGGATATTTCAAGTTAACGAGGCCCGTGGTTAGAGTCCTCTGTTTCTCTCTCCTTGTCTTTTCAATTCATCCACACATCTGTCCCTTCTGTCCTTTCTCTCTTTCATTATCTTGTTCTTCTCCAAACACCCGACAATCCTATTCCCCTCACTCCAGCTGCTGTCTCCCCACGCTCGTTCCCCGCGTAACCTGCATCTAAGGGGAAATTAAAGAATAAGGAAAGGGGCGAAGGAGGGGATAACAGAATGAAGTTGTTCCTCCTAGTTCGAGAAGAGGGGAACTGAGGGTAAATGATAGCAGTTCTTAAGAGGGGAAGATCACGTAAAAGGTTGGAAAATATATCTTCCTCTTTTCTCTCTTGGAGAAAATAAAAGATGGGGAATTCGTGAGTTAACCCCTCCCTTTTTATCATCGAGACAAAATGTAAAAAAGGGAGAGTTTCCTTTATTTATTTCCCCTCTTAAAATATGCCGTCGTTCCCCTTTCATTAGGTTTACTGAGGTACCCATGGCGAGGGGAGACGGTCCCCCTCGGAGCTTTTATCCCGTTAAGTAGTCTAGAGCTATTTCCATTATGTTTGTCCATTTCCATTTGTTATTAAAAAACGAAATCATGAGGGCTAATAGTACCACAAAATACTCGTGTAATAATAATAATAATACAACTAAAACCACTGAAATTGTACAACAAATTTAACTGAAACTATGAGATAGAATCACGAATAACTACAACTACACCACATCAACGATTATTCGATCCTATAATTTTAGCACAAATGCGATTTCTACCCTACGTCAAAATCTAAAGATTTACCTTTAACTACCAAACTACAGACTAGCCAAGAGAAAAATACAGTATTAACCTATGGGAGAGAAAACCATAATATTACAAACACTATTAGTATACACGTAAATACATGTATACCAATCATTTTTGGAAAATATTCTTACGTTACTAAAATACTCTCACAAATCGCCTTCACAACACAGGCAAGGAAAGAAAAGATCTTCGTGTTACTGCTAAAAATGGAATGCAGTGATATGATAGAGTGAACGAGATAAAGGAGGTGGACAATAATTAGAATAGAGCCAAATATTTAAATCACCTCAGCATGAAAAAGGAAGAAAGCTTAAGTTTATTTAATCAACCTGCGTTGATTAATTATCGTTTCCTGAATAAGAAAACAAAGCGAACACCAGCATCTATGAGACAAGGATTTTTAAAGATGTTTGTAAAGAAAGAGTTGAAGTTGAGGGAGTGAGATTTAGAGAAGTACTATCCTGAATTCAAGCAAAGCCTACTTTCCGCAGTAGAAACCAGGGTGAAACCCAACTCTCCTGACCCTGTTCTTTAGTTAAGAGGTTCTTATACTTTTTAATAAACGCATTTTTTTACACTAAAATACCAATATGCTTAAGCTGTTGTATCCTCTCTTAAAAGATAATTAAACATTTATACTTTAATATCACGACATTTATACAATAATATTTTTTAGGTATTACGACACACAACTATTTATTACCTTTAAAGAGATTTCTGCATGGAATGAAGATGAATATTAAGTCAGATATTGCGAGTTTATAGTCAATGTATAGAAGTCTACAGTATACAGAGAATATTTAATTATCTGTGGAGTAGAGAATTCCGTGCGAATTTTTAATCAAGCTTAGAATGATGTAAAACGTATGTTTAGTATGTAAAATAACTCAGTTTAGCATTAAGAATTAAATTCTTTCATATATTTCAGAATTTTCCTACTTGAAGAGGAGGAGGCTGCTTGCAAGCGAGAGGCTAAACACGTCTAAGTTAGATCGCTGATTTTAGATTACAAATTGGAGAATCTTGTTGATTAAAGGTGTCGTTCTGGTAAGGAATATGGCGTGGCCACAAAGCCCCTGGGAAATATACTTTATTATGTCTTTACAGACATATAATAAGGTATATTGTACAGGGGCTTTGTGGCCATCCCGTAGTTGGTGATTACACGGACCCCATTAATCTCGCTGTAGCGAACTGGTCAGATTATATAACATATTTTTTCTTCCAATTATATTATGTTATGTGAGCTAAATTTTGCTAGACGCTGAACAGAGAGGGTCATTATGGAAATGAGAAGCCCTTATTTAAGTATAAGATTTACAATTTAATTAATGAATTTTTATTGATGTATTTGGGTGTATTTTAGAGATATTTAATTGAATCCAAATGAGGAAATTACTGTTTTATTTCAAGGTACCATTGTTTGTATATATGGATATAGTGTTTCAGAAGATTACATTTGAATATTACATTAAAATGCTGAGTCACGGACAACCAATAAGATTTCATCATATGCAGGTTCATTACATCCATTTCTATGCAGTAGACCAACAACTTTTTTCTATAAATCCCAAATTGCGGAGTTTGTGATATTTAAAAAAAAATATTAGGGTCTTAACAAAGTCTTCTATCCAGGCGTTGAACGCAATATGAGGGGAACAGACGTAAGAAATAGTAAGCAAAGGCAAATAGGAGCTAAGTGTACAAGCGAAAAGCCAAGAAAGGGCAAAAAACGGAAAGTAAATAAACGAAAATCCCTGGAGAAGGAAATAAACGGAAAATATACAGGGTGGCCCATAGGTACCACGACACTCCGCGTACAACTTCTGTAAAAATATGTCATTAAATATGTTATATGTTATTAATTGTACAAAAGTTGTACGTAGAGTGTCCTGGGACTTATGTGCCATCCAATAGAAGTAGACAACTAAAGTAGATAGACAAACAAATAGAGAAAAAGGGAGAGGGTGTAGTGGGAGAACAAGCGAAAACCCGAATGAAAGCAATTATTCGGTCTATCACCCTAAGAAAAAAAGAAGCACCAGAAAATAATGCAAAAGGGATAGGAAAAAAACGCAAAAAAAGCAGATAGAACAGAAACGACAAATAAAGATAATATAAAAAAGGACAAAAACAAGCCGAGAAAAAAATATAAAATATACAAGGAGAAATAGTGGCAAATAAACAGAAAGTAAAGATGAAAAAACGACAAAAAATGGAAAGTAAAGAAGAGAAAAGTAAATACATGGAAATCAAACTAGTGAAATACGAGAACTGGAAAAAAAAAAAATTAAACGAGTAAAAAAGGAAAATGTAATTAAATGGATCCTAAGAAAATGCAAAAAACCCGCAGAAAAAGGCAACTTATATGGAAATCAAACTAGTGAAATACGAGAACTGGCAATAAAAGGTAAATTAAACGAGTAAAAAAGGAAAATGCAAATAAATGGATGGTAAGAAAATGAAAAAACGCAGAAAAGAGCAAATATATGGAAAACAAATCCGGCCCTTAGATGAAGAGCTTACGCTTCGCATGCCGGCTTTAGGTGTGTGTCTGGCGGCCGATCCGACTCGGGTAACGGACTTTTGGTATATAAAAATGTAAAAGGTTTTCAGTACATATTTGCTTATAACCTTGGTCGAGTTTCTCCTCACATTGTTGCTTATTTCTTAGACCTAACTAAACGCAAGAAAATGATTTGTCGGACTTCTTATGAAATATGGAAAAAACAATCCTTCGACTCTGTATTTTTGTATCTACATTTGCTCTAATAATTTACCTATGGTTTACTTGGCTTTAGAGACTAGTAGATATTTCCTCTGGCGAAAGATTAAAATGGAAAATCTACTTTAGAAAGAACTTCCATAAAACAGTCGACTATACGAAATTACATAAGAAACAGCCATGCCTTAATTTGAATAAATTTTCTTAATTTTTCTGAACTTTACCATTTTTTTTTAATTCCGAAATGTCCAATAATCATATTTATTTGCAAAAAGTTTTTTTTTTTTTTTAAATTGAATAATTAAAGTAACAAACATAGTCCTTCTCAAACTTTAAAATAAATCTTAGGAAATATCCCGAAATTTTCCCATGTTAAAATATAGTTTTATGGAGGATAAACAAATGAAACGGATTGGGCCGGAGGAAAGTAACATTATTAAGGTACTTAACACAAAATGTCGGGGCTGAGAGAACGCATTCGGAACCTCAAGGAACAATTTCAACCAGAGACACTCAAAATACTTACAAGGACTACCTTCTGAGGATAACTTTGATAAAGAATAATTTTATAATATTTTGGAATCAATGGTACGATTTCGGACCATTTTAACCACGAGGGACAACTTCGAAATCGTCTTCTTGCGTGGTAAATCGCGCACCCGAGTTAATTTACCACAGTCACCCCAATACGACCTAATCTTCCTAACACACGGAGCGGAGGTCGCTGCCATGCACGTGATTGAAGTACCCCTTCTCATAATAGTGGTAAGAGGAGGGACCGATGGCTATGGCCTTGTTGGTTGCCCTCATGATGACGTATGTGTCTCATTCAGCGAAAACTAATCTTCATCAAGGAATAAAAGAAATGAAAATGGGGAGGGGGAAGAACAACAGAATGAGGATTTGAGTGTATGAGAAAAAGGAGAAGATATTATTTACGGAAAGCCTGAGGTTAGTTAGATAGTTAGTTACTCAGCGCCAATCCTTCCATGATACTAAGAGGATCCACGACCGGATAATGAAATCTACATAAATGTCAGTATGACAATCGCTGGTCAGCCAGAGGGCCCCAGGAGCCGGTCCTCTTTCGGGGAGAGGTGCCAGTAAGTATCATGTTTTGACACCAAACAGCGTTCAGGTGGAAGCCTTCGTCACCATGGGGGAGAGGGACCTGTTCCACATCAGAGGTACGAGGATATAGATACCCATCGGCACGATTCCTTGGAACAGAGAGTGTGTGTGTGTGTGTTGTGCTGTGAAGGCGGAAGAGGAAAGAAAGCAGTGCTGTGATTGGCTATGTGTGAGGTGAGGAGGTGTAAGATCTACCCACCCTAAAACGGGGTGAGCACACCGCGTCTACCAATCGGTAGCCAGATCTCTCCGTGCGCTGACGTTTGTCTCCGATCATGCCGAGAATCAAATCGAACCCGGTACCGCGACATTAGGAGACCAACGCCGTATCCACTCGGCTAGGATGAGCTAGCAAATGCTGAGAGTCACAGAAAGATGAAATACAAGAAAAAGGCGACAATCTGGGGAACCTAAGTAGTTACAAGGAGTTACAAGGAAAAGAAGTAGCTCAAAGGCCTTGCGGCCCATGCCGAGGAGGCACTATTTGCAGTTTCGATTCTTAGCACGTACTAATTACTTGCTATGAGATCATCAAGTTTTCAAATACAATTTGTCAAGTCTACTCTTGAACTGTTCGACACTGCTACTCTCAACAACTCCCGCTGGTAATCTATTCCATGTGTCGCAAATGTCATATGTGAATGACTTACCTACCGGAATGGTATTGAATCTGGGCAGCTCCACCTTCCATCCGTGATTTCGAGTCGTATTCCGGTTGAGGGTAAAGATCTTAGTGGAGTCGAAATTTTCAAATCCTTTGAAGATTTTAAGTCTCTATTAGACGACCGCGCAGTCTTCGAGTCTCTAATGAATAGAGATCGAGCTCTTGTAGACTTTCTTGGTATGTCTTGTTCTTTAGCGATGGGATCAGTTTCGTGGCCTTGGCTTGCACCTTTTCCAAACGATCGATGTCTTTTCGATAATGAGGAGACCAGAACTGAACAGCGTACTCTAGGTAAGGCCTCACCAGCAAGTTGTACAAGGACAAAACAACCTCTTTAGTTCGAAAGCTGAATTGCCTCTTGATGAAACCCAACGGGCGCTGAGCGGAATTTGAGATCGCTGCTAATCAGCACACCTAAGTCTTTCTCGACATCAGTAGACTCAAAACGCATACCTTGTAGCTCGTAGCCTGACCGGAGGTTCGCATACCCGATGTGCATCACTTACACTTGTCTAAGTTGAAAGGCATCTGCCACTTGTCATGTCACTTGCCGATCATCCGTAGGTCACGCCCTCAACATCTCAATGTTTTCGGGCTTCGCTACGTTAGCTCCAAGTTTTGTGTCGTCAGCAAATTTCGCTAGACGACTCACCAGTTCTTCATCTATACCGTTGATGTAAATGATGAATAATAGAGGGCCTAGCACGGAACCCTGAGGGACTCCGCTCGTTACTGACGACCACCGAGAGGTATGGCCTCCGATGGTAACCCTCTGTCGCCTGAGCGACAACCAACTTTCTAACCATTTTGCGACCTTTCCTCTTATTCCTAGTGCACGTACTTTCGCCATCAGTCAGCGGTGGGGGACTTTATCGAAAGCCTTTTGGAAATCAATGTAAAGTATGTCCACTGCTCAACTTCTGTCAAACTCACTCATTATCCCATAGAAGAATTCAAGCAAGTTCGTGAGGCACGAGCGCTTTCTTCCGAACCCATGCTGGGGGTCTCTCAACAGGTCGTGAGACTCTAAATGATTCATTATTCTATCCCCTATGATGCCTTCCAGTACTTTGCCCACTATTGAAGTGAGACTTATTGGTCGGTAGTTTCCTACGGTTCAACGGTCCCCTTTTTTTTGTGCATCGGGGTGACATTAGCCATACGCCAGTCTGCAGGTACTTCGCCACTGTCGAGCGATGAGTTGAAGATCTCAGAAAGATAAGTGCTCACCTGATCTTTTAACTCACGCAGCACTCTTGGCAGGAATCCGTCTGGACCTGAATATTTATATGCATTTAACTGACCTAGCCTCCTAGCAACCTCTTCGGAAGTTGTAGTTATTGCTTCTAGTGATTCTAACTCACGATCTATCTCTATGGGCAGTCTGGGTATCTTTGGGTATCTCTTCGTCCCCTTCCGTCGTGAAAACCGAAGAGAACTAGTCGTTGAGTATGTCAGCTATTTCCTCATCTGAATCCTGAAGAACGCCGTCCACGTCCCTCAGGGGTCCGATGCGTTGGCATAATGGTTTTTGGCTGTTCACGTACGCGAAGAACTTCTTTGGGCTCTCTTTGTAGAGAGAGGCTACACGAATTTTTTCGTTACGCTTAGCCGTGAACACTAGTGCCTTAACTGTTCTACTATGGGTCACAGAGGCTTCATGGTGCAACGCATTACTATTCCTGTTCCATGTTCTGTGCGCTGTCTTTCTAGCTTCAATAGCACTAGCAATTTCTTGAGAAAACCATCTAGGCTGAATGCTCGCTAGTCTGACAGCCTTCGTGCGAACGAACTTGGCCTGATGCTCCATAAAACGATTCTTGAAGTCGTTCCATTTGGAATTCTTCCCGTCTTCGTTAGTTAGTTGCATCTGGCCAAGTGCCCCCCGAAGCACATCAAGTCTGCACGTCTGAGATCAAATTTACGTGCTCATTCATTAGTACCTTGCGCACAGGGAGCACGTACTCCAAACCTTACCATGTTATGGTCACTACCACCTAGGCATTCATCGAGTGACAGGTCAGAGATGAGGTAATCTTCAGTGGTAAATACTATATCTAGAACGTTGCCCCCTCGGGTAGGCTCGCCGACCCACTGAGACGGAAAGTTGCTGTCAGCAAAGTCTAGAAGCCGAGATGCCTCTCCGTTGCCCGTTCGGTCACTCCACTCGACTTAGCAATTGAAGTCCCCTACCAGAAGCGAGGGAGGGCCGTCTAAGAGACTGGACAGTTCTTGGTACAGGTCTATATCAAACTCTACCGTCCGATGAGGAGGTCGAGGGGCCACTATGAACCTGTACATTGTATTGTCGACCTTGCCGTCGACTCCTAGCACCTAATGCTCTGGAACAGTTCGGCATTCGTTGGAAGATAGATGGACCCATACATACACCAGAACTCCACTACCTTCCCGGTCAGCGCGATCCTTATGGAAAGTCGCGTAACCGGGTACTTCAAACTCACCTATGAAGTCCCTGGTGTATGCACGAATCCACGTCTCTATGACGGCCACTATGTCAAGCTTCGCTGATGACATCAGTGTTCTAAGCCCGCAGAACTTGTTCCTTATCAGGCGGGCATTTAATAGAAGAACTTTTATGGGGCGTCCGCTAGCCCTACTGCCACCTCACTACTCCGTTTCCCGACAGTTCTTCGTGCGTCCTCCCCTCCAAAGCTGGATTCGGAGGCTCGCCATCACCCACTTGCGTCCCTCCTCTGTATCAACGGAAGGATTGGATGCTGGGTGCTTGACCGCGGCTGCCGAAAGGGCTACTTCGTGGGAATCTCCCACTCGGGTCTCAGTCATCCTTCCCCCTATACTGGACTTCTTTACCCAATATAAATCGCGGTGGATGAGCTCACGCAGCACACCTCTTCCACGGGCAGACAGGTGAGTGCCATCCTCAATAAAAAAGCCCTGAACAACCGTAGAATTCGTCGAAAGGGTTGACAAAACATACGCCCATTCCTGATAGGATTTTCCCTAGCCTTCATTTGATGCTCATAGCTTTTTGGTTGGCCAAGGCACCCCAGGAGCGTCTTGATATGATCCAAACGACGATTGGTTTTGACTTTTTTTCTTTCAACGAGGCTGCTAAACGTCTGACATCTTCGATGATGCGCTTAGTAAAGCCTGCAGAGCCTCCCCGTAGGAACAGGTCGCTTCCACTGGCTTGGGCCACTACCGGCCTATCTTGCTGTCCTAGTCTTATCTTTTTAACTTCTTTCAGGATTTCTTGTGTCTTTTTACCTGGTAAGCTAAGTAAGGGCCACATTTCCTTGGGCACCCAGTTTGGCAGATTCGTCAAGTCCCTCACTCGAGAGTCTCCGATAACGATTGGAGACTCCCGGCCCGAATTCAGGGGAGCAAATCTATTAAATGTTGAGACTGGCGTCGGTATCAAAACATCTCTCGGTCTATGGGCTTCCCTTCTGACAGGAGTGAAGCCATCATGACTTACTCCTTCGGCAACGGCTATGCCGGAACCATCATTATTATTCTTCATTTGACCACTCGTATCTCCGGGCACTGCCGATGCAGTGTTGCCATTTTGAGTAGGAGGCTCGGCGGCAGAAGCACCGTCAGTTGGAATTGACTGGGTTGCTAAACTTGCGGCTAATTCTGCGACCCTATCCTCGAGAAGGCTAAGCTTGCACGCGTACTCTGATTCCATGGTCTCTATTTTCATCTCGAGTGCTCGAAGCCCTGTAGAAATCTTGTATCTCCTTACAATAGGCCACTGCTTCTTGGACGTCACTCTTCAGGATACAAGCGGTGCAGACACTGCCCGGGTGAAATTTTAAATAACACCCCTCCGGGAAATCCACACACCACTTAACCTTCTGGAACGTTGCACATGTATATTTTAGAGCACCTGGTCCTCTTTTTCCTGTCATTCTGAAAGCTTTATACTTAATCACTTTACGACCAATCAATAAGTAAAAGGGGGTTTGGTGAGTTCGCCCCGCGTGAGTCGCTTCCGCCTATCGATCGAAGACGTTTCGATGTCATTCAGAAGGCACGCTCCTTTACTGCTGTTCATCCAACCGGTTCGTCAATCCTCGGCCTGCCGTGGCTCCCAACACTGACGGTCCCCCAAAGGGGCCATCGATTTATCGCCAGGTGAACAACGCAGCACGCCATGTACTAAAATCCTACTAGTTACCTTCACTACGGCCAGGATCTCTGAGTAGTGTTCAATGGATATCCCGCCACACAAGGACACTCGACCCAAAGCTTTTTATTGGCCTGGCAACCAACCTGGGAACAAAGGGCCGTCACCTTGGACCGATGCTACAAGAGGCACTCGTCAACGGTTACTGTGAATGGTCAATAATTACGCGCCAGGGAAGGGGTTAACGGGGCACTACCCTCATCCCATTCATCGTGCCCCAACGCCTAGGACACCTCTAGTCGTAGTCTCTCGCAGCCAGTGAGCGTCGATTGGCGTTGTTTATAGAGGTTCCAAAGCCTCTCTTGTGACGCATGAGGTAGCTGCCAGGTCCGTATATGTTTATAGAGGGAAAAAAGGTAAGAGTGACATGATAGAAGTAGGGATTTTTTTTGTTTTTTGTTTTATTTTTGCATAATAAGTGGAAGAGATAGGATAAAAGTGAAAAAAGATGATAGAATAGAAAAAAAAGAAGGAGGGACGCACTTAGTCTGGAACCTCGTTTCCGACCAAATCGACAAGGTAAGCCCTTCCATGGGTACCCATAAGAGAGGTACCCCCGCCGACATAGCTCGAAAAGTCAAAGGTACACACAAGCTCTCTTCCTGCGACAAGGGAGCATCACATCTCCCTTTACCTTCGAGAGAGAGAGACGTGTAACACTGTCAGACTGACATGACAGGGGCTACAGGTGAGAGTAAGATAACAGACCATAAATTATCCATAGGTGTGCTTGGTGTGATCCTGGTAAAGGCGGGCCAACACCACTTCTTTATGTCTGGGGTAGTGTAAGGATGAAGCACTAGCAGAAAGTGTTTAAATGTGGTGAAGTTTGGTGAAAAGAAGAATTTATCAGGCAGCAATCCATGTGTATAAAGGACATCCATGGTGTTTTTAGCTTAGTTGCTAGGAATTGTCACACGGGATGACAATTACCAAAAGGTGATAAGCTTAAAGGACGCGACCAAAAACTCATGCAAGATCTATATGATCTCGTTGATAAAGGAGTTTAGGTGAAAGTGACGGAATGATGCAGAAATCTCGCATCAGAAATCCATATATCACACGATTTCTTTAGAAGGGAGTAGGCAGAAACAACGGAGGCCAACCTGGATACCGTGCATCGCTACTGGCTATGGAAAACATTTAAGGGGAAGAAAGAGAAGCGCAGTGGCATCATATTGACCATGGTGATGACAGACGTACTGTAGAGAGAATTGAAGCCATCATTAAATACGTTTGTGCAATGAGAGTGCGGACGCATGGCTAAGGAAGTTCGACAAGAGAACGCATGCCGACTGAAAGGAGTTGCCTCCTGGCAAAAGATGGGTGTAGATTCTTGCGACAGAATACAGGGGGGGGGGGAGGAATTCCATTAAATAGATCTGATTAACTGGAAACAGAGAGAATGGGAGTGTAGAGAAGATCGGAGCAATTCACCATGAAACGTGCCAGTGGTCTTTAGGAGAGGAGATAAAGGTCAAGAGCAGATACACGCGGGATATTAACATACGCCAGAAGAGAAGAAAAGTTTTCGCTAGGAGGAAGGCACGTCTATCTGTAGCCAAATAAGGATCCTTGTGTATAACTAACTAAAGGTGACGGACGATAGGGGTGGATGCGGGATTATACACCGCGTACTTAAATTTAAGTTTAAACTGGCCCAAAGCAGTATAGTGGCGGATCATTGCAAAGCGATCAGCAACCATCTGGTAAGGGAGCTTGGGAGTGGTCGGGATTGAAGCAATGGGAGGAAATACGAGGCACATTAATAATAAATGATTTTTCCATGGCGTGCTTCATGGTCAGGTGCCTTCAAAAACAGCCTAATTATCAACGAAGAAAAGCTTAAGAGAAGGGGTTTGGTCTTAAAGACACGCATGGTGGCACTAAGAAGGTGGGATGAGCGCATCGCAGCGGGAAGATCATGCTACATTCTTGGGGTAAATGAAGAGTAAAAATGATCATCCGTGCAGCGCATTCGACTGCGAGAAACAATCAGTAGACGGAAGATGTAAGTAAGGTTCGTTGGGGCTGGAATATGCTTATTGAGGAACGTAGTTAGAGAGTGAGCTGTGGAATTTAAGTTCATATATATATACGAAAATAGATCTTAAAGATGATTTTGTATCGAATAATCAGCCGGTGCAGTTCGCAAATGAGGGAAGTTGCAGGAGAGAAACATCCCCAGGAGAGAAAAACAAGGGTTGGAAAGTTTTGAACAAGTTGGAGTGGTCGAAGAATGAAATTTTGTTGCCAGCGAGAAGGGGAGTTGCAGTAAGCACAGTGATGGGGAGTGGGAAGACTTAAGCGTGAGTAGCAATATCAAAACTGTTGTGGCCAAGGGGGAATGAATGCACATGATATTAAGGCGAAAGCAGAGGTGGAAGTTACTTATAGACGTTAGCAAAATGAGTTTTGAGAGATAGTCAACAAAGGTGACTCTCATATTTGTAGTTGTATCAGAAAAGGAGGCATGTAAGACGGAAAAGTTAAGAGAGGTAACAAATGTTTTAAAGCCAGCCACATCTTCCGGAATACGCATCAGTATTACCTGTATTTTGTTTTGGTTGATTTTCAGAAAGTTGTCCGAGAGTCACTTAGTGATGATACTATAAGTGGATAGTATGCTTTTAAGTAACATCAAACGAGAATAAGGAAAAGGAGAGTTAGATTTGCGTATATCATCAGCATAAAAATAATACCTTAGGGAAGAAGGGAGATGCGAAAGAGAAGCAGACCAAGAACAGACCCTTACCGATCGCCAAAACCCACGCCAGTTAGCAGAAATTCATCATTAATAATATAAAGAAATTGAGTATGTGGTGAAAAATAAGAGCGGGACCTGTTTATGGAAGTTTCAGAGACACCCATGAATTTACGGATGTAGTGAAGAAGAACGGTGAGCCCCTGACTGTCGAATGCTGCTGAGAGATCTAAAATTACCAGAATGAAAGACTGACAAGAGTCGGACTCATGGCGAATGCAGTCTTTTACGTGTAAAACGCTGATTCATGTTGTGTCGTACTTAAAAAGTAGACTGAAAAATCTTATCAGTGTGGGAAGGAAGATGATCTTGAAGCCAGGCTGACACCAGCCCTTGTTAGACTTTTTAGAGAAAAGAAAGTCGTGAGATTGAGTGGTATCTTGCCGGTTGATTTGGGTTAATGCTTGGTTTCTTTAGGATAGGAACTAGCAAAAGAATTTTAGCAACAATATACGAATTGCAAAGGAATGTAAACTAGAAAAATCGAGAAGAGGCGAGTAATGTTTTATGCTTTGCATATGCCCCAAATTATAGCCAACGTGACACTACGGTGCAAATGCCCCTGTACGTTTTGTCTGTAAAGTAAAAAGTAATTTAGAGTACTGTGTGATTGGGAGAAGAAAGCCTAGTAATCATGGAACAGGGACTTGGATTTGATGTGGAAGGAGAGGCGTTGATACAGTAGGATGAGACATCTTAACGCTCAGAGTCCGGCTTAGTGATAGGTACCAATATAGCCTTATTTTAGGACTAAGGAAAGATGCCTTCAAGAGAGATCAAGTTATTTTGATCCATGATTAAGTGTAGTGATGCTACAAGGCGGTGTTGGAGGAGTTTGTAGACAATTTTATTAAGTCCAGGCAGTAGGGTTGTCAGGAAAACGTGGCATGTCGTATATCTTCTCAAAAGGGTAAGGTGTCCGGGCATAGACTATCAAATGAGTTCTTAGAAGTTGAGCAGAAGCGGTGGCTCGCCTCTATGCAACCGCCCCACCTTCGAATAGGAATGAATGAATTACCGTCGCTGATGACTGGTAAGCACAATGGTTCAGGCTTAGCTTTCACTCCAAGGATCATTAATAACCGATGAGGTAATTTGGAGACATTCTTCTTTTTGAAGGAGTAGTGGTCTTCTTTAAAACAGCAACATAGTAGCACTCTGACCTAGTTTTTCTGGTCTAAATATTTGAGAAAGGTGCGATAATATTTGAGATTTTCATACTTTTTAACGCAACGGCTTCATTGCACCCAGGAGACCACCTCAGAAACCCCGAAGGTGGAATAAGCCGAGAGATTGAAGGAGAGATGACAAGCACGAAGTGAAGATTATGGAAATAATTATATGTTCTGACTATATGCCAATCATATTCCTATTTTCTGCATACATTTTTCCTTATCCAGAAATTATGTGTTAGAAAAATTATTTTAGATATATGCAATTGTGTTAATTCTTATATTATAACTTTATATATATATATATATATATATATATATATATATATATATATATAATTAGGTAAGAGGCCATGTTGTATATATGCACTGTTGAAGTCCACAGCAGTGGCAGCGTTATTGATTTTAAATTGTATTCTGTTTATTTTTCAAGTTTTTTGTCTGGGTCTTGTAGGCGAAAAAAACATTTGCAAAAGACATATTTTATTCTCGCCTACCTGACCTAGACAAAAACTTGTAAATAAAGAGAATGCAAGTTAAAATCAATAACGCTACCACTGCTGTGGACTTCAATAGTGCATATATATATATGCACGCTAAATGTTGTAGGTTTAATGAATCACTTTTAGAAAATGAGAACGAAAGGCATATCTAAGAATTTATTTGTTCATCCTATGTTAATTTACGGGAGATGGTTTTGGCTTAGACGAAGATAATGTGAGAGATTTTGACGATCGGAGAAAGTTTCTCTCAATGTTCGGAGGGATTCACGTTGCAGGAGAAAAAGATGCTCAACTTCTCTTAGTGCGTTCAATTGTTTCTTGAAGTAGAAGTTCTTCGAGATGTGTAAAAGGAATCTCTTTTTCATCTGTTGGTATCTCTTCCTTGTTAGTGAGGTTGGGATGATCTTGTTATCCGCACAATCCTTAAGGAACGAAAGCCTTAATTTACTGAGATGCGCGTTGCGTAGCTGCTTCACGTAGGAATAAAAACACGATCTTAGTGCATCAGGTTGATTCACCGTGGTGAGTAATAGAATGGAATATATCACATTAAGCATGCAAAAATCATTTATAAATAAAACAACTATATTGAGAAGAGAATTGCGGAATCCATCATCATCAACAAAGTTGATAATTTCAATTTATCTGAAGGGCAATACAAATTTAACAAATATATAATGAATAAAGTCGCCATTCGTATTTATAAGCCTCCGGACGCAATGTGTCTCGACGAATAGCAACTCTCCAGATTGTTTCCGGTTTCATTTCATTTTGTTTAGCTTGTCGTCATTCACGCCAGATTCACTCGAGGTTTTTTTTCGAGATTGTTTGTTTGCGGTTTTATTTTGTTTACGATGTCCTACCTTATATATACTTCACTCCTTGGCTAGTTTCTTCATTATTAGTTGAAAATGGCATCTTGCGGAAACTAGTCCGATAGTTATAAATAAAATCTTGATTCAAATATTGTGGTTCAACAGTATCTTTCATATATATATACAAGGTGTCCCAGAAGAAAGTTAACCGTAATTTGAATTAGTATAACTCAAAATCATTCTCGTAAAACAATGGGACGACAAGATAGCTATTCCCGAATATTCCGATCCACAGAGACAATTTCTGCTGAAAAATACGTGTGTCAAAGTTAAATGCTGGGGGTGGTTTAGTGGCGCATATTGCCGAATGTTATAGTTATTTGCTTTTCCATTCATGAAAAAGGCTGCCTCGTCACAAATCACAATGTTGTCCAAGAAACGAGCAGGTTTATAGAGAAGCCATTCAACAAATTATCTACGAGGAGGAAAATAAGTTTCAAGAAGCTAGTGTCTTGCATGCATCTCATAGAGATGCTATTTTAAGGTATGTTTAATAATACGCTTAAATGATGACTTTGAAAATTGTAACCCATTCTTTCTGGCTGATACATGTGGATTTTAAAGGAAGGTCATCTGAACATTTTCGATATTTTATGTTGTTCTTATGGTTCTCATACGACCCGAACGACCTTTATTTAGATTTACGCATGTTCTTTCATGTTGGTATTTGCGAACAAATTGTGGGCTTGCTTGGTGGGTGCCGACCTGGAAATGTTGTTCAAATGAATCTTGTACTTTTTTATTACTTCCAGTCCTAATATAGTTTATGACTACAGAAACGCTTTGATTTGCTTAGTAAGCAATAATGACGAGACCATACCACAGCATGGCTGAAAACCATTGTAAAATGGCCTATGCTTTGGTTGAAGAATCGCACAGTGACCTAGGCTACCTAGGCTCCCTACGCTTCTCTTGAAAGTGCACGGTGGCCTAGCCTTCCTAGGCTTCGTTTCACTATTTTACTTCCTTGCGCAAACATATTTTTGATAGCCTCCACTAAACCCATTAGTGTATCAAGTACCCCAAAATCTCTAATATTTTTTGAGTTATACTAATTCAAATTATGGTTAACTTTATATATATATATATATATATATATATATATATATATATATATATATATATATATATATATATATATATATATATATATATATATAGAGAGAGAGAGAGAGAGAGAGAGAGAGAGAGAGAGAGAGAGAGAGAGAGAGAGAGAAAGAGCAAATACAAGTTCTGCGGGGAAAAATTGTGAGCGAGTAAGAACATGTGGTATAAATATTCCTTGGAGGTTCCTAGCTTAGGAAAATATTGGGTTTAATGGGGTAACGCTTTGGGCGAGGTAGAGTCACTGTGCCTGGGAGCTTAACGTTGCAGCATCTGACCGGCAATCAGC
Source organism: Ceratothoa steindachneri (assembly GCA_963969495.1). Classification (NCBI taxonomy): domain Eukaryota; kingdom Metazoa; phylum Arthropoda; class Malacostraca; order Isopoda; family Cymothoidae; genus Ceratothoa; species Ceratothoa steindachneri. The sequence goes on along the minus strand of OZ018319.1, from coordinate 126,928,812 downwards.
AGAATCGGGTTCGTATCCCGGCCAGGAATTTCAAACATTTTTTCCCCTGGCGTTATTTCTGCCTTCTCGCTAAAGGATTGCCTTCATTGTGCCGACCTCTGCTCTCTTTGATTCTAGTGCTCTTCTAATGTCCCTTTCTCTTACCTCTAAAAAACTCCTGTTTCTTGTCTCATTGCTCATTCGCGTCCAATTCCTCTTTCTCTTATATATATATATATATATATATATATATATATATATATATATATATATATATATATACAAGCAGAGTAAAATATGCGTTCGTAAATAAACTAAGACGGATTTGATCTTTTTCTTTTTTTATTTTTCACAAACAATATTCTCATTCTATGAAAAAAACTTAATCTTGTTCAGCAACGCTTCAGAACCTATTGATTTACAATATTCTTAGTTTTTCCTTGTATATAGAAACAGAATACTTTTGTTTCTAACTCTAGAGAAATCAACATGTTAACTAGAAGAAAAACATTGGTCCTCTAATTGTAATTATGCCACTAATAGAGTCTCACCTAAAGATTTTTTAATTCATATTGCAAAACTTACACGGATTGTGAAGTGTAGTCTTCTGAATTTAAATGGAAATTCTGACCTTGATGGATATAGTGATAGTCTCTGAATGAAAATATTTTCTCCTTTTCCACTTCTAGTAAGAATGGTTGCCTCTATGAGATGGGGCCTAAAATTATTTACTGCCAGACGATTGAAGTTTGAGAGTTTTGTTCTATCAAAATTGCACCAAAACATGATTTAGATCTACAACTTCAGTTAAAGTTGGTGAGAAGGTATGTTAGGAGGTTCTAGAAAGTTTAGGAACTCTGTGGAATAATCGACTATTTAAGTATGATCCGAAATTGATTCAACTGACTTGTAAAATTGTGGACTTTGTGAGAGGAAAAGCAGGGGATTATTATTGATTTTGCAGACAATGTTTTACTTCGAAGCCAAATATGTAGTAGCTCTTTCACAAAGCCAGTTGAGGTTTTTGGAATTTTGCGGAAGATCAGGTAATACTCGTACCTTTACCTTGAGATTATCAATACTATTAATAAAGATGCAGACAGGAGATATTTCTATTCAAACCATCAGCAACAAGAGGTACTTTGCCATTTCACAGTGTCAGAATGTTTTTGGCAAATTGTGCTGACATTTGATAACCAAAGAGCTCTGCTCTCATATTTGTGTTTAGAGACAGAGTTCTAATATTCCTACACAAAGATGATTTTAGGCAAGACCATACCTCATCTGCTCTGGTTAATTTATGGATCACTGAAAGTGTCTGCTTGAAATCAGCTTACTTCAAAAGAGTCACACCTCCCATAGGAGCCTTACAACCTCTGATATCTAGTATGTTTTTGTTTAGTGCTTCTGAGGCTCACTTATGAGCCACTGAATGAGGTACCCGGCGTTGCCTGGGTAAAAAAAAAAACATAGGCAAGATATAAGTTGAAGTTCTTATATTTATTAAAAATTATTCTTTAGCAAATTCTACATCATACCACTTCTTGGTATACACTATTCTTCGTCATTTCCTGTGGTGCATGGACAACCAGGTTGCTTTTGCTTCCAACCTGTGAATAATGATGTAAGGGATCTATACCCAGCTCACGTTTCGTCAGTCGAACAGACCAGGCAAGTTTGGAAAAGGGCCTGTAGATCCATCTAGGGGGGGGGGGGGCGACCTAGAGACTCGGGACTACTTCCATTATCTTCTTAAAGAAATTTTACATACGAATACACTTTTAGTTTCTATATATATTTTCTAACCTTCTTTCATATAGATGGAAACACACACACATACAAGCTTCATTTATTATTATTATTATTATTATTATATATATATATATATATATATATATATATATATATATGATGAAAATTAATGCAATATCACAAGAAAAGATGAGGAATTAAACCACATTCTCCAAAGACAATTTAATTCAGAACAGTTTCTGTGTATCTCACACCTTTTTTTTCTATCATATATATATATATATATATATATATATATATATATATATATATATATATATATATATATATATATATATATATATATATATATATATATATATATATATATTATACTCGTATATAGTGGCGACTCCGTCATTTGGTCTGTTCGGGATTAGCTCGAGTATAAATTTAGTAAAATCAACGTGTATTTGCAAGCTGATTTCATTTATGCCAACAATGAATTCAAGTAAGTAATGCAGTCAATAACTCGGTTTCCTTTTAGTGAGCCTGGTCGCAGTTCATATATTTTCGTTCAGCGTCTTGCTGTCGTCCTGTGTCAAAAAATATCATTCGTAGCAGACGTTCTCTCGACATCGTTCACACGCGCTTGACTTGGGCTCAGAAGTTACAGCCCGAGTTGTTATCTATAATCGTAAAATTAAATTAATTAAAATTTAATGTTTCTTGAAACAATAGATTTCTATAGTAATTAGGATTTAAATTTCAATCTATGAAAAATTTCCGTTCTATAATATTCTTAAAGGGACGAAAATTATCCAGCAACTCGGGCTAATACGGACTATCCTGGTATGTGTAAAAGACTAACTGGCATCTCTTGTCAAAAATTCAATACAGGCGAGTCAGATCGGTCTCTGGCTAGTGTTTGTTGTAAGCGCCCTTGTCGTTATTTGATTATGTGTAAATGTCAGTTGTGTTTCGCAGGGTTGCCTTTCTTTTTACCCTTAACTTAAAAATGGTAAAGGGCATAGTGCTAGATATATAAAAATAAGCCATTTGGGGCTAGAAATATTACGGAAAAACATGAAACGTCATCAAACCAAGACGACTGGAGTTCATATATAAACGAAGTGAGTAATTTTGATATTAAAACTATATTTCTGTTTTATTGTTAAATTATCAGTGCACATATAAGTCTGCGATGTGCATTACGTCTCTTACCTTCTTTTATACATGTGTCTTATGCCTACTCTGTGATGAGGCCGAGTGACGCTAATGACCTGGAGTCGCCTCTGATATATATATATATATATATATATATATATATATATATATATATATATATATATATCCGAGTTTTTTCAGAAAATCGGTATGATTTAAACTTGTTCATGTTTTTCCATTTTCTGTCGTATTCGATAATCTTTCTTACTTCCCGTACTTCAGGCCCCATAAGGTAAAAATCAATTAATTTACACAATAGTAAAAAAAAAATTCCATAATATGTTCAAGTACCCTCTGTGGTGTGACACACATATGTAATTGAAGACGCACAATATCCACTGAGACATCACTTTCTGAATCACAGTCACGTAAATTTCTTGACACGCTTTCACAAAGTGATTTAAGGTGGAAAATGCTCTGAATTTTGATCTCGTACACTTTGGCTTTCTGGTGGCCTTACAATATAATCCAACGGAGTAAGAACAGGGCTCTTTGGTGTAAAATCAAAATGACCTCGTCGTCCAATCCACTGTTCTTGAAATTGTGTGTTAAGGTTATTTTAAACCGTTGTGGCGTAATTCAGAAGGGCGCTATCGTGCCAAAATCACTCCGAGTAGTCGCCTGCTGGGTTCATCAGACTTGAAACTTGCTTCCTTCTGCAACATCATGAGCTACGTATCACTGATTGGCACAGTTTCTCTGCACATGCTTCGGAGTTATTGATTCAGATTCACAGCGAGCCTAGCCAACACATTGGTACTGTTGTCGTCGTCCGTAAGAGTCCTTGAAAGTCAGCTGCGATGCTTGTCAGCTATGAGTCAAGTTTTCTTAAATTTGGCTGTCAACTTTCCAACACATTTGTACGTGATTGGTGCTTGGTCTGGATAAAAGTTGTTGAATTCTAAGCAGAGGTTACCCATATGATGAAAAAGGCCTATAACCTGTACTTCTGATGAGCGATACCTGAACATAATAAGCAATAGACATCTCACTTTTGCTTCGATTCATCTGCTTAAAGCCTCCATTATTATCTAAATGGAAAGAATTCTTTGTCATTTGCAGTTCGAATGGCTGAGAGTGAGCCAACCGACCATACATACAAGTGTCAGTTCTTTTTATGCTTCACGTAAGTCAATTTTAAGGTACCGACAGGAAAAAAGGTTTCAAAATTGACCTATCCCGTTTCAACTGGACTTAATCAAATTCGCATGTAGGTAATGTATGTACGTATCACTCAATGATGGACAAAATGTGTACAATGATTTTAAGCCTTTAACATCTGGGAATTCGAGTTATATGTCTGATAATACAGCTTAACTCTATCTGGAAAAATAGAGTTAAATAACTTAGTATAGTTCGAGATCTTGAAAAATCTAAGACTAGCGCAGATCTTCTTGGATGACGGCTGCAAGAATCGAATCTGATTGTTAAAACACTCATGTATCCATATTTTGAAATCGATACAAAGGACATACTCCATTCTAAACTATGATTTGATGCTTTATTGCATAAAACAATGTAAATGGGATGACATAAATTATATATGATTACAATACCGGAAAGTGGTGGCATTTTATTAGTGCTGCTAATTAAGGCCTGAAATGAAGTTCTATTACTTAATTGAAATTATTGCTATTGATTCTATTCGGCCATGCTGTCGAGATGAAAAGGCCTAAGCGAATTTTAACAATTGGTGCATTCTATGATGTTAAAATAGCAATGGTTTGCCTCATCGACACTACATCGAGCACGTTTGGGGGACGCGGCTCATCCTTGCCAAAAAAGTGGCTATATCCAAAAGACCAATCTAATTCTAATAGATTCGATAGAACCGAATCAATTGGCTATTTTAAACCATACTATACTTGATGTAATAAGCAAACGTTCCATTTTTTACAGATCTGTGGATCCGATTGTCAGAATATGTGACCTCACTGACTTATAATAAGGAGTGCGAATGGCTGAGCCAAGATGCTTTAAATCCCGATCAAAAACAGGTATTCTCCACTTGTAGAGTCAAATATGATTCTCCGCCTCCCTCCTTTTGTAAAGCAAATTCGGACTAATCAAGAACTTGGAAGCAATGAGTAAAAAATCTCGGTGAGGCCTAAAATTCAAAGGTGTGTTTGTGGGAGGGTAAATACGAAAACTCTACATAAAATTGTTAAAATATAGAAACAAAGAAAAACAGGCATGAGAAATGTTTCGATTGGGTGTTGAAAATTGTTTAAAAAACAAAAAAAGATGGAAACTAACAAACCTTAGCGGAAAATATTTTCCAAGGGGATCTTCGATGGATTATAACCAGAGATGCCCCTATATACATGAAGCAAGCTAAAACACTCCGGTCAGGGTAAATTAAATATGATTAATATTATTAAAGTCATAATTTCTTCCGTTATTTAATACTGTATAGTTTCCTGAATAAAAAATCGAAATAATTTTGCATTTTCTTATGTATTTTTCTATTCTATCTTATCTATTTGAGGTACTAGTATATACGTCCTAATGTTTTATATGAATAAGACATTTATATCCAATTCTGAACTACTCCTTCATCAACATCATTAACCGCAATTCCATAATCTTGGTTTGGGGACATTAACGCCTATTCTTCAATTTATCATCATCATCATCACTAACTCTATAATTTAAGAAGGTGATTCTTTTGATTATTTGAATAATAATTTCATCTTAGTTTGGTTATGAGTTATGTTTTTTATCAAAGTTATTTCTAATAATTCTTTTATAATATCAAAAAAACAAAATGGTGAAGTTCAGGAAATAAATATAAGTATCGAAATTTTGTGAATTTTTTAAAACCCAAAGAATTACAAATGGTGAAGTTCAGAAAATTTATTTTTATATATCTTCTTCTATAACTCTATATTTTAGCAACGTGATATTTTGAAAGGGTGGAAATTGAGTTCAGAGTTCCTTTTTAAAATTATTATAATTGGCCAAGTTCAGAAAATTTATAAAAATTTAACCATGGCTGCTTTTTTTTAGATTTTAAATTTTAATCTTAGTAGCGAAGCACTAGCTCCCCACGTTAGGGGGATTGGCGAAGCCATTGCCTGATCCTCAAGGTTATATTCCTATTCAGAGTTCAATTTACGTTTAGATTTTTTTAAACCAATAAGATTTTGGAATAGATAGAATAGCATTCTTTAAAAAGAGGCAAACCAGCAGGAAAATCACGTCCATTTTTATAAAGTATCGTAATGCAAAAGTGATAACGGTCGAAGTAACGCAAAGAAAAAAGCTACATAGGACATTCGAGACCGGGTGGAGGGCGCAACTCTCCAGATACTGCTAACGTTGGGGATCGAATAATGTTCCTCTTGTGTGCATAAAGATGACTCGAGGGTAAAGAAGTGTAGCTAGGACATAGCCCGAGTTGTCTAAAGAGGAGACTACTTGGGCTTCATAGGACATATTTTACACATAAACAAGTTATGAAGGACATAGGCGTGTACCTATGCGTGTTTGTGCTTCTCAGCATCCCTATGTATACAAGATATAGTTATACCAAGCTGCTCTCTTGTAAACACCGAAATTCATGAATTTGTATGTATTTATGTATGAGTGTAAGTAGAGAATTTATCGAATTTGAAATTAAGTGAAATTTGAATTCAAGCTTTTCTTTTCCCTATCTTCTTTTTCACACACTCGCTGAGCACTGTTTGGATGGGTTTCATTTTTACAACCATTTCACCCACACATCTGCTGAACCATCTTTTGGGCATCCATTTGCACTACGACTTCTTGCAGAGAATCATAGACTATGTTTAAGGCATTCATTTCTTCTAGCTTCTTCCACCCGCTCAATAAACAGTGCTTTGGGGCTTTCATTTTCTTTTACCCTCTTTCGCACTCACAGAATCACTGTTTTGGGCGTTGATTTCCTATACCATTTCTACTCCACATTCACTGAAACCCTGTTTTAGGCCTTCCTTTGCTCTACCAATTGTCTTCCCCACAGATGGAACCAATGTTTTGGGCCTTGATTTTTAGTACCATTTCTCCTCTACAATCACTGACCTGTTTTTGGCCTTCATTTTGGCTACCATTTCTACTCCACACTCACTGACTGAACACCTCATTTGGGTCTTGTGTCCCTTCGTTATCATTCATTCCATGATAAGATTCAAGTTACGGCCAGAAATTCTTTTAAATTTCGGTCGTTACGGGACGTTTCCGAGTTTTCGTCTCTCCATTTTCAGGATGAGTCCAACGAAGCGCCAAATACTCAAAAACTTTTTAAAATTGGCTCGAAGCCTACAACTTTAGAATCAACTTAACGGAATTATGCTGTATTTTTCTGCATAGCCACGTATAAATACATGAATTTGCACAAGTACACATAAAGTTTAAAACCAAAACGCACATACATTCACTTAAAAAAACAATTGACGAACGAAAGTTTTATACAGATTTCGTTCGGACGAATGGTTGGCTCTGAAGATCGTATAGAAAAACGAGGAATTACGAGCGGGTACTTGCAAGAGAACTAGAACGTACGAAGTTTGAGACACCACTGGGTTCAGATTTGTACTTCTTAGGGCCTGTGTTTATTTCCCTTCCCACCCTGTTCATTGCTGTTTTATAGTTTGTAATTTTATTACTCAATCTGAAATTTCTCACGTCCATTCCCAAGCCTCGATATACTCCACTATTGGTGAATGAGGGCAGTAAATACCTTCAAATATTTCTAAAAATCATGCTATCAACCACATAACCACCCATTTAGTGTCAAAGGAAATAGACTTTAGTGCAAATGAATTATTGCCCAGAGTCAGGGTCACTTTTACGGAAGACCAAAAAAAAAGAGTTGGGTACGATTAGGTCGGCTGACTCGATGCGGTTGAATCATTGCAAGACAATTCAATATGAGGCCAATATGATGCGGAGGACAACTCCATACAAAAGCTAACCTCATGCAAAGACCAACTCGATACCAGGCTAACTCGATTTCCGTCCGACAGGACTCGATGAAAATGCCGATTCGATGCCAACCCATCTCATTACTATGGCAGCTCGATGCAATACCACCTCGATTGCAAGTTGAATGTATGCCAATTAAAACCCCCCGAATAGTCAGTGTCAATATAGTGTTTACATTTGTTTCAATATCAATTAGAGGAATATTTAATTTAACCACATACTTTTTACGTTTACTACTTTATGCTCCCTATTTACAAACAAAACAAAAGGTCTAAAAATACCAAATCCAGTGATGGCATTGCGTGTTTTTTTCTTTACTTGCATTTATGTACCCAAATCTTGCATCAATAGATACACAAACAGAAATTTTAGACCCGAGAAGAAAACTAAAGTTTTCGCATCATGGCGTTTCTTTATCTTCTAAATAGCTATGGCACGAGTTATGATTTCTTTATTTTATGCAATGCGACAAAGTGGAATACTATCTTGCTATAATACCTTTGAAACAAGGAGATGTTTGCAAAGAATTGAATGCATATTCTATAATCTAATTGTGGTAAGTGCAGAAGCAGCGAAATTCCTAACAATTTTCTAACATTCAGGACTACCCTAGAGAATGGAAGAGTCGTTAGACGTTTTGGTCAATACTTTGCAATTCTCTTCTCTCGACGATCAATTTCAGGAGCAACTGCCATTATCAACACAATAGAGGAAAGCCTTAAGAGATTAAAGCTGCTTCTCCGAAACACTAAAACTTAACAGAATTGATCATACCTAGTATATATATATATATATATATATATATATATATATATATATATATATATATATATATATATATATATATATATATATATGAATGCAATGTCCCGCAGGAAAAATGAAAAAGTGCTTCCAAGTACTTTCGAACTTTGTTCAGTTCATTCTCAAGGATAACTACACGAGAAAATAATATAATTTTGGTATATATAAGCTAGTATAAGATAAAAGACCACCTCTAAGATAAGATATCACCATTGCGGAAGTAGAAGAGGGATGGGTAAATTCACATTGAGATTTAGCTATAACAGGTAGCAAAGTCAAACCGGGGGGGGAAGAAACAGTCAAGAACAGAGCCAAAGGGGTTAAAACGATTAACGGATAAAGCGATAGTCAAAAGAGGGAGATTAGGAGAGAGATGAAAAGTAAATTGAAACGAAGGGGAGAGGAACGAAGAGAGAGAGGAAGATAAATAAAATAATGTTAATACAAAATCAATGCAATAATTAAATTGACAAATCGGGTTCCCATAAAAATGAAATTTGCAGAAAAAAAATTAGGAACATAAGTCAAAGCTAATTTCTTTAACAATGAGTTTTTTTCATAACAGCGTTAATTTTAAAAAGGCCAAGGGAAATGTTAAAGTTATTAAATTGGATTATACATGAACATTCAACAAGGTTTATTTTAATTGAGTCTTTCGAGCGAAAAATAAATTTTGCTGAATTCCTATTAATTAAGTGGTTATTTTCGGACATATGCACAAAAAACGCATTATTATTTACAGCTCTCCTAACATTGTATTTATGCTAATTAATACGGACAGATAATTGCTTTCCTGTCTCTCCAAAATATTTACTTGGCCAAACAGAACATTCGACCGAATAGATTCCTCCAATATTATTACAAGTATTGTGAATTAGAATGTTTTATAGGTGACTCGTCAATAATAGTGCGTTTTTTGTCATATGTCTCCCCTAAATACCCCTAACCCCCCAACCCGAAGCCTTGGTCAGTGACCTTTTCATAGGCATCTCAGTATGCACACACACACCACATATGAAAGTAAATCGGTAGGGCGAAGGTAGGCACAAGTGTTTTCTCGTTTTATTATTGTTATAATAATTTATTTTAGATTTAAATTCAAATATGCATACATTTTTCTAAAGATTAATAAATCGAAAAATAACATTTAATTTATACTAAACAGCTTACATAATAACATAATATATACAATTTTGTATATAAGCTACAAAATTACATATTTTACAACTAACAATTAATATTTATTTAGTGTACAATATTAATTTTCTTTACATTCTACTACAAGTATTCCTTACTAAGATTTCTTCGTTTTTTTATCATTATAAGAATCAAATTGTTCAATAAAAGCTCGATATGATTTACCGATTGCCATCTGCTGAATGAAATAGACACAATACAAGCCGCATGAGTCTGCAAAGTAACCTTGAACTCTAAATGGATTGACGATAATAATTTTATTGAATTTTACTAAGTTTTTACGAATATAAATATCGTTCTATAACCTTAGACGTAGGCTGTCAAAGTAATACAAAAACAAATTATCAAGAAACAAACTATCCAATGTGATCCTGGTCGATGGTTGCTGTCCAGATTAATGGTATAAGCTGCTGGCAATATTAAAGGTTGACAGAGCTGAGTGTCTCTCGCAAAACAGCCATGAAAAACTCGTTTTGTAGTTTTATTTCCATACAATAGTTCTTCTATTTCTATTGCATTAACTTTATTAAGAATAAACTAGTACGTTTCTAGACTTATCTATCTCAATAACAGACTGAAACTCTGCATATATAACAAGGGAGACCAGGTCTATTAATGAAGATCTAAACTGTAACTTTATTGATAATGTTCCTTGTTGTATAGGATTGGAGCATTCTCCAAGACAAGTAGTACTCTTGTCCTGATTTAGGTTAATACAATAAATATTTTAACCTTTTAAAAATTGTTCATACGTAAGTCCAATAGTTTATCCACCTCCAATACACCCTATACCGTTATATAACGAGTAAAAAGCCCTTGAGCAACTGGATCTGTATCGTCCGAATAGTCTAATTCAAATGGTCTTTCAACTTCATTCCCGTTTATATAGATAGTGATGCGATTCACATTATAAGGTTCAAATTAAAAAAGTGATGCATCTTAGCTACCAGAAAAGGCCAAATGGTCAACCATACTAATTACTATACTCGTAGGTATTCTCACCATGAAGATATTATCCACACTTTTCATTGATATTCTACTCACAATTGTAAAATTTCGCATAAAATTTGTGTTAAAGGGTACATAGTGTTTCATATAAGCAAGCTATTTTCCATCTACAGGTGAGTTAAAGCTAAAAGACGGACTTTTCTTAGGTAAAGGAAACTCTCTAATAATTCTATTTTAGCTTTTAAACCGGTCTGGTTTCTAAATAGTTTAAATGAATGTGGTGCTCTGGATAACTTTATCTTTAGTGAGATCATTCATCAACAGCTTATAATGCGAGAAGAAATCGGTATGTAGTTTTCCATATACGTAAATTATTTTTATTTATTTTCTATACGTTCTTTACTAGAGTAATATCCTGCAGTGGAAAGAAATGTAGATTTTTCTTCTTCAGTATAGTTCAACAAGGTCTCTAATATGCACGATAGGGGTAATTATTTGAAATGGAATGTACAGATGTTTCATTTAAATAAATGTCAACATTGCTGAACAAAGTGTGAAGAATAATAGTTTCAGGAAAAATATTTTCCCAATCTTTGACTTCGTTTCGGTCTGCTTTCACAATTCTTGCTTTAATATAAAGAAAAACCTCACTCGGGTCTATATAATACTGTCCGCTTCCAGATACATAATATTCAACTAGGGGAAGATCTGAAGAGATATTGCTAAGTGGAGAGTAAGACTGATAATTGCTATGAACGATTGAATTTTGGGTCAGTGGAACGGTAAACAGATCAAGTTCTGTTTTCGAACAGATATAACTTGATGGATGAAGAGCATTAATTTTACACGTGTATGAGTTACAGCCGATGATAACTTTATGAGAACATCTATGAAATGTGGGCTTATTTATATTATGAGAGAAAAAACATTCTCATCCTCTTTATCATCTATATTCAATTTTTTCTCTTCAACTTCTTCATCTATTTTTTCTTATTTATTACACCTATTTTTTCGGATCTCCTCTCATTATCACTCACAGATTTTAGCTTTCTTCTAATATATCGTTTAGTATCTTTAGTAATATTATTTTTCGTCTTTTCCAGCTGATCTTTCAAAGCTTGCTTTGTGGTCTTTCCATGCATAATATCCTGAACTGTATCAAAACCGGCGGAAATGGCCTTCTTTCCTAGATAGCGAGCATCACTCTTTAGATAGGTCGCCGTATTTCGAAATAGGGAGGAGATTAGGGATCTAAGACCATGTCCTCTCTGAGCACTTAACACTTTAAATACGCGTGGGTCATTCAACATTTTAAATTATATTTAATGTCTTCTTCTAATGTGTAGTTTTATCATCAAATGCCCAAAAAGGATTGGAAATTTTTCCCATTCAACCGTTCTATATAGATACCAGGCAATGGCTTCGCCACTCACCACCTACGTGGGGAACTTGCGCTTCGCTACTAAGATTAAAATTGAAAATCTAAAAAAGCGGTCATGGTTAAATTTTTATACATTTTCTGAACTTCGCTAATTATAATAATTTTAAAAAGGAACTCTAAAATCAATCTCCCCCTTTCAAAATATCACGTTGTTAAAATATAGTTATAGAAGAGAAGATATATAAAAATAAATTTTATGAACTTCACCATTTGTAATTCTTTGGGTTTTTTAAAATTCACAAAACTTCGATACTTATATTTATTTCTCAACTTCTCCATTTTGTTTTAGATATTATAAAAGAATTATTGGAAATTACTTTGATTATAAAAACATGTCATAACCAAACTAAGATGAAATTATTATTAAAATACTAAAAAAATCCCCTTCTTAAATTATAGAGGTAGTAAAAATTGATATCAAGTACCCAGAGCTTAGATTCAGATAGTGTAGATTATCAAAAGTTAAACTGAATGAACCATCATTGAAGGAAAGGTGAATAATTATCAGCAGCCTCGACTGGGTCCCGCCTGATAACTGATAGTCTTTAAGTTTAGAGTAAATGTAACATGTTTTCGTATGAGATACAAGAGCAGGAAAATCTTTATTAAATGCTATATAATTATTTAATTGGGGGATATCATTTCTGAGGGATCTTTTCATTATACTGGAAAATTCTTCTGACAAATGAAATAATAGATTTTCTTTCTCTTTCACATATAGTCAGTAGACATTTTCCGTTGCGTTTTGTCAGATTGAAACAGTAAATAATGAGATAATATTTTCTGTCTCATTTTCAGATTCATTTTCTCTAGGAGTGCTTTTTGATTTTTATTATACCTGGCGTCTATCCATTTCTCATCATAAGTATAATTATTTACTTCCGTCATTTTCCGATAGACTGTGAATGCATGTGTAGGCTCAGTATATTATAGATATTCCCTGTAAATTGAAACTCACAAAGTCCTACTTCATACTGACTGTGGTCTGTTATAATAGATTTGTGCAATTCAATTCTATAGTCAGACATGCTATTTTGAGGTAAACATCCAGGGAGGATGAGGAAGAAAGGGTAACATAAAAACTCTCTGACTTCATCTTCACAGCTGATAAAAACCTTCCTCATCTCCCAACTTTATATAATTTCACGAATGCATGTGTTCAAGTTTGGTAGGTCATATCACATGCCTTGACGTATGAGTTAAATGAATTTGGGTGCCCTCGCCATTTTACTAAATAATGCCTGTTTTTTCCATGCCCTTTTACTTTAACTATCTTCTCCACTACATATTTCTTACGAAAGTCAAACTTTACTTTCTGTAGTTTTTCTTCATAAACTCCACCTTCAATATGTTCTCCATTAAAATCTTCAATATAATACATGTCTAATAAATTTGAAATACTATATATGTATCTTGTAGACTTCCTCACTCCACCATCCCTCGTATCCTTTTTTTAAAATTGCTGGAAACGCGTGAGATTCTAACATAATCGCCGATCTTATATAGAAACCTCTTTTTTTTAACTTCAGTTCTTTGATTCGGTAGAGTAACATCATGTATAACTGTAAACGGTGTGTTCCCAATCATTTTATGTCTAGAATTATTATAAGCCCTTGCAAAATCATCTAACACGTCGATGTATTTCCATGTGTTATTAAAAGTAAAATATCGGAAAAGTCTTTCCTTTATTGTTCTTTGTACACGCTCCACAAGACTAGCTTTGTTTAGTGAGTAAACATAATATACGCCGATATTATATTCCCTCAATAAGCTTTTCATCTTTTTTCCTTTAAACTCGCCAACATCATCAGAACATATATAACCTAGAATCCATCTGTTTTTTTTCCATGAGATTTCGTATAGCATTTGAAACCGTCTGATTGTTCTTCTCTTTTAAAGGAATTAGCCAGAGATATCTAGAATATACGTCAATTACAAAGAGTATGTAACGTACACCATTATTAAAAATTTGAAACTTAGTCATTACAGCAAGCTCTACACGTCAAATCTCGTTTGGACCTTGTGCTTTTACGTTTTTTGTCTTGAATCTTTTCCGCACGGGTTTGTGTAGTGTATAACTATCCAAACCTAACAGAAAGCTTCCCACATCAGATTTATATAAGCGTAACAATCGGTGGTTCATTTTTAACTGAATATCTGGGCAGTTCAACACTCTTATATAACTACTCAATAAAAGACAGCTTAACTTAAAAAAAACTCAATTTTATTTTACATCTAGGTTAAAATAGATAATTTCAATTAGAATTTCATGGATGTCGGCAAAACTATTACTTTGAACACATTTACTGATTCTCTGAATCAAAAGAGCTGGGTTAATCTAGTCAGGAAAACGGCATTCGATATGCAACGGATAAAAATGATCAATATGAATTTTTAATCTAACTTTATATTTTTTAAAATTAATATCAGATTTTTTTTATATTATCTAGAATTTTAATAAACATATTTGTTAAGGAATTATGCTCTAAAAAAATTATTTTTATCTGCGGTGAAACTTTCTTCTTGTAAGTCTGGATGACGCAAGATGGCGACACTCCATCCTCTGGACTTCCATTGAGAGACTAATTGATAGATAGATATTATATCAAATTTTCTTTACACGTTTTAATGACGTAGTCATAAAGATTCTCGAGGAAAAATTCTTCCACAAGTTTGATAGTGCTCCCTCTCTTGTTAAGAAAACAATGGAACTCATCAAACGATACATTTTTTATATACTCATCTTGTGTAGTGTTAGGATGAGGTTTTCGACATTCGTCGAATCCATCGTTGAATGCAAGATAACAAGCATCAACCGCATTCTGTAAACACTTCATCTGACGAGAACTTTGATGGAATTCGTCTTCAAGTTTTAGAAAAGTATTGACTTCATACTCATTGTGTACAGCGCGTTTTTAAATCGTGTAGGAATGAACTCTTCATCCCTTTTGCAGTAAATACCGAAATGTATACTTGGAAATAGACTGTTTGTACTTGTCATCACTAGACACTTTAGCTGTTTTACACCGTAGTCTTTCACCAGTCGATCTACATAGGGAAAATTTTCCTGTTTTAACCTGTGCATTGCCCCAAACACAAGCCAAAAGTCATCCTCATTAAGGAATAGTTTACCGTTATAACGAGTTCTTCCGTAGGTATTTTCAAAGATCACTATAACATAACCGGATTTTGTTCTAGTAATCTTTAAAAGGCTGAACATATTAATTTTATATTCTTGTTGTATAATTTGCTTTACCTGGAATCGATACATAGCTTCTTACGTATGAGTCTTCGAGGAGATCTGGACAGCCACTGATACAAAGTCCGATAAGATAGGGTTTCTTTGACACGATTTGAATGTTCATGAATTGCCTTCTGTGGAGTTTCCACTTAACTTTTTACAATCCCTTGATTGGTCTGTCTAGTTGCCATCTTTCAGAGCTTAAATTTATTAATAATTCAACCAGTTCATTAGTTTTTTTCTGTTGATGATAAAGAGAAGTACAACGTATGTTTGCGCGATCCACTGAGCTTGATGTAGAGAAAGTTGGCGTGTTAGTAATATTTTCTAACTATTTCCGACGTTGCGAGTTTTTTATGATAGATTTAGGGAAATTAGAAGATATTAATTTTACTTTTACTTCCTTCTAGTAGGTGGGTGGTGATATTTTCCACGTTCTGGCTAAATCATTGAGTAGGTCGATATTGTTAGATTGTGGAAGTCTTTTACCATCGATGGTAATCACCCCATCATTACCTCAACTGAGTCCCTGTGTATCTTTTAGTGTCTGATAAATTAATCTACCTCTTTCACGAACATTAGTCTCCAGTGTTTCCAGTACTTTATCTGTATAACCGTTTATTTGATCCTTGCTACTCTCATCGACTTTAACGGTAGATGTGTTCACAACCTTATCATACTGTTTCAAAAAGTGTGCCATCGTGTTTTGATAAAGGATAACACGTCTATCTGGTGGGATGTGTGAGTTATTTAGTATAGTAGTCAACTCTCACTCCAAAGATAAAAGTCTTTCTTGTGAGGGGATTAAGTTTGAGGCTAGTTCAATCTCTTTTTCGTGCTAAACATTTTGTTTTCATCTTATAAGGTCAGAGAGGATAGGTGCTAGAACAGAGAATAAGATCGGTAGAAACGATCCTCCACGCTGATTTATTAGTTTTTTCTTTAGATCTATATGAGCTGGCTTCCGAGCTAACATACGTATCAACAGTTTGAATCTTTTGTTTCTGCCATGATGTCATAGGAACATTAACTTTTATTAGATTAAGACACATTTCGCATATACATTTACAAAATCACTATCCATGCTTTCTATGATTGATTTTTTTCATCTTTTTAGAGAGTGTGGGGAACATATGAAATAGATACGCGTATATTTTCATTATATGTCTCATTCTAAAAGATATACGCTCTTGATTCCGTTTGGAAATATTCCTGTCTGTAATGTAAATCGTACAGTATTTCTCGGACTGAAGTCGCAGAGAAATAACCATAAGGCTTTGAGACTGCTTATTTATATATTCTCATGAAGCAGCTCCGTTTCCCAGGCATTATTTGGCCAGCAAATATAATTACCTGGATGATGTCTCTCCACTTGCTAAATAAGACTAGATTGTGGCAATTCAAGGCAATATCGCGCATATAAGAATTTTTCATAAATTTTGGACCACTAGGAATATAGAGATATTCTTATGGTGTAAGGGCACTGTAAATATCTCTGATATAATTGAATCTATCTTCTGCATTAAGTCATCTAAAATAAGGAGTGTATGACTTCTTTCATCCAAAGATGAGTAAACATCTTATCTCTCTTCCGGAGTATACGTAATATGAATTGAGTTTTTCTGCTAGACGTCGGCCCAAGGATGGATGAAGTACATAAGGATATAAATTTATATTTTTTCACACTTCCTTCACTAATATTTTCTTTTTGTATAATGAATGAGCCAACTTTTTTCAGATAACTATATACAAAATCTTTTCTCTAGAAATTAATTTTTGTCTGTATAATGAATGAGAAACTTTTTCAGGTAACCATATACAAAATATTTTCTCTACAAATTAATTTTTTTCATACTTCCTTCACTCATGCTCTCCTTTTGTATAAGGAATGAGCCAACTTCCTTCAGATAATTATGTATATACAAAATATTTTTCTCTCTTTTTTAGTTCATCAAAAATGATCTTTATTCCTCCTGCAAAACGAAAGCGGATCTACTGAAACAAACCAACCTCTTCCTCTTTACCCAACCCCTCATCGAGTGAAGGTGTCAGCGTTGAAATTTTACCCAAATCTAATTCTGCTCCAAATAGTGTGTCTAATGAAGACAACGATAATAATGATGATGAGGACGTTGGGAATGATAAAGTTTCTCATTGGTAATTTTGCATACTTCCTTTACTCATGCTTTCCTTTTGTATGGTGAATGAATGAGCCAACTTCTTTTCAGATAACTATATACAAACTCTTTTCTCCCTCTCTTTTAGTTCATCAAAAATGCTGTTTATTCCTCCTGCAAAACGAAAGCGGATCTGCCGAAACAAGCCAACATCTTCCTCTTTACTCAACCCACTCATCGAGTGAAGGTGTCAGCGTCGAAATTTTACCCATATCCTATTCTACTCGAACTAGTGTGTCTAATGAAGAAGACAACGACGACGATGATGGGGGTGATAAAGTTTTTCATCGGCAAAGAATACCTGACCTTCGTAACAATACCTACGGTGTGATTACACTAAGTTCCAATGATGAAGATGTAGTACTTGTACTAGAAGGTGAACGTTCAAATATAAAACTTCCCTTTGTGTAGAACTTCTTACCATCATACGCAAGAAAATACTTTACAGCAAAGAGAAACTCATTCTCGTGTAAAATTATACCCTTAAAAGAAAACAGACATGGAAACCTTCTAATCCTTTTCTACCGTGTAATTGTGGATAAACCAGAAGAAGCTGGTCTTCGTCGAGTAATGCGTGAGCTATCACGGTAAATATTGAATCTTCAGGGGGGTGATTATCGTGTAAATATAAGTTTGGAACTTGCGGATGCAACGGGTAATACGATCTATTTACACATTCTATTCGTTCAACTGAGTGAATCGACACTAGTCGATTATATCATGGGACGATTCGAGACAGCATTCCAGTCTGCGACGCAATTGAGTTTGGAACTTTCAAACTCGTAGTTCGTATTTATATGATTCCTGCAGGCCATGCTATAATTCCATCGAATATTTGATTTGATCGACATAACCTATATAGAAATCATATAAATTCTGCATGCTGCGCCTTTGTTTCCCTTCAGTCCTCGCAAAAAATTAAAGGAGAATGTTCGCACAAAAAACTTCTGGCTTCCAACAATAACAAAAGAAACTAGGAGTCCGCAAGGAAATGCAATCTCGGCTACGAATAAGTTGTCACTGTAGATCAGTTCTCCTTAATAGAACGCAAGCTTAGATGCAGGATCCTCGTATTTACGGCTACAGGAGATGAACACAAATTCAGATTACTTCATCGACTAACATATGCTGAAAAATCAGCCTCATTCCTATTCATTGATCTTGAAGTGAAACCTACTATCCAATTCGAAACATTAATGATACATATATTAAAAACAAGATACTTCCTTTTAATCACGGTATGTGTTTTTCTTGCTTCACGTTCCATGACAACGTAACGGCCAATCTAAAATATTATGAAGGGGTGTCAGTCAGTGTCTTGGGCATTGTGATGGGAAAGAAATCGAGCTATTTTATGTAATGAGTGCAATCGGATATTCTACAACCAAACATGTTTTAACACGCACAGGGAAGCTACATACTTGTGCGCAAGTACCCTTCACTGGACCATCTGTAAAAAAACACTGAACATTCAATGTAGCAGCAAGTTCTAGGCAACATCTACCCAAGAGAACTATGGAGAATGAGACGTACACCATTCATTACGACCATGTAATCACCATAGCCTCCTACCTAGAAAACGCAGTTGTCCATGTGTGGCTCCGACAAATAATCTGTTTGCGCCAAGTTTAGTATTATTGGCACTTAAACCACCATCAATACCAATTTAAAGGTAAGTAAGGTTTGCATCATGAAGTCTATTAAGAAGAGGGGAAAAATATCTTTGTATTTTTGCACACTTCATGAAATGTTTTTGTTTTTTGAGAGTTTAGTAAACTGAAATTTTATTTCCTTCCAACTTCTCATTGTTATAAAACACTTGAAAATGTTGTTTGAAGACGGTTTTACTCTTTTAGAAAATTAGAACATTAGGTAAGTTCAGATAATAAAAGCCACTAGTCTAGGGCCTATCGAGGTCATCTGCTTTTGGAAAAAAAATGATTCGTAAAGTAAGTTAATGAATGCTATTTTCTGGTCAAATAGCAAAGTCAAATTAGCTAACACCTGCAATAATCTTTCCTTTCATAGGGTAGTCCACTGGAATACCAAACACATTATATTAAATATAAAACCAGAAATATAAACACAAATCAATTGCAATAATCTTCCATCTCATAGGTAGTCCACTACATACCAAATATTCATGTATTGTGAAGCTTCATATTGACCTTTTGTAGGCTCATTATGAGTGATGTCATTTAGCTATAGCAGTATTTCTTTTCGCTTCAGACCCCTCTGTGATGGCTTCTAACAAGAAATGCAAATACGATGACAGCTATCTGGATTTTGGATTTATAACCATTAATGATAAACGTATAGTGAAGCCTCAGTGTGTGATTTGTCACGAAATACTCTCCGCTAAATCACTGAGGCCTTGCAAGCTTAAAATACACATTCCAACATGTTGGCAAGGATCGTCCTTTCTTTGGTCGACAGGAATTGAATATGAAGAGACAATGACTTGGTGCCAGCAGTTCCATTCACCAACAAAATGCTACATTAGTGTAGGCATGATTTTTGGTATCCCTTTAAATAGCAAAGAAAAAGAAACCTCACACCATTGGGGAGGAGTTAATTTTGCCATGTGCCAAAACTATGGTTCAAGTTTATTTTGGATGAGAAAAATGGTGAAAAACTGAATATAGAAAGTTAAAGAAGCTGAATTATACAGTATTCAACTCAACGAGTTCACTGGCACCCAGTCCTGCTCACAACTCATGGTTTTTCTTAGGTATGTTCATGGTGAGGAGATGAAGGAGGAATTCTTGTTTTGTGAAATTCTCGAGCAATCTACAAAAGGTGAAGATGTAATGCAGAAACTTTCAGAATTCTTTGAAGAAAATGGTCTCAACTTGGGCAATCTCTGTGGGATATACACAGACAGGGCTCCGGCCATATTAGGTTCTAAGTCAGGTTTCGTTTCAAGAGTTATACAAAAATCACCAAATGCTATACCTCTCCACTGCTTGATCCACAGACAAGCTCTTGCTTCAAAAACATTACCTTCACAATTACAGAAAACGCTGAATACAATTATAAAGACAGTTAACTTGTAAAAGGTAGTACTCTAAATACACGCCTTTTCAAGACACTCTGCCGTGATATGAATGCAGCTTATGAAATCCTCTTATTTCATACAGCAGTTCACTGGCTATCCAAAGGAAATGTAGTTCGGAGTGTATTTGAGCTCAAAGAAGAGATCAGACTCTTCCTTGAGGTACAGGACAAGCAAGATTTGTTGTTACTATGGTCTGTATATGGCTTTTAAATACAGCTAGCCTACCTTGTTGACATATTTAAACAGTTGAACACACACAACCTTGAACTCAAAGGGAAAGGAACTTTGATAATCGATTTTGTGGACAAAATTAAATCTTTCATTCGTAAGATAGAGAATTGAAGGCGGAGAGTTGGAATGGGAAACTTGGCAATGCTGGAAACAGTGTCAGACATTGCAGAGGAGTGTGATACTGCTACAAAGAACTTGATTTTTCAACATTTTGAAGCCTTAGTGGAGGAATTTAAAAGGTACTTCCTAGATATCCAAAGCCAAACCTCTTGGGTAGTAAGGTTTCCCTTCACTGCTATAGTGACATGCATACCTGAGGATAATGATGATGGCCAGACTGAACTGCTGACACTTCAGGAAGATACAGGAGCCGAAAGGAAGTTTGAAGTGGAATCTCTCACTGTATTTTGGTCACCAATAGCAGCTTCATACCCAAACTTATGTAACTTAGCTTTTCTTCAACTACTACTCTTTGCATCAACTTATTTCTGTGAGGTTGCATTCTCTCAACTTTTGTATATTGAATCAAAATATCGCAATAGACTTGGTGTGAAGCATGACCTACGATGTTCTTTGAGTGAAACAAAGCCAAGAATTAGGATGCTGGTTGATGGCTTTTAAAATCACCCTTCAAATTTAGTTTAATTGGAGTTTGAATAAACAAACTTGCACATGAAGGTTCTTGCTGGGAGAAGAGAAGGTGATGTTTCCACTAAAGGACTTGGTTTTGTTATTTATGACTCCCTATGAAAGGATTTTGTTCAGAATTATTAAATTTGTGAGTAAAAAAATAAAAAGATTGCTTTTGATTATACTTTTTTATGCAGTGAAATTTATTTTTTTCTACTTTTTTATATTGGAGAAAGGTTTTTGGAAATTATTAGTTTTAATTATAGGTAGGCCTACTTTCAAATTATAAAAATTATTTTATGTGCATCCAATTACTTCTTTAGTATAATTTTAATGTTTATTTGAAATTTGACAAAAAGTAAATTGCAAGTTTCCATGACTCAATATTTAAGAAAAGAAAAAATATGGGGTTGAATTGTAAATAGAGGAGAGTAGGAAAAGGGGTAAAGGAAAAATAATAGCGTATGCGAGCTGCGAACAGCTTCCCGCATCGCTGGACCACTGTTAGCCAGCAGCGAAACCACTCGGCCATCCTGAGTCTCATTCAAGCAAAGCTTTTAAGCCGGTCGCCTGCACTTCTCGTACGCTATACAACCCCCCTCCTATAAGCGGAGCGTATTTTGAAGAAATGATGAGAGCCTGTTTGGAAATGTTTTCCAAAGGCTAACGCTCCCCCTCCTGGGTCTGGGCACCATTGTAGATAGAGGAGAGTAGGAAAAGGGGCAAAGAATAGCGTACTATTTGGTCGAGCTGAAAGCGTGTTTGTATATATTTTAACGATTAAATTGACAAATTTAAGTAAAATAATTGAACGATTAAATTGACAAAGTTAAAGGATTGCATGATATTAATTTTACATAATAATTAATGTATATATATATATATATTTAAGTTTACTGGGAGGTTTTTATTATAGGAATGCCTAGAGGCATTACTATAGAATAAATAAAATTAAAGGTATCGCCGGAGTTTTTTCATAATGGACCTAAATAAATGTAGGACTACAGACAGTCACTGTTGTCACGAGATATGGATTGAGGAGGGGGTCCATGGATAAGGATCATATATGAAAAGTGGGTAAAGATCAGAAAAGTTTGGCAACCACTGCTCTAAAGAAAATGTAAATGATCTAGTGTGAAAATTTGGAGTTGTCGTAGATGTAATCGTATAATCATGCATGGTGCAAACTGAACGAAACGACACGAGTGTGAGAAGTTGTTTTGTTTAAAATGTTATACTATAAAGCGGATGGAGAAGAGCATACGTTCTGGATGAAGAGGTCGAAGAACTAGGTGGTCACAAAATGGAATGCAGTGTATTATGACATAGAAACCTATAAATAATTGTGATCATTCATACTTTATCTTTATATATTGGTTATGCAGATAATCTGTGAACTCTGTTTTGATAATGAGAATGAAGCTTATGATAAATGTAAGAACTGTGGTCTACGAACAAAGATTTTTGAAGTAGATGGTGAAGACTCCCCTTGTAAACACTTTTATAGAAGAGTTAATACGAATAAGAAGATCGAGAGAAAATGTGAAAACATATGTGATGGCACAGAACAATGTCAAATTCGATGCCCAATTCATCTATGACGAGCTGCTTCAATATTTTAATCCTAAACTGTTTACTTCAAATCCAATGAAGTGGAGACGAAAAATCTTTAAGATAGAGATCGTTCAAGAAATAATATTTAAGGCTACACTCCTTCCTATTTCATGCCATCATCGTTGAAAAAACCGCCAAAAACAATGGGAATCCCCGAATTCGAAAAAAGTTATTTTCCTTACGATTTTCTTTCAGAGAAAACGTTGAATTATATTGTTTCAGTTCCGGAAAAAAATGGTATTTTAACTATGAGAAAATGAACATTGGGGGAAAATTATATTTTGACAGCAATTTTTATCTTAATTTCTGTGCAAATATTGTATTCTCCATCCTGGAAATTCGAATTCGAATTCGGGGATTCCCATTGTTTTGGGCGGTTTTTTTCAACAATGATGGCATGAAATAGGAAGGAGTGTAGCCTTAAATATTATTTCCTGAACGATCTCTATCTTAAAGATTTTTCGTCTCCACTTCATTGGATTTGAAGTAAACAGTTTAGGATTAAAATATTGAAGCAGCTTGTCATAGATGAATTGGGCATCGATTAGTAAGTATTGCATTCAAGATGTTTATATCCTCCGCCTGTGTTTTGAGAAGATTAGGTGTTCCGTCATCAAGAGATTTAACATTGATCCTATGCAGTCTTGCATCACAATAGTCTCCTTGTGTTACAATGTATATAAAGATGTCTTCTTACCAGAAAATTCAATTGCAATTATCGACAGAAAGAAATTAAAAGCATTTTCTTATAAGGCTATACGTTGGCATATGTTTGAATAATATGTTAGAGAAATCCCGAGTTTCCATGTAGAAACGGTGGTGAGCGAAATCTTTCTGTTGTGAGAGAAATTTCTTCTTTGACCGGGTTTCACCATCAGGAGGAGAAACCGTGTTTCTCTTTCATTGATGCTATTGGCATAGGTGTCAGAAAGAGGACTGTGATCTCAAACAAGATGTTTCCATTGGTGAACGTTAGTCGTTGGACCACTACTACCACACAATAGAGAGTGATCGGTAGTAAATACAAAGTTATCATTTTCTGGGCTTGTGAATTTGAAACCATGATGCAAACCATTCCAGGACGACGTGAGAGGGTTAAAAGAATTTCCGCTGATGTGATCAATAGTGTATTGAATGCGGAGAGTGCACTTTATGGCGGCAGAAGTAACCCATTTATATTATACTACCCACCAATCGAAGGCGTAAAAATACATTATGTCAATTTTTGCTCCTTATATCCGTACTGCTTGAAAAACAATCCATATTGCGTAAGATCACCTCGGCGTTGCGTATCAGTGCGAGAAATTCCGTCTATTCACCGATGGTATGAATGAGACATATTACGGTATCGGGAAAGTTGATGTTCTCCCTCTTAATGATCTGTATATTCCAGTTCTTCCTCAATCCGTAGATTGTAAACTTACTTTCACACTATGTACCACATGCGCTCAGCAAAACTCACGCGAGGGCCATCACTCTGAAAAGCAACGTATGATTTGTGGAAGGTACACCACTCCAGGACTAAAACTTTGCCTGTAACATAAATGCAATATTATGAGGGGTGGAATGCAACAGCGCTTTCTCTGTTCATTTATCGGAAAACAATCTCCCTATCAATTGGAATTCGGCTAAATTTATTTAAAAATCTAATCACTTTATTCAAGGAAATATTGTTGAATGCTCATCCATTTATTCCTCGCCTAATTTGAATATATCTCCTGGTCTTTTTAAACTAGACCTTGTTATTAAAATGCATATTTATAACGAAATTGTGCATTTTAAATCTTAGCCCTTTGATTTATTAATTTAGTTATGTCTCTCTTGTCTATTTTTATTGATTCACAATTATGTGTGTATGTATTTATCTTAGTGACCTAAATGTCTACATTCTGTGCTCACAGTCGGAATTTCCGGAAGTAGAACTTATCTATTTGGTTCTATACTTCATATCCGTCTTTGATAATATTTCTCCATTTTGTGCCCTTTCGTTGTACATGGGGAAAGGGGCGCATTACTCTGCTGTCTCTCATATATATTCCAGCTTTGTAAACATTTTTCGTTATTCCTTGATAATGAACTGAACAAGTTCGAAAGTACCTGGAATCCGTCTTTCATTTTTTTGTGGAATCTTTTGCATTTATTGCTCTACTCACGCGCTACTTTGTGAGTTTCTTATATATATATATATATATATATATATATATATATATATATATATATATATATATATATATATATATATATATATATATATATATATATATATATATATATATATATATATATATATATATATATATATATATATATATATATATATATATAAAAAAGAGAACCAGGGCAGCAGAAAAGAAATGCATTTTTCTTTCTTCATTTAATTTCAACCAACGTTTTGAGGGTCAGCCTCATCTTCTGGGTACTGGAATTATATTTAGTATAAATACAAAGTAATTTTTTATTGACATTGGATAGGTAACATAAGGGGAATGGTCTTATAAGTCACTTTTTTGTATAAGTCATGATACCACAACGATAAGTGATGGAATTGCATTGGTAATAGCAACATTACACAAATTAACATGGAAGTGGCAAAGTAAGGGAAACATTAATTTAAACTAAGAAGGTGGTAAAGTAAGGGAACCATCTAACGTGTAATATGTAATGGAAAAGACGAAGTTTGGTCGTTGAGTGTGGGTTTACTATCTAAAATATATATAGATTCAAGGATTCGTAAATCAGAGAGGGTATTAGCTGTAGAGACTATAGAAAAGTCTTCGAGTTTTACCTGTAAATTGCAAGAATTAGCGTGGAGTCGGATGATAGAATAGTCCGGTTTGGCTAGGGGCAAACCCGTACGGCAGGACCTCCCGGCGTGCTGTTCAACTCTTGAATGGAGAGTTCGGCTGGTAGAGCCAATATAGTTCGCATCGCACGATGGACACAAGTAATTATATACGAGAGATGAACGACACGCATCAGGAAGGCGATCTTTATAACGAAAGAGCGAGCCTATTGTATATTGGTTTGGGGTTATTATTTTGAGGTCCAAAAAGGGCAGATTTTTTGGATAATCGAGCATATTTCAACAGTCATCTTTGATGTTTGTGGGCCAAAGAAGGGTACCGACCAGAAGTGTAAGAGTTTATTAACGGTGGGATTAAGGGAATGATCACGACCTTTCCTTATGCGGTTTTTCCCCCAAAACTTTGGGAATCCGTTGTTTTGAAAAAAATTCTTAAGAAAAGAAAATTCTTCATGTAATAGTTTGTACTTAGAGTATATTTTAAATGCTCTATGTAGCAGGGTGTCAATAGTATTAGTTTTAAAAGAACGTGGAATAAAGCTAAAGAAGCTTGTTAATAGGCCAGTCCAAGTGGCTTTGCGAAAAACACTTGTAGATAATCCGGTAGGGGTACGGGTTAACTTGATGTCTAAATGTATAATGTCAATTAGAATTACTTTGTATTACTTTTATTAGAATTACTTTGTATTTATACTAAATATAATTCCAGTACCCAGAAGACGAACCTGGCCATCGAAACGTTGGTTGAAATTAAATGAAGAAAGAAAAATGCATTTCTTTTCTGCTGCCCTGGTTCTCTTATATATATTGAAACTCCACACTATAAAGAACGGATCACTTGAATCTATATATATATATATATATATATATATATATATATATATATATATATATATTTGAACTTTGCTAACTCATATTCTTTGGAAATGACCTTTAATTTGAGCAAGTGATTTTTATCGTACATAAAATCTACTCTAAATAGTCTCGTATCAACAGAAAGCGGATTTTTGAATAAAAAAAAAATCAGACTAAACTTTTAGGGAAATTTGAAATCGAGTTTGACATTTTTGTCCCAATCCAGCGAATAGAATTCCAGACATCACGAAATTGAAAGACGTTTTTGGGTTGGATCGAAGATAAATTTTACTTGTCTATGGTTTTGGAATGTGAAGGTGGTTATGAGAGAGTAACTTCTACCAGTTTGGGTAAAAATTTTGGAAAAAGTCTGCAGAAGATATTTGAGTTGCATCATTTGTCGTTTGAACCTTTGAAGGAGATTTTAAAATTCCAATTAAATATAATTAGCTACATAAGAAACAGATTTTGAAGCCATAAAATTGATTAAAATTAGTGTACCCTATTCTTAAAAAATTATGAAATACTTAATTAATGATAATTATTATAATTTTGGGTTTAGTACAAAAAAGTATAAACGAAACCACCACAATCATTGTGATGGTTGTTATCTAAAAAGCACTTGACCAAACAACAGGATTTTCCTTCTTTATAATCGTAATCAGGCGAGTTGCGCAACCTCCAGCTGACTCTGGTATCCCACAACTTCATCACTTTCTTGACCAATCACTGTGCAGACTGCTACAGCTGGTACATGTCGAAACGGAACGTCATCCCGGCCCCACTTTCCGCAGTTAACGACTCCTGGGCACGGCGTACCGATCCCACCTCGACCAGTTGGGCTCCCTCGCGACGACCTAACTGTTTGCAGGACCAGCAGCTGTACATCTTTCACTAACCCCTTTCTCATCACTCCTGACTGACCTCTAAGCAGTAAAGGATACCATATATAGACTACTACAGTGCTTCCCTTAGTACCTAGAGAAACAGCACGTCCTCACCGCCCGAGTGACATCAAGAAAACCTGACACAGTGAGTTGACCTCAATCTTTGACTGGGCCTGGTGAAACTTGGTCATTATCCATCTCCTTATATGCACCCATTTTTCATAAGAGATTTCCCTTATTTCTCCTATCCAGGTTTAAGGATCTTGCCCGATACTTCATGCCACGCCATAAGACAGTCTTTGGGCTCTGTTTAAGCAACCCCCTTTAATCCTCACAGGTTGCAACAGAGGAGCGAAATGATTTGAAGCCAAAAAAAACAACGACAAAAATCAACCTAGTCTCGCCTTGTTGGTGGGGTGAAAAAAGATCCACAAATACATTCATGTCTGGTATATGGGTTCCCCTCTCACTACCCTCAATTAAAAGGGTTTCACTTTTCAAACTTCTTGACCCACCCTCACGAAAATCCAGCTCAAAAATCGAGGCGTCCTCTCTATGCTATATAAGGTGACCCTCCAAATTTCTCCTATTGCAGAGGGGGCTTCTCCTCTCCTATGGCTCTGGATAAGAGACCTTTTGTCCCTTATCTTTTGGCGCATTTCTGTCCGTGAAATTACTGCCATTACCTCCACCCCCTCCTCACTTTGCTTTCCTGGGTACCAAGGAAAGGACAGGGAAATTACTATGGCATAATTGGTCGCTCTCGAAGGAAGCTGCAAGGCTCCTTTCCTGACCTCGTAAGGGCCAGCGTACCGGCTCCACCAAATTTTCCATGTAGGTCGGAATGCCCGCCCCCATAATTGCAAACCTAAAATTGGCCCTGAGCCAACTCCATGTGAAATCGTCAAAAAAGGGCACCTTCCGAAGCGAGTGCGGATCCCAAGGTGCCCTACACCAAGACAACTGGGTCATTTTTTATGAGGATGGTGGGGCATTGGCTCGAATGAAAACACCTCCGAACCAAAATCCAATCCCAGCTATGGTCCTTCCAAAGGGACACATACCCCCTGGGACTCGAAGGTTAATGAAGGGCTCTCCGCATTTTGCTGGAGGGCCGCAGGCGACAGGATTATTTGATATTTCGCGCCAGAACCAGGTCTAGCCTCTGAACCCTTTTGGAATGAGGTGAAATGAGGGTGCATATCCCTTTTCTTCCTCCCCCCCCAAAAAAGAAACAATATAAGAAGAAAGAAAAAAATAGAGAGTCTTTTCATTCTGAGAGGAGGTTCACAGGGACAGACGAATCCACTGCTGAGTCAGTGGTTACCAGGCAAAGGATGTCACGTCCGGCTTCGGAGTGCCCTTGGGCGGAGAGGCAATAAGCGAACTGATAGGCAGAATAATAGTGTGGGTTGAGCTCTGTGACATCGGAGTGCTTCATTTAGAAGCTACCTGGTTGTTTCCAGCTCGCCACTGGCTTCAAGAGTTTCTCAGTCATTCTCTTAACAAATGTGCACATGTTGTCTAGAGGAAAAATATTCTACCTCTTCCGTTCGCCATCGTGGTAATGTTGGAGGAAAATTGGGTTCGATCTCCGCCCCTGTTAAAAAAAACCCTTTCCTAGATGCCCCGATGGCAAAACGCGAAGCAGCCCAGTGCCTACACTGTGTCTTTAGAGCAATAGTAGGCAAACGCCAAAGGTAGTGGTGAGGTATTCCCAGGCTTTTCCTGTCTGCTCCTTGAAGGGGGGAGGGAGAGATAAGGGTGCTTCGGCTCCCTTGTTCCTTCCAAGATTGGACGAAGTGCCTTTGAAAATCGGGCCCCTCCAAAGTACGCTGGACTCTGACCCTAAAACCGGCCCACCACTCAATATATTCGAGACAGGAGAATAAAAAAAACTTACACGGTGATCTAAGCATCATACATTACCTCCTCTAAGGTAGCAGTGCCTACATCGCTTTCTGCGACTAACACCACCTGGATCTTTTCTATAAGAAGGCTATGGCTATTCCTGTAAGGTTCTTCACATGGATGAGGCCACTCGCATCCCCTTCTAACTATACCTGGAGGGCATTTTCTATCAATGAACTTGCCATGTTCTCCGGGCTAATTGTGAGGAGATGCAGATGGCTCGTCTCATTTCGTTCTTGTTTGTCATCAGGAGTCAAAGTTGAGCCTGTGTCAAATCTCCAACCTCCTGGGGGTAAAGAGCTTTGCAATATCACCACCACGGGATTGAAGTCGTGTAGATGAATCCGCAATTTACACTCAGTAATTAAAATGAATTATTATTACGAGCAGACGTGTTTATCCGTCACTCCCCGTTCCTGAATTTATTCAGGAGTGTGTATACGGAGAGCTCTCCTCAGGAAAGCGAAGCCAGGCTAGGCTTCGCAAGCATTTCAAGGATTGTGTGAAGTTGAACACAACTTCGCCGGAATCGCTGCAACATAACTGGGGGAATTTGCACAGGACAGAATCTAGTGGCGTGCTCTGATAAAGAAGACCCATAACCGCTTTGAAGAGGAGCAATGTTCATGTGTCACTGAGGCCTCAGAGAGAAGTAAGGCCGCATCAGCCGTACCTGTAGAGCCTGGACAATTACCATACCCCTGATACCCCAACCCGCAACTCTCACCTGTGGCTCTAAGTAGTTGTGAGCTTATAAAAATGGCCACATCCCGGACATCCATCTCAGCTGATGGGCTAAACCGGGTGAGGGGGCACCACAACTCCAAACTGTGGTGTTGAGCAATGTCAGCTGCACTAAGTGAAGTCTGGAGCAGTGTAAATGTGACAGCAAAGTTGGTGATACACCTTAGGTCAAGTCAGGCATCAAAAGTGGTTATCGGCCTTCACTACGTACTTTAACCATGGGCTTGTCAAGAATTATAGAAGTTCTTGGTTGTCAGCGTCCTAGAGGATATGACACAGCGATAACGATAATTATGTTACCGTCCTCTTTTTGGCTCTTCAAATGCTTCTTCACTATAGGCAGTGGCAGTGCAGCTTCACCTATAGTCATGATCAAAAGTTTTAGACAAATTCATAACACTACATTTTAAGGATAGGATTGTTTGGAGGGGTTGAATAATAATAATAAATTTTGTTTTTTCTCTTAGTTCGGTTGTCACCGAGTATATTTTAAATTTTTACCCAAGTTCATTCTAAGAATTCCTTTATAGTTCGGAAAAACAAAATGAAGTTCAGAAATAAATATGAGTATCGAATGTTTGGATTTTTTTTAAACAAAAAGAATTACAAATTTATTAAAATTTAGACATGGATGCTATTTGTTCATATACTCGAAAGTTTTATCGAAGTTGTTTCTAAAATATATTTCCAATTTTAATCACTAAAAACGAATAAAGCAAAACAAAATTATTAGAGCAAATTTAAAATGGAGAGATAAAAAAAAGAATCCTGAAGATTGTTTTTTCCTTATTTAAAAAGACTTCCGATAAAAATTTTCTTTGGCCTTTAGGGCTAGAAAATAATAATCCATTTGAAAAATAAATAGACCAAGAATAAATTATTAGGAGATATGTAATGAAAACTTTTTAAAAATGTTTAGACCAATAGGCCGTTGCCAAAACCGGATAGGACGTTGGCCACATACCAAAGGTCTGCCTGCTAAGCGCAAGCTCATCTTGTAAGGAGGAATGGCGAAGCCGCTTCTTTTCATCATCATCATCATCATCATCATCACTAACTCTACAACTTAAGAAGGGGATTTTTTAGAGTATTTGAATAATAATTTCATTTTAGTTTGGTTATGATTTATGTTTTTTTTTCAAAGTTATTTCTAATAATTCTTTTATAATATTAAAAAGCAAAATGGTGAAGTTCTGAAATAAATATAAGTATCGAAATTTTGTGAATTTTTTAAAATCCAAAGAATTTCAAAAGGAAATGTTCAGAAAATGTATTTTTATATATCTTCTTCTATAACTATATTTTAGCAACGTGTTATTTTGAGCGGGGGTAAATTTAGTTTAGAGTTCCTTTTTAAAATTATTATAAATGGTGAAGTTCAGAAAATTTATAAAAAATTAACCATGGCTGCTTTTTTTTAGATTTTAAATTTTAATCTTAGTAGCGAAACGCAAGATCCCCAAGGAGTGGCGAAGCCATTTCCTGGTTATTCTAATATTTAAATTATTGAAGGTTTATTAAAAGTCAGCATTTCAAAAATAATAAGAAAAAACAATGCATTCCTTCGCTGAAACAGAAAGTGTGCCTCTGGTGCTGTTCCTTTAAGAGGTGTTTTTCTCTCCCTGGACCTTTGCCATTCAATCAGACGGGTAAAATGGTGACAAATATGGGTTAGATGAATTATGTTGTGTATTTATAATCTATTTCAAAATATTTAAGGGATAAAAATAGATGTTTGAATCTTTTTTAATTCGAAAAATGATTCTTTCCCTATGCAAATGTATCTGATTAATGCATATGAGTACTTCTTCTCGAAATATGAAGCGCAATAGCAACGGAGCCGCATCACGCAGAAAAAATAGTAAGGAGAGATATGTAAAAAAAGTAGAAAAGGAAGACTAACTAAAATAGCGGAAGATATACAACCGAAGGTAGTCATGCAAGCATTAGAATTAGATGGTACCGAACAGCGTGCACTAGAACCTTAAAACCGTGCAGTTCTTACAGGTTGTCGTTATATCAGAGGTTGTTATCCACCCCTCGTGAGAGTGCACATCGGGAACTGGGGAATGAGCATATCAGGTAGTCTTAACTAGGGGGAGCGGGGAGGGCATTCCTGCATCTCTTTTGAATAGCTTCCTAGATACGAACAGATCGTGTGAAACTTCGAGCCTTAATCTTAAACCGCAATTAATGAAGACTTCGAGCCTTAATCTTAAACGAAGATTCCTTCACGAACTAGACCCTGATATTTTGAGACCAAAGGCCACACTGGACTAATTTTTTTAGAGAAGATCATCGTGGTCATAATAATACAAATCAACGATGAATATGGTTTTGAGAAGCTTGCCTTCAAGACTCGAATGATTCACATTTAGTTCGTAAAAAGGCTCTCTGTGAATGACTGTCGCCTATAATAACGCCATAGAAGAAAAACGTTTTCTATTATTAGTATTACCATCGGCAACCAATTTCCCACAACGCGGCTTGGTACACATCAACGGACATCCCGTTTCGCATGACTTACTCGCTTTTTACATGTGCTGGAAGAAGGTATTGATATTCTTCCTGCTCGACAGACATTATTTCTACATTGGTTTTTATTATATCATTTATCCAAACATAATCCGTTGTTTTTATCACATTTCAACATTGGTATTCGTAAAGACATTAAAGTCTTTGAATTTCCGCTTTTAGGATGCTACTTTAATTTGTTCAGGTGCGACTTTGACTTTGCGCTTTAGCTTCCAGATCTGGTGTGACTACAACTTTGTGACTCTATTTTTGCCCCCCCTCCTCCCAGGGCGACTTTCGAATTTGCGACTGCCACAATTTTTTTTCCCGGTGCTTCTCCGCTAAATTACAAAGTAAACTTTAGCGCGATAAAAGAAACATGCTTTTATAAGGCAGAAAAACACATATTTATTAATTAATTTTTTTTAAGTTAAAACAAAGCCTAAACTAATATCTACAGGTCATCCTCCTCCTCCTCCTCCATGCTCTCCTGGCCCATCTTCTCCTCCAGGTGGTCCATGTTCCCTTTGAGGAACACAAGCTCCTCAAAGTTTGCCTCATCCAGGGAGGATCTCTTGGCCCTGAGGACGTGCTGAATAGCCTTTCCACAGCGGCAGAGCTGGGGAGGTGGGTATTGTACTTAATGAATAAGTCCACCCGCATTTTAATTACTTCTTACACTTCACAGTAATTTTTTCGTCTTAGCCATAAGAAAAGTATAAGCAGTGCTTATACGAGAAAATGAGATTAATTCGCACGATGAACGCCACAAGGCATAACACGTTCTCGAACGTTTTTAACTGACAAGACAGGTTTAAAACTTGGTTCACGACTGAAAAGTGTATGTAATTTTACTTATTTATAATAAAATTCAGAGTGACAAATATTTTTTAAGACGTTTAGGTAGTTTCATGTAACGTCAGTCTCATACGAGTATAATGTGAAGAATTTAATTTATCGTAAAAGGAAAGTTAAAAATCAGCTAAAAATAAAGTTAGCTGTTACCAACTCAAATTTGACGATTTTAGCCAAATCAGGCTTAAAATTGGCGGTGCGACTTTGCTTAGTCCAACTTTTTCAAAACGTTTGCGACTTCGAAATAAATAGTGCGGCAAAGTCGCAACTCGTTGCCGCAACGCCCAGCTCTGCTAAAGTCACAGGACAACGATTAAGATAAGAGTTGGTATCGGAATCTTTACTCAGCTCCAACCATTTCCAAGAGCGATACTTTCGGGAGTTTCAAACTCCTGGCAGGGTCACCCGAGACAGTAAGGTCATGGATGAGGATCTAGACTAAACGCAACCAACAGCAAGATTCCAACGGTAGACCAAGCAGACATGGGCCATATAAGCTTCTTATGTCTGGCTTTGGCGGAAAAGGGCAGAATCCAGCGGGCAGGCTCTACGAAAGGCGAATCTTGGTAGACCAAAAACCCAGCAGCCTGATGCAACCAGCCTCGCCCGAAACCGCATGTCTCAATGCTTTGAGCCGCAGTAAACGCGTTACCGGCCAAAAGCGCGCGCTTGGCCGTCAGCTAATGGCGTTCGTCTCTGTTTTTTTTTCCGCCTTCTTTCTTTCCCTTTATAGAGTGGGTTTCCTAAGTCATATCCGGCACAAACATCAGCTGAGGAGACCAGATAATGGAAGAGGAAACCGATGCTCGGATACGAACTAGAGCCGAAGACGACAACAACCTTAAAATAATAATAATGTTTTTTTTAGGGGGGAGGGGGATTGGGAAAATATAAGTGGGGAATATGATGATGAGAGAAAAGTTAGAATAGTAAAAAATATTATGTATGGGATGAATGTTGATGAGATTGTTATGATCAGAAATAGAGATGGATGTGGTACGGTGAGGGTAATGATGACTTGTGCCAGGTTGCCTGGCAAACGCTTACGTTTTGCAGTATGATTGGCCTTTGGTTATATTATTTTTATTTTCAGTATAGGAGCCTTTGTTCTCTGGGTTTTTTTGTTTTTCTTGATATTTTCTTTTTCGTTTATCTTTGTATTCGTTTAATTTAGCATTCGAGCCTTTGTTTTCGTATTGTATCCCTCGCGAGTCTGATTTTTACTAGGAGTTCGTTTGGGAAATTCTCTCGTATTTTAGCCATATTTTGATAGACCACCCTTGATGGGGTGTGTTCCTTCTCTTCTTGTCGATCCTGTAATAAAGCTGGTCGTTTAACAATAGGAGCGGCTTTGCGACTCCTCCTTACAGGGGGAGCTTGCCCTTTTTTCCCCAAACCTTTCAAATTCAATTAAATATAAATATTTTTGAGGGGGAGGGGGATAGGGATAAAATAAAAGGTGAAAGTGTCAAAAGAGATAGAAAAAGGTAGAAAAGATTGTTAAGTGTAGGATGAGTGGTGTTGATATGAATGAGAAGAGGTTTTGATTGTGATAAATGATTATAGTAAAGATGATGGTGATATGTGTCAGGTTGGCTGGATAACGCCTTCGCTTTACATTGTTTTTGTTTTTCGTTATATTATTTTTATTTAAAGCATAGGAACCTTTGTTTTTGAGGTTTAATTTTGTTTTTTCTTGAGGTTATTTTTCATTTGTTTGTATTAGGTTTCTTCTAGTTTAACATGCGAGCCTTTGTTTTCATAATGTTCTCCTGTGAGCTCTGTATTTTTTTATATTTACTTATGGTTTTGGTTCTTGGAGCAGCCATGTGCTCCTATGCCTTTTATATTTAAACGTAAGGTGTAAAATTATCGCGTATGTTCATTCTTTCCCTGAGATCAATTCATTTTTGAGATTGTAAACGACAAGAAGATCCGTGACTATACGGCTTCATCTGTAATTCACCTAATTTGTTTGATGTTCTGTTTCCTATTATTTTATTTTCATCTCCTTTATTACTTTTAAAATAAATAAAATGATTATATTTTTAAAAATAAATAATTATGGTAGGAATCATGCTACAGTAGTACCCAGCAGTTTATCCATTTTTCTCCAAATATGAACCCTACACAGACCTTTTTCTCTACCAGACAACGCCCACAAGACTGTTTGTAGGGGTGCGAAAATATATCAGAGAAAAGTTCCTTTCAACTCGATAATATAAATAGCCGATTAAATTACCCACTCAAAACGGACTAAGCCGTGGCGTGAGGCTAGAGTATTGGCGTTTAAATCTAACGGTACCGCGTTCGAAACTCAACACTCCAAAACCTTTTACGACGAAATCTCAAGAAGAAAACGGAAGTCAAGGAAAACGCTTAAAGGACCAACTCAACTAGAATCAAGAAGGACCAAGAAATCATCAACTCAAGATAAATGAAAGAAATATGAAAAAGCATCAAGAAAGAAAGAAGAACACAGAAGTCAAGAAAAAGTGAAAGACAAATGTTTGAAAGGGCAACCAACTAAAAGAAAAAAAGAATTTCAGTCAAGAAAGAAGTAAATAGATTCGATAAAGAGAAAAATCAAGAATAATATGGATAAATAAATAAAGTTATAATAAAGAGCCCCCCCCCCCATATGTTCACCGTAACAACTGACCACACAAGAGCCAGTCTTGTTTACGTTTTTAAACACGCGTCATCTCGCCAAGATGAAGTTAGTGACCGCTGAAATCAGGGACTCCTAAGGAATCCATTTGGATATTTGCCATTTGAAGATGAATTAATATTGATAAATTGGACGGTTTTATCGAAGTGAACCACCTAAAAAAAGCGTTGGTTTACAGGATTAGTTTCATAAACTAACAAAACAGTTCTGCTTTGGCATCACATAAGAAATTATAATGGCATATTCATTCACATATGTAGAACCCAAAAATCAAACGAATATTTTCGGGTATCTGATAATATTCCTGGAATCCATAATTGTCCATTATTTATCTGGTAGAGAAAAAATTAATTGTCCATCTAACGAATAATTCATAATTTTGATTCTATCAATTTAGACTCTTTAAATGGCTAATTTCTAAAGAAAATTAATCAATTTATACATACTAAATTCATATAAATTTATTGATGAAAATTCGTAATTGTCAAGATAATAGGCCAAAATAATAGACCAAAAATACCGTTACATTGGCTTCCTCATACACATCAAAATTTATTTGTCTATGCTATATTAAATGGACTGACTGTCCCGAAGTAATTTTAATGTGGTCTGTCTGTCCTGAAAAAATAATCTCTATTCTTCTTGTCCTGAATCGATCTCAGAGTCGTTTATCTGGCTTGAAGTAATCTCAATGTCGCTTACCTGCTCTGAAGTAATCTCAGAGTGGTTTACCGGTCATGAAGTAATCTCACTTGTTGTCGAGTTGCCCTGAAGTAAGCTCTGTGTGGTCTACTTGCGTAGACTGTCTGTAATCTACCTATCATAGAGTAGTATCAGTATGGTTAAACTGTCTGAAGGATGAGCGTGGTCTAACAGTCCAGAAGTAATCGAGTGTGGTTTAACTGTCCAGAAGTAATTTGAGAGTGGTCTAACTGTCCAGAAGTAATTTGAGAGTAGTCTAACTGTCCAGAAGTAATCTGAGGGTGATCTAAGTGTCCAGAAGTAATCTGATAAGAGGTTGCGAATGGATCCTAGGACATCCTGCCGGCATGGCCCATAGACAACAACAATTTTAATGAATTTTTCAACAACCTGAATTCCTTACACACATTGATAAAAGTAGAATGGGAACAGAATAATTCTCTACCGTTTTTAGACGTAAATATTCACCTTTTAAATAATTATATTCAGTGCTCAGTCTATCGAA
The DNA here is from genome assembly GCA_963969495.1 of Ceratothoa steindachneri. NCBI lineage: Eukaryota > Metazoa > Arthropoda > Malacostraca > Isopoda > Cymothoidae > Ceratothoa > Ceratothoa steindachneri. The sequence goes on along the minus strand of OZ018319.1, from coordinate 126,891,140 downwards.
AGCCTACAAATTCAAATGCTTACATACATTTTTTTCTCACTACATGATAAATCCGTTAAGATATCTGTTATTTCTTTCCTCTTTCGCCGAGCCTATAAAACGTGCGACTTTATCTTCCTTCAGGATGAAATTAACTACCTTATCTGCAATTTCATTAAAGTCAAATATCCAGTTAACCTCATAAATAGATGCCATTCCAAAGCACGAAGAGATGATTTCAAAAAATGTATTAGTTTCCCATATGCTCCAGCCTTGGTTCCTATAAAATCATATAGGAATGGAAATAACATAAATATTACATTTAAATAATCTAATACAATTCGAAAATCCTTGACTAGCCTGCGCCCAATAAATCTAGATGCTGGAGTTTACAGTATACCATGCTATAATTGCAAATTGACATACATCGGAGAGTCAGGCCACTTAAATAAGAGGATGAAAGAACATTTAGCTGATATCTGAAGGTTTACGAATTCGTCAAGTCTCTTTACGCACATGCAAACGCACGACCATAGAATTGATTTTAACCGTGCAAAAGTCATTTATAAATCAGACAATTTTATTGAGAGGAGAATTTCGGAATCCATCATCATCAACAAAGTTGATAATTTCAATTTATCTGAAGGGCAATACAAATTTAACAAATATATACATAGGGAACGCCCATCACATATTACAGACTATGTGATGGACGTTCTCTACGTATCTTTGTACCTATATAATGTTGCCTTCTCTATTTTCATGCTATTTCTTGAAAATGAACTTGCAAATATAGTTCGAAAATGCTTAGATTCATCTTTTCATTTTCCTATGGGTTAATTTTTATATTATTGCTTTCCTCACATGCCACTTTGTGAGTCTTTTCATTATATATATATATATATATATATATATATATATATATATATATATATATATATATATATATATATATTTAGATAGTTGTGGAGGAATAGTTCACTTCCCCAGACAATATGTCTATATATACATATATGCAGATTCACTCACAAAGGAAAAGTGAAAAACGATTCCGAGCGCTTTCGTCTTTATTCTTAAAGACCTTTTCAATGAATGAACAGGAGGCTAGACATACGTTGCCTTAAATAGCGGAAGAGGGAGTTAGACTACCCAACTTAGAACCTTAATTAGGGGGTACAAATTCCTGAAACAACTTTATTTGAGATTTTATGTATGTAGTGATAAGGGGGTCTAGCATGAACAAACCAGGGCTAAGGTTAAAATTTGTGAACGCGTTAATGGAGTTACATTCTAATATATTTCGCGAAATATAATTACTGCATTTTATGACTGGTTTGGCACTGTTCCAGTTAATGCTATTGTTAAGATTGTACATATGTAGAAAAAGCACAGATTGTTCATTTTATAACGTACATTTGCTTGGTGTTGCTTAACCCGGACATCTAGTTCTTGCCTGGTTTGTCCATAATAACATTTTTGGCAGTTTTGCAGCCTATCGAATAAACAATGCCAGGTAGGAGGGGGGGGGAATGGAGCCTAAGGCACTTATCAAAGATGTTAGGCGGCATGGCGTCACCCTCAATGAAAACACACCTACAGACAATCACAGTTTGGACGAGCTTGGTCTTTATAATACGTGCAACATCGCATGGATTGTAGACAAGCCACCTTTTGTTCTGGTTCTTATGGAACTGGTCCTGGTAGCAGTTCTTTTTATCTCAGAAGAACCAGATTGTCCCCGGTTCAACAGGATGCGTCAGCTTATTGAGGAGATACTTGGTTTCCTTAAGCGATTCTCCTTGTCCTTGATTGTCATAATTTGTCCCTTGTGATTCTTTTACGATTGGTAGCGAGGCTCTCATTCAAGGCCTGCTTCATGATAATGACTCCAACGCCCAACTCTCTCGCCAAAGCTGGAATTCCTCTGCTCGGGTCTTTCATCAACTTCTCCTGTTGTTATTGGATGAATTCCGGCGTACAGACACAGTTAAAACATCTGCTGTATTCCTTTTTGATGACCACGGCTTCCTAGTCTCCGTTTCAGCTGCGGATATCAAACCTTAGAGCCTTTACAGTGCTAACAGACCATTGAACACCAGTCATGTTATCAGAATTTTGACACCCGTCACAAATTATTATGATGCAGGTATCTCCTGCACAATATTCAGATAGCTTTCAATCCCCTATCTCAGCTAACTTTTTATCAACTAAATCTCTACTCTGTATGTTATTTAATGCCATCAACTGTTCATCGATACATAAATGTATTCCTAAAGAAAGGAGACATTAAATATTGTATGCATTAATCCATATATTAACGGACAAAATCCTCCATGATTTAAATAATTTGAGTATTTTTAATTTTTAAATCTGTAAATGCTTTCTCTATTCATGAATGTGTATTTCAAGTACCAAAAGATGGGTAAAATTAACACCCGAAACGTATTAAAGAAATGAATTTCTCCCTTTTCGCTAATAAAAATAAATTCCGCAAAGTGTTTTCTTCATGAAGAGCGGTCGCTCTTTTGGGACAAGCATGGGCATTACAAATCTTGCCAGGAGCAGAAACATCCTTTGAAATTTCTCGATCCTCTTTGCAGTCAGAGCTCCCATGACCAGGATCGAAATCCTTAGATCCAGGGTAGAACATTGATATCTCTGAGGGATAGAGAAGTTTAATGTGATACTGCAAAATATGACTATTAGCTCTTTATAATCACCTCCACTTGAGTCTTCTTGTTATTCCAAGGGACAATCCCAAGTACCTGCCTCACTTGCCAAAAGGATCTTGTCTTCATGCAGTTTTTATATGAGTACTACATCGTTCACCTTCAGTTAATTAGTGCAGGAAGTTTGGTAAAGATCTCTAGTGTTTTCTCCATACTTACAAGATAGGATAAGATATTAAAGTTCCCCCAAAGCTTAGAAGGTTTCAGGACAACTTAAATGAACTCTTGAAAATAAGATTGGAATTAGAATGCAATTTGACACAGGAATTGAGTGGTGAGTAAATCTTTCTCAGACTAACGGTTGGCGAGTGGTCACCAGCTTTTAATGAGGTTTTGAATAGAAAAAGTCAACGTGTATAAATCCATTATTCTAAAGTAGATTTATCCATTGTCTTGTATAAGAATAATTTGATTATTCTGGTTAATCTTTGCCAATATCTACCTACTCAAAATGAATAGATAGGTATTGTAAGATGTTTGATATTATTTGAAAGTATGTGAGCTGATCTTGAAATTCGTCTGAAAGTTTTAGTTAGCGCTATTACTCTAAATGAAATATGGGGTTCCACAAAGTTTGAAGTTTTTAGAAAGCTTTGACAAACTAGGATGTGGACATGTCTTGCACAACTTCTATGTCCAAGGATTTCACATCAAGGCATGTACAAATTTTCACTTCATGATTTCTTCTATCTTTCGATTTTATTTGTTTTCTTTCCTTTCTTCTTCATCTGGGTTTCGTCATCTCTACTCATATTCCTCTTCATCCGGAATTCATCGCCTTTACTCATTTTTTTCGATTCTTCAGAGCTTCATCATTTTTTTCCCTGCTCCTTCGAGCTTCATCATATCTTTCCCTGCTTCAGAGCTTCATCATCTCCATTTATTTTCACTTCCACCAAGAGTTCATCATCCTTATTATTTTCTGGTTCTTCTGGGCTTCATCTGTATTCATTTTCCCTTCCTCACTGTTTTTTATCATTTTCTCCATTGCACCCTTCTTCAGTTTCACCCATTATTTGTCAGTATTCATTCCCTCGCCTTTTTTACCCCACTTTCGTTCTCCTTGAACTTGTTCACGGTTCATTCATTTCCTTACCATTCTTGCTCTTAATTACCTCTTCACTCCTTCACTATTCATTTTCCATCCAGTTTGCCCTCTCCCTCTTTCTCACGTATGCTTATGACCTCGTTGTTGTCAATAAAGCCTCAGATATTGCCCTCCTAATTCTGAAATCCCCTCCGCAGCGTCTATTCACATTTCCCTCTATCTCTCACGCTAATATGTTGTGCCACGCTCAACCTCTCACTAGCACAATCATGCTACCCCTCTTATCAACCCCTTCACTACACCCTACCTCGCGTTGTATCCCTTCTATGACGTTGCCTTCCCCTTTTTCCCCTCTCTCCTTGATACGAGTGTGGAAACTAGGGAACCGCTGCTTCTATGCAGACCATGAGAGAGGGGCTCGGATGGTACGATTATTGTGAGGGGAGTCAAAGAAACGGGAGTTCATCCTGCCTCTGGTGAGAGGGGAGACGAATATCTATTGAGGGGGAATTTAAATTTCATATTTTTGCTTTATAGGGAGTAATTCTTTTCATCCTAAGAGGGAGTCTTAATGTGCAGGCACATATGTTCACACAGGCGACGCACACGTACGGATGTGCATATATTACAGCGCCAGAGTCTAAAGGTTAAAAATTTCAGTCATCTGCGTTTTTGGAAAAATATATGTGCTTGTGTGTAGTGAGATGTAAGTTCATGTGATAGTTATTTTTCTTTATGATAAAGATATTTGTAAATAAATCATCAACTGTGTTCTTCGATATTCGTTCAAATTTAATTAATACAGGATTGGCGATCGAACTTTGATCCTGTTTTATATATATATATATATATATATATATATATATATATATATATATATATATATATGAGAAACTCACAAAGTAGCACGTGAGTAGAGTAATAAATGAAAAAAATCCCATAGGAAAATGAAAGGCGGATTCCAAGTACTTTTGAACTAGTTCAGTTCATTCCTTGAGAATGAACTGAACAAGTTCGAAAGTATTTTGAATTTTATTTGGAATCCACCTTTCATTTTCTTGTGGGATATTTTTTCATATATGTATATATATATATATCAAGGATTATTTGGCGCAATTATAATTACGCGGTTAAAAAGACAATGTTGCAGCGAACTAATATATATATATATATATATATATATATATATATATATATATATATATATATATATATGTATATTTAAGAATTGTTTAGAGAAGTTATCAGATATTTATAAATTAATTATATGGGAAATGGGAAGCAGCAGAGGGGGTAATATTTAAATTATAAAAATGCCGGACTTTGAACTATTAGGGAATAAGAAATTGTTTTTGTTTTTTAAAGTAAAACTGAGATTATTAATTTTGGTGTCTTATTTGTAAAAAAGGGAGATAATAGAAATATTTGAAAAATAGGGGCTGTTTTTTGCGGAGAGTGGATTTGCGGTGTTTAATTCGTGAGTGATTATAGTTGTAGTAATAATGGAAATGAACTTGTGAAGGAGTTTAAAGTGGGATTTGTAAATCTAATATATGTAAAGTGATACCAGTGTACGTAGTTTGTTTTGGGTGTTTGCTCTATCTTTAATTGAAAAATGATTTAAGTTGGGTTTATGGTTTGGATGTCTATTTTCGTAGTGTATTCGGATAAGGGAGAATTAGAGAGTAGTGAGCAAGGCTCCAGTTCTGTTGCTGATGCCTAAAATGTGTGCAAATACGGGTATGGAGTGTGCGCTGCGAATATTACCACCTCTGCTGCTTGCTGCTTCCCATTTCACATATAATTAATTTATAAATATCTGATAACTTCTCTAAACAATTCTTATATATATATATATATATATATATATATATATATATATATATATATATATATATATATATATATATATATATATATATATACATCCTTCCTATTTAGATGAGGAAATTGTCATTATCAAGACCATTTTTTCTGATTGGTATTACCCCGATTGGTTCATATCGTCTGCCCATTTTGCAGCTAGGAAAACATTCTATGGCAATAAACCTTCCCGCAAAAATTACTTCAACAAATGTATAACATTGCCATTTAATAATAAATTAAATAGTTTAAAGGAAATATTTGGAAAAGCGGGTATTAATCTAGCCTTTAAATATAATAATTCCTTAAACCAATTGATGATGGCCAGGAAACCCAAAGAACATCATAACATAGGAGTATATGCAATACCATGCAATGAGTGGCATAAAGTTTATATAGGGGAAACGGGGAGAAATCTAGACAAGAGATTGTACGAACACAAAAGAGATATTAGAGTGGGCAACCAAAGCAGTGGAATATTTTGCCATGTTAGAGACTTGAATCATTCGATCGATTTCAATGGAAGTAAAATAGTATTTAAATCGGCTAACTATGTTAAGAGAAGAATCGTAGAGTCAAGCTTGATATCGTTAGTTCCTAATTTAAATCTATCTGAGGGTCAATTTTCTTTAAATCCTGTAATAAAAAAGCAAATAAACACAATAGTGAAATGTCAGCCCTTCAATAAGTTTAGGCCTAACAACCCCCCTGATTAGCCACAAGTAATGGATTGAGGGAAAAAGAGGGGATCTTTCACGACCTAACTCCGTGTTATGTATGTAAGCACGTTTCTAATATTTTATATCCAGTGTCAGTTGAAAAAGGGTATGAGATACACCGAAACTGTTCTGAATTAAATTGTCTTCGGAGAATGTGGTTTAATTCCTCATATATATATATATATATATATATGAATCCATTAAACCACATTGAAAGAGAAAACGGAATAATTTTTCCTTGCATTAATATTTTTATTACGAAAAAATCCGTGCAGGGAAGCGATTCGAGCCATGCACACTGAGCAAGAGAGAATATAAACGAGAGAAGAGAGAGAGAGAATGTGTGAGTCTGTGTGTGTGTGTGTGTGTGTAAGCTGACAAGCATATATATCAGATATGACCTTTGTGCCAGCACTTCCTTAACTTGGTTTTTCTCTCTAAATAAACAAATTCTAAAGAGGTTACATGCGGTATCTTTTTACTAACTGGTATTTTTCTTTTGCAGGTGAATGAAATGGATTCGGTCAAAAGATCATGGTGTGGCAAATCTACCATTGTTTCTAACAGGAATCACTTAAAAGCTTAATAAAGCTTGCATACCATGCTTATTTTGGTATGAAAATGAAACTTGGCGACTAGAGTCAAGCTTGGGTGCCAGACATGGTGGGTGAGCAAGAAGAGTTGCCTGAAGTTTAGAATTTCACTGGTTTCCTCGTTTAGATGGAGCCAACAAACCATGGCCCTGACTTCTACTTCTGCGTGAATGATTTAAAACTGGGATCAACAGAAAAAAAACGAATCAACCCTCAAATATCCTGATTTTCACTCAGCACGTCGTCCTGTAGTTCATTAAGATGAAATTCTACTACCTGTCTTTTTTCAAGAACTTCCTTACATTAATGACGAAGATTCGTCCAGTGTTGAAGAAAATGAAAAAGAAGTGGTTTTTGACGATGATCCTCGACATTCTTCCCCAAAGGAGCTAAAAGATCAAGTTTGCGATCTCAGCTTGCCAAAGTCCTCTCCTGAACTGTTGGCATCCAGATTAAAAAAAAAATTATCTCTGACATTTCTCACATCACCTTCTACCGCAACAGACATCAGGAGTACCTCCATTTTTTCTCTTAAGAGAAGGACACGGTGTACTGTACATATATTGCACAAGCTTGTAGTACCACAGTACAAACCCGAAGATTGAATACTGTTTATTGACAGCGTCAGGCGATAGATGCAGTGTGTTCAGCTCCACAACGCCAACCGATTTCCCTCTGTATCTCTCGCACACTGAAGGATAAGTATTAGGCGATGAAGTACGTGCTGGAGGAAAATTTATCGTGATCAGCATGAGTGGATGATTTGTGTTGGTTCAACAGGCTGGGTTCACCAAGTAAGCGTGCTTTCTGTGCACGTGGGATAGTAGGGAGGAACTGGTGCCTTGCAGAGCAATGAACGTTATAAATAACCCTTTGCTGCACAGAGACAGGATACTCTTGCACATCAAGATCGGTTTGATCAAACAGTTCACCAAAGCTCTGGATAAGGATGGTGGCTGCTTCACTTACTTGTGCTACGCTTTTCCTGGATCCTTCATGGAGAAGTTAAAAGTTGGTATCTTTGACGCTCCTCAACTCCCTTAGCTCATCAGAGTTCCAGAGTTTGAAAACTCAATGGACGATGTGGAACTGGAAGCGTGGAAGGCTTTTGTTTTGGTCGTAAAAAACTTTATATTCTCCATTTTTTTGTCTTTCTGTTATGCATAATAAATCGTTTTCTTTGATTAGAGTCTCTAGTTTTACTATCTTTGATAAAAATTGGTCTTGTATTTATTAGTTTTACTGTAAATGTTCTATTTATATTTTCCTTCTTCAATTGGGTTTATCAATTCTTCTGGTAAGCTCGCATCAGCTTCCCTCGTTTAATATTCATCCTTATTCTCCTAATACTCTTTTTTCTTCTATGGCTTTTCTAAGTATATATTTCTCTCATTTCTTACTTGTCACGTTCCTTGCTATTCCTATTATCCTTATTTTTTGAGTTCATCTCCACCTTTGGTGCCTTTGCTTTATTTTTATTATTTCCCAATTATCTTCCTCGTCCTTCCTATTTTCTAGCAGAAATTACTTTATAAAACGCCCTTCATAGACTACGGAATTATATTGTATGCAAAATGACAATAATCCCTGCTGAAAGGAAAAATGCATGCATACATACGCGCATGAACAAATACGCATATACAGACTAAACACAAACTTCAACACATTCATCTGTCATAAACGAGATGTAAGAAAAACAATTAATTCCATCATCATAGAAATTGGACCAACTAAAACCCCTTAGAAAGAAGATAAATTCGTAATAAAAACCAGACAAAATAATTTCCAACGAACTAAACTCACTTATAGTAAACAAACAGGAAAAAACAAGCAAGAATTCTTTGTCCGAATCAGGCCTAATTCATCGCTTCTTATTGAGCGATTTTTCTCGAAGGGGAGATGAATCTTGCGCGCCAAATGACTCCTCTAAAGACAAGGGACGGGAAAATGGATTATACGGAAGGGGACTTTTCCCCGAGAGGGAAAACAAATTGTAGGGAACAAAGTCACTTGGGGTCAGTTTCATGAACGATTTTTATTAATATTGTTGACTTTCTATTTAGTTCTTTTTCGTGGAACTCGGTTTTAAAAAAAGGTTATAGAAGATCATTCCACTAGTACTGTAGACCCAGCATTCTACTAGAAATGTAGATCCAGCTTTCCACTAATACTGTAGATCCATCTTTCCACTAGTACTGTGGATCCAGCATTCCACTAGTACTCTGGATCCAGCATTCCATTAATATTGTGGATCCTCCATTCCACTACTAGTTTGGAGCTCGCATTCCAATAGTACTATAGATCCAGCATTTCACTGGTATCGCAGATCATTTATTCTACTAGTACTGAGTATACAGCATTCCACGAGTACTGTACATCCAGAATTCCACTAACACTGTAAATCCATCATTCCATTTGTGGATGAAGTTCCCACCACCAGATCACTCCGAAGCGATAGCCTGAAGAGGGTGATTTCGAAAGCAGTGCTCGCAGGGGTGAATGTCGCGAGCTGTGCTTTCGTCGGTTAATGGTAAACCCGTCGGAGTTTTTTCTAATCTGTAAATGCACTTCTTCTTCGTTTGGGTAGAGGCGAGTTCATAAGAATTGCACACCCTCTCGGTCTCCGGAGATTAAGGTTTCCATTTAAGGTTATACACCTTTCTCATATTTTTCAATTACCCTAATTACACGTTTCTTTACATACAAATCTCCCATATAAAAATATTTTCACTGAGATACCCTCATTGGTATCAGCTTTATTTTCAATATATACAAAAATAACCGAATTATATTAATATTTTTCATTATTACCATTATTATTATTATCATCGTCATTATTATTATTGCTATTGTTAACTTTATTGTTGATGATAGTATTTTCCATTGTCCAATTTTAAAATCTCTCGTGCGAATTATTTGTCGCCCACATTCTCCATCTCGCAGCTTGCTATATGAACATCAATTCAAGCATTGCCAAGAACTGGGAAATAAGTTCTCTCGCTAGAAGAGAAGGTTGATTACTAACAGAAAAGGGGGAACTGATAAATGCCTGCAAGAATAAGTTGGTCACCGAAACTCCTATAACCGGAGAATTTGATCATAAGTTCTCTAAATTCGCGAAATAAACCTGAAAATACTATCACTGATTATAAGAAACCAATCGTGTTGGCGTCAATCTTTACTAATAACCTCTTTTCACCTCAATAGAATCAAATACTTCTCGATGCTTTGTTATTTATTTTTTACGCCCTGCTCAGAGTTTATTCTTTGAACGACCACACTTTTTCCGGGTTTCCTCAAGCACCTGCATGGATTCATGAAGCCATTGCGGTATCTCTGGTTACCCCTCGGGGCTTTGAAATTTCCTGCAAAAGACCGACACTTATAAAGGACAAGGGAATAAAGGAAAATGGAAAAGCTCTCTAACGGCAAAATGGGAGATTCATTGGCTAAAAAGCCAAACATAGAAAGGAATAAATGGACAAAGGATAGAATGTGGATAGAGAGACAAAGAGAGGATAAACTATTCCCCAAAGAGGAAAAAACGAAGTTGGAACACAAGTACGAAGCACAAATTAAGACACAAAGAAATAAGGTTTGGGTAGGAAACGGTCGACAAGGGTTTACCGTAGGCCTTTTATGCACATAAAGAATAAAATAGGACAAAATTTTAAGGATGGTTTCGGAAGTTGGCAAAAAAGTGAATGAACACAACGCAGGGCCATACTAGGAAAATACGTGAATTCATACACATACATAAGTACATACATACATTCGAAGTTCTGATGGCCAAAATGTTCCCTCTCTTCAAACTAAAGTAGCTGGCCCTTCTTAGGTCATCCTCGTCCTAAACCTGAGGCAGAGGCGAAGCAGCAGATTGGAAAAAAAAGTTTTGGTCAGTATAAAGGAGCTAAGAGTAGAAGCGTCTACTATTTAGTAGAAGTGACCTAATAGTTAATAATTTAGTAGAAAGATCCTCTTGGTTACTAGGAGTGATTTAGAGCTTTGCAGCAATGGGTTGTATATTGGTTAGTAGAAATAGTCTACTGGTTAGTAGAAAGGACCTATTTATTTAATAAGAAGGGTCTACATATTAGTAGAGAAAGCCTATTATTTTGGGGTGGTTAACTGCTTAGTGGAAAAAGGCCCATTGGTTAATATAAAAGGCTTAATGATTAATTGACTACCCCTCCATACTGTGCTGGGTATTAGAAGACGCAGGCGGTAAAAACACACCTACAGTTTGCTTCTCTCTATTTATTCTTTGCTCTCATACTTTTACCACTGATATGGGCCTTACTGTGGGTCAGAGTTATATTTAATCTTCATTATCATTAAGGTTTTGCTTCAAAGTGTGGTTGAAACACATCATCGCTACTACCTGCATGATTGGACGGGGATTGTTTTCTTAAAATTCAGTCCAGTCGCCTGAACCTTCCCCCATACCATCTTCCACCCCAAGGATATTTTTCAGCTTTACTGATTGGTTGCGTCAGCGCCATGAGCTACTTTTCAAAAATTTTATTCTGGTGCCTTTGTTGTTTTTTTTGGCCTTTTTATATACATATAATATTAAGAAAATCAGGTACTAAGGGTCGAACGAAATGAAACCCGTTCCAGGGCTCAGAGATGGATCTCTTCACCCTCACACCCTAAACAACCAGTCCTTTCCTATACTTCCCCCATGGCATAAAGCCTCGGCCATCAGTAAACCTCGGCCATCACTAGTACTACAACAAGATCTCACCCAAACCAGCTCAATCATGGTTATCTTGAAAATACTTGTACAACACACAAATATATACATTTATACTAAAGCATACTCTTATAAAACTACACCAACAAATGTAGCAAAGACATACTCCTACCAAACCACGTTATCCTCGCTTACACAATTATACACTTCAAACCTATTCCCCTATATCCCCCTTCGTTATACACATAAGCATGTAAAAGCAGTTCAATCCACGTGTACAAGAAAATCCCGACGCGGGGTTACAGATGCAGGTGACATACGAGCAGTTGCTCCATCTCGGATGCGAAGGTTGTAAGCGAGTGGCCGAAGTTGGCCCATTCGGACACAATGGGTATAATTGAGAAAACGTATTAAGGCGAACGCAGAAAGCGACCTTCGTCTGCGCCGAACAAAGCTCTCTTATTCCGAGCAGGTGTCGGTCTCGGGCGGAGATAAGAATCGAGCTGGTGGCAGAAGGGGCAGCTGGTGGTTATAAGGGAGGGTGGTTCTAAGATTCGACACCCTAGCCCAGCTGGTAACACACATACGCACTCTGTCTGTCCTCATTCACAACGCTCTGCTGCCTTACCGGGAAGGTATATACAATTAAACACACGTATGGCAAGTGAAAAGAAGGGTATTAGTTCGGACCAGTTGGTGCAGTGTTTGGTGGACAAAGACTGCAGTTTAGAATACAGCAAATGCTAAACTTTCAGTGAGAATATTCCAAGATGAATTTGATGTGAATTTGTATCACTATTCCGAAAAGCCAAACGCACATAAACACTCGCAAGCCATTACGTACATACTACAAGTAGAGAGTGGGGTGGGGATAGAATATTCCAAACCACCACCAACGCGCATTCACCTTGATTGGTGAAGTTGGGTCGGTGTTAGAAAGTTGCGCGTTCTGCCAATCCAGGGCACCCGAGTTGTCTCCTCTTTAAACTACTCGAGCTTTTTATCTTCTACACGCATTTTCACTTTCAGCAACTTCGCCATTTTCTTTTCGAATCTCTCCTCACATCATTTTGGGCGGTGATGCCTTCGTTGCTTTTCCCTTTCTAGTTTTCAATAATAATAATAATAATAATGATAATATGAAGCAGAAGAGAAAGAATGAAGGAAAATAATGATCCCCACTCCCACCTCTTTTTCATTCATGATTGGGGACCGTATTCTATCTACATATTTGCGTGATGGAGGCCGAAATTTGCGTGGTTTTGTCTGCGATCGTATGTTTGAGTGAGTATGTGTGCATGTTTGTGCAAGATTGTATGTAGCTGAATTTGTGGGTTTGTTTGTTCGTGTGTGTGTGAATGTACTCGAATAGATATAATAATGCGTGATCTATTTTGGTCCTTTGTTGAGTCTCTATTATTTACCCATTCCTCTCTCTCGGCGAGAATCGCAGTCTTTCAATCGATTGGCGAAGTACATTTTTGTACCCAGGCGTCCTTATGATGAAATTCCATCACGACCACCACGAAATCGCAGTTTGATCCCTTAAAAACTGGGACAATGTTTGTGCCATGCGTGATTCCATTCATATCTTCGCTTCGGGGTCTCCAGATACCTACTCCAATCGAAAAGAATCTTTCTCACTTGTAATCCCATTTCATTCTTTCCCTCTCTTCTTCACATTCATTTTCTTTGCTATTCTAGTCTTGAGGTGATTGGGTGAATAGGTGTGCATATGAGCTTCTGATATACGTGAATGAACTCAAATGACCCGCTATGTTTGATCATTTGAGAATTTGCGGTTTTTTGTGTACATATATAATGTACAAGAAAACACTGTTGTATTATTGCACGTGTCTTAAAATTAACTCTAATACACACACAAAAAACTGAACAATTATTTCGGCACCTTTACTTGTACTATTTATGAAAGATGTGTACATATTGCCATTAGACTTAAATAACCCGCCGACATTAAAGATTGCATAAGAGGATCAGTGTAACCTATTAGTAGGTATTATCACTTTTTTCAATATATCATTAGGTCAGATGTGTCTATCTATGTATATGTAAGTACATGTTTATCTGTTTTACACATTATTTACTATTCTATTATACGTGGGTGTAGATTTTATATATGTAGAATTACCTATTTAATAAATGGAGTATTCATTAATAAGAAACCTTTGTGCCATGAATATTAGTGTATAATTTATTTTTACTATTATGTACGAGTATAGCTTCGAGAAAGAATTTAAGAACGTTTTTTGTCCAAACTGTTATTGCTACCATTAATATATTTTTCCTGTTTCGCTCTGTCATGGTATTAAATCAGACCCTTAAAAGATTGCTCAGCAAACCTTTCTTAAGCGAACCCTAGAATAAACAGAAGCAAAACTAACATTAAAATTATTTGTGAATCCTGATTTGAGAACGAAAATTGATAAAATGGTCTTCGAAGACATTCACCCCACCGCTCCATTTAAAGATTGCTGTAAGGTAATATTCACAAGAACTTAACTATTAAATGAGTGGTTATAGATGAAATAAAAGCAGTTTCAAAGCTAAAAAGCATTGTATTAGATGAAGGATGAATGAAAGGATTTTAAGAAAATGAAGTGTTATTTCAGTATATGACTAAAATAGATAAGCGAAAAAAAGCAAAAATAGATGAAACAAATGCAGAAGTGGATATATCGAAAGCAGAAAGATCAATCAAGCAAGAAGTCAGCAAAAGAAACGGATTATCCTCTCGAATGTTGATCAAAGAAAATCAGAAATGGACAAAACAGAAAAAAAACAAATATGTGAGTAAGATGCTCTCAGTTTTCTCAGACGAGCTGCATCACTTACACGAGCCTTCTCGTACGACCCAAAGGAACTTCTGGCTCCCACTGTAGCGAGAGACAGAGAGATATAAACAAACTTTGTGCTTCCCCAAACAAAGAGTTCTCATAATTTCCCTTCTCTTTCCGCCCAAAGTAAGGTTGCTGTGTAAGTGAATCCTTCTCCAAATGTGGAATATGACAAACTCCTCCAATCTGGAAAAAAACAAAGCCAGTTTGTCGAGATAGAACTTCAATCACTTCATATAGCTTCAGAGCAGTTCCGAAGTCAGAGTTCATCTATCTTCTATGCGTCAGGAAGACTAACCTGCCTCTGGAGCCTCTTACAACTCCCGTTGATAACCATGATAACGGCCCACTGTTATTTGCTTCGTCACTGCATTTCAAGCTCGCCGCCTCGAAGCCTCTTCTCTAAACTGAAGCTAATATCTATTTGCCCAGCAAGTTTTACACTGGCATTTCCATTAACTTGAACGGGCTTAAAGACCATTTAATTTACTCCACTCGTTCACTAACGTTAACATACAGTGAAAAACATACTGTAAATATATTTCCCATATCATTATAGTGTTTTCACAATGCCTAAAGTGAAGCAAATTAACCTCAGTGAATTAAAAAAGATCTAATGTTTTGTAACAATTCTCAATTTATGAATTCAATCTAATAATTATTACTATATTTTAGATATTTATGTACTTAAGATAGTTAAATAATTATTTTCGTAATAAATCCAGAGTACAATCTCTTTCCTTGCAACCATTTCCAGTAAAAATGTACATATTGACGTGTTTAAAATATCACTTTGAAATGGACGTCAATCAAACCGAAAAGGAAGAGGTCCTACCTCATAGATTTTAGTGTCAGCAGTACCAGTGGAGCCTAAAAATTTAGTGTCCCGAATTGGGCAGATTTGGGGTGCAGGAATCGTCCATAAATATACTATTTTATCTGGTCTCGCTTAGAAATAAAGGTTGATTTTGCGCTCCACGCTGAACTTACTGCGTCCGCAGAAACGATGATAACAATCAAGTGTGAACGAGATTATTGAGAATTATAATCCCTCCCCAATTGAGAAACATCACATAGCATTACCTTTTACCAGGAGAGCGACCCTGAGTTAAAGATTAGACAGTGCAAGGTCATCTTCGTGATCAATAAAAGTGTGAGCTACAAGGAGAAATGCGTGCACGCGATCTCTTGCTTACTATCTACCGTTGCAATCGTATGTGATTTGATCCTGTCATTTCCTACTACAGGGTGACACGAGGCTCTTAAGCAGCTTTAATTACACACGTAGCCCCTTCCAAACGCCAACGTCCCCAGCAGCTCCAACGCAGGATGAGATTGCCAGCAGGAGGCCCGCGAAGTTGCTCCGTGCAATGTCTTTTGTTGATTCACTCAGCGCTCATATAAGCAAAGATCTCCTCTGGGAACATTTTCTGCAACGGCTTTAAGTTAAGATGCGATTTCCCATGTATCTTTATTATGGCCCAGGTTTCACATGCCATTCTCGGATCCAATTTTTTAATCCATTTTTAAATACTAGTTTACCTCAAGAAACGTAGGCTAGTCGACTAGTATATTGATTGTTTTTTTTACAGGAAAGAAGGGTGCCTTCCCACCTGCTTTGCACCACCTTTCAATTGCAGTTCAATCTCTGTATATATAGCGATTCGTCAACTTTCTTTACGTAGCCTGCCTACTTCAAGATGAGCCTGTTATGCACGTAGTCACTCAGAATATTGGGGCACATAGTGCTCCCGTCCATTTACGCGTATGTACACTGTCTCTACACAAACTTGCAGCGACAAAAAAGAAGTGTGAAGAAATGATGCGCGCTGGCATCATTTAATCTTCCAAGAGCAAATGGGCCTCGCCTTTGCACATGGTCCTTAATTCTTAATGTGAGTGGAGACAATGTGGCCATTTTAAGCTTTCAATGTGATCGTTACCCCGTACCAAATGTATGGGAATTTTCTGCTAATCTCCACGGGAAATCTATATTTTCTAAAGTCGGACTAGTCATGGCATACTAGAAAATTCTAGTTAAAACATATTAGATTCACAAAACCCCTATATCGCAGTTTGGGCCTTTTGAGTGGGTCAGCGTACGGGCAGGTCTCAATAAAAACAGGCCAAAATTTTCAAGATTTTATTGACACTGGTAGGAGGTCTCTATTTCGTCTTTGTTTTATAGACAACACATTAGTGGCAATTTCGAGTCTCGAGGAACACACCTCACACCTATGAACTCGGAAACGAACCCGCTCATATGGACGGATAAGGCAGACAATGTTCTTACGTAGGTTCACAGCGTTTAGGCTGCCCAGACCACACGCATTTATCCCATGAGGAGTCTTCAGACGAGCTTCCGTTTCTTACGTAAGGATCGGAAGATGGCGTGACAAGTTTATTGCAGCAGAGAAAAGAAAGAACATGAAGTCACATATAATCTTTCTACAAGATACTAAAGTCTGCTGAGAGACGTTACAGCCCAAGTGCATGTGAGCTGGCTGTGTTAGCTTAGTGAACATTTTATTGACTACGTGAAATGGCGAACTATCATTCGCGTTCCACCTGCGAGTGTCGTCAGCTGGATTATATCTCGCAATTCTTCCTCAACATTGGCCATGCTAAGGGGAAAGACGACGTTGTTGCAAATGTTCCCCCGCCTAGTCATGGTCGAAATCGGACCAAAAGCGCATATTTATGTAGCCTTCCGAGATAGCCACTGGGCTATCGATTTCCCAGTCAACATGGGTATTGAAGTCACCCATGGTGATACACACTCTGTCTTTTACAAGTTCGCCCAACAGCTGATACAGACTCCTGTCCCGTTCTAAGAGTTTGGCAGGGGGTCTGTAAAGCACTAGGGTCCTGTATCTGGCAGAACCTATCTTTAGGTCAACACCTAGAAGTTCATGGTCGGATACGATGTTGCAATCCGTCGAGTTGAGATTATCCTTGATATACAACATCACACCGACACCCTCTCTGTCTGGCTTATCTTTCAGGAAGAGCTGGTAACCGGGAATGGTGAATTCACCTTCAAAATCTCCGCTTGAGGTTTTTATCCACGACTCCGTTATGGCCACCATCTCAGGTTCTTCTGTTGCTACGAGGCCACGAGGTTCAATAAACTTGTTCCTGATCGACCTCTCATTAAACAGAAGAACTTTTAGGGAGTCCCCGAATGTAGGCTTCTCTACTCTCTTCCATTTCCCGGCCAATTTATTTTTAGGGTGGGTCTCCTCTTTGCGACCTCCAAAAAGGTCGTTCCAGGAGTGACACGGGCGTCCTGGAGTACGTCTGCCCGCACTCTGGGCCTGACACTCCTTAGGGTCTGTTCCACGACATCTTGTATTATGTTGCAGAGTACAGCCTTTCCTTTAAAGGAAAGATTTACTCCATCCCTTTGGTAGAGTTCGTTTCTATCATAGAAGGCGCGGTAAGGGTCTACAAAAAAGACTCCCTCTGCCGTACACAAATCTCCCAGGCCTCGATTAAGGGAAACGTTCCTTGAGTGAGCGGTCCGGGTTGGACCTCTTCTCGGGAGCATCCCGACCATTACACGTCTGCGTGTTTTCAGCCCACAGTCGTCCTCAGCACCCATGACTGTGTTGAGAATCTTTTCAGCGGGGCCTATCCTTCCTTCTCTACGGTAGAGGTCGTTGCCACTTACCATTAGGGCAACGACTGAGTTCTCAGAAATCTGAGATTTCTCCGCCTCTACTCTGACCTGCTGGTTCCCCCTTCCTGGTAGGAAACTTACCTTTACACTCGTGCGAAGGCCTCCTGCTAGCAGGGGTTGCAGGGTCCATGTTTAGAGTCCCAAATAAGGTTGACCCTCGCACATTTGTCTGCACTCTTTTCTTCGCCAGAGACTTATCTCTTTTCTCTTTCATCTCCGTATTTCTCTTGTTTTTCTTGTTTTTCTTCTTCTTCTCTTTTTTCGATCTTTATTTGTCTTTTCTTCTGTTTCTCTTTTCTCTTCTTCTCTCTCCAATTTGCCTTGCTCCCCAGTAACGCTCGAATCCTTTACACTGGGGTGAGCCGCATTAAGGTTGTTGTTTTTCTTCTATTTTTCTTTTTCTCTCTCTTATTAGTTTCTCCGTATGGCTGAAGTGGAACTGCTAATACAGTTTTAGCTCTTTGAGTTGGAGTCTCATTGGCGGAACCACCCAAGTCAGTGGGAGTTTCGTCTCGAGCTTGGGCTGACTGGGCTACTAGTTTAGAGGCTAGCTCTAGGATTCTCTCCTCGAGACGCTGAATCTGAAGCGCGTGCTCCGTTTCTAGGGTCTGTAGTTTACTTTCCAGTGCCCTGGATTTTTCCTCAGAGGTTGTGAAGAGATATTTCTGTTCATTGCAGTATGCTACTGCCTCTCTTAACTCTCATTTAAGGATGCAGTCGGTGCATATACTTCCCAGGTGGCACTTCGAAAAACATCCCTCAGGGAAGTCCACGCACCACTTGTCCTTCTGGCATATCGCACATGTATATTTGAGTGCAGCTGGACCTTTTTTCCCTGTCATTTTTAACACTTTCTTTATCTCAAAACTTTGCGACCAATCAATAGTAAAAAAGGGGGTTGGTGAGTTCTCCCCGTGTTAGTCACTCCCGCCTATCCATCGGAGACGTTTCGGATCTTTCAGAAGGCACGCTCCATGTGTTGCTGTTCGTCCGACCGACTCGTCAAATCTCAGCGTGCTGTGGCTCCCAACCAAGTAGCACAGACGGTCCCCGAAGGGGCCATCGATTTCTCACCAGGTGAACAACGGAGCACGCCCCGTACTAAATTCCTACTAGTTCCCTTCATGACGGCCAGGATCTCTGAGTAGCATTCAATGGATATCCCGCCACACAAGGAAAATCGACCCAAAGCTTTTTATTGGCCTGGCAACCAACCTGGGAACAAAGGGCCGTCACCTCGGACCGATGCTACCAGAGGCACCTGTCAACGGTCACTGGGAATGGTCAATAATTACGCGCCAGGGAAGGGGTTAACGGGGTACTACCCTCATCCCATTCATCGTGCCCCAACGCCTGGACACATCTAGTCGTAGTCTCTCGCAACCAGTGAGCGTCGATTGACATTGTTGATAGAGGTTCCAAAGCCTCTCTACTGACGCATGAGGTAGCTGCCTGGTCCTTATATGTAGATAAAGGAAAAAAGGGTAAGAGTAACATGATAGGAGTAAGGATTTTTTTTTGTTTTTTGTTTTCTTTTTGCATAATAAGTAAAAGAGATAGGATAAAAGTGAAAAAGGATGATAGAATAGAAAAAAAGGAAGGAGGGAAGCACTTAGTCTGGAACCTCGTTTTCGACTAACTTGACAAGGGAAGCCCTACCAGGGGTACCCAGAAGAGAGGTACCCCCGCCGTCATAGCTCGAAAAGTCAAAGGTACACACAAGCTGTCTTCCCGCGACGAGGAAGCGTCACCTCCTTCTCACTCTCTAGCTCCCCCCTCCCCCTAGAGAGAGTGAGAGATAAAGAGAAAATAGAGAGATAGAGAGAGAGAGAGAAAAGAGATATTCTTACAATTCAAAGAATTTTCGAACTCAGAGTTCATCCATATTCCACTCGCCGAGACGACGCCTGTATCTGAGTCATTTCTCCTCTCCCGCTAGTAATCATTTTAACGAGCGGATGCTAACAAGTTTATTCCTGTATTTTAATATATCCGCCTCAAGGACTAATTCTCCAAACAGAAGGCTCATTTCCACTTTCTAGGCAAGTTTAACACTTGCATTTCCATTACTTCACTGATATTAGAGACAAACTTTTACAAGACTTACAAACTATAACATAAAGCGACAAGCATAAATTTCAATTCGCATCTCATTACATTGTTTTCACGGTATCTAAAGTAAAGAAAAATAGTATAAAAGAGTATGAAAGAGAATAAAAGGTATCCCACAATCACGCACCATAGGAAAAACTGAAGTTAAGATTATATGTTGGAACTGCTTAGCGTCATGCCTCATAAAAATATTCAGACCGACGATCACCTCATCGAATAGACTGATTTTGGAAGAGGAGGTGACTGTCTTCTCTACATATACAACAAACCTTAAAAGACTCCACAAATAAAAATCCATAGGTGTGAATTCAGGGCTACGCGAAAGCCGGTTGACAGATCTATCTTGACCAATTTATCATGCAGGGAGGGAACTGTTTGTCCAGATATGACCAGAATTCTACAACATAATGAACAGGAGCTCTGACCTGCTTAAACCACGTTGGATAGTCTCTTACATAATTCAAGATGCTTAGAAACGCCTCCGTATCCAGCATCTCAAGATGCCTTTGTTCCGAGACAATGATCTCAAAGAAAAAGGGGCCAATGATGCCATACTATTAGACGTTCATTTCTCTACTCTATACTAGCATCAAACAATTGACCATTCCTAGGGGAGCAGTAACGCATGTTTTAGTGATTAAGCTCGCCCAAACCATAAAAGTTAGTCTTATCAGAGAACAGGGTGTGAGTTCAGTGGCAAAGTTGGGTTTCACAGTGCACTTCTAATAAAGCCAACTCGTAAAATTGCACTCAAGGATCTGGGTCGTCCTCGATCAGTTTCTACAGTAATTTAAATTTTATCAGGTGACACTTCTCCAACCTCGAGATGCGCTGAATGCTGCTTTAGCTTGTATTCTGCAGGAATTAAGTTGCTCACGGCTTCTGGATGTTAGTTTAGAGGACTCCATTTCTGTAATTTCCATTCAAGTGCCTTGCGGCCTGTAGATCCACACTTTTCTTGCATCTATGCATTAAACAATCCTAATTAAAAAATCGGAGTGATCTTAAACGTGCAGCCATCCTTTTAAAGATCACCCTATATTAAAACTACCTTGGTTAGAACTTCGAGTCCGCGATCCTTCAAAATCGAGTTCAACTTTCTTCAAGCTTGGTTTGAGACTTCTCCTCACCCATCGGGATTTCTCCTTGGATACAACGAAGAAAAAAAATCGTCTCTTCAAAATAAACAAGTAACTTATACCGTATGTTAGCTTAGCAAACAAAAAACCTTACATATTATCAACCAATGATACACAATGAATTAATCAAGCAATTGGTTAGGGAAATTGATTCAACTCATTTTTGAGGCATTAAAATCTTCGGTAACCCATAACTAATCACGTTTGAAAGATTTTTTCTAATTCAAACCCACCATTTATATTATTCTACTCATTTGTATTTGATATATTTTATTTTTTGGTATTCGTAGCCAGGTTATTTTGGCGTTGTCCATTCCAACCATATTATTTGTTACATTTTTTACTATATTCAATGAGTGGCAGAGAAAACAATTTATCAGGTTTTTCGCTTTCCTTAACCACCCCCTTTATTTTCCGATCCATTAGACTTAGTCAATACTAACACAATGGCTAATACTGCTACCAATACTTCCACTACCAATTTTACCACCAATGTTACAGCCCCTGGTACATTTAGCACTTCTGACTCATCCATACCCATTACACCGACTAATAAATCATCCTCCAGCTTAAATTAATTTTAGTCGATTCATAGTTCTTTTCAACATCCTGCGCCCATTTAATAAAACCATTAATAGTAAATTCTCTACACACAAAGTAAAATCCTGGATCGAATCCCATGAGCAACATTTTCTAAGGAGAAAAATCATACACGATGACATGGAAATAAATGAAACTCGTAGATTTATAAACCCTAAAGAAGGAAATGCCCTCGATACAGTCACGCATTCACTAGAAATAGCAAAAGCTAGTTGGGCAGAATTTAAAGCCCATTTGTTAAAAAGTTATTAGGACACCACATGTAATTAAAGGTCTCTTAGAGACACCTTATTTGCCTTACCAAGCGAATAGATATCTGTCCTAAAGCTATGAATAGCAGCGTTACGGGGTTGGAAATAGAACAGTGCCATCTATACAATCCAATTAATATATGTAAAAATACTTACACCCTATGGATATTCCGTACATTTAAACTCTTAACACTTGAAAAACTGGCAAAAGGTATTATTGTCAAAGGACTATGCTAGGGGGACAATTTCAAGAGAAAGCACAAAGTCTTTGCTTTGAGATTGACAATTGCAGTGAACCACACGAGTGGAATTCAAAGCGAACAATAATAAAGGTAGGGAGAATTTTTCCTGACATAATCGACACAGATGAAACAAATTCGGTTGGCCAACTGTACAAAGGAAAGAAAGATAAAAATTATAATCCCCACTGATTCATAAGGCTTTATAACAAAAGGATATAAATACTTTATATTATAGGCAGTATGTCAAAATGTGTATTTTTTATACCACACACAGCGAGTTGCTCAAAATGATGTCTTCTTTCTTCCAAACTCTTTGGGAAAAAAAGATGAAGATGAAGATTTAAATATTGTAAATCACGCCCATGAGTTGTTAGGGAAAGCCCTTGAGGCTGTTCCAAACCAATTCAATATTGCATTGACCCCCCAACCAAACATGAATAGAACATTAAATAAAGTAAAATCCTAGTATTTTGACCTGACGACTCCAACACCAGCTAGCACGAACATACAGAGCTCTTTCTCCTTCATACAGATCCCTTATAAATACGCCATCAAACATCCCCGTACTCCAAACAACACATAAGCACAAACGCATTCTAATCGTCACCTAACATCAATTGGTCAGAACAAACAACACACCCCATACATTCATAACTTTAACTGTGATAGCCGAAGCCATACTCTTTCACAGTGTCGGTACCCAACTTATTGTTCATGGTTTCGTAGGCCCGGCCACCAGCGATGAGATAGTCTCCGTTGTAAGGGTAGAAATAGCCCGTCTATAAAGCCTATTTATAAAATACATAATCTCGTGAAAACCCAACCATGACCCCTCTCATATAACCTTGAATTCCCCTATGTATTATACATTGACCCACTGACTGAGACGTAGTACCATAAATAGATACCAACGTTGAACAATCCCCTTTCGATATACACGAGTAACAATACTGACAAACCTAAGGAAGAGACAAGATAACATTATACTACTATCAACCAGTCATTAAAAATACCAACCATTTTTTAGGGGAAATCCCGAACCCTTCGGATCACAACCCTTAGTATACCCAAGCTTTCAACGATGCTTAGATAAATTACCTGTTAGAATAATAGGTGAAAATGATCCTCACTTAGATTTAATTGTTAGAATTTAATAAATGGTTTAAAGTTTGAAGCAATTTTAGATACAGGTGCGCACTCAACTTGAATGGAGCGGAGATTGGTTGATCGCTGACAGTCAGGCTAATTATATATACAATATAGTAAAGCCTACAATGCAGTTAAATACAGTCGCTGCAGCTAATATTCCTACACATAGTGAAATAGAACTTGTTCTTTTAATCCGCTAATTCCTATTACCCAGCCTAACAAGTTTCTTGTCAGGAAACTATGCCTAACCTATTAATATTTTCAGTTTTAAGACATCTCTCACAGGTTGCTTAATTAAATTACAAGTGAAAAAATCTGTTCCCTAAATAATACAAACTGCCACAATTCTTTGAGTATAGCTCGATTATACGAGGGCCAGAACCATATAACTCTATGTGCTCATTATAGCATTTTTTATTTGACTACATTTGATGTCTACCATCTAAATTTATTCCCAAATCCGTATCAAAATGACTGTAAGAGTGGCACTTATTTTAAAACATCCACACGATACCTATTTCTTTCCACGAATTACTAAGGTTAGACACATTTCACTGCTATGAGCATCAATGACTGTAAATATCCACATGTTATAAATGATGTAATTTGTCCTATTCTATTGGTTTATTTTCCAATAAACCAGTATCTAGATACACATATACTCTAATAGAAAACAACCATGGATATCACTACCAAGAACTCCTTGAATTACTCAAACCTATCTAGGGTTTCATTCAGTTTTCCATATACCGGCTGTTCAGGCTAAATTTGACGATATTTAATGTCTCCTTTTCTCAGGGAAAATTTGATGTATGGATAAACAGTCAACTGCGTTGGAGAGCATACAGATAAAGCTTTATTTAAGAAGAAAATTAGCTGACAGGGAGGACTGGAAAATATCTGAATATTGAAAACGAGTTACCTACCTTATGATGATTCGCGCCGAGCATCGAAATGCCGAAATCATTATTAAGAGGCTGCGCTACATGACATAGACAGCTGCAACGGAGAATGCGAAGCCGTGGCCAGTAGAAAAGAACACAGCAGGTGTTCTTACTGCGTCCGCACGCCGGAATTCATCCAACAACTGCAGGACAAGGTTTTGGAAGACCAGAGGAAATAAATCATAGCTTTGGCAAGAGAGATGGGTGTTGGAGTCACCACCTTAAAGTTGGCACTCTTCAATTAATATCTTCGCTATCACTCGTACAAGAGGCGCAAGGGACAAGTTCTGACAGCCGATGCCAAGAAGAACCGTTTAACGAAGGCAAAGAAGACCCTGAACAAGCTGAAACATCCTGTTGCAGATTATTATTTGTGGGAAGTGGCTAAAAAAGACACCACTCGCACTACCTGCAGCCTCAAGGCCATACTCGTGGCCAATATCAAGGAGATATTCGAAGATCTTTCAAGAACCAAGTGAAGAACGCATGTGCTAAGTTCGGAAGCCGTCTTGAGGTTGGAGTGAAAGCTGAAGAAGGCTACTTTGAGTAACTGTTATCACCCAGCCATACTCTAGTTGAATTAAAAAAAAATAATTAAATACTCTATTTTTGGCTGAGATATTGCGATGGTTTTTTCTTATATGCAATCTGTCTAATTTAGCCCAAGCACCCTGTAGAATCAACATTTGGGATTTCATAAGGTAGCTCAATCTGTTATTATTCTGTTGAAATTCATAACACTTATGGAATAACCTCGAATCAAACTTACTGTTTCCCAATTTTTAACACCAGTGATTTATTTGCCAATCGATATAGCAATCCTTATCACAAGGACTGTTTTTTTCTAATACAACTAATCACTCCTGTGACCTATCATACTGTAATTGTCACCATGATTTTCATCATAATGCTGTGTTCTTAATAGTATGCTGGTTAATAAGGTCAATATGAGGTCTCAGTCGACAGCCGATAAACACCAAAATGTTCAAGCACGCAAGCGGTATTCGATAAGAATACGGTGCTTTATTGAATATTTTAATTCCTAGTGACATCGACATTATAAACATTGCATCTAAAATGATAAACGTATAGCCCTTACCGGAATATTGTGTAGGGCCACCTTTTTAATGGAAGGAATAATTTTACGACTGTAGTCACCCCCAAAATAAATGCATATATTTATATTAAAAACTGTACACTGTGAAATCGATGTTGGTGCCTTGATACTCGTATGTAACTATAAAAACCTAAGCTTATTTCTAATATAAAAAAAAATGCGCCTCGGTTAACTAAAAGCATAGACTACGTCATTGGTACATAATAGCCAATGGAAAGAGAAAATTAATTAGATTGGATAAATGTAATGTGGCTCCAGGTGGAGTGCCTATTTTTATTTCATATATAAAAATTTTTTGAGTGCAGAAGGAGAATAAAACCTAACACCATCGCGCCTCTATTAAACCCACTCCAACCCTTTCATCGAGACCTTTACGTCTAACCTCACCACTTCAGAAGAAAATAATCAAAGTAGTTCCGACTCGAACTTGGAAGATTTTAGCGAGTCGACTGCAAATACAAGTTCTGCGAGTGGTAAGGATTACCAGAAGGCTTTCACCATATTTAATTTCTGCCTTTCAAACCACTTTTGAAGACAGAAAGAAAGATGCAGAAATTTGAAGTTAATGAGCAATGAGAGAAGAAACAGGCAAGAAAAAGGGACATTGGAAGAACACACGGATCAAAGAGAGAAAATGATGACACAATGAAGGCAATCCATACTGAGAAGCCAGAATATCCTGGTGAAGACTCGAATAAGGGTCTGTTGAATGCTGGTCAAATGCTCTACTGCTAAGCTACAGCGAACACTGACTCAATTCCACGATCGCGTTACCCTATCAAACTCAGTATCCCTCTAAGCTATCAAACTCCAAGGGATTTTATACAATATCTCCTTACCCGCTCAAAATTTAAAGGCTCATTATCCATGTCGCATACAGAGCAAGACCGAATACAAGTTCTGCGGATGGTAACAACCAACACAGGGCTTTCTCCATATTTAATTTGTGCCTTTCAAAACTCTTTGGAAGACAGAAGAAAGATGCAGAAAGACTAAGTTTGGTCAGTGAGTGTGAGTTTGCTTTCTTAAAATATATATAAATTCTAGGGTTCGTAAATCAGAGAGAGACTATAGAAAAGTCATCGATTTTTACCTGCGAATTACATGATTCAGCGTAAAGTCAAATAATATAGTAGTCAGCTTTGGCCAGGGGCAAACCCGTTCGGCAAGACCTTCCGGGCATACTGTTCCACTTTTGAATGGAGTTCGGCTGGTCAAGTCAACGTATGTCGCATCGCACGATGGGCGTACGGCACGCCTTAGGTAGGCGGTCTTAATAGCGAAAGAGCGAGTTGATTGTATAGTAGTAGTGTGTGGTGATTATCTTGCGATAAAAAAAAAAATCAGATTTTGACTCGCATGCGAGTCTTGTCGTGTGCGAGTCTAGTTGCAAGCAACTCTATGTACATCTCATACTATCAGTCGGTCGGTCGCTCCTCGTTTTGCTTTTTTTTGTAATAACATCATAACTATTAGGCCGATTCTAACGCAATTTGAAAACCTCATGTTGTTTTAGATTATTTTCGAATGCTATAATTGCCAAAGTCCTCCCAAGTTAGCTCTGGAATTCATCTGTTTTGGCAATAACATTATAACTATTCGTCCGATTCCAACGAAATTTGAAAACCTTATGTTGTTTCACATTCTCTTTTGAATGATATAATTGACAAAGTCCTCCCAAGGCTAACCTTGGGATTATTTTGTTTTGGCAATGACATCATAACTATTCGGTGGATACTCTGCTAGACTAGACTAGGCTATAAAATGATATAATCTGCTAGACAAGCCTAGAATAGACTATTCTATGCTAGGCTATTATAGGCTAAGCTATACTATGCTAAGCTATGCTAAGATATAATGTAAATGGATAAGATATACGAGTATTATGCTAATTTAAGCTATAAAATGCTATTCTAGGATAGCATATAGTAGGTTAGGTTAGACAATAGTAAGCTATGCTTGACTAGTGTATAATAGGATAGTATAGGCTATACTTGTCTAGGATATTTAATGCTAGACTAGGTTATACTATGTTAGGCTATTCTAAGCTATGCTAAGCTATGCTAGGCTAGATAGGGCTATACTATGCTATGCTAAGGTAGGCTAAAATATAATAGGCTAGGGAGGGCTATGCTCTGCTATGCTAGGTAATACTAGGTTAGGCTACGATAGGCTAGCTAACCAGTGCTATAATAGGCTAAGCTATGCAAGATTATTCTAGTCTAGGGTATGATATGCTATAGTAGTCTGGGATATACTAGGCTAGGCTATATTATGATACGCTTGGCTATATTATGTTAGGTGTGATCATAAATGAGAATAAGTGTGGGCACGCTACTTTTTTGGTCAGCTGACCTTTTTTTTATTATTTCAGTGGTCATTTTAAATGTTTGTGGGCCAAAGAAGAGTACTAACCAGAAGTGTAAAAGTTTATTAGCCGTGGCTTTATCTGTAGTTGGATTAAGGCAAAGATCAAGACATTTCCTTATGCGAGTTTCCGTAAATATTTCGGGAATCCGTTATCTTGGAAAATTTTATTAAGAAAATAATATTATTTATTAGCGTGTAATGTAGCATATTTCAAATGCTAAATGTAGCAGAGTGTCAATAGAAGTAGTTTTGAAAGAGCCTGGAATAAAGATAAAGAAACCTATTGCTAACTAAGCTAGTAAAGGTAGTTTTGCGAAATACACTTGTAGATATACAGTGGGGGTGCAAGTTAACTTGATTTTTTAATAAGCAGGTAGCCATTATTTCTATGTCCATTATAAATTGTATTTTTGTGTGCTATTTTTTTTAAGAAATTTAGAAGCATGTTGTTCTTTACGCAACTGGATTGTGCAGTAGTCAATCAATTGCCTATAAAAGACCGGGGAGAATTCTTTGGGGCAGGCTTAGACTTCTTACCCCTTCTTTTTGGAGGTAAAGCTCATTGTTAAAAGGAAAGTAGGAATTACAACGGATAAGTTAAGAAGAGAACAAAATTGTGTTGGTCATATTGTAGAAAATATTGAGAGGATCCAAAAATCCTCTTTTAAAAGGATGTCAATTGTTTCTGGTAATAGATGTTTGTAAATAGATTTGTAATTTCGAAGCTTGCCAAGGTATACTTACGAGGAATGGAAAGCTGGATATTTGCTCGAATAAATCATAGGAATTGAAGAGAGTGTATTTAATTGTGGCTAGGGGAGATAGAAGAGGGACCAAATATTTTGCCAAGGCATGGGATGGTGTGTTTATAGCAGAGAAAATTAAACGCAATGGATTAGATGGTTTATGTATTTTAGATAGGCCTGGAGCGGAGCCTAAAGCAGCAAAAGGACGAGAATATATCTGTGGCTCAATGAAGTTAAATTAAAGAAAATCCCATGTTGATAGTATTAGAAATGATACCCTGCTTTAATAGATACCATTATTACATCCCAATCATAAACCAACTCCATTCCATAGATAAAGTGTCAAAACATAGCAATAGCATCCACCTAATCTGACTGACTCTCAACTCGATGACTAGATCGCCATCCGTTCATTATTAATTAAAATACGTTCTAAAAGATTTCTTGAAGGGATTGGTAGCCATTGATTAGAAGTCGGTTATGATCTTATTCGTATAAAAGAGAGATTATGTCGTCAATTGAGGGAATTGCATCAGTCTTTGTTGAAAAGGGGAACTTAATTGGTTAATTGGGAAGGTTTTCTACCCTTACATGATATCAAAAGAAAACATATGATATGGAGCCAGGAAAGGCTTCTGGCAAATAATTTTATGTTTGAAGCATAAATAATTTTTGCCTATTAGATGAGATATGTCAAGCAGAATGATAATATATATTCTTGGTTAAATATGAGAATTATTTTTAAATAAGATTAGGTTTTTGGTTTGGAGAAAAAGCAACAACTTTGTTTTCAGCCAAATAAATCGAGCGAGAAGCTCCCATGGTCGTTGAAACGAGAGATTTACAGAGTATTTATTCAAAGAGGACAAAAACACGAAAGCTCAGCCGGGAAAAGAATATTTACGTAAATATGCTGTTTTTTGTCAATTTGGTGTTTATTTCATAAATGGGGCTTTTGTAAGAAGAGAAAGGAAAGAGCTTGGATTAACATTTTTTCTGTTGATTATATATATATATATATATATATATATATATATATATATATATATATATATATATATATATATATTAACAGCTCTCTCTGTCTTATTCGTTTTATCTATCTATCTATCGCTCTCTTATTTTTTCTTTCATTCATTCTCTCTTTACCCCCCTCCCTGGAACGCACTTCCAGTGGAAGTTGTCAACAGTGAATCTGTTGACCAGTTCAAGTCAAGACTAGACAAAGTCTTGAAAAGTGGCCGTTTAGAGACGCAAAACAATTGAGCAGCCATGTGCCCGCTCGATTGCTAGTCCAAAGGTACCCTCTTTGAATGGACCGTAAGGTCTCCTAGGGTGCCTTCTTTTCTTGTAACTCCTTGTAACTCCCTCCCCACCTCAGCAATGAGTTCAGTATTCATTGCGAGCAGAATTATCAATTTCGTCTCTTGCACCCAGATGTAGTTTAGTCGGGCTTTGTGCTTTAGCTCTTTTTTTTTACTTCCCACTTTCTTTTCAATTCTATCTTTCAAAATAGATATTGATATGATAATGATATGGAACCTTATTAATTTTTTTTTTTTTTTACAGATTCAAAAATATATCTTTTTAACATCTACCGAGATTCGATCCAGCCAACTTACCGCTACCGCCATTTTCCAAAATTAAAATGGCAAGTATTTGCATCTGGAACACAAATAAAGAATGGTATTTTCCAAATATTATACATCCAAAGAATCGTCAAACTTTGAGTGATAGAATGACATTAACTCACAACTCTGCTATCTTTATATCGAGCAGTGGCGATTCCTCCATGAATCCAAGGCATGCACTGCATGCCTCGTTTTCCTAGAATCACCTTGTTACTTGTAAGCTTTTCACACTGCAGAGAAATCAAACATTATTTCATAAGATTCAAAGGATAATTTTCTTGCAGCCTGGTTTCGAGTCAGTGGGGATTATCTCAGCGTTTAAAGTTTTTATCTAGGTACAGAAAAATGGTCTTGATTGCCATAGACAATAAGACTGTTTGTCCTGTACACTAGCAATCAAAGCGAGATCATATAGCTTTCAAAGATTTTGGCTGAGTACAGAATAATAGTTTTTATTGCCGAGGGTAATAAGGCTGTTTAACTTCTTCAAGTTTTTGTAGCTAAAATACATGAGTTAAAATGCTCCAAAACATGCTAAAAATTAAAAATATATATTTAAATCTTAGCTACAACAATTTTATACATGTGTTGTTATCATTTAAATTATTGATGTAATACAGAATGCATGCATTTTGAAAATGCATGCAGCCGTAAGTGATATCTGGCAAAGATTGTGGCTGGGTACAGAAAACTTGTCTTATTGTCTAGGATAATAAGGTTGTTTGTTGCGTACACTCTTTCGCTGACCATATCGTTTACCTTCTTTAATTTTTTAGCTAAAATACATGAGTTAAAATGCTGCAAAACATTCTAAAAATTAAAAATATATACTTACCTCTCAGTTACCACAATTTTATGCATGTGTTTTTATCATTTAAATTATTGATGTGATACAGAATGCATGCATTTTGAAAATGCATGGAACCGCAAGTGATATCTGGCAACTAATCAAGACCATTTGTACACACAGACTGTGTGTACAATTAAAAAAGGTCATACAACAGAGTTTATTATTCTAAGTAGTGTCGCAGAATCTCTGCTTTCCACTACCTTATAGATATTGATATGACTATCTACTACCAATAAGAATATGTATACCACCCTTAAGCTTCACATAAGGAGTTAGTTTTATCGATATAACCCCAAATTCTTCCGGCATTAAGAATTTACCTCCTGAACGGATTAGACTATGTATTTTTACTCTCTAGATTAGAAAATTTAACACTTAAGATGTATGATGAAGTTCCATGGTTATGTGGCAATAATTCCAATAAAAAGTGTACTGTTAGTCGTGTTTGTTATTTTCAAATGAAAAATCTGTGAAATTCTGTTGATCGGGGATATGACGATTTAAATAATTTACACACTGCTATTTCTCGTTATGGTTTGCCCTTTCTTTGACATGGCATTGAGTACATTTTTTTCAAAAACATGTCAAAATGTTTATGAAAGCTATTCTAATTTATTTAATTCTATATGCAACAATTATGCAAAGTTTTTATAGGAACTTTATATTTTCTCTGTAGTTCATAAAATTGCATACCTAAGAAAAAATATCACGAGTTGCCACTGATGGGCTAAAAGGCTACACCGCTTGCGTTGGTTCAGGAAAGAAGGAACATTCTCACATTCAATACCCTGGTTTCAGCAAATTTTCCCGTCTTCACCAAGGTAGCGTTTAATATTCAGATTAAAATGTTCCTATGTAAGATCGACGACTTGTATCAGTAACGCTTAATTACATAACTGCTCCTGGTGGAGATGAAAAGAATTTTAACCTGAATGGGGTAGATACATGTTAGATGCCATATATTTAGGATTATTGTTGCATCCATGATAAAGCTAAAATTTATAAGATTATACAATTAAGTACCATTTGGGTCTCTTTATTCGCATAATATTCATTTTATTTCGTCAGTTTCGTAATTTTTCGTTTCATTTTCTGTTTAAGCGATTTACGTCTGCCGAAATGGTTGGTCGAGGTGCATATGTGGAGAAAAGAGTAGAAGTTTAAAGGTTCTTTTGGCTTAAATGTTCAAGGGTCTTGCTCGATCTTATGGGGGGACTGTAAGCTGCCGCCACCTTTCCCCACCCGTACTCATCAATCATTCACCCACCACCTGCCCGACTGTTTCGGGAGCTCTTAATAGCCCTTTTATTCGAGCAATTCGGGATGCGAAAGGGGATTAATCATCGAGATCTGCATTCAAATTCGAGAGAAGGACAGACAGGGTTTTTTTTTTATTTGGTTAAGTTAATTGCACCACCCCTACCTTTTTAATCGAGGACGCGTTACCCAAACCGAATAATGAAATTTACATTATAATCGGAATGCCACTCGCTGGCAAACTCGTGGGCACCAGGGGCGGTTCTCGTTGGATTATCTCATCGATTTTAAAGTGCAAAGCAACAAGGGCGTATCTCACTGAAAGTTTAAAAGGAGAAATCTGATAAAAAAATAGTGAAGTTAAAGAAAATGAGTCTATGGAAGATATATAGCCACAGATCTTCTTGTAGGCAGTGGGGGGAATGGTAAACTACAGGTGTTGTGACCAGAAAAGCACACAATCCCATCGATTTAAGCCGCGGCAAGGTAGTCTAGCCTACAATTGACGTCCTTTTATGTGGCCCAAGAGATGGTCACCCTGTTGGCATCAGGGAGATGTGGAAATAAGAAAATCTTCGACAGGTTCCGGGATGGAAGAGTGCTTTATTGTGTTTGCGAAAAAAATATGGAAGAAGAGTGATTGATGACGTAATTGGCGATGTGTTGAGACACGTGGTCGGAGCTGTCGGAGCTAAGGGCCTAAAACTCGCCTTACCACTTTTTTTTGTAAGGCCATTATTGTCACCTTTTTGTACCTGCAAACAAACGATTTTATTATCCTTTATTTATAATAATGTATATATAAACAAACAATTAATTATATATTTTTGAATAGAACATGGCCAAAGTTTAATTTAAATTGCTGTGAGTTTACTTTATTGAGATTGAATTAGTTGAACATTAAATTTAATTGCGTTTCTCCAGATAAATTAACTATTTATTAATTTATTTAAGTCGACTTTGATTGAATTACGTCAAGATTGAGAGGACACGAGTATTTGTCTTGCGGAGAAGTACGGAGAGGAGACTGTTTGGCGAGTTGTAAAATGACGAAAAAGTCATTGCGAAATGATTAATTCATCTTACCATTAAGGAGAATTCAGAGACTGTTATCTCGCTGATTTGCATACAGGAGTTTGTTGAGTCTCAGGAGCTGGCAAGTTACTTTTGCCTCGGAACCAGCAAGTGATGCATGAAGCGAGGAGAGGCGAGGCGCCGACTAATGGAAAATCTCAAGTAGGATAGCGTAATAGAATGAGATTTCTTGAGGTTGTGAAAGTGTTTCAACCAAGGAGGAAGGAACTTAGTGGAATACTCAGAGACTACTCGTTTTTAAAAACAAGGTCATGGATAAGTTCCCCTTCGTCAGAAAACTCTCGGTTTAATACAATAATGCAGTGGTCTTCTATTCCATTCTTAAAAAAATGATTACCTTGAGAATGCAGTGAACTTCGTTTTATTCGAATGAAATCCCATGATTTCTCACTTGATATGCTGACCATCTCACCTAAATGATGAAATTCAAGATTAAGTAGGAAAGAATGAAAGAATTTTCCTTCTCATAAGTTGAACAGGATGCGATGAGTTAATTTAATCACTAATTATAATCAATGTTATAGACATAGAATTGATTTTAACTTAATGGCGACTTGAATTTCACACCTACTATCAAAGTTGAAACATCACTGATGGTACAAGAATAAAAATATACTTTTTCTGCTGAACATGACAAGTGTTTTTCATGTTATACATTTCATGACAACGTCACATTAAATCTGAAAGATTATGAAGGAAGGTGAAGTGTCTAGGTCAGAGCGAAGGATAAGTAATCATGAGATTTCATGAAATGTGCGCAGCAAAATATTTTACAACCAATTATGTTTTAATATCTATAAGGGGCTTCATACTTTAACGAAGATTTGAATGTGTGGTAGATGGAGACATATCGCCATTCAAGGTACAAATGTAATAAGGCGACATAAATTTGTGGTGTTTCGTTTTAACTACTATGAATGTTATAAGTTCCTTTACGTGCTGGAAAACAGTCAAAGCAGCTCATGGTTAAGAAATGCAACACAGTGTATTATGATATCGAAACCTAGAAATGGTTAGGCTCATTTTTCTCTTGATATATATATATATATATATATATATATATATATATATATATATATATATATATATATATATATATATATGTATTAGCTCAGTTCTTATAGGGAAGAGAAAGCATAAAATGATGAAAAGAATTGTGGTCTACGAACAAGGATCTTTGAAAGAATTGTGAGGAGTGACAATATAACTAATTATCGAGGAACTGATAAGAGTAAAAAGATCAAGAAAAATGAGAAAACGTGTGTTTGATGGTCAGTTTATCGATGATGACTTGATTTAGTCTTTTAATCCTAAACTCTTCACTTCAAATTCTTTCAAGCGGAGACGAAATCTTGTCTATTTAGAGCTTATTCAAGAAATAATTTTCATGATGATCGGTATTGAAAAGGTATCCTTTGACTTCGATTTTTAATTAAAGTACGAGGAAGAGGATTACAGTATATTTGTGCGGAATATATCAAGTATTGTATTCAAGATTTTTATAGTCTTACACTGTTTAAAAAACATTAGTCTCTTTTATCAATAAATTTAACAATGATCGATAGGAATAGACCGAAAGTTTTTCTTGTAATGGGATACGATGAATCATTATTGAAAAACACGTCAGAGGAATCCTAATATTCCATGCAATAAATGTTGTTAAAAAAGGTCTTTGCATAGGTTATAGGGTGTTTTCATTTGATGATTTCTCACCAATGGAAGGAGACCCGTATTTCTGTTTCAAGGTTACTATGACATGGTGATCAGAAACATGAGTATTCTCAAACGAGGTGTTTCAATATGTTGTCGAGGATCATTGAAGAGTTATCATCATATGATAGGCAATGATTATGAGGTAATTAATCTATGAGGATGTGAATTTGAAACAAGGATTCAGACGATTCCATGATTAGGTGAGCTGATCAATAGAATTACCGCCTACAGGGTGAAGGGCGTGTTAGAAGTGTGTACTGCGATTTAGGTGGTAGAAGTAAGTCATGTAACATCAGGAGAGGGTGTGAAAATTTATTACGTTGACTTTTGCTCCCTATGTCATTAATGCATGAGAAAGAACCGATATCCCACAGGATCACCTCGCCGTCTCCTTTCAGTGCGAGAAATACCGAAAATTCAAAAATTCATATACAACGTAAATGATGACTCTTTTGGCATCGTAAGAGTATATATTCTTACAACAAATGGTATCCATATGCTAGTTCTCCAACAGACGGTACGTGGTAAACATAGTCGTCATTTATGATAAGTCATTCACATCATTGTCTGAGCAACAAATGGCCGTGTTTGATCCAGAACAGACTGAATGAATTTTCTCCATCAACTATAAAAGAGAAACTTATTTGGTAATTATTATATCTTTTATCGACACTAAAGATTCGATAATAAGACTTTTACTTTTAAAATCACATTGTATATGCAACTATCGCAAACTTTACTGAGTGTATACAACCCAAGAACTAAAACTTGCACTGCAAAAAAAGTATGAGATCAAGAAAATTTATGAGATTGGGATATTTAAAAGAGGAAGGTTTATTTGCAGGGTATATCAAAACTTTTCTGGAAGAATATACATAGGTTACTAGCTTACCTCAAGGAGCGGAGAGAGAGAGAGGAGAACAAACATTTATGATGAAGTTGAAGGATGCAGAAGGAATCAACTTACGAATGAAAGACATCGAAAAGAACATTTGAAAAGGAATTAGATCTCAAAGCTGTCTAAAGAGATAAGGCTTTGTTCCTGTGATTCCTTTTCCATTGATTTTAAATAATCTTTTACCTTTAATCCAATTCCCAAAGTTTCTATTTATTAGAAAACTGAGCATTAATTGCATACTTGTCTTTCTAAAATAATTTTTTTTCATTTGAATTTCTCAGATAGATAATTGCTAATAATCAAAAGTATGCAGAGAGTAAAATCAATTTTTAGTCGCGAGCGACTATACATCTCCCTATGTCGGTCAGTCGGTCCCGTTTTGCTTTTTTTTGGGGGGGGCAATAATTTCCAAAGTCCTCCCAAGTTTAGGCCAGGAATTACTTTGTTTGGAAACTAAAATCATAACTATTCTGCCGATTCTAACGAAATTTAAAACCCTTATATTGTTTTACATTCTCTTTCGAAGGATATAATTACTAAAGTCCTCCCAAGGTTAGTCCGAGAATTATTGAAGGTTTTGAAGGTTGTAACATCATAAATCATAACAAGTGATGCCACGCTGCTTTTTGGTAACAGACTTTGTTTTGTCTTGTATGTAGCCTGTGAAGAAATTTCGCTCAACGAATTCGCCCCTCTAACACATTCATCTCTAGGTTAAGTAGGAATTAAATGGCTGCTATCGGTAATTCGTTTATAGCGAAGGTGGACGGGATGGAAAATCTGGAAGTTGACTTCACGTTACAAAACTTGCAATTACAATGTTCATAATCTTCTATGTACAAATCAAGATTTAATAATTGATAGATTTGGGGGTTGAACGGCTGATGTACTTTGACACATACACTTTTATTTTCTTGGCGAGAAAAAACGATCTGCAACATTAACTTGGATAATTTCTAGGTGATTTTACCGATGAAATTAAAGATGCCCATGTGGAGGGTTGCCGGTTGAGACTCATTCTAGTTCACGGGTTCTAAATCACTCTACGTACCTATAAAGACGAGGAATGGCGTGAAGTATATATTTGTGATAAAGGATTAATCATAAACTTTCAGGCACAGGATATTAAAACTTACGACACTATGAAATGACGAGTTGGAGTAAATGACCGTGAGAAGAAGCTGATACTCCTTCTACGTTTTGGGGGTCTCAGAACAGAATAACAAGGAGTGAAGGAAGTATAAGGAGATAAGTTGTTCAGAAAACTTTTAGAAACGTATTGAAGTTCCGAGAAGTTTTCGGACTATACCTCTAGACTTGAAGGGGAGGAATGATATATAACATTTGATATTTAGGGGATTACGCTTTAAGTATCAATCCAAGCGTTTTCCGCTGTTGCAGTTCATAGGTGTTGTATATATTTACAAAGTCCTGTTCAGCTGTTGTAGTTCAAAGATGGTGTAATTATGCAAGTTCTTTTCCGTTGGCGTAGTTCATAGTTGCTGTAGATGAGCCGTTAGCAGGAACTACGATATATTGGATGATCTAGAATAAGTAGACGACATGGTATGAAATTGACCGAATCTGAATAGTCTGTATTGGTCTTCTGCCCTCAGCCTCCAACATTTTGAGTACAAATATATATATATATATATATATATATACAGTGGTGGCAACAAAAAAAGTGACATTGAATATTGGCAATAGAAATCGATACATAAAATCGCTTTCACGATTTTACTTGCCAACAAGCCAATGAAAAGGGGCGGGGCTTATGCCACGAGTGGATGACTCTCCTGAGCTAAGACAACAGAACTGCGCTTTATTGGAACTCACTGTCTCGTTTGAGCTCGTACAGTGAGGTTTTGGTGTACAACGCTCCAGCGTGCTGATTTCCTGCATTCGTGCCTACATTTGACGTGCTATAACTTCTGTGCAAGTGGATACAATGGGGCGGAAAAAGCTTTCTATGACAGAGAAAAGCCGTGCCTTGACCCTATTAGAGCAGGGAAAGTCTTTTATTGATGTAGCAGCAGATTTAGGAACCTCAAGAAATACGATTTATCGCCTAAAACGGGCAGCTGAGTTATTGCCACCAGGTACCATACCAAAGAGGAAGGAGGGCACTGGTGCAGCTAGGAAGACATCTCCAAGGACTGATAATATCCTAAGGCGTGAAGTGATGTCAGACCCTTCTGTAACCTCCGCTTCAATCAAGAAAAAACACCCAGACCTTCTCCAGAACGTCGCCCTCAGGACCATCCGTCATCGCTTACAGAAGGACTTAGGCCTACCCGCTCGCCGCGCTGCCAAGAAGCCACTTCTTACCAAGGCTATGAAGATGAAAAGGCTCAATTTTTGCAAGACCTATAAACATTGGACAGCTGCCCATTGGAAGAAGGTGATGTTCAGTGATGAGAGCACCTTTAGGCTGGTCAGAGGAGAGTCAAAGATCGTGCGTCGTCCCAGCAATGTGTCTCGGTATGACCCAAAATATACCGTGAAAACTGTGAAGCACCCTGATAGTGTGATGGTGTGGGGTGCCTTTAGTGGAAACAAGGGCAGAGGAGGTCTGTACTTCCTTCCCAAGAATGTAACCATGAGGGGGACTAACTATCTCGAAGTTTTGAAGCAGCACATGCTGCCATTTTGGGAAATTCATCGGTGTGAATTTTTCATGCATGATGGTGCCCCTGCTCACAGGTCCCAGTTAGTAAAAAGGTTCTTCAATGATAATAATATTAGTGTTTTGGAGTGGCCTGGTAATTCCCCGGACCAAAATCCTATTGAGAATGCTTGGAATCTGATGAAATCCAAAGTTCAAGAGACAGCATCCGGCAGCATCAAGGACCTGATAGAATCACTGAAGAAGATCTGGGTTACGATCGACCCCACCTACTTCGCAAACCTCGCTGAATCAATGCCCAATCGACTCAGAATGGTCATCAAGTGCAAGGGCAACATGACCAAGTATTAACTTTCATGAAATATTCATAATAAAATATGTAAGTTACATTTTTCTGTTTCATTTTCCCCGAATTGTCACATGTCACTTTTTTTGTTGCCGCCACTGTATATATATATATATATATATATAGACCCTCAGTGTAATATAGTGTAGATGGACAATCAGCTTGTAAGCACTTATCCTACTAATTTTATGCTACAGCGATTTATTTGCTTTTCTTTGCTTCAGTTCGAACCCAAAGTGTGCATTGGCATTCGGAGCAAATTCAGAAACATCATATATATATACTCTCTACTCTTAGTGTAGCAAGGAAAGAAGTTACTTTGGAGTTTATTATCGTACATTTTTAATTATTAATTAAAGGATATTAATTGAATTGGCGGAAAGAAAATCGTAACAAACAAAAGATAGAATTATTCAACAAAAGAAATTGTTAATGAGAATTAATCATCTATTATTGCATTGAATATTGGCTACTCTTATGCCGTGCAAAACAATGCAATTAAAGAAACATATAACACTGTGAAAACGCTGCAATTAAAGGAATTTTATAAATATGCTATTCACTTTATATTAAAGTTAGCGATAAGATGCGGAGAGAATTAAATGTTCTTTGAGTTCTATCAAGTTATAGGAGAAACGAGTGTAAAACTTGGCGGACAATGGAAATGTAGGCCTCGAGGAGTATTTCCAGTCCGTAGGAAAGAGCACGATCTTTATCTTGAAATTCGCTGAGACGAACAGAGTAACCTTGATCTTGGATTTCAGGAGAGATGGAACGCGTTTCAGATTAGGCAAACGCTGTTTCTCCTTGTGGGTTTTTTTTGGCGTGCTGAATATAATAGATTGGAGAATATAATAGCTGGAAATGGAATGAATTTCTCAGTTCTCGACAGGCTAGATTTAATCTCCTTACTTGGTAAGAATAAAAATGCTTTCACGGGTAATCTTGGTTGTGGAGGAAATGGAAAGACAATAGGCACGCTTTTATCAGGCTAAATAGAGGAGTTATGAATCTCTCTCTCATTGATAGCCGGAATTCTCGTTGGTTGATCAAGCATGTCTATACGTGTGCGAGAGTACTGTAGGAATGCCTAGGACTAGATTAAACCACGCTTTTATGCTATCTACTTTACGAAAAAGGAAAGGAATGTGACATTTTTAAATTTAAGTGCACTGTGGCGCTCTGGTAGGTCAGCACTTGGGTAGTAATCTAGTTTTTAGAAGGTGTTTCGATTTCAGTTATGGCTAGACGAGAGAAAGCATCTCATACGGCGGTGTCGTGTTCCTTTACATTGCAGATGGCAGTGGTGAACTGCGAGATATAATCCCGTAGGCGACATTTACGTGGGCTATGGTGATCTGAAGTTGTCTGGGCCGCGGATAGGAGTGCCTGATGATATATCTATACGAGGGAAGTTTGGTCCTTGAAACTGCTTCACCGCTGGAGATGCATACATGCGCTGGCTATAATATTAAAGGATAATGCTAAGAGACTCCATGGTACCTTCTTTATTTGCTGCAATACACCTGACACACTGACTTTCAAAGCTTCTTTTGCGCCAGTGAAAGTTCCTCTTGAGATGCCACAAGGGCTAAACGAGTGTGGGCACCCTAAACACACTTGACCTAACATTTGTGTCGTAGAGTGAGATCAAGATACCGTTTGCAGCATGTAATTGAATAGGCTGATCTGGCCTATTTTGTTCAGGAAAATTCACCGGTACCACGATGCCGGCTCCCCAGATACCACCAGCAATAGGATCTTGGTGGCTAGATCAACCAGTAAGGTTGAATGGGGGGGGGGAGTTTTACACACAGTAACAGAGAAACGCAAATGCGGAATTTTCTTTAAATTTTTGTTGATACCTGAAATGGTATTCACGCCCCCTTATGAGGGTAGAGGATTCACAAAGGCTACAGGAGCTGCGGCGAAGGTATGACCTTAGGTTGCCGAGAATTTATCCGAGAGGAACAATAGTTTTTCCCTCAAGACGTCGATCTCAAATTGAATGGGGAGGGGTAAAGCTACAACGAAGGAAGACATTTCAAGAATGATATTTACCATTTTTGCTATCTGGTTCAAAGGGGTGCTGTGAAGTAGGTTTGAGAAAAGCTGCTGCGTCTGAGGCAGAAGTTGCTGCAAAAAATAGCTCCTAAAGAGAACTTCGCTGATGGAGGCGTTCAGGCAATCTCTTGCTACGTCAGGGGCTGCCGTAGAATTTTTTCTTTAGTGTTTGGCGTACGCTTCATTAAAACAAACTTGAATTCCTCCTATCGTACCTTAAGTGTGGGGGGAGGGGGAAAGTGCGGATAAAATAAAAATCGCACACGATCACAGCGGTTGATGGTGGTAAGAAAGAGATCGTGTACGTGTATTTTGCCTTACCTTCCACAGCTTCTTTAAGGATCTCAAAGATGGCTTCTCATTGTTTGATCCATAATTCGATGTTGCTGTCCTGGTACACGTGTATGATTGTGAAGAATCTAAATCCGCGTTAGTTTCCATCGTGCGTCATTAAAACTCGTTTCTCGGAAAACCCATTGCGGTAAGCGCGAGATATTAATCGACTTTTATTCCAATAACGACCAAAAAAAGGAGTATATTTTGCAAAACGGTTAATCAAAGTTAGCACTTACAGGCTTTGACACGAATTTTGTAACTTATGCCCTTAATATTTTAAGCAGTGCTGGCAGTAAATTGTATGCCAGTATGAGCAATTTTCTTTTGTCGTGATTGCGCTCCTAAACAAAGGGGTGTATTGAATGTTCAGAATATATTTGGAATTCATGCCTCTTACTCTGGAGGATTGTAAAATAAGAGATTGGATTTTATTTTTTATTAATTAAATATGCATAAGAAAGTGGTTACACATAAAATATGGAATTAGTCACTTCAACGAAAATTGTAATTAGAATTGATTTATTATTGCACTGCATATATGGTTCACTTTAGGCACTGTGAAAACACTAATAAAAGTTTTATGGGGTTTTAACCGGGCGATTGCCATCACGGTCATAGCCTACGAAATTAAAGTTTTAGCTTATTTTCATGCTATATTGACTAGTATATACAACAATAAAAGAAAAAAAATCAAACCAATTACTCGCACAAAACAAAACAAAACAAAACCCGACTACGACAAACATAAGAAAAGGCATGTTCATGCGCCGGAGAGAGCCCCCTTCCCCTCTGCCGCGATCACAGTATGAACTAAAAAAACTCAAAGCTTTACACAATGTAGGAGCGCCGCTTCCTTCAATAAGTCAAAAAATGCACATTTGATACTGCATGAACCCACCCCGATCACAAGGGACAAAGCGATAGCATCCCCGCTCTTTTCCCGGTACCAGGACAGATAGCGTGCTACGAAGATTTCAGTGATTGGGGCATTCTGTACGAATGTGCATGACAATATGACGGTACCTGATAGTCGTCACGATAAGATTCATGGGGACGCTCCATCAAATGGCACTGTCTCTCGCAGGTCTGCCTAATTCGGAGGCGAGAGAAAACGACATGAAGCCGTTGAGGCAATAGTTGTTCGTCCAAGGAAAAAATCGCTGCTCAATGGCACTCTAGGTTTAGATTCCCGTCGACCGTCTTCCATCTGTTTTGGCATGTTGCGCATTTAGCAACATGGCAACACACACACACACACACATACACACACACACACATATATATATATATATATATATATATATATATATATATATATATATATATATATATCACTCGCTCAAGCACTGGCAACCTCCCAATATATTTACTCACCTAAACTTGACTATCTTCTCATTACAACGTGTCCTTAATTTTAATAAATAATAATAATAATAAAGCAGTGAACTTTTTCTATTTCCGCAATAGGACTTGTCCAAACATTTTCAAACATAGAGGCTATTCAAAACTCCTCGGGTGATTCCCATAATTGCACAGCATATTGTAAGGTTGACTTTGTAGTCTCCTTTGTATTATGTTTACGATCTCATTATAATTCAAGGATCCTTTATAACTTAATTAGACGGGGCGAAATTTGTTGCTATTAAGTGTCTCGTTATTTTACCCGTCAACATAAACAGGAAATTTATGATATCCTCTAATTCCGATGTGTCTCACGTGTTTCTGCTGTTTCTACTAAATGCTGTCTCTTCTTTAGTTAAGTTGCGCGTGGGCATTTTATTCGTGACCAAGTCTTCGATGAATTCCGCAGACCGGACGGGTTTAATCAAAGATACAATTCTCCCTCTTTATTATCGTCATTATCTTCTTTATCACCATCATATCTCATCTCACTACTGAGTACAGCTTTCGCTAGCCATTGATCTATATACCTCCATCCACCATCTTTCAAAGTTGTCTTCTGGGTGTCTTGATGCGCAAGTATAGAATGCCTAAGCTTTCTTCTTTTTACCCTCCATCTTTTATGATGGTAATGTCACTTTTTCATCTCTATTTTGAAAATTTCATTAGTTTTTCTATATATTTCATCTATTTTTTTATTCCTATTCAAGTGTTTCTATTATAGCTATGAATGTTATTCTCAAAATGCAATATTCATTGTTTCTCTAAGTTGATCCAATGTTTAAGTAACTTTTATTCAGTTTATACTTTTTATTGTAGAGTGTTAGAACATTTAAAGTGCATTATTTCAACTCATAGAAATGTAATGATTCTCATTATGTAGCTTAGCTTTCCCTAAACTACCCTTCTGACCTAATTTTGTTCTACGGCTAATTTAATTTCCGTGCTGTGTAATATGATCATCAATTTTAATTTTTCTCTCCCAATAATTTCTTTTTCATCTTTAAAGAGATTAACTTTTTATTCTGCTGTAAGAATGATGGTTTTACTATTAATGACTGTGATTCTTCTGGATTTTTGGCTAAATAATAGCATATTGTCATCAGAGCCAAAGTGGCCCAAATTTCTCTCAGTGATTTATTTTTTGTCTACAAGTTTTTATTTATCAAGTTTTTGTTCAGCACTTTGAACATTGGGCCTCCATGTTTCGCTACATGACCTATATGTTAGAAACAAAGTGTGTCTTATTAGCTTTTTTCTGTAACGGTTATAACACTAAAATTAAACCCTTTTTATTTTTATATAATATTTATAAATGAATTTTGTATTAACTGATTAACAGGCTGCAGATGTTCATGTGCGCTGCACCTACATCTAGAATCGATCTCCTCTGGTGTCTGATCACTTTCGAGCGAAGTAAATCGGTTTGATGGTCAATTTTTCTAACTAGTTTCTAGATGCTAATAAAAGATGGATTGGTTTTTAGTTATTTGTGTCGCTCTTTGAAAAACCCCTGAGGAATTATATCATATCAATGAATTTTTCCTTTCCCACGAGGTTTGATAAGACGTGGAACAGCATCGAAGATCCTAGCATCTCCAATAGCGATGTTCAC
This sequence comes from Ceratothoa steindachneri, assembly GCA_963969495.1. Classification (NCBI taxonomy): domain Eukaryota; kingdom Metazoa; phylum Arthropoda; class Malacostraca; order Isopoda; family Cymothoidae; genus Ceratothoa; species Ceratothoa steindachneri. The sequence continues at coordinate 126,846,474 of OZ018319.1, read as the reverse complement.
CTTGAAATTCGATCATCGGTCAGCAAAATGAGTCTTTTAGCCCAAATTATCAATGCGGTAGACCACTTATGATCATAGCCATCGTTCCATTTGGAAACAAAACCTGACCACAGCAGCAGCTAGAGAAGCTCGGAGGCAGTGCATGTTGATTTTTTGTGCGGTTACGAAAAAAATGATTACGCAGGTTACTTACATTATTATCAATACTCCCCAATGACAGTTTAACGAACTATAAGAAATATTATGAGTTTAGAATGGAACATCATTTTGCCTTAGCTGTACTTTGACTCAAACATATGCACAGTATTGCCAAAGTCCTGTTACACTCATCACGGCGTTCTCAGCAAAAGACACAATATAGTATTAATGCAGTTAGACACGTTTTTATTGTTCAAAATATAAATACGAGTATGTCTATAAGTTGTAATATTAATTAATGTGGCCACCCTTGGTGGCCAGCAGGGCATCTAGACGAGACCTGAAAGCAGCTTACACGTTGCATATGAAGTCCTTCTCCATGCTCGTCCACACGCAGTTGACGGAGGACTTCAGTTCGTCAATGTTGCTAATTCGAACATAACGGGCTTTGTCCTCGGCATGTGTCCACACGTTGTAGTCGAGGAAATTGAAGTCGGGCAACTGCGGGGCGGCCAAAAGTCTTTCGACCAGAAGTTCATGTTCGACCCTGACCACTCTTGAACGGTCTTGGCCGCCTGGGCCGCTGCACCCTCCTGTTCAAAGACGTAGTCCACCTCCTTTGTGATCTTTCTCACCTAGGGCAGGACTTTCGTGGCCAAGATGTCCAGCAACCAGCTGCGATCCACACTGCGGCATCTTCTCGCCATCCAAAGCCATGACGCCGAGCATCATCACGGAGGCTGGAGCTTCAAAATGTACACTTAGTGGATCTTGGTGACGTCCTGTCTGGCCAAAAGCTTACCATGTGGTTGTTCTGCTTTTTGATGACCAGATCAACCATGAAGGTTTTTTATCATAAAAAATACGAATTCGATTGCCATGACTCTTTAGGTCGTCGAGAAGACGACAAAAGCACCCCCCACATTTTTCTCGCATATGGTCGGTGATCAGATGCCTTTTCATGCAACTCAAGCTCTTGACCCCTTTTTCTTGACTGCCCTGGACACTGTGGATACCGAGATGTTCTTGCTCGCTAGTGTAGTAGATATTTTATGCTTCGTAGCACTTTTGAAGCCCTTTACGACAGCCAAGTGATTGACAACTAGAAGTCTACCTAAATGAAGTCGATCTTTGAGGTCTCCTCCGTTCTGTAGCATCTACTCGACTCTATGGACGGTCATCCGAGTGACGTTGAACGCATGGCGATGTCGTACTTGTTGTGGCCCGCGCACAAGAGAGTAGATATCTCGATTCGTTTCACTTCCATCTCGACACATTTCACACAATGGAAAAGAAGTTTTAATGACATGTTTTGGAAAAGTAGAACTTTAAGTTTGTTTGATGGGACTTTTTCTATCACACACATAAACCTCTCAAAAATAAGTTATCCAACCCATGTCTATTAATTTTGCTTATATTTGTATATTTTTTGTTTTTATTATCTTTTAATTGTCATTTATTCATGTATTATGAAAAAATATTCCTCAATTATTTTCTGGTTTCAACTTAATATACACAGGATATATATTTTCTATTGTTTTAATTTATAACAATGATAATGTTTTCATTGTGAAAGAGAAACCACATAGGCAAATCTTCCTGTATACAATAAACAACCAAACAGAAAGAAAAAAGTTATTAAAAAAGGTTAGACACCGCTAACAATGGATACAAAACACATGCAAATTTCTACTCAGACGCAAATAAGTCAACTTCACGAAAAAGGCCAATACTATTCCTAATTTTATTTCTACATTGATGCCAAGACCTCGGAATCCTTAATCGAAGAAGAGTTGGATTAAACCCGAGAAGAGCATAGGGCTTAAGTACCAAGCTTATTAAATATTTACTCTTTGTTTGATGATGAGGCTTTTAGTTTGAACACTTTACATTCCCAAATAGAAGAAATGAATTTAGATGTCGTTAAGATTTTTTCTTCACATGAAGTAATTTTAAAGGAAATTGACGAAAATGAATTGGGAAGAGAAATCATGGATGCCATGAGTAACATGGGAATTAAAAAGAGAATCTCTGTGGACAAAAAGTGTTTCGGTAAGATAAACCTGGCTAAACCATCAATGTTAATTTTATCTACAGCGCAAGTCGTATAGGAAGATTCCAGCAATGTAAATTGATGACACAATCTAACGCGTTTATATTGGGAAAGGGGAATTAATTAAGATCATAGAAACCAAATTAATCGACTCATTTAAATAAGATAGGGTAGTGAGCAAATGGCTAACACATAAACAACCAAATGAGACAAACGTACACAATAGAATGGAAGTCCTCCCGATTTCTTCCCTTCTCGCCTAGCCTTAAGAGAGAAACCAGACGGGTGGTTCCTCCTGAGGAAAGCCAAGCAAGTTTTCCTAGATTGTCGGATAAAGTTGCAACAAAACCTCTTCATACAACACTCCACAAAGGTTAGTAACAAAACACCTCATATCTCTCTCTCACACACACAGGAGCGCACACACAGAACGAGAAACAAACAACTATACTCACCTCTAATATACGACATACTTACAAAATTCACTACAGAATTAGTATCCAAAGCTGGACCGGAAATTACGTCATCATTCGCTTCTGGCCCTGACAACATATTAATATTCACCTAACCCATCTAGATCCATGAATCATTGACACTTTCACACAAATTTTCAAACACTCCATCTCTCCTAAATCTATTTCAAATGCCCGGCAATTTAACCAAAACAAACCACCCCGTGACCCCGCATCACACCACCCAAGTATCATCACTCTGTGACTCTCATAATCATAGGACGTCAAGTACTAAGGAAAGTCAAGAGACAGATCCCACTAGATGCCTCCCAACACGGATTGCACCCATGGCATTCAACAAGCAGTGTACTCACTTATATCACTGGGCTTATACGACAAGGCTTCAACCAACTCACGCCCCTACGAAGGGCAATAATGAAAACAAATAGACAAATCTTAGCAAGGCCTCCCATACCTTACCTAGATACATCACCATTAATAAAATACCAAACACCATACTTCAAGCGAAATAAAAAAAATGGCTTGCCAACTACCTCACAGGGAGCCAAGTAAAAGTAATACACCACAGTAACTTATTACGAACACATCACATGCACAAAGGCGTTGAACATGGATCCGAATTATACCCTACTCTGTTCAATCATTTCCTCCATAATGTCCCTCTCCGGAATCACATTATCACACTCCAAGGCCATGAATATAACATCAACATTCTCGTGTAACATTCAATGCAGACTTAATCAGTGCGTAATTTTTGCCCCCACTACATCACAAGACCTGAACAGGGGCTACAACAGAACCTATGACCCTCTCATATTCAAAAGTCTATGTTACTTTCTTCACAACCGATAACTTGAAGTATATCAAACAATCCTGCCTTGCTTTAGTAAACACACACTCCTCTTTAATACCAGGAACCTCTACAGTACTTGATTTCACTCTGAATACAAGATTATATTTCTGAAGTGCATAATAAACACAATAAAAAATCTAGCAAATAAGTAACCACACACAGAATAATCACAGTAAGCACTCCGGTAATCCAAGGCATCCACCATCTACACTTTCAAGCAGCATATCCATGTTTTACTCGCCTATCTCCGTTTTGCCTGGACACCCAATATCTCATCTACTCAATTTAGCAAAGTACAGAACGCACAAATCAAGGCACGGTCCTTCCTAAATTATGCCCCCAAAGCACTAGATTTAATTACTTTCACTCTGAACCAAAGATCTTGAGCCCCCTAAACACCACCTTGACTTTAAAGAAACGCAATTTCTTCAAAGTGCTCAAAACTACAAGCCACCCATGCCATTACATACTAGACACATGACTCCCTCCGCCAAACATGTTTAACACTCTAATGACCATCAAATTCACCAGTAATCTCATCACACTAAAATCTTGGCGTCATAACTCACAAAACAACCCACACACACTACTCAGCAAGGCATCTAATCTCTGAATTCAAAGCAAACTACTCAATGGAAGTCTACTTGATATCAACCCAGAAGAAACGTCTCTACGTCACACAACTACCACCCTGGCAAGTCTCCAGTGTTGTTGCCTCCCATAACTAAATAAATATAAATACTTTATTGGCTTTTCCCACAGACAAAGGCTCCTGCTGCGAACAGGAACCAAACACAGGGCAACACATATTCACGAAATGCCCGACAAAAGCACAACAGAGACAAAACTTTCAGATTTGGGGAGTACTGGATCTCTGAAATATCCCATCCAGTAGGCAGAGTTCTTATAGGCAGCCAGCCTATGGGATGGACCTTAACATGGTCAACCTAAGGAGAGGGACATATTATATTAATAAAACGAAATATTCCGAAACTATAGCAGGACTTTGAAGACGCACCATATAGTTTTATTCGCCCAAATATTGATAACATTGAACAATCACATCGAAGATGCATTTCGAGATAATGCCTAATAAACTAGTGACGGAAGGTATGAAGAGGATAAAGAAATTGAACACATTACGGTAAAAAATAGTATTACTGCGAAATGAGAATTTCGTAAACTTGTCCAATATCCAGCCACGGTGAGCCAAAAAGATGTTCTCAATCTCGAAGTGAATTCTCACACAGAGAAAAAGTTCCACCTAACCTAAAAGGACAATGAAATCTAATTTCTTTACTAGTCCATGATCAAATTTCAAAAACAAAACAAAATTTTAATTGATTCAAATATAAAAGACCACATTTGAACAGAAATAACGGATAAACGTAACTATCGCACTTAAAGACCGGGAAACCATCAAACAGTTATAAAAATAGCAATGTCATCCGCAAAGCTTATAAATCCAAAGTTTGTGTTGTACTAATAAGCAAAAGAGACTACAATGCAAAAAATACGGGGCATTATAGACGATACATGTAACTTAATTCAGGTGGTAAGTGGTTACACATACTAAATCCCATAATAAAAATAGAAGAGGTGAGCCGGTTAGTAATAGAAGCAAATAAATTTGAAGGATGTGTACATTTACAAAAGAGCTTTGGTGAATTTACATCAGTATATATGTTCAATAATGTTAGCTATTATGTAAGTTTGGCAGAAATATTTGTGTTTCTTTATCCACCACACTGTAGGAGGAGCCATTATTTATTATTAGTTCGTTTATTATCTAAAAATTCTTTCAAGAATAGTTCATACGATGAGCTGCATTGTTTTGCATGCTGATATTTTGTACCGTTTTGTGATGTAGTGTAATGTAAAACAGTAACCATTTGAGACTAATTTTTCCGCGAGTCCGTATGCCTACAAACTTACTAGCTAATAAATTTTAAACGAATGTTCCTTCAAACGTGAAGGAACGATGAATTCCTTCACGGATGATGAATTCGTCCGTGAAGACGAATTCATCGATATCCTAAATCCTATAATATAAAGAGACGAGACGTAGTAATCACATTACTTGTTGTCGAGATACTCTATATTAAAGTATTAACCGAGGCAACAAAAAATATAATCATTGACAAAATCTATCATGAATTAACGAAACCTGCCCCTAAACTAGCCCCTCATACTGAAAAACATGTTCAGAGAATGCACACTGGAAACTCAATTCTGCGTTCCGGATGAAAAAATCTACAAACAGGTAATGGCGTTGCCTCCCATAGGTTCACCATTATCACCAACTTTTGCTAACCTCTACATACTGCGAATGAAGCAAATCCTCGACATATTACATATTAGTTGACGATATGTAGCATATGCATATCTCGTGACCAAAGTCTAAAAAAAAAATCTACAAAATCTAAAACAGAAAATACAGGAAGCATCCGTCCTAAAATAAAATATGCATTGAGCCCCCTCCCCTCCCCCCAAAATACCACTACCTGATGTTGAAGTAACAACAGACCAAAATAAGTAAGTATATAAAATGGCAAAAAGTTCAGAAAGTTGCCTTAATGGAGAACTGGAGTGCCCAAAAAGGTACAAAATAAGTGTTGCGAGTTCATACATCAGGCGCGTTTAACAATGCAGCTAATCGTATGAACTATTCTAGAAAGAAATTCCTAGAATAAAAGAAATAATTATACATAATAGCTTCTCCTACAGTAAGGTGAATAAGAAAACAAAAATATTTCTCCCAAATCTACATAATAACAAACGAAGTCTTTTATAGGAACCAAATCAGCGATTCATAGAAAACCGATGAAATAAAAATCTAGAATATTACACACATAATACGAAATAGATTCACCCAGAAGATCAACTATAAGTATCAATGTACTACTGAACAAAGAAAATCACGAGTTACATCATCACCAATAACAGTAATAAATTATATAGTCTACCAATGCAATCTAGTAATTAAATGGCTCTCTTGAACAACAGCGTCCCTACCCCGTTGTCTCACCATGCATATGAAAGTACTTCCTCGAATTAGCAGGTTGAAATACATAGTATCCAAATAACCTGAGATATTTTTGTAAACTCCAATATAATTAAGCAGGAAACTGAACGCACCTGGTGGCCCATCAATGTATAAGTGAGGTTCAACACATTTATAAGTGCCTCGGCCAGTTGGAAGAGTGACCAGTTTATGGAGGGGTCATATTCGTGAGGCATGGTTACCCGTAAAGGGGTGTGGAACGAAGGCGTTTGAGGTCTTCCTGTCGAATTTTCTCTGACTCCCAAAGTTCTTACAGGAAATCTGTTTATAGGCTGAGTTCGAAAGGTAACTCGGTTATCACTGTGGTAAAGGAAGGACTACGTTGTATTGACCACAAACGTAGGTGATATCGCTGATGTATTCCAAAATCGCCGTCCAACGGCGTTGCTGCCTGTCCGTTTTGGTACACAACGGTGACAAAAAAGCCTTTTGTGGTCTGTGCACAGGGTAACATGGCGACCCTCACTCATTTGCCTCTCTGTCGTAAGTGGAGTATGCTCGGTCAGCGGGGCTGGAATTGCCGCGAAATTTGGAATCATTATTCGATAGTATCCCAACATGCCCAAGTAGAGGCGTAGTTCCTTGTAATCTTTCGGTAGCGGAATGTCCCCAATTTCTTTTATTTTCTTGGCAGGCGGGCAAATGTGATGCCCTAGAAAATCAATTTTCTCCTTGGCTAGTTCGCATATCTCCAGGGAGTAATGCGAACTGTTCTCCACCAGGATTCTGAAAACTGGTTCTAAATGATCCAAATGGTCGTCCAGATTGTCCGAAAATATCCGGATGTTGTCTATATATACATAAACGAACTCTAATCCGCGAAACAGGTTATCCACGTGTCGTTAGAATGTGTATCTTTCGTTCCAGAGGCCAAAGGGTAACTTCATGGATTCCCAAAAACCAAAGGTCGTTACTGCGACAGTATTCACTATGTCCACCGAGCTCATAGGGATTTTATGGTAAGCACGAAACAGATCGAATTAAGAGAAAATTGGTTCTCCATAAAGTTGGTTAGAAACACTTTATATTCTCGGCAATAGATATCTGTCGGGATTTGTGATCGCATTAAGCGCGCGGAAATCGCCGACCAACCTTTAATCACCCAGCAACTTCTTCGGGACCATGTGAATCGGCGAAACCTATGGTGATTTTGACGGGCGCACGACCCCCTCCTTCAATAATGTTTCGATCGTTGTTTTGGTATCTTTCAGCTTCTCTATTAAAAGAGGTCTTGGCCGCGCGAATATTGGTGGTGCACTGCCAATGCACCACTGCCAATGCTGGATTAGTGGGCGCGAGACTGTACAAGGCTTCATACCTTTCTAACACAGCCTTGCAGCCGGGCAGTAGGTGCTGGAAATCATTAAGGATTAGTGCTACTGCAGGCTCCCCGGATTGTTTTACTTCTGATTTGAGATTAATTTGGTTGTCATCAAGGATGCCACGCGCACAATCCACCAAGAAATTAAAGTGTCTCACAAAGTCAATCCCTTATAATGGCGATGTGTTATCCGCTACCATAAAGGACTACCTAAATGACCGACGAAGACTAGCAATAACTATATCCATTTGTACCTTGCGTGAACTTTTATTTTTCCACCATTAGCCGTCGTAATTTTCACACTAGATTCGCGCAATTCACCCATTCGCGCCCAATTAATCGGTATTATCGACACACTCGCTCGCGTATCAATTCAAAATTTGCACTTTAATTTATTTATTTTTGCGGCGACAGTGAATACAGACAGCATACCAGCGGTCGCACTTGCAATGGCATCCCTTGCTAGTTTTCTGATGAGGCTGGCGAAGATAGCCTGGAGGACGGTTGCATTTGAACGTGTTCACCGCTTTTTGGCGACCTGCACCAAGGTTTGCAGAATTTCGCACATTCACCAAAAATACAAATGAAAACGACATACAACAGGTTTTTGGTTCCTGCAAAGAGGTCTTATTGTCATACTATTGGCACTGTGCTCGTTATTACGCGGTACAAAATTAAACGGTTTCTATTAGGGCACGCACCTATAGGCATTGATCACGTGAATTCTTCTCTAGCTCATACCTGTAGAGCAGTCCTCCACAGTTCTTCCAGGTTGGTTAAAGTTCGATCCCTTGACTGTGGAAGATGCAATAAGCTTCTCAAAGAACTCCGGTTTTGTTTTCTCGAAAAGCCTGATTACCTCGGTGAGTCACCAGCTTATAGGTGAGGGTCATCACGTTTATAAGTGCCTCTGGGACTTGGTAGAGTCACCAGCTTATGGAAGGGGCTTATTCGTGAGGCAAGGTTACCCGTAAATAGGTGTCGGACGAAGGCGTTCGAGGTCTCCCTGTCGAGTTTGCCCTGGCTCACAAAGTTCTTACGGGGAATCCGTTTATAACCTGGCTTCAAAAGATAACTCGGTTATCACTGGGTTAAAAGGAAGACTCGAAAGGAAAATGGTGTTTTGTAGGCTTTATTGGGGCAAATGGCATAGTCTAGTCTTACGCCGCTTTGTTGGAAATTTTCCTCTAACGTTAGTTAGATAGTGGGGCTAGGACGGACAGACTTAAGGACGAGGAAACGGAATCGTGACGCTAATAATAACCAAATCAGAATGCGAGTAATGACGTATGAATAATTCTTTTTTTTTGTCTTGATAATTTTTCAACTCGTTTATTTATACTCCCTCTAATTAAGGGGGCGTGACTTCATTTTTCCTAATCTGAACGCGGGGTGGAGCTTATGGTGTGATAAGTATGTTCGTGTGTACTTTGTTAAGACTGATAGGCTCAGTCAAATGGTGTGTACGTTTTAATGTAGACACATGTTGGCCAAACTGGGCTGGCAACCATAGCAAGGTGATAGGACAGTTGATTTTGTCGTTTTACAGGTCCACGTTAAGTTTAACTACGCAGATCAGATACCACCCCAAGTGTGCCCAGCTGCCTTCGTTATCTTGCATTGAGACCTTTCGTCTCGAAGCTATTTTCTCGCGTGTATATGTTTGTGTGTTTGCGTGGGAACCTCTAACTATTCGTTTGCCTTCCCTACAGTCATGTTTTTTTCAATACATGTACAATTGTGATATAAGTATTTCGCTATATTCTAATTTGTTTCATTGCTATTATATGGCATAATTTTTTTAGGAATTAATACGTGTGACCAATTTCAGGATTTCAGAGCTCTATAAGGGTGCTCATTTGTGAGGTTCCTCGTTGAACCTACTTCATCTTGCAATTCCGACATCACTACACATATATAATTGTGATTTAACATTATCTATATAAGTATTTCGCTTTATTCTACATTGATTCATTATTACTACAATGCATATTATTTCAGTAATTAATACGTGTGCCTCATTTCAAGATTTCATAGGTCAAACAGGGTGCTCATTTGTGAGGTACCTCGCTGAGACTACTTCACCTTGCAATTCGGGTGTCGCTGCAAATGAACCAAGAACAATCCGAGAAGAAAAACAAAGATTAATACACTAGAGGGTTGCTACACAAAGGACGTTACACTTTGATCGAATTCGGCATTTCAAAACGATCAGCGATTTAACCTTCAATCTACCGAGCTCTTGCTTTTCAACTTCTCCCATTATTCTTAAACATGCTGTATTCTATTACTTGTTTAAAACCTTTTCTACTTGCATAATTAGGCTTTTAGTATTTTAAATGATTATATACCCACATATTATAATAGTATTCTTTATTTTACTTTTAGTATATATATATATATATATATATATATATATATATATATATATATATATATTTAATAGCCCAAGGAAAGGAAAACTGGTATCACAACTTGGTAAAACGCTGTGGAATATATTACCTGATTTATAGAAAGCTTAAGAAAGAAAATGGCATCTTTAGAAACGGAGAAAATAGGGAAACTGTTTATAAGCTATATAAAAGTGAATAAATAAGTTGTATTCGAACCTGTGTGTCGTTGTTTATGGTGAGTACGTATGTACGTTTGGTTCGTACATGAGTAAATCCGTTCCACCTTTCTCTAAGAATGCTCTAATATAATTCTTTAACCAGAGAGGTTTCGCATTATGATATATCTATTGCCAATGCTGCGTTCGAGGATCTAATTAAACAGCTCAGACAAAATATACTTTTAATAACATCAAAGAACGAAATATTAAATCTTTAAATGCACTAATTCTATGGTAAGAGAGTCTAAAAACTAACACTACATATGAGTACTACGAGATGGTTGACACAAAAATCACTACTAAGACACGAGTTTTAAGCTTAATTAATGCGAGTTCTTATGTCATTTGAACTTGAAATAATTTGGTTGAGATTACCAGATTGAAATGGTTTTGTTACGAATACACTTGCGCACGGAATGAGAAATAACAAAATGAATATGTTTTGTATTCGTTGTACCCTTAACTTGGGGTGTGTCGACAGTTGGGTGAGCTTGAAAGTGAGCCTCCTCCCTGAGTTGGTTTGGGTGAGTTTTGACTGGAGACCTCCTCGCTGAGGTGAGGAGAGCGTGGTGAGGTTATTCAGGAAAACAGCTGAAGCTTCTCCCGGTGAGGTGGAGGCGGGTGACGATGCTTCTCTTGAATTGAAGATGTAAGTAAGGGGATCTTGGGTGAATAGAAGTTATCCCGATCCCTGTGTTACCAATTATAGCTTCTCGACGATGGGACTTAACTAAGATGGGAATCTCTTCTCGAATGGGAATTCACTTTGGTCTTGCTCAATGGTGAGAGGTATCTCTGTTTTTTTAGCAAACTGAGATACAGAATTTTCTCTGGACGAGAATAGTAGGAGAGTTGGTCTCGCTACCACTGGTCTGCTCTTCTAAGCAACCAGAGGAACAGCCTGGGGAAGGTAAGTCCCGCTTGGTTCTAACTATCTTCTTGATCCCCTGTTTGACTCAGGGACTCGTCTTCTTCTCTCGGTGGCAACCGGGATTCTCCCTAAATTTCTCAAGATCGAACTATATATAGATCGATTATCCCCTAGGGGGAGGGGAGACGAGGGAATTTAGGAGGTGCGAGCCCTTACCAGCCCATAGTTAAGCCCCTTTCCTAGGGCATAATTTTAAACTCTGTGACACTTCGCCCCTTCAGGTTTACGCACGGGGAAGGTGAGTTTTTGTCTATTTTGCGAAAAATGAATATAAACAATTGGAGGGAACAGTGATCCTGTACTTAGATTTTCTGCCGACGAAGCCTTAGGCAGCAATATTTTCATTCTAAAGGCTCTCACACCCTCCTATGTTTATATTAACAGACTACACCACCAGTCTCGTAAATTACACAATCTTCTGACCGAAATCTTTCTTTGCGAGCGACTTCGAAGGGTCTTGGGGCAGCAGAGAAAGGAGGGGGCGTCTTGGCCCATGTGAAACGTAATGGTTGACGCTGTATAAACAAACTAGCGTCTGCTTGTCCTCGTTATATTCATTCCTCCACCATGTGATTCTGGCATTTAGTTTTTTTTTATAAAACTTACAGTATCTTTAAATGTTACACAGAAAGAGGAGAAAATAGACCTTACAGCAGATGAACCAGAGAAAAGCCCCAAAAGAAAAAAAACACGTTGAAATAGGAGTCATTGATTTGGCTATATAATTTTATCCTCGCCCTACCCCAATTCGTTTCTGTATTTTCCCTGTCCTTTTCTGACTAGATTTTATTGCATAGACTAAAATCCCACAAACCTAATTTGTTTAATAATTATAATTAAACTACAGTCCTTTCGAAACCTTCATTCACATTAATACCGTTTTTACCCGTTTCCTATGTGTGATGAATTTTCATGATGACTAATATTTTATCAGGTAAAGGTTCGTTTTTGAGTTATGTAGATTATCATTTATATAGGTCATCATAGTAATAATGTATATATTAGTTTAGAGGTTCAAAGTTGACGCCACCCTTTTCGGAGTTGAGTTGATCATCAGTTAATCCTTCATAGCGAAGTTGACGCCTCCTTACAGAGCTAGGGGTCATCTTCAAGACTGGATCCCTCCCTAAGGATGGTGACATAGCAGCCTGAACCAGTCTGCTTTGAATTTTCCAATCGCCGCTGAATCCTTCTAAGTGAGATGTGGCCCACTTGCGAACTGCGACTCAACTTTCACTAGACCCCTCCCTACGGCTTGCACCCGTGAAATGTTTAACTAAGAATACATTTGCCATTTTTTAAAATTCTAACACTGAAGTTTTATTCTCCCTAGATCATATTCACACATTGGTGCCGTAGGATCCCCCTAAAAGAACCACGCGGCCCCCTCTGACGGTAACAATTTGACCTCCCCAGCAGTATCTTATTGACTCTTTTGTGAGTGTGTTCGAGGGATTTTGAGACTTGGCGAGGAACTCTGGCTATTGCTTTGTCGTTGGTGTGGAGAGGTTTACTCCCAAAGAGGATCCTTACCATTCCTTCGCTTGAGCTTTTGGCAAGAGGGAAATACAAATTTCCTTATCCATGACATTTAGATTTTTAATTTTTTTTTTTGCATTTGTACGACCATGAATGCGGTTCCCTAGGAGGGTATATCCTGTTCAGGTGTATCACAAGTGGCTTTAAGTGAAGGTACCTTAATTTCAACCGCCCCTGTGGTTACTCTCCTTACAATAGTCCACACTTATGCGTCTCCCATGTCGTTAGTTCCCAAACTCTCTGAGTTTAAGTGCAACACGGAGTTTAAGGCACCTTTGCATCGATTTCTGATTTATCAGACCCCCAGTTACCTCAGCTTGCAAACCCACATTCAATTCCATCTAGTGTTACAGGATCTCTTTCGTTCAGAATGTTGCAGACTAACCCATCCATCCATTGACTTCATATTCCAAGCTATTCCTTACCCAATTCCTGGATTTTCTATTTATTGTTCGACCATTCTACCTGCGTTTTCTTCATTTATTCTTACTGTCCCTTCCTCTCTGTTCCCATTTTCAACCTCGACCATATCTGCTTCTGCATTTTCACTTTCGAAATCGACATTTAAGCTGTCAACATGATTTTCTACTGCCATCGGTTCTATTCCAGGCTTTTCAGCTTCTCCACAGCCTAACCAGAACATCCCTGACCCTTTTGAAATAAATATAGACTCTGTTTCATTAATGCAATGATTCTTCAGGCTGTTGCTGAACACTGAACAAGCCTAAGGTGGCAAATCCTGGTAAATTCGGCTTGAGATTGGAGAAAATCTGTCTCATTTGCTATCCGCGATTGAGCAGTATGCTAATAGTCAGTACCCTGTTCAAATAGGCCAACGGTGAAGACTGTTGAAGAATCATCTCACAGGACAGACTCTCCAAATATATCGCCTTTGGAAACCCCCGACCACAGACTACTTGGTATTAAAAATGTCACTGCTATCATGGTTTCAGACTGTGGACAAATATCGTTTCGCCCACGTTTAGGAGGAGTTCCTCCAGGCTCAGATTGTTCCGGGCGAGAATGTGACTATTTTTGCGACCCTTCTGCTATTATTGGCTGTTAGGGCTTACCCGGGCGTAGATATGCATAATTTACAGGCTTTTTTCCAAGTATTCTTAAGAAATTTAATTGATTCTGTTCGCATTCCTCCTGACACTTACATGGCCAGCTATGAAGGACTTAGTGCTCCCCTTATATGGGAACCAAGTAGTGTCATTAGCAGAGACGCATTATCGAGCGTCCTTGCGCTCCTTTACACAAAGTCCATCAGTAAGTAAGACCATGGGGCAGGAGTTAATCGATATTTCAGCGATAACTGACTACATTTACATAAATTAGGGGCACAAAAGGGGTAGTCACAATATGAGCAACCATCACCGCAAAGCTACTCTCGGGCTGTTCATATAAGTTCCCCTGTACGACTGGATACAACTCAAGGAAGGCGATTTAGTCCTAGAAATGCCCGCCGCCAACACACTTCACCTACTCCACATAATTACAACAGGGGCATAATTATTGAAGTCATTGATACTAATGACCCTGACCCAGAAAAATAATCTGCCTTCGTTGACTATGGTGCTTTTATTAGTCTAATTTCACGTTCATTCTCTATTTCGTTGCGTGAGCTGTGCCCTAAGATATTCCTGGTATTAGCGGTAGTGTTTTTAGAGTTAACCAGTTAGTAAATTTTAGAATGGGCTTGATTGGAGGTATTCCTGGTATTAGCGGTAGTGTTTTTAGAGTTAACCAGTGAGTAAATTTTAGAATGGACTTGATTGGAGGTTTTATAACTTCTCCCTATTCGTTTATCATTATGGATGAAGGTTTCATGGGGAAACCTTTCTTGTTGGATGCTAATTTAATACATGCGAAGTACCTGATATCGGACTTAAACAGGAAAGATGGCGAGTGTCATGTTGTGGCACGTAGACTCGACATTCCCACTCCAAACACCTTTCCTTGCATGACTGCCATAACGATCAACTTACACCAACACGACAACGTACATACCATGGTGCCAATTTCAGTTGAATACTCAAAGATTTAGGTTTAATGGTTGCATGGTTGACTTTGCACCTAAGGGAATGAGATATTTGTATCTCCAGCTGGGTATTGTAGAATTAGGCAGTACTGAACAGTATGTGGCTGTTTTTAACATTTCTTGTGAACAGAAAAGGCTAATTAGTGGTAGAAAAATAGGGTTAGTTGCTAGTGTAGATGATGACCAGTTAGTCGAAAATTTCCATGTACAAGACATTCACAACGATAGAATTGTATGGACTTATGACAATTGCCTGAGGTTTTCCCTAGTTTTCCAACAACATTCACAAACCCACAAAAGCATACCCTAATGAATTTGAAGATGTAATCAGCATTGGTGTCTAAGATATCGGTTTATCTCGTACCATGTTCCACATATTCGAAGTAGGGGGATTCTCACCCTGTGAATTTACCTGTTCGTCGTTTTTCGCCTGGACTCGCGGATGAGGTTGAACATGCGTTCGAAGAACTGACTAATCAGCAGGTTATTAGGCCGATTATGTCACCGTATTTCGCACTTGTGTCTCCAGTCCGTAAGCCAGACGGATCTGTAAGGATCTGCATAGAATAGAGGGGTTTGAATGCAGTGTCTAAAACAGACAAATTTCCATTGCCAAAGCTCATAGACACCATATAAAACCTTCATGGAGTAACGTATTTTACAACCTTACACTTAGTCCAAGGTTATTATCAGATCCACATGGAAAAAGACAGCATTGAAAAGCCCGTACACACTAAGAATTCGTTCGTATGCCTTTTGGCGTAAAGAATGGGCCCCTTACGTTCCAGAGAGGTATAATGATCACCCTCGTTGGTCTAAGGTCATGGTTTACCTCGATGACATAATTATAATAGGGAAAGACTTTGAGGATCATCTGAACACTTTAAGGCAGGTAATTTAAAGCTTTGCGTGACCAGGCTTACAAACTCAAACCGTCTACACTTCGTGTTTCCACCTCTACTTCATTCGTTATGCATAATTATCATAATTTGGCCAAAACTGAAAATAGTTATGCGTAAGATTGTAGATTCTTGCACCTCTAGCACATGTGTCTCTATGTGCAATAATACATGCCCATCGAGGGAGGATAGCGTGGGAATGGGTTCCTTTCGTCGTGGGTTTACCTACCCCTCTCTTATCGCGCTCTTCCTTGAGTATCTGGGACGGAGCCGGAGGGGTTTATGGTTATACAGGGTGCCCCCCCCCAAAAAAAGAAAATGAGCCCCGAATTTCAATAGGGTTTATTTCTTAATTTTCTGCAAGGATTGAATGAAACTTTGGTGATAACTAGTTTATTGTATTTAAAAACATCATATCAAAACATGAGAGTCTTTGCACTTTTCTTCTATACTCTAGAGCACGTGTTCGAGATGACCTCCATTTAGCTCTGTGCATTTCTTGAGGCGCAGCACAAAGTTGTCCATGACGTCCTTACAAACCGACCGACTAATGGCTCTGAACTCCTCTCGGATGGCTTCCTAGAGTTCCATGATGGTCCTGGGTCTCCCTGCGTACACCCTGTCTTTAAGGTAGCCCAGAGAAAGAAATCTAGTGGGCTAAGGTTTGGGCTGTGAGGTGCGCACTCAAAATCAGTCTTGAGACTGACCACACGGCCACCAAAGTTCTCTTTCAGCCAATATCGGACCTGGTTCGAGGTGTGAGAGCTTGCTCTATCTTGCTGGAACTAAAACTTTCCCATAAGCGATGGGAACAGGGTCTGTAGCTCCCTCTTGAAGGTTTTGAGGACATCAACATAACGCTCATTGGTGACTGTCACTGTCGCGCCAGATTCCTCGAAGAAGAATGGTTCGATGATGCCTCTGGCTGAGATTACAGTCCATACCGTGCACTTAGGCTTGGTGGCTATCTCATTTGGTCTGGAGGTCCCTCAGAAGCCATTTGTCTTCGAGTTTACCTTTCCTTCAAGTTAGAAGTGAGCATCATCTGAGGTCCAAATGAGAGTAAGGAAAGTTAGGGTCTCCTGAATCTTCTCCAGTATCTTGATTGCCATAACCTTTCTCTGTTCCGTTTCTGAGGCTGTAAGGGTCTGCGTCGTCTGTATTCTCTATGGGTAGGCCTTTCCATCCATTACTAGCACTCTCCTGCAAGTCTCACGGGATATACCGAGGGACTGACTTCGCTTGCGCAAAGAGCGTTTTGGACTCTGCTGAACTGATTCTATCACGCTCTCGACCAGCTCAGCTGTACGCTTCTTGGGGCGTCCCAGATGGTTTGGACGGTTGTCAGTGGCTGCAATGAGGTTCTCTACTGTCCCATAGTTCTCGAAGTGGTTCACCCAGTCCTGAATTCTGCTCTTGGAGGGACCTTTTTCACATTCGAACTGATGCACGAAAGTGTCTTGCACTTTCTTGAACAAGCCTGTCTTGTAGTAATGTTTGACGCAGTATATTCTTTGTGGGGGTCTAGTTGTGTTCCCAGCCGTTGCTTCTGTCATGTCCTGTATAGTAAGGGTGATTAGTGAATGAATGAATGAAGGATATATCACGCCCGTTTTGGGGGAGTCTAGTTGTATTCACAGCCGTTGCTTCGGTCATGCCCTGTAAAGTAAGGGTGATTAGTGAATGAATGAATGAAGGATATATCACGCACGTTTTTGGGGAGTGACTCGTACCCATGTAACCTTTTATTATACGTATAGGCATCTTTCCACGTATTTTTTCGTTAGTATGCGTGTAAACATTTATTATTGCAATATACAACCATACTTCTTTGGTAATATACTGTTTCTCCGACGATTATATGAGTGGTATTGAAACGCATTTCTTCTTCTTCTTCTCGGCTTTTCCTTACTAGGGGTAGTCTTTATTGATGAGGCGTTTTCAAATATTTCTGTTTCATTTTCGGTCTTGCTCTTCTTCGGGCCCCTCCACCTCCATATTCATTATCTTCCTTGCAACACGGTGCTTTTCGTCTTCTCTTCTTGTGGTGCTTTACTTCTCTTCTTCAGCTCTAAAGATAAAAATCTTGGCTTTCAATGGAATTCGGTTAATTTATTTACGGGTTTATTAGAAATATAAAAGCCAACATACGTCAAATTCAAATGGTTTCTTCGAATTTAAAGCGCAACAGTAACAAAGCTGTTGTATCACGAAGAAAGTAAGTGGGGAGCTGTAAAGAAAGTGGAAAAGTTAGAAGAAAGGAAAATATTTGGAACGTTTATAACCACTAGTCCCTCTTCCAGGGAGTGGCGGGAGAGCAAACTAGGGTGTTTTAGGTCAGGAGATCAAACTAATGGTGTTGTGGCCGGGAGTGCACACAATCCTCCAGATGTTACCTGTCATTATCTTGCGGTGCGTAAAAGGATAGATAAGGAAAAGACACATGGGGGAGGGGGATGCAGACATGTATCACCCCTCCCCCTCGTCTAAAGCCAAGAGGATGGGGTGAGCCAGACCCACACTTCTTTCCTGGCACCAAGCAGGGTTGAATGGACAAAAGCTGATTGGCGACTAGCCTGCGATATTAACCGCCGGGCAAGAAAGTCGGCGCAAAGAAGGCCCTCAAATCGAGAGACTCGAAAGGAGTCTCTCCATTGAAAAGAAAGATATTTTTTTTCGGTTTCCATAGTAAATTTAATATTTGGAGGAATGGAATTGAGGTAATTCAAAAAACTGGTAAGCCTGGTCCTGCTTATTAAACACTACACAGCGGTCGTTTACAAATCTTGGGTAAAATAGTGGTTTGAATGAACATGGCCTAGATTGGAATCGGGTCTTCTCAAAATCTTTCAGGAAAATATCTGCGGCAATGGGGGTATTTGGCGAACCCAGAGCTATACCATCTATCTGTTTATTAATTTTCCTATCAAAACAAATTATACCTTATTTATAAAGGATTAGAAACATCCATTAACAGAAAAGCGACTTTCAATGGAGTTGGTACACTTTTTTTTATTTTGGGAGGATTTATCCTACAGAATGAGCTCCATTAAAACTCTCATACTATCATGGCTTCCACCTGTGTTTCTCATTCTCACTTATTCACAAAGAAATTGAATTTCTAAGAACCTTTTTCCAGAATATCTCCTATCCCAAGTCAATAGTAAATACACTCATTTGCAAACTTCTCAATTCCCAATATTTACCTCCCAATCTTTCCTACGATGTTCCTAAAGACTATAAATATTTTATTCTTCCTGAAATGAGTCCCCTTCACAGAGAGTTTCAAAGAAAGTTCTCCAAATTATCAAAGAGATATTTTTTCTATACAAAATTCAAATTAGTATTGTAAATAAATTTAATATTAGCAAGTTTCAGACGGAAAGATAAACGTGCTCTAGAGATGCGTAATCGTGTTGTATACGAATTTACTTGTCATCGGTGTCTCCAAGGAAGATACATAGGCAGCACGATTCACTACCTGAGGGCAAGGTTTTCCTGGCACGTGGGCATCAGCGTTCGTACCGGACACCCACTTAATCATAAAAATGCATCCCCTATTATAACACATGCAAGAAAATGCCACGCTAACATAACTATCAATAGTTTTAAAATAATTGGTCAAGATAACAATGAACTATGTTTGAGAATTCTACATAAGTGTTTTTTATTGTTCTCTTTTATATCCCTTTAGGATTTTTTAATATTCTAATTGATTGTAAATTATATAATCTCTTATGCTATTATATTATAAAACTCGAAGTTGAGCAGGTAGCTTGAGACGTTGTTTATACACAATCAATAAAGAAGAATTCCTGTATATATATATATATATATATATATATATATATATATATATATATATATATATATATATATATATATATATATATATATATGTATAATATATATATATATATATATATATATATATATATATATATATATATATATATATATATAATGAGTTGAGGAATAGGTTCTTGCGGTTTTATCAAATTTATTCATTACCATTAACAATTTTTAAAAAACTTCATTTTTAATTGATAACAATATGCAATTTAATCAATAATGTATTCTCCGCTGTTATTTACGACTTCTTCCCAACGTTCGACTAGTTTTTCAATGCCTCGCCAATAAAAATCTCTGGATTTTGACTCGAAGAATTCGTCTAACCAGGTTCTTAATTCCACATGAGTATTGAACGAAATGCCGCGCAAATTGTTGGAGAGCGATCGGAACAGATGGAAATCCAATGAAGCCAAGTCTGGCGAATATGGAGGATGCGGCACGATTTCCCAATTAAGCGTTTGGATGGCGTCTTTTGTCATATTGGCAATGTGAGGTCGAGCATTGTCGTGTTGCAGAAGGACTCCATAACGTCGATGAGGTCGCTTTTCACGAATAGCTTCGGCGAGTCGATACATTTGTTGAACGTAGAGTTCAGCATTGACAATCTCGTTGTTTGCAAGGAGCTCATAAAGAATGATGCCTTCACAATCCCACCACACACACAAAATCGTCTTTCATGGATGAAGTCTTTGCTTTAATCGCCGAAGTGTTTTTTTTATTGGGGCTAAGCTATTGTTTTGGATGGTTCATGTTGACATAAACACACCACTTTTCGTTGCCAGTGATGATGCGGTGAAGAAATATGTCCTTATATCCATGAGTAGCCTTGTGACGAGCAAGCAAACCTGCGGCAATCGTGGAACGTTGAAGTTTGTTGCTTTCGCTCAAAGCGTGAGGAAGCCATGCACTGATTTTTTTAACTTTGCCCATCGAATGAAGGTGATTCACTACAGTTTTCTGATCACACGCCAATTGTACAGTTAACTCTCTAGTCGATTGACGAGGATTTCCATAAAGAAGGTCGAAAATGCGCCTTTCTTTCAACTTGACATTCCATTTTGAGGGTACAGAACAAAAATTAAATTAACACAACTTAATAAACCGCAATGACTCAACTTCAAGACGTAGCCTAAGCAAAAGCCTAATAGATTACGCTGTTAAGAGACGTAGCCTAACTTGTGCAAATTTTGCTCTCATTATTTATTATTGTTTCTTAATATGTGCACAAATCACGTCAACAAAACTTAAATCAACACAACATTAAAAAAACGCAAGAGCTTATTCTTCAACCTAATATATATATATATATATATATATATATATATATATATATATATATATATATATATATATATATATATATATATATATATATATATAATATATATATATATATATATATATATATATATATATATATATATATATATATATATATATATATATATATATATATATCATGCACTATAATGTACACGAGGATATAAAATCTTTACATAAATTAGGGGCTGTGAATAAGAGAAATAATACATGTAGTTAACAATTTTACTAAAGAAACTGTAACGGTAATCAGGGGTGCGAACTTTGCCGTCATGTTTGTCTTCGAAATCAATTAGGCTGATCGCATCTTTGTGAATGCGATCAATGATAATTTAACAAAGAGCCAGTTAGTGCTCCCTAACCGTGAGAGGCCGAAATGGGGTGCGTGTGAACTAACCCCGTTGAAGCTCGTTCGCTCGAGGCGCTACCATGTGCTCCTCCGGCTCCAAAGAGACGGAAAAAAGGCTTTTGGAACAAAACTTCGTCGGATCAACCGATCGCCCTTTTAGGAGGACAATAATCCCTCCATCGTTTGTATGTCGTCGGCGAACTCTCGTCCCTGGTACAATTACGAATGACGGCTCTCGGACTCAGATTTATATCTTTGTTCTTGCTCGTGTTATTGATGGCGAACTTGTTTCACTAGTACAAATTTACCTTATTTAGGTCATATCACAAGCAAACTAATGCTGTGACTTGTGTGATGCTTTTTTGTTATGTTTCTTGTCTTGTGTTTTCTTTCCTGCCGGTCGCCGCTTCCTATATAGCCGGACATGGCCAACCTTTGGCCTTTCGCTTCCTGCATCGCGTCATGCTTTCCACCTATAATCTTTCGTGATTGGGAGGAGGGGGATGTGAGAGTTCGTTTAATTAACGTTCACTTTGTCGTTTCCTCCGATCAAACGCATTCATCCGTTGCCTCCAGCGTAATAAGGGTACTCAACCCTTCATCTCTGTTAATATTTCCGTATTACCCCCTCCCCATCCTTACACAACCCCTTAAGCTTAATTTCTAGTGTACCTAAATGTCTTTGTTCATTATACTTGCCCGTAACTTTGACTCAATAACTTTCGCAGTGTAAGGAATTAAAGAAAACTTCGGGGTTCACATTTGACAAGAGCAGGCGGTTTATGAACGAAATAAAGTGGAATGAGGTCGAAGCAATATGATAATTCCTTCCACGTGCTCCTGACCACGTGGAAACATGCAATTACTTTGAAGACTCAAACGACATGATGAGGGTCCTCTGAGAGGCAAACGAATAGGATAGATGGCGTCGAGGAGGGTGAAAAAAACGAGGATATCCAATGAGATGGGATCCAATACTGGAGGGGAAGAAGAATGGATGAATATCAAATGAAAAAGGGAGAAAGAGAGACGTATTCGAATAAAACCTATAATAAGTTGAACTTAATTTATAGAGATATAAGAAATATAGAGCAGAAAACCGCATCCCTGAAAGAATTAGATGTATTTATGAAGAGAGGTGGCAAATGTTTTCAGTGCATGGAAAGCTGTTTGGGCAAAGAGACTTGTTTATTGTTTTATAAAAAGACTGGGTATTTCTCGTGGGCTCCATCTTAAGACAAAAACCATATGGTGACCTACATACGATGATGTAGCTATGGCTGGAAGCATTATTTGTTCAGCAGTGACATCACTTTGATGGGCTCTGGGGGCCTCTGTGATTCCACTTTAAACCTTCTTATGATCTTATGAAACCAATTCTTACAAAGTCATAGAGGGGGCGAGGATTATTTTTCTAGTAATAGGGTTATAAATGAATGAAGTGAATCTTCACCCTTAATGATATATATATATATATATATATATATATATATATATATATATATATATATATATATATATATATATATATATATATATATATATATATATATATATATATATATATATATATATATATATATATTTGAATCCAACAAACCGCAAGAAACCGAAAATGAGAAACATAATTTCTTCCGAAATATTATTTCCTAATTCACAAAAGTACCGTACAGGGGTGGGATTCTAACCGTGGACACTGAGGCAGCGAGCATCAGCTTTGATCTCAATTAAATCATCTCTTAGGCCACCCTTTTACGGAATTTTTGCTAATTAGGAAATAATATTTGCGAAGAAAATTTTTTCCGTTTTCTGTTTCCTGCGGTTTGTTGGATTCATTTTCATAATTTTTTCGCGCTCATGAAAGATAATATATATATATATATATATATATATATATATATATATATATATATATATATATATATATATATATATATATATATATATATATATATATGTGTGTGTGTGTGTGTGTATGTGTGCAAAAAAACCCACTGTTGAGAGTATAAAGTTTATTAAAACGGGACTAGTTTCAATATTTAGTTTCACATATCATCACTTTAAGTTAACGCCTCATATTAAGGTCAGTTGCCTGTTATGATATATCCAGCATTTGTTTCTTTGTCAATTTCTCTAAGTTTAAAGGCTAAAAATGATATGAGAAACGATATCGAAACTAGTCATGTTTTAATAATTCTTATGCTCCCAACAGTGGTTTCTTTGTACACTTTAATTACCTGATGTTTTTATATATATATATATATATATATATATATATATATATATATATATATATATATATATATATATATATATATATATATATATATATATATATATATATGGCTGACCAGAAAGACCTGACTCACTTAGGAAGCGGATCCCCCCCAGCCAGTATCAGAATCTGTCCCAGATACCAGTCAGCTGGCTTTGAATAAAAAAAAATTGTAAACAATCTTCTTTCTCTCCATCAAAAGTGTCGAATCGCTGGTCGCGGATGAAGTGTGCCATTGAGCCGAATAGGCCATAGTCACTCCGAGCAGCATCGGGAGTGAATGGTGGATGTAGAAGAATCTCAAACACCGTCCATCTATTTGAACTTCTCCATAGTTAACCTGGCAGTGTGTGGCCTGGCATTGTCTTGCTGAAACAAAGCCTGGCCTCGATTGATTAAAGCAGGATACTTCTTCTTTAGGTTGTCGTAAACGTGGTCTAGCTGCTGGCAATACAGTTTAGCGTCGATGGTGCAACCTTGTGGAACAAGCTCGAAATGCAGTACTCCTTAGGAATTCCACCAGACAGAGATTAGGACCTTCTTGTCAAAATGATTCCGTTGTGGAACGGATACCGGTTGTTCACCTCGGAGAACTCATATCCTCTCTCAATCGTGATTAACCAAGTACACCCACTTCTTATCTGATGTGCCAATTCGCCTCCAGAATCGGTCGCGCATTGGATCTTTGGAAAGTTGGCTGCAAATCTCTACATTACTGGTAGTTTGTGCTTCGGTTCAGCACAGTCTGATGGGATGACACTCCAACAACTTTAGCAAGATCAATGTTGCTTGCAGAAGGTTCAACTTCCAATGCTGCCACTAAAGTATCGCTGTCAAAGTTTGATAGTCGGCCGGAACGTGGTTAATCGTCAAGGATTTGAAACGTTTATAACACCTAGAGAATTTCGCCTGAATGACTGTGCCTTCTTCAGTATTGCAAATTTCCTTCACAGCAAGCCTTGTTATAGAGTTTTCACTTGTAATAGTAGTGAATCAAAACTCTTATTACATTTTTTTCTAAATTCACTTCTGTCAGTTGAACCTTACACAAAGAAAAATAAACTCAGCGGATCAACAAACAACAGCAGCGTACTGAGGCTGGTAGTCGAATGAGTACGGTTAACCTAACCTATGAGTAATTTAGTCAAATGAGACAGGAAACCTAACCTAATATTAGTGTTGCTCCCTAAAATTTTGTTGTTTTCTTTCCGCTTTCTAAACGAGTCAGGACTTTCTTGTCAATCACACCCATATATTTTATATATATATATATATATATATATATATATATATATATATATATATATATATATATATATATATATATATAATAATAATAATTGAACAATAACTTTCAAGTCAATGCGGTTAGGTAAGGGTGATAGTAAGAATTCATTAATCTGCTAGAAAAGTCTCCTGGAGTTCTTCAACACTATCCAGGAGCACCACCCATACGACTAGGCAACCATTCATTTCTCAATAGAGAAATTTCAAGAAGCCTTTTGTAAGAGATAGCGTTTACCCTCAAGGAAAACGGGAATGCGAATATTCCAACGGTGGTGCTGCCTAAGAGGGTTGAGGAACACCAGGAGAATTTTCTACCGGATTAAGTAATTCTTACTATTACCCTTGCCTAACCGGATTGAATTGAACGTTATTGTTCAATTACAAAAAGTTAGATGTGAGACTGCATGGCATCACCCTCACGGGAGACACTCACATACCATCACAGTTTAGGGAACTTGCTCTTCATGATACGTGCAACGTCGCAGGAATTATAGGCGTGCAACCTATTTTGCTGCCTGTTGTGTATTTGGTCCTTGCAGAAGTTCTTTTCAGCTGAAAAGAACCAGATCGTCCTGCCGCCTAAAGAGGACGCTTCAGCTTGTTCAGGAGCTTCTTTGCCTTCGTCAAGTGGTTCCCCATGTCTTTGGCTATCAGAATTTGTCCCTTCGCTTCTCGTACGTGTGAGTGGTAGTATAGGTCTTCATTCCGGCCAGCTTCTTCTATCACTCGTTATTGACGAATAATACCAGACCTTCCTTAGTAGCTTGTCTGCTTGTTTCTGTCGACCTTATTAAGAAAACCTGCTTTCAGCAACAAGGCTTATCGATTCTTTCATTCCCGAAAACTTTTGTTACCGTCTCGCAACTATTTCTAATACTCTAATAGACTATTATAAATAATCTATTGGAAATAGTTGTTCTTCTGGCGGCAACATACGAGAGTAGGCCTCTAAAAAAAATAATTTTAATAAAAAATAAAAACACTAAGAAATGAAAGAAGTGACATAGCTAGGTACCCCGCGAGAGGCTCCTCTCCCCCAGACGGCCCAAAGCGTCTTCTATAAACTCCATCACACTACAATCTGGCATGGAGGATTCAGCCCTAAGTATCATTAACAATCGGTAGCGACACTACCGGTCACGTTACCGGGACAGATACCGTATCCGAAGCTCCCCGAACTAAGAAATTGAATCAAAATTTGGCGTAGAGTCGGAGAAGGGTGCTCCATCTGATGTCGCTGATTCCCGCTAGTGTGTCCAATTCGGAGACGGCATAAAATGAATTGAAGGTTTTTTAATTTTCCTTTGGTGCTTGGAAGGAAAAACTCTTAAATAACAATAATCAAAGAATTTTAATTTTCTCCAGTGCTGAAAAAAACTGTTGATAGACAAATCTTTTTCTTTTGAATTAACTCATAATTTACCTTAAAAATGCTTTTAATATGATTCTCACCATGCGATAATTAAACTCAAATTTACAATTATAAAATATATGAAATATAATTCGGGGTTATATTCAGATTTTTTTATTTTGTTAATTACATATTTTTAAAAATTTGACCAGTCGTTTTCCACAATTAAATTTACTACTAATAATAATGTTAAGATTGTAGGCAATAAAACTTGCTCTTAATGAGTTACAAATATTAAAACAAGGTCTGCTGACCAAAGTCGCGTGGTCTTACGTATTGTTTGATTTTGATTTTGATGAACTAGGTGGTGAAATGTGTGGTAGATGTGATAGGGGTGAAGAAGTTTATTAGTTTTTGTTACCCTGGTTGTCTTTTTATTTTATATGGTCTTATTTTTTATCTATTATTTGTTCGGTTTTCATTTTGGTTCTTCTTCTGTTTTTATGTTCGTATTTCTCGATCTTGGTTATTTATATATTGGGTTTATTGCCTCTCCCGCGGAGTTTCTTTCCTCCAATATTCTAAAATTGATCCGGGCTTTTTTTCATGATTAGCACCGCTGTTTACCCCTTGGTATCTCCCCCTTCCAAAAGGTACAAACCGTAATTGTGGTGGAAATCAAGGCAGAGAAGGGTCCTGTTGGAGAGGTCGAATAATAGACGAATCTGACGCTGACATAATCGAAGTAATGTTGTAGAATAAAGGTCAGGCAAGGTTTTCCTCTAGGTCCCTCTCTGATTGTTATTGATACATTAGTAATATTATGAGTATTTATTAATAGAAACATTCAGTACAATTAATGAATTTAATTGGGCGATAATTGGTCTTTATCCCAAATATTGGTTCGATGAGAAAATAAATAAAAGTGTAAAATGGCGAGTTTGATCATTATCGCTACATAACAATTATAATACTTTATGATCATTTTCTTTATCACACTTTTTGGATCCCTAGATATAAACGCATTCAATACACACTCACACGCTCTCTCTGACATTACCAGTCAACCTGATTTACTAATTATGGGTCATCGCTTTCACACGAAATTGAGATAACCAATTAAGTAAATTTCTACATTCTTCGCAATGCTAAAAATGCAAATAATATCAAATCTTTATCAAAATATTCATGGCGAAACGTATTTTCGCGTTTTATTGACACGTAAGAGGTTCTAAATTTGTTCATGTGACTCGAGGCTTTTGACATACATAGCATGTACACCTTTATTTTTGTTTGAATAGGCATTAAGGCTTTGAAAATGCAATGTGTTTTTGCTGTTTATGTGATTCCTGAATCATTTTTTATTTTCGCATTTTATTTCTGGCTGTACTCAATCTATACTTTGGTGCCTAATGTTTCTATCAGATTATATCAGCAGGAGAGAGAAGAACAACAAACTTCATCATAGTTATCCATTCAATGTAGGTGTCCGCCCAACATTCGCCACATAAAATGAAAATAAATATAGCCAACGGTGGTGGCCAACACCAAGCTTAATTTCTCATTATGCGAAACTTTCAGAGGTTCACACAAACAAATAGACGCACAGAAACAGACACACAGGACCAGACAAACGAATAGGAAACACGTACTCAAATAACCAATCCCGCATACGCGTCAGAAGCTAACGAACGGACGAACACAACCCACTAAAATTGCTTCCATCTCGCGATGACTTCGCAATCCACCTCGGGGTGGCCAAGTTCTTAATTCGGACACCGGCAAGAGATGAAGTATCACAGGGGGGGGGACAAGTGCCTTATTTTAGACTGCTTTGGAGCTGTTGGAACTGCGTTTCGTGATAGGGTAAGGATTCGTATTGCATGTCATTTTCAAAGTAATGGCTGATGGAAAGTTGTGGAAAAATATATATATATATATATATATATATATATATATATATATATATATATATATATATATATATATATATATATATATATAAAATTTAACAGCGAAGTCAAGGGCGCAGAAGATGCTCAGATACATATATTTATTGCAATTTTGAGAACAACGTTTCGGGCAACTTGCCCATTTTCAGGTTCTAAGATTTAAAAGATACACAATAAGACAAACAAAAAGTTGATAAAAAGTAATTTAAAAAAAACAAAACTGAAAGAGATAACATAAGAACTAAAATGAATCAAATGAGTGATATCCTATTTTATGAAAAAAAAACTAAAAAGGCAAACAGGCAATTAAAAATATAATTAATAATTCAATTCAAGTAAACTAACAAAACAGTGATTAAAATTACAAAAAAATTAAAAACTGAATGTATAAACTAAAATGAATACTAATATGAATCAAAGGGGTAAGAATTTAAATGGTTTAAGATGGTGGAAGTCAATGAAAGGTATGAGGTAAAAGAAAAATTAAAGTGTTAAAAAATATTAACTAATCAAATTAAGAATGAAGTGTTTACCATACGGAGTTGGAGAGAGAAACCAGAATGAGAAAGTAAGTAATGAGAAAGATAAAGGAAACTTATGGATTTATGTTAGGTGGTTGTTTGGTGTAGGGAAATAGGTTGGTAAATACACAAGGAATACACCAGTAAATAGAAGCCTGGTTAGCAGCAATACTTACGACTATATATATATATATATATATATATATATATATATATATATATATATATATATATATATTTCATTAACGCGAAAGAATGATGAAATGAATCCAGCAAACCGCAAGAAACATAAAAACAGGATAATTTTTCCTAATTCGCAAAAATTGCGGACCGTGGTGGGATTCGAACCGTGCACACTGAGGCAGTGAGCAACCACTTTGATCTCATTTAAACCGTCACTTAGACCACTCGGCTACGCGTACCTTAAAATCTTGTTTATTCGGAAGATTTTTTTGGTCTTCCGCGTAGCCGAGTGGTCTAAGGGGGAGTTTAATTGAGATCAGAGCGGTCGCTCGCTGCCTTAGTGTGCACGGTTCGAATCCCACCCCGGTACGGAATATTTGCGAATTAGGAAATAATTTTTCCGAAGAAAAATGATCCTGTTTTACTCTTTCTTGCGGTTTACTGGATATATATATATATATATATATATATATATATATATATATATATATATATATTACCCTAGGGGACGCCCTTATAACTAACAGAGGAGAGCAAGTAAGTTTCAGTCACCCGATTCTAGCAAATCTAAAAGGATCGATTTGAACCCGTAAGCTACGATTTTGACGATTTTAGCAGAAAACGGGTCTTATCCATAATTTCTTTGGATATATGTCTATGCTGAACACTTTTTGACAAATTGGAAAAATATTTAACAGATGATGCGGTTTGTGTAAAGCAATTAGTGACGCTGCTCTCTTATTATAGCAACCTGGGGGACGCCCCCCTCTCACCACAATAGACTACGTTTTCTGTTTAAACAGCGAGAGATCTAACTAGTAACTTACGGTTTCGAATGGATCTTTCTGGATCCACTAGAAACGGATTACCCAAACTTGACCCTTCCCTGACCATATATATATATATATATATATATATATATATATATATATATATATATATATATATATATATATATATGTATATATATATATATATATATATGTATATATATATATATATATATATATATATATATATATATATATATATATATATATATATATATATATCATGAATTTAAAGACCCAGGAAATTACTCTAAACTTTTATTGGCCGAAAGTTTCGAACCTCAATGGGACCATCATCAACTACAAACGAGGAAGGGAAAAATAAATAAGGTTAAAATGCAAGATTTTACAAAAGCACAATTTTTAACCTGTTGTTCGGGTTCTCCATTCTCTTTTCTGGCTCCTAGTGTTTGCTGGTGGTGGGACCCTTTTTCCCGTTCTTTTTCTTTTTGTAGTCTGCCGTGGTAAGCTCTTGAAATGGCTCTCTGTAGAGTTTGACATTATTGTTGAAGAGGGCCTCCTCGACTACTTCCTCTTCGCACTGGGCATCGTATTCCCATTTGTAATATTTCTTTCTGATGCTGATGAATATTTTGTTGGCATCTTTGTCCTTTGGGAAGGGGAACTGCTCTGATGCGTGGATTGAGAGGTTTATCTCATCCTCATCTTGAGGTCTTTTGGCCTCCCGTTTTCTTTTTTTTTCGTTGTCCATCTTTTAACACAACCTCTCAGTCCGAGGAGTCTGTGGTTTCAGTTTTCCGTATCTACATCCTTCTTTGTATTTTTATTATTAGGTTTGGGCGTTTGCATTGATCTGGCAGCAGCCTCCCTTTCCTTCTTTGCTTCTATTCTTGGATCTGGTCTCTTGTTCTGTTCTTTGAGTTTCTCCTCTTGTTTGTTCTCTTCCTGAGTCTGTTTTTGGACCATTTGCAGTTGGAGGACATCCCCCCGATGGGGGGTGGCCGGGAACCACATCTGGTTCATGCCATTTTTGGCGAGCATCCGGTTCAATTCTTTAGCGAATGACCCAGGCTGCGTTAGATTTCTGACGTGGGCATACAGGATGCATGTCAGGATATTGGTCGATTCCTCGTTTTGGATTTTTAGGTATGTTTTCTTACTTTCTCTTTCAGAGTAAGCTGCCTTTGCGACTTGAGCGTATGTCGTATTTGCTTTTTTAGTCGCCTCTTCTTTGCTTTGTTGCTGCTTCTTCTTAATCAGCTCTTTTTTCACGGGACAGGCTATTGCCATTGATCGATGGCCTTGTCCGCAGTTTGCGCACTTTTCGCGAAGGCTCTGGTAGTTTTTCCAATGGTGGCCGGGTTTGCTGCACCTAGAGCATACCTCTTGGGGCGCCTGGCATTCGCGAGTAGTGTGAGCTTCCATTTTCTAACAACGGAAGCAGAATTGGATTGGGTGGAACTCCTCCCTCTCAATCTGCTCCCCGTTGATCCTGGCGTTAAAAAGCAGGAGCCCAGATTCCTTCGCTTTCATGGCCATGGAAGTATCTCCAAAGATGATTTTGAAGACATGGGCATAGTCAGAATTGTCCCTTTTATTTCTAAATTTGACAATTTCAGTGACCTTTGCCCATGGATGTTTTTTGTTATCTCTTCCTTTATCTCTTCTTTGGAGTGTTCCCCAATTCAGGTGTTTAATCTCCTGCAGATCACGCTCCTGTGTGTTTGGATATGAGGAGGGATTGCTGTCTGCAGGCCGAGCTCGCAAAGAACCTCGACCGCAGCTTCCTTCGTCATGGCCTCCACGTCCTTTTCTGTTCGCATATAGCGACATAACCCGTGGGGACCTCTAGTAGCCTTATCATGGCTATCTTAGGTCGCCCATAGACGACTTCAAAGACTTTGTTTTTGCTCGGTCTGGTGTGACCGCTGATGGTGCGCAGCGGGACTCGGGTGGTCCCAGCTTGAGCTATCTTGCCCGATGGGGGCCCCGAAGGGTGGTAAACCACTGCGAGGTCGCTCCTTTTTCGTGTTTTTTTTTGGCTGGTTACCAAATACTTGTCCTTATCTTTGTGTTACCCCCCGCAAAAAAAATTATTTTGAAAATAGAGCACTTGAGGGGGGCAACCCCCCTCACCGTTGTAAGCGAGCTTCCATGAACGTGAACTGCCGGATGGAGGAATGAAATGATGGTGAGTGAACCCGGGGATGCCCCTCAGACGGGTGATATGTGGCGGACTTAATGATGAGTGGTGATTGAATCAACTACCACCACCCAGGGGTGCCGCCCAATCTGGGGTTTCGTTATCGATGCTGCTTCCAACTTACTCAGGGACGGTTGTGTGTCCCCCTGTGGTACTGGTCAGAAATTACCCTCAGGGACTAGAGTGAACTCTTCCCCAAAGCTTTCAGCATCGCCTCTTAAACAGGTTGCCTCTGACGCCGAGTTCTACAGTGGGCTACTCCTCAAACCTGCTTTCTTTGGTGCCCCAATTATATCTATCACAGAGAACGGCATAGTTAGGACGTGGCTAGATGAAGGCAGGTCAGTTCATTTCAATTCCCTTACACCGGTGCGAGGGAGGATTAGTCCGAGATTTTTCGAATAATCAGGGCTCTATAAAATTTTTCTTCTTTAATTACCCGTAGGGAGACGTGAATAAAAATTCACGTTTATAAGCAGGTTGCTTTATCGGCGAATAACGTCTTCTGAGTATGCTTGCTTTATCCAATTTTTCTGTCCAGTTATGAGAATTATGATATTGTATATTTGATTTTATTCAGGATTTCGACAAAGTGCCACAATTACGACTTTTGAATAAAGTTAAAGCGCATGGGATCGATGGAAGAACCTTTAGGTGGATTCAGTCGTGGCCTAGTGGCAGACAACAAAGAGTTAGTTTAGATGGGATTAAATCTTAGTGGATGAATTTTACAAGTGGGGTTCATCAGGAGCCGGTGTTGAGACTGCTATTGTTCTTGATTTATATCAATGTGCCTGAGTTAGGTATAAGTAGCGACCTGAGTAAGTTTGCCCATGATACATGAGTTAGAAATATAAGGTGACTCTGATGTTGTGGCATAAAAAGATGAATTCATCAAAAAATAACCCAATGGGCAGAGAAATGGCAAATGAAATTTAAAATAATAAAGTGTAGTGTACTTAGTATAGGTAGGTCTAATTCACAGAATAATTATAAATTGAACGGGAGAGTTTTACGAATGTCCGAATGCGAAAGTGACTTAGGTGTCCTGGCAAGTTTAAACCTCAGGCTTAAAAAGCAGTGCATAAGTGCTAAGAATAAAGTTAATAGGGTATTATTGTTTATTGGAAGGGTTGTAACTCATAGGATTGCTGATGTCATTCTGAAACAGTACCTAGCATTAGTTAGGTCTCATGTTGTCTATGCGGTGCAATTTCGGTCATTATATTATAGGATGGTATTGGTTTGCTCGAGTCTGCGCAAAGAAAGATGACTAAGATGATTCATGGGTCGAGAAACTTACCTTATGGTGAGAGTCTTAAGAGACTAAATCATCATACATTAGAAAATAAGATTTTGACGGGGACTTAATTGAAATCTTCAAGTGGGTAAAAAGTTATAATAGGGGAGACAGGTAAAGTTCTTATGTTTAGTGCTCTGGATAGGATACGAAACAATGGGATTAAACTTGACAAGCTTAAATTACGAAAAATATTGATAAAAATTGGTTTAAAAGTCGAGTGATAGATGAATGGAATAAGCTCAGTAGTCATGTGGTAAAGGATTCCTCTCTCTGGAGTTTTAAGAATAAATTGGATAGATTTATGGATGAGGATGCTAGATGGGACTGAACTTGGTGATGGTACAGGAGCTGCCTCATATAGTCTATTGATTAGCCTTTTGCAGACTCTTTCTTTTATGTTCTTATATGGGGTAATAACCCATTGGAAATAAGGTAAGATGATATACGAGCGACATCGTCTATTTATGAGAATAAAAATGATCATACATAAATTAATAAAGAAGGAAGATAAATAGAAAATGGAGTAAAATAATATACGAGTAAACTTTTTTTATCCGTTAAAAAAGACTAAATAAGAGGTGTGGTTCAAATCTATGCCAACGGGCGGTCTTCGCTTTCCAGGCGAATACCATTTCTTCCATTTGGTATCTCTCTCTTCACTCTTTCTTAATCTATGCATTGATCCTTGTTTGGTCTTATAAAATACGAAATCGCTTGTGTATCCTCTTTCCTTAGATCCATTTGATTATCGAGCATCTATCGTGTCACGTGTTATTATTATATCTTGTTCAGAGGGAGAGAGAGAGAGAGAGAGAGAATATACGTGTGTGAGAGAGAGAGCATATGTAATAAATGAAGTTAACTTGTCAAACTTGTGGAGATGATCGTTTTCCTATTTCGCCACTTATGAATCTTTAATTATGCAAGAAACCCCAAATTCGTTTGTCATTAAAGGGTCTTTCCTTAGCTTTTGGACTCTATTGTGAAATGCAAAAGTAATAATTTGGTCGATTCCTCATCCGCGGAAGTAGGCAATAATCACTCAGTTAAAGAGGATTTGCAGCTCAAAATCACAGCAAAAAGAGACATCTTTGCCATAAATTTTTCTTTATTGGAAGAATTTATACCACTATTTTTTTTATTCCTCCGCAATAGGGATTAATAGTTGATAACACTAGTAATAATAGTTAATATAGTGTTAGTATGAATCGAAATATCGGATAAAGAATATTTGGATGTTTGGAGGCTTTGAAACAAGGATTATATAAATGTGATTCCATTTTAAAACGGATCAGACATTTATGAAAGATCTTCCATTAGTAAAATGCCAGTTAAAACCTGTATTGCTCAAACGCTATAACTAGCTTTCTTAAGAACATAGCAGGTTTTGAAAAAGTTCTGTTGCACTCGTTTTTTTATCTTTCGAGATGTTTACGTGTGTGGTAGAAAAAGTTCCTTCAAACAAACTTAAAATTCTACTTTTCCAGCATGTGTAATTAAAACGTTTTTTCCATTGTGTGAAGTGTGTCGAAATGGAATTGAAAAGAATCGAGATCTCTGCTCTTGTGCGCGCGGATAACAAGAAGTCAGACATCGCTAAGCGACTCTACGTCAGCTGGATGAGCGTCCATAGAGCTGCGGACCTCAAAGATCAACCTCCTTCAGGCAAAACTCAGGTTGTCATTCGTTTCCCTGTGGAAAATGCCTTTAAAAGTGCTCCAAACCTCAAAATAACTGCGCTTGGGAAGGAGAAGAACATCTCTGTGGCCGCAGTGTCACGGAGCCGTCAATGAAGGGGGCAGTAAGAAGTTAAGGTGTGTGAAATGCCTCTGCTCACAGAGCGTATGCGAGAACATCGTGGGGAGCGCTGTCGTCGCCTTCTCAAGTTGAAGAGCCATGGAAATTTAATTCTCATTTTTTTCCGATGAAAAACCTTTACGTTTGATGCCTTCATCAACAAGCCGAACAACCGTCCGATAGGCTTCGGCCAGGACGTCTCTGATGTCCGCTACGTGTCCACGACCAAGCACCCGACTTTCGCGATGATGCTCAGCGTCGTGGCTTTGAATTGCGAGAAGATGCCGCCTGTGTGGTTTGCAGCCGGTTATAGTCTCACCGCGACCGATTATAGGGACATATGGCCACGAAAGTCTTGTGTTGTTTGAGGATAATCACGAAGAAGGCCGACTAGGTCCGTCAAGAGGATGGTACCCAGGTCCACATAAGACCGTGCAAGATTAGTTGGGGTCGAACAAGAACTTCTGGTTGAAGAAATTTTGGTCGTCGCAGTCCCCCGAGCTCAATTCCCTCGACTATAGTCTGTGGGCGCATGTCAAAGGCAAGACCTGCAAGGTTGACCAGCTGAACTCCGTCAACTGAGTCTGGGCCACATGAGGAAAGAGTTCGTCCAAAACGTGTGTGCGCTGCTTTCAGGTCTTACCTAGAGCACATGCTCGCCACCGAAGGCAGCAACATTGATTAAAATTACAAATTGACCATATATTTATATGTTAAAGCAATAAGTACGAGTTTTACTACATCAAAACTATCATTGTGTCATTTGTTGAGAGCATCATAACGAATATAACATAACTTTTTCATACCCGGTAATAACCTAGGAAGAGAAGGAGTCTGCAAGAAGCTAATCAATAGCCTATACGAGGCAGCTTCTGTTCACATTGCCCAGTTCAGTCTCACTTAGGACGCTTTTATCACATGACTACATATGACTATTCATATACCGCTCGATTTGTAAACAGATTTCTGCAAATCTCTTTCCTAAACCTAAACTTGTCCAGCTTAGACCCATTGCTACGTGTCTTATCATCTTCACTAAAGATAAAAAACTTACCTATTTCACCTCTTTTATAAACTTTTACCCACTTGAAGACCTTAATCAAGTCCAATTGAACTCTCCTCCGTTCTAATGTATGAAGATTTACTCTCTTAAGCCTCTCAGCTCAAGGTAAGCTCTCCAACCCATGAATCATCTTAGTCATCCTTCTTTGTACAGACTCAAGCAAAGCAATATCATCCAATAATATGGTGACCAAAATTGCACCCCATAGTCCCCCAAACTTTTTAATTTTAAGAGCCTCTCTAGCGACTACCTACTAAGGAAAACTTAGGATATTCAAGATGGGGCCTAACTAATGCCAGGTATAGTTACAAAACGATACCAGCAACTTTATGACTTACACACCTCCCAATAAGCACTACTACTTTATTCGCTATATTCCTAGCACTTATGCACTGCTTTCTAGGCCAGAGGTTTGAACTTAACCGGATCCCTAATTCTCTTTCACATTCTGGCCTTACTTGGGCTCTCCTATTCAGTGGATTACACCTACGTATAATAACTAAGTACACTACACTTGCTTATGTTAAATTCCATCTGAGATTTCTCTGCCCATTGGGATAGTATGGTCAATTCATTTTGTAATACTTCAGCATCAGTGTCAAGATCATTAATATAAAATAAGAATAACAACGATCCCAACCCTGACCCCTGAGGAACCCCACTGGTAACATTCTACCCTCAGATTTAACCCCGCCATACTAATAATTCTTTTATGTATGTCACTATGCTACAACTGAATCCATCTCAAACTATTTGAATCGATCCCCTGCGTTTTAACTTAATCAAAAGTCGTAAATGTGGCGGCCTGTCGGAAGTCTTACTAAAATCCAAGTAAGCAATATCGTAATTCTCATCTCTATCAGCAGCATCATCCACCTTTCTATAAAAAGAGAGTAAAATAGTTAAACACGATTTACTACTACATATAGTG
Source organism: Ceratothoa steindachneri (assembly GCA_963969495.1). NCBI lineage: Eukaryota > Metazoa > Arthropoda > Malacostraca > Isopoda > Cymothoidae > Ceratothoa > Ceratothoa steindachneri. The sequence goes on along the minus strand of OZ018319.1, from coordinate 126,809,370 downwards.
GTTAAAGCGCTTGTCCGGTAATCGTTAGGTCGGAGGTTACCTCCGTGACTTGGCATCAGGGTGGGGGCGGGTTGGTGAAGCTCGTAGCCATGAAAGGAAGTCTACCTAAGAGAAGGATAACTCTGATTTCAAAACCCTGCCAAGTCTTCAACGTCAGAACACTCCGCGATCTGGATTACCACGTTGTCGTCGTGCAGAGGCTCGTGTGCTTCAATGAATCCAAGGGCGATGTCAGATAGGTCCTACCACTCTGAATAAGCTAAGGAAGAGAAAACCAGACTAAGAGTAATCCAACCCTGGAGCCCGAACAAAGCCAGGCCTTCCCCCGCGCCCACACCTCCTTTCAAAAAGGTGTGAAATCCATATGACACGAACGAACTCCTTGTAAAGCCATGTTGAGCTTCAATAATCAACTTATGTTTATCTATGGGATCCCGAATAGAATTCGCCATTATTGATACCATCACTTTACCCCCTACTGATATCAAACTCACTGCTCGGTCATAATTTGACATAATTTTTGAATTCCCCTTCTTAAATATAGGCATCACATTAGTTTTCTTACATGATGTTGGTAAAATACTAGTCTCTAATAATTTTACAAAAAGGCATGATAGGGGGTCATTTAACATACCTTTATATTTTTCAAAATCTTAGGAAAATCTTCATCAGGGCATGATGCTTTACTAAATTTGATTCTATTTCTTTTAAGACTATCTCCCTAGTAATTAAAATTTTCTCTAATTTCTCCTCACCATTATTCCTGAAGAGCAAGGTTCCTTCAGGTACAATTAGAGTAACCTTGAGTGTAAATACTGAAAGAAAATACTTATTTAACATCCCAGCTATTGCATCACTATCACTCACTAACTCTCCATCTGTAATTTTATGAGGGTCTATTTTTATCGTTTTAGTTCTGTATAATTGAAAGAAACCTTGGGGATCTTCCTTTGCTTTATTTGCATTTTTAATTTCATAATTTCTCTTTACTATTTTAATGAACATTTTAATTTCACTAGTTAGCTTATTTTATCTGTCTTAATTGACCCTCACCATTCTTTTCCTCTAAATGCTTGTTTTTTTTCTGACATCCATTTAGGGTCCACAGCCTTGGCTTTAATCTCCCTATATGGGATATTCATATTCTGTGCAGCAATAACCTGTTTAATCATTGTCTCATAACCCTGATAAACACCATTCCCCTCTACGTTGGCGTTATCTTCCCGCTCAACTGCTCTCATTTACATCACATTTCCTGACCTGACGTCAATGCTGGCTCATCCTCAAACAACCGTCTCTAACTGCCTCCACTTTAATCTGCTCTTCTAAAGTCTGGGACTTTAACCTTATTTTTCCTAATGATAACGCCGGTCCATTTTAACTTAGATCAAATTTGGCAATGGTCGCTATTTCTCAAAATTTCCCCAATCTCTATATCGCTAAAGCCTTCTTCCCTAATTGTTCTGCACCATAGTAAAAAAAATGATCAGCCTCCCAATCACCTACAAGAGCTTCCCAGTCTATATTTCTATAATTAAAATCACCCACTATACACACGTGTTTACTTTTACATGCACGTTCTATCTTCTGACACATAGAACACGAAGCTTCCTTACTAATATTTGGTGGTCTATATAATACTCTTATGATAAGTTTATCCTTTCCCTCTTTAACATTTAGCAATAAATACTCTATTTTAGTGTCTATTTTAAATGTAGTATTTTTACTACACTCTAGATTATCTCTAATACAAATAATCACCCTATTTCCCTATTATTCTCTGTATGAAACAACTTATAACCATCAATCTGAACCTCAGGTTTAAACTTCTTTTCTGGCAAATCAAGCTATGACTTTGTTATTGCAATAACCTCACATTCTCTAACCTCACTAGCCCTCTTAAGACATCCATCTTATTTCTTATGCTCCGACTAATTGTGTGGTATATTTTCAATGTCTCTCTCTCTTCCTGCTCTTATTACTACACTCTACCTTGCTAGTCCTTTACTCATTCTCCCGCCCGTTGCTCTTTAACTTGATTTGAATGCCCTCAGTACTACTTTCCTCATCCTACTTACTCTGACAGTCTATACCTATACGCCCCTCGAGACAATCATAACACTTTCACACCCTTGCGACTCGAGTGCAAGTCACCCATAGCATACAAAATCCTTTCTTCCAAAATACTCACTCCATGTATCCAAAATCACTAGTCCCATACTATCACACAATAATTCTACTCTCTCATATATTCCAACTGCGCTTAACATCCCCTCACTGCATACTCTGAGCCTAGGTAAAATTCCTGCCACTACACACTTCCTACGAAGGACACGAAGCTTTCCTAATTAATCCTCATATCTAGACACTAGCTTATCCTACCTAGATTTTCCTATGTGATTCATTTCCATGTGTAAAATAATTGCATCCCTTTCAACTCCATCCACTATCCTCACTCAATTCTCTTACTCACATCTGCTACACTTGCACCTGACAAACAAACTCTCATCCTACTCTTGCGCTCGCATTCACAAAAAAATCCTGTTTAAATAAATACCTAACCTTTGAATCACCCAGCACAAGCACTTCAGGCACTTTATTTGTTCCACATGCACCTATAATACTTTCTCCTAATACACTGAACTTTTTACTACAAGTCATAGGCCAAGACCTACTTTATCTACCTAGGTATACTATCTAAACCACCTTAACGCCTCTATCACTACTTCTAATCTGGAACGGGAGATGCTTCACAATCTACCTGATTACTTACTCCCTTTACCACTCTCCACTCACGCCTTTCTGTCTAGTATAGATAACATTTATCCACGTCTATCTTCAATTTATAGGTGACTTAAACCCACACTTATCTTAAAGCCATTCTTCGAGGTCTAGGTGCATAGCAATTACGTCGTCCTTTTAGGTCTAGTTGCCTTGTATCCACACTTTTCATTAAGATCTAGGTGCCCTGTATCTACGCCTTTCTTCGAAGTCTAAGTGCATGCAACATCATTTTTATCTACTTTTATATTTACATATTTTTTCAAAGTCTAGGTGGGTTGTACTCTTCATTCTTAGATGTATAGGTTTCTTGTGTTTACGCTTTTCTTCGATGTCTAGGTCACTTACACCCACATCATTATTCTAAGTCAAGATACCTTGTAACCAAGCATTTTTTTAGTTCTAGGTGGGGAATGACAACTCTTTTCTTTGCATCTAGGTTCCTTGCACCCAAACCTTTTTTCAAGGCCTAGGTACATTGTATCCATTCATTTTTTTATGTTTAGAAACCTTTTAGGCACACCTTTCTTCGGGTTCTATGCGCCTTGTATTCACTCATTTCTTTGTTGTCTAGGTGTCTTTTATCCATGCCTTTTTTGAAGTCTAATTACTTTATACCCACCCGTTTCTTCGCTTTGTGCTCAAGGTGCCTTGATCCTACATCTTTCTTCACGCTCTAGCTGCCATGTACCCACCCCTTTATTCGACGTTTACATGCATTGTACCCACAACTTTCTTATTGTTCTTGCCGCATTGTACTAGCACCTTTTTTCTAGGTCTAAGTGTTTACCCTACAAAAGATCGGCGCTATTTTTTTGGTTTGGATTTTGCAATCAAGCTGTCGCATCTATATGTATCTTCTTCGTCAGAATCTATAGTATAGAGAGGAGCCCTCTCCTGCTCGCTACAAGGCACTCAAGGTTGATCCGAATAAGCACCCTATCCAGTGGTCACCTATATTTTGAGGTTCCTTAACTTCTCTTAAATAACAAGTGTTGTTTCCACTCAATATAGCAGAATTATGGAGAAGAGAGTAGCAAAGACCTTAAACATGCCTTAGTGGAAGATTTAAGAATTGAGAGGAAAAGTATGAACAGGGAGTTTTAGGAAAGAAGAGCCAAGGGTAAAGAAATTCAAGCAGTAAATTGCCAAACATGTGTTAATTAACCCGAAGATAGTCGTTTCTCCTGTAATGGTGACCGTACCTTTTTTATTAACGCCTCTGAGATTTAAAACGGATTACTGGCCACTGTAGCCTCATATTCGTCATTTAGTGACTACAGAAACGCCTTCAAGACCAATCTCTTCGGTCAAAGCTTCTTTCAATGGTTGCCAACGGGCTCTGCGAAAGAGATACGGCTCAAGAGTTCGCCAGAGAAATGTATTTAATTATTTTTTTTATTATTCCTTTAGCTTAAAAGTCTGAATTCTGCGGGCAACTGGGTCCAAACCATGGACCTAAGGATGCTCGGATATTCCATGATTATTTCATGGACAAAGCCTTTCTGAGGAGATGTGCAGTGGAGAGGAGGGTCGTTTTTTGGAGTTCATAAATTTTGATGCTGCCAGGTAATAGTCTAGGTATTTTCTTTAGCCCTTTTTGATAGTTACAAGGGCTCCTACAATGACAGGAATTGTTGTGGTTTTGAGCCCCTACATCCGCTCAACTTCAATTTCTATGTCTTTATACTTGTTAAGCTTTTCGGTAGTCTTGACTGAGGTGTTGATATTTATGAGTATGGACATATCTCTGAGAAGGCAGATCTTGTCCTTTTTGTTTTTCAGTACTATATCGGGTCTATTGGCTGCTATAGTTCTGTCTGTGTGGATGGACATGTCCCAGATGATGGTGACATTGTCGTTTTCAACAACTGCCTTAAGCTCATGTTCATACCACTTGCCAGAGACCTGTATGCCATGCTCTTTGCAGATATTCCAGTGGATGTAAGTGGCTGCTTTGTTGCGGCGGTAAATATATTCGGTTTTAGCCAACTCAGGGTAGCCTGATACGAGGTGGTTTATCGTCTCATCAAACCTTCCACATAGTCTGCATTTGGGGTCAACATCCCTCTTTTTCACAATGATCTGTTGGTGCCATCGTGTAGGGAGACTTTGGACCTGGGCTGCCATGATAAAGCCCTCTGTTTTTGCCTTCAGTCCTGTAGCTCGTAGCCAGTTGTGTGTCTGTTTCTGGTCTACATCAGGTTGTTGAATTCATTAGGGGTATTTGCCGTGGAAGTTCTTGGTTTTCCATCTGGATTTAAGTTGTTGTTGTTCACACTGTTTGACTGTGGCCTTGGTTCGACGGGCATAGTTGGTGTTTGCTTCGTCTTCTTCCGCGGGAACTAAAGGCATGTAGAGCTCCTGGGTGAACTTAATTGCCTGTTTGTTGATGGAGTGCAGGTGGTTGTGCTTGTCATGGTCCCTGACAAAATATAGCAGATTGTCCTGTGCTTCCTGGAGGTACTTTACAAGTCCGATCGTAGTGGTTTTGTAAGATAGTTCCATTTGAATGAGTCCTCTACCTTCTTCCCTTATTGGCAGGTACGATGGGCGGTCAAGAAGTTTTGCGAATCGGTAGAGCAAAACAGAGGAAGGGGGATAGCTATTTGTGGGGGTGCTAGGACAAGTTATGGCAAGTCAGGACCTGTAGCCGCACGCTCCTGCCTCGTCTATTTAAGAAGCAGTAGCTGATCGCAGATGGTCAGTCACAAATTTTTCAACAATGAAGAAGGTTGAGCACCGCGCAGTGATCAAATTTTTGACCTAGGAAGGCAAGAATGCAAAAGAGATTCATGAACGCATGGTTAAAATGTACACCGACACCGCCCCTTCCTATGCAACCATTGCTCGCTGTAATAGGGAGTTCCGCCATGAACGTGAGTCCCTTGAAGATGATCCCCGTCTAGGGCGCCTGTCAGACGTGACCAACGAGGACAATGTGGCCCGTGTGGAGAGGAGGATCGTCGAAAATCGACGGGTGAAGGTCGAAGAAATCGAGCGAGAACTTGGAATATCACATGGAAGTGTTATCAACATCATCCAGGACAATTTGGTCATGACCAAGGTCTCTGCCCGTTGGATCCCTAGAAACCTCACGCCCCATGATCGAATTTAACGTCGTCAAAGTCCACAAGGCCAAAGTTGCACAAGCTGCCCTGCGCCAGTGCGGATTCGAGGAGCTCAACCATCTCCCCCTACAGTCGAGATATGGCCCCTAGCGACTACTTTTTATTCCGTTAGCTCAAGGCTGGACTGCGTGGACGCCGGTTTGTGGACGATGAAGATGTCCAGCTCGCTTTCCAGGAGTGGATTGAACAGCAGTCGGGAGATTTCTGGTTGTCAGGAATTCGAAGCCTCAGGGACAAGTGGCGCAAGTGCATTGAAGTCGAGGGTAGTTATATTGAAAAATAATGAACCACTTTTCCTCATATATCGTTTCCTTATATCTGAATTGCCAAATTTATTGACCGCCCCTCGTACATCCTATCTACATCAGATTTTGGGTGATGCATTCGATGCATTATAAGTAGCTTACGGGTTTTTGTGTCCAATTTTTCCAACGCTTGCATCTTACAGTAGATGATGTTGAAGCTATATGTAACTACTGGAACTACTAAGGTGTCAATGGCTTCCAGCTTGTTTGCAGAGTTCAGTTCTGATTTGAGGACCATCCAAACTCTACCATAATACCCCTTTTCTGATCTGTTCTTTCATCTTGTTGTGTTCTACTCTGTCACCCTCATTGACTCCAAAGTATTTAGAGGTACCCTCTTGTTCGAGGTCATAGATGATTGTATCAACATCAAGTATGATATATGAGGAGTTAGTTAGGTAGCCCTTCTTGAAAGTGACCTTAGCGCACTTGTCCAGTCCGAATTCCATTCCAATGGTATTGCTGAAGGTTTTGACTATCTTCAGGAGCCCAGTCTGTTCGTCATCATTTTTTTCATATCTTCAGGTCGTCCATGTAGAAAAAGTGACTTATCTTGCCTTGTGCGGTGTTATACCCATAACTAGTCCTGTTCAGGAGCATCTTAAGTGGCATTAGTGCAAGGCAAAAGAGTAGGGAGGGGGGATATAGTGATGCTCCCTGGTATACATATGACACTTTTGATGTTAATAGGCCTAGGTTTTATTGTGCCGTTGCCATGGGTGAGGTGAAGGATGGTTTTCCACGTTTTCATGTTTTCCTGCATAAAGCGAGTGATGGTTAGGTAGATTTTGTAGACATCAAGGCTTTTAATTATCCAGGTGTGTGGCACGCTGCCAAAGTCCTTTTCGTAGTCAATCCATGCAGTGGATAGATTACGGTGTTTACTCTTCATCTCCTCAAGGATGGCCTTGTTAATGAGGAGTTGGTCTTTGCAGCCATAAGTCCTTCGCCTACATCCTTTCTGTTCTTTGCGGAGTAGACTGTAATTCTCGAGAAAGGTGTAGTTCCTTTATGTGATGATAGAGGTTAATACTTTGTACATTGACTGTAGGCATGTAATTGGCCTGTATTTCTTGGGGTTACCTGTGTTTTGGTTCTTTGGTAGGAGGAAAGTGGTACCTTTTGTTAGCTATTCTGGGGCTTGTTCTGGATGTTTCAGGATGTTATTGTAGGCAATTAATATTATTATTTTAGATTTTACCCTTTACATATCTAAAGTACCAGTAAATCTTTCCCTTTAGTTAATCGAAGCTAAATGTGCAAAAAAAAACTAATATTATTTATAGAATAAGAATGCTGAGGTGATAAAGTAAAATTATCTTCGGATTCCCCTTACCCACTACATTTGGTTTTCACGTCGCTTGCAGAGGGGAGAAAATGAGGGGAACGGGACATCAACGCAGTTTTCCTTTGTCTGCGATTAAAATGCTTATTAACCAGATGGAAGCAAGCCTTATTGAAGACCACTGCGCCTCAGAGAAAACTTATGCTCACATTACATGCATAAATTCGGGTGTTCTTCCCCGCCACTTCCAATACACATACACGTGTATATATATATATATATATATATATATATATATATATATATATATATCATCATCATCACTAACTCTATAATTTAAGAACGGGATTTTTGGGTGTATTTGAATAATAATTTCATTTTAGTTTGGTTATGACTTAAATATATTTTAAATTTTTATCAAGGAAATTTCTTGAGAGTTTGAAAAAACAAAATAGTTTAGTTCAGAAAAAATAAATATGCTTATCCAATGCTTTATAATGTTTTAAAAGAAAATGAGTTACAATTGGTGAAGTTCAGAAAATTGATTAAAACTTAAGTAAGGCTGCTTTTTTATTTTATCTATAACTATATTTTAGCAACGTGATTTTTTGAAAGGTAGGGAAATAGTTTAGAGTTCCTTTTTAAAATTATTATGATTGGCCAAGTTCAGAAAATTGATAAAAATTTAACCATAGCTGTTTTTTTTTTTAGATTTTAAATTTGAATCTTAGTAGCGAAGCCATTGCCTGATATATATATATATATATATATATATATATATATATATATATATATATATATATATATATATATATATATATATATCTTCAATAACCCATAGACAAATAAGGAAAGATGATACACTATCGATTTCGTTGTGTTTTTATAATACCAAACAAGGATCGACTATAGATTAAGAAAGAAGGAAAATAGAGATAGTAAATGGAATGAAATAATATGTTTTTTTACTAGTTAAAGAAATTAAAAAATAGGTGTGGTTCGAACCTATGCCACCGAATGCTCTTCCCTTTTCAGGTTACTGCGCTAACTGATATTTCCAACTATACAAGTATTTCCAGTGTTTACGAAAGATCGAATTTGACTAATGAACAAGTGAAATTTAAACAAGAGCTTAATGCAAAAGAATAAAATGTTGAAGAAGCTCTTTAAATTAAAAATATAAAAATGGATGAATGAAAGCAATCCCTACAGATGAAGGAGAGAAATAAGAAAATTTCTGTATATTCTGGTAGGTGCTTTTTCTCGGTTCTTCTCTGTGCTGGTTGCTTATTACAGATAAGACTCACGGTGCTTCTTCATATACCTGAAAATAAGAGTCAACTCTTAAATTTCTGACCGCTTATTCAATTGAAATATTTATGTTGTTTCTTTCAATTAAAGTTTAAGGAAGTGTAAATGAGTTGATTGTTTATTCTATGTTCAATGTTTTGTGATTGTTTGTGTTGAATTTTTTTTGTTCCAGGAAAAAATTGTTTGGGGCGTTTAGTTTCGATTGTTTACGTAGATATCTTTTATTCTAATTGTCTATACCTACCCAAAATCTCGAGAAAATATGAAAGATGATATAAGGGAGAAAGTGCAGGTGAGGGCGACTAAATTATGACCAAGAATTAAGCATAAAAAATATTACTACAAGAAGACTCCAAAGACAACCAACCACATTTTCAAAATGTTAAATAGCATTGACCATCTGGATTTTAAGAAGTTATATCCAAAATCCTACTCATGAAAATGGTTATAATTTAGAGCTAAAAAGATTCTGCCATAGTGACAGTGGTAATTACTTCTCGTATAGGATAATGAAGACTTGACCAGCTACCAATTTGCCACAAGGTGGAGTCGACACGCATCCTCGCCCCTCCCCTCCTCCTATCCACGTTATGCTTTATTATATCAATCCATCATTTTATTGATGCCTAAACACTACATAGAGATCGGGCGTTATGTAGTGTAGAATTTCGTCCAGTAAGGGTTCATCCATTGACAAAAAGCCCCAATCACATCCCCTCACAATACCCCAACCATACCTATCAGGAACAATATCCCCCACTTGATGCAGAAACAGTGGGTGGTGCTATTTATTGCTTTCCACTAACCACACCAATTGTAATAATATTTTCCATCACCCACTTCCTCCTCGGTCAAACCTTTTCCTCTCACACACTCATTCACATAATCAACAGACCTTTTACGCGGGTTTCCAACCTTATTAACACCCTGTCACTCACTCTCGTAAGTCGTCTCTTTACCTATTTTTCTTATATTCCTACACAACTTCAGAACACTTTCAGACAACACCCTCATTTAGATAACACCTTTGGCCACTCGTTCCTCACTTTATCTTTCTTTCTCACATCATGAATCCCTCTAAAGTTGTTCATTCACACTGCTCTCATACGAAATATTTCCTTCTCCTTCCAAAACACACTAACACTCCATTACATCAACATTGCCACCAGCATACTCACACGCAGCTTCCTCGCCCATTCCACACTCAAATCTTTACCATTCACTTACCCTCCCATCATCGCCCCAGAGAATTTCCTACTATTTAAAACTTTGTGGTCACAATCCTCTTAAAAGCACCAACCAACATTTCTAAATCCCTCTCAAACTCAGCCGTTAACACCAGGTCATTAGCATATACCAATATAGATAGAACCCACCCTCATCCTCACTCATAAATCCCACCTTCCTTTCCCTCATTCACCCCAGCACTTCTCTCAACACTCTTATATAAAGATATTAAACAGCCATAACGACATTGCACAACCTTGTCTAACCCCCCCCCCCACACGTATGTCAAATCACTAAATCCGGCTATCTTACTTCACACATAAATACCTTTCACACCATCCAAAAGTTTACCTACTTAGCACCCACCAAAATGATTTTATATCTACACGATAATAATAATTTTCCAGACAAGAAGCCATCATACTCTACATCTCTTATCCCTTACTTCCAGCCGATAGTTTATATACTTGTTCCGTCCCCATTGCCCAATCAAAATCCCGATGGTTGCCACCTATCTAATCATCAGAATTTGCTCATTCACTTTACTTACAAAACAACAGATTTACCCCCCTCTAATTCTTGCATTCACCCTTTTTATCGCTACTATTATAGAATGGTACTATTACTGCACTCTTACACTTCCCAGGCACTCTTCCACTTTCAAATACCTTATAACATAGCCACCAGCTCATTTCATAGCACAATCACCACCACCATTTAGCATCTCAGTGACTATAACATCTGTTATGGCTTCCTTCCCATTGTTCAGACCTCTCTGATCACTTACAACCCTCTGCATCCAAACCCAGAAACAACACACGATTGGTCGCCACAAAGTCAATCATAATCACATTTGCATCATTTTTTATAACCATATTATGCCACTCATCAAAGTATTCTCATCATCGACTTTTGACTTCATTGTTTACAAGGCCACTGCAATTCTTGTCCTTGCTGTTCATACATTCTTCTCCTGGTTCTTCAGCCATGTTCACTTTCTTCCTTAATAGCTTCCTGTTTCCATCTGGATGCTTATTCATCTTTAGTCGAAATGCTTGATTCACTGCTTTCCTACTCTATTCACCCCCTCGTTTAACCTTCCTTTTCTTCTCCTTGTGTGCATTCAACCGCATCTAAGTAACATCATCATCTGCACTACTGTGTGCAAAGACGCTTCCTTTTTGCTTCTCACTATATGCCTCACATCACTATTCCACCATCTAGCAATTTTAGCCGCAGGCGACTCTATATCTCACTACGTCGGTCGGTCGGTCCCCGTTTTGTTTATTTTTTTGTTTTGGTAATAACATTGTAACTATTCTACCGATTCTAACAAAATATAAAACACTTATGTTTTACCCCAGGAATTATTTTGTTTTGACAATAACATCATAACTCTTCGCTCTATTCTAACGAAATTTGAAACCCCTATGTCCTTTTACATTTTCTTTCGAATGATATAATTGCCAAAGTTCTCCTAAGGTTACCCGAGGAATTATTTAGTAATAGCATCATAACTATTTGTTATATTCTAACGAAATTTGAAACCCTTATGTTCTTTTACATTCTCTTTTTAATCATATAATTGTCACGGTCCTTCCAAGGTTACTACGCAAGTTATTAAATGTTTTGTAGGTCGTAAGATCATAAATCAGAATAAGTGAGAGTACACGACTTTTGGTCAGCAGACCTTGTTCTACTTCTTTCTAGTTCTGTTATACTCATTTACTGCCCTTGGAATAGCTGCTATCACTTCTTGAAATGTATTCCACATTTGCTCCATTAACTCGATCGAAATAATTTCATATTTTCTACTCTCAAGCAATCGAACATACTCTCCTCTTTATCTCTAATTCATATGTTTTTACTTCTGATTTCCTCTGCTTTGCAAACTTCCCCACGTCTTTTCCTCCTTGCACCAACACAATCATGTGATCTTATACTACCATACTCATGCCTCCTACAGCTTTCACATCATATACGTTCCGCATGTTATTATTTTCTCTTACGATAAAGAGATCAATCATACTCCTGAGTTCACCACCTCACATTTGCCAAAACCATGTGTATTTATACACATCCTTGTGCTGAAAGAATGTGTTTCCTATATATAGGTTCCCTTGAGCACAGAACCCTACCATTCTTTTTCCCTTTTTATTCTCTCTGGGTTTACCAAAACCTACAGTTAACCCTTCTACCATTCTGTCACCTCTTCGTACATCCATATTTCCTACAACCATCAAGAGATACCAAATTCCAATTATATCTCTACTAGCCACAACTCATTTGACCACTCCATTTTTCTCAGCTTCATTTATATTATAACATGGCCAATATATTAGAACCAAGTACACAGTTTCACGTTTGCAAATCTCAATTTCAATCACATAATTCTCAAGCTCAAACATTCATTCCCAACCAATGCAACATTCTGAACATTACTCGAGAACAGTGCCACAACCTTTTTTTACTAAACTTGTTCGCCCTTCATTCACTCCATCTAATACAAACTCTTCACTCACTTTCATGTTTGTCTCGCATAACGCAAACATCTGAAATATCCTGTCTTAAAGACATTGAATACCATTTCTCTCTTTCACGCATCACAGAGAACCCCTCACTTTCTACACACACATGCCAGTTACCCACTACTAGGGCTTAGTCTCCTTTTACAATACGCAGCGAAGGGGAAAGTATGGGTAATTTTTTGCCCCATACACTGGAAAAATGTAGGAAAGTCAATGCGTGGAATCAACTGCCAGAACATGTAATAAAAAGGGCAAATATGCTCAATATGTATCTCTCTCTCTCTTTATATATATATATATATATATATATATATATATATATATATATATATATATATATACAGGAAAGAAACCACAGTATTTTGAACCAATTTATTGCAAAACAAGGTTTGGATTTGGATGGAGGCATCCGTCATCTTAAGTCGCTGACAAACTAATGAATGCAGAAAGATGCTAAATACACGTAAATTTACAAATCAGAATTTAATGAACAATGGAAAGACATTTTTGAGCAAATTTTGCATGTCTTCTGCTTATCAATGAATTAGTAGTGTAGAACTGACCATCGGATAAATTGAAGTTGGGAATTTCTTTTTTGAGACCTGATTCTATTAGGCGTCTACATATATTTATATATATAATATATATAATTGTGGAAATTATAAATTATTTCAGCATTATCAATGTCAAATGCATGGTCTTCACTAGATATATGTAAAAACAGGCTAGAATATAGGCTTCCACGGTGCATTTAGAATTTGTGTTCATTTATTCTCTTGGAGAATCTACTGTTTTCACTAATGTAGTCAAATATTTGATAATAATGATACTATTACTATAAGTAATAAAACAACAACAATAATAATATAAATAATAATAAAAATAGTAGTAATAATGATATTAAAATAAATTATTCTTAATAATAATAAAATAATATTGATAAATGAAAAAGGTTTTAAATTATTACTCTAAATTGCTGAAATCTCTTCGAGTAGATCATACGCGTTTCGATGTTGGATTTGTGGTTGCAAATCCGTATTTTTTTCAGATAAATTTCTCCAAACCCTCACAGATGTGCAGCATCTCAGTGTTTGAGGATCAACCGACGTTAATTATTTGAGATGGACAATCTATTTGCGCCGCTCGCTGCTCGCTTGTTTTTATCCTCTCCCTTTCTGTCTGTTTCCATTTTGGAGTCCATTCTTTCCTATCAAAAGAAAACAAGAATTGATCTAACAAAAGAAAAATATTAATAAATCGAAAGAGTAGGAATAATAAAAATTAATATTATAGTATTACAACAAAAAAAAAGTGTAATAACTGATCTCATCATCCATAAACCCAAGGGCGATAAGGGCCAATCGAATTCTCTTGGAGCGAATTTGCACAAAAGACAGAGGGATTCGAAGAAGGAATAAAAACTGTGCCCCCTAACTGTGTACGTCAATGGAAACTGTGTATGTTTTCATAAGATGTGAAATAATAGCGTGAGTGTGTATATATATAATGGAAACTAGCTGGGAATATGGAAAACGGCAACTGATTGCGTCAATAGTAAAGGACATTAATTACGTGTGTGTATGTGTGGGTGGAAAATAAAACTGCGCATGTGGAAAAGGATGATAACTGTGTATTTGTTAGAAAAAAGAAATTAACTGTATATATTAAAGTGAAACTAGTGGTTTATGTAGAACATGGCAAATAACTAAGTGGATGTGTGAAAAAAAGGGAAGTTAATTGCGCGTGAGAGGGGAGGTAAAAAAACTGGCTAGGTGTTTGTGTAGTAAATGAAACTAACCACTGTAAAGGAAACTAAGTGTTTTGAAAAGGGAAACAGTAAATGGTGAAAAGAGCAGACTAACTGTGTGTGTATGTGTGGAAAAAGAAACAGGCGTGTGTGTATGAAGAGTAACTAAATGTGTGTGTGTATGTATACAGCGCATTTTTGCCTTTGGCCCCGTTGTCCTGCTGTAAGAATAAGGAGAAGGGAGAGTACGTGATTGAATAAGGGGAGATGGTGGAGTGTGAACCGTTGGGAAATGTGCAGGCAGAGAGGGAAAATTGGAATGGGAAAGTTGAAAGGAGAGGGAGAGATATGAAAAAGACATGACGTGAAAAAAGAAATAGGACGACGAGAAAGGGGAGAAGAATGATGTCAAGGGAAAAGGTGAAGAAAAAGATGAGGGAAGAGAACAATCAGTCGCCGTCATGCCCTCGTCAAAAAGAAGTATAGTGACTTTAAGGGAGAAATAGATGGGGTGATTTCGTCAAATGATTTACTAGGTGACTTTATGGGATGATTTCACAAGGTGCTTTCGCGGCATGATTTTGTTCACTGATTTCGCTTTCTCTGTATCCAGCGTAATTGGATGTACCAAAGAGTAGATAGATTGATGTGAAGATGCAAACTTAAGCTTATGGGAAATTTAGTGAGAATGTCTCCTTTTATTATTAGGACTTCCTTATTCGTTCTTTTTATCCCCTTTGCCTGGTGGGTAGCAGGTAGGTACCAAACGGGTACAAGGTATATATCGCTTAGATACCAAACAGGGGGTACCAGGTAAGAACCGAGCGAATGTTGGGTAAATCCTGATTGGGTACTAGGGTGTAACGGGTAAGTACCAGGTAGTTACAGAGTGATGCCGATTAATTACAGGCAGACATTGGCTAATTACCGGGCGAATACCAGTGATTACGGGTGGGTAGTGGGGGAATTTCGGTGAGGAAGAGTGAAAATGCCCATATCTCTTGGGAGTATTGTATTTTTTATTCTTACTACATAAATAATAGTAATTAATCAAAATTAGCTAAGTATTTCCCCTCATTTTTGACGGCAGGGGTACACTTGCACAAATAATAAACTTGGTACTGAGAACGTGAATGGTGCTAATGTTAGTCGCCTCTTTGCTTCACCATTTCTCTCTTGCACACAGACACCCAGACATGACAACTGTCAGTTCCAGCGTGGGGTGACCTTTTGCTCTCGTACAGCCGGCCCCACCCGCCACCCCGCTTGCTTCGGCCGGACAAAGGCGGTCGTGGAATTGAATTAGGGGCGTCTCTAATGGTTGATGTCATCTCCGTTCGCCGACCTGCCGATGCCAAGATTAAGCCTTGGAGAGCATTTATTACTGGGATGTTATCGGGAGAAACGTGGCAATAAAGGCCATTGGAAGGAGGCCATCATCAGCCGCTCTCAGCCATCATCACCCATCAAACATCCAGCACTGCAATCATGGACCTTCCCGACACGCGCTCTTTCGAATGGTCCTGCTGAAGGGCAGGAAGAGGTATATAATTGTGTCAATCGGGAACGCAGTCTTATATGACGAGGTGTGGGAATCGGTTTTCAAAAGTGTATATTGTTGATGCGAGTGTGTGTATACATCTGTATATCCTGTTTGTGTGGATGCGGAAGAGAAACGTGATTTTTTTTAGGCTGAGCAATGATAAATAGATTGATGGATATATAGACAGACTGTAAATTTTATTACAAAGATTCTTTTATTATAAAAAGAAATTGAGAATATGCATCATAATTTATCACAATATAAAAGGGTGTCATCTTTGCGTGTACAAAATATATGCTCGCAAGAATAGTCTTTTTCATTAGCAAAGAGGTCATCCACGTAATATTTCCTTGCCAATATATTTGAGTGATCTCTCAGGTATCCTTTGATTGAACTTGGCAAGAGCTCTGGAAATTATAAATTTAGAATACTAAACGAAGCCAACGATGGATTTATTGCTGAAACAAGAAAGGTTATTAAAATTTACTCAAGAGCAAGATTAATGGTGACTTTCTCTTGTGGATAAATTTATATAGATTTTAGACCAATTATGAAACAGTAACTAGATAGAAAAATGAATGAATTTTTAAATAGTGAGGTGAAGAGATGGATAGATAACTAGATAAACAGTGTTAAAGGCTACAATAATGATGATTATTTTAATTATCTCTTATTACAATTAGGATTACATGAAGTAATGATGGATAAATTAATAATTATTTTTAATGCAACACAAGCACGGGCATCTTCGCCCATAGATTTAGGAAGTGAACTTCCCAACCAAAACGAAGAAGTTGAGTGATGTGAATTCGTGTAGAAGACGCTTACTCCAATTATAAAACTTGGCAAGGTATGGACTGGGTATGCGAACAACTCTGTCGGGTTCTGATGGATAAGCCACCTAACAAGTGCCTTATCTGTCTGCACTCTCTCGCTTGCTTTTATCAACATCATAGGTAACGAGTCTCTTCATTTTTCATATTCATTTTAATTGGTAGACCATACAAGAACATTAACGAGGTACTTCAGTGGCATTGATGTGCATCAACCGCACTTGGTGGAAACGAAGTTAGACTTAAAGTCATCTCAATTCATTGTTTCTATCACAACTCACATTTACCTGGTCTTAAATTGCCATAACCTCAATCTACAACCACAAAAAGTCGATATTTGATCTGCCACTTAAATACTACTACTACTAATAATAATGATTGTTATATTAATAATTCATAGTTTTAATTGGGTTTTTGGATTTCGATCTGGTTATATTTTCTACCTTAAAATTTAAAAAATACAATTTTTTCGACGTTTTTCTATTCGAATCTTCAACATTTTTGTTTTCTATATTTTAAGAGCTCAGTTTTAGGTCGTGTTTGATCTGATATTTCGGTCCATTGATAAAAACCTGCCAAACCCTCAAAAATGTTATGAAATAAACACTAAATAATTCTCAGCTCATTATTTGTATAAGATTCACGTATTTTTCGTTTTCCTAAGAGGAATTAGTTATTGCTTCAGATTAAATCACAAAAATCCTCTAAAAATGTATATCCTATTCGTTCCCTATTTAATTATTCTCTTTCGGTATAATTAGATTACAATTAGTAAACGTTTAAGTTTCTACTGTTGGGTCATTTAACATTGCCCACTCTTATTCCTAATGAATGGAAATATGGGAACTCTTGGCCAGAGTTGGCCCATGAAGCAGGCCTGGTTTGGGATTGAAGCCTTAAAGGCGCATACATACATATGTATGTAATTACTAAATGTGTTTATTACTCGGGGGCGACGATAATAGTCTTCGAGCTGTACAGTCATGGGCAAAAATTTGATAGAGGCAAATTTTGTTGTTCAGAAGCTTTATTTTGTAGGACAATCAAATTAATATATCGATGTTTCATAGTGTTTTTGGTCCCTTCCTCGCCAAAGGTAATACGCGAATGAGTTCTAGGATTCAATCTGGCTGGAACAAATTATGCGCGATGGTTCTCCAATATTGCCTCAATAACGGTCGGGGGTTATCATATTAACAAATTATATAAAAATATCATATTCATAAGTCATACTAACGACTCTTATCGATAAGTCTTATTAACAAGTTATATTGTCGATTCATAATGAGTCATATTGCTAAGTCATATTAACAAGTTATATTACAGAGTTATATTAACTAGTCATATTATCGAGTTATATTAACGACTCATAGTCAGATCATAATAACGCTTCTTATTAGCGAATCATAATAACGGCTCATACTCATGTTATATTAATGAGTTATATTATCCAGTCATGATAATGACTCATATTGATAAGACATATTAACAAATTGCTCAACAATGTTTTTAACCCGGAAAATGTTTGCATTGAAACAGGTGAATTAAAGTGAAAATGTGTGAGGGGGCCCCAGGAAACCAATCAACACTTAAGGGAGGGACGGTAACCTTAGGACTCAAAGTTTGGGACAACAACCTCATGCCAAGGGGGGCCACTAAGAAGTGACATATTAAGAAAAAAAACAAGGACGAGTTTACTTATATGTTGATGGGGGGGAAATTGAATGATGGAAGATTTGCACCTAAAAATTCCCATTAATGTATTATCTGTCGCACTGGGGTAGGGTCTAGCGGGAGGAAAAAATCGTTATCGGTTGGGGGTGTTGAGTGCTTTCGGATGTGATTAGCAACTGGATGTAATCCCAATTATAATCCATGCTGTATGGGTCCCTCCATTGTAGCGAGCCGTGGTTCGTCTCCCTCCAGCCCGCGGGCCAGATCCAACCAGCGAAGGCCTAGCATCTGGCCAGCCACCTTGCTCGGCATTAATATTGCAATCCGCCCCGCAAAATCCCAGCTACCCAAAATATAAATAAATTCTGCCAAACAGCATCTGTCTCAGCAGACCCGTAGAGGGAGAGGGAAATGAGTCTTACGTCTAACAGTGAAAATGAGTAAAAAATGAGACAAAAATGCATTTCCCTCACAGAAACGAAAAGTTTCAGAGGTCAGCACCAGCCGTCTCACTGATTTGGATGTTTTTCAATAAAAATCTTGTATAATGTATTCTATTATATATACATATATGGTCACTTTGGGGATTTCGTTTGTCACCTCGGCCCGCGGCCTGCTCCCAAAAGTCTCATCTGGCCCTTACTCTGAAAAGGTTGCCCGCCCCTGCATTAGAGGTTGAGGTCATTTATAGAACAAACATCAACAACACAGGTCTCATTGTTTGGGAGACTGTCTAAAGAAGCCAAACGGGATATTACAATCACTCCAGCATCGTACTAACACTTAAGAAACATGTGATCATCCGCGTATGAGAGCAACTTCTTATCCAAGGATCATTTTTCTTACCCGAGGAGCACCTAGTTTGGGGGCATTTCTCATCCAAGGATCATCAATAAATAGGGCAACTTCTTATACAAGCATCCTCCAAGAATGGGGTTAATTTACACCCATGGATTATCAACGTGTAATGCAACTTATTATCAAAGGATCCGTTACGTAGGGCGTTGATCCGCATCCAAGGATCAGTCATGTGTGAAGCTACTTATCCATAAACGAACATCTTCTGTTATATAAGGATAATTCTCGTATGGGGCTAATCTTCATTCATCCCCAAAATAATTGATGTATGAAGCTCCTCCTCATTCAATGATCATCCGAGGTTGTAGCTACTCCTCACCCGTGATCATCCATGTATGGAACTCCTTAATATGCATGGATCATTCTCGTTTGGAGATAATCATAACGCAAATATCATCGATGTATGGAGCTCTTTCCTATGCAAGGATCATCTGGGTTTCTAAGTACTCCTCACGCAAGGATTATCCATGGATGGAGCGGAGCTACTTCTCACGCAAGGATCATCTAGGCTTGAGGTTACTTCGCTTCCAAAGATCATCCACATTTTTTTTTGGGGGGGGGGGGTATTAATCCTCTCATCCCTTCCCAAGACCGCCCCGATGGTGAAGAGATCCTCGTGGTGGAACACTTCTAACCAGGATCCGGCTGCGATTCTATGTATCAGGATGACCCGCGCGTTTTTTTTCCAGTCAGGAGGGTCGCTGTGCCATTGCTCACTAATGGTAACGTGGGGCTCGGGGCTCTAAGTGACAACTTCTCCCTCGGTACTCAGGTGGCAGTCATGAAACACAAGGATCACCAATGTAAATATGTGAATAATGGAAATAAAATGTGATAATGTTAATAATTCGCTTATTATGTATAATGATGTAATAATGTAATTGAAGATGCTATCATTAATTTACCATTTTTTTAAAGTTCGCTCACCAATTTTCACAAGCACTCAAAAATAAGGCCCCCCCCCCACACACACACGCATAAACTTTGACTCTGTTGAAATTAAAGGTGAAATGCAGTTAAAATGAATATATAGAACCCGGCTGGTAGATGTAAAGAAAAAGAGTACTTCTAAATCACAAAATGAAGACAAAAAGAAGTTGGCAAAAATGAGTGCGGCCATTGGCTGGTTTAGGAGGCCGTTAAACGAGACTTAAACAGTTCATTTTTGCCATAAAGCCACCGATTACGACCAGAAAACGAGAGAGTGAGAAACACTGACAGCATACGAGAGTAGCCAGCTGTACAAAGAAGCCCTTCAAAGAAATCATTCCAGTAGCTGTGGTTACCATGAAGGCAAGAAAGAGTTGCCAGTTAGATAAAAGCCCTTCATTTAAATTATTTCAGTAGCAGTCGTTACCATGGCAGCAAGGATTACCAGCTAGATAATGCCCTTCAATAACATTATTTCAGTAGTAGTCGCTAACATGGCAGCTGGATAACGGCTTTCAATGGAATTATTCCATTAGTAGTCATTACTATGGAATAATTCAATAGAATTATTCCAGAGTCATTCGTTACCATGGCAGCAAGAGTTAACAGCTGGATAAACCCATCAATGAAATGATTCCAGTAGCAGTCATTACCATGACAACAATAATTACTCATCCTTTACAGAGAAGATATCACCAGAGAGAAAATATGGTTTAGATTAAGGAATTGGATGTGGTTCTTGACAGCGGCCAATGAGTGGATGGTCGCTCTGAGGTTAGTACTTGAATGATTCTTGGATAAGAATTATCCCCTGACATTGATTATCCTGGGATGATTGTAACCCCAAGTGTAGATGATGCCGAAAAGAAAACCAAACATAGACCTGGATAATATATATGAGAAGAAGCCCGATACGAGAATGATCAGTTGATGAAAGGACCACCAATGCTTAGGCGTTTTTTTAAGCTAGCAATCACTCGACCATTTTTAAGTTAGCAGCCTTTCCCTTTTCAACTAGAAAGGATTAGGCCTTTAATGCTAGCCATACCCAAGTCTTTTTAAAGCTAGTATTGCCTAGCCCTTTTCCAAGCTAATACTGCATGACCCTTTTTCAAGCTAGCAATGCCTAGGCCATTTTAAAGCTAGTCATATCTAGCCCATTTTCAAGTTATCAATGCCTAAGACTTTTCTAAGCTACTATTGCCTTCTTTAAGCAACAATTCCTAGGGCTTTTTTAATCTAGCAATCCCTTGTTCTTTTTTCATGCAGGCAATTAATAGGTCTTTTTAAAGCTAGTATTGCCTAGCCCTTTTTCAAGCTAGCAACGCCTCACTAACTATGCAACATGGAGGTGCGCATGCCGCTTCACTCATCTCTAGTTGGTATTTATAGTTAATCACTACTTAGAATCATTTGAAAAGAGAAAATCCAATTAGTTTTTGAATAAAATTGGAATGCGAAAACCGAGATATCCTACACAAATTTTCAAATCTGCTTTGTTCCATTGCGGCCATCGTTAGCTAATCGGCTTATTGACACTGCCCTTTAGATCAGGAGAGATCGACGGTCGTTTCTTTAAAGAATTAACCCAAGTCTCTTTCGTCTCTCTCATGGGCTCAACTAAACTGAAGGATTAGAGTAGTGGTTAACGATTATTTAATCAGTGTTTTGCTAATTTCATCAAGCTTTCAAAGAATCACACAAATGCCCTCTTCATAAATAAGGTCCTACTTTTTCTTTATTTTTTTAGACACTATCTGTCGATGTCTAAGTCACCGAAATAATCTTATAGCCTAATGCTAGGCTAAATAAAAATACAAGGCAAAAAATAAAACAAAAAAATCAAACCCAAAGGCAAAAAACAAAAACAAACATACAAAAAACAAGATGGTGAAGTAAGCCCGCTCGTGGGGAGGCCAAATCCACTCCTTTAAAAGGAAAATACGCTTCTAATATCACGTAAATAGACAGAGCAAGGATCACCTTCAACTCACATCAACTCTTTGATTATAATCAAACGAATTGAGTCGACTAAAAAGGGATTGGAATCCTCTCGTTTTAGAGTCTGATGAGACCCATTAACTTTTTAGTGCGGGAATCGAAAAAAATATTCTTTAGGAATGTTAAAAACAGGCAAAAATAGAGGTTATATTTAATATTTTTTTAAATATTTTACATGAATAAGAAACATTAGCTGGGAGGAGATGGGTCGTACCCCCACCCCCGACACCGGATCGTGCTTCCTTCTTCTTGCTTTTGTTTCCTTTCTTTTTTAGTCGCGTGCGACTCTATATATCACTATGTCGGTCGGTCCGTCCCCCTTTTGTTTATTTTTTGGGGGGCAATAACATTGTAACTATTGGTCTGACTCTAAAGAAATTTGAAACCCTTATGTTGTTTTACACTCTCCTCCGGATGATATAATTGCTAAAGACCTCCCAACGTTGCTGGGGAATTATTTGTCAATAATATCATAACTATTCGGCATATTCTAACGAAATTTGAAACCCTTATGTTGTTTTACATTCCTTTTCGAATGATAAAATTGCCAAGGTACTTCCTCTCTAGGTTAGCCTTGGAATTATTGAAAGTTTTGAAGGTCGTAAGGTCATAAATAAGAATAAGTGAGAGCACGCGAAATTTGCTCAACAGACCTTGTTTATGTTTTTGTTTGTTATCGTTTTGTGTTGTTTTTTTTGCTCTATGCTTTGGTTTATTGTTTGTTTTGTTTTTGTCGGAATTTTCAATTACGGAGACTTATGCCTCTTGGTGTCAGTTGCTACTAGGCTGGCTCTAGTTAGTTAATATATATATATATATATATATAAACAGAATATAGCCTAATAACGCAGTGACGAAGAACAAGTTTTTAGAAGCTATTTACTATTAATATAATCGCCTTAGCGGTACCAGCAAAATAATTTTCAGCGACTAGAGCTCAACTTCAAAATAACGTCAAGATTTCGCACTTCGGTTTAAAACTCCACCTCAGTTCTCTGTCTTAAGCCATTACGGATCGCTGAATCTTAATTTCAGACCCTATTTGGTTAGGGATGATTTTTCACAGTTTGATTCATTGTTCGTGATTCAAAACCAGCAGATAATTTAAAAACGATGATTCACGTATTAAAAAGAAAGACTAGATATTCACTGGTAATTTATCATTGGTAACTGGTTTTGCTACCTATGTTCACATTTTTTTAGGCCTAAGTGAGGATCTAAGTTTAATGTTGGATACCAACCACGAGACCCTACATACTCGCCGTTCAAGAAATGTCCTACCCTTTGGACATTGGACATATAAGATGTAAAAAGGGATAGTAGATGATATTTATATAGTGGGAGAGGATATAGTGGAGAAATTAGTGAACAGATAGGAAAGAGAAGAATTTAAATGTAGTTTAAAAAACTGCGTTCCCTGGCGAAATGGTACCTTTGGTATTGGATTAAAAAAAAGAATTTCACGACAATATAGTGATAGCGAGAGAGGTCCCTGGTGAAATCGCTGCTCTGGTCGCTATTTAATTTCTTATTTATAGTGTATGTCATCTTTGTGTTTTTGACTTGACAGTCAATGGCATTCGAGCCGTCGTAGCAGCGGGGTATTTCCGCGACTACGGTAAGTCCTATTTGGTTATGATAATATGAATTGCAGTTTAAAATTGGTAATTTTGTGAAGTTAGGTTAGATTACCTATAAGGATAAATGGTCTTTTTTAAGATACGGTGAACATTTTGACACTACGCTCGCTATGTAGCGTAGGTTTTTGTGTTTGGGTTTCATCCTTGGTTGGGTGGACAGGGGTGTCCTCCTCTTGCTGGACCCTTTCTTACGGAAGTCAGCATCCGTAAGCATGACGAAACAGTCGGTGGAGAGTTTAATGAGTCCGTGGAGGAGGGCTTCTTCGACCAGCTTTTCCGGCGCGTTATCCGAGTAGTCTCTGTAAACCACATTTCTTCCACACCGTTTTTCCCTAACGAAGGTGCCGGGGCGGGTGAGGTTGGCAATGTGTGCATAATAAATGTAGCACATT
Organism: Ceratothoa steindachneri; assembly: GCA_963969495.1. Classification (NCBI taxonomy): domain Eukaryota; kingdom Metazoa; phylum Arthropoda; class Malacostraca; order Isopoda; family Cymothoidae; genus Ceratothoa; species Ceratothoa steindachneri. The sequence goes on along the minus strand of OZ018319.1, from coordinate 126,785,184 downwards.
ATTTTTGTAGATTTCCACTACACTTTCCACGACCGCTGCTTTGGCAACCTTTGCATAAGTGGTATTAGCTCTCTTCTCTTTTTCTTTTTTATCCTGTGCTTTGGTTTTGCGAATCATGTCTTTTTAACTGGACAGCTCATCGACATGGTTCTGTGTGGGCCACCAAATTCAGACACTTCTGCTAATTGCTTATGCAATCACTTCAGATGTCTCTTGTAGGGCATAGATAGAAGACACGGGGCATTCGTATTGGGGTAGGTAGCAATTGTGTATTCGTTGTACCTGTAGCCGTTAAAACACATTTGCAGGTCAACGAATTCTTCACGCTTACTCTGCTCAGGATATACACGCACGTTGAAGAGAATGAGTCCGTTCTCTTTAGCTTTTATTGCCATTGAGGTTTCGGAGAAACACACTCTAAACACGTGAGTGTAGTCTTTGAACTTAATCACCTCGGCTACTTTTTTCCCACAAGTGATTCCTGAGAATCTCTGCATTGATCTCTTTCGTCGTGTGGCTTCCAACCCAGAAGTCGAAGTGTCGGCAAATCGCACTACTGTGTGAGCGTATTTGTGCGCAATATTCAGCTCACCGTATATTGTTTTAAAGAATTTACCCTTTTATGATTTTGTGCCCACTCAGCTCACAATAGCTTTCAATTAAACAGAGTTCCCAGTTAGACTGACACAATAGGCCAGCTAGACCTACTCACCTACAGAGAAAGACACTCAGCTATTCACTAACAAACAGATCTACTGAAAGGCAAAAGAAAGACAGACAAAAAGACAGACGTAATCACTGAAAAAAGGACAGACACAGAAAGATTAACTTAGTCACTGTCAAACAGATAGGCGATTGGTGAAATATGAAAGGGAGATAAAAGGAGCAAATTGCTACAAACAGACTCAACCGTAAGTGTTGGGGTCATTATGGCGTCGCAAAATTCAGGGAAAGGAACGATTTATATTCCAAGGTAAAATTACAGGGAGATTACATGCCTGTAGTTAAGGTTGTAGATGGGCAAGACCAGTGCCACTGAAGAGAAACATTCAAAACATTCAGTTTTATTATATATATATATGTATTTATTCCGAACTTTTACCCTTATTAGGACAAGTATTTAGTTTTCCTCTTTTAATAAATTGATTTGTACTTATTAAAGATGCTAGGAAGGCAAAATTACAAGAAGCTTTCAGGTTTCAAAGGCGATGGATTGTTGGTCAATTTAAAGGTCAAATTTACAAAAAAATAAATTGCTTAGGAATCTTGGAATACTTTTTTTTCCGTTAACATATAATTGAATTTAAAGAAAATAGCAAAACATCACCGGAGTGACGGTCTGGTCGTTCTGGACCACCCGGGATGTCGTCTTGGGGTTCACCGATCCATTGAGAACAAGGCTCTGTCAAAAGCTACTGAAGTGTCAGAAACATAGGAACCATACCAAAACTAGGTGCCTATAAGTGACACCTCCTGTTTTCATCACTAAGTTCAGTCCCACTTAGTGTCCTCATCTATAAATATATCCAGTCTATTTTTTAAAGTATCTAGAGAAGAAGCTTCCACCACATAACTACTGAGCCTATTACATTCATTTAACACTTGATTTTAAATCAATTTCTACCAATCTCTTCCTAAATCTAAAAGTGTCCAACTTATCCTTTTCAGTAAAAATAAGAACCTTACCTTTGTCTCTGCTAGTATAATATTTTACCCACGTGAAGACCTAATCAAATCCCCTCGAACTCATCTACTTTCTAACTTAATCGACTCCAGAAGACTAATACCGTCAAGTTACAAAGAGTGCAAAATAGCAGCGTCTTGATAATTACCAACACAAGACGGAGAGATCACACAAACGCGAGATCTGCATCAAGAAGTGAATTCGGAACGAATAAACCAAACTCTACATAAAAGAGCTACGAAGATATGGGAAAAGTTAGACGTACTTCTTAGTGATGATAAAAAGAGAAAATTAAAGATTCACATAGAATACCCCGAGAACAACAAAGGTAACTTTAGGAGCGGGAGACTGATTGAAGGAGTCAACCCCGCACCAATATTCACGTAATAAGAAGATTAAGATCAATAGTAAAAAGAAAATAAGTAAACATTAACATATTGATATTACTTAAATAAGACCCAAATAAATTCAACAAGGAATAATAGAGGCGCGGGAGACTTAACATAAAGAACGAATAAGAAGAGAATAAAACGAAAATAAGAAGCAATCAGAAGATGGCTGGTCACCCAGCAAACAACACTAACTCTTACTCATTCCTTTTCACCACTTTACCTTAACACATAATGTCCACTCTACTCTCACTAAACACTTATCTTCCAGCCTTTTTCAAGACGTAAAGACGTCCCCTAAGCCTTCATCATAAGTTAAGCTCCCTATCCATGAATCATCTTAGTCATCCTTCTCTGCACAGAGTGAAAGCAAACAAATATCCATCTTATAATATGGTGACTGAATCGCACTTCATATTTAAGGATGCCTAACTTATTCCAGGTACAGATTCAGAAGGACATCTCCCGAATAAACCCCAATACCCTATTAGCTCCATTCCTAGCAATTAAACACTGCGTTCTATGCCTGATATCCGAACTTGCAAGCACACCTAAGACTCTTTCGCATTCTGACAGTCCTAAAACTCGGGTATTCAATTTATAATTATTCAGCTGATTACATTACTTATACTAATTACACTACACTTGTTAATATTAAATTCCATTTGCTATTCCTCCAGCCATTGGTCAATTCGTCCTGCAATCGGAGTCAAACTTTTTATTCCTACCCAACGTACTGTCATCAACATAATTGTTCAAGTCTCTAATTATACCTATTTCGACATCATTAATATAAATGCAGAAAAGCAACGGTCTCAACATCGACCCATGAGAAACCCAACTGGTAACATTCCCCAACTAAGATTTATCACATCTATACTAGCTCTTTGCTAGCTGTCATTTAGCCACGACTAAATCCACATAAAAATATTTCCATTGATCTCATGCACTATAACTGTATTAAAATATCGTAAGTGTCATGCCCTGTCAAAACCCTTAATAAAATCCAAATAAATAATATCGTAATTCTTATCTCTATTGGCAGCATCGTGCACTTTTCAATATAAACACAGTGAATTAGTCAAACACGATTTACCCCTAGTAAAGCCGTGTTGAGATTCTTTAATCAACTTAGGTTGATTTAATTGATGTCAAACCCATTGGCAGGTTTAGACATAATCGTTTTATCTCCATTTTCAAAACTAGGTATTAAATTATTTTTCTTCTATCCATCGTTACCACGCCAGTCTATAACGATTTTATGAATATGCATGATAGACGTTCACTTACAGATATTTACATTCTTACAACTTCCTAAGGAAAAAAAACCCCTCAGAGCCCGCCATTTTACTAGATTTAATTCTATCTATTTCTATTGAGACTATCTCTTTTGTAATTAAAGTTTTAATTTTTCATCCTTATTCCTCCTTGAGATACTATTAGATTATCCTCCAGTGTAAATACTTACAGAAAATACTTGTTTTATTTCCTAGCCCTTGTGTTATTATCACTCACTAACTCTACGTCTGTAGTTTTAAGCCTTTTTGGTTTTTCTTTGCGTTATTTGCCACTTTAATTTCATAATATCTTTTTGCTACACAAATAAACTTTTTAATGTTCCGAGTTAGCTCTTTGTATCCCGACATACTAACAGCTATTAATTACTTTCAGTCTACTGGATATTACGGACGTGTAGCCAGGTAGAAGCCTCTTTTTAACCATGGCCACTATTAATAAGAGAAATAAGTTGGCTGAAGAAATGCGGGACAAGCATTTGGAATTTTGGCACTACGACTTAAGTAGCTCTTCCTTTATATCACAATAATGAATGAATATTAATTACCATTTGGTTAGTTTATCAAGGCACCTAGGACTTAATTTGGTCTTATTTTTTATTGTACTGTAATAACACATATATTCTCATTGCCATCATGAAGTAACACTGCCAAAGCTACTCGAGATTGTATCCATCATTTAGATCTTCAACTGGGAAAATTGGAGAATCAGTGATACCATGGGAGAGAAGTTCCAAGTGTTGTTTTGGTTTTCTCGAAAAGAGTTCTTACCGGTAGATGAGGACAAGTACCTGGTCATGATCAAGGTACTAGAGTAGTGATAGTTTTGTTAAAAAAATAAGGTTTCATCGTGTTTTATCCACGTACGAAGGGCATGTCTATGAACAAAACGCTAAATTAGTTTGATTTAAGTCCAGAAACGTTCTAGTAACTTAATGTATCAAAGTTTATTCGGGCAAGGTTGTGTTCGAATCAAGTTATTTGTTAAATGCTTAAATCCAAAGCTTGGTTTGTAGCCAATACCTGATTGTTTTTCTTGTTGGGCGGGCAAAAAAATGCACCCGTGCATTTTTCATCCTAGACGTTCGCTGGCGTTTGTTTCTTCTGTCGCTTGGATTAAACCCGGCACCTCGAAGTTAGAAGTCCAACGCCGTATCCACTGGGCTAAGGAGAATTCCATATTCCTGGAGTTTAATGCGGTAAATACTATTTTTCTTTTGTTCCTTAATGCAAGACCAAGTAGTGATTATTAGAATATTAAGCTTCTCAAATAAACATCTGTATCTCGATAATCACTTGAAATTTAACAGTTTATCTTCCAGAGATTTACCAAATTGTTTAGTCGTATTCATTTGAACAGTATTGAGGTGTGACTGAGCGCATTCATCATCAAAATAGTGATCTTAAGATCTCTTTAAAATGTACTAGGAATATCTATTCAAATTTAGAACCAATGGTATATTATTGTATTTAATATGACACTTTTTTAAACTTTATATATCAGGTACTTTGCTCTACCACAACAAAATACGCAGAAATATCACTTATTTTCTTTCTAATCCCTACAACACATACTTGGGTAAGTATGCCCAATCACCACACATTCATACTGGTAATACATGGGTATAAAAATTCCAATCATACACACAACCCCTTAAATGCATTGTCATAAGTACTCACATAGCACGCCTCTGCATTTATGGAACCACTACTACATGTACACACATACACGCGCATCAGATGAGTGCATTTTCTCGCACACGTAAAGAAAGACTTCTCCCGTCATGCACACATACACTCCCATCACACGTATGTCCGCTGGCCACGCCTCTCCTAAACTTCATTTGGAGCCATGAATGAATGATGGACAAAACCTGCGCCATGTAAAAGCTCTTGAAATATGCACCAATCCAATAAGCTTAAACCGGCCATCACACACATACACACACACACATACATCACCACTGCACATGCGATGCAACGACGGAACTGGGATTTGTTGTTACGAGGCCAAACACTACACTACACCCCAAAGGTCAAGAAGAGACGCTATCGTTCCCACAACGAGACTGAAAGGAAGTAGGAAAATCGCAGTGACTGAAATGAGCAGAAAATCGCTCGACAAGAAATGAAACGTTGAGTGGAGAGAAGAAAACGAACGATTAGGTGAGAGAAAAGAAAATGAAGAATGAGTAAAGGGAAGGGAAAGAAGAGTGTGTAAGATGAGAGGAAAGAAAATGAAGAATGAGTAAAGGGAAGGAAAAGAAGAGTGTGTAAGATGAGAGGAAAGAAAATGAAGAATGAGTAAAGGGGAGGGAAAGAAGAGTGTGTAAGATGAGAGGAAAGAAAATGAAGAATGAGTAAAGGGAAGGGAAAGAAGAGTGTGTAAGATGAGAGGAAAGAAAATGAAGAATGAGTAAAGGGAAGGGAAAGAAGAGTGTGTAAGATGAGAGGAAAGAAAATGAAGAATGAGTAAAGGGAAGGAAAAGAAGAGTGTGTAAGATGAGAGGAAAGAAAATGAAGAATGAGTAAAGGGAAGGGAAAGAAGAGTGTGTAAGATGAGAGGAAATAAAATGAAGAATGAGTAAAGGGAAGGGAAAGAAGAGTGTGTAAGATGAGAGGAAAGAAAATGAAGAATGAGTAAAGGGAAGGAAAAGAAGAGTGTGTAAGATGAGAGGAAAGAAAATGAAGAATGAGTAAAGGGAAGGGAAAGAAGAGTGTGTAAGATGAGAGGAAAGAAAATGAAGAATGAGTAAAGGGAAGGGAAAGAAGAGTGTGTAAGATGAGAGGAAAGAAAATGAAGAATGAGTAAAGGGAAGGGAAAGAAGAGTGTGTAAGATGAGAGGAAAGAAAATGAAGAATGAGTAAAGGGAAGGGAAAGAAGAGTGTGTAAGATGAGAGGAAAGAAAATGAAGAATGAGTAAAGGGAAGGGAAAGAAGAGTGTGTAAGATGAGAGGAAAGAAAATGAAGAATGAGTAAAGGGAAGGGAAAGAAGAGTGTGTAAGATGAGAGGAAAGAAAATGAAGAATGAGTAAAGGGAAGGGAAAGAAGAGTGTGTAAGATGAGAGGAAAGAAAATGAAGAATGAGAAAGGGAAGGGAAAGAAGAGTGTGTAAGATGAGAGGAAAGAAAATGAAGAATGAGTAAAGGGAAGGAAAAGAAGAGTGTGTAAGATGAGAGGAAAGAAAATGAAGAATGAGTAAAGGGAAGGGAAAGAAGAGTGTGTAAGATGAGAGGAAAGAAAATGAAGAATGAGTAAAGGGAAGGGAAAGAAGAGTGTGTAAGATGAGAGGAAAGAAAATGAAGAATGAGTAAAGGGAAGGAAAAGAAGAGTGTGTAAGATGAGAGGAAAGAAAATGAAGAATGAGTAAAGGGAAGGGAAAGAAGAGTGTGTAAGATGAGAGGAAATAAAATGAAGAATGAGTAAAGGGAAGGGAAAGAAGAGTGTGTAAGATGAGAGGAAAGAAAATGAAGAATGAGTAAAGGGAAGGAAAAGAAGAGTGTGTAAGATGAGAGGAAAGAAAATGAAGAATGAGTAAAGGGAAGGGAAAGAAGAGTGTGTAAGATGAGAGGAAAGAAAAATGAAGAATGAGTAAAGGGAAGGGAAAGAAGAGTGTGTAAGATGAGAGGAAAGAAAATGAAGAATGAGTAAAGGGAAGGAAAAGAAGAGTGTGTAAGATGAGAGGAAAGAAAATGAAGAATGAGTAAAGGGAAGGGAAAGAAGAGTGTGTAAGATGAGAGGAAAGAAAATGAAGAATGAGTAAAGGGAAGGGAAAGAAGAGTGTGTAAGATGAGAGGAAAGAAAATTGAAGAATGAGTAAAGGGAAGGGAAAGAAGAGTGTGTAAGATGAGAGGAAAGAAAATGAAGAATGAGTAAAGGGAAGGGAAAGAAGAGTGTGTAAGATGAGAGGAAAGAAAATGAAGAATGAGAAAGGGAAGGAAAGAAGAGTGTGTAAGATGAGAGGAAAGAAAATGAAGAATGAGTAAAGGGAAGGAAAAGAAGAGTGTGTAAGATGAGAGGAAAGAAAATGAAGAATGAGTAAAGGGAAGGGAAAGAAGAGTGTGTAAGATGAGAGGAAAGAAAATGAAGAATGAGTAAAGGGAAGGGAAAGAAGAGTGTGTAAGATGAGAGGAAAGAAAATGAAGAATGAGTAAAGGGAAGGGAAAGAAGAGTGTGTAAGATGAGAGGAAAGAAATGGAAGAATGAGTAAAGGAAAGGAAAAGAAGAGTGTGTAAGATGAGAGGAAAGAAAATGAAGAATGAGTAAAGGGAAGGGAAAGAAGAGTGTGTAAGATGAGAGGAAAGAAAATGAAGAATGAGTAAAGGAAAGGGAAAGAAGAGTGTGTAAGATGAGAGGAAAGAAAATGAAGGATGAGTAAAGGGAAGGGAAAGAAGAGTGTGTAAGATGAGAGGAAAGAAAATGAAGAATGAGTAAAGGGAAGGGAAAGAAGAGTGTGTAAGATGAGAGGAAAGAAAATGAAGAATGAGTAAAGGGAAGGGAAAGAAGAGTGTGTAAGATGAGAGGAAAGAAAATGAAGAATGAGAAAGGGAAGGGAAAGAAGAGTGTGTAAGATGAGAGGAAAGAAATGAAGAATGAGTAAAGGGAAGGAAAGAAGAGTGTGTAAGATGAGAGGAAAGAAAATGAAGAATGAGTAAAGGGAAGGGAAAGAAGAGTGTGTAAGATGAGAGGAAAGAAAATGAAGAATGAGAAAGGGAAGGGAAAGAAGAGTGTGTAAGATGAGAGGAAAGAAAATGAAGAATGAGTAAAGGGAAGGAAAAGAAGAGTGTGTAAGATGAGAGGAAAGAAAATGAAGAATGAGTAAAGGGAAGGGAAAGAAGAGTGTGTAAGATGAGAGGAAAGAAAATGAAGAATGAGTAAAGGGAAGGGAAAGAAGAGTGTGTAAGATGAGAGGAAAGAAAATGAAGAATGAGTAAAGGGAAGGGAAAGAAGAGTGTGTAAGATGAGAGGAAAGAAAATGAAGAATGAGTAAAGGGAAGGGAAAGAAGAGTGTGTAAGATGAGAGGAAAGAAAATGAAGAATGAGTAAAGGGAAGGGAAAGAAGAGTGTGTAAGATGAGAGGAAAGAAAATGAAGAATGAGTAAAGGGAAGGGAAAGAAGAGTGTGTAAGATGAGAGGAAAGAAAATGAAGAATGAGTAAAGGGAAGGGAAAGAAGAGTGTGTAAGATGAGAGGAAAGAAAATGAAGAATGAGTAAAGGAAAGGAAAAGAAGAGTGTGTAAGATGAGAGGAAAGAAAATGAAGAATGAGTAAAGGGAAGGGAAAGAAGAGTGTGTAAGATGAGAGGAAAGAAAATGAAGAATGAGTAAAGGAAAGGGAAAGAAGAGTGTGTAAGATGAGAGGAAAGAAAATGAAGAATGAGTAAAGGGAAGGGAAAGAAGAGTGTGTAAGATGAGAGGAAAGAAAATGAAGAATGAGTAAAGGGAAGGGAAAGAAGAGTGTGTAAGATGAGAGGAAAGAAAATGAAGAATGAGTAAAGGGAAGGGAAAGAAGAGTGTGTAAGATGAGAGGAAAGAAAATGAAGAATGAGTAAAGGGAAGGGAAAGAAGAGTGTGTAAGATGAGAGGAAAGAAAATGAAGAATGAGTAAAGGGAAGGGAAAGAAGAGTGTGTAAGATGAGAGGAAAGAAAATGAAGAATGAGTGAAGGGAAGGGAAAAAAGAGTATGTAAAGTGAGAGAAAATAAAATAAAGAATGAGTAAAGGGAGGGGAAAGAAGAGTATGTAAGGGAAGAGAACAAAGCATCGGTGAGCAAAGGGGAGAGAAAATTCAGTAGGTGAGTAAAGGGACTAATAAGAAGGGTTGGATGATTAAAAGAAGAGAAAAAATGAATAGGAGAGAAAAGGGAAGATAAATAAATGATAGGTGGTGGAAGGAAGAAAAACAATGAGTAGGAGTAAGAAAGGAAACAAATATGCTTAGAGTAAAGAGAAAGTTTGGCTAGGTGAGTGAAGAAAAGAGGAAGACTGAACAGGTGAGGGAAGAGAAGAGAAAGATGACGATGTGAGTGGGGCAAAGAAAAAGAACGAGCAGAAGCGAAAGCATGAGTAGGTGAATGAGGAAAAAGAAAGAATTAATGGATGTGTAGATAATGGAAGGAAAAGAATGAGTAGATGAGTAAAGGGGTGAGAAGTATGAGAAAGAATGAGTAGGTACGTAAAAAAGGAGAAAGAATGAATATGCATTGAGAGGAACAAAAAAATTAATATGATGGTAAAAATTGAGGTGAGTAACGGGTGGGAACAAATGGGGAGGTTTGAGAGGGAAAGGAAAGAAAGAATAAATAAGTGAAGGGAATAACTATAATGAATAGGTGACTAAAAGAGAGAAAAATAATGAACACTTGAGTAAATGAACAAGAAAGAACAAACAGGTGAGTAAAAGCAAGTATATAATCAGTAGGTGAGTGATAGCAAGAGAGAGAACGAAAAGATGAGTTAAGGAAAGAGAAAATTAGTAGTAAGTAAAGAAAATAGAAAGAATGCGTGATTATAGGAGTGAGATTAAATAGATAGTGAATGGAAAGAAAAAAAAGCAACGGTGAGTGAATGGGAGAGAAAGAAAGAGAAGGTGAGGTAGGGGGGGGGAGGGAGAACGGGTGAGTAGGCTTAATAAAAGCAGATATAAAATGGTAGAATATTAAGAAGGCCGACTAAAATGCCTTCTGCAACTGCGCCTCATTCGCATAAAATGAAACCTTCGGTTGAGTGTCAGAAACGTCGAAGAAAGGAAGGGCGCCTCAGCGCGAGAGGGATCCCAATCGATGTGAAAACGAGGGCAGGAGTTAATTGTGGAGGGCGCCTCAGCGCGAGAGGGATCCCAATCGATGTGAAAACGAGGGCAGGAGATAATTGTGGAGGGCGCCTCAGCGCGAGAGGGATCCCAATCGATGTGAAAACGAGGGCAGGAGTTAATTGTGGAGGGCGCCTCAGCGCGAGAGGGATCCCAATCGATGTGAAAACGAGGGCAGGAGTTAATTGTGGAGGGCGCCTCAGCGCGAGAGGGATCCCAATCGATGTGAAAACGAGGGCAGGAGTTAATTGTGGAGGGCGCCTCAGCGCGAGAGGGATCCCAATCGATGTGAAAACGAGGGCAGGAGTTAATTGTGGAGGGCGCCTCAGCGCGAGAGGGATCCCAATCGATGTGAAAACGAGGGCAGGAGATAATTGTGGAGGGCGCCTCAGCGCGAGAGGGATCCCAATCGATGTGAAAACGAGGGCAGGAGTTAATTGTGGAGGGCGCCTCAGCGCGAGAGGGATCCCAATCGATGTGAAAACGAGGGCAGGAGATAATTGTGGAGGGCGCCTCAGCGCGAGAGGGATCCCAATCGATGTGAAAACGAGGGCAGGAGTTAATTGTGGAGGGCGCCTCAGCGCGAGAGGGATCCCAATCGATGTGAAAACGAGGGCAGGAGATAATTGTGGAGGGCGCCTCAGCGCGAGAGGGATCCCAATCGATGTGAAAACGAGGGCAGGAGTTAATTGTGGAGGGCGCCTCAGCGCGAGAGGGATCCCAATCGATGTGAAAACGAGGGCAGGAGTTAATTGTGGAGGGCGCCTCAGCACGAGAGGGATCCCAATCGATGTGAAAACGAGGGCAGGAGATAATTGTGGAGGGCGCCTCAGCGCGAGAGGGATCCCAATCGATGTGAAAACGAGGGCAGGAGTTAATTGTGGAGGGCGCCTCAGCGCGAGAGGGATCCCAATCGATGTGAAAACGAGGGCAGGAGTTAATTGTGGAGGGCGCCTCAGCGCGAGAGGGATCCCAATCGATGTGAAAACGAGGGCAGGAGTTAATTGTGGAGGGCGCCTCAGCGCGAGAGGGATCCCAATCGATGTGAAAACGAGGGCAGGAGTTAATTGTGGAGGGCGCCTCAGCACGAGAGGGATCCCAATCGATGTGAAAACGAGGGCAGGAGATAATTGTGGAGGGCGCCTCAGCGCGAGAGGGATCCCAATCGATGTGAAAACGAGGGCAGGAGTTAATTGTGGAGGGTGCCTCAGCGCGAGAGGGATCCCAATCGATGTGAAAACGAGGGCAGGAGTTAATTGTGGAGGGCGCCTCAGCACGAGAGGGATCCCAATCGATGTGAAAACGAGGGCAGGAGATAATTGTGGAGGGCGCCTCAGCGCGAGAGGGATCCCAATCGATGTGAAAACGAGGGCAGGAGTTAATTGTGGAGGGCGCCTCAGCGCGAGAGGGATCCCAATCGATGTGAAAACGAGGGCAGGAGTTAATTGTGGAGGGCGTCTCATCGCGAGAGGGATCTCAATCGATGTAAAAACGAGGGCAGGAGTTAATTGTGGAGGGCACCTCAGTGCGAGAGGGATCCCAATCGATGTGAAAACGAGGGCAGGAGTTAATTGTGGAGGGCGCCTCAGCGCGAGAGGGATCCCAATCGATGTGAAAACGAGGGCAGGAGTTAATTGTGGAGGGCGCCTCAGCGCGAGAGGGATCCCAATCGATGTGAAAACGAGGGCAGGAGTTAATTGTGGAGGGCGCCTCAGCACGAGAGGGATCCCAATCGATGTGAAAACGAGGGCAGGAGTTAATTGTGGAGGGCGCCTCAGCGCGAGAGGGATCCCAATCGATGTGAAAACGAGGGCAGGAGTTAATTGTGGAGGGCGCCTCAGCACGAGAGGGATCCCAATCGATGTGAAAACGAGGGCAGGAGATAATTGTGGAGGGCGCCTCAGCGCGAGAGGGATCCCAATCGATGTGAAAACGAGGGCAGGAGTTAATTGTGGAGGGCGCCTCAGCGCGAGAGGGATCCCAATCGATGTGAAAACGAGGGCAGGAGTTAATTGTGGAGGGCGTCTCATCGCGAGAGGGATCTCAATCGATGTAAAAACGAGGGCAGGAGTTAATTGTGGAGGGCGCCTCATTGCGAGAGGGATCCCAATCGATGTGAAAACGAGGGCAGGAGTTAATTGTTCTAACCAAGAATCGAATTACGTAACTAAGCTCTCAAATTTAACGCCCTAGCTACTAGTACAAAGAGAGCTACAAAAGAGGTACGTTGATGTAATTGATTAATCAAATTGTCGAGTGGGATGCAAGGAAATGCAATTTTCTGCTGGACTGATGACCTGGTAATAGAGATAAATAACATTACTGATCATTTTATTTCTTTTTAATTTCCCCTCTCCACATCAATTTGAAAGGAAACAACCACGAAAGGAAAAAAATCAAAAACAATAATAAAAATCCATTTTAATTTAGGGTTGGGTGAATTTACATTGAAAATATTGTTGTGAGCAGACCCTAGTATCAATAAATGGTTTCTTGGTTGCGCATTTAAGTGAAAAAAGAATAGTCCTAACATGACCCCTAAGAACCACTTCTACTCAGATCCGTATGCATTTTGTTGTGGATCCATGCGTTGTCCAGCATGAAAGATAGCCAAGTGTCTTCGGGCACAAGTAGCGAAGAAACTCGAATACCATTACCATAGGTATGAGCCAATGGCCTATAAGCTCCTTAGATCCTAATCATACAGGGTGCGGCAGAAATACCTCTCACATTTTTACCTACCACATTTTAAACTTTCATCTATGTGTTGCTAATGAACTTATGCAAGTGCCAATGATGTTTTCATTTAGCTAATGACTTACCATTATTTTCAGATACCCTCATCAAAATGGTAAGTCATTAGCTAAATGAAAACATCATTGGCACTTGCATAAGTTCATTAGTAACACATAGGTTTAAGTTTAAAATGTGGGAGGTATTTCTGCCCCACCCTGTATAAAGAAACTGTGAGTGATCCACAAAAAGACAGGTCGAGAGGCGGAGACCCACAAATGATGACAACCCTCCGACCGTTATTAAGCCAAAAATGGTGAGCTATCGCTGCTGATTTGCTCCTGAGGTTGATAGCCAGCCAGAACGAATCCTTAGAAATCATTCACATGTATCTTTTTTGATAGAGAAGTCCTAAAACATACGAAACTTATAGATATAATTTTATTGTTCTGCGAAATGCCACAGAAATATGCGAACGGTGTGGTTAACAAATCTGAATCAATAGAGCTTAAAAACAACAAAATTTTCCTCTGCAAAAATCTTTGACCATGTGTGCGGAAATAAGAATCAGAAAGGAAAATATAGATAGGGGATTGAAAGGAAGGAGTGAATCATGTATCCAAGATGCATTTATTCCTTTCTTTCCATATAAGGATAGGGATACATTGCGGCTATCAAATTGTGAAATCTATCCGTAACGGGGCGTTCTTGGGGTACTCTTACCTATGACGAGATTCCTTGTTAATGGATGATAAATGGTGAATTACAGGCTGATATCTCTCCTAAAATTAGCGTGGGGAGTCAAAGAAAAACTTCTTGCAAACAGACTAAATGACCAGCTAACAGCTGGAAGTCCATAACCCTCAGCAGCACGGGTTCAGTAAGAAACGCGGTACAGATACAGCCCTCGCTCTTCTAACGGAAAAACTCGCGTGATGCAAAGCTGAAAGAAAATACGTAGACGTGGTACCTACTGCGAGATGTAAAGAAGGCCTTCGATAAGTTTGGCTCACAGGACTACAATACAAGATCTTAGGCCTCCAGCTCAACCCAATCCTGGAAAGGGTCTCTGTGATTACATCATGGAGAAGAGAACCCGCGCCGCCGCAAAAGGGAAGCTCTAATGTTCAAAAGCCTCAGCGCCCAAAACATCAAGAAGCTATACATTGCACTGGCATCCTGAAAATTGGTGTATCCGTGTGTTAATGCAGGTGGCAAGCTTAAGGTCTCTCCTGGCGCGCGCAGGATGGACCATATTCGATAGACAGACCTGCACGAAAGAGCAGGGCTGAAGCCATTAAATATTGAAGTCGAGCGGCTAGGGGAAAAAACTTGGGGCAAAATAGACGATCATATACTCCCGACAATGCTAAATAAGAACGAAATTCCACAACCTATTCTACATATCGTCATCAGAAGGGCTCTATTACTACGTGGAAGAAACTGCCTTCTGTATGTCACCATCGCTATTTATACCTAAACGAAACTACCAAAATAGATGACAGATAAATGAAAACTAGAAGTTACCAAATCTCAAATAAACAAAATAGCTTAAATAAAAAAAGGCAAAATCCCATAAAAAAATTCGTTGAAAGAAAGAAAACTTAAAGACAAAAGAGGTGAAGTGCCCCAAAGCTATGTAAGGATAAATAAAAAGAAAGCAAACAAATAGCTAACAAATTAGCAATGTCCCGCGAAAAATGATAAGGTGCTTCCAAGTACTTTCGAACTTTATTGAGTTCATTCTCAAGGATAACTACAAGAGAAAGTAATATAATAAGGGTATATATAAGACAGAAAAAGATAAAGGACCGCCTTTAAGACAAGAACTCACCAATAAGGAAGTAGGAGAGGGATGGGTAAATTCATATTAAGATTTAGCTATAACAGGTAGCAAGGTTAAACCGAGAGGGAAGAAAGAGTCAAGAACAGAGCCAAAGGGGTTAAAACGATTAACGGATAAGGCGATAGTCGAAAGAGGGAGACTAGGAGAGACACGAGAAGTAAATTGAAACGAAGGGGAAAGGGACAGGAGAGAGGAAGAGAAATAAAATAATATTAATACAAAATCAATGCAATAATTAAATTGGCAAATCGGGTTCCCATAAAAATGAAAATTGTAAAAAAAAATAGGAACATAAGTCCTAACATTCTTTAAGAAGGAAGTTTTTCATGACAATATCAATTTTAAAAAGGCCAGGGGAAATTTTAAAGTTATTAAATTGGTTTATACATGAACATTAAACAAGGTTTCTTTTAATTGAATCATTTGAGCGAAAAATAAATTTTGAGGTTGAAGCCATAAGCGCTTGATGTTCAAATCCAACTTCTTTATTTATTTTCATATATCTTTCCGTTCTCTACATATCCCATTTTCCTTCTTAAGCGTTTTTTGGTACATGTAATATTCTCCTTAGCGTTTTTCAGAGTTATATATATATATATATATATATATATATATATATATATATATATATATATATATATATATATATATATATATATATATATATATATATATATATATATATATATATATATATATATATATATATATATATATATATATATATATATATATATATATATATATATATATATTAAGCAAAAATAAGACAAAAGGGACAACAAATAATTGGCAAAACGCATCAACTAAGCAGCTAGTGGACTCCACTGGTGACGCTGAAGGCAAAAATTTAAAAAAATAAAAGAAGAAGCAAGAAGTCCTCTTCTTAGGGCAAAACAGTATTATTTGCTCACCTCTATCAAATTATATACTTTTTCTCTCTTTTTTCATCAAGATCAAGAAGGATGTTATTGCCAATGACATATTTAATGATAAATCTCACGACGGAATCAACCTACAATAGGCTCTTAATAGAGGATAGAGAGTGGTAATTTTCCCAGTTCTCTTTTACTCCATTTTTACATTCCATAGCTTTAATGCAAGTCATTACTCTACCTTAAAAACTTTAGACGAAGAGAAAATATTGCATAAGTATTGTCTTTATCACATTATTTTGCAGATATTAGATTAATCAAAAAGTTTCAGGACGTACCTAAGCTTCCCACGAAAAATAAGACCTTTTTATACTCTACCATCTGTTTCTATCCCATTCGCGTAACTCTATCTTCTAGGCATATTCCATCATGTTCCCGAAGTAGGCTCATGATCTTGGAAGCCTTTCGGTCGTTTCGCTCTGCCTAGAGGACCTTTTACAGGGCTTCGATTTCTTTTACGGCAATTTTTTCTTCTTCCGAATCTTCTATCGTCGAAGCATCATTTTACAGCTCGCCTTGTCTCAACTTGAAGCGAGGACCTACTTAGCTGAATCTAAAATGTAGCCTCTTCGTATTGAATTTCTATGAAATAATTTAGTATGATTCGGAGGTTTCTCACTCTGCGTTTGAACAGTAGTAGCAAATTATTTTTTTTTTTTGCTAATTGGAAGGAAAAGGAAATGTGTGTAATCTGACGCAGCTTGCTCACTTACTCGGAAAAATCAAGTAATAGATTGACAAAAGAATGGAAATACAATTAAAACGAATGAACGGGAATAGTGGAAAAAGATAAAGGCATTAGGAGCGGCATAAGAGGTATCAATCTTAATGTCTTAGAGTTTCTTAATTCCTCTAAATTCTTAGTGAGGTAAGCATAGGGGTTCGTTATGATAATGACTAATTGCGCAATAGGAGAATCACACAACATTTACTCACACAAGATACATATAAAATTGAGGCCCAAAACTCAAAAAGGAAAGAAAAATATGATTCCAAGTACTTTTTTTATCGATAAAGAAGAAAACGCTTTCATCAACTTTTCCTTTATTTCTCGAGGCGTGGCGTTGATGCACACAAACACTACTTTTTGGGAAAGTAGTTAATGGTGATGTTAAGTCTGCTCTTAGAATTAAGGGTCTCTGGCAGCTACAGTAAATTAGATCCTATTCTGAGCTCCATCCGGGTACTAACCAAGCTCGATGTGGCTTAACTTCGTTTAACTCAGGAATGGTGAGAAGGATATATTCAAGTGTGTTGATGTCGCCATCTAAGGGCTAAAGGGAAGAGGAAAACAAGAATATTGAAGATACAAAGTGAGGGAGGTTCGTATCAACGCTCTTTGCGTTGGCGGTAAAAATAATTTCGAAGTGTTAAGCTTCCCAGACCTGTGACCCCTATCCAGGTTTAGTTGCCTTTTATGAGGCGTGAAAGAAGGCTGTATGGCTAGTTTAGGGCCTACATACAGGCCTTAGAAGATCCAGTCACATGTAAACATATGTACAAGTTCTCGAGACAAGGTTACCCTAGAGGGCAAATGCCAACGATTCCAGCACCTGTCACTCGAAAGGACGGTCAGGTGTAGCCCAGCCAACCATGCTGCACCTGACGTCTAGTCTCGCAGGGATCGCCTGTCCTTCCGGCCCTTACCCCCAGAGGGGTGCAGTATCAGTGGTGGTTGGGTAGCTACTGAAGAATTGCGTTCCTTCCTGGCCCCAACTACCTAAAGGAGCAATAATTGTTATGGCTAAGTATCTTCTGGAAATTTGCGCGCCCTCCGGGCTCCAACACCAACACCCACAGAAGTGCCTTGATTGTGGCTATTAGATTATTTCTGAGAAATTAAGTGCCCTCCAGGCCCCAACACCTACAAGCGTTCCTTAATTGTGGAGTTTGAGTTAGGAGCGCGATAGCTCCGATTTGAGGCGCACCCCCAATGCATTGGGTCGGTACGGAACGGGAATAAACGATGGGAAAAGAGTCAATTTGGATTTTTAAAAAGAGTTTTGCTCTTTTAAGCGGCGCCCGAAATTATTTTTAGCCCCGGATTCCCTCTTTAGTGGAAATAAAGTTAATTACGAATTCAGTAAAAGATTTAGAGATTACCCGTGAAAATTCACGTTCTTCTTTTCTCGGGTGCTAACCTTTGCCTCATTTACAAGTAGGTCGCTTTACTGAGCGCTCTTGCTAGCCGAGTGGATACGACGTTGGTCAGCTAACGTCACGGTACCGAGTTCGATCCCGGCATGAGCGTCCCCCAACGTCAACGCACGTAGAAATCTGGCTACCGACTGATGGACGTGCTGTGATCAGCCCTGTATTTGGGTGGGTAGATCTTACACTTCTCTTAACACACATAGCCAATTGCAACACTGTTTTCTTTCCTCTCCCGTCTTCACAGCAGAACACACACACACACACTCTCTGTTCCAAGGAATCCTGCTGATGGGTATCTATATCCACATAACTCGGACACGGAATTGGTCCCTCTCCCTCGAGGTGACGAAGGCTTCCACCTGAACGCTGTTTGGTGTCAAAACAGAATACTTCCTGGCACCTCTCCCCAAAAGAGGATCTGCCCCTGGTGCTCTCGGCCTTACCAGCGAACCAGTGATTGTCATACTGACCTTTATGTCTATTTAATTATCATAAACCGGTACAGCTCGGTGTACTAGAGATGAAAAATTAAAGACACGTATTAAAATATACAGAGAATAGAGGGTAAACGAAGGGGAAAAATTAATCAGGAGAAAATATTTGTTTTATAACCTCTCCTTCACAATAGCTTTAAAGCCTAAAAAAAGTTTTGAAGTTTAAATGAACTTAAATCTTTCATTTATCCGTTGCTTATATTTTTTTTTATATTTTTGAAGTTTTCACTTAGATTACTCTTAAATCTAATTATAAAAGTTTATTTTTCATATCTACCCTTGCTTGTGACAATTTTAAGGAGCGCAAAAATGATCCGAGCTAAAGGGCAGAGGTTTTGAAAGTGAGGAAGAATTAAGTTAGAATTCTTTGACGCAAAGAATAGCCGATAAATCCATTACAACAACGCTTTTGGATTTAATCAGACGACGATCTTCAGAGCATATCGATGAATTTTCACTTCCCCCAACCTCTACCGGTCAGAGCGATTCCTGTGGTGTAAAGATGACTCGCCAACAACGGCCTCGCATCCTTTTAACTTATATCTGATACCCAGTATCTCTAAGAGGAACCCATATTCTGGTTCCATATCCAACTCGTGAACCAATCTTGAGAATCTTAACAGAGCGTAAAGGTTCAAGGACAAAGCTGTCACTAAAAATCGGATGCCTCCTCTACCTTAGGTTTCGAATTTATAGGACTTTCAGGTGGCTTAACTTTATTTTCGACTTCGTTCTCTACTTCGACCTTAAGAGGAGTCCTAACTCCCAATATATATATATATATATATATATATATATATATATATATATATATATATATATATATATATATATCCGTGAGGTATCAAACCGAACTTGGTCGTCTGTAAAGCACTTGCTCAACATGCCATACTATTTAGCTTCAGGAGCTTGTTGGTATCTACACCAAGAAAACAGTTTATTCCCTCAATTTGATGTCTCAAATCGAACGGATAGTAGAATGTCGTCGTATCTGCGAGAGGACCCTAACAGCCATCAGAACACGAATTGTACCTGGGTTTTATTCGAATAAAGATTAAACTGATATTTTCAGAGACCCATAGAAGAGAATGGCCTCCATTTCTCAAATGTGTTTGTTCTGACTGTCTATGAAATTTTTGCTTGTGCAAGTGGTACCAAATGTAGCATCCACGGTTTCGGACATGCAAGATATTTGAGATGAAAATTACCTAGTTACAGGGAGCCAGCAAGGACTACTTAGTCCACTCAAAGGCCAGTCCCATTTTATACTAATATGCTAGTAGCCCTCCTTTGCACATTGTCGCCACGATGCTCACTCACGTGATATTCAATTCACAGCAGGGCTCCGTATTTAAACAATATCATTAATCGTAAAATAACTGTCAATTTCGTTTTCAAAATTATTCACAATACAAGCATTTACTGCTTCGCGGGAAATGAATGCGTTCCATTTATCGATGATTTTAAAGGGGAAATTTGTTTTAGCTATGTTCGTTTGAAACCTGCGTCCTTTCAGTTTAAAACGGTTGTTACGTGTGATACAATGGTCGTACTCAAAAAAATTCATAATTTATGTTTTCAAGTTTATTTAAAATTTTGAATACTTCGATAAGCTCAGCCCGCAATCGCCTAGTTTCGAGAGTGGGAAGTTTTAATATATTTAATCTTTTGATATACGACTTATTTCTAATCTAAGGAATTAGTTTAGTTGCCCATCGTTTAGTTCTCTCCATTTTATTGATGTTTACATGTATATAAGGTAACAACAATTTTATCGCGTATTCCAGGTGTGGCCTTACTAAACATTTATATAGAGGTATGATTATATCTTGGTGTTTGTAGTGAAAACTTCTTGCAATAAATGCAAGAATTAGGTTCGCCTTCTTACAAGCTTCGTCACAGTGTTTGTTAAACTTAAGATTTCTTGAAACCCGCCTCTAAACCTTTGTCTTAGTCCACGGAGATAATATTTTTACCACCCATTTCATAATTAAGACTTGGGTTATTACGACCTACGCACAAGCTTTACACCTGTCTAAATTGAATTTCATGTTCCATTTATTAGACCATTCGAAAATTTTATATAGGTCCCGCTGAATTAATTTGATATCGTTCTCATTTAAAGTTTTACCCCCAATATCTGTGTCGTCCGCAAATTGGGATAATCTACCAAGTAGGCCAGTGTTCATATCGTTTACATAAATAAGAAACAACAATGTTCCCAGCACAGACACATGGGACACGCCACTAGTTACATTTTTTCACTCCAATAATTTACCGTTTAAAACTATTCTCTGCTTACGATTACTTAGCCGCGACTCTATTCATTGTAGGAGGGTTCTCTTAATTCCATGAGCAAACAGTTTATTAGTAATCGCCTATGAGGAACGGTGTTGAATGCCTTAGCGAATTCTAAGTAAACATGTCCAAAGATCTACTTTCTCCATAGCTTTTAATCATGCTGTCATAAAATTCTAAAAGATAAGTTAAACATGAACCTTTCTTTCTAAAGCCGTGTTGAATATCATTTATGAGATTATGCACTTCCAAATGATCAGACACCTGATCGAGAATGACGGATTCCATTAATTTATCTACCATGGATGTTAAACTTATGTGTCTAAACATTTGTTAAAAAAATTCGTTAGTGGTCCCACTAACACCTTTCGAATTTCTTTTAAAAACGCCGGATAGATTTAATCAGAAGCAGGAGATTTACTGGATTTTGACTTATTGATATAAAAATCTATTTCTGCTTCGATGAATTCGATATCGGTTATAAGGGTATACTGGTTAAAGTTTATGACGTCGTTCGTTCGTGGGATATTATGTTCGTCTTCGTTTATAAATGCCGATACAAAAACAAAAAAAGTTATTTAATATATTGGCCACCTTTTCTGTATCCGAAACTAATTTGTTATTGTAATTTTTGATAGGTCCTATTGTTTCTTTTATCGGGCTTCTATTAGATACACAATTAATCGAAAAACTTCTTAGGGTTATGTTTACTTTCTTTGGCAAGTTGAATTTCATATTTGCTTTTAGTGCTTCGTATTTTCTTCTGACATTCTCTACGTTGGGCTACGTAAATTGGATTATTTTCATCGGATGGGTTGGTTACGCTTGTAACGTCTGTATGTACAGTTCCTAGCCTTCAATTTGACTTCGACATGATGATTGCACTATTTTGGTTTACTTAAGGAGTTTCGTTTGTTTTTTCGCAAAATGAATTGCTCATCTAATTCTCTAAGATGCTAGATGATAAAGGACCATCACTGATTAACATTTTCTAACTTTGGATCCCACTTGACCTCTCTAAACTTGCGTTTGAAGCCATTAAAGTCAGCACGTTTAAAATTAGGCACTTTAATATCATTATTTTCCTTGCTACGATTTATATTAATATCGAACTCTATTGATTTATCGCTGTAACCTATATCTTCCATAATACTAATACCCGAGATAAGATTATCGTTGTTAGTTAGAATTACGTCTAGGATATTTTCTCCTCGGGTTGGTTCAATGACTAATTGTACTAAGTATTTTTCTTCCATAAACTCGAATACCTCTACTCCTCCACGTCTGCATTTAACGTTTACTAGGTAATAGTTCTACAATTTAAATTCCCAATTAATAATGTGCAACTATTTTTAATTTTACATCCAATAATGTTATATAATTCCGTGTCAATCTCATTCTGTTCTAGTGAAGGTCTATACACTACAAAGATATTTATTGGAAAACCATTCAATTTTATTTCGGCGCATATTACCTCAGCTTCTTTGAGAGAGTCAATTTTAATTTCGGTTAAACTTTTATGATATTTGGTGTACAATAGTACTCGTTTATCTAGTTTACGTGTACGGTCTTTATTGATTAATTTATACCCTGGTAGTTGCAATTCGTAGATATACTCTCTCCTAGATGCCTCCGCTCATGATTCCGTTATTGCCATAATATTGAAACTACATAAATGCACTAAACATTTGAATTCATCGAGATAATTTCAAATATTCCGCGCGTTGCAGTAGTAGACATGTAAATTTGTTTTTAGAAAGAGTGCATTATTATTACGGCGTGACGAGCCACTCTCCCATATGTGCTTTCTTTTCTCCGATGCTGTTCTGTCTGAAAATTACAGAAGAATTATTAATTATTGTTCCCAGCCTTGCCGCGCCCACCCCGTTTAGATGAAGGCCGTCCCGCAAGAATAGTTCAATTTGTTCGTAGAAATCTTCCCACAAATTGACGAAGTACACTCCCTCTTCCTGGCAAAGAACTTTAAGAGAGTTGTAAAATATAGGATGCTCTTCCATAGAAAACATTCGCAGCACCTATTCTGGGCAATATACCTGTAAACACTACGTTCCCACTCCTTTCTTTGACCTTTGAGCTTCCTCATCAGTTGGCAGTCCCTTGCTAGAGGTTCCTTGGACCTTGTAGATAACATATCATTACTACCGATATGTATTATATAAGCTGTGTCTTGGGTATCCCCGCTTGTAAAATATCCCATTGAATCGACAAGATCCTCAACTCTTTCTTCCAGGATAACACTACTTCCTCTGTTTAGATGGTTTTCTGCCACATAATTCCTCAAGTTGGTCCCTAATAAAGGAATCCCCTACAAGTAGAACTTCGTATTCATCGTCTTGCTTGGTACCCCAAACGGAAAATTTATTAGTCACAATTATTGGCAATCTCTGCCTAGGCTGACTTGAAGGGGCTCCTCCTCTAAGTGTAACGAACCCATCATCCCTGGTTCCGGAAAGCCGGCCAGGCAGGCTATATCCAGGGGCTGGATTAGCCGCGGTCGAAGGTCGTTTTTCATCTCGTTGTGTACTTTCCGTTACATGACTATCAGAATCAACCAAGGCTAAGGGTCGCTGATCATCCGCCAAGTCATTTCCACACGGACCCTTCCCTACCTGAGTATCGAGTGTCCTGCTCAATGACTGCTCATCAAATCGCAACCCCTTCATTTTCTGTTCGAGAAACATAATTTTAAACTTCCAAATACCTACTCATTTGGCAGCATCTGCAGTTTCCACTCTCTCCGACGAAGTGGGAACCAGGAAAAGGCAATTACAGAGAGAACAAATTCGCTTTATTGCTGGCATATTCCTGAAGATAATTATACCTAAATGTGAGCGAGAGGAGTGATGGGAATGATCTGTTAATCAACGCAGCGGAAGCTAAATTGTCGGATTTAGGACGAAAACAATACACATGAGATACACCAGCACCAATTGCATCCCAACAAAGTCAATGTTTGGTGCGGATTTTCGTCTAACGGCATCATCTGTCCGTATTTTTTTGAGAACGAAGATGGGATTGCCGTAACTGTCAACGGCGAGACCTACAGATCGATGATGAGTAACTTCTTGTGGCCTCAACTGGATTATATGCCTGATATGAATACTGACGACATGTGGTTCCAACAGGACGGCGCTACGTGCCACACTGCGCATGCCACGATAGACATTTTGCATCAGCAATTTCAGGGCAGGGTCATCTCGCGCGGCGGCGACGTCAACTGGCCACCGAGATCATGCGATTTAACGCCATTAAGCTCCTTTCTTTGGGGCTACCTTAAATCACAGGTCTATGCGAATAATCCGCAAACAGTTGATGTCCTTAAAGTCAACATAACGAACACCATCAAGCAAATTCAGCCAGATTTATGCGACAAAGTCATCGAAAATTGGGTCTCCCGAATACGTTCCACCAAGCAAAGCCGCGGCGGATATTTGAATCACGTCATATTCCACACTTAATGCAATAAAATGTACTTTCAAATTTAAAATAAATTGAGTGCATCAATCACACACAACTTGTTTTATTCACATTTAAAAATCGAGCGACCTTATTGAAAGACCCTTTATTTATCTCTGATTCAACAGCCTTTCAATTTTTCTTCATTCCTTCTTTTCCATCGTTACCCGCGCTCATCCATACACCAGCCAATTTAAACTTGCACAGCTAACCAGGCAATTAAATAGTCCCATACTTACACCTTATATAGGTTTCGCATCAAATGCATTCCACAGTATATTCTTTTCTACTAGGCACAAATCAATCATACTCTAATATTCTTCCTCTCTTCTATGTTAAACATGTGAATTTATGCATATTATTGTGATGTAAGAATGTGTTCGCTACGGAGACGTTTCTCTCATTACAGAAACCTATCCACCCTCATACCATTTTTGTTTTCTCCAGGTGTAACTAGAGTAACTCAAGTGTAACTCAAGGCATTCTGCATCCTGTTATAATGATAGGTAAAAGCAAACTGAGAAATTATTTAATTATTCTACCAGGTTGACAATTATTTGCTGCCAACTTTCTTTGCCCTGTCCTGATCAGATAGTGATATATTGTAGCGTTAAAACTGCAAGATTGGGTAGACCCAACGAGGGACCTTACAAGTGAGCACCCTGTTGGCCCTATGAAATCTTGAATTTGGACACACATATTGAACACTAAAATAACATGCTATATTATTACAATGAACTAATGTTGAACAAAGCAAAATAAAGGTAAATAATGTGAAACCGAAATTTAATATGTATTAAAAATAACAGAAAATATTGTAAGGATGAAAGTGAATTTGTTGAAGTTCCCACACGGATGTACAAGCATACACACACGAGAAAACAGATGTAACCTGAAAGGTCTGGAAACAGATAACGAAGTCAGCTGGGCAAACTTAGGGCGATATCTGATCTGACCAGCCAGACTTTACATGAACCTGTGGAACGGCGGAATCAATCTTGCTATGAATGCCGGCCTGATAAAGCTAAAGGCGGCTAAATGCAAATAACTCCTAATACAAACGTGTCCACACTGAAAACGCACATACCCTTTGACTCCGCCTAGCAATTGCAAAAAAGAACAAACGAACACACTTTGACCCGATAGGCTCCGCCACGCATTCAGATTATGAGAAGAGAAGTCACCCTCCCTTAATGACTGTAGTATAAATATACGGATAAAAACACTCCTGTCATGATTCATAATTCTTGATTCTCTTTTCTGAATTCTACGTTAGTAGCATTATTATTATTCGCATAACGAGTCAGTTTCTCGTCCTTGATCCATCTGTCTATAGCCCCAACAATCTGACGCGGAAGGAGACTTGCAGGAAACACTGAAACTTAACACTGAATGCCAAAGACTCGACAATTTTGCTTGTCCGAACTGAGGTAGTCCTAAGTCGAGATTAAAACCTACCAAAACTGCCATTTTCTTCAAAGTCCTTCCTTCTCCTTCTACCAAGCGATAACTAAGTTACCTTTCGACCCCAGCATACGAGCGGATTATACTTTTTAAGAACATTTGGAGTAAGACCAAACTCGACCGTAAGACCTTAACCGCCTTCACCTGAAACCCACTCTCATCGTCACGTCACCTAAAGGTGGTGACCACCTTCCGTAAACAAGTGACCCATTGGCATACCACCATAAACCGGTAACGAACCTCCTAATATATATATACATATATGGCTGACCTACCTGTCATTTGATTTTAATATTATATTATAGATATTGAAAGTACGTACTGTAAAATTTGAATGAAGAAACAAGAAATATATCATCGTAGTAGAAAAACTAGTGTTTATAGCATATGGAAAAATCACAAGGAAATATCTAGGATACCTAAAGAACGCTATTAACGTAAGCTCTTCGTACTCCAACGGCCTAAAAAAAACAAAAAACTACCAAAACGAGTCACCTACCTCGGCGCAAACAACGGAATTTGATCAAAAGATCACAAGAGCAGAAAATAAAAGTTGGAACGTTAAATACGTTACGGCACAATTTGATCAAATAAAAAAATTGTTCAGGATTTGTTTGAGCATTCTTCTCAAAAAGCTGGAGAGAAACACAAAAGTTATTAAAAGAATTTGACACTTAAAAAACATTAGTTATTTCAGGCTGAAAAAAAAAACAACATAAAAATACATACACTATTCGCAGGCGTAAAACTATCGACAGAAACGCAGAAACAGATATAGTAAACATACGAACATGCGGCCATTCAAAGTACTATGTAAAGATTCACACTTATGCTCAAGTCAACAGATGTCAGGATATGTTGTTGAGGGTACGTTATTTTGTCACGTAGAATTCATAAGCAAAGTTTAGCATGATTATTATATTTTATAAATCCTAAACGTAGATAAGTACATATATATGTAGATAGGTGGGAAAGGACAAAGAATTGAATAGATACACGATGTGTGTTTATAATTTTGTTACATGAATATAGGTGTAATATAAATAATGAAAAAATAGATAATTATGCACTATTTAATACAATTTTTGTTCTTGGCAGGTAATTGTTATTTTACAACTCTTTTTACTGCAAAACAATAGAAAATAGCCATTATTTGTTTTAAACTTTGTTTTTGTGGGTTCCATGATGAAAAGTTTCCTAAAAATAGTCAACTTTTTTTCATCAATTATAGGGATAAAAACAATGACACAGTTAAATTTATATAATTTATAGGAAAATTCCACAAGAAATATATAAAAATAAGTAAAAATTGGTAGAAGTGATCTGCTTTCGTCGATTTTCGTTTTTAATGAAAAACACTTTCTCGTAAAGCTCCCAAATATAGTCTCCCATCGTGTTTTCCTTGTATATTCCTTGGTATCTATGTTCAAAGTTTAGTATATCTTGATTGATGCAGTCACTTTGCTTCTCTGAGTAAGCTCCCTTATTCTCCTTGAACTTGTCAAAATAGGCATCAATGATTACATCGAGATTACATCGAAAGTCTGGTAGCAACAGATCTACTGATCCTTACTAGGCTACCAGAAGGTTTATGGAACAAAAGAGCTTTATGAAACGGCAAATTAAAGGCGAGGCTGGAAAAGTTTTTGCTAAATTAGATTGCAACTTTATTAGTTACTATTTTTCATCGCACTTTTTTTATCTGCTGTAAAACAAGTCTGGGTTACTAATTGTCATCATCTATTTTTTAAGGGTGTCTTTAAATGAAACTATAATATCTGTGTTTACCATAGCATCTGGTAGATTATACCCGATTCTGATGGTTCTGTTGAAGAAAAAGAATTTCGTTTCGTCTGCCTGAAAGTGACTTCCCTCAAGCTTAAGGTTGTGACCACGCGTTGATTCATTTGATAAAAATATTAGAAATTTTGATTTGTTTACATTTTCAAAACTATGAACGATTTAAATAATTCTATCATGTCCCCGCGTATGCGTCTTTGTCTAAGAGAGAATAGATTTAGAACTTTAAGACTGTCCTCGTAATTCTTTGTTCGCAAGTGAGGAATAATATTGGTCATTCGACGCTGGACTCGCTCTAATCTTTCTGTGTCGCACTCTAGATGTGGTGACCAAAACTGCACGCAATATTCCAAATGTGGCCTAACAAGTGCATTATAAAGTGTTAGAATACATCTTTTAGACTTGTTTTGAAATGTACGCCCTATGCGACCTAGTATCCTGTTTGCCTTCTTCACTGCCTCCATGCATTGTTTACCTGATTTAAGGTCGCTGGAAATTTTTACACCCAGATCTTTTTCTACGTTGAAGTTTGGTATGTTGGTCCCCCCAGTTTATAATTGGTTCTCGCGTTGTTTTTAGCAATATGGAGGGCCTTGCGACGTTAAAATTCATTTGCCATTTGCTCACCCATTCAACCAATTTGTTTATGTCATCTTGAGGCAGTGCACGGTCTTCGGAACTTTTTGCACGGCGGCCAATCTTGGTATTATCTGCAAACATTGATACTTGTTAATTATTCCGATGTCTATGTCATTAATGTATATGAGGAAGAGTACTCGTCCAAGTATTTATCCCTGCGGTACGTCACTTGTTACTTGAATATAGCTGGAAGGGTTGCCACAAATCACTACCCTTTGACTTCTTTTACTAAGCCAGTTTTCTATCCATTTAACTACGTTCCCTCCAATACCATGAGCTTCTTGCCTCCCATTTGACCATAGCTTTCCGCTAAGTTCCCAACGAGTTCCACATAATTGTTAGCCTTCTGGTTGCATCAAAAGTTCCAACACACGGAAAGAATCCCTTCCATGCTTCATTTACCTTTTTAGTAAGATTTTCCTGGAATTCTGAACATTATGATTTTCCTGATTTTTGGCCCAACAAAGACACTAGCTTTCACCTTTGCTTCAGAGATTCTGGGAAACAAAGTTGAAGGTACTTGAAGGCTGCAGACTCTTTGTTAAGATCTTTAACAAACTGCCTCATGAGACCTAGTTTTAAATGCAATACAAGGAATAACACCTTGATATTATTTCCCCCAACGGAAAAACTCAGTCCTTTGTGTCCAGGGTTTCTTGTGCTAATATGTTGTTACATCCCGAATGTCCAAAAGACAGAGATGACATGGAAACTTGGTAAAAACTCCATGGCCACCCATCGAAAATGCTGCCATTTTGAAGTCCTTAATCACTTCCCAGCAAAATTCCTTGTAATTCAAAGCTTGTCAGATCGGTCTCTGGCTAATGTTTGTTGTGCATGCCGCTGTCGTTATTTGATTACTATTATTCTGTGTGTAAAGATCATTTGTGTTTTTGCAGGGTTGCTTTATTTTTACCTTTAACTTAGAAATGGAGAAAGACAGTGTTCGTATTTCCATCATGAAAGCATTTTGAACGACTTGGACAAGAAGAAGGAGCTGCACAACTAAATATTATACGAGTTCGCCATCAAACCAAGACCACTGGAGTTCATGTATAAATGAAGTGAGTCTTATTGTTAAATTATCAGTGCACATAAAAGTCTACGGTGTGCATTACCTCTCTCACGTTCTTTTATAATGTCTTTTGCGAAATCTGTGATGAGCCCGAGTGACGCTGATGACCTGGAGTCGCCTCTGATATATATATATATATATATATATATATATATATATATATATATATATATATATATATATATACATATATGAAGACACTGTTTTCCCTAATAGCGAGTAAATTATTGTACAATGAAACCACTTTGTGAGCAGAAAGTTTATTGAACCGGAACTAGTTTCGGTATGAAGTTTTCCATACCATCTTGAGCCGTTAACTGAGAGAAATTGACAAAGAAAACAGAAATACTAAAATATATAAAAACCGGCAACTGACATCGATCAGGAGGCGTTAGTTTTATGTGATTAACAATATTTTTTAAAATGAGATCAGATACATAGCGGCTACGTTTGTGTTGATCTTCTAACAGATTAAAGTTTGGGATTTCTTTGATTGATATAGATTCGATAATTTTTCTTTTATTAAAATCGTTACATTGGTAAAATATTTGGGTACTAGGTAAATCAATTATGTGGTTGGTGTTTTTCACATGGGTAAAAATAGTAGAAGCATCGGTTCAAAAAACTTTGTGCTCTAAAAGTTGTTTCATTGATATATATATATATATATATATATATAT
Source organism: Ceratothoa steindachneri (assembly GCA_963969495.1). NCBI lineage: Eukaryota > Metazoa > Arthropoda > Malacostraca > Isopoda > Cymothoidae > Ceratothoa > Ceratothoa steindachneri. Next base: position 126,755,412 of record OZ018319.1, on the reverse strand, counting down.
ATATATATATATATATATATATATATATATATATATACCGGGCTTGGCAAAAGTTCTGCTATACTCGTTTTTTTTTTTAATATTTTGGGAGGTTTACTTATGTGAAAGAAAAAATTTCGTCAAACAAACTTAAAGTTCTACTTTTCCACCACGTTCATTTAAAAGTGAAAAGAATATAGATCTCTCTAATTTCCTGCGCGTGGGCCACAACAATTCCGACATCGCTAAGCGTCTCCACATTAGCGAGATGACCCTCCACAGAGTCGTAGAGAGGTTCAAGAACGGACAAGCCCGCAAAGTTCGACTTCGTTCAGGCATAGCTCAAGTTGTAAACTGTTTGGCTGTGTGAAAGTCCTTCGAAAGTGCCCTGAAGCAAAAAAAAAGATTGCGCTCGTGAAGTAGAAGAAGGTCTCTGTGGCCACGGTGTTCAGGGCCGTCAAGGCGGAGGGTGTCAAGAGCTTAAAGTGCGTGGAAAGGACTCTTTCACTGACTGTATGCGAGAAGAACGTCTGGAGCGCTATTGTGGCCTTCTCAACGACTTAAAGAGTCATGGCAATCGAATTTTCAGTTTTTCTGAGGAAAAAACCTTCAAGTTCGATCAGGCCTTCAACAAGCAGAAGGACTGCGTGTTAGGCTTCGTCCAGAACGTCCCCGAGTTCCGCTACGTTTCCACGATCAAAGACACGGAGTCCGGGATGATGCTCAACGTCGTGGCTTCGAATGGCGATAAGATGCCGCCAGTGTGGTTAGTAGTCGGTTATTGGCTCACTGTGGCCGATTACAGAGGTATCTTGGTCACGAAAGTTCTGCCCTTGGTGATAAAGATAACGAAGAATGTGGACTATATACGTGTTTCAGCAGTACGGTTTCCCGGCCCACACGGTCAAGACCGTGCAAGAGTGTTTGGGGTCGCAAATGAACTTCTGGTCGAAGGACTTTTGGCCGCTGAAGTCATGCGACCTCAATCCCTTCATGTACAGCGTGTGGGTGCATGTCGAGGGCAAGGCCTGCTAGGTCCGCCACAGCAACGCCATCGAGCCGAATTCCTCCGTCAACCGTGTGTAGACCATTATATAGAAGGACTTCGTCTGCAACATGTGCGCGGTCTTAAGGTCTTGCCTGGTGAGTGTGCTCGCCACTGAGGGCAGCCACATTAATTAATATTACAATATAACCACATATTTATATGATAAAACAATAATAAAAAGTGTCTACCTGCATCAAATCTATCATTGGGTAGTTTATTAAGAGGGTCTTAACGATTCTAATGAACTTTTGCAAGACACGATATATATATATATATATATATATATATATATATATATATATATATATATATATATATATATATATATATATATATATATAGTACAAAAAAGAGAAATTGGACGCGAATGAGCAATGAGACAAGAAACAGGAGTTTTTTTAGAGGTAAGAGAAAGGGACATTAGAAGAAGACTAGAATCAAAGAGAGCAGAGGGCGGCACAATGAAGGCAATCCTTTACCGAGAAGATTCTAGTCTTCTTCTAATGTCCCTTTTTCTTACCTCTAAAAAACTCCTGTTTCTTGTCTCATTGCTCATTCGCGTCCAATTTCTCTGTCTTGTACTATATTGTAATATAGTCTGCAATGCAAGGTTTCTGAACCTGTATTTCTGTCTTCAAAATTGTTTTGAAAGGCAGAAAATAGATATGGCGAAAGCCCTGTGGTAGTTGTTATCACCCGCAGAACTTGCATTTGCTCCTTCTTCTATATATATATATATATATATATATATATATATATATATATATATATATATATATATATATATATATATATATATATATATATATATACATATATATATATATATATATATATATATATATATATATATATATATATATATATATATATATATATATATATGTATATATATATATATATATATATATATATATATATATATATATATATATATATATATAAAGAGAGAGAGAGAGGAGAGAAGGAGGGGAGAAGTGGAAAGAGGGGAAGGGAGAGACATGTGGTGGGGCAGAGGTGTAAAGATGGGAAAGAGAGATATGGAAGGGGAGACATGGCGGTTGTGTGTAAAAAGGGGAAGGGTAAAAGTTAAGCGGGCATGCTATGGAGGAAGACGTAAAGAAGGGGAGAGGGTTAAGGAAACGTGGAGGGGGGAGTAGTGATGATGGAACGGAAGAGAGGGGTAGAAATGAATGGCAGGGAAGCACGGCAAAGGAGAGACGGGGAAATATGGGAAAAGGCCGGGTGAGAGAATGGAGAGTGTAAAATAGTTCGAGTGGGGGAAGGATGGAGAGAGAGGATAGAGAGACTGAGACTGACTGAGAATGAGATAGAGAAAAAAAAAGGGTGAGAGTGAGACATAATAAGAGAGAGAGAGAGATCTATAAAGCCAAATGTTGCATAATAACCCTAATTACTCCTATAGATGTATTATTCTCATAGGAGGATCTTTTACATGTTGGGTACAAGTCATATTTTTGCTTGAGAAAAAAGAATCCGCCTCAGGAATAAATCACACAACCAAGATTTAAAACAATAAAGCGCGTTAGAAGAAATGATGACGCGTGGCAATAAGGCAATGTGCACCTGTGCAGCCACACGGCTGTTAGTGACTAACCAATTACAAGAACAAGTTCGTAAAAGTATACAGACACTTAGTTTTCCGAATTCGAATCACCTTCTACACAGAACTTGTGTGAAAATAAAATGAAAAGATTTATATTAGAAAATTAATTCCGGAATATTCGGTGAAAAGGAATTATTCTCATTTTTATAATCCTGAGCAACTCTGTGAAATTAATCTAAACCCTTTTTTCTAGCAATTTGCCCCCCCCCCCCCCCCAAAATAAGAAAATAGCAACATTCACCGATAAAATTCACTCACTTTGAACTACTTTTACTACTCATTTTCTGCTCACTCACCTTCACTCTTGTTTTCCGCCATGCTTTATTTTTGTTCACTGATCCTGCTTCTTAATTCTAAATAAATGTATACAAATATCCACACCCAATGATGTTATTTATGTTCCTGCAAACATAGAGCATTGGCACATTATTAAAATAAAACATTTTGTTTTTACACCATGTTTTTCAATACATAACCCACCATTCAATATATATTTATTCACTGAAAAATACTTTCTGTAACAGTGAAATACAGAAGCATGTTGTAGCGTTGATAGGTGCCAACCAGACCTTGTCTGTTTCAATTATGAGATTGTGAGGTTCCGATTGTGGGATTCGTATATACGGGGTTGTGACTTGACCTTGGTATGGGTCGTAAGTTAAAATTGTGTCCGTATGAGCGAATACTTATGTGTACCGAGCATTCGCTCTTAGCTGGTAAGCCAATGAGGGCGATGTATTCCACATTTATTCCATTGGTATTTGCATCACTATATTCGAATTCAACGCAAGGAATGATGGATGACGATATGAAGCTGATTACGTCCATTTGATCACACCTGCTGATGACATCATTGTGGAGAAGTCTTTATATCTATCTCATTACACCTACTGTTGACGTAAATGTGGAGAAGTCGTTATATCCACCTGATCAACCTACTGATGACGTAATAGTGGTCTTTATATCCATCTGACCACACCTACTGATGACGTAATAGTGGTTGGTCTTTATATCCATTTGATCACACCTACTGATGAAGTAATTGTGGAGAAGTCTTTATATCCATCTGATCACACTTAATGGTGACGTAATAGTGATCTTTATATCCATCTGATCACACTAATGACGTGATAGTGTAGGTCTTTACGCCATAAACATTTCAGAGCAAATAATCCATTTTAATTATATCTTATCTTTTGATTTACTTCTAAACACGTAGTTTGTTCAGTTATAAAGGGCGGTCCAAAAGTTACTTTACATTTTAACAAGGTCTGCTGACTAAAATTGCTTGTTATCACTTATCCTGATTTATGACCTTACGACCTTCAAAACTTTCAATAATGCCTGGACTAACCTTCGGAGGACCTTAGCAATTATATTATTCGATATAGACTGTAAAACAACATTAGGATTTCAAATCTTGTTAGAATCATCCGAATAGTCACAATTTTGTTACGAAAACAAAAACAAAAAAAAATGGGGACCGACTGACTGACGACATAGTGAGATTTAGGAGTCGCACGCGACTAAAAATTAATGGAGCAAAAATGAATTTATAAAAGTGGGTGATATCTAAGAGGAAAGAGTAGATCTTGAAGTGATATTATTTAAATACACTATTCTTCAAATGTTCTCTATTATTTTAAAACAAAGGCGGATTCTGTGCACCATATTTTTCGTGAAATTTTCCAAAACATCAGAAGTGATTTTGTCTTGATACAGCAAAAAACAGCGAGCAAGAATTGCAACAACTTATTTCAAACATAATGGATTAATCATTACTGTGCAGACGGACTTTAGAACATTATTATATCTACCAAACAGTCCTTCGAGGCACTACATTCTTGCAATGCTATACAGGCTCAGAGAATCCAGGTCTACAGGTAATAATGAACGCTGTGGTAGACAAAGATCTGTGCGAAATGTATGTTTCATTCAGAAGAAAATTAGCACGCGCATATCGGGAGTGAAAAATGATCCGACTTTTACCTCGCTCCTAATTATGTCCGATGAAGCCATTTTTAACATTACTGGATATATTCATAAACAAAATTACAGATTCTAGGGTGCTAAAAACCCTATGCTATTTCTCCAGCAGCCTCTGTATTCACAGACAGTTACGGTCTGGTGCGGCATAACCAGTTCGAGAATAATTGGGGCCTACTTCTGCGACGATGCTGATGGAAAAACAATAGCAGTAACAGGGGACACTTACAGAAAAACGATACAAGATTATTTATTGCTAGAACTGAAAGATTTGTATATGCTCGATATGTGGTTTCAACAAGATGGGGTTACACCACACACAACTAAAGAAACCATGGAAACATTAAGAGCAGCCAACTCTGGTGGGTTACTTTCACATTTAGGTGATGTTTTTTGGTCACCGCGATCACTCGATTTTTCCTTTGTGGGATACCTTAAAGAAAAGGTACCTGAAAATCACCTAATAATCTTCAAGAATTGAAACAAAATATTATTGAAGAAATCGATAAAATCACTTCTGATGTTTTGGAAAATGGTGCTAAGAATATGGTGCTAAAAATCCGCCTTGTTTCATAACAAATATTTTTGTATTATTTTTTTAAAATGTGAAGTAATTTGGGGGCCACCCTTGTCTCACATTAAATTCAGTTGCGCTTATGTGTGAGAAAGTCGGAGAAAGTGGTTTACGATGACGGATGCCTACTTACATACATGTAGGTGTGAGACCGTGAATTTATAGATGTACGTGATTTGGCTGAATACTTGTGTCATATATAGTGTATGTGTGTTCTTTCATGGTATTTTTATACACTTGACATCTACGTGTGATTTGTATGGTAAAGAATGGGATAGAATGATGTGTGTGTAAGTCGTGTTTGTATTGCATTTATTCTATGAAGATTATTTATTTATATACACGGTTATCTTTTGACCTGTAGGCCTGTTTTAGTTCAATTGCGTGCATTCGACTGCGTGTGCGTTCTCTTAATTTAGAGAAGAACAAAATGAGGTGGCACTAAAAATGAATTTGTTGAAACTAAACATAAAATTCTCATTTATACAGAAGAATTACCCAGCCGATAATGAGAGTTTTCCATGTTCACATTTCCCCACTTCGAGTGATATATTCCCTTGCAACTCATCCTGTTTCCCTCTTCCCCTCAATATCCCCAGCTCCATTATTCCCCTACCACTTAAATTCGTTTCCAGGGCAACCGACTCCTCTCGCTGAGATTCCGGCCAAAATGAAAATCACTGTTAATTAAGCCCCTGATATATATCGCGGAGGGATGTAGCTTTCCTATTCATATGTTCCCCGGACTGGACTGGCGCTCTTTTATGTGGGCTACAGTGCAGGAGTGTGTTTCAAAATGTTTTCTTTAAGGAAGCAAATACCAACGAGGTAATATCCGTCACAAAAGATGTATGTAGAGGAAATGAAATAAAAAAAAAATGTGTGAAAGCTGTAGAAAAATTCAGCCTTATCCAGCTATATCAACTATTTTCAGTGTTTTAAAGCTCTGGGATAAAAATCATTTTAAAAGTATTTAGGCCGTCAGGGAAGTACCCTATTGCCAGGGACGTATTGTGTAGTTTCAGCAGTCTGGTTCAAAATCTTTAAGGTGCCTTTTTCAGATTCCTGATGGTGATTTGGCTGAGGCCATGGTTTTGGGTTAGAACGACGAGATCACCAACCACAATTCAGCACTGGTAAAGATGCTGTCCTTCTGTGAGTTACCTTGGAGCCGAGTGAGGTTCGTAGTTATGTAGGGTAAAAAAACTATCCTCTCTCCTCTCCATGTACTCGAGAACCTGGTCCTCGAAGCCCACAATTGAAGTTTTCCTACTCTTCATCGGAGATTTCGAAAAGTTCCCTCCAGAATTCTCGGCAGAGCCTCTCTTTCTCACAGGAGATGGTGGCAGTTGTTTCATTGTGCAAGAAATTGTAGTTTGGTTGTAATTTCTCGTAACTCCTTTTAGTCTATTGATGGTTACCCAGGAAGAGTTTTGATCCTTATCAGTGTCTAACCTTCAATCATATAATCCAAGTTTTCACTTAATTTTAATTCCAGCTTATTTTTAACTCTTTTCTGAGCTGTTTAATGAGTTGAAAGTAAATTGGAATTGCGTAGCCCATGTTGAGGATGCAGTTATAGGCTGTAGTGAATCTTTGTTGTAGCAGCATTCTCTCTTGTTTAGGATTGTTTCGTAGCAGAATTTTGTGGGAGGTTTATGTAATGGCTATTGCGCCTGCGTTGGTGATGCAGTTGTTCATAGCAGACATTTCGTCGTCTAGATCTTCGGTGGATACGTCATTTAGATCAGAAAAATCCAACGGGAACGCCTTCTGGTATGCTTCACAGCTAGCACTTGGGAAGTTCTTCATATGGACAAGAGTAATTAGGATGGGCGCAGTTGATACAGTTATGAGCATGGAGATGTGGTCACTCGGTGTTAATATCCTGGTCGGACATGGGAGTGAAAAGGAAAGTTGGAAATCGTGAGAAAGACATCTGACTTGGTGACTGTCTCTGGATACAGGAATGTAAGGAAGTCTGGCCAGATTTGTTCGACAATGTCCCTTCTCATCAAGTTTCTATCTCTTATGTCCGCCCTCGCGTAGCCAGCTTTCATGTTACTCGATCACTCTTTATCACAGACGAAGAGTTCTAAGTGATTTTTCCTGAACATGGTAAACATGCCATGTGATTGGCAAATAATGACCGCTCGGGGGGTTTAATAGCCGGTGCTCATCTCTATTTCACCCAGCGATGACTTTTCCATGAATTTCTCTGGTCTGAACTGCAGGTCTTTCCTGACTGCTATCATAGCCCCGTTATATATCTCTCTCGTAACGTTCCTCTGGAAAACGCTACACTAGTTTATCCTAATGGCTGTCGTCTTTGCTGACAATCTCTAAAAGTAGGAGGATATCAGGGTCTAGCTCAGAGTTATAATTTATGCAGTTTGTTCTTATGCAAGTGTCAACCCTGCACGTTATATGCTAGAATATTAGGATTAGGGGGTGGGGGTGATTTCCTGGATGTCATCATTTTCTTGACGACCCGATTCCTCTTCCTGCGTTTCTTGCTAGGTTATTGTCTTATCTATCTTCTCCTGTGCCTTAATAACAGATAAATTTTCCCGGGGTCGGGTTGTCTGCAAACCTTATGAGTTACAGTCAGTTTACACTGAGCTTTTTATTTATCACTTTTGAATGACCCAGGGTTATACACATTCATCATGTTATCGTGAAGTATGCAGGCTAGCATTTTAGGTGGCGTCGCGTCTTTCAATTAAATAATTACCTGTAGCTGTGCTTGGTGAATGCTTGTTCAGTTAGTTGGTAGGGCCTTGGCTGCTGATGCATAGGAATTACCGTGAGTTGGCCTCTAAATGTAGCCCTCTTCCCGTTAAGCTGTTATTTCCTAGTGGCGCACTGTATGCTTAAGAGCCTGTATGGACACTGCAGTTAATGTACAATTTTGTAGGTCTCGTGCAGTGCATTCAGTCGTGGCCGTTCTGCGCGCAATCTGGGCACATCTTCTGGTCTTTTTCCGGGATGATCTTCTAATTTATGGCAGGAGTAGCAGGTTAATAACTGGAATCATCTTTCTTTCTCGATCTCCTCAGGCAAGATATTTATATTGAAGAGTTTCATCTCTACTTCTTTTGCCTTATATGGCATGTGCATTCACTGGAAAACGAACTTGAAAACGTGTGTGAGACTGCGGAACTGGATAACCTCAGCTAACCTTGGTTTTTCTCTATCTCATCTTTGATGTCTTCCGCGTTCATCCAATGGTCAATCCGTCTACAGATGATGGATTTCCTTGCGTTGAGTGCTGGCGATGGTTTGGGTTCGAGCCCAATTTGAGACCAAGTTCCTGGATGGCCGTTGTTGAAGTTAGCTTGACTAGATCTGCCTGGGTGTGACAGATCGCAGTTTGCCCTCTGGCCACTTCGATCAGTCTTTTGAGTCCAATCTCCAGGTTACCGAAGATTGTCTGAAATATCTTATTCTTGCAGGGTCTCTGAGACGCTGAGCTTCGGAGGGAGCCAAAGGTCCAGTGATTCCCCTCCACAATTCATGGCAGGGTAAATCTCATTCGCCAAGAAAACGTTTCTGCACCACTTTCCCTTTTACTCCTTGCTCAAATCTGTTGTCGGATGGGTGTAGGGAAGTAAGGGGTTGTTGACTTGTGCGAGCCGTGCCTGGTGTGGATCGTTGCCCACTGTGTGGGTTTGGGGGCTAAGGTTTCTTATTTTGCGACTTAGAGACGGTTTCAGACGTCTAGGTGGCCTTTTCTAATATTTCTTGGCTCTTTACCAGGTTGCTGAATCCGAAGCAAAATAATGAGGGAAAAGATTCCAGATTCGGATTCAGCTTGAGAGAAATAGATTCCTCATTCCAAATTTATTTGAAGACGCATGAAAGAGCTCGCCTGTCTCAAAGATGAAGATGCTAAGGTAAATGTGTGGCGTCACGAGGACGGCTAAATTCAAGATTGAAAGAATCATAGGTGCCATAATGGTATGTGAAATCTGAAGGAAAATAGAGGGAAGAAGATTGGTATGGTATGTGCATTGGGAATGTTATGAAAAGAGGCGGAAGTAATGTGGGGAGGAGAGCCACGAGAATTGAGGGGATGAGGGAAGAATGAGAGGGAGACGGAGACAGAAATGAAGAGATAGTATAAGGGATGATGTGAGAGAGAAAAAAAATGAATGGACATAACCACGGGTAGATGAATGTCCAGAAATGCCCACTTTTGCATATAAATTGGACAAGGTCGAAGAGGAAGAAGGCTTGTGGCATTGTGGTAAATTAATTAATGTGGCATCAATTGACAAAAAATATTTAGTTGATAAAATTGGGAAGCGACTGTTACCAACCATGGCATGTCCACTTGAAAGAATAAATAGAGTGGGAGACAAATAATTAAAGGAAATAGGTTGATAGATTGAGAGTAAAGAAGAATAAAAAAGTTTGAAAGTGTAAAAACAGCAATACTAAAGCACGTCAACCTTAAATACGGGGGACGAATGGGTATATTCTAAACCTTCACGAACAAGTTCGTAAATAGAAAACAGATAATCAGAAATACGAACTTAAACTTCTTCACTTTCATAGGCTTACCTGAAAATTTCCCGCAGGATAAAAAAAAACTCATATTACCTGTTTGCCTTTATTTGAAATCGCCCCTAGGAATATTAAATAAAGGTGCATGTGCTGGGAATCGTGGTTTCTTTTGTTCGTCGGTAATTTTTGTCCTTTTTAAACCAATTCCAGAACCGCTCTCAGCCAAAAACGTGCATGTGCGAGCGAGTGAAATTAACAAAGGGAAATGAAATGAAATGAACGAAAGTTCACTACACCCTACTACTGACTGCTTCTGAGACCTTGCTGGTGGTCAGGTTATACTGTGCTAGATGGAAATAAAGTAGGAGAGTTTCAGATATAAAAGGTATAGTATGGGATAGGAAAGATTTAAGGAGACCAGTTAATGCCTTCGCCTCTCCCCCCACGGCGGGAGTGGTGACATCGACATCTACAGCATCGCTTCAGAGACGACTACAACCGAGAATGTCAGAAGTCATCGACGTGGGAATTGCAGACCATGAGGTTATTACTATCAATAACCCCGACTTGCATCCCATGGCGCAACAAGCCCAGGACCCTGACATCTCCAGCCTTCGGGTTTTTTCGAGGAAGCAGCCGGCAGGCTGGGGGCCTTACATATTGCACCTCCAGCTTCCATCACTCATATTCCCGAACCAGGCCTGGCCGTTCCTACCGTTCTCAACGTACAAGCTCCCGTCTCTTCGTCATCTCAGAGTTCATTCGACCACCCGTCAGAACACGGAGATTTTCTCCTCGACATTATGAGTGGGCCTCCCGATATAAGAAGACCTGCAGAAAACGCCGAAGAGGAAGTCAACAACGAAGAAGAACAACAATAAGAGGAACAAGTGTTCCAACAGGATTACTCGGCGAACGAAAATCGTGGCTGAGATGAGGGAATGGATTTCATTAGCCCTCAGATAGGTCCCCTCGAACCTGAGCGCACTACTACGAATTGGGACACATACATTGACGTCCAGCCCCTGGGGAACTTCTCAAATACGCCGTCACCAAATCATATTGCCAAGTCATTGCAGAAAGATGGCATCAAAAATTTTACAAAAGGAAGCTATAGAAACTGGATAGCATCAGATCCAAGAATCCTTCCCTGGGCCAACAAGCTGGTGGACATCGTCACTCTGTAAAAATCTAACAACACCAGGGCGGCTCATCGTCTCTTCCCAGTCCCTAAACCTAACGGCATGGTCCGTTTAGTTTACGACATGAGCCAAATCGCCGATCATTATACTCCACCGGCTTTTCAACTCCCTACGATAGATAAAGTACTGAGTAATTGCAACGCCGCCCACTACACCTTCAAGATCAATTCAAATGACGGCAATTAAGACTTCACGAAAAGGCCCGTCCTCTAGTCGGAGCTTCCACAGGAGGAGAGAAGTCAGATTTAAACGAATGCCGATGGGCTTCCCAGGATCTCCGTTCATCATGCAGCAAGCAGTAGGCCCGGTTATTAAGACCTGGGCCGCTAACACAGGATGTCTTTCGTTCACCTATTTGGACGACATCCTTCTTCTGGGCCCCAAGAAGAATCTTCGAAAGTGTATTTCCCTTATCCTCAAGAGTCCCCTAAATATTAATTTAAGCAAAAGTAAGCTTGTCCCCGAAAGAAAACTTGTGTTCTTAGGTATTATATTAGATATCAGAAAGAAGTGCGCCGCATTAACCTCTGCTTTAGCTAATAAAGTGCGAAGTGCCGTGTTATATCTTAGTGTGCATAACGCCCCTCAGAAAACGTGTCTGCGTATGGCCGGTTTAATTAATTTCATAACTCCCGTTTTAAAATTCCCATTTATATGGGTCCAAGCGAGTTTTAAGCAACTCCACTCACCGCGTCCGCCTGACCTAGCTCCTCTTCTTCCCTTTATACATACGAAGTGGACCAGATGGAGAAGGAGACGGGCCTCTCCACCTATAGTCCACTCAGATGCCTCTGATATGGGCTTGGCTATCACCATGGCTGGCGCCTCTTTAGCCATACCTACGCTCTCCTTCGACCACATGAATATCTTCGAGAAGGAGTCTTTGGCTTTAATCCTAGCCTTCTACTTACTCCAAATGCAAGACTTCAGGCAGATAATTTAGGCGCTATATGGAATTTCGCCCGGGGTAAACTCCCGGACACTATTAAATGCGCTTTGTCCGACGAATCTAGAAGAATTTCCACATCCACCTTCAGGAGAGCGGCGGGAATCCTCACTTTCATCAGATCTGCACCTAACCTCGCCGATGCTGCGTCGAGAAGCTTCGCAATTTAAATATTACCTCGCGATCCTCCTAAAAACGGTTATACCTCTTTTTAGTATATAAGGAGGTAGCGCCTAGAGGGCAGCATGGCAGTTTATCATTGCGTCTTCAAGTGGAAACATCCTCGCCTTCCCACCCACCGTCCCCCGTTTTTGTCTTATATAGCTTTTCCTTTGCCTTGCAGTTATTTGATAAAATATTTGTATAGATTTCTGTGCTTAGAACCCCTCTGTTTTTAGATTTCTGTTTTATATAGATTTTTCCTGTTTCTAGTACATATCTCTGTAAAAATTTTGACTGCCTTATATACAATAATTTTTTTTTTTGTAATTGTCTTTCAAAAAATAAAGGAAGGGTCCTTCTCCCCAGTTGGGGGGGAAGGACCACAAACAAAATCAGAAACAGGAGGTCTTTCTAATCAGTCTGATTCGCGCATATATTTCTTCTTTCTTCTCTTCATCATCATCATCATCACTAACACTATATTTTAAGAAGGGGATTTTTTTGAGTATTTGAATAATAATTACATCTTAGTTTGGTTATGACTTATGTTTTTTTATCAAAGTTATTTCTAATAATTATTTTATAATATCAAAAAACAAAATGGTGAAGTTCAGAAATAAATATAAGTATCGAAATTTTGTGAAATGTTTAAAACCCAAAGAATTACAAATGGTGAAGTTCAGAAAATTTATTTTTATATATCTCCTATAACTCGATATTTTGAAAGGGGGGAAATTTAGTTTAAAGTTCCTTTTTAAAATTATTATAATTGGCAAAGTTCAGAAAATTTATAAAAGTTTAACCATGGCTGCTTTTTTTTAGATTTTAAATTTTAATCTTAGTAGCGAAGCGCAAGCTTCCCCCGTTAGGGGGAGTGGCGAAGCCATTGCCTGGCTGGTATATACTTTAAACGTATATAGAAAATGTTCTCTTTGCAAAATTAATTCAAGTCAAAAGATTTGATCCTCGTCTTTTGGCTATAGTTCAGACACAGCAAAAACGGCAAAGTAACCTCGACGATTTCCAACGACACGCTAATTTAATCGAGGAAGAAATAAAGCTTTTTATATATATATTTTTTTGCTGTGTCCGTACAGTAATCAATTACTGGATTTAAAGTTCTTTAAGTGTAATAAACTCACACGCTATGTCACTCCGTGACTGTGATTTAAAGGGGGTTTATAACCAATTTATGCATCACCGACTTTAATATTAAGGTGCCATTTTACAAATACACATCCATAAAGAAGATCAAATTTCTTCTAGTAATTTGTTGTTCAGATTAAGGAAGACTGCTCTAATAATCGTTACAATCCTTTTCTTTTTCACTACTCCATCCATTTACTTTTCTCTCGTTTACAAAACTTTTTGGTCCTGTCGATAACCATTAATTTCCATTTTCTACCCGAATGTTTCTCTAAGACGGATTAATTAAATGAATGTATTACAATTCGAGAGATGGACAAAAGACAAGGGAAGGGCTAATATAGGACCTTGCGAGATGCCATTCTGCTCTTAAAGGAATCGACGACCTTAACTCCCATTTCAAGAGAATTAGATTCAGATCTTTGCCTTTAAATCTCCGCCGCTCAAATGGAGCGGCTATCGAATTGTAATCCGCCGATTTGCAGGCTCGAACCCGGGGGGGTTAAAGACCCGAACAAATTTCAGGCGTCAGTTTAAGAGAGTTCTAATGAGTCTAGCCATAAAACGTTAGACGGGTATCAATTACTCCTGTTTTCTTGAGTGTCAAATGGGTTTTTTTTTATGTTCGTACTTAGGTGGTTTTATGTTTCATTGATACGAACATGTTTTTAAGATGTTTTAGATGAAGTGCGATGCTTGAAGAGATTGAGTCGGGATGAGTGGTAAATGGGGAGGGAGATAGGGAGTCGAAACGCATTAATCAGATGTCAGGAAGGAACTTAATATGAGACAAAAAGATCTTCCATGTTTGTCACTCCCACATTAATTACCCGATAATAATAATATGGTTCTCTTAGCAAATAGATGTGACCAGGAGATTGTATGTTTTGTTTTACGTGTTTGATTCTTTTGTGTTTGATGGTAGCTTGTTTTTTTTAATGGGGAAAGACAGATACCCATAGCATACACTAAAAATCCAGTCCATGTTTCGAAGTGGCTTGCATAAAAGAGCAAAGGTTATCGGGCTTCGTGTGATGTTGAGAAAATGTAACCCACATAGATTAAGGTAATGAATTATGCCACTCCCTTTATGATCTTCTAGTTTTTCATTCTTTAGCAATTTTATTACTAAATTTTATATTAATTCCATGTTCTCTTTTTCTTTTACTTTTTGCACTTTTATCATAATTTTCACTTCCAACGATAGGTTCCAGATATATACCATCTGATAGTTGGTACTTTGGAACGCACTATGCGACCCGTTAGTACTTTAGAACTTACTCTTTTAGAAACATGTTTCCATAAACTTGGAAGTACACCGTTTACGTCCAAGTTTTTTAACTCAAATAGCTTCCTCTATTTAACCTCGATTTCCTACATGGATCTCAGTTGGATTACACTTCTTGACTTATAACTAAACAGAAAGGATTCATTGTTCGTAGTGTTAAATTCTAGTATTTTACGAACTATTTCAAGTTTTTAAGGTGAAGGTGTGTGTGGGTGGGGGGCAAATTGATATATGCTAATTGCTTAGCAATTACTTTATATTAATTATTTTTCAATTTTTTCAAATACTCGATTTTATTTATTTCTAATTTTTCTATTTCCATTTATTCCATTAATTCCCATTTTAATTTTATGTTAATTTCTATTTAGAAATTCTATTTTCTACTATTTTAATTTCTTGTTCTATTCCTTACTAATTCTATTTATATATTTGTTAATTATTAATATTTCCTGTTCCATATATTATTTCTGTTAATTCTTTTTATTGCTGTTTCAATTTCTAGTTAATCTTATATTTGTTATTTATTGTTACTTTTTCAATTTACCATTCCTAGTATTTTAGTTAGTAATAGTTTGTATACTCACTCATCAATTTTTCTACTTATTAATCGTCCTTTATCTAAGCAACATATTTTTTAATTCGAATCTATTTCAATTACAATTCGTTAAAAGCATTAAACGCTGAGGATGAAGGGAATAGATAAAAGTGGAATAATAAATAAGCTGAAAGTGACAACAGAAATTGTCTAAACATAGATTAAAAGAAGAAACTAAGACATAAAAGGAATATAAAGAACAATTAAAGAAAGGAGAAATAAATATAAAGGAAAAAGGAAAGAATTATAAAGAAATAAAGAACGGCACAAGTTAACGGAATACATAAGGTAACGACAAAATACGAAGACTAATGTAAAAGGAAAGAAAGGGACAAAAGAATTAAAGAAATATAAAGGAATTTATAGTGAAACAAGTAAACAAGGGAAAAATGAAAACAAAGTACTTATAACTTATACAAGAGTAGAGATGGGAAGCCGGAACAAGAAGAAAAAACTGTATAATGAGACAAGCGGAAATAAGTAACAAAGAAATATAAAGAAATTTAAAATAAAATGAGTAAATAAGAGAAACAGAAACAAATAGCAATAAGGAAATAGAGAAGGTAACAAAGAAAAAGACGAAGAGAAATTTAAAATGAAACAAAGAGAGAAAAGAAACAAATATATATGAAGGAATTTGAAATGAAACAAGTAAACAAGCAAAAAAGAAACAAAAAACTATAAAGGAATAGAGAAGTTAATAAGAAATGTAAAAGGACACAAAGGCACAGAAAAGGCAAAAAAATGTAAAGGTATTTAAAAGTAAACAAATAAACAAGTGAAAAGAAAACAAAGAAATTAAAAGGAATAGAGAATAAAACAAGAAAAAAGACGTGAAGAAAAAGACACTGAAACAAAGAGAAATAAGAAACAATAAATATATTTCATTTAAAATAAAACAAGTAGTAAACAAAGGAAAAGGAAACAAAGAAATATTAAGTAATAGAGAAGAGAACGAGGAAAAGATATTAAGAAATTTAAAATGAAACAAAGGGAGAGAAGAAAGAAATACATATAAAAGATTTGAAATGATATAAATAAACAAGGGAAAAGGAAACAAAGGACTATAAAGGCGTAGAGAAGGGCACAGGGTAAATGACGTAAAGAAATGTAAAATGAAACATTGGGAAAGAGAAACAAAAAATATTGTGGAATATAAAAATGAAACGCTTAAACAAGAGAAAAACTAAGGATTATAAATGAATAGAGAAATGATCAAGAAAAAGGGAATAGAGAAGGTTGCAAGGAAAATGACGAAAATAAATCTAAAATGAAACTAGGGGATTTTTTTTTTCAAGGGGCTATCTGGCGACTGCACACTTGGGCATAAGTCGCCGCAAACAAACAGCCCAGTTCTAGGCAACTAGGAGAAAGAACAAACAAATAAATATAAAGCAATTTAAAGAAAAACAAGTTAACAAGGGAAAAGAAACAAACCCATAAAGGAATAGAGAAGGGAAGAAGGAACAATAAGAAAAAAAATAAATATTTTAAACATTTTTGTTCCCCTCTGACATTTTTACTCATTTATAATAGGACATATTTACTCAAGTGGCTCACAAAGAATATGCACTTTGACATAAGTGTCTCGTTAATCTGAAAGAAGAGAAGAACAGAGGAATAATACTAGACAGTCTTTTTTAAAGAAGGGAGTAAAAATTCGGTGAAGTTAGGAGAAGTGAAAATGTGTTGAGGTTAGATATCCAGGCTAGAATATTTGGGATACTTAGGACCGATAGAGCCTACAGCTCTTGTGAAGCTCTTTCTTTCGCCAAAGAAGGCAGGGATTTATTATTTTTGTGGTTATTATTAAGAAGTGGAATTAAGTGGATCATATTCTCTAATTAATGAACTACATCGTTCTAAATCGCTTCAGCGCCTTCCTTATTTAGAATGTCTACAACGCACCAAACACCTCCACCCCGTTCCAAAGCCTCCAACTCTCAGTTAATTACATCTCTCCATCGGTGGTCAATGCCGGAAAACCGGAAAAGAGCTACCCAGAACCTATGTTTCGGTCTCGCCGCCACACAATCAGCGAACCACAAAAGGTCTCCCGGTTGCGAAATCTTACAACCCCCCCCCAAAAAAAAACAAAACAAACCCCTCTCGTGTTTCTTCGCTCTGGCTGCGAACACAGAGACCGCCAACCTTTTTCAACATTGAAACGCGAAGTCATTTAAAAAAAAAAAGCAGGGAGAAAAATGTCTTAAGACTCGTAAAGGAAGAAAACGTCTAGAATTCGCATTTAATTTTTTTTATAGATTTTCTTTTCCAGAAAATAAAACAGGAATTCTTTGAGTGGGTGGTAATTTCTTTTCTTTTTTGCCAATTTAGTATTGTTATGGAAGGGAAAAAGAGAACAGATTGTCTATTTTTGACAAAGGAATAACTCGACTACTTTTGTTATAGGAGTAAATCTGCAATTATTGCGTAGCGAGCAAATTGGCTACTTTCGCAATGAGAACAAATTGACTGCTTTTCCCAGGGAAACAAATTGTCTGCCTTTGCTATAAGAAAAATTGACCACTTTTACCAAAGGCACAACACATTTCCTAATTTTTCAAAGAAGAAAATAATTGACTATTTTTGTCAATAGAGCAAATTGACTTCCTCTGTCACATTTTACGACACAAAACCGTCAACCCTTAATGATATTCTTAATCTCCACCTAAATTCCGACATGACGTAATCTAGAAAGAGAGGAGGATAGATACAATAAGAAAATAGGAATAAGCTAATAATAAAATAAATAGCAGAACGTCGATGATAACAAATAATGTACTAAATTCCCTCGTCCTTAAGGCAGAAAAAGGGACATTTCATAAATTCAAGGCTGACTTCTTACAACAGAGACCCTCTGAGGACGAAAAAGTTCTTATGAATAAGCCTACAGTTGGATAGCAAGGGTCGAACGAACAAATGGAAGTGATATATTTAATTAATATAAAGAAACTTGAAAATAATTTAAAATAACAGCGAAAACTTTAATGAAAACTATTAAAAAAATGGTAGGGATCCGAAGCGTGTCCTCAAGCGCCCTTCTTCTATTCCCCGCCGGGGTTTTGGGGTGCAGCTGACATCTACAGGGTTGTGTCATTCCGGCACCAAATACAGGAGGATCTGTGTCTATTATATCTTCCACACAGTTTACCTTTCTCTCTCTTCACTACTTTCTGCGGGTGATGCCCTCGTTGGTTTTTATTTTGAGCTATATGACACACAATCGCAGGGACAATCCCGAAACACTCTTTTAGGGGGAAATTCAGGCTGTAGCTGAGTAGTAAAAGGGATTGCTTGAGAAGCAAGAAGGGCTTGATGGCCCAGGTTCGAACCCTCACTATTTCCTGAACATGAAGGAAATTTAATTAATTTAATGAAATCATTTCAACCCAGTGCAAAAAAAGAATGAAATTAGGGAGAGAAAACAGGAAATTTAAATTTGAGTATTTCATAATGGCTATAACCAACGAAGGTAACGGAAAATAATAAACAAATGAAAGTGACTAAGAACTGGTAGATCGTGGTAAAAAAAATCACTTCTTAACACTAAATACTACACCTCGAATTGTCTATCTTAAGCTTACAAAACATATCAAACAATAAAGCAAGACTAACGAGAATATTAATAGAATATTATCGAAGTGGGGAAGTTAGGGAAAGTGAAAATTAAACGCGTTCTTAGAAGGGAAAATTGATGGGTGATTCCTAGCCTTAACTAACCTTAGGAGACAAGTTAGGGCATCCGATATCGGAAGGAGATTCAGGTGTCACGATCATGTTCCCACTGACCCCATCCCGCACAGTTGCGTGCCCTCCCAGCCTGAATACCCCGCATGTCCTCCTGGGGCTATACATCTTTCATGCAATCCCCCTGTCGGAGATGCCCCCATCGTGTCTCTCTTTAAATTAAATAGGAAACAACCTGTCCCTTGATTCGGTGGCATCACGCTTTTCCTTGGAGATTCTCGCTTTAAAGGAACTCTTCTATTCACTTTACAGACTCAACCATTAAATTAAATAACTTTTTATCATGTATTTCTGCCTTTCCTGTGGTCACGAGGGTACACATGTATCAGAGGCATGTACGCGTGTGTGGATAAACTAGGTATGCGACTACCCTACCCATATGTGGTCTAGAAACATCACGAGGCCCTTAGGTTAACTGAAAATTTTATAAATATATTTTCCAAATAAATTATATTAGTTACCATTTTATTAAACCTCCATTTTTCATTTTATTATTTGAAAAAATGACACAAAATTATTTGGAAAAAAAGAATTGCTATGTAAATAAATTTGAGCTTATCCCGCCCTAATGAGCAGCCAATGAGGACTAGGCGATCCTAGTTAGGCTATTATACTCTGTTTAACCAGTTTGAACTGTTCGTTCGTCTCAAAATTCGCTTATTTATTTCGAGTAATAAGATGGCCTAGTTCTAGTTAATAGCCTAAATAGGATCACCTAGTCCTCATTGGCCGCTCATTAGTGAAAGGTGCGTTGTTAGTTCAAAATTATTTGCAATAGATTAAATTTTCTTGATATTTAGTCGCGTGTACGCGATTCTTTAAGTTAGTTACTATGCCAATCCGTCGGTCAGTGGGATGGCTGGTAATCATTTTAATTTTAAGAGTTTTTGAAAGTTTTGAAGGTCGTAAGGTCAGATGATTTGTTTTTTAATTGATAATACGTTTTTTAATTAAATATTATTTTTCAAAATTATTTAAATAATTGAGAGGACGCGACTTAGGTTTGATGACCTTGTTTTCTTTAATTTTCGAGAGCGGCACCATCTTTCTGGGTGATCTAATTCATATAGGTTCTCATAGTACCATATTTCTGGATGATCTAATTCATATAGTTTCACATAGCACCATCTTTCCGGATGATCTAATTCATATAGGTTCCCATAGCACCATCTTTCCGGATGATCTAATTCATATAGGTTCTCATAGCACCATATTTCTGGATGATCTAATTCATATAGTTTCACATAGCACCATTGTTCCGGATGATCTGATTCATATAGGTTCTCATAGTACCATCTTTCTGGATGATTTAATTCATATAGTTTCACATAGTGCCATCGTTCCAGATAATCTAATTCATATAGGTTCTCATAGCACCATCTGTCCGGATGATCTAATTCATATAGGTTCCCGTAGTACCATTTTTCCGGATGATCCAATTCATATAAGTTCCCATAGCACCATCTTTCTGCATGATCTAATTCATATACGTTCTCATAGCACCATCTTTCTGGAGGATCTAATTCATATAGGTTCCCATTGCACCATCCTTTCGGGTGATCTAATTCATATAGGTTCCCATAGTGCCATCTCTCGAAAACCTGCTGCAGCCAGCTTAAAACAGGCGATATTCACAATTTTGGTAATGAATTGGTCGTCCTTTTTTGAGGCCTTCCTTGGTTTACAGTCTCAATTAACAGCCATATCTAAACTTGTTATTTCATATTTTGACAGAATACAATGGCCTACACATTTGGAACTCTTGGCAGTCTCCGAAATGGCTCCAATTGAAAGACCATCTTGGTGGCACGGCTTTTCGATTAGCTCGCAGACAGAGAGAACTGTGGCATAATTCTTAGGTATGTTACCTGGACAAAAATTGTAAAAAAATGACCTAAGGAACACGTGATTGAACTGAAATTAGTTTGTATGCAAACAATGCCGTTTCTTTCTACAAGAAACCTTAAGATTGGGATCATTACTGACACTAATTTTTCTCATAAATCGCTCATATGCTATAACTTTCCCTTTATTTTCCCATATCATCATAACTCTTATCCATAGTTTAGACCTTATGGTTATCGTACATCAAGTGTGGAAAGGGAATTTCTCTGGCAAAAGCTATGGAAGATGTCATTAGAAATATAGGCGTTCTGAACTTTTTAGACGATACTGTAAGTATTCTAAAGCAACATAATTGATATAGGAATATAATCAAGTAGCTCATTTGACTTTGGATCTAGCCAGCCGCTACGATATGGTCTTAGTATATTGAGAATATAGGAGAATATAGCGATACTCAGGAAAGCGAAGAGGCAGTCAAATTTTAGCAGGATGGAGAGAAGAATGAAGGATGAGGCGATCGATAACATTATGTAACACAATTTTTGTTCCTGGCAAGCTAATGTTATTCTCCAACTCCTTTTATTAGGAAACAATATAAAATAGCCATAATTTGTTTTAAAGTTTGTTTTTGTGGTTCGTATGATAAAATAATTACTAAAAATAGGCATTTTCTTTTCATTCATTGTAGGGCTAAAAACAAAAATAAAGTTGAATTTAAAACATCTCTATTCAAACTTCCACAAACAATGTATAAAAACAAGCAAATAAAGGTTAAATAGAACAGTATGCATCGACTTCCGTTTGTAATGTGAATCACTTTCCAGTACAAGCCCCCAAATGTAGTCTCCCATTATCTTTTCATTGTATACTCCTTTGTGTTTATGTTTTAAGTTTAGTATATCTTCATGGAAGCGCTCCACTTAATCCTCTGTGTATGCTCCCATATTCTCCGTGAACTTGTCAGAATGGGCTTCAAGGATGTGCACCTTCAAGGACTTCCTGCTGCCCATTTGGTCATAGCTTTTCACTAAGTTGTCAACGAAGTCCACATAATTTTCAGCCTTGTTGTTGACTCAAAAGCCCCACCACACCGAAACAAATCTCTTTCAAGCTTTATTTACCTTTTTTAGTAAGCTTTTCCTGGAATTGTGAACGCTATTATTTTCCTGATTTGTGGCCTAACAAAGACACCAGATTTTAACTTTGCCTCAGAGATTCTGGGAAAGAAATTTCAAAGGTACTTGAAGGCTGCGGACTCTTTGTTAGGAGTTCTAGCAAACTGCTTCCTACGACCTAATTTTAAATGCAAAGGAAGGAAAAGACCTTTTTGAGGATCTATCATTTGTTCATGCTTGACATTATGCCATCCAACAGAGAACTCAGTCCTTTGTGGCCAGTGATTCTTGTGGTAATTTGTTTTGTATCCCTCGTATCCAAAATAGTGCTAACATGGAAACGTGGTAAAGCCTCCCTAGAGACCCATCAAAAATGATACCATTTTGGAGGCTACAATTACTTCCTACCCATATTTCTTATAGTTTTAAGCTTGTATCAGTAGCATGAGACTTTTGTAGTCCTCCTGCAGATATACTTAATGAGCCAAGGGAAGAAATGGGTGCTTATTCCAATTATCGAGAAGTACAGCTTTAATACCCCTTGAGGAGCTGCCATTGGAGAGCCTTAACTCATCTAGATTACAAGTAATTCCAATAGCATGAAACAGAGCAAATAGATAATTGTATTAGCATAGCCTAGCTTGATAAATAATAAATTTTAAGAAATGTTCGTATCATTTTCCCCTTTTCATAGAGAAATTCCAACTCTTTTGAGCCTGGAAAACAGAAGCTCATCATATACTTTGAAAGGTCTTTGAGATCTCTTTGGTATGGATAGTATGAATTCATCTCAACAGCCATATTTTTGGCATTGTATTCTACATCTTTATTGATCTTTTAAGCTTCTGAATTGTTGCTTTCTTCTGAGGGTGGCTTACCCTTTTGTTGAGGGGTAGGTTAAGGAAGATCAGCACATTTTGGAACGGGTGCAATAGAGGATGGAAGAGCTGGATAGTAAATAGCCAGTCCATTTTTGCCACTTAGATGTTTGGAGAGCCCCCCATGCAGAAGTAGCAGTTGCTTAACTGGTCATTGGGTTCACGCCAAATCCTGGGAGTGGCATAATTCATGGCTTTTCTTTTCCCTTCTAAGCCATTCTTTAAAAGTAAGAAAACAACTTTATTACTCTTTTGGCTTAAGGCAAACATAATAGATTAAATATTTGTGACATTTAATATGTTACTCTTTACACCAAACAATTTTCTTACCTTCCAATTTTTCTTGCAGTGTTCACAAGCAAAATGAGGTGCCCAGTCTTTATCTTAGTCCTCAACTGGAATGCCAAATTATGCTTCACATATTGGCATAGATGCTGTCAAACCGATCTGTTGTGCTTTTTATTCGATGAACTCTCGCAGATGTAACAGAATGCATATGGCAAATGATTGCAACCTCTTGCTTCAATTTCTCTTCTGATGTGTTCACTATTGTAGCTAGGGCTGAAATATAGCATATCTGCGAATCCCTGTCTAAATATTTCTGAAGTAATATTCCAGAATATTCTAGATGGTTCTAAAAGTTTGTACTGTTAGGTTATTGCAATTTCTGAAACATTTTTGAAAGTTCAGAAAATTCTACAATTTTCTACCATGCTTTGAAAATTATTAAAGCCTAGTCTTTTATATATTCTCATTTTTTCACCCAAATTAATAATACCTTAGCATTATTTTCTAAATGGGAAAATTTAGAAATTCAGTGTCCCTACTACAAAGCAAAAGTTTGGCGATCAAAATTGACTTTTTTCATTTACTTTAGGTTACAAACAACTAGTAAATAATGCTTTTAACCCAGGAACAAAACGAGAGCGATCTTGTTACAGGGTGTAAAATGAAATACATGTACACACTACTTAAACAAATGGCATTATTAAAGAAATTGGGAATATGGATTATAGAATTTATGGATAGTGTATGTAAATTGGGGAATTTAATGAATGTAGGCATTATAGTTTTTGGATCTTAAGTAAAATTGGGAGCATGGGTTTTAACACTTAAGAAAGGTAGCTAATATGGATTTAGAGATTAAAGTAGGTAATATGGATTTAGAACTCAATTGAAGTAGTTAATGTGGACTTAAACTTAATTTAAATATGGCATATGCATTTTAGAACTTCAAGCTGCTATAAAATCACTATCGTGGAAGCTCTAGAGACAGGAAATATTGAATTTAGAACTTAAAGGAAGGTAGAAAATATGAATTTTCGAACTAATAGAAGTGGGAGTTTTAGATCTTAGGAGAGT
The DNA here is from genome assembly GCA_963969495.1 of Ceratothoa steindachneri. NCBI lineage: Eukaryota > Metazoa > Arthropoda > Malacostraca > Isopoda > Cymothoidae > Ceratothoa > Ceratothoa steindachneri. The sequence continues at coordinate 126,731,400 of OZ018319.1, read as the reverse complement.
TAGGGAATGTCGATTGCAAAGCTTAAGGAGAGTAGGCAATGTGTTTTTTATAATTTAAGAGTGAAATAGGTAATATGGATTTTAGAATTACAGAAAGGTAGGAAATGTAGATTTTATAACATAAATAAGGTGAGAGATGTGAATTTTCTTTAAATTAAAGAAGGTAGGTCTTGTAGAAATCAAAGAAGGCCAATTGTGTTGATTTTAGAACTAGAGAAAAGAAAAGGGTGTGGATTTTAAATTTTAAGAGAAGTATGGATCTGGATTTTAGAACTTAATGAAAGGACCTACAAAAATGTCGGTGCATGAAGATTCATAGCGACATATATACATACACAAACGGTTTGAGATCTTCGCAAAATGAAACTAACAGGCAAACATGCACCGTTATTTACAAAAATGAAGATGATAAAAAGGATAATTAAGCGCATTTATTCCAATCGGAAATAAATAACCTTTTGGACAAAATCAGGAGAAAATGCAAAACGCGTGGAGAAGATGGTGTTTCTGACAAGTTCAGGATGAAGGCACTGTAATAACTTATAAACACTAGTCAATTATAAACACTAGTCTCGGTAGTCAATTTTAGAAACTCCAAGAACAGAAACAAACAAACGAAAAAAAATACTCGAAATTACCAAATTTCCTTACTTCTACCTAAAAATAAGGAATACCATAAAAACCGTTCTCTGACACTCAAACCATTAAACAACACCATAACACCCAAACAAATAACAAAAAAGCACAATAAAACGCAACCAATAGCAAACAAAAAAATCATAACCGCAATCTGCGCAAAAGCAATAGACAACACTCGACAATTTTGTAAACAAACTGTCCTTTTTCGCATCTCGGCCTTTTAGAGAGGAAATTAGATTCTGCCCTACCTTTATGGTCGTGAATTAAAGTGGCTCTAAGTGTAAGAGTAATATAAGTGGCACGATAGAGTGGGAAGAGGTAGTAGATGTGTTTTTAAAAAGAGAGATTAAAGTTGCATGTGATAATTGAGAAAAACAAGAAACGAAATGAAGAGTTTGTGTGGGATTACATGAATAGAGTGATGCTAGCTAGCTATGAATTGTGTTGATAGGAGTGAAGAAGATTACCTTGTGCTATTTAGCGAGGGTGGCATGATATAATGGTTGAAATTTACAAGGGTAAAACTGAGGTTGAGAAAGAAACGATCTGGTATGATGTGAGGCAAGTGATTGATGAAATGATGGATTGTTATAACTTGATGGTTACAGGACAAGTGAAGAGAATAATAGGTGATAAAGAGGTGAATAAGTAGAGTTTTATTATGCCTGATGAGGATATTAGGAGTGTGTGTTGGAAAAAGTCTGTGTGGCAAAAATGTTCATTTATCACATGAATGCGCAGAATTACAAAGAAGTTAGGCAAAGAAGAGAAATATTGTATCATTATGACTGATTTCATCTCGGTGAGAAAGAATATGCTGGAGGATGTGTTTGATATGAGAACCGTGAAATGTAATATTATGAGATAATCTCACCTTAAAAATGTACTATGAATGCTACTTTTTAGTGGGTGGATGAGAAAACGTGCGAAAAGTGAAAAGGAGAGAACAGTGGAAGTCTGTTGTATTCACGAGAGAAGGAAAAGTATGTGATATTGCTCAAGAGTAAGAAATAAAAGTGTAAATACCGTGGTAAGTAACATATGCCCAATGGGACGTAGGATACTTTTCAACACCACATATCCTTGATACTCATTTTCAGCCGGATGATTAGGAAGGAGAGCGCAGACAAGCAAATATACAAGGGATTCGATTCGTGGCAGGTATTTACAGTATAGGTGTAAATCTCCCTCCCTAAGTTGTCACTTCTAAGTAGTTTCTGAACCTTTTTACATAAATTTACTGTAAATTAAGTGTCATTTTGATTCATTTGCTTCTCCCTTGAATACGACGACGTCTGACGTATTGCTTACCTTCCAAGCTCAAAAGACTGTAGGATGTTCTGCTGCTATTTATCTTCCACACATCCTCACTTCTAACTTTACCACTTTATTTACAAATCTTTCTTGGATAGTCTTTTCGGATGGGTGAGGTGGAGATGCTTGCAATGGTTTTTGCTTCTTAGTTTTAGGTAACAACAGAATATATATATATATATATATATATATATATATACCGTGGAAAACTCACAAAGTATCACGTGAGTAAGCAATAAATGCAACAAAGCTCACAAAGAAAATTTATACGAGGATTCCAAGTACTTTCGAACTTTATTTCGAGTTATTTATCAAGAACTCGAAATAAAGTTCGAAAGTACTTGGAATCTTCGTATTAATTTTCCCTGTGGGCTTTGTTGCATATATATATATATATATATATATATATATATATATATATATATATATATATATATATATATATATATATATTGCCAAAAGTATAAAGCACCCTTCATAGATTTATTTATATAATTAACATAAATTTGTGAAAATTTGGTGAAATCCATGCCACGAAGAGTAATTAATTGCTGTAATTAAAGCAAAAGGGGGTCAAACTAAGTTTCAAAATAATTAAAAATAAATACATAATATATATAGTGAGGTAATTAATCACAAATGTCTAATTACATATGTCCTGGTCCTAAACTGAATGTTGCGAGGAGTGAATAATAACGACCTTTCACATATTTGATAGAAAGCATTTTGAAAGAACACGAACCAGAAATACAAGTATCATCTTGGGTATAATTGATTGGCTTTCTGTTTACTCAGAGTAAGAAAGAGATGGGAAAGAGGAAAAAAATAATGTGTAAATAGAGTTACGAAAAGCATCTCTATTTTAATAAAGAGTAAGTTATATTAACCTTAAAACAAAACGATTCACTTCAAAATTTTCACTCTTTAACCTTAACCAACTCCCTACTTGGTGAGATGGGGCGCCCCAACGCCCTGAAAATACCCTCACTCTTCCAAACCTTTTGATGCGTAAGTTTTTTATAGAGGACCATAGTAAACTAAACTTAAGAAATTGAACCAATAGAGATATTTAATAGTAACAGCAAAATAAAACAAGCGATGTTTGAAATATTCACGAACGGATCGCGTTTCAAAGTGACGGAAATAAAGTGTTTCGTTTCGACACCCCCAGGATACTCGTCTCTAAGGATACGGAGCCTGAAAGGATACACCACATCGCTCTCTCGCAATTCCCATACAGGAAATTATTTTCGAGGAGGCTGAAGGCCAAATAAGACGAGAGACCGGCGAATGGCTGCCAAAACAGACCGATGCGTTAATGAAAATTGAGGGGATGAATTTTCCTTCAAAAACGGAGGGATATATCTACCTTCTCTTTTCTTCTCATGAATATTCATCTCTTTCACTCTTCTATACACACGCACACGACTGAAAGGTAAAAAAGAAAGAAAATAGATGGAATCCAATAGGCCTAATGTTTCAACGTTGACGTGATCAATAAAATCGTGTTTGATACACCTCAGCGCCCTATTTTTCCTGCACGAATATTACGGCTTTAGACGTGGTCCGGGCGTAACAAGAAGCTTTTATCGTTCCTCCGAAATAATAATAATAATGGAACCATCCGAGCAAGTTCGGAATCGTTATGCTCAACCCGCTTGCACTGAGAGAGGAGCGGGAACAGAGCGTCTCTGCGGAGAAGAATGAAGGGAATAGAGTACGAGTGGATGTTAGAGGAAGAGCAAAAAGGGGTGGAGTTATTTGCTAACTATGATATGGTTATAATACGTATATGATACCGATTAAAAATGGTATGCACAAACACTTTTAGCATAGCATGACGGAGGTTAGAAGGAAGGGTTTGGGAATTCTAGTTGTCTATATAAACCATAACGTAAATCAAGATGAAAAAAGGAACTTAACTATGGAAATTAATCTATGTCTAATTTGGGATTGGTTTAAAGGCGTTATAGTAAAGAATGCATTTTTTTAGGACTGTTTGCAAACAAAGGCGTTGGATGGTAGACAAAAGGGAAATAAACAATTAAAAGGAAGCAATATGTGTGGTATCCATAGTCCATTAGCATGAAAGTAATGTGGGTCGTAAAGGTGTCGGAAAGAAAGGAATATGAATCATTTGGATGATAGTTCTACCCAATATGGTTGTGGAAGAGTGTCTGATAATAATTGACGAAAAAAACAGTGATTGTTCTTTTCAAAAGATAAAGGTGAACATGGTGGAGTGTAAAAGATATCCGGAAATTAGTTTACTACCAGTATGTGTGTGTTAAAGAATAAAATTATTCCTGTCAAATTGCTCTTTTTATCATCTAAGCCTACTAAAACCTGCTAAAACCCCTCACATTACCTTGAATTCTTCCTTAGCAAGTGACATTGCGTGAATAAAAAAAAAGAATCGCAAATACAGGATGGTTCTAAAGAATGTGGGCAATTCAAAGGTTTAAGGTGATCCTAAATTCCTTGTGCAATTCAAATGTACACAGTGATTATGAAGACCCTGTGAAATTCAAATATGGACTATAGGGCCAGCCTGTATTTTAGCGTTTTTAAACCGGGGTTCTTTTGAACCTTAGGGTTCAGATAGATGTCGCCAAGAGTTCCGTGAGAAAGTGATAAATTAATTTTTATGTTTGTAATATTATTCGTAATTTGATAATAAACATACAGTTATACTCCCTTGGGTATTAAAATGAAGTCATGCCTTATAGATAAGCCACACCATGTTCTCGTGCGGTAGCTTATCTTCAGTTGAGAATAGTTGGGCTGGCTTATCTTCAGTTGAGAATAGTTGAGTGGCTTATCTTCAGATATAGGTTTTGATTGTTGAGCGGAGCTCAGGTTAGGTAAGAATTAGGTAACCAGATCCTTTGATTAAAGTGGACGAGTTTTAGGTTGGGTATTCCAAAATCATAATCATTTAGCAACCTTAAACATTAACAAAAATATATTGATCTACTAAAGGGAATAAACCCAAACAACACAAGATATCTTACAAAGCACAAAGTGCAATTCTTTATTGTCTAAAAACAATAAAACCCAAATACCTTACCTAATCTATAAAACAACCGTCACCACGGACAAAGAATGTTTATGGCGTAGGTACAATAGAACTATAGTTATATAGGCTTCACAGGTGAAGCATCGATGGAAAACAAGATCAAGGAAACGATACGAATGATGATGATGTACGCAATTTTCGAAAAGAGATGTTATAGTGGAAGATATAGTGGGTGAATAAAAAGTTAAAGATTGGGGGGGGGGGGGAATTGCCCTAGTAGGGAGGGCATCACATTATTTTTGGTTACTTTTTCCTTTATTTTAATATTTCATTTTTGTTTTTATGTTTTCGTTTGTTTGTAGTGTTCTTCTTTCTGTATTTTTGTGTCTTCTTCTCTGTCTTTTTTGTTTTAGTTTGATACTGTTGTTAGTTATTTAGCATTCAAGCCTTTGAAAGCTTTTTTGCCGACAACGTATTATTTTTAGTCGCATATTTTTTGTGTGGATGTATTGAGTTGTTTTGTTGTGTTTTGTCGCTGTTATGTGTATATTGGGGTTATGTTATTATGTGCACAAAGTTTAGTGCTCGGGAACCGGCTTCTGCGTGAGGCTTTCGCCCGTAGCCGCGCAGGTATGTTCAGCCTGCCGCCTGCTCCCTGGAGTTCTGGAATGACATCGTCCGTTAAGGTGGACCAGATCTTCTTGCCCAGTTTCTGGGTTACGACATTGATGGGCTCCAAGCGTTTCCTCCGATGCAGGACGCTTTGCCTGACATGGTCACGCCTTCTTACTTTATTGATAAGCAGAGAGGCAGTGTTCTGGACACGCTGGAGCCTTTTCATAGAGGTTTTGTTAGCCGCTTGTGACACCACTTCGGGGTAGATCAGCATAGCTCGGACATACATCATATATAACTTTCTGATGTTAGCCGAGCTAAGATCCCTAAACCTGAATAGCTTGGAGATTTCTCTCTTCTCCAGGTTCCGCCTCTCCGTGTGGTGTCTCGAGTATCCATGGTCGGTGATTTTAAGGCCCAGGACAGTGCCTTCGGCGGAGTAGCCGTATCGCCTCCCATCTATGATGATGGGCCATGTCGACTCGCGGTTCAACGGGACAATTTTGAACTTGTCCCTGTTGGTCCTGATTTTCCATCGTCTCTCGTATCGGCTGATGTTGTTGATTTCCGCTATAGTTCGGTCCGCCTGCGCCCTTGCTTTTCTCACCGGGCACGGAACAATTTGTGTGACGTCATCTGCGTATTGCAGATACATCGTGTCCCTGTGCACCGGAGTTGGAAGGTCGATGGTGAAGACCAAGTAAAGCAGAGGACTCAGGCAGCTACCCTGGGGGACGCCCGACTTTAACTCGAATTCGGGGCCTCTGTGCCCTTCAATCATGAGACATGCCCTTCTGTCCATGATGAAGTCACAGAGGATCCTTTCCAGGATTTGGTCTAGCTGGAGGTTCAGGATCTTGTATTGAAGTCCTTTCAGCCAGACTTTGTCGAAGGCCTTCTGCACGTCCCTCAGCACAATGTCTACATAGAACCTGTTCGCTTGGGTGTATGCTACTTTTTCCGTTAGGAGCGCCAGGGCGGTGTCTGTGCCCCTCTTTTTGCGAAACCCGTGCTGTTGTGGGTTGTGCGCTCCTAACTCGCTCAGTTGAGCTTGTAGCCTATTCGCTAAAATCTTTTCGAAGATTTTACCCAGCATCTCAAGAAGAGAGATGGGGCGATAGCTTGCCACCTGGTCTGGAGGCTTGTTTCCCTTTGGGATAAAGATGATTTTGGCCATCTTGTATCCATCCGGGAAGTAACCTGTATTCAGGGCGGCATTCATCGTGTTTGCCAGTCCCTGAATAATTTGCCTTGGGGCATTTACGAGGTTGTTCTTCGTAATTCCAGACCAGCCTGGAGCCCTCTGCTTGAAGGACCTTATGGTGTTCAAGGTCTCTTCTACAGTTACCGGGGCTCCGTGGTCAGCCATCACTCTTTCCTGTGACACTTGCGGATGGGGGTGGGTTCTATGTATCATCGCGCCGAGGTCGTCGAGCAGTTGGTCTTCGAAATCCTGGTCGAAGTCGTCGTTCTCCTCTGGCGTTATAGCGAAAATCGTCTGCCAGTGTGATCTAAATCTTCTTTCGAGAGACTCTGGATCCTCTATGATGTTGTCTCCTTCCTTGATTTTGGTTCTGGGTCTGGGAGGTAATCCCCTAAGTCTCCGGATGTTATTCCAGAACTTTACGGGATCACTCTCCCTGTCCAGCTTCCCGATGATGTCATTCCATATCGTCGTCTGTTTTTCTACTAAGATGTTTTTCATTTCCAGGCTTAGGTGTCTCATTCTGGCCGACCTTTCCCTATTGGTACCTGTCCTTCCGATCTCATCATAGATTGCTCTATGTTCACGGGCGATCTCTCTCATCTCGTCCGTCCACACAGGATGTGGGAGCATCTTATAGGAGATTCTGGGAACACATCTCTCGTCGGCTTGAATGAGGAGATCGGTGATCTTGTTGATCTCCTCATCAATTTCTTCGAGATTAGCGTCTCCCAGATCAGTTGGTTGGTATGTACTGAGTATCTCTCTATATAGCTCCCAGTTAGCTTTCGCGTAACTTTTCCTGAGTGTGACGGGCTTGAGTATTGGTGCTAACGAGATGGTAGTGAGAATCGGGATGTGGTCGCTCGGAACTATTGGTTCGGGCTCATTGACAATGTTGAAGGGGAAGTTTTTGGATGTCAACACAATGTCCGGCTTTGTTGCTGAACATTGTGTTATGAAGGTCGGGAACTCAGGCCCGGCCCTCTGGAGTCTGTCTCTTTCGAGTAGCATCTCCAGGTTTCTTCCCCTCGAGTCGGTACTCCCGTAGCCTGATGCACGGCATCTGGCATTAAGGTCACCGCCAAGCAATGTCAATTTCCCACGCCCGAAGAGGTTGTAGAAATTCGGGATCGGGAGGTAATCGCGTCGCGGCGGTTGATAGGCCGCCGCCACGGTCAGGTCTCCAACTAGGGTAGGTATTGCAATTGCCACGAATGATTCATCTAGGTCTGGAAGTGTTTTGTACGTAATGTTGTTACGTATCGCGATGGCAGCGCCATCATACCGTTCTTGTGTGTGATTTTTACTAAAGATCGTGTAGTTGGGTATTTTTATGTTGTTGACGTTTGTGTTAACGCCATGTTCTGTGATAAAGATTAGGTCGGGATCCACTTTACGGAAAATGTTTCCGTAGGGAATGTGTTTCCCTACCCATCCGTCGACGTTAATTGTAAGTATCTTTAGTGTGTTGTTCGTGTTTTCCATGTTTATGTGTTGTTGTGTATGTGTGTGTTAGTTTGTGTCTTGATTATTGGTTTTCTGTATGTGTAATTTTCCCGTTCCGAATTCTTCTGAACTCTAAAACGCTTAGGGCGAAGCAGGAGTCCCTATAGATCTTGATCCTGGCTTCCATGAGCGCCGTCACTACCAGCGCTTCACGGACTGGGGAATCATAGGACCATTTTAGTAGTCCTGTTCTTACCCTTTTAATGATTTCCCCCACCTTGGGGCTATTTGGGAACGAAGTGCCTTCAGTCCTGAAGAATTTGATGTTGAGGTCATCTCCATCAAATTCCCTGACCTTCTTCACACTTCTGCTCCTGTTTTTAGCGGGTTGGGGGATTTCTCGTTCGTCCTCTGATGAAGAGGCCGAGCTCAGGATGTTTCCTTCCGCCTGCTTTAGTCTTCTGGCTGCTCTTCTCGCACTCTCCTCCCTCTTTTTAATCGCAGTTAGTCGTGGGTCTTTGTTCGGAGATCTCGGTGGGGCGTCTTTCTTAGTTGTCTCGCTGGAGTTGCTCACCTTGACCTCGGTTTCCCGTGGAAATGGTGTCGCGGGCGCCTCTTTTTGGTTCCCGATCTGGACTTGGAGGACGTCCCCCGAGGGGGGGTTCTCCGGGAACCACATTTCCGCTAGTCCATTGTTCTTTAGCATCGTGTTGACCTCCCTGGCAAAGCATCCAGGGTTGGTTAGGTTTCTCACGTGTGCGTATAGGATGCACGTAAGGATTTTTGTGGCATCCTTGTCTTCCTTGTCTACTTTTACGTAGGTTCTGGGGACCTGGTTGTTCAGGGTGTTTGCCGGGTTGGTGGTCTTTGTTGCTTGGGCATAGGAGGTGTTTGCTCTCCTCATGCCTTCCGCCCTCCTTGCTTCCGCTTTCTTCCATATAATTTCCTTCTTCTTAGGACATGACATCGCCATCGCCCCATGTCTCTGGCCACAGTTTGGGCATTTCTCCTCCTTGGCCTGGCATTCGCGCCAGCCGTGCCCTTTTCTACTGCACTTCGAGCAGGTTGCCTCCTGCTCTTTACATTCCTTTGTTGTGTGGCTCTCTAGGCGGTAGCAGTTGAAGCAGATCTGCACGGGGATGTATTCCTCGCGCTCGACCTGCTCTCCACTGATCTTGGCGTTGAAGAGAAGAAGTCCTCTCTCCTTGGCCTTCGCCGCCATCTCCGTGTCTGTGAACACTATTTTAAAGACATGGGCATACTCCGAGTTGTCTCGTTTGTTCCGGAATTTTATTACCTCTGCCACCTTTGCCCAGTTTTGATTCTTTTCTACCTCCTCCTTTATCTCTTCTTTGGTGTGCTGGCCAACCCATGGGTCGAGCCGTCTGCACACGACGCTTCTGTGCGCCTGTATTTGGGGGGGCGTGGTTGGTAGGAGGTTTATCTCCTTTAGGTGTTCAACACCTTCTTCCTTCGTGAGCGTCTCAATGTCCTGTTCTTTCTCACACACGGCGACATAACCGACGGGAGTATCGATTAGTCTGAGAACGCCCACGTTGAGCTTGCCAAACAGGGTCTTGTACACCGTACCCTTGTCCGGTTTTGCCTGTCCGCCAATACACCTTAGCGGGACTCTTGGCGCATCCTGTGCCGCCATTTTTCCGGGTGGGCTCCCCTTGAAGAGGGGGGCGCACACTTTTCTATAGGAGACCAAGCTTACTTCTATTCGGAACTCTCTTTTACGTTTTTTAGTTTATGAATGATTTGTGTACGTTTTTCCTTTTTTAAAAAATTTGGATTTTTACTTTTTGGGGAGAAGAGGGCCCCCCCTCGTAAGAAACCGCCGCCTGGATGTAAAGAAGGATTTGCCTTTGGGTGAATGATGAAAGATGAATGAGATGAGTCCGGGTGGGATCCTCTCAGGGGTGTGATTGTATGCCGGACTTATTGACAACGACGCCCCCCCGAGGGTTTTAAATCGCGACTGCTCCCCAACATAGCATAGAGACGGTTTTCACCCTCTATGATCCTGGGAGGGGCCTTCGCCGTAATTAGCACCGAAGGTCGCAGTCCGTCCCTTGTCCGGAATGTTTCTGACATTGTTCTCTACTGTGGGCTAATCCTCAAACCAGCTTCCTCCAATGCCCCCAATCATGCCAATGCAACTGCTAGGCATAGTTGGGACGAAATATGAATGGCAAATTCTCCTCACATCCGACAGCCGTCCACGCAGGGGGGTGGGGCCGGGGACTTAGGCAGTCATCTGCTTAAGTGGGGCCACTAGAAGAAAGATGAAATTAGTATGATGGTGAGTGATGATGAAAATATGCGTAATATCTCTCTTTTTGAACTTTTCGGAGGCGTTTGGGAAATTTTGCCCAAAACTTTCCCTCCTTTGCCGGATGTGATATGTTGTCGGAGCCGTATTTCTGCCAAGAATTCTTCGCCGTCAACGATACGAATCTGCCACTTCCAGGCGAACCCCGTTTAGGAAGAAAAGACGGGAAAGAAGAATTTTCACATTTCAACCTAACTCTGAAAACGTTTTTCGGTGATAAAGCAAAGAGGCTTTTTTACGTGAATTTATTCACGTTTCCCTACGGGGAAGAAAAGAGAATTTACTTATTAAAGAGAGTACTACGAGCCCAAGAATGTCGGGCTAATTCGACCAAGAATTCTCCCCCCCCCCCCCCCTGCCGGGGCTGGGGAGCTGAAGTGAACTGAACTGCATTCCATTTTGCCACGTTCCAACTATGCCGTTCGTGTGATAGGCATAATTGGGGGCGCCCAGGAAAGCAGGTTTGTGGACTAGCCCACTGAAGAACTCGGCGTCAGTGGTTGCCCGGTTAAGAGGCGATGCTGAAAGCTTCGGGGAAGAGTTCGCTCTAATCTCTGAGGGTAGTTTCCGGCCAAGACCACAGGGGGACATGCAACCGTCCCTGTGTAAGTTGGAAGCAGCATCGATAACCAAACCCCGGACGAGGCGGCACCACTCGGGTGGTGGTAGTTGATTCAATCACCACCCATCATTAAGTCCGTCACAACCAACCGTCTGAGGGGCCTCCCCGGGTTCACCCACATTCATTTCATCCATTCATCCAGCAGTTCATGTTCATGGAGGCTCGCTTGCAACGGTGGGTGGGGAGGGGGATGCCCCCCCCTCCAAAAAAGTAAAACTCTTTTAAAACATTGAAGAATTGTTTATTCTGGATAAACAACCCATATTAAATAGTTGGTAAACGCACTAAGAACCAGAAGCAGGAGCTACCCCACAGTGGTTCATCGCCCCTTGGGGCCAGCGCAAAATGGCACAGAACCAACTCCCCCGGGTGCCTCTGCGCACCATGAGCGGCCATAATAGACCCGCCAGAGAGACGGTCTTCGAAGCCGTCTACGAAAAACTGAAGATTGCCATGGTGAGACTTCTGGAAGTCCCCGTGGGCTATGTCGCCGTCTGTGAGACGGAAAAAGACATTGAGTCATTAACCAAGGAAGCGGCCATTGAGGTTCTCCGGGAGCTTGGCCTAACACCTGCTATCCCCCCGCAGATCCAATCACACAGGAGTGTGATATGCAGAAAATTAGATCCGTGGATAGGAGAACACTCCAAAGAGGAAATCAAGGAAGAAATCCTTAAAAACCACGCTTGGGCTAAGGTAATTGATATAATCAAATTTAGAAATAAAAGAGATAATACGGATTACTCCCATGTATTTAAAATAATTTTTGGGGAAACATCCATGGCAAGGAAGGCAAAGGAGTCTGGGCTCCTGCTTTTCAATGCCAAAGTCAGCGGGGAGCAGATAGAGAGGGAGGAATTCCACTCGGTACAATTCTGCTTCTGCTGCTATAAAATGGAGGCACATACGACCAAAGAATGCAAAGCACCCGAGGAGTTATGCTCTAGATGCAGCGAACCAGGCCATCACTGGAAGAGCTGTCAGAGCCCCCGGGAGAGGTGTATTAACTGCGGACAAGGGCATCGGACGATGGCTATGGCCTGTCCAAAAAAAAAAGAAATTATAAGAAACAAACAGAAAATTTCTCAAGAAGCGGAGACTAGGAAAGCGCACACCTCGTACGCCCAAGTCGCCAAATCTGCCCAATCTGCTGGAAATGTTAACAAGACATACTTAAAGCTCCAAAATGAAGACTCTACTAAAATTCTAACGTGTATCTTATACGCACACGTTAGAAACCTGACACAACCTGGTTGCTTCGCTAAGGAACTAAATCAAATGCTGGCGAAGAATGGCCTGAACCAAATGTGGTTCCCGGACGACCCCCCTTCAGGGGACGTCCTCCAACTGCAGATGGTAACCAAGGAGGCTCAACCAGCTAACGTCAAGGAAAACAAGCCACAGGAAAAACCCAAAAGACCAGACCCAAGAATAGAAGCGAAGAAAGAGCGAGAAGCTGCGGTCAGATCTAAGATCGTAAAAAGGACGGTTAAGGAGAGCTCCAATGAATCTGAATCTACGGAGTCCTCAGACAGTGATGCCGATTCGAGCATCAAAAAGGCAGAAAAGAAAAAGAGAACGGCGAAAAAGGCCCTAGACGCGGATGAGATAAATCTGAGGATTTATGCGTCCGAGCAACTCCCCTTCCCAAAGGACAATGATACCAACAGGATACTAGTTGGTATCAAAAAGAAGTACTATAAGTGGGATTTCGATGCCCAGTGTGACGAAGAGGTAGTCGAAGAGGCCCTCAATAGTCATAACATCACCCTCTATAGGGACACACTGGAAGAACTGCCCACGTCAGAATTTAAAAAGAAGAGGAACGGGTGAAAACGTCCTTTCACCAAGAAACACTAGAAGCCAGAAAAGAGAATGGAAAACCCGAACAACAGGTTGAAAATAGTAACACTCAATGTCAATGGATGGGATAGAAAAGCAATGGCGTATGGAAACATATTCCGTGTGATAGACCCCGACATCATATTGATTTCAGAGCACGGTATCGACACAACATCGTACCAAATAAAGATACCGGGCTATAGAGTGATTGCTAAAAAACATTCTCAGGAGAGGTTTGACGGCGCCGCGATTGCAATCAAAAAGAATCTCTCGTTCAGGCATCTTCCAGAACTGGACGAGTCATTCGTGGCGATTGAGATGCCCACATTAGTGGGCAACCTCGTGATCGCGTCGGCGTATCAACCCCCTCGCAGAGCGTACCTGCCCCTCAATAACTTTTACACCTTGTTTGGCCACGGCAGGATGGTGTTCCTTGGGGGAGACCTCAACGCCAGATGCCGAACGGCTGGCTATGGTAATACAAATAACAGAGGCCACAACTTGGAAATGATTATGCGACGTAAAAACATCCAGAGGATAGGACCGGAATTTCCGACCTATATTACCTCTCGGGCAGCAACCAAGCCCGACATAATCATGACAAGTGGTGGCTTCCCGTTCAATTACTATAGCGAGCCAGGACCAACAGTACCCAGCGATCATATAGCGATACTCACCACCATCTCACTCGCTCCGATCCAGATTCCGGTCCCTCTCCGCAAGAGCTACGCCTCGGCCGACTGGGAACGCTACGGAGAAATCCTAGGCGTTTACGAACCAGCCGACCTAAGTGAGGCCACATTAGAAGAGATCGACGGGGAACTGGAAAGGATAACAGCCCTCATCATTGAGGCTGACCGCGAGTGTGTACCCTTGACAGGGTACAAAACTCTTCCACAACCTCGTTGGACCGAAGAGATGAAGGAGATCGCTAGGGAGCACAGGGAGGTGTACGAGGAAATAAGAAGAGCAGGTACAAATCGGGAGCGAAGCTCGCTGCTCCGTCGCCTACGCGACGAACTAAAACAGGCTATAAACCAACAACAGGCTGAAATCTGGAACAGCCTAATAGCCGGGTTGGACAGCGAGATGGCCCCCGACAAATTCTGGCGACTAGTAAAACAACTGAAAGGACTCCCAAGTAGAGGAAAGACCCGCATCAAGGAGGGCGATGACTACTTGGAGGATCCGGCGGTACTGGAGGATAGATTCCGCACGTTTTGGAAAGATATCTTCTCTATAACTCCAGAGGACGATGCGGAATTTGACCAGGAGTTCGAGGACCATCTGATTGAGGAACTCAATCAGATCATACACCGAACGCACCCACAAGCCTACGTTGACGAAAGGAGGGAAATGGCGGACCATGGCCGACCAATAACAACGGTAGAGGTCATGGAAGTCTTAAAAACCTTCAAGCAAAAGGCACCAGGCTGGACGGGCATCACCAAGAACAATCTGGTGCATGCCCCTCGGCAGATCATTCAAGAATCACTAACATCTTCAATGCTTCCCTGAATACGGGCTACTTCCCCGACGGGCTAAAAATGGCCAAAATCATTTTTATCCCTAAAGGGAACAAGCCCCCAGATCAACTGGTGGACTATAGGCCAATTTCCCTTCTAGAGTTTGTAGGTAAAATCTACGAAAAGCTTCTAGCCAACAGGCTACAAGATCAGCTGTCCGAGCTGGAAGCTCACAACCCTCAGCAGCACGGGTTTCGCAGGAGGAGGGGGACTGATACAGCCCTTGCCCTCCTCACCGAAAAGCTAGCCCGCTGCAAAGCTGAAGGGAGGTACGTAGATGTGGTGTTGCGCGACGTGCAGAAGGCCTTCGACAAGGTTTGGCTGAGAGGTCTGCAATACAAGATCTTAGGCCTCCAGCTAAACCCGGTCCTGGAAAGGGTCTTCTGTGATTACATCATGGAAAGAACAGCCCGTATCTCTATTGAGGGCCACAGAGGACCCAAGTTTGAACTAGAGGCGGGAGTTCCACAAGGTAGTTGTCTGAGTCCGCTGCTGTACATTGTGTACACGTTGGACTTACCTGCTCCAGTTGGGGAGGATGTGATGTATCTGCAGTTTGCAGACGACATCACCCAGATCATCTCCGGTTCCTATAGGAACGCTGGAGTTCAAGCAAGGGAGACAGCTACCGAAATCGAAAACATTAACCGTTTCGAAAGAAAGTGGAAAATAAAAACAAACCGCCGCAAGTTCCAAATCCTCCCTATGAACCGCCGGAAACGTGACGATGTCATCGTCAGAGACGAACTTTACCCATACTCGAACGAGGGTAAAGTACTGGGTCTGCGTCTTACCTCAACGGGGTACAAGGCGCACATTAACAGCCGTGTCTCTCTAGCCAGAAGAGAACTTGGAAAACTTTATAGGTTCAAAGATCTCAGCTTAAAAAACATCAGCAAACTTTACAACCTTCTGGTTCGTCCAGTGCTGGTGTACCCCGCGGTGGTTATGCAGGCGGCCAGTTCTACCTCTCTCAAACACATGCAGAGAGTTCAGAACAAGGCTACCCTGCTTATAACCGGCGCGAGGAGGCTGGACTATATTCGGCAGACGGAACTGCACGCAAGAGCAGGACTTGAGCCACTGAATATAGTCCTTCAAAGGCTAGGGAGAAAGACCTGGGAAAGGGTAGAAAACGAGATTCTCCCGCAAATAGATGCGGGCCTCGAGATACCGCAGCATGCTATTGAACGGGCTACGAGGAGAGCACTATTCCCCAGGACGCTAAAACCAGTCCTCAAGACAACCATTCCTTTAAGAAATATCAGCAAAAAACACTCAAGAGCAATAACTCCAAATCGAGCGACAAAGAAAAAGAGGCGAAGTGCCCAACAAACCAAAACTCGGAAAACCTAAATTGATTAAAAGAGGCGAAGTGCCCCCCCCCCAAATAAGAAAGAACCCAAAAAATAATGAATCCAAAATTAAACAAAAGAGGCGTAGTGCCCAAAATTATCCCAAGACTAAAATAAATGAACAACAACAAAATTAACAAAAGAGGCGTAGTGCCCACACAACAAGTAAGTAAAAGAAAACCGTAAAATGACAAACAAAAGAGGCGTAGTGCCCAAATAATAAATAAATAGAAAAAGCAAAGCAAGAAGAAAAATGGGGAGTAATTCCCCCACTGGCGATGTATAAAAATCACCAAAACAAGCAAATTAAATAAATAATACATAGGCTATGAGTTAGCAAAACTATAATTGAAAGGCTTGAATGCCCTCTTCAAACCGACGGAGGAAAAAGTATATATAAAGAAGAAATATTTATGCAAATTTTATATAAAAAGCAAGACAAATTAAAAAGGAAAAATGAAAAGTAGCTTAATGCTACAGGAAGGTCAGCTGACGCTGTTCCAACCAAATGGAGGAATACATGAAAATCGAAAAAGAGTAGAATGCCTGTGATGCCCTCTGCTCCAGGGCAAAACTACAATCTTCTTCAGCACTATCATTATCTACTACACCTTTCACCCCTTTCTACATCAAGTCAAGTCAAGTCAAGTCCGTTTAGGAACAAGTCCAGTTCGACATGTAGCTGAAGATAAACTTTGGTGGCTTATCTTCAAGTGAAAAAGGCTTTGATAGTTTATCTCTAGGTGAAAAATCTGGAGTAGCTTATATTCAGGTGGAGAAAAGCCGAGGTGGCTGGGGTGATCTTTCTAAAGGTGCAAGAAAAGCTGTGGTGGCTACTTTTCAGGCGGAAAAGCTGTAGTGGCTTATCCTCAGATAAAAAAAAGCTATGGTGGCTAATCTTAAATGAGTAAAAACTGCGGTTCTTATATTTGGGTAGAAAAAGTTAGGATGGAATATCTTTAGGACTGCCTTGCTTGCATGAGCAGACCCCTCCCGCTTTGACAGCAAATTTTACGGATTTTCAATAAAAGTGAATTTTTAGCGAGAAAAGTGAATAGAGTGACCCAACTTGTTGATAGTAGCACGATACTTCGTGAACAAGTGGACTACTTGCTTTTCCAGTGGAAATACGGTACGGAAGAATTCTTCGCTCCTTCGTGGAAACGGAGACCAAAGCCTCCCCTGGCCCACCCGCTTGCCTGGAAAAAGTTATTTTGAGGTAAAGTAAAAAATTTTGGGGGGGACATTGAACCCCCCTTTTTCTCTCTCGCCCCTTTCCGTCTAAAAAACAAAAAGTGAACACAGTGAACATTACACACATATAAACGGTAACACATCATAGGATGCACCTAACATGAGAGAAACCCTGCGTATAACTTCGGGTCCTCTCGGAGGGCCCAAAACCTGACCGCGAAAAAGTATTTGAAACAGTTTACGGATCCCTACGCATTGCTTTGCTAAGACTAGTGGACTTGAATAATGGTTACTCGGCTATCTGCGCGAGGGAGGCTGATTGTGAAGCCTTGACCTCCGGGAAAGCCGTTGAATGCCTCAAAACAATCAACCTTAGACCACAGACACCACCACAAATACGGACCCACCGCAGCTTGATCTGCAGGCTCCTTGACCCCTGGGTTGGGAGCCACTCAGCCGACGACATAAAACGGGAAATCGAAAACAACCACGAATGGGCAAAGGTAGCGGAGGTTTTTAAATTCAAAACATATACACATGTGTTTAAAGTGGTATTTGAAGACACGGCTATGGCCCAAAAGGCTAAAAATAATGGATTACTTCTTTTCAACGTGAGAGTTTGCCCAGAGCAGATGGAACGAGAGGAGTTTGTTGATTTGCAGATGTGCTTCATGTGCTACAAATACAACAAACACACCACGTCCAACTGCCCTGAAAATAAAGACCTTAAATTGTGCTCCATTCGCGCCGGTCGTGACCATTTTTGGCGCGACTGCAAGAATAACACCATCAAATGTCTTAATTGCTCAGGCCCGCAACGGACCATGTCCAGGCATGTCCGATAAAAAAACAGGAAATGAGCAACCAGAGCAAACTCCAACGTGAATCGGAAGAGAAGAAAGCTAACTCCACCTACGCTAAAGTAGCGAAAGCCGCCATTGCCGAGTCAAATAACCAAAAAACATTCTTACACATCGAGAACGAACACTCCACAAAAATTATGTGCTGCATATACTATGCACACATACAAAACATCACACGACCTGGTACCTTTGCGACAGAAGTAAACCGTATGCTCGTGAAGAAAGGACTTAGCGAGATGTGGTTCCCCGATAATCCCCCTTCAGAGGAGGTTATGCGAATAACCGTTGCTCCTCAATGCCAAGAAAAGTGCCAGAAAATACAAACCCAGAACACAGCCATCTCACGTGACCCCCGACTTAACAAACCTAAGGAAACGCAAACACAGAAACAGGCGCCACTCACCCCAAAAAAATCCACACCACAAAAAACAAAAACACACACTCCCACATCCACACCAACAAAGGAGGCAGTCCGACCCAAGGAGATCAGGACCCCTAGGTCGAGGAAAATCTCCAAAACTCGCGGCCCACGGTCTACCTCCTCATCTAGAGGAAGGGAGCACCAGCTAAAATACCACTCCAGAGGCTTCAACCTTAAATTGTACGCCCCTGAATCTGCCCCATGCCCAACTGAATTGGACTCCCGTGCAGTATCGGAAGGTCTTAGGACCGGACGATACAAATGGGAATGCTCTGATGAGGTACCGGAACGACAGGTTGAGGAAGCTCTCTCACAAAATAAGGTTAAGCTGGCCACGGACTGTTTTTACACAATCACCGACACGGAATTCAGAAAGAAAAGAAACGGCAGGGAGCGCACCCCGCCCAGTACACCACATGGGGCTAAAGTAGATCACCAATAGGCGTCTACTTTAACTCCATACACTAAAAGAACCTACATTACTCAAATGACCAACAGACTAACAATCATACAGATGAATGTCGATGGGTGGGACGGAAAAGGTTCCATCTACGGCAACATTCTGCGACAAAGTGACCCTGACATTATACTGATTAACGAACACGGAATGACCGCTCATAAAGAAATAAAAATTTTTCAATACGACGTCATCAGCAAAAATCACAGCCAGGAACGGCATGACGGCTACGCAATAGCCGTCAAAAAAGGTTTAAAATACAAAAGACTACCCGACTTAGATGAATCTTACCTTGCCATTGAGGTAGGCACTACCCTGGGGGGTCTAGTCGTGGCCACGGGGTACCAACCCCCAAGACGCGGCTATGTACCCCTGCACAACCTTCTACAGGTCTTCAGCCATAAGAAAAATGCAATCTTTGCTGGAGATCTGAACGCAAGATGTGCAGCATCAGGCTATACCTCCTACAACAATGCAGGTAGAAACATTGAAGTTCTACTTGACAAAAAATACGGGACTAGAATAGGACCAGAATTCCCAACATTCATTACAGGTAAAGCAGCAACGAAGCCTGATATTGTTTTATCCAGTATCAGGTTTCCATACAACTATTACATTGAACCAGGCCCCATTATTCCAAGTGACCACCAGGCAGTTAAAATCACAATTAGCGTAAACCCAATTTAAATTGCAATCCCAGAACGCAAAAGCTATAAGCAGGCGGACTGGGAAAGCTACAAAAATTATCTCCTAAATTATACCCCAGACCCTTTAATTGACGCCAATTTAGAAGAAATAGATGAAGAGCTGGATAAAATCACTGACCTCCTTATAAAAGCAGATAAACATAGCATTCCCCGCATTAAATATAAAACCCTTCCAGCTCCTATTTGGACCCCCCTCCATGAAAGCCCTGGCCCAAGAGTATAAAGACCTGTCCAATGTAATAGCGCTGACAGGCTCCGACCACAATGCCCATAGACGAATAAGACAGATTAAAGACGAACTTCAGACACTCATTACAGACCAACAAATACAGGTATGGGACAGACTAATTGAGGGACTTGACATAGAGAGAGACTCACGGACTTTTTGGCAGACGTACAGACGTTTAAAAGGACAACCCCCTCAAAAGAATATTGTACTCAAGCATGACGAAAAAGAAATTGACGAGACTACAGAGATTGAGGAAATTTTTAGGACTTTCTGGTCCTCAATCTTTAAAATTACCCCCGAAGAAAACGATAATTATGACCTCGATTTCGAAAATAACATTATCAAACAGTTAAACACACAAATACATAAAACCTCCCCTCATCATTGTGTGTCGCAGGAAAGAGCGATGGAGGGCTATGGGAGTAAAATAACTGCTCAAGAGCTCTCCGTCGCACTAAAATCCTTTCGTCAAAGAGCACCGGGTACCACGGGGCTGACCAGGGAGAATTTCATTAAGGCCCCTCCTAATGTTCTGAGTGGGCTACTTAACATCATGAATGCCGCTCTGAACACAGGCTATTTTCCCGTCCAGTGGAAAGTGGCCAAGATGATCTTCCTTCCCAAATCGGGAAAGCCCCCGGACTGCCCTGCAAACTTCCGACCGATATCTCTCTTAGAATTTGCTAGGAAAGTCTTCGAGAAGATATTGGCAAATAGGGTCAACTCTTTTCTCGACGAAGCCAACCTGCATAACGAGCAGCAGCACGGCTTCAGAAAGAAAAGAAGGACCGACACGGCACTAGCCGTTATTACGGAAAAACTTGCGAGCATCAAAGCAAGTAAAAGGCATGCCGACCTGGTGCTCCGCGATGTCAAAAAAGCATTTGACAAGGTTTGGAAGAGAGGCTTGCAATTTAAGATCCTGCAAATAGGCCTCGACCCCATTCTTGAAAGGATTCTATGCGATTATATAATGGAGAGGAGAGCGTATATACAGATCAAAGAACACAAAGGCCCCGAGTTCGAGCTCGAATCTGGGGTCCCTCAGGGGGCTGTCTCAGTCCCCTGTTATACAACATATATACACGCGACCTACCACAACCTCTTTCCGAAGGTACGATATACGTTCAGTTCGCTGACGATATATCACAAATTTGTACAGCCGCTTACGTTCACAGGGAATTTATGGCGAGAAATACGGCTAGGGAGATATCTAACATCAACTCTTACGAGAGGAAATGGAAGATATCAACCAATGCCCAAAAATTCAAAATAATTCCCATGTTTCGCAAGACCTTCAACGATATACGGGTAGAAGGGGAGAAAATCCCCTACTGCTCGGAAGGGACGGTTCTGGGGCTCAAAATCACCACTGGGGGATACAAGAGTCATATCGGGCGGACAGTCGCGAATAGCAAGAGAGATTTGAGAGAGTTTTATAGGTTCATCGACCTAACTCGCTCAAATAAACTCAAGATATTCAATGCGTGCATTCGCTCGAGACTCTTGTACCCCCCGGTGCCGCTGAACGCGAGCGCCAAGACCCACATTGCGAAACTACAAGTCATCCAGAACAAAGCGGTTTTACTCATTACAAATACCCGGAGAAGGGAACGTAAACGACAAAGGGAGCTCCACGACTCGGTTGGATTATCTCCGATCAACGTGGCGCTCCACGAGAGAGCTAAGAGGATATGGCAGGCCATTGGCGCCCGCTTGACCCCTGAATTCTCTCGTACACACTTAGAAATCGAAGCAGACCGACAAATAAGACCTTTCAAAAGTAGCAAGCTACAGACAGAAAATGACGTGATCCCAAAATACACCTGACAGAACTGACAAAATACAAAGTAAATCGCAGGTTCCTTTTAGCATATTCAAATTAAATTAAAAACCACTTGCAAAACACAAGATTAAAATAATTTCACACTCACTTTTAAAAAAAATCCAATTAATTGATAACCAAAAACTTTTCAAAAACTTTTTACTAAAGTCATAGCGGGAATAAAACCCCCGCCAAAAATAAAGGCTTGAATGCCTAAAGCAACCAATCGATCAATAGGATCGAAATCATAATTAAATTAACTATGTTTAATTTAATTATATAAACGATGGATTTATAATTCATAGTTTATCGAAAAAATAGAAAACAACCAAAAAACACACAAAACTTTACATTGACAGAGCTACCCTTTCACCAGGGATCTTTTTATTCTTTCTCCTACACATCATCTATTCTTTAAACTCACCCTTTAACCACTTTACTCTCTTACTATTCTCTCTCTAATTCTACCTATATTTCATCTCTTATTTTGTCCAATGTCCAATGTCCAATGGATGGAATATCTTAAGGTAAAAAAACTGAGGTGGAAAAAGCTGGGGGGCTAATTTCTAGGTAGCATATCTTCAGGAAAAAGAGCTAGGTTGTTTTATATTTAGGTGAATGAAGCTGTAGCAGATTATCTCTCTGGCCAGCAGAGGCCACCTGCCTTCTGCACAGTGCGGCTTCCCCAAGTTGTACTCCTCGTCAGATGCTCTGAAGAGACTGGAAAATGCTATTTCCGAGTCCTTCATTCGTAGACAGCACTACGCTACGGTAATTTTCGATCTGGAGAAGGCCTATTATATTGCAAGGTAATACAGTATAATAGAAACCCTGTACACGATAGGGGAAGAAAGCACCATGTAGGACAAAGATAGTGCACTTTTGACGCCATCCCCGGCTACATTTCAAACCGGAAATGTTTTTAAACGGGGTTTTCCTGGAAGTGGTAGATTCGCCTCATTTCTTTGATCTTGTTTTCGATCGATGTTTCACCTGGGAAGCCTATATTCGCAGCCTTGAGTTCTCTTGTACCTAGGTCATAAACATTCTTTCTTCCGTGACGTTAGTACTTAGGGATGCTGATGGGCTACTGCTTTACTTTCTACCGACCATTCGTTCTTTAAACGCTTGAGTACGGAAGTGAGTTTTACGCATCCGCAGCCGAGGGAGTATTGCGGAGGTTCGACTCGATCACCACACTAATCTCTCCCTGGAAAATGGTGCCTTCAGCACGCTGGGGAAATACCACTTTCTCTTTGCCTTACACAGTGCATTATGCGGTTATATGCGCAGTCCCGGGTCTCCCTCAGTCACTAACGATAGTTCCTATGCCACCAAGAGAGGCCAGTAATTCTCTAAGCCATTTGGCTTTAGGGCTAGGAAACTCATTTGAGAGGTCGGTGTAGCACTTGGGGTGTTAGCGCCTCTGGTTCTGCCTAGAACGCCACTCTAGAAGGTACAACCTTTGAGGATTTTGGTGCCATACCTTTGCTTCGAAAGTTTTCACAACGCCTTCGACCTTTTTGGTCACACTTCGTGTCATGCTGGATTCGTGCGAGTGTACACGGATTGCTACAAGTCAATGAATTGGCTCAGCTTCCACGCAGTATTGCCTCTGAGTTCACGGCCGAGCTGGTTCCAATACACCGCTTGGTAGGGAAGATAACGCGCCTTTACTTGTTCGGAAACATGATTGTGATCTTTAGCGATTTACGAAGCTCCATTTGTGCTATCAGAGCATTGGAATAACCACTCCACTACTTTGTGCTAACTGTGACGCAGCGGTTGTCGTAAACCAGGCTGATGTCGAGGTTATCTTCTCCTGTCTTCCTGGATATGTGACCTTGAAGGGAATTGGCCGACTGATATGGGCTCCAAAGAATCCGCGAGGACTGAATGACCAGACCAATGTTTCGCTCTTCTGTACAGTGACTACATGGCATGAAACAGGTCACCCCTCCAGGATGTTCGCTAAAGATGATTGTTGGAGGCGGTCGAGTGGACCTTACAATTGTTTGTCATCTCATAGCTACTCTTTCTATAGACCTACATAAACCCAAAACTATGACTGCTCCAGGTCATTTTTTGTTGTCTTGAATTGGGCACCCACGTGAGACCTAGGGACGAGGATGAAGGGCTTCAACATACCTTACTGCGACGACTGCTTTGTCTCCCACACTATTAAGTACATTTATGGAGGAATCTCTAGTTCTGGATGATCTTCGCCCACGTTATCTGTTCCGGAACCGGGAGGAGTAGGCTTGCTACCGATTGTTATTTGTACCTGAAACAGGTTCACACAGATTTGACTACTATTTGACTTTTTGGAGGATAGTGGCCTCCTCCAATTTATTTGCTTCTCTTTGATGTTGGTCACATGCTCGTACACCAGCTGGAGGTAAGAGAAGGAAGCACGCCGTAACGGGCTTACTTCTTTCTTTGTTTTAGTCTGTATTTGCTCGTTTTTTTTTGTAGCCTTGTATAGCGCTTGAAATAGGACGTATTATGCCCATGATGTGCACTAAAAGAATTACCTCTTCCTCTCGCTTCCCTTTTTTCTCTCTCTCTCTCTTTCTGTTTTCTCTTCACTAAGGTTTCGGACTAAACCTAGAGGTGCTAAGGTCGAGAATTTTCACCAAGAATGAGTCTGAACTATATATATATATATATATATATATATACATATATCTATATTTTTTGGGGGGGAAGCGTTTTCCAAAAAGACTTTTCAAACACCTCGCGTCTCTTCGTAGATGATACCGAAGATGCGCTTAAAGCCACTGCGCTGAACAAGTCACGACGGAATTTACGGTGTAATTTTGCTCCTCCCTTTCTCAGAACATTGCTGCCTTAACAGGTCTCGTCATGTCGAGAGTATAATTTTAATCAAAGCGATAGGAATGACAATCTTCTTTGTGTTCTTGACTTACTAAATTAAGAAAGTTGGAGTTAATACGAGAAAATTAAGGAAGATAGAAGAATTATGTGTTAGATTGAAAGAGGTTTATGTGAAATGTGAAGGAAAGTTGTAAGGTGATTGGCTCCACTAATGTTTGTTTGTTAGGTTTTCTTCTCCCTATGTAGCGTTTTATTTCATATTTGTTACACGTTGCTTTTCCTAGCTTCAGGGGCGGTTCTAAGGGAGGGGGGGATGACCAGGGGTAAATTACACACAGTGTGCCTGGCTTGCATCTCTTTTCAAGTCGGCGCCTCGTGTCTTGAGTCACGGCGGGCGCACGCGTGCGTTTTACTCGCTGACTAGTCGGATCACACATCCTGTCTCGCACGCCTGGCCCTTCCGCTCTTTGTCAACTGGCCTGAGCTGTTCATGATGTGCTCGCTGGTATGTTTCACTTTCGGAACTAATTCAGCGGATACTGCGTTGCATGTGTGCTGTTCGGCGGAAATACGGGCAGGGTTGGAGGCTATAGGCTAGGCACCTTGTTGTTAAAGCCAATGTGCAGGTGCAAAAACGCCACCAAACTGCTCAGCAGTCACAATAAGCACGGATATCACGCGACAAGTATGACAAAAATGGAGGGGTTTGTCGACACTTTGCGAAACCTGACGAGGACTGTCGACAAATCGAGACTAACCGGCGCCTATTGGTTCAGATCATTGAAAACGTCCTCTTCTGCGGACGAAATATGCTGCCCCTCCGTGGGTATCAAGATGACGGTTCATTGGACCCCTCTGTTCAGAGAACAACGGGAGAAGGAATCTTCAGAGCGCTTCTACGTTATCAAGCCCAGGGAAAAGATGCTGACGCCAACCGCCTCATCACCAGCTTGGCCAGCCGAACCAACTCCACCCTCATTAACAAAACCATTCAGGACGAGCTGATCGAAATCACAGGTGAGTGACACTGCAACTTATGTCCCCCAAAATAGGTATCTTATTCCAAAAGTAGAATTCAGGCTATTTTGGCATTATGAGCAGGTGTCACCATAATCATATTTCGCTTTACAGGTTGATTAGTGCTGGAAGAGGTCTTAGCCGTAGTGTCAGTGGTATTCGCCGTTCTAATGAACGAGACCACGGACGTCTTAGTGAAGAAACAAGCCACCATTATCATTCGACAGGTCGAAGAGGACATCAAGGAGGACTTTCTTACTTTCGTCCGTGTTGAGAACTTCACCACTAAAGACCTGGCCCAACTGCTCATTTGCACCGTACATGGCCTTGGTTTGGACATGTCAAACTACCGGGGCCTCGGCTTTGACGGAGCGAGTTTCATGATGGGGAAGTTCAGAGGTTGTGCCGCCATCATCATGGAGCAATACTCCATCGCCAAACCGATCCACTTCTTTAACCACTGACTGAACCGGGTGCTGACCAAGGCCTGCGATGTGAAAGAAGTGAAACTCGCCCTTAAGACGCTCAACGAAGTTCCTAACTTCATTTACTCCAGCAACATGCAGACGCTCCGGTTTTCCCAAATCGTGAAGCTTTCCTTAGCTTAGCGGGAGAAGTTAGTGCACCGGTATGATGCAGTCCTCGTGTTCATCAAGTGTCGGCCTCACATCACGTTCCTCATGGAAGAGGAAAGGAAGCTGGATGCCAATCTTGGCATCTTACACGCCATAATTAGGGACCCTCGCTTTCTAATTGGGATGGTTGTGGCGGAGTCACTTTTGGCCAACACACTCGAGCCGAGCAGGACCCTGCAGAAGAAGGACGGTGACATGGCATCTGCGTATGCACTGAATCATGAGATCGAGACTGTTTTTGCCAACTTCAGAAAGAATGCCGAGGAGCACTTTTACACTGTATTTTCAAAAGCCAAGGATCTCCTGATTGAGGTGGACTCAGCTCACGATGACGTTCCTGTTCCCAGAGACTGTACACAACAGACAAAGCGCGCGAATATACCGGCCAGGACTTCTGAGGCGTACTATCGACACTAGTTCTATATTGCGTACGTTGACCAAGTGATCGCCGAGCTGAAGAGAAGATTTGAGCACGATACCGTGCCAGTTGCTCTCCGGTTGAAGGAGCTTCTCAGGGGCTTAAAAGCAGACGTGTATGCCATCCTTAATGCCGCTAAGCTATACGAGAGCGATGTTGTGTCACTGGTGCTCGTGCAGGCGGAGGCACAGCGCGGTGGCCAAATTCCGCTCCGGTATTCAGGATTGTCAATAATGCGGATGAGTACGCTGAGACCCGTATGTTCCAGAACATTGCGAAGTTCCTGACTATCTTAATGACTCTGCCGGTCTCGAATGCAAAGGCTGAACACTCATTCTCAGCTTTGAAATGGCTAAAGACTTACATGAGGGGCACCATTGGCCACGATCGCCTTAACGGCCTCGCACTACTCGCCGTCCACAATGACATTCAAGTTTCGAATGATCAAGTGATTGACAAGTTTGCGGAGAAAAACCACCGTCTCCTTTTCGCTTAAGCAAATGAACAGGAACATTGGGCATGAGCCTACGATTTTGAGAGAACCTACTCCTGGGAAATAAAAATACTTTTTCTATTATGTGCCTTGTTACTTAAGTGGGCAAAGTGACTTTCAAGAAGCCTACAACATTATAGTCTACACTTCATGTACATATTCATCATTTATGCCTATAACTTATTCTTATGTATTCAGCATTGATTATTTGTACGATCATACATGTATTACTCGTAAAGATATGTACCATAATAAGCAGCTTTAACAAATTTCCACTCATGAAAATCCTGGCATCGCACCTGTCCCCCATTCTATTTTTCTGGATCCGCCACTGCCTAGCTTCTGTATGTTTCTGTCATGCCTGTGTTTTTTGTTTTATTGGCCCATTCCTTATTGGTTACTCCTTTTTAAATTATTTATTATTGTTAATATTATAGTTTAGTTTTTTCATAATTTTATTTACATTGATTTTTCCTTTTTCCTATGATCTTAAAATATGGACCATTAAGTTATAACTTGTTCTTTTGTTTAGTTTCTCAATAGTCGTATCTTTTATTGGTCAATTCATTTTAGACTGCTCTGGCATTGTTGTTTTGCTGTAACACTCTTCTGTTTGTAATGTTCTTATTATATATTGGCCCAGTGACGTCGGGATATTTAGCGAGATGTTTTGGGCTCTTTATTCTACCACCGTTATGATTGCCCTGTAAGTTTGCCATTAAATGCAATCGTTCTACTGCGGTTCTATCATTTGTTCAAGCGTTGTTTATCATTTCGGTGGTTTTATTTTGTACACTTTGTGATTTAAGAATTCTTGATCTTTGAGTGTATGATCACAACTAATTAGGTACCTTAGTCCCACCCTAATCAGCATTAGATTTATTTTGCTTTTTAGTCTCCGGAATATCTATAGCTTGTAAAGTTGTTGATTTCTCTTTTTCTTGGACATTGTATCCATATGTTGCCATTTTTAAGCCTAATATTCTAGCGGGGATCTTATATGGATAGTTTATTCATTATAGGCTCAACCTTTTTCCTCTTATGATATCAAATTTGTTAATTTTGGTATTGATTTTATACTTTACCTTGTATTGATATATATTGTCTATTACTCTTGCTGTTACCAGTGCTAGGATTTGGAGCCGATATATTTTCAATTATGCTATTGGCGTATTGTAGGTAAGTAGTTTTCTGGTAAATGGGATAGTGTAAGTCTTAATTGTAAATTGAGTGGAGAGCACGGGGTAGAGGGCACAGCATCTCTTTCATATACCTTTGTTTAATGTGAATGTTTGGCCGAGGTGATTACATATTTGTATGGAAGAAGTTCGGTCGCTGATGAAATTGAAGAGGGATCGTATGAATTTGTCTGGCAGACTGAATTTAATTAGTTGATACATTTTTAATTCATCACGGCAGACCTTGTCAAAAGCTTGCTTTACCTCCCTCTAGACTACATCAACTTTGTGATACATTTTTTTTACCTGTGAATTTTTTGGTTAGTTAAACTAAGGCTAGTTTCCTACCCCTCTTCTTTCTGTGCATCGCCAAACGGCGATGCACACTTTATTCCAGAACTTTCTCGAGAAAGTTTAGTAGAGACGCGGCCTTTAAAAAACACTTGTGTTTTTGGCTTTCCTGTATTTGGTACAAATATCTTTTTCACTTTTTTATAAGCAGCAGGAAAGTATCTAATGCACAATGACGCATTAAGAGGGTTGACTATTGCTTTTCTTTTTTTTTTCTGAGATTTTAATGTAGTTGATTTTGGTCAAACAGGTTGGGTCGGCTGCTTTTTTTCTAAATGATTCAGGGGAGCTCATGAAGTCTTTTTTGATCATACTGCCTATGTAGGCTGCATTTTGTTCTACTATGTATGTTACTGCTTGTAAAGGATATGTTCGGATTAAGTTTATATTTTAATCATTCATCATATGAATCTCGAATTCTTGGTCATACTCCTGGTTGTCTTCTCTTGAAATGTTAAATACTTTTCGCCAATGCGTGCGGAAAAGTAATTCAATACTTCTGGTATATTATAGGTCTTTTCTTATTCTTGTAGTTTCATTTTTATAACCGGGAGGGAACTACCCAGCATAGTTTTTTTTAATTTTATCCCAGAAGCTTTTGAGTTAGATGTCTTCGTTCAGGTTTGGATTATTGTATTTCCTTGGTTGTTCTTCTGATTTTTTATTTGGATGTTAGGTTCTAAATTCAATCGTGTTATTCTATAACCAAATTGCATGGTTGTTCCTAAGGCGTTAATCCACTCATTATTTCCGTCGCTGTTTTTATCATGTTTCCGTCCAAGCTGGAGCCGGTCTTTTCTTTTTATAAAATTGACTTGAAACCCATTTCTGCTCGTTCGTTGCATTTTTTTTATTCTGTTGCTAATTCCTTCTTCTTCCTATTCAGTCTTTTTTCTTTCGCAGTTCATCGCCATTTTGCCTAGTTTGTTTTTTGGTAGTTTCGTCTTTCGCGTTTGATCTAGATTAGATTGATTAAAATTATTGTCATTATATGTACTATTTTAGGCTGATAGGAATAGTAGGCTGGGAAGTTTCACGGTGTTCCAATTAGAGCCGCTACTTGTCACACCTACTATATCCGGTTTCGTGGGACCTCTGGGAGGGATATTTGTGGGGAATTCGAGCCGATTCATTCAACAATCCACGTTGGTTGTGTTTCTGAATTCTTCCCTATCTGGTTCGAATAACTCGTAAATTATTTGGTCATTTAGATTCCACTAAAAAATACTGGTATGAGTGGGTTTTATGAAATCATTCATGGGTAAAAACTTCAATCTGGTGATTGATAACCTCTCATTGTATTTATTTTTCCGGCTACTGCGTCTATTTTTCAAAGCTCTATAAAGTTCTTCCAGATACTTCTTTATATTGTTATACGATCGTGTCTTTCATCTAGGATATTCATAGTGTATGCGTAGTATACTGTTATTTTAACATTTTTGTGTATTGTTTGTTCGTGTTGGCATATTATTATTAGTTCTGGATCTTATGTCTAATAATATTGTTGAATTTCGCACATTTGTTGTTCCAAGCGTCGTTTTTGATTTGATTATTCTCGGTTTTTTTTGTTTATCTCTCCGTTTTTGCCTTGAGATTGCGAATTTTGATCCGTTTAAAATTATTAAAAGTTATTTCTTTTCTTTTATCTCTTTTTGAGTATCTGAGTCATGTGTTCTTTAATAGTTTTTTTTTAGCTTAATTAACATGTTGGGACATTTACCTGCGGGGGATTTGTTGTTTGGTGTAGTAAAGGTTCTAATCCTGATAGCTTTTTCTTCGTATTTCATGCCTTTCCTCTTCGTTTTGAGAACTTATTTGGTAGCAAGTTAGAAGTCTTTAACTGTCTCGATACTCTGTCTTTTCCATTGATTCACTAGTCCTGGGAACCATTGTTTTGGAGGCCCTCTTTTCTACCCTTTATTTCTGGTTCCTCCTTAGGAGAGTCCGTAAATTCATTACAATCCTTCTGCTAGAGTCGGCTCGGTGTATTTTTTTTTTTACACGTAGGCCTTCAGTTTTTGCGTGAAAGTAGTAAAAGAGGTATGATACCGAGTTAGAGTGCTCAGAATCGGTACCTAAGAAAACAACACATAAAATGAAAATATAATGGAAATATAGATATAAAAAATAAATTATATATATATATATATATATATATATATATATATATATATATATATATATATATATATATATATATATATATATATTGCTCTCAAAGTAGCGCGAGAGAATGATGAAAATGAATCTATTAGCGTAGTGTACTAACGGCATACTTTTAACTGTGATCAAAGCGGTGCTCGCTGCCTCAGTGTGCCTGGTTCGAATCGCTTCCCTGCACGGATTTTTTCGAAAAAGGTAATAAAAATATTACTGCGAAGAAAAATTATTCCGTTTTCTCTTTCAATGTGGTTTAATGGATTCATATATATATATATATATATATATATATATATATATATATATATATGCCATTTGCTTTTGACTAGGTTTATTATTACAGTAGGTGCGTCCTATGATTTGTATTGTCGGTGTATGAGTCAGGTTGTATTGTAATATGTGTTTTAGAAAATATGTACGTTATTTGCACTGGTGTGTTCCCATCGACCCTGCTTAAGCCACAGTGTCAGGAAGTTGTACATATTTGTATCTAGTTGTATATATTTTAG
This sequence comes from Ceratothoa steindachneri, assembly GCA_963969495.1. Taxonomy (NCBI): domain Eukaryota; kingdom Metazoa; phylum Arthropoda; class Malacostraca; order Isopoda; family Cymothoidae; genus Ceratothoa; species Ceratothoa steindachneri. Next base: position 126,700,182 of record OZ018319.1, on the reverse strand, counting down.
GTTTTCATGCCGTTCTCCTTTTTTTATCTTCGTCTTCTTAGTATGCCTTAGTTACTCATACTAGGGTCCATTTTCCATGGTCCAAGTATGTTCATTCCTCCTTCTTCTTCAATTTACTTGCGTCATTACCCCTTGTCCGTTTTGATATGGCACAGCTCGCTCTTTTGTGGGCAGTTTCACGATCAATGGAGCCTGATGCATTTCTACTCCAGACATCGTATCGCTATAATGTGTTTCATAGACCAATTTGCATGAATTGTTTTTGATGGCTTTTAGAATGTCGTCGATTTTGTATTTTGGGAGGGAGCGGGTTTTCTTCTTTAACGAAGATCTTCATGTTGAAGTCCTTTACTTGAAAGTCATATTCCTGCTTTTCAGTGAATTTAACTGTTTAAGGGTTCTTTATAGTTTTAGGGTGTTGTGTTAGAATTGGTGATTTGTTTCCTTCAGGGACTGAGGAGTAACTTATTCTATTTTGTTTTTGCTTTCTCTGTTTCCCTTTCTTGCTATTTTGTGTTTTCCTTTGGAGCTACATTTTCCCTACAATGGCTTTCTCATTGTTGAATTATCTTCTTGTGACTGACTCATCAGTGTCGTGTACTTGTTTTTCGTGTTGCGGATAGACTCGTCCGTTTGTGTACATAGTTATGTATTCTGGATCACCTAATATTAACTTTTTTTTCCTCTGATGAAATTTCTTTGTTTTCGGTTGTTTTTTCGTTGTCAGATGCGTTTAGGTTTTCATATCCCTGAGAGCTATGGTGCCGTAGATTTTAACTGAGGGAGGGTTTTCGGGGAACTACATTTTTAGCTCGTATTTTCCTAGTAGCTCATTCATTGGTGTAGCGAATGTTACTGGTTTGGCAATATTTTGTATGTGAACATATAATGCATTCAAGAATGTCCAAACACTTTCCGTGGTCTATATTTAAGATTACTTTTGGCTCACTTTTTTACCCTTGGTTCTCTTTAAGTGTTGCTATCGCTATACTGGGATATGTTTCGTTATTTCTGACTTCTTTCTCATTCTCTACTTCTCTTTGTTTATTTTTTCAAATAACTCCTTCACTTTGAGAAATCTATTGTCACGGTCCTATAAAGCTTTCCGCAATCCATACATTTCTTTTCGTCATATTTGAATCAAACCAAACATGGCCTGAAATTACGCACTCCAAACATATTTTTGTATCTTTTTTGGAGCAGTTTGTGGACGAATACTGCTCTAATGCCTGCATTGGAAGCTGGTTCGTACATTTGCTAATTTTTTCTTCCCTATGTTCTCTGGAGGGATTTTCATTCTGAAGGCAAACACTTCGTTCTGGGTAGCTTCAGTGGCCATATCCGTAGACTAGCACACCACCTTAAAGTGGTGAGTATGGTTTCAAATTTCACCACCTGTAATTTTGAAGTAATGGTTCCGTCCTTTGAGTTCTTTCAACTCCTCCTTCGTGTGGGAACCAATCAATAAATCGGCCTTGAGGCATATGATAAAACGGCTCGGGGTGATTTTAAGCTTGTAATCTTTGGTGAGGTTCCTATTTTATACAATGTCTCACATTTTTGTTTGCGGGCAGCTTCTCGACATCCTCCTGGCGATAGAAGATGGCTACGTAGCTATTGGGGATGTCCAGTAGCTTGATGATTGCTTCTTAAGTTCCTCATAAAGCGACCATATTACTTCTCAAAGATCTTGTTATTGTATCAGGAATGTGATGATTTGTTTTAATTTGTTGAACCTGCGATGCGCTTCTTTGTTTTTATCGTTTGTTTTTCTGTACCAACACAGATCAATGATCCATTCTACCTTCGTATTCAACTTCCTAGTCTACCTTGGCTGGGCTCGGGCTTTCTTTGACGGTTATTTTAGAGCACAATGATGTTTCTTAGTTCATTGTCAATTGTTTCTGTGTTTCCTCTCTCCTGTGGTATAGGAGAGTATTAGCTTAATTTAACCGAAAAGCATTCCAAGTTACCTTTAGCGTAAGTCTTCTTTGAAGAGATCGGTACCTGAATAGATTTCTGGTTGAGTTCGACCTGAATTCTGATGTGGTCCCTTCATGATTAGATGGCTGGATATATATATATATATATATATATATATATATATATATATATATATATATATATATATATATATATATATATATATATATATATTGTATGGTCTGGTTTTACTAGTGAGTGCAATGTTTGGATTCGTGACTGTGTTATTTCTTATATAGGTTTTGGATTTTAGCCATGCCTCTTTTCAGTATATCTCGGTTTATTAAGAGTTCAAGGTTTTCTCCTATACGTTTTTGTTGTGTAGCCTGATCCTAAGCATCGGGCATTTAAGTTTCGTAGGAGCATAACTGGATCTCTTTTAATGATAATCTTCAATATTTCGTGCATTTATAGATAGTTTTGCCTGGGTGATTGGTGCTCAGCGGCTATTAATGTAGTGGCGTGTGCTGTAGTTGGAGTGTGCCTGCTATGTAAGCTTCTTCCATGTCTTGCCTTTCTTTGTATCGCATCTTTTTCTTTATTTCATTTTATTTTATTAAATCTCTTGTTTTTATTTTTTTGTTGCATTTGCATTGCAGATGTAGATTTTAATTCTTCGTTTTCCTGGATTTATTCTATGCTTTGATATTGTTACTATCTCCAGATTTAACTCTCGAAATATTTTTTCTATGGTGACCTTTTTGCTAGCAACCCATTAATGTTCATCGCGTCCATTCTTGTTGTTGCTTTCCAGTTATCCTTTTCATTTTTTGTCTCAAAGACTCATTTCAGGTGCAATTTTTATCCTATGTCTTCTATTTTAGTGTTTTTGGAGTCAGCATGATTCATTGACATTGATTTTCTTGTAGAAGTCGTTTGCTTCTTCTGATCCCGAGCTTCTGATTTTTATTCAGGTTTTCTGTTCCATATATGCACCGCCCTCTATGAGCAGTCACTCTTTCCAAAATCTTGCCGGCAAATTCGAGAGAGAGATGAGCCTAAATCTCACCCGGCTGTCCGATGGCTTTCCAAACTTCGAAATAAAAATCATCTCTGTAATTTATCATTTGTCTGTTAAGTATGGCATTCATATATGTATTATAACGTTTGGTAGCCCTTTGATGATGTTTCAGGGTCATTCACGAATTTTGTTTTGCATATTTCAGTTTTCCTGGGGCTTTTTGTCTGAAGGAAAATATTGAATCTGTTAGTTCTATGCCCGTAATTTTCATTAGATATTGCTCTATTTTTCTTTCAGGAGTATTTCAAGAATTTGGGCTTCAATGTTACCGTCGTAGCAGTCATTTTCTTGTGGGCTGAGAAATTTATGAAAGTCTCTTGAATTTCTATTTCGTCTTTCTGTCATCGTTTGTCAGGTTTATCTTAGTCGGCGGTTTACCTTTTTAGTCTTTCTACACTTTCCCAGAAAGTGTACAGTTTAGTTTCTACGTGAAGTCTATAAATCAAGTCGTTCCACATGGTCTTCTGAAATTGATTAATAGTGTCTGCATTCGTATTCTGAGCGTTCTTAATCGCCTTGTTTTGTTTATATCTGTCTCTCCACATCTTATTTAGGTTGTGAAATTCTTCCTCCACCTTGGGGATGGTCGAGTCTTGTATTCTATTTCTGGAACGGTTCTCTCTCCACATATGTCATTCGGTTTGCAACTTGATTTAGTTCTTCATCCATTTATTTTGAGGTAGTATACTAAAGTGATTGAGCTTGTAGCTATTCAAAAGAGTCTTGTACTCCTCACAGTTTATCATGAAAAATACTAACCTTTTCCTTGCAGTTACCCGGAATGAGCTTCAAGGAAATTGTAATTTTGATTGCAGATGGTTACTTAGGGTCAGGAGGCCGTGTTGGATGTAGTGATTGTAAAGGATTCTGGAGCTGGTTAGGACTATGCCAGGTTGAATGCACAGTTATAATCACCATCATCATCACTAACTCTATCATTTAAGAAGATAATTTTTTTGAGTATTTGAATAATAATTTCATCAAAGTGATCACTTCACTAACTATAATTTAAGAAGGGGATTTTTTGAGTATTTGAATAACAATTTCATCTTAGTATGGTTATGACATGTTTTTTTATCAAAGTTATTTTTAATAATTCTTTTATAATATCAAAAAAAAATGGTAAAGTTCAGAAATAAATATAAGTATCGAAATTTTGTGAAATTTTTAAAACCCAAAGAATTACAAATCGTGAAGTTCAGAGAATTTATTTTTATATTTCTTCTATAACTATATTTTAGCAACGTGATATTTTGAAAGGGGGAAAATTTATTTTAGAGTTCCTTTTTAAAATGATTATAATTGGCGAAGTTCAGAAAATTTATAAAAATTTAACCATGGCTGGTTTTTTTTAGATTTTAAATATTAACCTTAGTAGCGAAGCGCAAGCTCCACATAGAGGGGAGTGCCGAAGCCATTGCCTGGCTATTTATACTCGTATATGTATAGAAGTTGGGGCCAGCGAGGTGAATGTTGTGTCTGAAAAAATATGTTTCAAGATTTTTGCTCATTCTTATGTTGTTTTTGGTGTAATCAGAAGCCTGGTATCTTGCGTTGATATTTTCTGCAAAGATAATTCGGGTGCTGGGGCTTCACAATTTTACGAAGATGCTAAGCGTCAGGTAGTTGAATCTTGGGAGATGGACCTTGTGGACACAACCTTAAGCCCCAACGTACTTTGTATTTCGATGGCTACGCAGGATTAATCAAGAATGGGTCAAATCCTCGCCTGAAGGTAAATACATCACTGTAGTCTCGTTTTTTATTTTGATTTTTCGCCTGTTATTTGTATAGAAAGCTACTCATTTTCTCTGCATCATATTAATTCTATTTTGGGTAAACAATACTATGTCGGAATTGCATTGTCATATGTTACTGTAGGAGTTGTTTTTGTTCCCCATCCATTTTCGTTTATATATAGGAGTGACAAGGCTTTGATCAATAAGTCCATCTTCTTCTTTTTGTCTAGTAGCACTAATATTCGGGCGATTTAATGTGTGGCTTGGATGGTGTGGTTCTACACTTCCTCGATATCTTGGGTATGATTTCTTACACTATGAAAGAGAGCAACGATTTTCAGGATCTTCCTGGCGCGATACATATGACTTTGCTCATATGGTGCCAAGTCGGACGTTGCCCTTTTCTGGCTTGGGGATTTCTTGAGACTGCTCCCTTTTCTGTAGACTGGAGCCTTTGACTTGGAGCTCTACGTCTTAATTTACACCACTTCGTTTCGGTCACATTTTGTGTTAGTTAATTCAGGTTTATTTAGATACTGTGCCGGTTGGTTTAGTTGCGGTGATGTATTTTTGCTGGTGCAGGTGAAGTTGGTGGCGCTATGTTTGCGTGTGCAGGGTGTCGGAAGTGACCTTGAGTCCCTCTTATGAGGGAGGGCCATCATAGAATCCAATATTTTACATACCGTTTCTGATCAATATCTAGTTAGTTCTTTGACAAATATTTCTTGATTTGATAGGTTGGCAATGTGGGTATAGTGCATAGTGTATACGGCACATTATGTATATGGATTTTTCATTTACGATGTAGTAAGTGTTTTGCATTTCGGTTGCATTAAAGTAGGCCTTGGTTAGTTTGGCATAGGTTCGGTTGGTCCTTTCTTCCTCTTCATGCTGCTCCTTTTTCATTGTTTTTTTTCTGATGGCTTCCTTTTGGACCAGTTAAGATATAGCAATTGCCCCATGTTCTCCGTTGCAGTTCATGCATATCCTAGTGTTTTTTGAACAGGCGTGCTAAATGTGACCTGTAACTTGTTTTGCCACAATTAAGTATAGGACGTGTGTGAAAAAGAAAGCTGTTGTTGTGTGCGCTCATATTTGTAGCACTTGAAGCAGGTCTGTAGTTCGACGAGCTATTTAAATCAGGTCAGGAGATTTCTTAACGTCAAAGTGAAGTATACCATTTGAGAATGACTTATGTGTCATTGTGTCTCTAAATACAATTTAAGTAACTTTGACACATTTACCCATTAGTGTTTTTTCTCAATTTCCTCTGATTATACCACTAGAGTTTGGTACCCAAACCAGGAGACAAGACGCCTGCTACTTATCCTCTGGAGAGCCTGAGTCTCTGTTGAGATATTTGGAGACAGGTTTATCATCCTTAGAAGTTCTGCTGATTTTGTGATGCTATAAGTTCAGAATCAGCGACTTTCCTAGATATTACTTAAATTTCTTGCGAGCTGTAAATTAAACTAACTAGGGCAACATTTATGTAGTTTCATATGAACCTTTGCGAACACATCCCCACCATCCAGTTTTGATCTCTCGAGGATGGTCCGCAAACTAATCCTTAACGCGTCAATTGTCATTTTGTCATCACTGCTGTCATATTCATCCTGGTTAATTCATATCATCTCCTTTTAGCCGGATATAATAACCAAGTTTCGTAATATTATAATAGAATGGTGGAAAGATATCCCGAGCAATGGACGGATTGCAAGACGTAGTGAAAGGACGTAGTCACTCGCACTATGAATCTTCCCAGGAACACATAGGGATACATGCATTCGGCGATATCCAAGCCTTTAAGGGGGCCATCGTACCAACAGGTCCGTAACGATTCATCACTTGAGCTGAACTCACCGAGGTCCATTCATTCATGGCAGCGGGATCTTCTTCCCTTACACTTGCTACGGACGAGAATAGAAAGATGATACGGCGGGGATAAGGGTATAAAGCCACAATAGTGACCGTTCTGAAATATATCATTGGCAACTTAGAGATATCTTTAATAAAAAGAGTAGAAACACTTAGTGTTTATGCAGCTAGTTTCCCGCGCTCGAAGAGGTAGTAAAAGTTAGGGATTGGCAGATATTTACGTCGTGGAGGTTGATAGGCAGCCGCCAAGGTCAGGTTTCCAACCAGGGTAGGTATTTCTACAGCCACAAATGATTCAGCTAGGTTTGGGAGTGTTTTTTATGTAATTTTGTTTCGGATCGTGATGGCAGCGCCATCGTATCCTTTCTGTGTGTGGTTTTTGTTTATAACTGTGTAGTTTGATATCTTTATTCTGTTTATGTTTGCGTTAACGCCGTGTTCAGTGATGAGGATTAGGTCGGGATCCACTTTACGGAATATGTTTCCGTAAGGAATGTGTTTCCTTCCCATCCATTGACGTTAACTGTGAGTATTCTTAATGTATTGTACGTGTTTTCCATGTTTGTGTTGTCTGGTGCTTGTGTGTGTGTGTTTACTTCTAGTGCTTTTTGTTACGTGAGTTTTTTCCGTTCTTAATTCTGATAAATTCTGCCTCGCTTACGGCGAGGCAGGAGTCCCTGTAGAGTTTTATTTTGGCCTTCATGAGCACTGTGTCAACTAGCGCTTCCTGGTCTGGCGAATGATAAGACCATTTCAGTAGGCCATTTGACTCCTTCGATGATTTTCCTTATCTTGGGGTCCTCTGAGAAAGAGGTTTCAGCTTTTCTGTATAATATAAAATTGATCTCATCACCATGATATTTCTTGTTTTGACACGAGCTCTTCCTTTTGGTCATGCTCCTCGCTGTCTCATGGATCTTAGGAGGCTGGGAGCACTCTTGTTCATCCTCAGATGAAGAAGCAGAGCTTAAGTTGTTGCCATCAGGCTGCTTGATTCTTCTGGCTAATCTTTTCGCACTCTCTTCTCTTTTCGTCCTCTCCTTAATTCTGGGGTCCCTGTTTGGGGACATTTAAGGGGCTGGGGTTGATTCTAGGTTCCTATTCTTTTCCTCTCTTCCTTCTTCCTCTATCGGGAAAGCAGTCACTGGTGCCTCTTCCTCCGTGCCGTATGGCATCTGGAGGACTTTTCCTGATGGTGAGTTCTGCGGGAACCACATCTCTGCTAGGCCTTTTTTTTAGAGCCTGATCTTTAGCTCTTTAGCAAAGAAGCAGGGGCTTGTTAGATTGCAGAAATGGGCATATGAATACAAGTGAGGATTTTGATTGAGTTTTTATCCTCCTTGCCTACCTTTTAATATGTCCTCTGAGACAGGTAGGTTCTTTTTATTTCCTGAGGGGGTGGCTTTTGCCGCTTGGGCGTAGGAGGTGTTTGTCATTCTAACTCCTTCTGCCTTCTTCTCTTCCGCGTTTCTTTTCAAGATCTTCTTTTTTCTGAGTCAGGACATCGCCATAGCCCCATGTCTTTGTCCGCAGTTTGGGCATTTATCTTCTTTAACTGTGCATTCGCGCTAGCCATGGCCTTTTTGGCTACATTTGGAACAGTTTGACTCCTGCTCCTTGCAGTCTTTCGTAGTGTGGTGCTCCAGTCGGTAGCATCTGAAGCAAATCTGCACAGGGGAAATTCTTTCCGCTCAATCTGCTCACCACTTATCTCTGGGTTGAAGAGAAATAGCCCTCTCTTCTTCGCCTTTGTCGCCATATCTGTGTCTGTGAATATAATTTTAAACACATGGTAGTAATCTGTGTTATCTCGTTTGTTTTTAAACTTGATAACCTCAGCCACCCTTGCCCATTGCTGATTTTTCTCGATCTCCTCCTTAATTTTTTCTTTGTTGTGCTGGCCGATCCAGGGGGCCAGCCTTCTGCACACCACACTCCTGTGTACTTGGATCTAAGGAGGCGTAGTTGGTTAGAGGTTTATGTTCTTGAGGATTTTAATCCCTCTCTCCTTTGTGACCGCTTCCACGTCTTTTTCGCTCTCGCATATTACGACGTATCCTACCAGCGTATCTATTGGCCTCAAGACTGCCACGATAAGCTTGTCGAACAGGGTCTCGTATACTCTGCCCTTGTCCGGTTTTTCCTGACCGCTTAGAAATCTTAGTGGGACCCTCGCAGCATTTTGGATCGCCATTATGATAGTGAAGACCCCTTGAGGAGAAGAGCGCAGTCTTTTCTGTTTGGGGCATTTATTTGTTCTATGGGGACTCACTAGTGTGTATTAGTTTCTTCTATTTATTTGAAAAAAGAGAATTTGAATTTAGGTGAATGATGATAATGGATGATATGAACCCGGGTGGGATCCTCTCAGGTGTGTGATTGTATGGCGGACTTATTGACAACGACATCCCCCGAGGGTATTTTAATCGCGACCGTATCCCAACATACCATAGAGACGGCTGTATGTCCCTCTATGACCCTGGAAGGGGCCGCCGCTGTGATGATCAGCGGAGGTAGCAGTCCGTCCCTTATCCGGAATTGTTTCTGACATTGTTATCAGCTGTGGGTTACTCCTCAAACCATCCTCCTCCAATGCCCCCAATAATGGCCGTACTATTGCCCGGAATAGTTGAGATGAAACATGAATGGCAATCCTCTCTCGCATCCAACGACAGTTCACGTAAGGAGGCAGGGCCGGGGACTTAAGCAGTCATCTGCTTAAGTGAGGCCGCTAAAAAAGAAAGATGAAATTAGTGGTGATGGTGAATGGTGAAAAAATGAGTATCTCTTTTTCGTGATTTTGGAGGCGTATTTGGGAAATTTTACGAAAGAATTTCCCTCCGTTGCCGATTTTGAGGTAGTTGTTGGATGAAAAAAAACCAAGAATTTTGGCTTAGCAGTGATCTATATGCCAGATGCGGTGCACAAGGCTACGGAAGCACCGACCAAAGGGGAAGAAACCTGGATCTGCTACTCGAAAGACACAGACCCCAGAGGGCCGAGCCAGATTTCCCGACCTTCTTAACACAACGTTCGGCAACTAAACTGGACATTGTGTTAACGTGTAAAAACTTCCCCTTCAACATGGCTAAGTAGGGGACGGCATCGGGTGGTGGTCAATGGACAGGATTCTGAGTGGGTGCCCGTTACTAGCGGGGTGCCTCAAGGTTCTGTCCTGGGACCACTACTATTCATCATCTACGTCAACGACATGGACGGTGACATGGTTGCCAAGATTTCCAAATTTGCCGACGATACCAAGCTTGGTATGAACGTTGCAAAGGATGAAAATACTGCCCGCCTGCAGGAAGATCTTGGGAAGATTGGGGAGTGGTCAGACACGTGGCAAATGCCTTTTAACGTGAACAAATGCAAAGTAATGCATATCGGCCACAGAAACCTCCAATCTCATTATATACTTAAGGGCACTGCTCTTGAATCCACCGACACTGAGAAGAATTGGGTGTTACTATCACTAGCGACCTCAAGTTCTCGAAACAGTGCATCGAGGCAGAGAAGAAAGCCCAAAGAATGTTAGGCTACATAAAGCGCCAGTTTAGATACCGTAACAAAGAGATAGCACTTTGTCTGTACAATTCCCTCGTTCGGCCGCACCTGGAGTATGCCGTACAATTTTGGAGTCCTTCGTTTCGAAAGGACATCGCAAGGTTGGAACGCGTACAAGCTAGGGCAACCAAACTTATTCCCTCTATCCGACATAAAAGTTATGAGGATAGACTAAGGGAATTAGATCTGTTCTCGCTGGAAACCCGTAGACTGCGTGGTCAGCGCATCGAAGTTTTCAAAATACTTCAAGGGTTCGACAATGTTGACTACCGGGATATTTTCCCACTGAGTGAGAACAGAACGCGCAATCACGGCTTCAAACTTGAACTAAAACGTTACAACCGCAATCTGTGGGGAAATTTTTTCACCTACAGTATCTGCGGTAAGTGGAACACACTTCCAGGGGAAGTTGTCAACAGTGACTCTGTTGACCAGTTCAAGTCAAGACTAGACAAAGTCTTGAAAAGTGGCCGTTCAGGGACGCAAAACAATTGAGCAGCCATGTGCCCGCTCGATTGCTAGTCCGAAGGTACCCTCTTTGAATGGACCGTAAGGTCTCCTAGGGTACCTTCTTTCCTTTCCTTGTAATCGTTTATTGAGCCCGGACCAGTGGTACTGAGCGACCATATCCTGATTCTCACCACGATCTCGCATGCTCCACTACACAAGCCCGTTCTACTTAGGAAAAGTTATGCTGAAGCTAACTGGGAGCTCTATAGAGAGATACTGTGAGACGTTAATCTCGAGGAGATTGATCAGGAGATAAACAAGATCACCAATCTCCTCATACAAGCCGACGAGAGATTCCTCCCCAGAATTTCCTATAAATTGCCCCTACAACCTAGGTGGACGGACGAGATGATAGAAATCGCCCGGGAACATAGAGAAATCTATGAAGAGATCGGCAGGACAGGAAAAAATCGAGAGAGGACAGCCAGAATGAGGCATCTAGGAGAGGAACTAAAATACATAATAATTGAAAACAAAGAACAATCTGGAATGACATCATTGAGAGGCTGGAGAGAGAGAACAATCCTGTAAGGTTTTGGAATTACATGTGAAGAATTAGGGGATTGGCTCCCAGACCCAGAACCCAAATCAAAGATGGAGACGACAGCATTAAGGACCCAGAGTCTCTCTAGAGAAAATTTAGAGCTCACTGGCAATATATTTTCGCTATATCACCTGAGGAGAACGACGACTTCGACCAGGACTTCGAAGACCAATTGATTGATGACCTCGGCACAGTGATACATAGAACCCACCCACAACCGCAAGTATCTCAGGAAAGAGTGATGGTTGACCACGGCTGCCCATTAACTGTCGAAGAGACCTTGAACACCATAAGTTCCCTGAAGCAGAGGGCTACAAGCTGGTATGGGATTACGAAGAATAACCTCCTAAATTCCCCAAGGCAAATTATTTAGGGATTTGGCGAACACAATGAATGCTGTCCTGAATACAGGCTACTTCCCTGACAGGTAAGAGATATAGCCAAAATCATCTTTATTCCGAAGGGAAACAAGCCCACAGACCAGGTGGCTAATTATCCCCCGATCTCTCTTCTTGAGATACAGGGAAAAATCTTCGAGAAGGTTTTAGCAGATAGGCTACAACCTCAACTGAGCGAGGCGCACATAACCCCTTAAAACATGGGTCCTGCAGAAAAAGGGGCACAGCTACTTCCCTGCCACTCCTAACAAAAAAAGTAGCATACTCCCAAGCGAACGGGTTCTATGTAGACATTGGGTTGAAGGACGTGAAAAAGGCCTTCCATAAATTCTAGTTGGAAGGACTTCAATACAAGATTCTTAATCTCCAGCTAGACGCAAACCTAGAAAGGATCCCCTGTGATTTCGTCATTGACAGAAGGGCCTGTCTCATGATAAAAGGGTACAGAGGTCCTGAATTCGAACTGAAGGCGGGCGTTCCTCATGGAAGCTGCCTGAGTCCTCTGCTTTACTTGGTCTTCACAATCGACCTCCCAACTCCGGTGCACAGGGACACGATGATCTGCAATTCACAGATTACATCACTCAAATTGTCCCATGCCCGGAGAGGAAAGCAAGGGCGCAGGCGGTTCGCACGATAGCGGAAATCAACAACATCAGCCAGTACGAGAGACGATGTAAGATCAGGACCAACAGGGACAAATTCAAGATCGTCCCGCTAAGCCACGAGCTGACATGGCCCATCATCATAGATGGGAGGAGATACAGCTACTCCGCCGAAGGCACCGTCCTGGGCCTTAAAATCACCGACCATGGATACTCGAGACACCACACGGTGAGGCGGAACCTGGCAAGGAGAGAAATCTCCAAGCTCTACAGGTTTAGAGATCTTAGCTCGGCCAAATTTCAGGAAAATAGATCTGATGTATGTCTGGGCTAAACTCATCTACCCCGCAGTGGTTTCTCAAGTGACCAGCAAACCCTCGATGAAAAGGCTACAACGTGTCCAAAACACTGTTTCTCTGCTTATCAACAAAGTCAGAATGCTTGATCACCTAAGACAAAGATATTTGCACAGGAGGAAACGTTTTGAGCCTATCAATGTCGTCACTCAAAAACTTGGAAAAATGTCTGGTCCACTCTAACGAATGGTGTCATTCCTGGGCTACAGGAAACAGGCAGCAGGCTTAATATACCTGCAAGACTACGGGCGAAAGCTCCGCGCTAACGTCAGTTCCCGTGCACAAAGTTATGCACACAAGAAGTCATTACACCAATTTAAACATAGACAAAACACAATACATCATATAAGAACATTTCATCAATACATACATAAATGTAAACAGCGAACAATACAAATATTACAACACAAGAAACACGAGGGCAATTGTTGGCAATTAGAGCTAACAAAGGCTTGAAAGCTGAAGATTTGCAACAGAAATAAGTACAACTAATCATTTGAGAACAAACAATAAGAAGAACACTAAAGCTCATGATATTAGATAAACATAGGATAAAAAAGATCAAACAAACAACAAAAGCAAAGCTAAAAATAGATAAAAAAATAAGGCGATACCCTCTCTACTAGGTCAAAATACTTCCTCCCCCCCCGCTTTAATTTTCACCTACTATATCTTCCACTATCCCAACTTCTACTAAAAAACTGAGTATATCATCTTCTTTACGCAGCTCTATGCCACAGAAAGAAGGATGTGGAAAAGATGATATGTAAGGAAAAAAAATGAGAATTACAAAAATATCCATCTGGAAATTACGGTCTCTCGGAAATCATAGACCAAAGAAGTATACTTTGCAAACACTTAGGTTAGGCATTTGCAGACAAAACCGAAGAGGAGGTAACGTAGGAACTTGAAAATAACAGAAATAGGTGTAAGAGAAAAAAAATGATAATAAAACTATGGAACATTGGCTTCTTGCTAATAATCATTTTTTAGTACACAGTCCCGTGGAAGCATAAAAACACAGAACTATTTGATTCTACCAGATAATTAAAGAATATCTACTACTATTAATATGATGAAGATGTTAACAACTCGATGGTCGTGCTCATCAACACAAGTGGTATTTTAGGATGAAGGCCATTTCTGGTCAAAGCTCAAAAGCTAGTTTAAAATGTATGAACTTCAGAAGAGACCACGGAACCATAGCACTGAAATGTTACACAATAAAAGGATAAAGTAATCAAAGAGAAACAGGACCGAGAAAGCAAAACCTATGCGAACATTGTCAGTACTGAAATTACACAAGCTAGAACGGACTCACCCATGTTAATGCAAAAAAAAAAAAAATGTAGAAATAATGTTTTGCATTATTTACTCTGATAAAATGAACTTAGTAAAACCTGGCACTTTTACATACATGCAAAACAACCTTCTAGCTAAGAACGGACTAAACAAAACCCAATAGTCTCCCCTCTAACCTTTGTTCAGCATAAATCCTGCGGGTAAAATTAAAAGACGCTGAAATGAGCTCAACAGAAGTAGCAAAGGAAACGCAAGAGGAGTAAGGCAAGCCATCACGGAAAAGAAGACTGACGCTTCTCCTAAGAAGGAATAAATAAAGGAAAGAAAAGAGTTTCTAAAACAACGATTACAAATACAAAAGAAACACTGGAAAAGAAAAAGAATACCCAGACGATACAAACTTGCCACCAAACGAAGAGATGAAGAATGAAATATGACAGAAAAGCTTTTAAGATTAGAATCTTTACGACATGGAACAATAAATTGCCCACAAATAAATGCCTCAACATGATTACCAAAAGTCTTAAGAAGAATCCGTATAAATGGACGCACGACAACAGCTTGCTTAAAAGAGAAAATAGAAAAAGAAATATTTAAGGGCACGATCAACATACCTTATGACAACTTTCATATAGTCGAAGTGACGCTTTCAACTACCTTGTAAACAGAACAAAGCTACTAATCCCAGAACAAACTAGAGAAGTAGTGCACAAATAACAATAATTTAAATCTATATCGGTCACTGGAACAACAAAGGCACGAACTTCTTCAATATTATTATACCAGAAGACGAAGAAGTAATAATAATAGGCAAACACTAAAAAGACCTACAGGAATATCTTTAAATAACACGATACTACACATATACTAAGAATATCTCAGGCACAAGATAAGATGGCATAGCAATTGCCATAACGAAGAATATAGCCCAGGAAGAAGTAAAGTATCTGGACAAATCTTATACAGCGTTGAATATATATGCACTAGCCGGAATAAAACCATATAACGGGAGAATATTAACCCTCAGGAGGTAACATTTTACCTAGGAATAATTTTATACAACATATCAGCCCATACATACCAGCAATTTTCCTGTGGTATCTAAATACGAGAACAAACCTATTAGAATACACGGGTTATTCAAACCAAATCGGAAAGACTCTTGATACACTTATCCAAGAAATATGTAGAGGAAGGAAATAAAAATAATTAACTAGTTGATAAATCTATTAGGAAGAATTTTTGAATTGAGTTTTAAAAAATTAAACGATTACAGGCGGAACTTAATATCCAAATATCAAACCAAAAGAACGATAAATAGAATACGATAATCCGAAGCATGAATGAAAACGGCCCCCAAATCTTCTGGAATCTAAAGAAAATGAAATATAGGAGCCCAACCGGAAAAAATTGAACTACAAGAACAAGAAAATACCTATAATAGACCAAGAAATTTAATAACTTTTCAAACACAATGGCAAAAAATATTTAACATCTCAAGAGAAGACAAACAGGACTAAGACCAAGAATTCTAGACTCATATGATAAATGAGCTAAATTCAAACCTAATCCTAACTTACCAGTGGCATACAGAGAAAAACAAAAATAGTTTCATATACGGCATGCGATGTATAATCACGACAGAATTCATGAGCCCCCATGAATCATTTAGAAAAAAGGCAGCTGGTACAACAGGTTTGACTAAAATCAATTACACTAAACTCTCTGAAAGAACTATAAAAGTAAAGGTCAACCTACTTATACCATCAGGGAACATTATGTATATACTCCCTGCATCATTTACAAAATTATAAATGATCTTTGTACCAGAGACAGAAAAGGCACAAATGCAATTAGTTAATTAAAATCCAATATCTGTTATACTTTATTTGGAAAGTTCGTGGGAAAATTGTGTGGCACCGTTTGGTAGAATTTATGGAGAAGAAAGGAATCTGCGCTATAAAATACCTTGGATTCAGAAAGAAGATGAATCGGTAATAGCCTTAGTTTTACCCACCGAGATAATCGCACAGGAAAAAACACTGAGCCACAAAGTTGATTGGTATCAAGGGACGTAAAGCAGGCTTTTGACCAAGTCTGGCGGGATTGTCTAAAGTACATATAAAATAATTATGATTTGTAAGACACAACAGGTCATAATATTTCTGTTCAATTTCATCAGTTCGGCCTAGCATTTCCATTATTAATCAATCCCAACATTAATCAATCGTATAGCGCAGGGAAACTACATCTCTCCTGTTTTCTACGCGAATTACACTTCAAAAGTACCAGAGCCCTTCATATCATTAAAACACTTAGCTACAATTTACCGATAAAATAGGTAAGAATATATTGTCTCCCTGCAGTGACAACAACAACCAAGTGGAGTAAAATTCGAAAATATCCTCTTGGTTCATGTCAGTTTCTCACGCTGACTCCAAAAATGATATCCATTATTCTCTATCAGGTTAAATATTTTAAATAAAACAGTTTTTATCGAAATGTTTATTTTCTGTTTTATTTGTTGTGAGTGATTAATCTAGTAACATAATTTAACTGCTATATACAGGCTTTACAGTTCTTATCAATTTCAAGAAGGGTACAAAACACTATAATAGGCTAATCATGGATGAACGGCCTTTCAGGAATTTCCGCTTGTGCTAGATAGATACTGTAGCCACGCACGAATTGCACGGTGAAGTAGGCTAAACAAGGAACCTCACAAATGAACACCCTGTTGGACCTATGAAATCTTGCAATTGGGCACACATATTAAATACTGAAATAACATGCCGTGTAGTAGTAATAAACCAATGTAGAATAGAGCGAAATACTTAAATATATCACAATTGTACATGTATTAAGGAAAACAGGAGTGTAGGGAGGCAAGTGAATAGTTAGAGGTTCCCAAGAGAACACACAAACATACGCAGGCAATGAAACAGCTGCGAGCCGAGAGGTGTCGATAAAAAATAATAACATAGCCGGAACAGAGTCGGATTTGACCAAATAAGCTGACGTGGACCTAAGAAACGACAAAATCAACTTTGTTATCACCTTTCTATTAAAGTTAGTCCGTATGTGGTCATATATATCTACATTGAAACACACACACCCTTTGACTCCGTCCAGCAGTCTCAATAAAGGAACAAATTAACATACTTTAACCTGTGAGGCTCCACCTCGCGCTTGCATTAAGGATAGCTAATTCATACCCCGTAATGGAGGCTCTTATAAAAGAGACAAAGGAGAGAGAAGAACATCAATATTATTTGTAGGATATATTCATCCCTCAATTCCAGATTCACATTAATTTTATTGGCGTCACGAGTCTTTTCCTCGACCTTATATCCAGCCGTCCTTACCCCTAATTATCTAAGTAGAGGGAAACTTACAACAAAGCAGCTTAAATCTCAACTATCTTGCTTGCTCCAATTAAGGTAGACCTAGGCCAAGAATAAAACGTACGAAACCCATTTTAGTTTTGAGTCCTTCCTTTAACCCTGTGATAACCAAGTTATCTTTCGAACCCAGCCTATTAACGGATTTCCCGTAAGAACTTTGGGTGTCAGCGCAAACTCGACGATGAGACCTCAAACGCCTTCGTCCGACACCCCTTTACGGGAAACCCTGCCTCACGAATAAACAAACTCCATAAATGGTGACTCTATTAACTCCCCGAGGCCACCTTCTAATACCACATCCCATTTTAGGGACCAGCCTAGCCGGACAGAAAATTGACGTCTCATCGGCCTTAAAAGCGTTTCTCCATTACTCAGATGTCCTTGTAAAAATCCTCTGGCTGTTCTTCATCGAAGTTTCCACAATTCTTTGCAAAATGGTCCAGATGAGATCTGAGGAAATTCATTTTCACTTACATACAGGTGCGTATCTAGTTGGTGGAAACTTGCCATCAGCTCATGGACAGTTTTATGATACTCTGGACTCCGGTGTTTCCCCAGGAAGTTTGCAGTGACCTATTTCAGAGATAACCAAGATTAGAGTTTAGTAGGATGCAAGGCTGCATCGAAGCGGAGGTTTGATGAACTGTCCTATCAAGAAAACCATTAAATATCATCGCATTCAGTTTCTCCCAGCTTACTCTTCAAAACCTCTCTAGTAGAAAAGTAAAACAAACACCACTTTGTCCATCTCCTCTACAAGTTTCTTTATGATACCAAGTTCGATATGTAGTGATTGGAGCAGAATATCGTGCGGTTATTCAAAAGGATAGAAAAAAACATTGTATGGGCAGGCTTTCAATCCTTGTCTAGAAGGCCAGTCTCATGCGACATAATGCTGGTCGTCCTCCCGGCTTTTCCCCATGCACAAAAAGTATGAAAGCTTCGTATGCCATTTCAACTTAGGGTATGACATGGATCGAAGCAAAGTTGCCGCTGTTCAAGAGAACTGCTTTGAGACTTCTACTTGGCGAATGGATGTGGCGGCATACTTCAAACACATCCAATTGGTCAGATTAGGGATGTTATTGGAGTAGACCAGCGAAGACTCCTCATCAAACGAGAACATTTTTTGGAACTGTTCTTTGCTGTTTCGATACCAAAAGAACATTTTCTCCGATACCAACAGTCGTTTCTCATTAAGGCGCAAGCCCAACAGATGAGTAAACACCTAATAAAAGGGTCTACATCCATCGCATCTCTAACTTCGGGGACGAACATCTATCCCATGTTGACGCCAGGCTTAGGAATAGGAACACTTGGTCCATGGTGTACTGGTTTTATAACTAAGTGAACCTTAGGAAAATAAACATGATGCTTTTCCTTAGGATTGATGTCCTATAAATTTTCATACAGAAATAATAGTCTGTGGTGTGATTTTTCTCTTCCCTTCACAACATCGGAACACCAAATAGAATACTCTTCTTTTTATTGCTCCTCTAATCAAATTGGTTTGGAAGCCTTATTGTTTCAGCAGATATGAAAGGATAAAAGGCTTATCTTGGTCGCCTAGTTTGGCTTCAAAGTAATCGTGATTATAAGTTCGTCATAAAATCTGTAATTCTTGCTCGACGATCTAAAAGAGTCAAGGCTGTTCTTGTACTTCTGATTCATTGCAGCATCAATCAAGATTTGAAAATAACAAAAGGTTATTTTAAAGACACTCGTGATACGCTCGAACAAAACATAATACATAAACGGGTTCACTAAAATCAATTGGAACATATCAGTATTTTCTTTTAATCTAGTATATCTAAAACACTTGACTTGATTGAGAGAAACGGAATGCATTATTGAATTTGGCGTGCGGAACTGATTATTAGCCAGTTGAAAAACCTCTGTCTCGCCTTTGAAAAAGTATTGAAACGCAGACCAGTGTGATAAATTGAGAATTAGACTACTAATACCAGATATCTGCTACTCTATCAGGGTTAAAAATAACGACGTGAGAGATACAGAGCTCACGAGAAAAAATTATCCGAGGAAAGCAACAACTTAAAAAAGTTATACATATTCAGTGCACTAAAATGGAAAATATAAAGAAACCAGGCAATGGCTTCGCCACTTCATCCCTACTAAGACTAAAATTTAAAATCTAAAAAAAAACAGCCATGGTTAAATTTTTATAAATTTTCTGAACTTCGCCAATTATAATCATTTTAAAAAGGAACTCTAAACTAAATTTTCCCCCTTTCAAAATATCACGTTGCTAAAATATAGTTATAAAAGAAGATATATAAAAATAGATTTTCTGAACTTCACCATTTGTAATTCTTTGGGTTTAAAAAAATTCACAAAATTTCGATACTTATATTTATTTCTGAACCTCACCATTTTAGTTTTTGATATTATAAAAGAATTATTAGAAATAAATTTGATAAAAAGCACAAGTCCTAACCAAACTAGGATGAAATTATTATTCAAATACTCAAAAAAATCCTCTTCTTAAATTATAGAGTTACTAAGCCTAAAATTTAAAATCTAAAAAAAAACAGCCATGGTTAAATTTTTATAAATTTTCTGAACTTCGCCAATTATAATCATTTTAAAAAGGAACTCTAAACTAAATTTTCCCCCTTTCAAAATATCACGTTGCTAAAATATAGTTATAAAAGAAGATATATAAAAATAGATTTTCTGAACTTCACCATTTGTAATTCTTTGGGTTTTAAAAAATTCACAAAATTTTAGTTTTTGATATTATAAGAGAATTATTAGAAATAAATTTGATGTAAAAGCACAAGTCCTAACCAAACTAAGATGAAATTATTATTCAAATACTCAAAAAAATCCCCTTCTTAAATTATAGAGTTAGTGATGATGATGATTATATCGGTTGTTGATCATGGCATGAATCAATATTGTAACCATTTGCATATGCGCACGACTGTAAGATCAAGAATTTTTCAAGTACAGAGGGTATCACATACAGTTATTTGATTGATAAACAACGCTCGAAAAAAACGATAAGATCACAGCTAAACGATTTCACTAAATGACAACCTTACTGGCCATCATCATGCTGCTACAAGAAAATGTCGAATACTATTTCGATAGCAGTTGTTTACTACAGGTCATACAGCAGTTACCGAACAGATTAGGGTTTGTTGACCAAAAGCAGAAACAATTATTCAGAAACTAAACAAGCGGCAATGTAAAAGACTAAATTTAAAGTTCATAAATAAGCAAGCAAGATTAATGGAAACTAGAATATGAGAATGAATAATAATAATAAAAGCGATAAAGAAAAGAAAAAGGATTGGACAAAAATGAATGGATAAAAAACATGAAAACAACCAGAGTGCGACAGAAGCATATTTAAGCTAAATAAAGATATGTGTGAAACAAAGTAAACCAAAATTACCATACTATATTAATAATAAAATTAGATATAAAACAGAGAAGAAAAACACTTTGATTATACATTAACAGTCATCAATTAGGAAATGTCTCAAAAGAACGTGATCTCGGTGTATCACTTTTGAGCGACTTCGAAATCTGCGCCCAAATACTCGTAGGTACTAAAAAAGCAAATGGAACACTCGGTTTTATTGCGAGAAAATTTGAATACGAGTGAAAATAGAGTTGTTCAATTGTTCAAATCAATCATGCATTCACTCCTAGAAAATGCAGATCAGTTCTGGTCTCCTCGTCTGCAAGAGGATATTGCCAAATTGGAGAGAGTGCAGCGAAAGGTGACAAAGCTCAGGCCGGAGATGTGAAACAAGCCCTATGAAGACAGACTTAAGGAAATTGAAATTGCTCTCACGTGAAGAAAGGCTCGCTTTTGCGGCCAATTCCAAGAAAATCTTTAGAATTTTGAATGCTCTTGATAATATAATTTTAGTCACTTTTTGATTGCTTTGAAAACATAACGCAACTAAATCTATGGCCATAAATGAAATTAAAGCATTATCGATAAATATTGCGGGAGATTTTTTAATTATAAAATTGTTTCCTTTTGAAACTCTTCCAGCTAATGTAACTCAAAGCATGCCAATAAACAAGCTCAGCAATGACAGCACTTCCATGGTATTTAGCTTCATTGAGCTCTCAACGAACCGTTTAGGTCGATACAGAGTTGAAAGATATTGTTTATCTTTACACTAACCTTAGTAGCTGCCGGTCTGAGACTTATCAATAATACACTTTAATGCTCTGCAGTCTTCCTTAATGAATATCGCCTTCTATCCTAGGATGCCCTTCTTAGAGCTAGTTTTTCATGGACGTGAATGAACACATGATATAAGAAATCGTACGTTTTTTGTAATTCAAGAGAAAGTGACTTTTGAATACAAAGATCAAAGAAAGCAAAGAAAGGACAGTTCATTGAGGTAAGCCATAGTCAAAGGACAAAAAAAGGGGAAAATTTGAAATACTCAAGCAAGAAGTCGAATCTGGGTCTCCCGATTGGAGATCAGTTTCATTTCTGTCAGTGAAAAAACGTCTGTGTCTTCTTGTCTCATCTGCTCATTCACGGCCAAGTTTCTTTCTATCTTGTATATATCATATATAGTCATGGCAGAAAGTTTTGAAATTAATGATTTCATATAATAAATTTAATAAAACTTTAGCAAACGTTGTATTTTGTTTTAATAAGTTTGTATCATAATTTGAAGGTAAATATAAAAAGATTTAAAGCCCAAACCCATTTAAATAATAAATCTAGTCAATTGATTGCTCGCAATCAATATTTGCAATGATGTCCCATTTTTCAGTACTGCTTCAATTCCTTTTAGCATGCTGGAGACCAAATTTGTGATGACATCTTGACTGATACTGCTCTATTTTTGTTCAATAAACACCGCAACTGCCCACAATTGAATAGCTTATATTTATCAACCACCACTTTGATTATCATCCAGAAATTCTCTACTAGGTTTAAACCTGGTAAATTCCCGGGCCAAGCCCCCCCAAATATCGATGTTATCTTCACACAATAACTTTGTTATTGCTCTTGCTTGCTGAATAGGTGCACCGTAATGCTTAAAAATAGTTATCATTTATAAATTGATCCTGAACTGTTGGGAAAAGGTGCTAAAGGTGCCAGTTTTGCTACCATTTTGCATTCATGTCTATGTTCTTACGCATAATTGTTAGTGCTCCAGTTCCCTTAAACGAAAAGCAGGCCGATACAAGGGAAATGTCCAGTTGCTTCACCGTAGGCACGACACAGGACTCGTGAAAGTGCTGCCATTTGCTCCTCCTAACGAAGGATCTTCCAAAAGATTCCAACAAGCGGAAGGAAGCTAAATCAGAGAATATCACTTTATCCCATCCTACAATAGTCTATTTTTTATATTTCCTACCAGAGTCAAGTCTATGCGTAGGATACTTTTTGTTAAGATGAGGCTTCTTTGCAGCCCTTCTCGATTTGAAACCTTTGTCGAAAAGTCTCCGCCTCACTGTGCGCGCTGAAGAATTCACACCTACTTCTGTCACTGTGCGCGCTGAAGCATTCACACCTACTTCTGTCCAATCGTGAGCAAGTTTGGCACTTCAGGCAACCCAATCCTTGAGTTGAACCTTACCATAAGGCGATCTTGTCGTTCATTTGTACTCTTGAGCGTCTCAAAGACTCCCAAGATGCAATACCATTAGCACTATTTCCTTGCATTTCAAGCCACTCTGATACAGAGAAACAATGATTACACGCTTTTCTTTGGAAAGAACCATTTCTGGAATTGGAAAAGTTTCAAATATTTAATTTTACCAGAAAAATATTACGAAAAAAGATTAGTATTACATCATATCATTCATTTAACTCATATTTTTCATCATTTTACAATTTAGATCAAATAGTAAAATCAAGCGACTGAAACGCACCTCTTACAGCAACAGGACCAGAGCGCAATTTGGGGTTTAGCGAAAAAATGCAGTGTTTTCTTATTATTTTTTAAGTGCAAATTTTTTAAAAACTTTCAATAATTTAAATATAATAAGTATTCTTCTCATGTAAATTTTAAAAACGTATGAAAGAAATGAAAGTATATATTATTCTCCAAACTTTTGTCCATGACTGTATACTGATGCACATATCCTCAAAAAGGAAATTTCTTGGTTTCCAAATGCTTGTTTCGAAATATCGCCTGTTTCCATTAATTCCTCCGACCTCTGTATATATTTCATATTCCATGCAGACACGTGTGTGATGGTAGTTGACTGTAAATCAAATAGAATTTAATTGTGACAACAGCGTGGCAGAAGCCTCTCTCACAGTGCGCTTGAATGTCACTTCAGTGTCAAATTTTTGCCCCAGAAATAAAAGTTGCGCGGGGCTAAAATTTGGGATAAATTCTCTTCTCACTTTTAAAACGCAATTCCATTGCTATTTTTACGGTCCATTTTAATAAAACCTCCTTCATCGAGGTTGTTTATTGCTTCGGCTGATGAAAAAGGTCGGCAATACGATTTCTGCACTAGGATTTTGAAAAATATTTGTGACCAAAATCATAATGTACGTAACATCGAAGATTACATGTGTATCTTAGTGAGTCATGTTTCACCTTTTTTTTATCTTAAATGACGTCTTGATTCATGTTACTACCATCCTTTGTTCTTAATTAATCACATTACACATCAATTTTGAATCGCGCATGAATTTGCCGACTAAATAATGAAATCTGTATAAAGATCAGAAAGACAACCACTTGCAAGTGCGATAACACTAAGGGCCTCCTTGTTAGTAAAGAGTGTGTTGGAAATGTGTTAGTTCTGTGTTTTGTACCTGATGAAAGAATAGTTTGTGTGTGTGTGTGAAGGAAAGGAGTGGAAGAGACAGAAGTGAAGTGAAGGGATACGTGCGTAGATCGAGCTGCTTACGCACATAAGTCGGATGCCAAACCATTGATTGCCGGCAAAATCCCTACGTACGCTGATTTATACCTTAGAATACATGTGCAAGATGCTGCTCTTGTAGCAGGTTCGTCACATTAGTGAGTTCGGTAGTGGTTACGATGGTCGTGAACAGAATAGGTGAACAAAGAAGGAACCGTCACTCTCTTCTCTAGTGTTGACTGTCCAAAGTAACGCCCCTTTTCTTGCACTTGAGTGTTCGTTCAAAGGGAGAAATCATTCTTAGACCTTCATTAGTTGAATATGTGAGTGATGAGAGAATTAGGTTGATTCATTCGTCTCCTTAAACTAACACTAACTTCTTCTGTCAACGAGAGACAAAGCGCAAATTCTATAAAATTATGAGGGAAATAAACAGAAAAGAAATCATGTACAGAGCCGCAGTAGTGGTTGGAATCTATGCAGGAAGTCCAGAAACATGAGAAATGAGAAGTTTATATAACCAGGAAGGGTGGAGTTTTGAGGGAAATCAGAGGAGGTGAAGATTTTTTTGTACTGAAGCTACACTAAGCTATACACATATACAGGCACATACAGAAAAAAATAAGACAGAGAGAAAGAAAAAAGCAGGTGAGAGTAACAAGGAAAATAACAAGGAAAGAAAGTACCCTAGAAGACCTTACGGTCCATTCAATGAGGGATCCTTTGGACTAGCAGTCGAGTGGGCACATCTCTGCTCAAATGCATTTACGCCCTTAAACGGCCACTTTTCAAGACTCTGTCCAGTCTTGATTTGAACTGGTCAACAGATTCACTGTTGACAACTTCCACTCGAAGTGCGTTCCAACTACCACAGATACTGTAGGTGAAAATTTTTCCACACAGATCGCGGTTGTAACGCTTCAGTTCAAGTTTAAAGCCATGATTTCTTGTTCTGCTCTCAACAAGTGTGAAAATATTCCTGTAGTCAACATTGACGAACCCTCAAAGTATTTTGAAAACTTCGATGAGCTGACCACGCAGTCTACGGCTTTCCAACGAGAACAGATCTAATTCCCTTAATCTATCTTCATGACTTTCATATCTGATAGAAAAAACAAGAGAGAGAGAGAGAATGTAGTGAATATAGACGGAGTGGAAATCCTGGATGACACTTCTGCTCCAGAAGTTATTTTCATCCCAATCTAATACCACATTTCTCCCCCATAGTTCGAAATTTGTAGGCCTTACAAATTTAAGGAACAATATTCCTTTTACGAAAATTTTCAATCAAAATGTATTAATACCCTATAAAGTTTGTCAATTAATAAAACTTTAAATGATAATAAGTGTATTATTTGTCAAGGTCAGGGGTCGCCAAACTTTTTTCACAGCGGGCCAGATAACAGAAAATGACGTACGCGGACCGCATAGCCATTTTGTTCAATACAATATAGTGAATATACAAAAAATAAAAACAACCAATATATTTATTTACCGATACACAAAATACAAAATGCACAAAAAATAAAAACAACAAACATATTTATTTTCCAAAAAGTGATCAAAGAAGGCATGGTTAGCAATAAAATAGTGCGCACATATATCCGAGTCTCACAAACTAAGCAGCAAAAGAGGTTAGTGAAATTTGTGTAACTGGCGTTTAGCTTTTAAGATATCATCAATATTTGCTTTGTAATTGCTGCATCCACGGTGCAGCGGCGGGCCGGATCTGGCCCGCGGGCCATAGTTTGGAGACGCCTGTTCTAGGTTAAAAGACATTTAAGAAGGAATTTTGTCCTACGCGTCTTTGCAAATCTTCTTCAATTCATCGACCTTTTATGGGATGTCTTGCATGGACGCGTTGAGCTTCAGTTCATGCCATAACTTTTCTAGCGTGTTGAGGTCTAAAGAGTGCGAAGGTCATTCCCAAACATTTACTTTAGCCTCTTTCAACCAGGAACAACCCCATTTCGATGTGTTTGGGATCTTTGTCGTGCTGAAAGACCCATCGTCGCTTCTAAGAACTCAAATTATAATTGGTACCATGTCAAGGTCTACCGAAGGCATCTCCTTAATGTGCTCGAAATTCAGTATGTGCTCGTAACGCGAAAATATATGTTTATGTCTATGTTTTGTTTCTTAGGTGCCGTCGTACAATGCTAGGAGTAGTATGAAGTACTTGGCCGCAAAAATGTGATTGGGAAAATAGGAATCATTTCACATATGTGTATCAGTGAATCATGTTCCTTTTTATATTAAGCTACTTGATTTTAATGATTTATATTCCTCCTGTATTTTGTATTGATTTTTCATTCTTCTTTATCAACTGATTGCCCATAGAGCAGGGTCGGCCGGCATCAACGCCATTTAAAACTACTCACCCAAAACTCGATTGTTTCTTTAATTATAACTTTCCGTTGTTTCCTTTTCAGTTTCCTTCAATTCCCTTTAGGAAATAAGACAATTTATTTGTTTTCTTTGTTTCCTTTGTCCCAGAAGGAAATCTGTCATCTTTGTGGAGAAAAGTTGGGTACACGCTCGTCCTCACCCTTCCCCCATAATAATTAGTGATGTTAAGAGATATACAAATGTGTACAAATTATAGAGCCCGAGAATGTTTAAAGAAAAGACTACTTGGGGCGCTGGAAGCTGCTTGGGCGCGCATCTCTCCTGAGCCTAACAAGTTCCAGCAGGTCAGGTTTATTAAAATTAACATCAAAGTTGGATCAGTTCGTGGTAAAGTTAATTTTAAAAAAATACTAGTGTCTAAAAAAGGCAGGTGTTAAAGTTAAAATGGTAAATGAAAGGTGAGGAAAGGGAACGTGGTCAAGTGGTAATATATGTATAGTACCAAATGTTCTAAACTGGCTATAGATCGAGTGGCAATATATGTAGGTAAGGATAAGCTTTAAACTGGTATATGGTCACGAATTGTCACATGGGTGAGTGGTAATAACCAAGAAGTTTTTAAGTAAGACTTGACCGAGTGGTAATAGAAATTATGATCAGTTCTAAACTAACCCGTGATAATAGATAATATTATAGGCTAGAAGCTGACACGAGGTTGAGAGGAGATGATGCAGTAAGATACGTTCTAAAATGACACGTGGTTTAGAAGGTTGATATAGTTTGATAAGTTCTAAGCTGGCACATGGTTAAGATGGAAAATATAATGTGATAAGTTCTAAACTGGAACGTGGTCAAGAGGGAAGATACAGTGTGATGAGTTCTAAGCTGGCACATGGTCAAGAGGGAAGATATA
Organism: Ceratothoa steindachneri; assembly: GCA_963969495.1. Lineage (NCBI taxonomy): Eukaryota > Metazoa > Arthropoda > Malacostraca > Isopoda > Cymothoidae > Ceratothoa > Ceratothoa steindachneri. The sequence goes on along the minus strand of OZ018319.1, from coordinate 126,672,779 downwards.
TTGTGATAATTTCTAAACTGGCCCGTAGTCATGAATAAGGATATAGTGTGATAAGTTCTAAGCTTGCACGTGGTCACGAGGGAAGATATAGTGTCATAAGTTCTAAGCTGGCACGTGGTCAAGAGGAAAGATATATTGTCATAAGTTCTAAGCTGGCATATGGTCAAGAGGGAAGATATAGTGCGATAAGTTCTAAAGTAACTCATTGTCTAAAAATAATAGATAATATGATAAGTTCTAAACATTTTAGTTCGTGGTTCGATCACTCCTAATCACGGATGTTGGAATTCGATTGTGGAGAATGAGGATTTACACCTCGTCGCTTACACTAATGCTATCCATTATTATTTTTTGAGATAAATAAAGGAAACTGGTTTAACCAACGAGGGAGGGTTTAAACTATAAAGTGAAGGAATATGGATGGGACAGAAGAAGGAGGAGATTAAATATGAAAAAGAACTGGCAAAATTAAGATAAAAACTAACATAGCTTGGTAGGAAAGTTAGGATTTCTCGGTTCACTGTGAATCAATTTTGATGAACCTTTTCCCAGCTGGTCTCCGCAATATGGCAACACTAATGTTATGTTTTCATTATGTTGTGTTACTTCTTTCAATTTTTAATTTCAGATTCGTCGTTTTGAGGGTGAACCACGCTAATAACATCTATCTTTTTTAAGAAAATTGGGACGTCGCAGTCCTCGTCGAAGAAGAAAAGTCTTTCATCATCATCAACAGTGCTGAAACCACCTCTGTTAGTCTTATTGGGGAGAAGTTAGTTCGCCATGTTGTGACAGTTAGACGATTTATGAAAGACCCTTCGGAAAGGAAGAAGGGATCCGATTGTGGCACCTCCAAGACTGTGACAGCTAAGAATTTGAAGAATATTGGCTGCCTGTTACGTGTGAAACCCAGACAAACAAACAGTCGTTTTCACCGCCACTGGGCGTCCCAATGTACCAAAGGCCACCAGGAATACTATCCTAGGGACCATTGCTTCCGTGCGAGCTTTCCTGAAACTGCCTCCTTTCACACCTCGTCACAAGACTTTAAGGCTTCAATAGGCACGGATGTACATGACATTGGGCAGGAGTTGCGTCCTCTTCACTAACGAGACCAGGGCGACCCTTGTCGGACCTGACGGTTAGGCAAATGGTTTGGTCTATTTCGGAGATGAATGTCACAAACGTTTTGGACCTTAAAAGCAGGAAGGAAGAGTCATGTTGTAGAACGGTAAAATTGGACATAGATTTGTTGACCCAGTCCTGGTGCCTGGTGAGGTTAAAGTGACCGCAGCCGCCTACTGCAATCTCTTGAAGGAGGCCTTGGATCCCTGGTTAGATGACATACCGTTGTCACTTCTCAGGACTCTAGTTTTGGTGCATGACAACGCCGTATCCCCTTCGGCCAAGACCTCCCAAGCGTTCCTAGGCTCATAAGTCATACAAAGTGACAAGTTGATGGTGTGGCCGCCAGCCTCTCTTGATCTCAACCCAATGGACAACTTGAGGTATATCATTAAACATGATATTTATGCCGATGGACATCAATTTTCGTCTAAAGAAGTCTATGAACGAATATCAAAGCTGCAGAAGAGGCAGTCCAACCAGCTACTATTAAGAAATTGACATATTCCATACTTGATAGGGTTTTTGAAATCATCCGTCGAAATGGCGCTCATGTGGGAAAATAATTAATTATATCCATCGATAGTGTATTATAATTATGGTTTTCTGTTTAATATATACGCAAGGTAAGCTTAATGTGTATAATGTATTCTTCGTGTTCCCCAAAATATGTCTTGAGGGGCAACTTTTATTCAAAAGCTATTAGCGTGGTTCTTCCCCAAAACGACGAATCTGAAATAAAAATTGAAAGACGCCACGCAGCATAATGAAAACATAATATTAGTGTTGCCATATTGTGGAGACCAGCTGGGGAAAGCTTCATCAAAATTGATTCACAGAGAACCGAGAAATACTAACTTCCTCTACCAAGTTAGTAGCGTGGTTCAGATTCACTCGCGGGTGCTGGAGCATGGTGGGAAAAAATCTTCTTACACAGGACACAATAAGAGGACATCAAAGGTGTGGCGCACCCGTCCGGTCCTGCCTACCAAAGTACTCTACTGGGGTAATTTTACTTGTAACAATTTCACTGCCTCTAACTTTACCCTTCCTTTTAGGATCCACTTTCAAAGTTTTATCTCATAGAGTTTCTCCATAGCTTTTGCCTTTGTAAAATAAATCAAAGCCCTTTGCTCATATTCATTCATTTGTTTAATAAATTTAGTCAGAATTACATATTTTTGTTATTTAAAAAAAAAATATTAATTGTGTTAATCGATGCGGCATCTCACTATCCCGCGAGGCGTGCAAACACCACTCGCGATTAGAGTAAAGTTAAGCCAAATTGTTCATGTTTGGTTATCGGATGGAGTCAAATTCGAGTCGATTTCAATGAGGTTCTTATACCTTGTAGTGTACCAGGTTTCGGATTGCACGTTAATCAGTAGGCCCTAGACGGCACTGAGAAATGAAAGGCTTGGAAATGAGTGTAGATGGCTAGGAATCCCCCCCCCCCCTTCGCAAGCAAATAATATTTTTTCAGGTCTATTTCACAGTCCATATTTAGAGTATTGTTTGCCTTACTTCTAAGGGATGGACCATGTGTGCTTGGCCGTAGCAATTTGCCAGACTTTAGAGCTTCTTTTTTATTCTAAATGTAGGAGGTTTCGTTAGGTTAAGTTAGTGGTAGAGCACCCCTGCTTTTCTAGACCCATTACTCACCTCTCGTAATTAAGATCAATCATGGGGCCATTTTCTTTCATTCTTTGGGATGTATTAGAAGTGTATCTCTCAATTGATCTCCAAACTGAGAGAATTATGTGCTCCGCGTCAGTTGCCTTCATATTTTATCTCATGATCAGCCCATATAGGCGGTTACGTCATAGCCGAATGGAAAGAACGATTCAGAGATGAGTGAAGTTAATCCCCTTCGTGTTGACTTTGGAGTGGCAGTCATGTGCTGTAGCGATCAGTCCTTTCAAATTGTATGGAATATTTTGATATATATATATATATGTATATATATATATATATATATATATATATATATATATATATATATATATATATATATATTGTATCATAGGAGATGTGAGGGCTTCTTCGTCTCGCAACTACACTTCTCTTCCGTTGCAATGCAAAATAAATAAGAACTTCGCTCATGCCTCCAATTGAAGATGAAATGAATTCAATTCAGAGTTGTTGTGATGACCGAATTGGAGAGTGGGCGACATGGAACTGAGGAGACAAAGGTCATTCAATTTAGAGACTCTCACAATGCAAAGAGGCAGCAATGATGAATGACTGAAGGATAATCTCCCTTCAATTTATACGAAATATAAATTCAGATGCTGGTCCCTCCTTTCCGGTTTCTCAGAAAGATGTACTTGGTATGGAATACAAATTAGACAATTAGATATGTTGTGGGTCTTGTAGCTGTTTGGAATAAGATAATCGCACCCGTAGTATTGAGATTGCACATGGGTGTAATTGTATGTGTGTGTGGTTAATGGTCGTGGATGTGTCTTCGGTTGGGGAGAAAGATTTTTTATAGTCTCGCAGATTGGCTCAAAACATGTTTACGTATTGAGACCGTGTGAAAGGATGGGGATGTGGCAAAGTGTTTTGAAGACGGGCCAATTGTTGCTGGCAGTTTGGTGGGAAATGAGACTGTAAACTGGAAGTTTCACCATAAGCACCCAGCTCTGAGAATGAAGGATTCAGAAGCGATAATATTACAAACTATCCATTCCATTTTGCATACATTTAAATGAAAACTTTCACTCTCTCTTTACAGGATTGAAAAAATAAAATATTACCAAGATTAATCATACTTTACACATCCTTGATTGACGTAGAAATGATCACAAGTTAACATTACTAGGCGCTGACTACATAAAAAATTACATGAGAGGGATAACACGAATGTTACTATATGTTGGTTTAATGTGCACGTTTGACATAGTCAAAGGATTGATAAGTGGATAATGCAAATGACAAATTTTTCACAAAACACCCCTCAATGTGATATAATGATCATGGGTGGGCGAAATATGAGATCACTCATGATAATACATTGGAGCAATCAGAGAAACTAACGAATACAATAAAAATTGGAGGGAGAAATAAATAAGAGTCCACAGGCTATATTTCTCTAGTGGAGTATGTTTAATGATGATATAAGATATTTTGCCCTGAAATTACATTGAGAATAAGGAAAAAGGATTGATAATGAGTATAATGTGACTTGAAAAAAGATTTTTCAAACATTGTTTCATGTAATATGTTGATATTTTGCATGTCGAAAATATTTAAAAAAATGATAAATGGATGATGAAATGGTATATAATAATTCACTCATGTATGACAGATCCCCTTTGTTGAGTGCCATCATACCGTGTCTGGAGTGATAAGGGGAGGATCCTAACATCGTGATTATGCGATTTTCGGGCAGTGTTTGAGCAGATTAGTGTGTTGTTTGGTAAAATGCACTTGACCGTGTTTGACCTTAAATTATGTCTCAGTCTTTTGGGGGGCTTCGAGGAAAGAGAAATCAAGTAATAGTTAAGCTCGGGTAAGGTAATAAGAATATTTGAGTGTTTCAAGTATCTGATGTTTGAAAGTATGATACCCTTGTTTCTTTGTAGTGCGTATGTGTGGTTGGTTATGCGTAACACCTTGTAAGGGCCTGTGTATAGTGTGAAGGAATTGGCACGTACTAGCATGTCTCGAAAGAAGACATGTGAACACTTCCCCAAGGTGTTTTGAAAGAAAGGATTGCTGGGGTACCAATTCTCCTGATATGAGGGGTTTGACCAATTTTATTATATCCTGCAGGTCAAGGAAAAAATGGTGTGGTAGGAAGTCATTCTCTCGAGGGAAGAAAAGATAAGCGTTAAGACGAAAACTTCAACCGTACACCATTTGAGGAGGGCAGAACTCACTGGCCGCTTCTGGCGAGTTGCGCGTTGCAAAAAGAACGACAGGCAAGTTATATGGCCATTTAGATGGGAGTATTCTGTAGGCGTGTTGCATAAGGTGGTTCGATCTTTATAAGATCTCACAATAAAATTAAATGAAAAACAAAAGGAATGAGTTTTATTACCAAAATAAATTTTAAGCCCAGTAACAGATAAGAATTATACTTAGATAAATAACACTGAATTTGATGATTGATTGCTAGTATACTAAATTGGCTAAAAATTTAATGAATAAAAATATATTAATTACAATTGGTAATTTTGATATGGAGTATGCATTATATTTTATGATGATTAATAAGGGAATGATGAATTGGCAGCGTTAGGCAACTAATATTTGGATAGATAATATTTAACAAGTTGAGAAGTTATAACTATTCTTAGAGGAAAATATATTATATGGTGTAAATTTCATGAATTAATACAGAAATTGGACGATATAATTATTTCGAGAATATATATATATATATATATATATATATATATATATATATATATATATATATATATATATATATATATATATATATATATATAGGGCAGACGATGTTCTTTCGCATTTTTTTACTGCCAATTTTAGGCAATTTTTCTTTTCCATTATTGTCGGTCTTTTTCGTCTTAAAAACAATAACCATTTTTCTTTTTTGCAGAATAATTGACTATGGAAAAATCTGAACCATCCCCAATTCGTAAAAGAGTCCTGGAGTTCTTCTTGAAATCCACCATGGAAGGAAAAACAAGGAGATTTCAGACTTCATCAACCTCAGCAGAGGAATGATGGAAAAGGTCAGAAAGGATCAAGAAGATTCGACTACAAGGGAACAGCAGCGAGGAAAGTCAATATTCGACCAAATGATAGCATCATAAGGCCAGAATTTGTGCTGAGATCCAGAAGATCATCAACAATGATTTCAGAAAGTCGATGCGTGTCATTGCAAGGGAGAAAGGTGTGGATAAAAAGCAATTCATACTGGTAGTGCATGGGCACATTCGATACTGTTCATACAAGGTGAGGAAAGGAAGATTTCTATCCAAGAGGATGCACGAGTAGCAACGCAACACACCAAGAAGCTGATCAACAAGTTGAAACACCCGTTGAAGCAAGGGATACCCCGTGGTTCTTCACCGAGGAAAGGAATTTCTGCCAAGACTGGAAGATCAACTTTCAAAAAATCATGGTATTTGATGTCATCAGCAGTGAAGGTGACGTCATGCCAACCTTCTTGTTTCCTAAGGCCCTCATGCTGAAAAGTGACGGCTACATCCCTGTTCTGAACGATGTGGCGAATCTCTGAATGACCGAGTAGCTGCACGGAAGCCTTAGAAGTGGCAGCAAGAGCAGAGAAAATATCCAACAACCCTTTACCGAAATTAGACTTTCACAGGACTAGGCTTAAATTACTTTAGTTTCCTTGATTTTAAGTACAAAATAGCCAACCCAACTGCATAAAAGTTTCTCTTTAACGTCCACCTACTATTCGATTCATAATGAATTTATTTTTCTCAAAAAATATTTTATAATCAATTTATTTCCTTCTGACTTGTATGATAAAGTTTAAAAAAAAGTTGCTTGATAAGGTCATTGATCTCCCATAGCTCTCCAAAAATGTTCCCAAAATCCCGCTATATTTAGTAATTTCCGAGATGGGCTTTTTAAACGATAGTTTTAAAAGAAAACTTTTATTTAAAGAAAAAAAACATTTTCTCCAAATTAACCCCCTAAATAGATTTTATAATAAATTAATTATCAATAGGGAGTTTCTTCAGTGCTAGAGATCCTATCTCTTTGAAGTTCCGCAATGATGCTGTTTATTTATTTAAATGGCTCTGTTGTACTGGAGCCTCTTACATTGTCAGCACTGTTAGATCTCTGATCATATGGCGATTAGTTGGCGCACAGGCAAAATATTGAGTAGAAAGGAGAAGTTTTTTATTAGGGAACAACGCCATAAATTGAAAGACCGATATTTCTATTTGTCGTGGTATTACATTATATTACATCAATACCATATTATATCTATGGGGGAGGGACCGATAACGTACAGGTGAACCGACGAAGGGAGGGAACACCGCTAGTTTAGACGGGCTGAAATACGAGATGAGAGTGCAACGAGGTCAGGTAACAAATGGGCAATGGCAAAGCTCAAGGTTATTTAAAGAGGCATGTACAAAAATATAATTTTATTTACATAAAAATAATGAGAGAATTGATGGGTAAAATGACCTCAGAGAATTAACAGACAAAATCACATCAGTAAACGAAGGGGGGAATTGTAGTTATAAATCAGACTATGAAGTTAGAACTTAAGGTATTACAGGAGGAGACTATTCAATTGGGGGATGAGGGGGGTGAATTAACTCAATTGGGTTACTGAAGGGGGAAGAGGGGTTGGCTTACGGATGTCTTCTGCGCGTGAGGTGAGACCGCTCGGAACTTCTGAGCGGGAACTTGAAGTGATGACGGTTCTCCTACAACTTTACTATCCTCAGACACCATCAAAATGTACACACAGATGAAGACAGTTTAAGGCTTCTTGGCTAAATTTAAATTCTTCAGTCAATTTTAATGTCAACGAGAGTTGATCTCATCAAATCTTTTCCAGCATTAGTTGAAAGGCCAGGTAGGCCAGTTCTTGATATATTTAATGCATTTTTCTTTTCTCTACTGGTTGCTGAATATATGTGAATTACATATATCTAAATATATGTAATTATTATTTTAGATGGTAGAAATTGGTAAGCCAAGATTCCTAATTTTAAGTATACCGTCAGATGGAGAAAAGGTAAACGCACAGAGTAAAAGTGAACAAATGAAGTTTTTACAATATAAGTAAAATTATGTTAATATAAAGTTATTTTATTTGCCTTTTTTATTTTTAAGATTTAAAAGGAAGTAAATAAATCATTAATCCTTAATTTTCTTTTCCTTGTGTTTCAGATAATTTTCAGGTCACAAACAACTAAGGCGAATAATTGCAATTGAATGTTATCATTTAAAGCTGATTTTTTAAGAAAGCAATATTAATATTAATATTAGGTTATAACAATATAGGTTATCCACCTAACATACAATAATAGTTATGCGGTAAAACTTTTTATGGGGTAAAAAGAAACAGGAATAGGATTTCATCTCACAAACATGTTATCTAATCGTTATTCTTTCCTATTAACAAGATAACTTGAACATACATCAATAAAATGAATACAGGACGACTCCAGTACCCACAATAGGATGTAACAAACGCTCATATGCTCTTGGAGGAAGGAAACATGACCACCCTGCAAGTCAGCAACCGGTACAATATCCCAATCGCAACTCTGCACAAGCGTCGACATGGTCTATTTAGAGAACTTGGTCAGACAGGAAGAGGTACAGCACTGCTGAAAACTGAAAAGTGTTTTCTTGCTGATAACCTAGCTGCACTTTGTAATTTAGGGCTAGCGTTAGATGTGAAGGACCTCCGGCTGTTTATGCAAGGCTACTCAACATATCGAATCATCATGTCTCTTTCTTCCAGGATAACCTCTTGGGCTTTAGTTCTATTTCAAACCGCCATGTCTGATTCTTTAAGGATAAACTCTAAAGCTCTCTTCAACAAATCTATACTCTTTTAAACTAGCAGTTGTAGATGACGAATATGTAATGAAAGAGGCTGCTATTGTTAAGCAACAAAGTCCAATCAATTTTAAAAACAAGATCTGGCTTTAACATAGCTAATTTTGCAAATATCGTTAATCGATGAACTTAATAGGTAATTAACTACCTAAATACCCTTTTATTTAAGTGATGCAAATAATTCATAAAATACAAGGCATTTTTTGTAATATTTAGTTTACCCCAGTCTGTTTCCTTTTACCCCATTTTTGGTTACGTTTATTTATTTTAAGATAGAAAGGAGGTACTTTAAGATTCACTTTTTATCGTTGGAACAATACAATCTCTGATTGACCAAATATCCGTTCTCATGGAAAGTGAGAAATTCTATTGTTGTTTACATTTTGGATATTTTACAATGGGTAGGTATATGGAAGTCTAAACCCACACCCCTGAAATATTGGTTATAATAGTAGCAAAATACTTGAATCTATGCGTTATTATTAAAAAGTATGTTTACATTTTACTTTCATAACTAACAGAGGCGAAAATTAACTCACATTAGCAATCTTCTTTAAGTAAACTTGGTAAAATTTTTATAGGCAGTTGCTTATATGGGTATTTTCATATACAAGAGACGCATAGTCTTTCAGACAAATCCTTAAGAAAGCAGTATAATCGCATGGAGAACAAACTCCCTCCTTCGCGCTTTGGTGGGTCTAAAAAAGGGGAGGAAAAGATAGTAGAGTAGTTAAAAGAGCTACACCGGTTTCTCTCTTGGCATTGGGGTCAAGGGGGGCGTTAATCTAGATTAGTGGTAGCATGGGTATTGCCACTGTTGGAAGAAAAAAGCGGTATAATTGCATGTAGAACAAACGCCTTCCTTCGCGCTTTGCTGAGTCTAAACAGGGGTGAAAAAGATAGTAGAGTAGTTTAAAGAGTTGCACCAGTTTTTCTCAGGGCATTAGGGTCAAGGGGGGCGTTAATCCAGATTAGTGATAGCATGGGTATTGCCATTGTTGGAAGAAGAAAATGATTGAAATGAATGTTCCACTATACCTTATAAGCAAAATTGATGGAACGAAAAAGTGAATAAGGTGCTACTTAGAAACGATCAATTTATTTGATGTTCAGAAAGAAAACAAATTACTTCCAGACATGAGTACACTGAAGAAACCTCCCAAATATATAAGGGATAGGAAAAACCCTTAGATGATTACTTATTCTAAAGAAGATAAACCCTTTACATCTTCATCTGGTATATACGGGAAATGAAGACAATGAGAGAGAAGAAACAGCTTAAGCGGTTAAACAGAAGATTCTGATAGAGAGAAAAATCAGGGAAGAAAAAGAATGCAAAGTTCAAAATATCTAAATGGATTGATTGATAAAACGTATTCAATGTCCTCATTGATCACATTTCTACAAAATGAGCACAAATAGCACAAATCTCGTTTTAGTGCATTATATGACACAGATTGCTACAAGAGCATCCCTTATATTTTTAAAAGAGAGAAGTAGGGCTCATTTCAATAACCTGTAAATAGAAATAGGATTAAGTATTAATAAACTCAAGTATACAAACTGTAGCAGCTAACATCCTTGATAGCTCCTACAGAAGTATAATTCCCCTTCTGAGAGATTACTCATCTCGCTTCTATTAATTCATATTCATGTACGACAATTCCAATCATATATAACTCGTACGATTTTTAACAAAATTTATCCTACGTATCGTCCGATAATTATCCTATACGTTGTACCATTTATATTTCAACCAATCCAAATCCTTGTCTGACGTATTTTAAACCGACCAATCAGCATCAACCTTCCTCGCCCCAAATGTTCGCCGAGAATTTTAGTTCACTAGTGTTCTTGTTATCGTCAGACAAAGGTCAGTAAATTGACGTTACCACTATTCAACTCAATCAAATATCTTAACTATTCAAAATATAATTTCTCGCCTTTTCTCTCCATTTCCAGTCCCCTTGAGATTATATAAGAGTAATAATTTTGTGTCCAAAACTATTCCCAAGTCCATCCATCCATACATTAAATATATCATTCCATAATTTATAACTCAAATTTATATAAATATTTACTCTAAACCTATATTTATATTCTATTAAATTCATTATTCTCATTCTGTGTATTTACAATTTTCTCCTTGCTAATTGTTCGACTTCTATATCTTTCTCGCCCATAACCCTATATTTTAAGAACGAGATTTTTTGAAGGTTTGAATAAGATTTTTTTCTTTTAGTTCGGTTGTCACCTAAGTAGATTTAATTTTTTTATCAAAGTTATTTCTAATAATTCCTTTATAATATAAAAAACATAAAATGGTAAAGTTCAGAAATAAATATAAGTATCGAATTTTTGTGACTTTTTTAAAACTAAAAGAATTACAAATGGTGAAGTTCAGAAAATTTATTAAAATTTTGGCATGGAAATTATTATAGCAAATTTAGATGGAGAAAATAAAAAAGAATCATGATAGGCCGTAGGACACAGACCGAAGAAGAAGAAGAAGAAGAATAAGAAGAAGAAGAAGAAGATGATGAAGAAGATAAAGATGATGAAGATGAAGAAGAAGAAAATGAAGATTAAGAAGATGAAGATGAAGATGAAAAGGGTGTTCAGGGTGTTAAAATAAAGTCTATAAAGGGGATTATAGAAGGCGGTTAAGATTAACAAATAAGGCCGTAGGCCACATCCCCGCAGGGGTGCCGGTGTAATCAAGCTCTTCCTGTTAAGGAAGAGAACAGCGGCTTGTTAATTTATAAATAAATATAGAAATATACCACTCTTAGTTTTCCCTGAAATTGCCGGTTGCCTATTCTCATTTTTACTCTATTAGAATATATATACTCGTATGTATATATATATATATATATATATATATATATATATATATATATATATATATATATATATATATATATATATATATATATCCGCTTTAAAACTTTAAGAAAGAATTAAGAAGCAATATCTATACAGTTATGCTAGACCAAAAAGTGTTGATTTGTTATTCAATCCATCCCCTTTCGCGGAACAACCAAAATTAAAACAGACTGAAGTATAAAAAATTTATTAAAAAATAAAATCTTCAGACAAGATTAAAGGAGATTTCTTCCATATGACGACGCAAGGCAACAATCAATGCCTGAAAAGCAGCTCCTCCGCGAAGCAACTCTTCCGTCAAATGAAATATGCGACAAAAGAAGATCAGATTTCAATTTCCAGGACAAATTTAGTCGCCGTAGATTTTAGATCGAGTTTATGCTCATCATCATCATCACTAACTCTATAATTTAAGAAGGGGATTTTTTTGATTATTTGAATAATAATTTCATCTTCATTTGGTTATGACTTATGTTTTTTTACCAAAGTTATTTCTAATAATTCTTTTATAATATCAAAAACTAAAATGGTGAAGTTCAGAAATAAATATAAGTATCGAAATTTTGTGACATGTTTAAAACCCAAAGAATAACAAATGGTGAAGTTCAGAAAATTTATTTTTATATATCTTCTTCTATAACTATATTCTAGCAACGTGATATTTTCAAAGGGGGGAAATTTAGTTTAGAGTTCCTTTTTAAAATTATTATAATTGGCGAAGTTCCGAAAATTTATAAAAATTTAACCATGGCTGCTTTATTTGAGATTTTAAATTTTAACTTTAGTAGCGAAGCGCAAGCTTTCCCTGTAGGGAGGAGTGGCGAAGCCATTGCCTGGAAACTTGATATTTAATGTCGTCTTACCATAAACATCGCTCGGCATATGAAGTCTTTCATCATCTCCTTACCAGCTTTTGAGATGAGGTTCTTTGGGTCACAGGGAATGAAGCGAAATAAAGCAAAATTATTATCCAGGAATAGGAAAAAGACAGGTTAGAAAGAAAAGGAATTTAGATAAACAGTTATGCAAGCCACACTCATTTCAAGTTCTCCATTGGATCACGTTTCTCCTTTACATCAATTTTGAGTTACTCGATTTCTTTTCCATTCTCAAAATATTTCATGATTAACTTCATAAATAAGATCCACAAAGATAATTTTGAGTAATGTTCAATTTCTGCACACCGGTTCTGACTGTCTTGTAAATGTTTCTATAAATATCAAACTATTTACATTATTGACATCAAGAGAGAATTTATAATAGCCTAAATAATATATTTATTACATTGGCCCCAAACTATTATATTTTTTCCGAAAGTTATATCCCAATATCCAAAATTTAATTTTAATAAAGGAACAATATTTTTCCAAATAAAAAAAAAAAATCATTTCATTTCGAAAATGCAACGTGACCATTTCTAGTAAAAGATCTAAATTTTTATTTTCTTTTTGGCGACCAACATTTGAAAAATGCCCCATTAATATCATACTATTTTTTCTTGAAGAGACAAAAATAGTAATAAAATTAAAGGAACAACAGAGTTTTTATTTATTTAATACTGAATGATCCGGAATTTGAAACATAGGACTTATTTTGCTATTTATTTTCATTTAAGGTCAGAAAGAACACGATTGGTGGCATTAAAATATAAACAAACTATTAAAAACTATACTAATTCTAATTGATCATCGATATTGATTTCATTCTTCTCTTCTTCTCCTTCGTCCATTCTCATCTTCTCTCCTCCCTCTTTTTTTCTTTCTTTCGCAAGAAGATTTGATATAGACCTTTTAAAGGAATGAAGAGGAGGTTGGACATACATTGCCTTAAAAACTTATTAGTTTTACCCTATAGCCATATTTTCATTAAATTACCTCGTTTACTTAGGCCTCTGAACATTAATGTTATTTGTAAGTACGAGACTACAATTTATCGCTGCGTTGTCAAAAATTCACCCCCTTCGACCTGGCATTGTTTAATCGATAGGCTGCAACAACTGCCAAAAAGGTTATTATGGACAAACCGGGAAAGAACTAGATGTCCGGGTTAAGCAACATCAAGCTAATGTACGTAAACACAGTGAACAATCTGCGCTTTTTCTACATATGTACAATTTTAACCATAGCATTAACTGGAACAGTGCCAAACCAGTCATAAAATGCAGTAATTATATTTCAAGAAATATATATTAGAATGTATCTCCATTAACGCCTTCCCAAATTTCAACCTTAGCCCTGGTTTGTTCATGCTAGACCCCATTATCACTGCATACTTAAAATCTCAAATAAAGTTGTTTCAGGATTTTGCAATCCCTAATTAAGCATCAGAGGTGGGTAGTCTAATCCCCCATTCCACTATTTAAGGCAAGGTATGTCCAGCCTCCTGTTCATTCCTTGAAAAAGTCTTTAAGAATAAAGACGAAAGCGCTCGGAATCTTTTTTCACTTTTCCTTTCTGAGTGGATCTGCATGCATATATATATATATATATATATATATATATATATATATATATATATATATATATATATATATATATATACCAATATAGAAGAGAAAGGGAGATTGGAAGAGGCAAAGATCAAAGAGAGCAAAGGACGGTGCAATGAAGCCAAACCATACTGAGAGGACAGAAATAACACCAGGGGAAAAAAATTTAATTATCGTACCAGGAATCGAACCCGGGTCTCCTGATTGCCGGTTAGATGCTCTTCCATTAATCATCTTATTTCTGTCATCACAAAGGTGTTTTGAAAGGCAGAAAATAAATATGGCGAAAACCTTGCGGTGGTGGTTACCACCCGCAGAACTTATATTTGCTCTTTCTTAAAGAATTCCTGAATTAGGGACCAGCAAGGACCGCAAGATCTACAAAAGAAATACCAAATAAAAGAAGTGAGGCGAGAAAATCCTAATAAACGGAAGGGAATGAACAGACCTAAATATCGAGTATCTGCAATACGCGGCATTGCAGTGATATTTATCAAATTTGTTCAAAACCGAGTGATTAAGTGAGGCGTTTTCAAGACTAACGATGATAAATTATTCCATGTTTGAATATCTTTGTACATCTTTGTTCTCACTTTTGAGTGTCGCGCTTTTTGTACAACGTTGTTTGTTGTTTCTACAATGCTGTCATATTTCCGTTTTCTCTTTCATGCCTTTTTACTTTCCCCTGCCTCTTTATTCCGATTTTGAATTTATTAATAATAGCCTTGTTGGTCTCTTTGATCATTTGCAAACTAGTTCAGGTTTTACTAAAGCCGTTTTATTTAATTCTACATCCATTATAACTGACCGATGAGTTAGTTGTTTATTTTTCTCGGTATTTTTAAATTTGATAAAAAAACATTGGACTCCAGCAGGGCTCTAACCAGCGTCATGTTACATGTAAACGTGGCAAAACCAATGATATCTGATGGACTAAGAGAAACCACCTAAGGATTTTACCCGCATATATTAGAGAATCAAATGTATACTCTAAATATTCTACCTGATCATATACACCACACTAAAAGAATGATATTTTATAAATTTCCCCGCGATATTAACATTACTGGCATTCATCCTTGGTACGAGAGTACTACTCACGTAAAGAAAAACGATTAATATCTTTCGTCAACATTGTTGACAAATGAAAAGTTAGTTAAGAGCTCGATTATAACTTCAATCTGCTAATTCAGAGGCGTAACAGGCCAAATTCAATAGCCACTGGTCTATTATTTGATTTCTGTCGTAACTTGAGTGGCATTTAAAATTCAGATCGATAGGCTAACGGGGTGATAATAGTACACCATCTCTTTAAATTGATCCAACTACCTTTTTTGAGGCGAGAGGTTTAACCAATAAGCCACAACGGAGAAAAATTAACAAGATCTGAACACTTAAACAATTGAGGGAAATATATAGTAAATCACAAGAAATTTTACACGTCTCCACGTCCTTGCTCAAGTAGTGGTCAATTAAATTTGTTCATTTTTTGCAAGACAATGCCATTATATCATTCGAAAGAACATGTAAAACAACATAAAGGTTTTAAATTTCGTTAGAATTGGTAGAATAGTTACAATGTTATTTCCAAAACAAAAAAAAGCAAAACGGGGACCGACCGAACGACATAGTAAGATCTAGAGTCGCCCGCGACTAAAAACTCGGGAGCAAGGGAGTTAGGTATGGTTATTTCTACTTTTACGAGAGAATAAC
Source organism: Ceratothoa steindachneri (assembly GCA_963969495.1). Taxonomy (NCBI): domain Eukaryota; kingdom Metazoa; phylum Arthropoda; class Malacostraca; order Isopoda; family Cymothoidae; genus Ceratothoa; species Ceratothoa steindachneri. The sequence goes on along the minus strand of OZ018319.1, from coordinate 126,657,031 downwards.
AGTTTTTAACCCCTGCCTAGGATTTGGTGTACCCATAGTTTCCAATATCTCCCCCCTCCCTCTCGTGTGTGATTTCTAAACTTGTTAAAATATCAAGTCCCTCGCAACATTTGTTGTATAAATATTTTACTATTATCTCTTTACCACTAGTCTTAATCATCCCGCTAAAGGATTGTTTTCACTAGAAACAAAAACGTTCAAATGTGTCCTTATGAGGATCTCTTCACAAAAAAAGAATGTTAAGACTTACAGAAAGGACGGTGTCAGCTGGCACCGACTCATCTCAAATCAGAAAGTCATAACGGAGGCAGCGAAATCATAAACTAGCTTAACCGAAAATGGGGATAGGCACGTTTTAGTAACACTCAAACTGCCTGTTGAAGTGCACAGTTTTTACATTAAGCTCAACATTTTTACATCACACGTTCCTACAATAAAATCTTTATCCTTGATTTGATTAATCCTAAATTCTTATGAAACTCCTAGATTCATTAAATAATTAAGGATTCTGTAACAATATTTCTTAAATCTGTTTTCTTAACAAAAATATCGGGAAGGCAGGTCTTACCTTTAGTTTGTATATGAGTCAGAGGAAAAAATTAGCAATTAGGGAAGACAGTTTCTCTAAATTACTGATTAAAATCCTGATTAACATGTTACTATGGGCTATAAACCAAGGATTGGCTTTCAAGATTGCAAGAATGCAGTCATTAATAAGATTTTAGCTTTTGCGTCAAGAGAATAGGAAGCCAGAATTGGTCGGAGAGGAACACCAGCTTTGTGTAGCTTAGGGAGGCCGTATAATAAGCCTAACCCAGAACCACTAGAATGTAGGGCATCATAAGTTTGTTGGTCTATAACTTTAGTGGATTTTAGATTTAACAGAACTTCTGTAATTAGAAATCATAGTATACAATGCAAGACAGAATGTTCCATAGGTAACTTCAAAATAATTGGTCATAATAACAATGAATATAGTCTAAGAATTTTGGAATCCCTACTAATACGTACAAAATCTCCTACACTCAACATAGATAATACCGCTGTTCCTCTTCTTATTTCTTAATTTTAATTCAACAACCAACCAACCTTCTCTTATTTAACAACCAACCGATCAAATTCCTATCCTTCTTTAAGCCACATCCTTTATAATTTCTTCACTTTGTGATTTCTCCTGAACTTCATCGGTAAGCAATATTATGCTGTAATTTTTTACTTTTGTGTTTTTGCTTTTTTTTCGTGTCAATAGTGATTACATTAGATTAATAATTTGATTCTCTTGCTTTTAAAATTCCTGAATTATCGGTAAGCAATATTATACTGTAATTATTTACTTTTGTTTTTTGTGAGTTTTTTTTCGTTTCAATATTGTTATATTAGATTGATAATTTGATTCTCTTGACTTTTAAATTCCTGAGTTATTTTCTAATTTTTGATTTACCTACATAGTCTTAACCTAATTATTTTTAATATTTTTAATATTCTCTAACTTTATTAGATTAATTTATGTTTTAGAACCTGAAGATGGCTGATACGCCCAAAACGTTGTTCCATAAATAAATCACATGTACCTCAGCCTCCTATGTGTCCTTACCTTCACCGTGAAATTATATATATATATATATATATATATATATATATATATATATATATATATATATATATATATATATATATATATATATATATACAGTATAATTGATAAAACCATGAGAGACATCCCTATTTTTTTGTAAAAAAACGTTTCCGATTACCTAATCCTGCTTCAGGCTAAAGGAATAAAAAAGAAGTTAAAGAGCGAAAAAAAACTACCTAAATTTAAAATTTAAATAGTCTTTGAATCAAAAAGTCTAAGGGAATTGAAATTTATAATTTAATTTTAAAAAAACAAAGTAATTAAGGCAAGTCCTCGCTTAACGACGAAGTTTCGTTCCAACCACGTCAGGCCTATTAATGAAGTACCGAATAGCGTCAGGCCTATTAATGAAGTCATGTTTTATCTGCAATCTCGGCCCTTGTTCTCTTTATTTCGATTAATATTGATTAGACTTATATAATAATTTGTACTCGTGTGGAAGATACGAAAACATGTGCGCAAACAAGTCTGACACGGCAATCTCGGCTCTAGAAAGCTTATGCGCGCCTCGTAACTTCGAGAGATTTTTGTTAAACGAATATCGGACCGGTCGTGACGGCCGTCGTAATTCCGAGTCGTCGTTAAACGAGTACGTCGTTAAGTGAGGACTTGCTCTATACATAGAGAACTTTACGTGAAATATATGTTACTTGGTCGCAAGAGAGAGACAAAAAAACAAAAGCAAAATACAACTTTCGTAAACAAATGTTATAGTAGAATTAACTAAAGTAATGATTCAATATACATAATACAAAATGGATAAATTTTGAAGAAAAAAGAGAGATATTCAAAATATAGCTATATTGGCTAATCGATAGAAAGACGGCAATTTAAAGCAAAAGAACAACATTATGGCCAGGTTGGCTCTTGGAAATTGTTAAAAAGTTTAAAGTTTGTTGGTTGTTGTTATTAACCACTAGAGCTTCCAAGTTGAGTCGATATTTAATGTGGTGGTGTTTATTTTGATGAAAAGTGTCAAAAATTCTGAAATGGGTGTTATTTGCTTTCGAACTTTAAACCTCAAAATGCTCGATGATGGCATTAGCCTAGCATTTTATGATGGGTGAGACTTCCTTCGTAGAGAAAGATGTTACCGTTCTGCAACTAACGCTATGGTGTACACATCATCTTTAGTGTAAGGAAAGAATAGTACTTCTTATGTATGATCCTTTAGAATATCTATGGCAATAATTTTGTAGAAAATACCATTAGGCAAAAAGACAGAGGTTGCACCTTAAGCACAAAAGAAACTACCTATTTTCAAATTGCTTATGAAGACCATTCGAAAGTGAACTTGGGAAACTTAAAGAATCTTGTCATAACGTTTTAATACCTCATGATTCAGAGGACCAAGATGCGAAAGGAGAAAATAATGTAAATCTTTAGGGTAGGTGAGCATTGCAACCTTTGGTTGGGAAACGCTAACCAATGCCTATGATTTGGTTAACGAAATCAAGGGGCCACGAAATTGGTCACGATGTCGTTTCTTAGAAAGTAGAATTCCATGTGGATGGAAGTTTAGGAAGAATAAATGCGAAGGACTCTTCGTATTAAAACATATAAAATATTCATCTCACATTTTCGATCGCAAAAGGCCCCCAAAAAATTAAAACTAATCCACAATAATGTTGGCTTTCTAAGACCTTCTCGCCCCCCGCCCCACCCTCCGTTTGAAGTGCATTTTCTCTAAAGATCTGTCCTTTTCACGACTCGCTGATAACAGGTATGCTTTGAATATCTCACTGTTTACTTTAAATTTAGCCATGTTTTATTATATGTAATCGTTAACTTTAGGTAATTTTACTTTAGCATTTGTTTAAAAGTTACCTTTATTTTGTTCGTGGTTTCTTTGCCCCTCTCTTAGGACAAAGTAATATATACATTTTCTGTAATGTTCACGATATATAATTAGTTCATTTTTGTTTTTAAGGTTTAATTTTAAATTTAAATTCTCTTAAACTTTGATTTAAATACTATTTCAAATTTTTATTTATTGGTAGTTTTCCTTCTCTCATTTTATATCTTTACCTGAAGATAGATTAAGTAATTCGAAACGTCGTTTACAATATATAAGGATATCTTTCATGGTCTTATCCGTTATGGTCTAAATAAATTTAAGCCTTCTCAAAAGCAATCTTGATGACTATCTATCTATCTATAAAAGGTGCCCCTCCCCCTCCATAAGTATGCATTTTTTCAACGAGTCATATCTCAATATTCATGGGCATATGTTGACGATATTTGAAATTAATTTACAACAAATTCATGTCGCACATGTGTAAAAAAATTAAAACCTATGTTTTATACTTTTGGCATAGAAAAAAACTTATGTCTAGCTGCAGGGTTGCTAGGCTAGTATATGGGTAATCTTAGTTTTAAAACTTACGCCTACATATATTCTTTGTTTCACTTCATCAATAGTAAGAGTTACGTTGTTAGAAGAAGAAGAAGAAGAAGAAGACCTCCTTCTTATTAAAGTTTTCTACATTGACAAAGGATGGAAGAGCTTAAAATTATTATTAAAATTTACTGACCGAATTTAGAAGTGACGTAGACTAGAAAAACTGCTAAAATGAGATCCCTGATACATGAACCACCACCAGGATACTAGGAAATGACAGGCTGAATTAAGCAACAATTGCCGAAAACGTGAATCAAATAAATGATAAAATCTGTTCTTAAGAAATTGAACTAGGAAGTCAATTATCGCAACGGATAACGCAAGTCTGATATGAAGTGAATGCTCTTTGCCTACTTATAACCGATGTGGATTGTAAATATATTTTTAGTTTTTGTCTAACACGTAAAGATTTTGCACAAATGGCTGTAAAAGAAATGACGATTTTTCTTGCCGTTCATTTATTTTTGTGAGTCCAGTAGTAATCTGCCACCACGTTAGCAACCCACTGCCCTGATACCACAGCTCCATTCCTTTAATGTCGTGATAAAATCAATCACCGTACTCCCCATTCAGATGACCAAAGTTCTACCGGAAATAGTCGAGGTGTGGGTGCTGATAGTACACTTTAACATTCATGGTGTAAGCAAGAATTTATTTTATTTTGTAAGACGGCATTAATTAGGCCTTTTTAATTTGAAGACTTGATATCAAAATGCTCTCGACAACCCACTATAAATTCATCTGTGCCTGTTTTCGAATTTCATTCATGAGTTTCTGAAACGCTGGGATTTTCATTAGTTTATGAATGCCAGTGCCAACAAATATACTGATTAAATTTTCTCATTGGTGAGGTTTGGAAATTATTTTGAAAGTTCCTGCAAATATGATTCATCTGCAGACATAGCAATAACAAAATTTTTAATTAAACCCAGTTTGATGTGCAAAGGTGGTACTTTTGCAGGTTAGATTAAGGGCTCGTACAAAATGTTATTGATCCAGGCAATTTTTTTTTTTTTCGTGGCCAATTTTTGAACACCAGGTATTTTAGTCTCTCTCTGCTCTCCCATCAGCATAAAAAACAGGCATTTTTGTGAAGCTTGCTTGCTGACCTAGTAGTATGCTTATGATTTTTATATCTATACACACATGCCAGTTGTAGTGTAGTGATCGAACTACGCAATAGGTAGACCTCTGGGACCCAGATTGTTGGATTTAATAGGCCCAAAATATACCTCCATAAAATGGACGCAAATTGGTGTATTAAATCCAAGCATGCTTCACTAAGTGTAAAGATTCAATATTGCATGCGAAAAAGGATGGGATTGTAAATGTACATATATGTAGGCAAGCAAGAAAACGTGAGAAACAGAGAGGAACAAAGTAAAATGGTTGAACACCTGCGTTTGATAAATCTGCCCAAGTTGTGTCTCGGGATAGAATTATCAAAGACTGATATTTAATGAGGATCCCGAGTAAACACAGCTGGTGAAAGTAAGAAATGGCACAGCGACAATCGTATCAAATTATACAATTATAACGAATTCATTCATATTCACGCTCGCGCCGAAATCCACTAAGTCTTGTCTCGCCCTTAACTCGTACTCACGTTGATAATATATAGACTACTAGTCTCCCGTCTAGTACGCTCCATGTGGCGCTGCATGCATTATAATATTCCGTTATTAAAATAAAGGGTTTATTTAGTATGTCCATCTTTGCTTTGAACATTCGATAAGCCCAGCTAAGTAGAAAAACACCATAAGATCCTTTATCCTTGGAGGCAGATAAATAATTCCCTGTAACCCTATCCTTCACCTATAGAGTAGAACTAATCGCTCCATCATAAGGTGGTGGTTTACGGAAACATCTTTTATTCACATACCATTGATTCACCGTCGTCAGGACCTATATAACTGGTAACCCTGTCGTCTTCTATACCATTTACCTAACACCCCATAACTGGGGACCCCCCTGTAATTGGTGATCCGTTGTTTGACCAGACAGAGAAAGCATAAAATAAAGAATGGACTTGTCAAGCAATCGTCAGACAGGACAAGGTGAAAGGAATTTCGTGAACGTCGTCAGCGTCAAGCTGCCCATCTTCAATGAAGCAGCAGTCTCAGGTTGGTCTCCAATTGTACAGGCTTAATTTTACCTCCCGTGACTGTTCATCGTCTTTCGGCAGACATTATAGCAGGCCGTAACTACCAGTGTTTAAAAGGGGAAGTAATTGGCCTATTCGAGAAGACCAAGTCGAGCTTTTTAAGAAGCTTATCGAATCCTCCCCACTCACACGCCGTCCTTCAACTAACTTAGAATAGTTACGGATGACAGCCGTTAAGATAGGAGTAAGGGAAGAGCATGTGCATTACAATTTCATCCAACCATTACCCCCCAATATCGCGTCGATAATCGCCATTAAGAAAGTATTAAGCCTATCACAATTAGGAAAACTTGCGGATGAACTTGTAACATTCAGCAGAGTGCAGTGCCATAATATATATGTATATAGTGAGTCTAGAGGACACAGTACCGTTTCAAATGCCTTTATGCCCCATAATGAAACGAGTGCTAACTTTAGAGATAATTCGACGAGAAATGCGGGATCAGTGGCCGAAACTAAATACAATGTGCATAATCTACCGGGGAGGGGGGAGGGAGTTGTGACCCTTTTATAAATGATCAAAGACTGTAGTTTGTTGTTCGCATATATATATTTCGGCAAAAAGGCCAAATTCTACAAACTCTGATGCAGGTGGCCGAAAGGAAAAGGATCTGATGCAAATGCAACCGTCCTCCAGGCCATCTTCGCCAGCACTGGCGGAAAACTAAGAGCATATGCCATAGTAAACGCGGCCGCCGGCGTGCCGTCTATTTTCACTGTTGCCGCTAAAGTATTAAAGCTAAATGTGACTTCTTAATTTATACGGGGGCAAGTGTTTAGATTATTCCAGCTAAACTGGTGAAGTCAAGTGATGTGCGCGAATCCGGCATTAACATTTTAACAGCTAATGGCATAAAAATTAGAGTCCACGATGAAATTCATACAGATATAGTGATCCCCAGTCTTGGCCGATCATTTAGGTGGTCGTTTGTTCTAGCAGATACCACCTTTCCGTTATTAAACATAGACTTTTGGGGACGTTATGATCTTCTAATAGACTGTGCATGTGACATGATAATATGTAGATAATCGAACTAAACTCGTGTCGAAAGTGAAGTTGTCTGAAGAACTGGCGGTAGCGTTAATAATCGATGACCTGAAGCACTTTCCGCCCCAATGCAGAGCTATACTTGAAAGGTATTAGGCTCTGTACTCACCCGCACAGGCTTAACCCTCCCTGTCACCGCCGAATTCAGTGAAGCATAGAATCGAAATTGGTAGTGTTCCACAGACATTTGCACGGCCAAGACCTGTTTCGATGAAGAAACTGTGGACTGCCAAAGCAAGGTTCGAGACTCCAATGAAGGAGGGGGTCGTGCGCCTGTCAAGATCACCATGGGCTTCGCCTATTCACATGGTGTCAAAGAAGTCGCCCCGTGAGTACAGGGTGATCGGCGATTTTCGAGCGTTAAATGTCGTTACAAACCCGACAGGTATTCGCTGCCGTGGATTCAAAACATTACGGACCACCTCCATGGCTAAAGGATATTTTAGAGGTTGGAAGTGGTTCGTGCTTACAACCAAATCCCTATGAACCAGGCAGACATAGAGAAAACCACGGTCATGACCTCATTTGGCTTGTGGAAGTACATTAACCTCCCATTTGGTCTCCGAAGTGCTAGCTACACCTTCTAGAGGCACATGGACACCCTATTTCAAGAATTAGGGTTTGTTTTTGTGTACATAGACGACAACCTGGTGTGTTCAGACAATATGGACGACAACCCGGAGCACTTGGAACAGGTCTTTGAAATCCTGGTCAAAAATTGTCCGACAATATCATTGGAGAAGTGCGAGCTGGCGAAGGAAGAAATAGATTATTTTATGACACCACGTCTCGGTAGAAGATAAATTCCCACCAGAGAAGAAGATGTAAGAGATTGAAAACATGCCGCTACCGAAAGACTACAAAGAGTTTCGGAAATATTTGGGGATGGTAGGATACTACCGCAGGATGATCCCTAACTTTGCCGCGATTGCAGCCCCACTGACTGAGCTTTTTCGCCTGCAATCAAAGGTTCAAGAGCTCGGGTGAAACGAAGAGGCAAGTAAGGCACTCCAGAGGCTAAGTCAGACTTAATCGGCTCCGTAAAACTCTGTCACCCGCTGCCCAATGATTCCCCTTACCAGCTGGTAACGGATTTTCCCCAGTACACGGCAGGTGCTGCCCTACACCAGATGACTGACAGATCTGCAAAAACCAGACATTATTTTCGTGCAAGCTAAGCCGTATGGAGCAAGCATACTCCACCTACGACAGAGAGCTTCTAGCGGGGTATCTTGCTTTCATGCACTTCAGGCACATAATTGAAGGTCGGCACGTCACCTTGTGTACTGGTCACAAGCCTTTAGTTTTAGCTTTTGCATCGCCAAGACAGATAGACAACAGTGCCATTGGACAGCTATTCGAGAATACATTAGTGATATTGCGTACGTGCGTGGTCAGGATAACGTAGTTGCTGACTCCCTCTCAAGGAACGTCAATTCGGTCCAAATTTACTCTCTTGACCTCCGAGCTTTGGCGGCAGCGCTGGAAAATGATAGAGAAACAAAGGAATTTTATTCGCACCTTGAAACCTTACCCTTTTCTTGAGGATGTTCAGCTTTGGAGGGAAGTGACATCTGGATAAGCATGACCGTTTGTCTTGTTGGCATGCAGTAGTGCAATCTTCAATCAATTGCACAATTTGTCACACGCTGGCATCAAGGCTTTACTTCGGCTCATCAAATCGAGGTATTTCTGGCAAAACATGGACAAGAGTATCCGCTCCTGGACGAGAGAGTGCCTCCCATGTCAGTCTTCAAAAGTGAATCGCCACACAAAATCATCGATCCTCCCTATTAATATTACTTCCTCAAAGTTTAAAACTGTGCACATGAAAATAGTTGGACCACTCCAACCGTGTACACTGCCTTTACCATCGTACCCCTCGTACAATCGGTACTATTATCATGAATCGACCGAGCGACAAGATGGATCGAAGCGCAACCGATCCTGGACATATGTGCCTCAACGGTTGCGTTAGCTTTCCTGGACGGATGAATTTCCAGAATTGGAGTCCCGCTTTATGTGGTGACCGAGAAAGGTGCCCAATTCGAATCAGAACTATTCAAAGAGCTGTCTGCCCTCGTTGATTTCCATCGTCTTCGCACGACGGCGTATATAGTGTCCACGAACGGGATGGTTTAAAGGGCATACAGGACTCTGAAGTGCTCAATAATGCCCCGTAAACAAGGTTGGCCGGTGGCACTGCCAATTCTCCTTTTAGGAGTACGCGACTTGCCAAATGATTAGGGACTCCCACCGTTTACGGCAGTCATGGGAACCACACTTTTGTGCCCCAAAACTTTAGTGGCATCATCTACATCAAAGACTGGCTCCAAATTCATAAAATAACGGACATCCACTATGAGGCAAATCGACTTCGTGCAAGCATCCTTACGACACCTGCACTCGGTGCATAAGCCTTTCGTGCTCCATGACCTCCATGAAGCAACTCATGCGTGGGTCTGAATCAACCACGCAAGAAAACGACTTGAAGATCCCTATGCTAGCCCTTTCCCGGTTATCGAAAGCGCCAATAAAGTTTTCATTTCGGAATTCACTGATGGAAGAAGGGACACTGTCTCAATAGAAAGGTTAAAATCTGCAAAATTACCTCCCCCTTAAAATTGTGACGCGGTGAGCGATCAGCGACTCCCTCGGACTCAAGCTGAAGAAAGGAGGAGGGCCAGGTGCACTTCGCCTCGGAGAGTGCAGAACAGGCAAGAGGACGAAGCCACGGGAATTCACACGGATGTGTCTACAGGCAGCGGAGAGAGAAACGGCGAGACGAACATGTTCACACGCTCCGAGAGACGAGTCCCGTTGCTAAAAATCGTCGTTTATATTGTAGGGGTAAATAATTATATATAAAAATGTATTAGCTATCACTTGATTACTGTAATACGATATGGCAGAAATAGGATAATTTGGACAGAGGGATGCGCATGTGTGAATGTCGATGCCCTGTGCGTTATTATTGATACTAGCTATATTAGGAGAGTCAGAAAAACTTTCAGATGTAGATCTACCTATGTAATGTTATACGACGTATTAGTGTTGCCATCACTGGAAAGGGAGTACCTTTAGTCATCGAACTACGCAATAGGAGCGCACCAAAATTGCTGGATTCAATAAGCCCAAAGGATACCCACACAAAATGGACGCGAATTGGTCCTATTAAATCCAAGCATGCCTCATTAAATGTAAAGATTCAATATTGTATGAGAAATAGGATGGGATTTGTAAATGTACATATATGTAAACAAGCAAGCGTGAGATACAGAGAGGATCGAAGGAAAATCGTTAAACACCTGCGTTTGATAAATCTGCCCAAGTTGTGTCTCGAGATAAGATTATCAAAGACGGATATTTAAGGAAAAGCCCGAGTAAATACAGTTTTTGACCGTAAGAAATTGCGCAGCGACAATCGTATCAAATTATACAAATAATAGTTTATCATGTAAATGTACAGACCGTGCACAGGCTTTCTAGCCACAACCCAGACGGAGAAAAAATAACCATAACGGAGGTAGGTCTTTCCACGGTCATCTCCAGGTCACGCCGTCTGCATTAGGAGCGCATATATAAATAAGAAAGAAAGAGGAAGACAAGGATAGTAACGAATTCATTCATATTCACGCTAGCGCCCAAATCCACTAAGTCTTGTCTCGCCCTTAACTTGTACTCGCGTTGATAATATATAGACTACTAGTCTCCCATCTAGTACGCTCCGTGTCGCGCTGCTTGCATTATAATATTCCGTTATTAGAATAAAGGGTTTATTTCCGTGTCTATTTTTTCCTTGAACCTTCGATGAGCCCAGTCAACTAGAAGAACATCGTAAGATCATTTAGTCTTGGAGGAAGATAAATAATTCACCGTAACGCCATCCCTCACCTATAAACTGGAACTAGTCACTCCCTCATAAGGTGGTGGTTTAGGTAAAAAATTTTCATACACATACCATTCATTGACTCACCGTCGTCAGGACCTATATAACTGGTAACTTTGCCGTCTACTATACCATCATTTACCTAACACCCAATAACTGGCGACCCCTCGTATACTAGTCCTTATATTTGATGTTAGGCAACATCTTCTCTACAATATCATGCGTTTCCTTTAGTTAGACAAAATGTGCTAATGGAATGGAAGAATATTTATTTCCGTTGTGTAGCAGAACTCTTTTCTCAGGAGTCAAAGAATAGACTCCACTCTGAGCTTTTTTGATTTCAGCCTAGAACTAAGAACTTCTGCTGCATCATTATTTAGGTTCAAATCTCTCACCAAATCATTAAATTCACCTTGTCTGCATAACTGCCAGCTATTAAAAAGTTCTTCCGTAATGTAGTCATCACTTTACTTTTCTCCATCACTTTCTGTTGCAACGTTCTTTAAAACAAGCGGGCCAAAAAAACTGGAAGCTAAATGCAATGTGCACGAGGTCATCATCCTTAATAATGCAGAAATAACAGTCCTCAACGTAGTTATTCGTCTCTCACCACACCATTGATATTCCAAATGCCATTATTTTCATATCTCTGGCTTTCAAAAGTCTAAGACGCTTCACACAAGTGCAGTATACCTTGTATGGAGTCGAACATTTGTCTTCATTACCGAGTTTAATACGAATATAAGCAAAATATAAGCTCAACGACCAAAAAAAATAGTCACCTGAGTCGGAAGCATACCTAATAGCTGGGTAAAATTGTACTCGCAAGTTAGCAAAGACTTCCTACGTGCCACTCTGTTGCTACATATATCCATGTCATGCAATGCTCCGTGGAATGTTCTTTCTGTAATGGGTGCCGAAGGACTGTCGTTGACGTCTTGCAGCAATTCCTGCATTGAAAGGAAACGATTTTCACCCACAAGCTGTAAAACACTCCGGCGGTCCCGGTCCGTCCGTATCCTCTTTCGTCCACAATTCTGGCGGAAATCTTTACTAGATAAAGGATACTACAATGTCTTTTGTCGCGCTGGAATGAAATCACTTCTTTTTTTCACTCAGTAACATTTGCTTTACGTCTCATCTGCACACAGCGCACGAGGCAGACACTGAACCATACCACCTTTGCGAAAAAATATGAGCCCCGTCCCACATTTTCCAGGTAGTAAGTAAGCTCTTAATTTTCCTCGTTCAATGCTAACTACAGCCCCTGTAGTTTAAGCTGTTTTAAACACGCTACCTGACTAAAGTTTTATCCAGTGAACTTTTTATAAATTCTGTAATATTTTGTCTTTGTTCAAAGACAACATAATTACCATTGACAGTATATAGTAGAATAGGTCTGTATTTTTCACACAGATGTTTATGAACACTTGAATTAAATGGATAAATTTATAACACACCTAACACCAACGAACAATTGAAACGACACTAAAATATCAGTTGGTAATTTATTCAATACACTAGTTTTCAAGGTCAAATATCAGAGTTGCGAAAGAATAATCAATAAACCTGTTATTCTTTGTGTTTTCATACTTGGTTAATATATATCAATATTCTAACAACATTTGCTTATAGCAATCTAAATATATTATAGAGTAAAATAAATAAAATGTTCAATATCATGTGCTTCTCTGATCTCATGGAGTTTATAAGACAGTAGAATAACTAATCCTTATTGGTATAAAACTAAACATGATGACCTAAAACAGATTTGAAATTAGCGTAAAAATATGGCATTAAGAGTATGTAGACACCAGGCAATGGCTTCGCCACTACCCCCAAAGGGGAAAGATTGCGCTTCGCCACTAAGATTAAAGTTTAAAATCTAAAAGAAAGCAGCCATGGTTAAATTTTTATAAATTTTCTGAACTTCGCCAATTATAATAATTTTAAAAAGGAACTCGAAACTAAATTTCTCCCCTTTCAAAATATCACGTTGCTAAAATATAGAGTTATAGAAGATATATAAAAATAAATTTTCTGAACTTCAACATTTGTAATTCTTTGGGTTTTAAAAAATTCCCCAAATTTCGATACTTATATTTATTTCTGAACTTCACCATTTTGTTTTTTGATATTATAAAAGAATTATTAGAAATAACTTTGATAAAAAAACATAAGCCATAACCAAACTAAGATGAAATTATTATTTAAATACTCAAAAAAATCCCCTTCATAAAATATAGAGTTAGTGATGATGATGATGATGATGATGATGATGATTAATCATTAAAAATCGAGCTGACTTATATGTAAAATTGCCCTAATTTGAATAATGGTATTTGTGTTCAGCGTGTAATAAAATGGCAGAATCTAAAAGCATTCAAAAGGATTCCCACATCAAAAGAAAGCGATAATGTGAAGGAGATAGGAAAAACAAGGAGCTACTCTTGCTAATAAGTTCATGGTGTTAAGAAGATAGTATTCAGATAAGAAAAGAAGTAATATGCAAAAGGTGAATCAACAGTATATACGAGGCATCTCCTGTTCCCATCCTCGAGTTCAGACCCACCTAGCATACTCACCCATAAAACTATTTGGTCTATTCTTAAATCTCCCCAGAGGAACGCATATATTATATGCCTACTGAGCCTATTCCATTCATCTACCACTCGATTTGTAAACCAATTTATACCATTCTTTTTCCTAAAACTAAGCTTCTTTTATCCTGTTTACTAAATATAAGAAATTTAAAAATCGCCTATTATTACCTTTTAGCACTTAAAGACTTCAATCATGTCCGCTTGAACTCTTATCTTTCCTAACGTATGCAGATATAGTCTCAGATAGGCTCCAAACCAACAGATGACTTTACACCAGAAATTAAAAAAAATGTCAAAATGACGCTGTCTACGAACATAGTCCAAAGTGCGATATTTTACAAAATAGTTTATATCATGCGATATCAGGATTTATTTTTTTTTAAAGTGATATCTGCAGGAGTTTCTCGGAACGGAAAAACTGACGTTCATTTTTTTGATACCGAAATGATAAAAGTGAATCCCATAAATTACATGGAACTTTTAAGAAGAAAGTTGTTGCTAGACTGTCGTCGTCTCTCTCCAGAAAATGAATTTAGTTTATAAGAAGATGGGAATCGGTCAGAAGGCCACCCGAGCGTTTCTGAATAATAATACATCTAAATTTATTACGATTAAATTATTTCATTCATAAAGTCCAGAGTGCAACCCCATGGATTATTCGATCTGGTAGTCGTTGAAAGACAAGGTTTATCGTGAACAGCGCGGAAAGTTTACTGAACCTGAAATTTATAAACAAAATTGACATAATTGAAGTGCAACGAACATTTCTGTGTGGGAAGAAGATACTTCGATTAGTTTGTCAACGTAACGGTGCAACAATTGATCATTTATTTCGCTAAACTAAATAAATTATCAATTATATTTGTTTTTTACCGAGTTATTCTTTTTATTTTATGAAAAATAGAGAATATATATATTTTAATTATTGACTCGGGTAAGTTATGGCTGTGTTGTAAATTGAATTAATAAATAGTCAACAACCTATGTAGACCCATCTGTTATTGAGATATGAACACTTGGAAAATGTGAACTTAATTTTTTTGCTCGTCATTGGAATATGTAAATATGGTCTCCACACATGAAAAACGATCTTATTTTTCTAAAATTCTTGCAACGTTGCCTCCAAAATGTTACTCGTGCACCTTAGAAGTGCAAATCCAATATACCGAGACTTAATGAATTAAACACACAATCACAATGAACAAGTCGACTTAGAAACTTAATATAGATTTGTATTATCTATAAACAATTTAAATAATTGCTCTCCTATTGGCAGGTTACATATAATCTTTCAATCATAAGATATAAAAATTAAAGAATTTACCTTAGAGAGAGAGAGAGAGAGAGAGAGAGAGAGAGAGAGATACAGGGTATTTCCAAATCTCTATAAATATGAAAAATTAGTACATGATTGCCGTTTAAAAAAAAAAACAAAGAACACGAGGCGGAGTGGTTTCTCCAGCTAAAGAGGGAGTTTTGCTGGCACATCTAGCGTTTTCAGTACAAATCCTAGTACGCTGTCATGAGAATTATTTACCTAATTTGTTTTTCGTCAAATCCATTCTTAAAGATTCTCTGGCTAAAATTCAAGCTAAGCATGAAGAGTTTCGGAAGACACTCCTGAAGTAAATGTTTAAATAAATAGTAAAAATTTTGTTTTTAAATTCTACGCCCAACTATTTTTGTCGGAAAATACCCTTCTAGCGTGCAAACAAGTGCAAACGAGCGGTTTAAAAGCTTCGCTTGGATGATCTATTTTGAGACTTAGGATAGCGTAATGGATTCATCACTCTCTAACAGGACTGTAGGAAAACACTCGCTTTGTCCAAAGGAGACGTCACCGTCTGCCATGTAAATAAATAGAGAACATACATCGAAGACGAGTAATTTGAAATTACGCATGATGGAATCATTTTTAAATATATTTGCATTACTATTATTATTATTTTATTATAAATATTGTTCTTCTTATTATTATTTTCATAATTATTTACTTGAAACTATAAAGAGAACCAACGAGAGCATCACCACCAGAAAAACTAAGGAGAGATTTGTAAATAAAGTTGTGAAAATGGAGGAAATGAGAAGGCACGCAACTCTCCCTAACTTACCTACCGAACATAATGCTACTACAATTCCTTCCTGGTAGTGATCAACTTAGCGATGGGTTTTTTTTTTGCCATAAGAGAATTCGATAAAGTGTTAACGAGAGTGAAGAAAGCGGTAGGGATTCGAACTGGCGCCGTGAAACCCTTCTAACTTCCCTGGCCTACAGCTCCAATTAATCAGCCAATCGGATCAATCTCCGACATTTTTTGGGACGGGTATAGTTATATTTAAAATATTTTAAGAATGATTGTTAATTGTTTGTATTTTTATAACTTTTTTTATTTTAACTTCCAGAATTTTTTATTAGGCTCGCTTAAAGCTGGATGTGGACTGTGGTGGAATTAGTTAGAGCGGAGGGCGAAGAAGTTAAGAGGGTTTGATGGTGCAGGATCTAATCCATATTATTTCATTGAAATGTATATATATATATATATATATATATATATATATATATATATATATATATATATATATATATATAATATATAAAGTTGAAAATCAGCTTGATTCTTCTGTATTTGGACTTTTGAAGTTCCTAGCCACATCATCGGCATTAGAAAGAAGAGTGTTTGTCCAGTAGAATTTTTGGCTTAATCTAAAAGAGAACAGTTAAATTTAGGGTAAATTACCTAATGCAAAATAGTAATATCCTATTAAGAAAAATTCCTCAAATAAACGCTTCTTTAGTTTCATGAGAGGAAATGCTAAGTTATCCTTCGTAAACACTCTTCCGTATCGAACCTACAATATATGTTTGTCGTGGTATGACATTACATTGCATCAATACCATATTATATCTATGGGGGGAGGGACCAATAACCTTAAGGCAAACCGACAAAGGGACGGAACACCACGAGTTTCGACGGGCGGAATAGCGAGATAAGAGTGCAACGAGGTCAGGTAAAATGAGAGAATTGATGGGAAAAATTACATCAGAGAATTAATGGGCAAAATTACATCAGAGAATTAATGGGCAAAATTACATCGGTAAAGGAGGGGATGGGAAAGGGGGGAATTGTAGTTATGCATCAAACTATGAAGTTAAAAATGATTGTATTACAGTAGAAGACGATTCAAATGGGGAGGATTAACTCAATTGGGTCACTGAAGGGAAAGAGGGATTGGCTTACGGAGGATTCCGGGTGAGACGTCGGGGTAAGGCTTCACGGATGTCTTCTGCACGTGAGGCGAGGGCGCTCGGAGCTTCTGAGCAGGAAGTTAAAGTGATAGCGGTTCTCCAAAGAGGGGCGGGGGGTGGTAACGTCCGGTCTAGGAGAGAGTATTCAGGCCACCCGAAAACGAGGGGCGAACGAGGAGGGCTTCGACAGGAGTTGATGAATGAAGTCAGAAAAATCGCTTGGTAGCGATCGTTAAATGGAATTACCTCACTTACTGGGGCTAATTCCGACACACAAATAGTTCAGCCGTCACTTTGCTTTGTTTTTAGCACCTGACTTGAAATTAGGGGATTCTTTTTGGGTCCGGGCGAGACTTCTCAACTCTGTCTCAGCCACATGGGAGACGAGCACTATATATGTCCGAGGCTCTCCCCGCGGGGGTAAGTGGGAAACAGCTCTACTCTCGAATGGCCTCGAATCTTCTTGCCAAGGTGATTCTAACCCGTAAAGGTAGTCCGTGGGGGAGGCGGTTTGAGGCTACCGCTTGTGGAAGAAGGGGGGGGGGTAGGCTTACCAATTTAAGCCTAACAGAACCTTCTCCAGCGTATGGAACGTCCGTGCTTGAAAAGAAATTCCACGTGGAATTCCCCCACAATGTTCTTATACAGATTACTATATTTAGGATTTACCTTTCTTTAAGCAATCTTTCAAAACCATGGTATCTTAATTCAGTAGTGGAGACACAGAATAAGTTTTGGGATTCTCTATAATTAAAAAATGAAGAAAATATGGTAGATCAATTATCCATTTCACTGGTCTCCCATACTTTGGTAGAAAATCGAGCGATTTAATCAGCGACCTCAAAAGAAAAATAAATTCTACCTACATCTCGACACCAAATTCGTATTAAAAAGTAGGCTTAGTATTGGATCATATTTCAGCTATAATGATCCAATTACATTCCATCGCTTATCTATATTTTATATATATATATATATATATATATATATATATATATATATATATATATATATATATATATATATATATATATATATATATATATATATATATATATTGTTGTAGTATATTGGATCGACCATTAAGTCGATCGATGGCGCATCGAGCAGCATCGGAAAAGGTCGAACAGTACGGGCCTGGTTCAAAACATACCACAACCATCGACCATAAGTTCTCACATACAAATATTTAAGTCTAAGATTACGCTTGAAAATTTGAAAATACTCATCAATAGCCGACATTCAAACGAACTACGAATATTAAAATAGTCATTCATTTAAAATTAAAATCGAATTTAAATATAAGTCAAACTTATCATAACTAAATAGAATTTCTTCATCTTGTATTAATTTAGAAATTCTAACCATAAGCTCTCTTGTTTCTAGTATCACTAAGTAGGCTACGACATTGAAATCTCCAAATATAGATGAAGAAAATTGATTTTAACATCATAGACAAAAGTTTGGAAACTGCTATATTTTTCATATAAGGAAACCAATCAATGGCTTCGGCACTCTCCCCTACAGGGGGAGCTTGCGCTTTGCTATTTAGATTAAAATCTAAAATCTAAAAAAAAGCAGCTATGGTTAATTTTTTATAAATTTTCGTAACTTCACCATTTGTAATTCTTTGGGTTTTAAAACTTCCCTAAATTTCGATACTTCTATTTATTTCTTAACAATGATGTCTCTTATTCTTTACGACTACTTCAATTCGTTCAGGCATGCTGGAGTCCAACTTTGTGCCGTCATCTTGACTGATATTTCTCCATTTCTGTATAATAAGCACCGACAACATTTGGATGTTTTTTTTTTATACATTGTGTTTGATTAATTGTCACACACCACTTCTCGATTTGGTTCAAATCTAGCGAATTGTAAGGCTTTGGCTCTAAAAGTTCAATGGTATTTTCAGGCTTTAGCTTTGTGAAAATGTGCGCCTTCATGCTGAAAAATACACTTCTCGTATCATCTCAATTTGGTCCTGAACTCACTGTTTGGAAATGGTGTTGATGAAGGACGTTTAGGTACCATTTTGAGTTCATGGTTGTCTTCCCTGGGAAAAATTTTTAGTCCTCCAGTTCCTTTATATGAGAAGTAGCTTCAGAAATTGAGACTGTCCGGCTGCTTTACCGAGGGCACAGCCGAGGATTTGTGAAAGTGTTCCCCTTTTCTTAGAATAACGAAGGATCTTCCTCAAACAAGATAAAGGGAGCTTTATACGAGAATATTACTTTGCCGCAGTCTTCAACAGTTCATTCTTTATATTTCCTACAAAAGCGAAGCCTTTCTCCTAGGTTTATCTTTCTGTGATGAGGCTACTTCGCAGCATTTCTCGATGTGAGATCTTTCTCGAAGTGTCGCCGTCTCCGTGCGCGCTTAAACCTTCATACATGCCTCTTTCCAATCGTCGACAAACTTGGCAATGGAGGTAACCAGATACTAGTGCTGGGACCTTAACAGTAGGCAACCTTGGAGTTCATTTGAAGCTTTACCGAGGGCACAACAGAGGATTTGTGAAAGTGTTCCCCTTTTCTTAGAATAACGAAGGATCTTCCTCAAACAAGATAAAGGGAGCTTTATACGAGAATATTACTTTGCCGCAGTCTTCAACAGTTCATTCTTTATATTTCCTACAAAAGCGAAGCCTATCTTCAGAGGAGTGTAACCAGTCTTTTTAAAGTCATTAATGATCCTAAAGATGGTGCTTTTGATTCAATACTCTTAACAACTATCTCATTTATTTCAGGCGACTTTGGTGCAGTTCAACAATGGTTGCACTCATTTCTTCAGAAGAAGCAATTTCTGGAATTAAAAAAGATTCGAACATTTATTTTTACAAAAAAAATATTACTAAATTGATTATACTTACGAAAGATAATTTATTCAACCCATAATGTCATCCTTTTACCATTTTGATCGAATAGCAAAGCTCCAGGGACAAACTCACCTCTTACAAGAAAAGGACCAGAGCACGATTTTAAATTCAGAAAGGGAATAGAGTTTTCTTATTATTTTTTTCAATGCAGCCTTTTTAATAAACCCGCAAAAATTTAAATACCGGGGGTCCCAAAATTGAGTGCATATTTTGATGAAATTGAAAACTTTTATGAAAAATTTCTTGTTGAATTATGTTCATCCTGTTCAAGTTGTGCTGGGCACCAAATTGTAGTGTTCCATGTACAGGGGGTCCCAAGATTTTAATTTGTTTCGAAATCCTTTTCATAATCCACTCTTAATGTAATAAGGCTTTTTCATAAGTGTTGAACGCAAGACTCTGTGCACTGTTGTCTTGGGCATTTCAAGTCTGACGAATTTGTTCAGTTTTGTGGGGGTCAATATTTTTCCGTCCTCTCTCTTTCTCATCATGTACGGATCGGGTTATTTTAAATTTGTTCACAAGTGAACGGATCGCGTTGTCTGTAGGTCCACGTTTTCTAAACTTTCTTTGGCGCTTTTATCATTCTTCATTAAATTTCGCTCCTATGATATGAGCTGTCACAACATAAATCCACTCTTCTATATTCATTATTAAAGGGTTCTGAAAAGATTCAAAAACAAATTCAAATTTGGGGACACCTTGTACATGCAACACTACAATTTTGTGCAGAGCACAATTTGAACATGATGAACATAATTCAACAAGAAATTTTTCTTAATAGTTTTCAATTTCATCAAAATATGTACTCAATTTTGGGACATCTGGTATTAGAATGATTATTATTGATATCAGGAAATTTTTAAAACCGAATGAAGAAAAAATATAGGAATATTGTACGTTGTTTCAAAAGGAAAATATGGAGCATTACAATCCTAAGAAAATATACAAATTGCTTTATGGCGACTACACGCAAAAGGATATTGCATAGACTTCTCTCATGGCGAGTATCAATGTTGCCGCTCATTTTTTTTTCACATAAATACACAATATCTCTCTCTCTCTCTCTCTCTCTCTCTCTCTCTCTCTCTCTCTCTCTCTCTCTCTCTCTCTCTCTTCTCGAGACACACTGAGGTTCAGATCACATTAGGAAGGGCAAATCTTCTTCTAATTTGCTTTGACACACGCTCCATCTACCAAAGAAGGAGATCAACTCACCTAAGTCTACTCAGTTCACCTTACCAAGCATCGTTCGGTGGACAGACACACATTCCAAGGACTTTATATCAGGTAAGGAGAACAAGTTGTCTTCCTATTCGCGTTCAAATTCATTTCTTCCACCTAAGAAACACTTAAATTGACTTTAGTCCACTCAGTTCACCTTTCCAACCATTTCTAATTGTACAGAGTCAAATGAATTAATTCACGCATCCATAAAGATCACTCACTTCCCATTCGCGAGCTCATTTCCTTTTGTTAAAGTTGATTATTATCATAACTAAATAGTATTGCAATTTACTTCTAATTCAACCTGCGTTTCAAGAAATGGAATTTGAGTCAAATAGCCGAATTGTTGTTGAGAACTTGCCGAATAAGATATAAACCTAACATACCTTTCTATAGGATTTGGAGAAGCAGCGTCTGGTACCAAAACTTTGCACGAACATCTTAACATATGTAATGATGATTGGCTCTAAAGCGCTCTAAAGTGGTGACCATACTGGAATGTCTGCTCATGTCGAAATGAGGCTGGGAAGGCCCTGTGTCATGATTCCAAGACCATACAATGGATCCTAAAAATTACTGATTGGATTCCATTTGATAAAAGACAACTGAAGAATACAAAAAACAAGATGGAGAGATTAAATAAAAAAATAGGCTAAAAATTGAGAACAAATTTCTTGAGACCGGCAAAAGTTTAGAAGGATGAGAAAGGGATTCTCTCACTCAACAGTAGAAGGCAAATGCCAGAAATTATATATATATACACACACACACACACACACACACACATATATATATATATATATATATATATATATATATATGAAAAACTCATAAAGTATCTCGTGAGTAAGCAATAAATGCAACAAAGCCCACAGGGAAAATTAATACGAAGATTCCAAGTACTTTGGAACTTTATTTCGAAATAAAGTTCGAAAGTACTTGAAATCCTCGTATTAATTTACCTTGTGGGCTTTGTCGCATATATATATATATATATATTTATGATCACGGCCCAAGGTTTGACTCAGTACAGAATTTACATAATTATAAACCGAATGAAGTTAGTGATGCAAACCTCTGAAACCAAAGATATTTTCAACTGCATTCTATCGAACGTTTAACTTCTGTAGTCTAGAGGAGACCCCCTTTTCCTTGGCAAACAATCCCAGACTGATAGCAAGGTTGCCATACACTATAAAGTCCCCACATCAAAGCACTTCAGGTACGTCCATTACCGCAGATTCGATCGACCGGACGTTACTCAGTCCAGAGATGGGCTAACACTCACAAGCCAAAGCAACTCACCCTCTGACTTGAGCAGTCACTCATCAAACAACACTCGCAACTCACGCATGATTCATTTCATTTCCACGCTTGAACACGCTTGAGTTCTTTTTACCTCGTCGAATTACTGTTCACGATTTGAAGCAAAGACAAAAAACTCGCCAAAAGCCGCGCTTCCTAGAGATTTTGACCATGTCAATGCCCACGTTTAGTGCCAGAGCGGTCCCATGAGCATGATAGAAATTCTGGCACTCTCCAATTCTTCCAGTGAAGTAAGTTCCCTATTTTCATCTCAATCTGTCATAGCAAGATTTTATTCGAACTCTACCCAGTCTTTGTTTTAATAAGTGTATACGTTATTGCAAAGATACCAATCACCCAATGAAGTAAAATTGTGAGACCTGGAGTAAAAGTACCAGGTCATCCATTGTACCAAAAGGATGAATGTTGCGCTGGTAATAAATGAGGGTCATCCTCATACAGCAGCAACACTTTAAGAGGGTGTGATGGTGAGAGAGAGAGAGAGAGAGAGAGAGAGACAGAGAGAGTGATTTGTTTTTGTATAGTCTTTTCTCGTTCCTCCACACTCTTCTGTCGCTTTGCCGCCAACCTCTGTCCAACCTCCAACTCTGCCCTGTGTATGACACCTAACAGCTGGAGGAATGACACGTCCTCCCGGCCCCAATACCTTCAGTTGTCTCGGACTAGAATGAAACTACCGGGGGTTCATTCCTTTAGATACCTCCTCTTACCCTGCTTCCACACTTTCTCTACAAGCCTCTCCTCTAGACTGAGCAACCCCCACTCATTCATCCCACCGCTAGGGGGTGGATTGTGGAACAGCGGTAATGCCCTGCTACAACGGAAACCTTTCGGCCCCAGAGACCCAAGATAAATTGGTGGTCTCTCTCGGCTCGTCTTTTTACCTCTTTTAAATATCCCACTAACTTGTCCACGCCTGGATAGACCCAACAGAGAGGGAAGGAAGGTTATTAAACTTTCTTAAATAAAAACAAGGTCTGCTGACCAAAAAGTCGCGTGCCCTCACTTATTCTGATTTATTTCCTTACGACTTTCAATAATTCCGGAAGTAACTTTGGAAGGACTATGGCAACTCTATTATTCGAAAGATAATGTAAACACATTAAGGGTTTCATATTTCGTTAGAATCTGCCGAATAGTTATAATGTTATTACCCCCCAAAAAGCTAATTTCCTGGCTAACTTTAAGAGGACCTTAGTCAATCTTGGGAGGACTTTGGCAATTATATCATTCTAAATATAACGTAAAACAACCTAGCCTAGTATAGTTTCGAATAGTAGCCTGGCATAACCTAGCTTACCGTAGGATAGCCTGCCATAGTTTATCTCACCTAGCATAGTATAGACTAGCCTAGATTGCCTAATATAGTAAATCTAGCCTAGCCTAGCATAGTATAACAGAGAATATTATGTCAAAAAATACAGCCTACCATAGCATTGCCTAGTCTAGCCTAACTTAATATAACCAAGTCTAGCTGAGGATTCCTTATAATAGTAGAACTTACTATACCATACTCTAGCGTAGCTAGCATAGTGTAGCCTAGCCTTACATAGTAGAGCTTAACCTGCCATAGTATGACTTAGCCTAGACTAATCTAGCCTAACCTAGCAGAGGATGTATAGTATAGCCTATCCTAACCAGGAAATCATAGTAAGGCCTAGTCTAATATAGCCTAGCATATATAGGATAGTAAAGCTTACAATAGCATAGCTTATCATAGTATAGCCTAGCTTAAAATGGTATAGTATAGCATATCCTAACCTATCATAGTTTTGAATAGTTTAACATAGTATAGCCTATCCTATCCTCGTATATCCTAGGCTAGGCTAGCCTTGCAAAGCCTAGATAGTATAGCCTATCTCCCATAGCCTAGCTTACCCTCATCTAGCTTAGCATAGTGTAGAATAAGCATAGTATACCCTAGTCTAGTATAGTATAAACTAGTCTAGAATAGTATAGTCTAGCTTAGCATAGTATATCATATCCTATTCTAGCATGGTATATCTTGGCATAGCACACCCAACCATAGTCTAACCTAGCCTACCCTAGCCTATGCTTTCTTATCATGGTACACTATGTTCTAGCCTAGTCTAGCCTAATAGAGTCCAGCATAGCCTTGCAAAGCATAGCATACCCTTGTATACCCCAGCCTAGTACATCATAGCATAGAATGGCATAGAATAGCATAGTATACCATAGAGTAGCTTAGTGTACCCTAGCCTAGCATAGTATAGACTTGCATATATAGCGTAGCATAGATATATAGCCTAACCTAGCTTAACTAAGCCTAGTGTAGTATAACTCAGCCTAGCTTAGTATAGTATTCCTGAGCCTATCACAGTGTATCCTAGACTAGCCTAGCTTATCAAAGTATAGCCTAGCCAGGCATAATATAATTTAGCCTAGCTTGCCTAGCAGAGTATAACCTAGGCTAGCTTAGCGCAGCCGACAATTGTATATTAAAACCTAGTTTAATCTAGCTTAGCTTATGCTAGTCTAGTATAGCCTAGCTTAGCCTGATTCACTGGAGCCTAGCCTGGTATATTCTATCCTATTCTAGCTAGTTAACATATTCTAGCCTAGACTAGCATAGCCTAGTATAGTATATCATAGACTACCTTATCCTACCCTAGCGTAGTTAGTATAGTATAATATTGCCTAGCCTAGACTATTAGATCTTAGCTTAGGCTTGCATAGCATGCATAACATAGCCTAGCCTACCCTAGCAAAGCCTCGCTTATTCTAACCTGGTATAGCGAAGCCGAACCGAGTGTAGCATAGTTTAGTATATCATAGCCTTACCTAGCATACCATAACGTTGATTAGCTTAGTATAGCTTTTGATACCCTGTATAGCCTAGTATAGCCTTTGATACCCTGTATAGCCTAGTATTGCTTAGCTTAGCCTAGCATAGTATAACTTAGCTTAGCATTAAATATCCTAGACAAGTATAGCCTATACTATCTTATCATACCATAGTCAAGCAAAACTTATTATTGTCTAGCCTAACATACTATATGCTATCCCGGCATAGTATATCTTACCCTTGTACAATATATCTTAGCATAGCTTAGCATAGTATAGCCTAGCCTATACTAGACTTGCCTAAAAGAGTATAGCATATTATAGCCTAGTCTAGTCTAGCAGAATATCGGCAGAAAAGATATGATGTTATTGCCAAAACAAAATAATTCCCGGGGTAACCTTGGAAGGAGTTTAGCAATTATATCATTTGAGATAGATTGTAAAACAATATAATTGTTTCAAATTTAGTTAGAATGTTCGGAATAGTTATGATGTTATTGCCAAAACAATATAATTCTCGGGCTAACCTTGGGAGGAGTTTGGCAATTATATCATGTGAAATAGAATGTAAAACAATATAATTGTTTCCAATTTAATTAGAATCGGACGGATAGTTATAAGGTTATTACAAAAACAAAGAAAATCAAAGCGAATAGACCGACATAGTGAGATGTAGGTAGAGTCGCTCGCGAGGAGACTCGCACGCTACTAAAAATATCCAACCTCCGCGTCCGTACACAAACTCCTGCATCATCTGAAGTTCGTGTGTACTCACAAATGCCACCGCTTCATCTGACCTTCCGTGTACATAAGCTCCCTACCACATCATGCAACGGTCATTCGTGTACACTAACCATTAGAACCAACTTTTTTTTTCTTCTCTTCATTCGAGGCACCGGTCACTTTTTTCACGTAAGTCACGAAGCTCCAGCAACACCGCAGGGGGATAGACGTTTTATATCTTTCACACATTTTGATTCTCTCTATCTTCACCACTTTTGTTACAGATATTTTTAACAAAATTCTGACCAAGATGTCCTGATTGCTTTTCCCTTCTCAGTTTTACTAAGTTATCACTAAATTGTGCTAACCTTGGTGTGGCCTACAGAGCCAGGGTGTAAGATCAAAGCTTTGTCATTTAATTTCCCAAGCGGTCGGAGGAAGCAGAGATGCCAGCTGCTCCTGGTGAGTTATTAACAACAACAAAAACATCACCATTCGTGTCAGACGAATTGTCGAAGATGCAAGCAACTGTATAAAAAAGGGCATAACTGTAGCTGATTATACAGGTACCCAGGGGCCACTTGCTGAAGGAATATCGTGAAAAACTCTTAAGGAGGACGACAAGAATCCAGGTGTAGTAGATCAAATCTTATCTGACAAAGGAGAACTATCCCTTCATCTCTTTTTAATTGCACAAATATTTTATTCTACAGTCTGGATATTACACTGTTAGCAGCCTACTTCCATAGATACCATGGCTGTTATTATGATAAGTAACCTTAAAGCTCTTGAAGATCGGAAGTCCGATCTGCTTTCGCTCACAATAAGACAACGATTCCCCCAGAGCTAAACTTTACCCTTAGCAAACATGCAGTTCTCAAGTAAGGCTGGTGTTTTCTGTTTATTTCTTCTATTCCATATCTCCACTGCACAATTTTAATAATATTGCTGTTAACATTTAGCAGATTGCGTTTCCTTCTAAGTCCGATCGACCCATTCAGCCATATTCCGAAATGCTGGGATGATTCTAGAGAGTTGCCCTTATGCTGGCTTCATGCGTAACAGGTAGTCCTATCACTGGATTATTCGGGTTTCTCACAGACATCCTCGCAGAGATGTCCATGCTGGTTGACGCTTCTTACTTTTAAATGACAATAATAATATTCTTATTTCGGCCAATGAATTGCACGCCAAGCTTGAAACCTGTTTCATTACACATGAAATCAGCAAGACTAACAAATACCACACAAGAGCGGGATGCATGATGGGTACCGCACCAAAACATGTTCCATGCTACACGGCTCACACACAATTCCAACATCAAAGGTTTGCCACATTAGCACAACTCATAAATCAACACCTATCAGAATAATTTAAATTGCTTCACACAACACCAAAATATCTCATATCGTTTTAGCCTATGCTATTCAGAATGCCTCACCCCACATCGCACCATAGCAGTCGCAATGCTTCTCACCGCAACACACCACAACATTCACGCCTAAGCACGCCATAACAGTCAGGATTCTGCACTCCGCACCCCCCCAGACAAGTCAGAATGCCACAACCGCATCACTCCATGCAAGTAAGAGGGCATCATTCGACGGTAGTCAAAATACCACACTCCACATCATATCAAACAAATCAGATTTCTTACCACCACATCGCTACGCCACCTCACCAGAAAAGTGGGGAAGTCTCACACCATAACCCACTAGACTATCATTTAGCTCACTAAAACACATTGAACACACTACAGCATATTACAACCTATCACACCATCTAGATTCACATTTGCCTCAAAGTTCGAAATCTTTTCATCCGCAATTCGTAATGAGGCTGTTAAGAAACAACATGGGGTTGCTAAAATCGCCGGCTGCCTCGTTGCGCGATTATTTCCCAGCAGCTAAAATCTCCTTCCCGTGAAAACGACCGCGCTACTCCCCTCAGAGAAACTCCCAAAAGAGCACTCAGAGTACTCCTTCGAGTTTTATATTCCTGTGCATTTAAGCTAAGGACGGTTTCTAAGAATTGGATTATAATATTATAATAAAAAAAGGCCGCGATTTTCCACATTATCAAGTTGTATACGCATAGAAGGTGATAGAGATAGACGTGATGCAAAAGAAAAAGGTTAATGCAAATAGGCAAAGTGAGAGTAAGTGAAGAGAATGTGATAAGAGAGGGTAGGAAATGGAGGGGAAAATAAAAATACGAAGAATATTGAAGAAAGAGGGGTGAATAGTTATGCAAGAGCATACTAATCTATTGAATTATATTGCTTGTTAGGTTGTTACGTTTGAAGGGAAGGGAGAGGGGAGGTATCAAAGGACCATTGCGAAGGATTCATAGGCAAAATAGCGATGGCAAGCACGCAGCAGGGAATGAGGGGGCATAAGGAAAGGGCAACATCAGATATTTGTCCATGGAGTAGCAGACGATTTCAATCAAAAATGCTGGGGAAAGTAGGGTGCATTGGGAGGCTTCACGAAGAAATTCCTTGAAAATCACAAGCACACAAAAGTATGAATTTGGATGGTCTTGAGTATGGTGGGTAAGAGAGTTAAGACTGAGGGCCTATAAGTTATAAATTGATATACCCTGGTGTCACATATTCAATTGGAAACATAACCTTTCAGAACAACGAGGAAATGAAGAGGCGAAGCAATCTTTCGGATAAAGTGACCCAAATTTGGATACAATTTTGTGACATCTACGTTCAGCGGATTTGATAGCACTTCGCTAATGTTTATTATTCAAAAAACATGCAACACCCTATATTGCCTTCTCCCAATAAAACTTAATTTTCTGTCATATAATTCCTGTCATCCAGAGTATGGTAGACATATATTAAGCAGAAATCTAGCTGCCTGTATATTTTAATGCCTCTTATTTCAAATCCCTTGCTAACAAATTTCACCTGACCATAAGTCATAAATTTAAACCTTGATACCACATTCAATTTCAGCGTTCATAAGGTTCAGTCATCAAAACCTCCCTTACAACGTTCCTTAACAAAACTGCTTAGTTCACAATTAGCATGTGATGAACTCATTTCATTACTCGTATTCTAGTGTAGGTTACGAGGAATGGGCTAAAATTTCCCGACAACGCCAATTATTCTAGGTGGGTTTATAAAACTAAAGTTAGAGAAGTCTTCAACCCGAAGGTTTGGAGCGAGAAGGAATTCGAGTTTTCCAAAAGGCAATTCCCTGAAACTCGATTATGCTAAGAGTAGGACCATTGCTATTTGATCTAATTACGAGAAATGGGGTACAATTTTCCGACAACGCCAACTATTCTAGGTGGGTTTATAAAACTAAAGTTAGAGAAGTCTTCAACCCGAAGGTTTGGAGCGAGAAGAAATTCGAGTTTTCCAAAAGGCAATTCCCTGAAACTCGATTATGCTAAGAGTAGGACCATTGCTATTTGATCTAATTACGAGAAATGGGGTACAATTTTCCGACAACGCCAACTATTCTAGGTGGGTTTATAAAACTAAAGTTAGAGAAGTCTTCAACCCGAAGGTTTGGAGCGAGAAGAAATTCGAGTTTTCCAAAAGGCAATTTCCTGAAACTCGATTATACTAAGAGTAGGACCATTGCTATTTGATCTGATTATGAGGAATGGGATAAAATTTCCCGACAATGCCAATTATTCTAGGGGGGTTTAGAGAACAGAGTGAGAGAAGTGTTCAACCCGAAGGTTTGGAGCGAGAAGGGATTCGAGTTTTCCAAAAGGCAATTCCCTGAAACTCGATTATACTAAGAGTAGGACCATTGCCATTTGATCTAATTATGAGTAATGGGATAAAATTTCCCGACAATGCCAACTATTCTAGGTGGGCTTAGAGCACAGAGTGAGAGAAGTCTTCAACCCAAAGGTTTGGAGCGAGAATAACAACAAGGATAGCAACAAGGAAAGAAGGTACCCTAGGGGACCTTACGGTCCATTCGAAGAGGGTACCTTTGGACTAGCAATCGAGCGGGTACATGGCCGCTCAATTGTTTTGTGTCCCCAAACGGCCACTTTTCAACACTTTGTCTAGTCTAGACTTGAACTGGTCAACAAATTCACTGTTGACAACTTCCACTGGAAGTGCGTTCCACTTACCGCAGATACTGTAAGTGAAAAATTTCTACACAGATTGCAGTTGTAACGCTTCAGTTCAAGTTTGAAGCCATGATTGCGCGTTCTGTTCTCACTAAGTGTAAAAATATCCCGGTAGTCAACATTGTCGAACTCTCGAAGTATTTTGAAAACTTCGATGAGCTGACCACGCAGTCTACGGGTTTCCAGCGAGAACAGATTTAATTCCCTTAGTCTATCCTCATAACTTTTATGTCGGATAGAGAGAATCAGCTTGGTTGCCCTGGCTTGTAAGCGTTCCAACCTTGCGATATCCTTTCGAAACGAAGGACTCCAAAATTGTACGGCATACTCCAGGTGCGGCCGAACGAGGGAGTTGTACAGACAAAGTACAATCTCCTTGTTACGGTATCCAAACTGGCGCTTTATGTAGCCTAACATCCTTTGGGCTTTCTTCTCTGCCTCGATGCACTGTTTCAAGAACTTGTGGTCGCTAGTGATAGTCACACCCAAGTCTTTCGGTGGCCGATATGCATCACTTTGTATATTTGTTCACGTTAAAAGGCATTTGCCATGTGCCCGACCACTCCCCAATCTTCCCAAGATCTTCCTGCATGCGGGCAGTATTTCAATCCTTTGCAACGTTCATACCAAGCTTGGTATCGTCGGCAAATTTGAAAATCTTGGCCACAATGTCACCATCCATGTCGTTGACGTAGATGATGAATAGTAGTGGTCCCAGGACAGAACCTTGAGGCACCCCGCTAGTAACGGGCACCCACTCAGAAGCTTGTCCATTTACCACCACCCGTTGCCGTCTGCCACTTAGCCAGTTCTCGATCCAGCCGGCTACTTTTCCGTCTATGCCCAGCGCTCGCACTTTCCGGAGAAGGCGGCGGTGTGGTACCTTATCAAAGGCTTTCTGAAAGTCTAAGTACACCACATCTACCGCCTTGTCCCGATCGTGCTCACTGAAAACCAAGTGGAAGAATTCCACAAGGTTCGTCAGGCATGACCGTTGCCTTTGGAAGCCGTGCTGGGAACTCCTCAGTAGCAGGTTTGACTCTAAATACGACGTCATTTTGTCCACCATCATGCTTTCCAAGAGTTTACCGACTATCGAAGTCAGAATGATAGGTCGGTGGTTTGGGAGTTGGCTACGGTCTCCTTTCTTGAAGATAGGAGTCACCTTCGCTTCACGCCAGTCTCTAGGAACGCATTTGGTTCGGATTGACATGATGAAGATTGCGCTCAGGTGTCGTGAAACTTAAACGCGCACTTCTTTTAACACTTTAGGTAGAAACCCATCCAGTCCAGGTGAATTATTCGTCATTAGGTCACTGATCTTCTTTTTTATTTCCCCTCCGGTGAAGTCCATATCCTCCAGCTTTTTTCCGAGTAGGATTCCATTTGCTGGGGGATGGGACCACACTCTTCAGTAAACACTGAAGAGTAGTAGTCGTTGAGGAGATAAGCATTTTCTGCATCTGAATGCTTTAATGCCCCTTCCTCATTTCTCAAAGAGCCAATCGTTCGACAGATTGGTTTACGGCTGTTCACATATCTAGAAAACTCCTTGGGATTCTCTTTACAGAGTCTCGCCACTCGGAGTTCCTCAGACCGCTTAGCCGCTCTTATGCTGGACTTCACTCTCCTGGCTAGCCTCCGGTATTCGTCAAAGTAACCCGAGATCTTCGATTGCCGGTACACAGTTCTCTTCTCCCCAAGCAGTTACCTGATTTCTCGATTAAACCACTTTGGTTGAACAGAAGACCGACGGGGACATTTCAGAGGGATGAAACGTGATTGAAGACTCATGAATGTAGTTTTGAAACTGTTCCACGAGTCTTCAACAACATCGCACTCTTCTAGACTCGCGTCAGTCACTCCAGCACGAAGACCTGCAAAGTCTGCTCTTTTCAAATTGAGTTTCCTTGATTTACTAGTTGCAGGCCCAGCCTTCGGGTCTTTGACTACAAATCTAATTAGTCGGTGGTCACTGCCACCGAGCTCTTCGCCAACAGAGAGGTCCTCAACGATGTCATCCTTAGAGGTAAAAACCAAGTCGAGGATATTGTCTCCTCTTGTTGGCTCTCTCACCCATTGAGTCAGGAACTCGTTGTTCGCGAACTCCAGGAGTAGTGCGTTCTCGCCACAGGGTTCTCTGGTTTCCCAGTCAACTTGTGTATTGAAATCCCCCATGACGATACACACTCTGTCTTCGACAAGTTCTCCTAGTAGCTGGTATAGATCTCTGTCCTTTTCAACGAGTTGGGCAGGAGGTCTATAAAGCACTAGGGCCCTGTATTTGGTTGGACCTATCTCTAGGTCAACACCTAGTAGTTTATGGTCGGATACGATGTTCCAATCCATCCAGTTGAGAGTATCCTTGACATACAACATCACACCGCCACCCTCTCTGTCTGGCCTATCTTTCAGGAAGAGCTGGTAACCGGGAATCGCGAATTCACCTTCAAAATCTTGGTTTGAGGTTTTTATCCAAGACTCCGTTATGGCCACCATCTCAGGTTTTTCTGTTGCTACGAGGCCACGAAGTTTTAGAAACTTGTTTCTGATAGACCTCGCATTAAACAGAAGAACTTAGAGGGAGTCCCCGACTGTAGAACTCCCTACGCTCTTCCGTTTCCTGCTTTCTTTCTCTGTGGCGGGATCACTTCCCTCTTTATGACTTTAGAAAAGGTCGTTCCTGGAGTAACACGGGTGTACTGGCGTAAGTCTTCCTTTACTCGTGGTCTGACACTTCTTTGGGTCCACTCGACAACATCCTGGATCATGTTCGCGAGTGCTGCTTTCTCTTTAAAGGAAAGATGCACTCCGTCCCTTTTGTACAGGTCATTTCTCTTGTAAAAGGTGCGGTAGGTGTCTACAAAAAAAACTCCTTCCGCCGTACAAAGATCTCCCAGGCGTTGGTTTATGGAGACGTTCCTCGCGTGAGCATTGCGGGATGGAGCTCGTCTTGGGAGTATCCCGACCACGACACGTCTGCGGGTTTTTAGCCCACAGTCGTCAACTCCTCCCATTATCGTGGTCAGGATCTTCCCGCTGGCGCCTACTTTACCTCCTCGTAGGTAGAGATCGTTGCCACTTGCCACGAGGGCAACTACTGAGTTCTCAGAGATCTGAGTTTTCTCAGCCTCCACCCTTATTTCTCCGTTCCCCTTTCCTGGAAGGCAGCTACCTGTACACTGGGGCAAGGGCGGGCCGCTAGAAAGGGTTGTAGATCCAGCGCTTGGGAGTCACCGATCACGATGACTCTCGCACATTTGGGATCATAGGACAGAGGCTTTCCTTTCAGGATGGGCTCTTTCTTCCCTACTTCTTGGGTTTTTTTCTTCTTCGTTTTTTCTTCCGTTTTTACTTTCTCTTTTGTTTTATCTACTGTTTTTCTTTTCTTCCTTTTCCTTTTCTTCTTTTTGACGCCCTGAGTAACCCTAGCAGCAGCTGGCTCTGGGTAGTCGGATGGATGTCCTATCTCTATCGACGCGGGGCATGAGGGCTCAACAGAGGAGTCATCCACATCGTTAGGAGTTTCTTGTTGCTGTTGCTCTACCTTGGTGGCTTTAATCTCTGCAATGATGGCTTCGAGATGATGGATTTGAGTCACATGCTGAGATTCGAGGATTCTCACCTTTTCTTCCAGCCGTGGTGTTTTTTCCTTAGAAGATTTAAAAAGTTCCTTAAGCTCCTGAAGTTCTGCCCTTAGGACGCAGTCCGTGCAGTTACTTCCAGGGTGGCATTTTGAGAAACACCTCTCCGGAAAATCTACGCACCACTTGTCCTTTTGGCATGTCGAGCAGGTATACTTTAACGCACCAGGTCCTTTCTTTCCAGTCATGCTGAACACTTTATTTCTCTGAATACTTTTTGACCACTCAATAAAAAAGAAAGGGGGTGGAGAGTTCGCCCCGCGTGAGTCGCTCCTGCCTATCGATAGGAGAGGTTTCGGATCTTTCAGAAGGCATGCTCCTTGTGCTGCTGTTCGTCCTACCGAATCGTCAAACCTGGGCGTGCCGTGGCTCCCAATCAAGCAGCACTGACGGTCCCCGAAGGGGCCATCGATTTCTCACCAGGTGAACAACGGAGCACACCCCGTACTAAACTACTACTAGTTCCCTTCACGACGGCCAAGATCTCGGAGCAGCGTTGAATGGATATCCTGCCACAACAAGAGACTCGACCCAAGGCTTTTTATTGGCCTGGCAACCAACCTGGAAACAAAGGACCGTCACCTCGGACCGATGCTACCAGAGGCACGGGTCAACGGTCACTGGGAATGGTCAATAATTACGTGCTAGGGAAGGGGTTAACGGGGCACCACCCTCATCCCATTCATCGTGCCCCAACGCCTAGGGACACCTCTAGTCCTAGTCTCTCACAACCAGTGAGCGTCGATTGGCGTTATTTATAGAGGTTCCAAAGCCTCTCTTCTGACGCATGAGGTAGCTGCCAGGTCCTTATATGTAGATAGAGGAAACAATAGGAAAAGAGTGACATGATAGGAGTAGGCTTCTTTTTTGTGTTTGTTTTTTCTTTTTGTATAAGTGGGAGAGATAGGATAAAAGTAAAAAAGGAGAAGGATAGAGTAGAAAAAGAAAGGAATGACGCACTTCGTCTGGAACCTCGTTTCCGACCAAATCGACAAGGGAAGCCGTACCAGGGGTACCCAGAAGAGGTACCCCCACTGACATAGCTCGAAAAGTCAAAGGTACACACAAGCTCTCTTCCCGCGACAAGGGGGCGTCACCTCTCCCTCTACTTTCTTTATGAGAGAGATTATAGTTTTCCAAAAGGGAATTACCTGAAACTCGATTATGCTAAGAGTAGGACCATTGTTATTTCATCTAATTCCAAGGAAAGTGATAAAATTTTCCGACACCGCCAATTATTCTAGGTGGGTTTAGAGAACAGAGTGAAAGAAGTCTTCAACCCGAAGGATTGGAGCGAGAAGGGATTCGAGTTTTACAAAAAGGAATTCCCTGAAATTTGAATGTGCTAAGATTGGGACCATTGTTATTTTATCTAATGAATGCGTCAGTTTGCTGTGGAAAAAACCTCTATCGTTTCAAGATAATTATGTACCAGTATTATCTTTTCCACGCAATGGGGTCATGAGTAACATGTCATTAAGTGCGCTATGTGAGATAAACATACGAGAGGCAGTCAATAAGTTTTGCAAATCGGTAGAGCAAAACAGAGGAAGGGGGATGGCTGTTTGTGGAGGTGTTAGGACAAGTTATGACAAGTCAGGACCTGCAGCCGCACACTCCTGCCTCGTCTATTTTAGAAGCAGTAGCTGATCGCAGATCGTCAGTTACAAATTTTTCAACAATGGAGAAGGTTGAGCACCGCGCAGTGATCAAATTTTTGACCAAGGAAGGCACGAATACAAAAGAGATCCATGAACGCATGGCTCGATTTCTTCGACCTTTACTCTCAAAAATCGACGGGTGAAGGTGAAAGAAATCGAGCGAGAACTTGGAATATCACATGGAAGTGTTATCAACATCATCCATGACTCTTTGGCCATGACCAAGGGGTCTGCCCGTTGGGTCCATAGAAACTTCACGCCCCATGATCGACTTCAACGTCGTCAAAGTCCACAAGGCCAGAGTTGCACAAGCTGCCCTGCGCCAGTGTGGATTCGAGGAGCTCAACCATCCCCCCTACAGTCCAGATCTGGCCCCTAGCGACTTCTTTTTATTCCGCCAGCTCCAGGCTGCACTGCGTGGACGCCGGTTTGGGGACGATGAATATGTCCAGCTTTCCTTCCAGGAGTGGATTTAACAGCAGTCGGCAGATTTCTGGTTGTCGGGAATTTGAAGCCTCAGGGACAAATGGCGCAAGTGCATTGAAGTCGAGGGTAGTTATATTGAAAAATAATAAAACACTTTTCCTCATATCTAGTTTCCTTATATCCGAATTGCAAAACTTATTGACCACCCCTCGTATGTACAAGTATTTAAGTTTAAAAGGGAAATGAATAAAACAAAAATCAAGATTCGTATAATAAAATAGAGCAACATAAGAACAATTACTTCTATTCGGAAATAAAAAAGAATAATAAAAATAACACACACTTACTTAGGTACAGAATAACAAAAAAAATCACGGAAAAGAAAATCAACATGAATACAAATCTTTAAGTTCGGAAAGAAATATAAAAAAGATCAACTTGAGATTAAATAATTAAGTTAAGAAAATGAAAGAATTAAAATGAGTACAAGTACTTCAGTACTTGGGTGATCTTATGAATGGCTTATATAGGAAAAGCCATCTGGGGCGTGGGTGGGGGGGGGCCCTGAAGGACTTATTTAGCTGCCATCCATTTTATTTAGAACCCCGAAAAATAAAAATGACAATGCATGTCCATCAGAATATTTTAACAATTTTAAAAGGAAGTTTTTGCACTGATTTTAGCACTGGTTTCCACTGACCGATATCTATATCAGTGGCAAACCTAAAATTTATCGTGGGATCTGAACCGTAGGGTGCTTCATGGCATCCACTATAATGTTGATCGGAATCGGATGCCCATCCGGTAACTAACCTCACGTATTGTTGCTCAGCACTCCATCCCCTGCTCGAATTTAAAGCGCAATAACAACGAGGCCGTATCAGGCGGAAAGGTTGTAAATAGAGATTTGTGAAGAAAGTGTTGAGAAAGGAGAAAGTAAACTGTAGGGATCCTCTTGCAGGGTTGGCACTGGAGGGGTAAATTGTTTGTGTCCGGGCCCATTGGTAAACTGAGACCGTTGAGGCAGGGAGGGCAAACTGCGAATGGCGGTGCCTGGATTTTATAATCGTCCTGGTTGAAGCCTCAGTGGACGTGGAAATCTGTCCCAGATACATAAACAACGAGATCGGTTAAGTGGCTATAAGTTGGATGGCCGCGCAATTCTCCTGTCCTTACAATGTTGAATCGTTTCCAGATCGGGATTAGAAAACGTGCTAGAATTATGAAACTAATCATTATGTGACTTGGGATGTTACCGGCATTACCGGCGCCGTGGAGTTACCCGCAGTTCTGCCCAAGGGGATCAACAGCATTATTGGCACTGTGGAAATACTAGCATTGCTGGCCTTTGGAAGTTACCGGCAATGGTGAGTTACAGGTAATCTGGCCTTTAGAAGTTACCGTCAATGGGGAGTTACAGCCAATACTGTCTTTGGGAGGTTACCGTCAATGGGGAGTTATAGGCAATATGGTCCTTGTTTACCGTCAATGGGGAGTTACAGGCAATATTGACCTAGGGAGTTACGCTGCATTAACATTATTGAAACATATAAGGGAAAATTAGAAAAGTTAGGATAGTATGGCCACTAAATTTTAAAAAATAATTTCACCTCCTTCAAATTCTAAAAAAAGATGAATCAAAATCGGGGGCGAAGGCGGGGGTGGGGGGGCTACTTAGTTCTTTCATATCGGTAAAAACAAAATGCAGCGACAAGGAGACACGATTGTGTTAGATTTAAATGAATTTACACAGGGAATAATGAGAGAGAGATAGAAGGACGTACATACAGAAAAACAGATAAATGCACAAAAGAATGGTACGCAGATACGTATACGTACACACACGCACTGATGCGCAGAGAAACAGACAGGCGTGCCAAGGGACGCAAAACAAACGAATAATAATGAGTTAAGCAAACACGCAGGAGGTGGACGAACCAAACACAGAAGGAGGATCGGAGATAAACACAATTCAGTTCGTCACGTTCTGACCACATCATATCCTGAGGAATGAACGTCTCTGCACCCAAAGGAATTTTAGCCATGACTTAACAAAAACAGAATCCGAATATTACCCGAATCCAACAGTCCAAGGCGTTAAAAACTCTTTTTGTCTTTTATTTTCCTCCTTCTCTTTTAAATTTATTCATACACCTCTTTTTCTTATTGTTTGCCGAGTACCGGTTCAGTCCGAAAAAGATCATGAGAGCCTCTTTGACTCTCTCTCTTCTAAATATTATTAAAAGAAATACAACGTATTATGCGGGGGACTTTATTGAATTTATAAATAGAGTGAAGAGAGCAACAGACTGCTAAATCTTATCCAGGAGAACTTTCTTTTTCAATAGGTCGAGGAAAATAGGCGGTCTCAAAGTATATTAGATTAATTTTTAACACAGATGAGAACTTGCTGGAAAACGTTTAAGGGGAAGAGCCACTACAGACAAATGATCATAACTTAGAATCTAATCAAAACCAAAAGAGCAAATGAGAGCAATCCATTAGTACCGATTTTTCAGAGCTGCAATTTCGTTGTTTTTTCTCATTGCCAAGTTGACTGGAGTAGTTCATTTCATTTATTTGGAGTAATTTTGAATTGTGATCAGTGAAATTACGTGCGTAGAAAGTACTCTAAATCTAAGAGAGCCACGATGATTAAAAGGAAAATCAAGGAATGCATTTGGACGCGAACAACACTAACAAACATAAAAATTACTATAAATTGAACGAAATATATCGTACGCTGTTCAGGTGGGGGCGGAGGTTAAGCCCATGAGAGGATATATGACCGAATAGATTTAGAGAAGGACTTCTCAATGACAAGCTCAAACTCAATATATGATTGGCCTGGAAGTCCTGATTCACTTAGAAAGCGAAAAGAAAACAGCAAAATTTTATGGAGTAACACCAACATTTATTCTTCAAAATAAAGTCCATCTTTTTCTGCGATCTTCTTCCAGCGATCACCCAGCATCCTAATTTGTCCCACATACCAGTCAGCTTTGAATCCAAAAACTGTAAACAAGCTTCCTTCACTCCATCAAAAGTGTTGAATCGCTGGTTTCGGATGAAGTGTGCAATTAAGCGGAATAGGCCATAGTCATTCGGAGCAGCATCGGGACTGAATGATAAATGTGAAAGAATCTCAGCACCGTCCATCGGTTTGAACTTCTTCATAGTCAACCTGGTAGTGTGTGGCCTCTCATTGTCTTGCTGAAACAAAGCCTGACCTCGATTGATCAAAGCAGGATACTCCTTCTTTAGTCTGTCGTACCAGCGGTTTAGTTGCTGGCAATAGAGTTTAGGTGCAACCATGTGACACAAACTCGAAATGCAGTACTCCTTGGAAATTCTACCAGACAGAGATCATGACCGATTCCGTTGTGGAACGGATGCCGTTTGCCCACCTCGTGGAACCTATTTCCTTTCCTGATCGTGGTTAACCAACTACACCTATGGCAATTTATGGTAGGTTGACTTGGTCCCTAGTTATGATACCGGCACGTTGTGGTCGTTAGGTATAGGCAGGCAGTTGGCTTATAAGTGGTTGATTACCATTATTACCGATAGAGGTCGGCTCTTTTCCATCCAAATACTAACCTTCCCCAATGTTGCTTAACTTTGACGCAGCGCTTTGGGGATATTCGGATACCGGGCGCTGACCTTGAGCTGACTCCAATTGTGGGGGAGATAAACCTCTTGCTTGGTTTTAGTGAAGTAGGCTGGGTAAGAGGACCGGTTAGATTATACTTAGGAAAAATACTCTAGGAAGGCGGATTCAAAGGACTCTTTGTAGGGCGGAGGACTCAGTAGACTTAGGCAGAAAGAATTTGATTGAACTTATGTTGGGTATCTGAATTTTGCTTACTAACGTATAAGCCTATTCTGACTATCCTTCCGACTACCGGACCGTCTGCCCGACTAACTATATTTTCTCTCTTTGACTCTTGATTCACTTGACTTTACTGGCCTACTGCCTCTGATGATGATGTACTCAGTTTTTCGAAGAGAGATGGTATAGTGGAAGATATAGTGGGTGAAAAAAATTAAAGATGGGGGGGGGGTATTTTGCCCTAGTAGGGAGGGCATCACTTTATTTTTATACTGTTTCTTTTTTCCTTTATTTGTGTTGTTATTTTGTGTGTTTTTTAATGTCTATTTGTATCTTCATATGTTTGTAGTGTTCTTCTTATTGTATTTTGTTTCTTCTTCTCTGTCTTTTTACTTTTAGTGTAATAATGATATTTGTAGCATTCAAGCCTTTAATAGCTCTTCTTGCCGACAATGCTATTTTAGTGTTGTCTGTTGTCTCATTTTTCATGTGTAAATGTATGGGACTAGATGTGATGTGTTATGACGTTTTTAGGTGTATATTGGAGTGATATTATTTCCTGTACACAGTTTTGTGCTCGGAAACCGGCTTCTGCGTGAGGCTTTCGCCCGTAGCCACGCAGGTATATTCAACCTGCCGCCTGCTCCCTGCAGTTCTGGAATGACATCATCCGTTAGAGTGGACCAGATCTTTTTGCCCAGTTTCTGGGTGACGACATTGATGGGCTCCAAGCATTTGCTCCGATGCAGGACGCTTTGCCTGATTCGGTCACGCCTTCTTGCTTTGTTGATAAGCAGAGAGGCAGTGTTCTGGATACGTTGGAGCCTTTTCATCGAAGTTTTATTAGCCGCTTGGGACACCACTGCGGGGTAGATCAGCATAGCCCGGACATACATCATATATAATTTTATGATGTTGGCCGAGCTAAGATCTCTAGCCCTGTAGAGCTTGGAGATTTCTCTCTTCGCCAGGTTCCGCCTCACCGTGTGGTGCCTCGAGTATCCATGGTCGGTGATTTTAAGGCCCAGGACGGTGCCTTCGGTGAAGTAGCCGTACATCCTCCCATCTATGATGATGGGCCATGTCAACTCGCGGTTCAACGGGACAATTTTGAACTTGTCCCTGTTGGTCCTGATTTTCCATCTTCTCTCGAATCGGCTGATGTTGTTGATTTCCGCTAAAGTGCGGGCTGCCTGTGCCCTTGCTTTCCTCTCCGGGCACGGGACAATTTGTGTGACGTCATCTGCGTATTGCAGATACATCGTGTTTCTGTGCACCGGGGTTGGGAGGTCGATGGTGAAGACCAAGTAAAGCAGAAGACTCAGGCAGCTTCCCTGAGGGACACCCCTTTAATTCGAATTCGGGGCCTCTGTGCGCTTTAATCATAAGACACGCTCTACTGTCCATGATGAAGTCACAGAGGATCCTTTCCGGGATTGGGTTTAGCTGGA
Source organism: Ceratothoa steindachneri (assembly GCA_963969495.1). Classification (NCBI taxonomy): domain Eukaryota; kingdom Metazoa; phylum Arthropoda; class Malacostraca; order Isopoda; family Cymothoidae; genus Ceratothoa; species Ceratothoa steindachneri. The sequence goes on along the minus strand of OZ018319.1, from coordinate 126,615,957 downwards.
GGTTCAGGATCTTGTATTGAAGTCCTTCCAGCAAAACTTTATCGAAGGCCTTTTGCACGTCCCTCAACACAATGTCTACATAAAACCTGTTCGCATGGGTATATGCTACTTTCTCAGTTAGGAGCGCCAGGGCGGTGTCTGTGCCCCTTTTTTGCGGAACCCGTGTTGTTGTGGGCTGTGCGCTCCTAACTCGCTCATTTGAGCTTGTAGCCTGTTCGCTAAAATCTTTTCAAAGATTTTACCATGGCATCTCAAGAAGAGAGATGGGACGATAGCTTGCCACCTGGTCTGGGGGCTTGTTTCCCTTTGGGATAAAGATGATTTTGGCCATCTTGTATCCATCCGGGAAGTAGCCTGTATTCAGGGCGGCATTTATCGTGTTTGCCAATCCCTGAATAATTTGCCTTGGGGCATTTAAGAGGTTATTTTTCGTAATCCCAGAGCAGCCTGGAGCCCCCTGCTTGAAGGACCTTATGGTGTCCAAGGTCTCTTCTACAGTTATCGGGTATCCGTGGTCAGCCATCACTCTTTCCTGTGATACTTTCGGATGGGGGTGGGTTCTATGTATCATTGTGCCGAGGTCGCCAAGCAGTTAGGCTTCGAAGTCCTGGTCGAAGTCGTCGTTCTCCTCCGGTGATATAGCGAAAATCGTTTGCCAGTGCGATCTAAATCTTCTTTCGAGAGACTCTGGGTCCTCCATGATGTCTTCTCCTTCCTTGATTTGGGCTCTGAGTCTCGGAGGTAATCCCCTAATTCTCCGGATGTTATTCCAGAATTTTACGGGATCATTCTCCCTGTCCAGTCTCCCAATGATGTCATTCCATATCGTTGTTAGTTTTTCTAATATGATGTCTTTCATTTCAATGCCTAGATGTCTCATTCTGGCCGTCCTTTCCCTATTGGTACCTGTCCTGCCGATCTCATCATAGATTGCTCTATGTTCTCGGGCGATTTCTCTCATCTCGTCCGTCCACTCAGGTTGTGGAAGCATTTTATAGAAGATTCTGGGAACACATCTCTCGTCGGCTTGAATGAGGAGATCAGTGATCTTGTTGATCTCCTTATCAATTTCTTCGAGATAAGCGTCTCCCAGATCAGTTGGTTGGTATGTACTGAGTATCTCTCTATATAGCTTTCAGTCAGCTTTCGCGTAACTTTTCCTAAGTGCAACGGGCTTAAGTATTGGCGCTAGCGAGATGGTAGTGAGAATCGGGATGTGATCGCTCGGAACCACTGGTCCGGGCTCATTGACAATGTTGAAAGAGAAGTTTTTGGATGTCAACACAATGTCCGGCTTTGTTGCCGAACGTTGTGTTATGAAGGTCGAGAAATCTGGCCCGGCCCTCTGGAGTCTGTCTATCACGAGTAGCACCTCCAGGTTTCTTCCCCTTTGATCGGTGCTTCCGTAGCCTGATGCACGGCATCTGGCATTAAGATCACCGCCAAGACATGTCAATTTCCCACGCCCGAAGAGGTTGTAAAAGTTAGGGATCGGCAGGTAATCGCGTCGCGGTGGTTGATAGGCCGCCGCTACGCTCAGGTCTCCAACTAGGGTAGGTATTGATACTGCCACGAATGGGCTCTACCCACAGCTGTATATAATGTATCATAACACACGGGCCTGGCTCGCTGTTGACCAATGACACGGTTTGATAGAGCTTATTCTACAAGATGTTTATTTGTGTGTTCACGGAGATAGAGAGAATCGTTATCTTAAATTTCGAGAAAAGAATTTTGCGTTTCGCAGCCACCTGTCAATATATTCTCGTAAAGTCCGCATCTTTCATGTCCTCAACTCGGTATCAATAACTGCACTTCTTTTGACGTTTGTTGGTACATCTGTGGATTTTCCCAGGACAGTGGTGATCGCGAGGTGTGTAAATGTATATATGTGTGAAAATTTGTTCTGCCAGTAGTCCTTTATAAGAAAAGTACATATTATTGTTTACATGATCAGGAGATGCATATTACCATCTCTCTGACAAAATGTTATATACGTTGATTTAATAATCAAAAAATGGTATATATTTTTGATTACTTGCAGGCACATAATTATTTGCGTGCCCATTACCAGCCTTTATAGAATTTATATGACACTCATCTGTGAGGCTTCATTTTCAATCCTATTTCGCTTTGTAATGTGGCACTACACACCCACTTCTCATCCGATGTGACAATTCCCCTCCCGAATCGGTCGCCCATTGGGTTATTGAGAAGTTGACTGCAAATCCTTATTCTACGGGCAGCTTGTGCTTCGGTGAGGTCATATGGATCCAATCGGGCTTCTTGTGAACAAAATCCATTTGATGCAATCAGTTAAGCATAGTCTGATGGAAAGACACTTAAACAACTCTCGCAAGATCACGCCTACGTGCAGAAGGTTCAACTTTCTATGCTGCCACTAAAGACTCGTTGTCAAAGGTTGATGGTCTACTGGAATATAGCTAATCATCAAAGGTAAGATCCCCGGAGTTGAAATGTATGTACCACCTCGAGACCTTCACCTGAAAGACTGTGCCTTCTCCTTCACTATCGCAAATTTCCTTCACAGCAACTCTTGTAGAAAGTTTTGGCTTGTAACGGTAGCAATTAAAAACACTACTTCTACTTTCTTCTAAACTCATTTTTTGTGAGTTGGGGTTTACTCAAAAAAAAATAAATTGCGCAAGAGCAACAAACAACAGCAGCGTACGGAGACTGGTAGTCAAATGAGTAAGACATAACCTAATGTAATCGAATGAGTAAGGCTAATCTAACCTAATGTTACTGTTGCTCCATAAAATTTTGTTGTTTTCTTTCCGCTTCCTAAGTGATTCAGGATTTTTTGGTCTACCATATAAAATACAACCCTCATTCTCTAAGAGCTTACTATCGCTACAAAATATCTCCCCCAATGTGTTTGCCATTCTTGTTATATATTACTTAATTTGACATTGCCATCTGTAAAAGTCGCTATGTAGGCTAAATTAGTCTACACTTAGGTTTTATATAGTTAAACATTTGGAACAACCACATAAAACAACACTCCTCTTTCAAACCCAGTAGACTTATGTAGACAATATTCACGAAGCATAACAATCCTGTTAACCATTATTCTTTCTTGCGCTTAACTTGTGCTTCGAATTTACTCTAAGTATAACATTTCGAATATTTACTAAACATGGAGTCGAGCAACGCTTAAGGATTACATCTGCCTACTTAAATTGTTAAAGATCGGCCTCGTTCAAGCAGACCTCAAGTTGTCAACCGTTTGGCTGTGAGAAAGGGCTTCGAAAGTGTTCCGAAGCTCAAAAGGACTGCGGTTGAGAAGAAGAACATCTAGTTTGTCACTGTGCCTAGGACCGTCAAGGAGAAGGGTGGCAATAACTTTAGGTGCGTGGATGGGCCTCTTCTCACAAACCGGATGCAAGAACAACGTCGGAAGAGCTGTTGTCGCCTTCTCAACGACTCTTATTTTTTCTGATGAAATACCTTCACGGTCGATCCATTCATCAATAAGCAGAACGACCACGTGGTAGGCTTTGGCCAGGACATATCCGAGGTCTGCTACGTGTCAACGACCAGCCACCCAGCCTCCGTGTTGATGCTTGGCGTCGTGGCTTCAAATGGCGAGGAGATGCCGCCAGGGTGATTCCAGGCCGGTTACAGGCTCGCCACGTCCAAATACAGGGACATCTTGGCAACGAAACTCCTGCCCTTGGTGAGAAAGCTCACAAAAAAGCGGACTACGTCTTCCAACAGGAGCTGGCCCGGTCCCCACGGAAAGGACCGTGCACAAATGAATGGGGTCGAACATAAACTTCTGGTCGAAGGAATTTTGGCTGCCGCAGTCACCCGACATCAATCCCGTTTACTAGAATGTGTGGGCGCACGTCGATTGCATGAACTTCAAGGTCCGCCACATGAACATGGATGAGCTAAAGTCCTTCGTCAACCACGTGTGGGCCAGCATAAGAAAGGACTTTGTCCGCAACGTGTGCGCGACCTTCAGGTCTTGCATGGAACGCTTATTTGCCGCCACTGGTAGCCACATTGATTAATATAGAAATGTCCAACGGCATCAAAACTATCATTGTGTCCTTTGTAGAAAGAGCGTGGTAAGGAGTGTAAGAGGACATTTGCAATACCCGGTATAGGTGATTACTATCGTATTCTGAAGTTATCTGTATATAAGTTGTTAGTAGCCCTTATGTAAAAATGTTGTGTTTGTTTATCTAACCTTGTAAAAGGTATTTTCTTTCAGATCATGTCTGCCTCTAGTACTTCTCACGTAAATGCTTAAACAGACCAGCCTCCTTTGTTATGGCAGGTTTACCACTTCAAATCAAAGAACAAATGCAAATATTTGTCAAGCAAAGCTATTTTGCATATTTTAAAGTAAAAATTGGTGATATAGACAAATCTTTACCCTTCAATAGGTAGACAGATACTGTGTCGATAGTTTTCGAATGTGAACCAAGGAAACAAGTGATAAGTTGGCATTTGGTATAGCTATAATTTGGCGAGAGCTGAAAGATCATTGCACTGACCGTTACTTTTGTTTAGGGAAAACCTCCGGATATGACAAGAAAAACAAATGTAAAATCGATTATTCCAGTCTATCCTCAGTTATACGCCGGAGCCTCATTTAGCCGAAATGCCAGTGCTAGTTTATGTTCAAGTAGCCACTCTTGAAGATCTTAATCATGGTTATTAATCATGGTAAAGAACTCAATGGTAGCAATGATGATAATTTCAAAATTGAAGATGAGGCAGAGGTTAAGTGATTCAATCAGCATGTGTTGAATGATTTGGAACGAGATTTGAGACTATCACATGAAGCTGCAAAACCCCTAGCATCAATATAATGATAAAAACTTGCTTTAAAAACGAGCAAAGGTATTCTACTTTAGATTCAGAGAAAGTAAAATTTCGCAGTACTTTCGAAGTGAAAGTAGCTTAATGTATGTCATAACATACAATGTTTACTGAAGGAATTGTAAATTATGACCTACAACTCACAGAATGGGGACTGTTCATCGATAACTAAAAGAGGAGCTTAAAGTGTAGCCTCCACTGAATGGCAATTTATATGATGCACTCCCAGTTGTGCATTTAGTTAGTCTTCATGAAGAACATGGAGACATAAAGAGAGTCATTGATTTTTTACAATACCACAAACACAATTGGATCGTATGTGTTGACCTTATTATGAGATACTTTCTTTTTGGTCAGCAACGCGGGTACACGAAGTATCCCTGCTTTCTGCACATGTGGTACAGCAGAGTCCGAGAGAAGCATTGTGTGGAGAGGAATTGGCTTTCAAGATCTGACCTCAAACCTGGCCATCCAAACATTCTACATGAGCCATTTATTGACAGAAGAAAAATTATATTCTTACCTCTGCATTTCAGAAAAGGAAAAGAATGTTTTGTTATCATTCAAAGAACCTGTGCAGAACTTTCTGGGAAATATACGAGCAAATAATTACAGTGAAATTGCCCAGAAAGGTTTGAAGAGCATTAAGTTGCATTTTCTGCAATCCCATCTTGCTAACTTCTCGGAAAGCCTTGGTGAAATTAGCAATGAGCAAGATGAAAGATTCCACAATGTCAGATATCACAGAGAGAGAGTGAGAGAGAGGGGGGGGGGAGGGGGCGGACACCTGGGCGACCCTTTTTTTGTCTGCGCTAATGGAGGTGCGAAATTATAAGACGTCGTGAGACATCACAATGACATGAAATACGGTCACCACAGAAAGCTGCGACAAGTTTGAGAGCCCAGAAGGTCCCATCTGAAGTCGGACAAAGTTTGCCTTGGCCGCTTAAGAACCTTCTCGCGCTCGCGCTAAAAGGCCGAGTCTATTCTCGTCTCCGTTGCATCTGACCCTAAAACCCTCCCATTTGTACATAGGTGGGAGGGGGGACCCATTCAACCCCTATAAATCCTCCGGCACCAGAGTTAGGAGGGATTATGTCCGCTCCCGTCTATACCCGCTATTCGCGTCCCGTTGGACTCTGCTCGATTCTCGCAGAATCCCTCAAGCTCCCGGTATGCTTGTTAATTCACGTGAGTTTACCTCGACCCGCTTCCTCCGCTCCTCGAACGCAGCGCGCTCAATCTCGATTCGTGTTACTCGAATGCAAGATTTAAGTTCACCCCCTCTTAATAGTTATTATCCAGAGAATATTGTTTGAACTTTGCGCTAAGGCAAGGATTACTCCCTCAAACCAAATCTTCGAGGTAACAGCAACTCACAACTCTCCTGTGAAAGTGCTCTCTCTGCCGTCCCCCCCCCCCCTCCTAGTATAGGCCTCATCATCGGCTTAGTTTACGCTCAAGGTGGTTCGAGTGTCCCTTGGTCAATCTTGTCCGTTTGTTTGTACGGTGATCGTACTCACCACGTCTCCCCACCCCCCTTTTAGCTGTTGAGGCCCGTGTCCCTCTAGTTAGTGTATGTATAGCTCATTTTGAAACTACTTTTAATCTTGTAAAATAATATTCATTTGTATATTTTTATACCCGTTTTTCTGTTATCGCGGAACTCCAAGATAGTCGACTATTGGTCAACCTACTTTCAGTTAATTTGCACTCTGCTTATATTGTAAACATCCCACGCACTCGTAAAGCAGAAAGGGTGAACTTGATCTTATTCTACGACATCTATATTAATCTAGTGTAAGATGTGCGGGGTTAATCTACGGCACGCAAAGATTTGAAAATCATGGAGGATGGGTATCAGAGTAAATGGGAGGTACATATGTTAGCTAACTACTATTGTAGTATAAAACAAAATTTTCCACATATTGAACACTCCAGCTAGAGCTATAGGTGTAAATCTTTGTCTTGGATACTTACACACAATTTAAATTAGTGCAACACTACTTTGTATGAACAAAATAATTTGTACACATATTACAGTTAAGCAATATTTTATTATTTTCCAGTGTATGTAAATTGTTAAAAGATTCTATAAAATAAATATACAATTTATGTCTCTTTTATACACAGCGATGGTATCCTGTAGCCCCAAAAGTTGATGTGATACAAAAACAAGGTCAATTTTAGTTCAGAGGACAAAGGTTAGTCAAAACCAAGTAAGAACTAAACGAAAATTGTGTTACCGTGTTATCTTTTAAAAATACTTTTTACTCATAGATTTTTCTTTTTTTCTGAAAGGCAATTTTGTTCTTTAAGACTTTCATTATTTTAGTGATTTCTTTGTGGGTTTTTTATGCGCTGAATGTAGTTAGAGTTGAGGGCCGAAACGTGCGGCCAATATACTTTAAGAACGATCTCCAAAATCTTCCTATTTCTATCACTACTTCATTAATCTATTTCCCCCCCATATATATATATATATATATATATATATATATATATATATATATATATATATATATATATATATATATATATATATATATATATATATATATATATATATATATATATATATTTACTCGGGCTTAACCCGAATATAAATTTAGTAAAGTGATTGTGTATTTGCAAACTTATTTAATTTCTGCCAACACTGACTTCAAGTATGTATTACAGCAAAGACTCAGGCTCCTTTTATTGAGCCTGGTCTCAGGTCATATATTTTCGTTCAGCGTCTGGCGGTCCTCTAAGAGGTGCCCTGTGTAAAAAAAAATATCATTTGTAGCAGACGTTCCCTCGACATCGTTCTCGCGCGCTTGACTCGGCTTAGAAGTTACAGCCCGAGTTGTTATCTATAATAATCGTAAAAATTAAAAGTAATTAAAATTCAATGTTTTATTGAAATAGATTACTTTAGAGATTAGGATTTAAATTCAAATCTATGAAAGGTTTCCGTTTTATAATATTCTTAAACGAACGAAAAATTATCCAGCAACTCGGGCTAATACGAACGCGCCCGGTAGGTGTAAAAGACTAATTGGCATCTCTTGTCAAGAGTGCAGTACAGGCGACAGTCATATCGGTCTCTGCCTAATGTTTGTTGTGCACGCCGCTGTCGTTATTTGATTGCTGTTATTCTGTGCTTCTGTGTGTTAAGATCAGCTGTGTTTTGCAGGGTTGCTTTATTTTTACCCTAAACTTAGAAATGGAAAAAGACATAGTGCTAGATATAAAAAAAATAAGCCATTTAGGGCTAGAAATATTGCGGAAAAACGTGAAACGCCCTCAAACCAAGATGACTGGAGTTCATATATAGATGAAGTGAGTAATTTTTATATTAAAATTATATTTATGTCTTACTATTAAATTATCAGTGCACATATAAGTCTGCGGGGTGCATTACGTCTCTTAATTTCTTTTATACATGTGTTTTATGCGAAATCTGTGATGAACCTGAGTGACGCTGATGACTTGGAGTCGCCCTTGTATATATATATATATATATATATATATATATATATATATATATATATATATATATATATATATATATATATATATATATATAATTTAACAGAAATTCCAGGGTGAGGAAAATGGCTGGCGTCATCCTTATTTAGCGGCGACGTTTCGACCACAATACGGTCATCTTCTTAGGCCTACAAAATAAAAACAAGAACAAAATATTATGCAATGTTGAGCACAATTCTAAAGGTACAAATAAAACTTTGATAGCAAGCGAAAAGATAAAAGGGAAAACGTACATGCAAGAATAGTCAGTTAGAATACAACATAACATGCAACAAAAGCAAACAAAGTCTCCTAAAAAACAAACACACACTAATAACGGTTTGAACGCCAACTATAAGTACCCTGTAACAAAATCGGAAAGGACAGACACCTGGATCTCAGGTAATTCCTCTATAACTATAATCCCAACTTCTAACTGATTAAAATGGGCAGAGATTAGCTTGACCTCCAAGCACCTTGCGTGTCACCGCACACCTTTAACTTCTTTCAATTCCTCATTAACTCTTGGTTACTTTCTTTCTTAACGGGCTCTACAAATATACGTGGGTGGGTGATACACATCGTGGTATTAACACCGCGTAATAGATGTAGGGTCAAGACCACCTAGGTCATCTGTTTGATCTTCTACTAGTTTCTTGCTCTACTATCGCGCCCTTTCCTCTTTCTCTCCCTGTCTTCCTCCTCTTTCCACTGTTATCCTCTCATCGTGTCGCAAGACACAGGGAGTGGAGAAAGGGCAAATAGGAGGAGTTCAGGCTCTCTCGCCCCTTCTCCTCACTTCTAGCCCCGATAGTGGGCTAGAAGTTAGTTTTAGCTTTGGATAGGAAACTTAGATTTTGAATAATATTTCCAAAGAGGAGTTTGGGTTCACACTAAAATGACATGATTTTAACAATATTTAAATTTATTAGTGACTGCAAAAATTACCTAAAGTTTCACAAGTTAGGGGCGCTTTTGAATGTGTAATTCATAATAAGGCTATACATAGGTTTGTAATTTTATACAGAGTTTGGGGAAAATTGTGTCATAAATTAAAGTGCTCCTAGCTTGTGAAATCTCTCTCTCTCTCTCTCTCTCTCTCTCTCTCTCTCTCTCTCTCTCTCTCTCTCTCTCTCTCTCTCTCTCTCTCTCCTTATATATATATATATATATATATATATATATATATATATATATATATATATATATATATATATATAATTAGGTAAAAGGCCATGTTGTATACAGGTTCTATTGAAGTTAACAGCTGTGGTAGCGTTATTGATTTTAATTTCTATTTTCTTAATATTTCTTACAAGTTTTTGAACGGGGTCTTCGAGGCGAGAAAAAACATCTGCGAATGACATTCTTTATTCCTAGACGTCTTTCAACCATATTAGGTCATCTTCAGGGAATGAACAGAAATGGAATTATTCACGGTTCATTGTTTATTAAGAATGAATTACAAAGAGACATTACATAAATGTAAATATATAGCGAACAGTGTGGAAAATAGAATATAGCAAAGAAGAGATAGTTATAAGTATAAGTAGGAAGATAAAGGTTCCCGGAGACGTGAAAATCAAAGTTTTGTAACTCTATACAATACAAATTTTACATTTACTCATAAGAGTTAATAGTTTATAGTTATAAAAAATTTATTACTAAAAATTTACATATATATTAACACATTATTATATATTTCTAACGTTAACTACACATTATTTTAATACTTTACATTATTTCTACGCGTTTGTTGGAAAAACCTTTTTAGAATTCTATTTTAATCCAGCTGATGATTTTAATTTAATTTTAAGTCACTTATTTGATTAATTCATAATATATAATTTGATACTAGATATATATTTCGTAAATAAATTAACACACACTTTCTATGTACACTTTTTCCAAATCACTGATATTATCAATTATTTTATCATTATTTATTTAATTCACTTTTGGGCTTATCGTTATATTTTATACACTTGTATTTTACACTTTCACTTTATTTCGGACGTTTTCCGTCTACTTTTTATGGCTTTGAATGTTGACATGTTCCCGGCGTGCACGTCCGATGGTGGGATGAACACCGTGCCATTCATCCGGTGAAAAAGGTACCTCGAAGGTCCACTTGAATTTCCCCTTCGCTTTGCCAAGTAGGAGAAATTCTTGGTCGTCTATTTGGGGTGGGCACAGGGGAGAGCCAAATACCTTAAGGCCCACGTCCTTGCCGTCAAAGAAGTAACCGCTCTCGAGGACTTCCTTCTTGTCTGTTAGGGCGACCTCCGTGTATTCCTCTTCGTGCGCCTCTTCTTCGTCCGACGAATTTTGTTCGCTTGTCTTTTCCTTTGTTTATTTCTTCTTTCCTTTTTTCCTTTTCTTTTTTGTGCATTTATTCATTTCACCCTCTCCTTCCGAAGTTTCTTCCGTTATTTTTGGCTCTTCGGTATGGGACTGCGTCAGCTCCTCATTTGGTTGATGTTGCCTTTGGGATTCGTCGGTAAACTTGATATCAGTATTCCCGCCGAGTCTGGATTTTCGGGGAACCAGAGTTTTTTGGTAACTCCGTTCTTCTCCAGAAGACGGTTAAGTTCTTCGGAAAAGGAGCCGGGGTTAGCCAGGTTAGCCATGTGAGCAAAGATGATCATTGCCATGATATCTTTACCTGCTTCTGGCATCACCAGCTTCGGGACACTTGTTGTGACGAAATTCTTCGTGGCGGCGGCTTGAGCGTAGTTGGTCTTAGTTCTTGCCTCTTTTTCCTTTTTTATATTCTCCCGTTTAGTACGGATGGCTTTTTTACGGATGGGGCACCTCATGGCCAAGGCCCTATGGTCCCCTGCACAGTTGACGAACTTTTGCTTCCCTTCCATGCAATCTTTCCAACCGTGCCCGGATTTGGCGCAGTTGGAGCATGTAACTACCGTTGCCGTGCAGTCCTTTGTTAAATGTTTTTCGACTGCATAACATTTGTAGCAGCAGTCGATCGGTATTTAGTCTTCTGTTTCTCTTTACTAAGGTGATATCCTTAGGTAAAACCCAAGCAGCCCATCTTTCTTGGCTCTTCTTGCCATCTAGATGCTCGAGAAGATGATTTTTACAATGCTGTTTCCTCTGCCGAATTTCTCCACCTTTAAAATGTTGGTCCATGTCTGCTTCGCCGACAGCTCTGCCTTTATTTCTTCACAGGTGTTGTCAGTGAAGCGTGGGTCCAGCCGACGAAGAATAACACTACGCTGCACTAGTATTTCTTGAGGGATGGTTGCCTCTAGTCCGATTTTTTGGAGGTGAACCTTGGCCTCGTTCGAGACAGGCCGTTCCAAATCCTTCATAATGTGTCAGATTGACGCGTAGCCAGTCGGGGTGTCAATTAGCCTGATGAATATAGTCAATTATAACTAGAATAAGAATAGGAAAGAATAGATAGAGATATAGAAACCTACACCAGTTTTTAGTAAGAATATTTACTAATAACGGTTTGAACGCCTCATAAATACTACTTTCTAACTTCATCACGCTAGCTATACTACCTAAAATGGACAGAGATAAGCCTGACCTCCAGGCAATTGGCATCTCTTTGCAAACCAACCTTTTACTTCTTTCAGCCCTTTACACCTATTTGTTTTTTACTATCATATTCGCACACAAGACTCACAGTGATACGTGCGACAGGGGTCACGATAAACTGTTATATTTATAGTTAGAGACAAGCGACATATCGTGGTTCGGATTCCACGTTAAGCTGTAGTTCCCATGACTAACTTAGTTCACTTTTGTCTCCTACTATTTTCCTCGCTGTCCTATCCTAAAACCTTCTTCTTCCTCTCCCTCTCACTCCTAACCGCCGTACTCACAGTGCTTGGAGCCTACTTTGGCTCTAGACAGTGTGACTATGAGGGTCTATAAAGGAGTACAGGGCCTCCCCCCTTCCCTCCTTGGCAGCTCCATGAGTGCCAAGGGGGGCAGGTGGAGAGTCAGAAGAGCTGTTCTTTGTCTCCCACCTCTCTTTTCATTTTATTTCATCTCTAACTATTTGTCGCTCCGATCTAGTTCTCTGGCAAAGGAAGCAAAGGAAAATAAAGTTTGAAAACGTGCTTCTTTTAACGGCCGTCAACTCGGGGATGACGAGATGTTGGGAGTATGGTTTCGGGCTGAAGTTGCACTTTAATTGCTGGTTTATTCATTTGAATGATGACGGTTTCGGCCATCCGCAATCTTCTGCGATTTTGGAGACTCAGGATGATGGAGGTGTCCTGATTCAGGTTTTCACGGGTTAGGTTAGTGCCATGAAAGTGGGCGTGTTTTTTAATCACGCCACAATGCCTTGGCAGGGTTGTGGAGGTTACGCCGATGTACTTTGAATTGCAGTGTTCGCAGTCATCAAATTTGCACGAATATTTGCACACGACGTCAGTCTCCTGGATTTCGTTCGTTGGGGGGAGACAGCTGTTCCTCATGATGCAACTACTTGTTTTCTTGGTCTTGTAGCATATAATTAGATTAATATCCGTGACCCTAACCGACCCTAATATGGATATTAATTTAATTTATACGGTTTTATTTATGCATTTAGGGTTTTAGATAAACAGTACGTGGGAGTCGTGACTTGAGAGATGATAGGCCTTGATGGGTTGTGCGGCTTATGAATTTTTACATTGCCATACAGATATCCTGGTGTGTAATCACCGATGATCTTTTGGAAGTGAAGTCCCCCGATGAGTGCATTAGCTTTAGTTATTTGTCCATTTATTTTCTTTTTTAAGTCTTCTGTTGGATCTTTTTTCATGCGTTTAAATTTAGTGGTGTCACTTAGGGTGGTATTTAATTTGTTGTTATATTGTTCTTTGTTTAAAATTACGTATATGTTGGATTTGTCAGCTTTCCTTATGACTATTTCTTTGTTGTTTTTTAGAGAACATCTACAAAGCGGAGGGTCTAAAAATCATATGGAGAGTGTCCATAATATTAACCTAACGAGAGATATGCTTGTTGATAACACCATTATTTAAAGAAAAGAGGTCAACAAAGCGAGGCTGAACATCTTAAAAGCCATATTAATAAATGAAGATAAGCCGGTCATCAACAATCAAGCAACAAGCTGGAATCGCACATTAAAATTATTTTAAAATTACACTTACCGGAGTAGCCCATTTTCTCTAACGTTACGTACAACCTAGGCGGAATAAATAATCCTTAAGAATCGTTTTCTTTCACTCTGTCAATACCGGAAAGAGCGACTCCGAAACTTGTCAGGCCGGTCGAGAGTAAGGAAATAATGACAATGGTCATCGTTGCCCACCCGGTGAACCTTGCGCGCCCCGGCAGCTTCTCGGAGGAACTAAACAACATGCTATAACATAATGGAGTCAAGAAGAGGTTGTCGTTTCCGCCAAACCAAACATCTCAAGACGTGTTAAACATCAAGTTCGTCGATGACACACAGACTGAGAACATCAAAAAAGCAACGGTGCCAAACCAGGAACAACAACCTAAAAACACGAAAGAAGATGGGAGCACGCTGAAGATGAAGGCAAAGCAAAAAAAGAAAACGCTAAAAACTCAAAAAATAGCCCGAAGGAAAAGCGAACGAAAAAGAAGAAGAACACCAGATCCACAGCAAAACAAGACGAAGAAGAAATGTTAGTACAAACTGAAGACGATTCGGAAGATGATCAAAGTTACCCCGGAGTGCCCCTAACGAAAAAAGTAGAAATTCTGGAAAAAAGGACACTTTTTCGACGGGGAAGAAGTGAATTTAAAAGTTTTCGGGACTACTGGATGTAGAATCGAGAAAAGCAATAAAGTGAAATTAGTTCAAGGAATTAGAATCGGTGAATACAAGTGGACCTTTGAGGGGCCGTGGTCTCCAAAGGAAATAGAAAGCCTCCTGTGCAGTGGAACAATGTATATCCCGGACTCGAGTATATACACAGTGAACGAGACAACGTATAAGAACATAAAGTGCGGAATGAAGACCTCGGAGATAAAATAATAGTAAAAAGTGATGAAAGTGACAAATAATAAAGTGAAATATCAATACTTAATAGTGTATAAACATGAAAAGTCAAATAAGTAAATGTATAACGTGATAATAGTTAATATGAAAGTACTAGTGTATTGTGAATTTAGAAAGTAATAGAATTAAATATTCAGATAGTGAATACAATCGAAATAAAAGTTTAAAGAGTAAAGTGAGCTGAAACATAAATTCAGCAAAATAAAGTGCGAACAGTGAACTCAATAATATAAAAGTAAGTGTTCATTAAATAAAATTTTAAACTGAAGAATATATAGCAATATTAGTGTCAATAATAATATAGTAATGGTAAAAAACAAAGAAATAATATCTAAACAAATATGAATAGTAAAATAAAAACTAAATAAAGTTAGCAGTGAAAAGAAAGAGATATAATTAGCTATAAATAATTAAAGTTAGCATGTGTAATTGAAGTGTTACGTATAATCAAAAGTGCGAATTGGTAAATCATCAATCAAAGATTATAATAATAAACACAAGTTCTAATGTAAATATAACAACCCTACCAGTAGTGTACAAATTAAATGAAAAAATGTTGTAAACTACGAGTACCAAAAATCTGAGCTCCTGCGTAATTCATTATTCCAGGAGGACCTATTTCACTTTTTGTGTACCTTTGCCTCTCATTAAATCTTTCCCCTACTCAACTATAGTTTCAAATATTATTTCAACACTTAACTATAATATTTGTAAAAATATTTTGGCATTGTGTGTATAAACTGGACTTTATATAAATGTAAAGGTGAAAAACCCTCTTGTACTCCCTTTTCTCCAATAAATATATCAGAATTTCACTCTATGATCCACCATCTACAAGATGGAAATTAATTAAGGCAAAATACACAATGGTCTTCAACAAAATCTGCATTCAGGAAAGACTGCTACCCAACTACACTAATATATATATATATATATATATATATATATATATATATATATATATATATATATATATATATATATATATATAAGAAAAAGAGAGAGAAAGATTCATATTTGAACAGATCTTTCGATCCCGTTACCATATTACGTCAGCCGAAAACCAAGTGTTAACGATATTTAGCTTTTTCATCGCCTTAATTAGTAGTATTCCTTAGTAGGAGAGATTTGGCAGCACAATAACCTGTTTGTAGTTTGTAAATCAGTTTGAGGTTCATTATCACCTGGTAATGAACACCTGAGTATGCTATTTAAGAATATACTCAGTATTATTTTTCATGTAAATTATTTTCATATGTATGTTCATGTACTTTACACGAAAAGTGCTTGCTTATAACCTTGTGTTATCGATAAAAGGGTAGGATTCATCTCTAGCACTAGATGAAGGTCCTTGTTCTATCATTAAACAAATACTTAAAAAGCTTTGAATTAATTTAGCGAGAATTTGTATTATTTGTGTTAAGGTCTACCATCATAGTTAGGTTTTTATATTTTCTGTAACTTCCACTCATTGGATTAAACTAAAGTTTATTAAATACGTCTTAATACTGTATATATGTAAAACTGGTGGTTATCAGTGTATTAATTGATTCACACAACCCATTTTTCTTTTAGGTAACTTTTGCTTGTGGTAACTCCTTGATATTTGTGCGCTGCCAACAGGATCGTAGCTTAGGTTTCACCGATTTGGGCTTTTTGTTACCTGTAGTTGTCTATAATATGGCTACTTCTAATCATTTAGTTCCAAGAGGCAGGATTGGTATAGAGTCCAGCCGTTGTGAGGGATGAAACTTAGAAGTTTGATTTCAAGTTATTCCAGTGAGAGTCTTGGTAGAGGATATTTCAAGGATATTCCACATTATTTGAATAATGTTCATATTCATTAATTGTATGAACTTTAAATTTATTTTAGACGTTTGGATTCCTGTATCACTTGTAAGTCACTTTTTTTAGCAATGTTTCTCCTGCTATCAGCATCCTTAACAAGTTCAATAAAAGTATTGGGCAAGAGTGACGCAGTGTTACGAAGTATGATTATTTAGGTAAGGCTGACTAAGCCTTCATTGTTAAATTCCATTTAACTTGAGATTACTTTAGCTGTTAGGTCAAAATGGTAATAACTCCCTTTAAGTTTTTTTTTCAGGCAAAACTGCTCATCCACCCATCCACTGCAAGAAACCTTGGCACCATACTATTTGTGAAAACTCATAATAAAACTAGATCAATTTAGCCAATAGCCTCATAGTTTAAAATACATTTTAGTCTCATAGATTTGGTAATAAGTTTACCTGGTGGTGAGCTCATTAAGAATATAAAATATATATATGATAATGAAACCTTAATTACCATCTTTCCAAGAATTGGCATTCCTAAGCTAATCATTTTAGATTATAAAACATTTACGAGTACATCCAAGTTCTATGAAAGAAATTTGAACTCTTGTCTATTAAAAACTAACTTAACTACTCCATCCCGATACGTAGCTGTAGCTGTTTGTGAAAGAGAGTCACTGCCATCTGAAATATTGCATAAAATACCCCTGCCAAGATCAGTCAACAGAGTGACATATTTATCTTCCAGCCGCTTTATTTGCTTACCAGGAATTCAAAACAGCTTATTGGGTTATTCTTCATTCGAACTAGTTTATGAAAAAACGCTCAAGGCCTCATCGAACTTTAGGTTCTCTAACTCTGGAGCTGAAATTCTGTTGTTACTTCTTCAGATTATAATAAACTCTTAACTAGATGGAAAGCTTCATTCAAGATTTTTGATAGAAAAACAAAGACGTGAATAACCTCGGTTTATAAAAGAAGAGGAAATTAATAGGTTTTTAATCACTACGGCGAAGATAAGTCTTAGTTGGGTTCCAACACAAAGAGCAAATTAGAGTTTTTGGTTTGCTGTAACTTTCGTTTATCGGAATAACTTGAATTTTCATATATAACTTATGCGGCTTTTCTTATTAACTAAACTTTATTAATCATGTATATTTTTAGATATAACTGAAGATTATAAGTATATTCATTGGTTTAGAAAATCCATTTAATCGTATACGTATATATATTTAATATATGGGCGCTGGGTATATTGTATATCGAAGTAATCCTGCCATCCATCAAGTGAATACCAGAGGATCTTCTTGCTATATTCGCACAGAAACCTACAACAAAACGCAACAAACTAGAATTGATTTATTCAGGATCCGATCTGACTCTGAATTCCATCCCATCTCTTCGAAGAGATTATGGATGCCAAAGAACAGAATCCATCTAGTGAGTGTTTGGCCGCGTGTGTGTTTTCAGCCACACACACGGACATGTTTGAGAAAAGATATTGCATCCAAATGTATAATGCTCCATTTGTGCTAGCTTGACATATGGGAGATTGCGTACCCACACACCATTAATACCCACAGGGTGACATGCAGCTATATCTCTTCCAAATATTTTCCATTTCCCTAACCTCACGACTTGCTTACAGATCTTTGCTTGCGAAACTTCTGGCGGAGATGCTCTCGTGTGATGTCGTTTTTATAGTTTTGAGCAACAACAACACCAACTTATGCATATGACTATTTATGATTGGCGTTTTTAATTACAACAAATCTACTTATCTTGTGTCATTTTTTCCAATTTTACTAAATCCGTTTCAACTGGTTTTGAAATAGCTCTTAGCGATTGATCTTCGGCTTGATTCATCAGGAAGCGATCACCCTCACCATCAAATTATCACCTAAATTCTCCTTGTAATATTATCCACCTGTAAAAAACAAAGTCTCGTGGCTTTTTATTATATATTTAATTAGTATTCATAAGTGGATTAGCCCCTTTGAATGGCAACAGTTTATCCAGCTATACAATAAGAGCTTGACAAAGCCATATTTTTAAAATTGCCCCTCACAAGATGGAGTTCAAGGCAAGAGACAGTAACTACATTTTGAAGATAGAAATGACCGTTGGAAGAGGGGCTTCTCTATGAGTTTAATCTCGGAAGCAAAACAAGTGGTTCGTCAACCTACCTTTATCTAGGCAGATCCCGACGGAAAGTTGCTTTGGAACAGAGCGTGCGTGTGTTGTGCTGCGAAGACGGGAGAGGAAAGAAAGCAGTGTTGTAATTGGTATATGTGTGTGATGAGAAGTGTAAGATTTACCCACCTCAATACAGGGCTGAGCACGGCGCGTCCCCCAATTGGTAGCCAGATCTCTAGGTCCGCTGACGTTTGTGTCCGCTCTTGCCAGGATCGAAACCTGTACCGCGACGTTGGCAGACCAACTTTCTATGCACTCGGCTCAATCGAAACAAGTGATCTGTCCGGTGGAGATGTTACCTACACCACTAGTTAAAATGAGGCTAAAAGGTCTTCAACTGGAAAGGGATAATTAAAAACACGCCGCCTCGAGGACGACAAGAAAATAAATAGTGACGATGAAGTGAAGTTTTGTACTGAATTAAATCCAATTTAAAAAAAATTAGATTACGTTGGTATTTAACAAAACCGACAAAAAAAAACTAGCCGCCTGTTCTCGCCCCGCATTAGAAATTAGAAATAGATGCGTTTAGGCTTCAATATTGAGTAGGTCGCACAAAGAGAGGTGGCGCGGTTCAACGCTGCCAAAGTCACCCATTATTTTATCCTCGCATAATTGGCAATTCATAGTTAAGTGTTGTACCCCATAGCACTCCACTCACAAACCCTTTTCATGCACAGTTACCATACACAATATTATACACTCCCTCCTTGGTCAATCCTCTCTCTCTCTCAAACGCCGATTCACATAAGCCACTTACCATTAAAGCGATCTTCCAAGACTTTTCACAACTTTCTAGTCAATCAATTATGTTCTCTTTACGAATCTATTTCCATCCTACTTCTTACAAACCTTTACCACCTCAGAAAACTTTCAATCATAACCTTATTCACACCCTTCTTCATATCATTAACACCTTTTGTCAAGTCATTCCTCACTCTACCTGTCGCCTACCAAGCATCAATATCAAGTCATCTATTTGCACTGTTCTCACTCGAGATCTTTTTTTTTTTTCCATACCATCGCCTCACTATCATACACCAACGTTCGTTGCAGCATACTCCTATCCACCTTTTAATTGACTAAGATACTTTCATAACATTTAAACATTGTTATAGCAATTTGCTTTATCTGTGCCATTATAATCTATAATGCATCCTAAATATTTAAACTTGGCACTTTATTACTCAGAACATCCAAGGACACAGATATCGCACCCCACTCCACTCTCACTCCCAAATACTCTTTTCTACATTCATTTTCAGACCACTCCTCTTACACACCATGTCAAAAACTACAAAAGAGGATTCCAAATCCATCTCACTAAGAGCCACCAACACCAGATCATCAACATATATCAATATAGATAGAACCCATCCTCACTAGTCATCATGAATCTTACACTCCCCCTCTCTCAGTTCCATAAGAACTTATCTCAGTACTCTATAAGATATTAAACATCAAAGCACTCCACTTAAGCTATCTCATACTATAAAGCACGCCTTACCTACAACACTTCACACCATCAAATAGTTTACCACTTACTCCATACATTCTTATCACCTGCTAAAATGCTACTCTATTTACTCGATCATAGGTCTTCTCCACATTCATGAACCCAGCATGCGCTTTGAATATGTTATCCATTGTTGTTACAGTTCGCGGTCTGAGTGTAAATACGTGGTTAACACAGGTGTTAAAATCATCTATGTACAGATGAAAAAAGACGTTTGGTTTTGGTTTTCGAAAACCAAACCGCATTTTTCCGACACTCAATAATTTTTGGATGTTTTAGTCGTGTTCTATTTAAAATGTACTAATATGGGTATGAATGTGTGTTTAATCTTTAATGGCTTGAGTCAACGTAGCAAAATGGATTTTATTTTCTCAACGCCTGAATATATCTTGTCAATGTTCCAATGTGTATCGTTTATCTTGGTAACATTCCAAGAGATGTTTTTTTAACGTTCTAAAATGTACTTTGTGTCTATGTTTAGTGAGTGGGTAATCCCATTCCAACTTCCTGGACATATATTTTATTACCGCACCGAGGTGAAGCGGCTCCTGGAGTGGGTAGCCAAAACCGATTACCTAGCTACGTCTAAGGTAATCCACAGAGGGAGGTCTTGTGTAACCTCAGACTTTGAATGGGGAAGGGAGGGGCTGCGAGAAGTTTGGCACATACAAGTACCGTTACGGCAACAACCAATTCCCCGAGAAGTTCCTTCCTTGCAGCGGGCGACGGTTTCCTTTGTGGATCGGGCTCCACACACTTGACGTAGGTCCAAGATCTGCCTGACTCCAGGGAGAGGTTTTCCTTTTATTTCCCTCGCGAGCAGAAATTGAGAGAGAGAGAGAGCACCGAATTCTCATAAAATCCGTATCGCCGCGCGAAAGGCCTTTTTCATCTGTGACCAGATAGTATGTCTTTCACACCTCCGAGCCATCTCGGAGTTTACGATGGCGCGAAAAAGGGTGACAGAGAAATCGAGGCGAGAGGTACATTTAGAAATACGGGAGGGACACGCAGCTTGTGTCGGATTATTTCTGCGTACACTTATGTATGCGGTATTTAGACTTCTACATCACTACCCGTTTTGGAAGACATTATTTTGACGTTTAACTAGGAATAATGTATACTTTTAACATTGGCTACACGAACAAGACAGAAAAGAACAACAAAAAAACAAATCAAAACGGGAGTTCAACGAATACAGGAACATCATAAGTTAATCATGACGAAAAAAGGAACACACGGGTTACCGGTCATATACAGGAAATTCCTGAATAATTAAGATCAGATGCCTAAGTACAAGAGAAATAAATGATTATAATCGATACATTAATCCGGGTAGTATGATATAAGACTCACATGCAAAAAAAAAGAAACAATCAAAAATTAATCACGGCAGTTATAGAGCGTGTCATATTACCAACTTTACAAATATAACATATGAATTAATTAGTGGGCGGATACTAAACCTATATCCAAAACTTACATAGCTAAAATACCGATTTTTTATAAAGACTCACTGGGTTCGTCTACCGGGTTCCTAGACAAACTATCCGCGAGTACATTAAGAGATCTCTTTATATATCGGATATCCTATTTATATTCGGATAATAACAGGGCCCAACGCATTAGTCTTCCATTTTGACCCTTACAACTTTTTAAATAAGCTAGGGGTTTGTGATCTGTTTCTATGGAGAACGGTCTACCTTTTAAATATACAATAACCAAGGCTTCAAGCTCCACAGTGGCATTCTTCTTCTCCCGATCGGAAGGTGTTCGACTTGAAAAAGCCACCGAGAACGGCACTTCTGCCTCGTATCACAACAAGGCGCATCCAAGTTCAAGGTGAGGGGGGCCGATCTGAACGCCGATTTTCTCTTCGGGATTAGATAAGTGCAGGATAGGGGTAGTCACTGGTTTCCGCTAGAGTCTGCCAGAACTGGCAATAGACCTGGGGTTCCACTTAATAGGGTCTGGAGATTTCTTTCTATGCAGGTTGTTTAAGGGAGAGGTGACGAAATGGTAGACAATACGCCGATAGAAGGAAGTTGCTTCTTAAAGGGGTCGGGGTTATTTCTTCGAGACTGGGGGCTGCCTAAGGGGTATTGGGTTTACCTTATCCTTCTGTGGGGGATATGCGGTTCTTGCGAACTTGAAGGCTAAATGGGTGATAGTGGTATAATGAAAATAGCACTTGGAGGGCTTACTTGTTAATCCGTGAGACCTCAGTGGGTCTAAGAGTTTCCAAAGGCTCACGAGAGGTCTTTCCTCTGTACGCATGGCTACGTACACGTTATCCAAATGGATTGTGACTTTTTTAGCCTTTCTACATCTTTCCCATAAGACTGTAGTATTCTCTTAAGAGTGAGACCATTTCGGCGATCTTAACGGCCTCGAGTTCGGGGTTCACAACTAACTCGGGGAAGGGTTCTTGCTGGGGTAGCGGGGTAGAAGGGAGAGCTGGAAGCTGGAATTCCCCGTCTATTTGTCTTCTCTTTTCATCTTCTTCTATTTCTATATTTATTCTTCTTTCTTCTTCTTTTCCTATCTTTATTCTTCTTTCTTGGGCTTCTATTTCCATCTGTCTTCTTCCTTTTTCTCCTTATTTTATCTTTATTTTTCTTTCTTCAGCTTCAGTTTCTTTTTTTATTCTTTTTTCCTCTTCTATTTTTATCTTTATTCTTCTTTCTTCATCTTCATTTTCTATTTTTATTCTGAGGTCACCTCTCCTGGCTTTTTCCCATAGGGGTTGTAGGGAAGGGCAGTCCTTTTGGGCTCTGGCGAACTCAGCGTTATTTGGCTTCTTGAACTCATGGCCACACGGGAGTTTGAGCTGCGCGAGGGGGCAATTTTCTCGGCCCGCCTGCGCTCGGGTGGTGACGGTTTGAGTAACTTCGTTCGGGGAGAGTTGCGCACTCTGTCCGACCAGTACTGAACAAAATTTCATTGGGGCCGCGATCACGTCAGCCCAACCAGTGAAGTAGCGCCACTCTGCATGGCACCGGATAACAGGGAACCTGTTGGCGCGTCTCAAAAAGTCGTGCACTACCGCAAATTTCTCATGCTGGGGTTTTACGGGGGGAAGGAGTAGCTTGTCTGACACTACGATACAGGTACAACCGTTGTTCCTAACTAAAGTGGACACTTTGCACCCATTAATCGAGCCAGTTTCAAACTTGAGTTCACCAGGAGAACTCTTATTGAATACGAAGTTGACCTGGTAGTCCTGATCTGAGGGGGCTGCAGGTTGCGGGGTATCGACGGCGGTTTGCTCTGGAGAAAGGGTGGCAGACACTTGATGTACCTCCTGACTTGGGGAGGGATAGAACCTTGAATTTTGCGGACACTGGGATTTTATGTGCCCTGGGGCTCCACAAGAGTAACACGTGATCGGACTACTCCTGGAGGTGTTGTTTGGGTGAGCGTTAAAACCAGGGGATTTTCGGTCTTCTGGGGTCTCCTGGAATTTGTTCCTGGGCTAAATGGGGGAGTAACTTTTACAAACTACGAGGATTTCTCATGCGAGTGTCTTCTGTACCCAAACTTGTTCTTGGGGGAAGGGAGGTTACCTTTTCTACTTTCCTTCGGGTATAAATTATGGTTTGAAGCGTGCAGGTCCGCTTCATCGAGGCAATCCTTGAATGTGAAGGCCCTTCGGTTTTGAACGAAGGCCCTAATCTCTTGGGGAAGTGTACTTAGTTGTTGATCCTTTAAAATAAAGTCAATCAATGCCTCGTAATCTCTTTCGACTTTAGCTGAGTCCAGCCAGAATTGCAGATTTCTTCTCATGATAAATCCGAATTGTCTATATGTTTGTCCTGCTTGGAGTTTAGCTAATTTGAACTTCGATCTATAGAACTGGGGATTAAGGTTAATGGCAGATAGAATTCTGTTTTTAAGGTGAAATAATCGATTGTCGCCTCATGCGGCAATGCGATAAAAATCTCCCTCAGACGAGGGGGAGGGTAAGGAGAGAAGGCGACTTACTCCATCCGTTTTAATATCCCATCCATTTACTTCGAATATTTTTTCGAAATGTGCTAGGTATAATAATAATAATAAGTCTTTTGTAATGCGCTCTTCAACTCCTGAGACCTTCCCAGAGCGCACTTTGTACTGAGATTAGAATGGAAATTCAATGGAAATTCAAGAGGGAAAGAAGGCAATTCTGAAAAGATGCGTTTTCAGGAGACGCTTAAATGTGGTAAGAGAGGGAGAAGACCTGATTCCAGCAGGAAGAGCATTCCACAACTTAGGGGCGCAGATTGAGAAGGAGCAGTCCCCTATTGAGCAGATGGATGAACGAGGAATATTCAAAAGAGGTGACCGAAGGGCCCGAGGGACATGGCGTGGCGAGAGGGCAGAAGAGAGGTAAGACGGGGCCTTGTTGTTTAGGGCCTTAAATGGGAAGAGAAGTATCTTGAAGTGAGTACGGGATCTGACAGATACGTAATGAAGTCCTCATTTACACGATGGAGGGGTAATTTGAGAGCAGGGGCTTGCGGTGGCTGACCCGGGGAACCAATTGAACTTACTTTCACTTGGTCCTTCTTAATTCACGTTCATGATGACGAATTATTTCCCGTTCTTCGTGTTGTAGTAGTTTTTTCCTTTCAAAATCTTCTTTCCGTTTTTGATTTCTCTCTTTCCTTCTAGTTGTAGTTTTTGTTCTTCCCTCTTTGCTTCTCTTCCATACCTTTGTTCATTGTGAACGTAGACCATGAGTTCCTTACCTTCCAGTCCAAATGCTTGTCCTTGCTTGTGGAATGTTTAGAACGATATGGAAGCCATTTTATAGATCCATAGGTAAGAGTATGCACTGAAAGAGTTGGTTTCGCGTAACGTGTTTAAGGAAAAAGGGTTATTATAGTTCCCTGCCAAAACGTGGTAGACAAGAGAAAACAATTAAAAACACAAAACAAAACATGATTAGACAATCACCCCAACCTAACTAATTTTTGGAGCCCAGAACAAGAAGTGCTGTTAATGTTTGAGTATTTGTACTAATTTGGACGTTGACAATGTTTGATTAAAGTTTTGAGATGTTGCTTTTAGTGATAACCTCACACACCTGATATCACTTATATAGGTCGAAAGGTTTTATGATAACCTCACACACCTGACACCACTTATATATGTCGAGGTTTAGTGAGTGAGATGTTGCTTTTAGTGATAACCTCACACACCTGATATCACTTATATAGGTCGAAAGGTTTTATGATAACCTCACACACCTGACACCACTTATATATGTCGAGGTTTAGTGAGTGGGTAATCCCAGTTCCACTTCTTGGACATATATTTTATTACCCCACCAAGGTGAAGCGGAGGTGAAGTGTATCCAATATACCTACCTTAGCCACTTCCGGTGAATAAGAATAACCCCGGTGCGTACCTTTTGATCCAAACTAAGATGATGATCCCCTGAGTGTGTCCCCCACTCAGTAAAAGCCAATCCCGGATGGATCGGTGTAATATTGAGATTTAAGCCGAGTGGATTGCTTAATAATTGCCAAAGGATCGTCCAAAATAGTTAAACACACATATACAAAAATAATATTTAATGTACATGAATTTGAAATAAGCAACAGTGTATATAAATATAAATAGAATTAATCTTGCACTGAATAAATAAGTCTACAAAAATGTCGTGGGGATTACTTGAAAATTACTCACTAGGATGCTTCCGTCTTAATGACACCCACCAGAACGAATGGAATATTATTATTGAGTTAAAAACTGAATTAATCACTTCTAATACTCGAAGTTATGGGCTGGGGATGGGAAATCTAGTTCACAAACAAACTGGTGAAGATAGGGGAGGGGATAATTCAATTAACGATACCTTTGAGTTCGTAACTATTTTGAGAATGACGTTGAAGTTCTTCTTCTGGTGACATGATCGCACTTAGTCCGGCCGTCCAAGGTTACCGAATGAGAGGGTAATCCTAGACCCGTGATATAATGATCCTATGCCGGATCACGAAGGTGAGCCAAACGGTGACTCAAATCGGACTTCTTCCTCGAAGTACCTGTCCGATTATTCGCCTCCTGGAGTGGATACCCCAAACCGATTACCTAGCTACGTCTAAGGTAATCTGCAGAGATAGGTCCTGTGTAACCTCAGACTTTAAAGAGGAGGGGGGGTCTGCGAGAAGTTTGGCACCTACAAGTACCGTGACGGCAACAAGCAATTCTCCGGGAAGTTCCCGGGGAACTTGCAAAAAAGGGCGACAGAGAATTCGAGGCGAGAGGTGCATTTAGAGATACGGGAGGGACACGCAGCTTGTGTTGGATTATTTCTGCGTACACTTATGTACGCGGTATTCAGACTTCTACACCTTGTCAACATTAAAAAATTACCTTGGTAATGTCCTTAAATATATCTTGTCAAAGCAAATAAATGTATATTTTCAACAGTGCAAAATGTATATTTATTTAAACTTCCAAAGTGTAATGTATCATGGTTGAAAATTTATCTTGGTACATTTAAAAATATATCTTGTCAGCATACAACTATGTATTCATTCAGCGCTGTAAAAGCTATCTTAACGTTCAAAATCTTCCTTGTAAATTTTCCCAAATGTATCTTGCCAACGTAATTAAATGTTTCTTTTCATCATTCCAAAATTTATCTTCTCAACGGGCAAAAATGTATATTGATAATGACCCTAAATATATATTTTTAACGTCAAAGATGTATCTTGTTAACGTTTCAAAATGTATCTTATTAATATTCCCAAATCTATTTTGTAAACGCTCAAAAATTTACCTCGTAAATGGCACAAAATGTATCCTCTTAACGTTCCAAAATGTATCTTGTAAACGTTCCAAAATATATCTTGACAATATTTTAAAATACAAGGGGAACATAAAGTCCTTCCCTGATTATAAAAAAAATCATATATCAACGACCATTTTAGATAAAACCGTGCATGTTGTAACATTAGAGGTAACATTGTATTAACCAGTATAAAAAAGGCATCTTTGAAGAAGAAATCGCATTTTCTTTGGCATCAGGAAAGAAATCTGCCAGTTACAGTTCAATATAGATTCAGAAATAAGTACGGATGAAATCATTTAGATGTTAAGTATCAAGGGTTGGTCTGCGAAGTTTAAAGAGACTGGAACTTATAGTGACCTCAAAAGAGCTGGTAGGCTACCTTACAATGAAGATATTGTTGATGTTCTGTGTACCACTTTTTAACGCAACCTTTGGAATTCAACTTATTCCGCAGGGGATCTTAACATTCCACAGACTAGGGTGTTTAGAATTGTGCATAAACGCCTTCGTTTGCATACGTAAATGGTGAAATCTTTTTAAGCATTGAAGCCAAACTAACGTTCTCGACGGTTGCTTTTGCTGAGGAGATTTTGGAAGAAATTTATGCAAGTAATGAGTACCTTAAACACGTTGGTTATCTGATGATGCTACTTCTCTCATCACGGGGAATATAAAAACAGGCACAAAGTTCGTATTTGGAGATCAGAAAGCTAAATGTTGCGTTAGACCAACATATAAGAAGAATTCCAGTAAAGTGAATATTTGGTGTGGTCTAATGCATAAAAAGATTACCGAACCTTTATTCTTTGTTGTTCCCACCATTTAAGCAAACATTTATCTGGACATGTTCGAGCTTTAGATGTTGGACCTAGGTTAGAAGAGTTTCAACGACGGGGAGTTTTCCAAAAAGCTGCAGCACTATTACACTGGGTTTAGCTGCCCGTCAGTTGTTGAACGCAACCTTGCCAAACCGATGAATTGGAATAGTCTAATAGTATGCCCACAGCATTACTAGACATTATCCCCTTTTAATTTCTTTTTATTGGGGTTTACTCAGGGTAAAGTGTACCGCTCATCAGTTTCTAATCTTGATACTATAAAGGCAAGGATAACATAGGCAAGAGCGATGGCGAATGAAAAGATACTACAGAATACATGGCATGAAATCAAATATCGCATGTTTGTTCCGGGCAAATAAAGGAACCAATGTTGAAATTCAAGAATTACAGAGCTAAAACTTTTGGAGATTAGGTATGAGCTGCAAAAGCTGTGTTTCTACCTAGGATATGTTTTGGTATAATTAGGAAAAGACTATGTTCACTCTGTATATCTTGTAAACTTCTTAAAATGTATATCCTTCCAGAACAAAAGTAGCCGACAGACGTGTATCTGGAAAAAGGAGTGAGAGAAGGATCAATTTCCCCTAGGAATAAAGGGGTAGACTAGAAAAATCTAACCAAAACTTGAAGTTAATAGCACAGAGAATCATTCTTTGCACTTCCATAATATACAGATATAGGTCGTAGTGAAAAAACCTCCGGGAAATTCGAGGATGCAAACGCGAGTTCCTACGAGTTGTTTTCTTTTTATTAAAATAATTATGTTATTAGAAAGACCAGAGAAAATAGGTTAATTAATATTTGTTATCTAATTGCCTCTCAGTTACCTGCTGTTTTAAATTAATATCGTTCATTTTTATTTCAATTCAATGATTTGTTTGATTTATTCTTTCCTCAATAAAATGAGCGATGCCTATATTTAACGTTTTACTTTAATATTTTCAGGGTTTTTTGATATTTTTGATTTGATCAAATCTTTCAACCTTCGGTTATTAAACCAATGATTAACCACCTTCACGACGTATCGGTCAGTCCTGGGGGACGGTGCACATCAACGCTAGCCAAGTGGTTGCAGCCCTAAAGACATGTATCAAATGCCTATTTTAACATTCATTGCTGCCGTTCGCCTTCGGACAAGGGATCATTTTCACCCATCAATGGAGTCACGCAATATTATGTAACTTGTTAAAATAGCGAATTGATTCAATTCATTTTAGTGCTGTTAGATTAGTTTATTAGATGCGATGCAGCCACTTTTGGCCTGGATGACAAGCCGCTTCCAAGGCTGGCCGATGTAGCGTTGGTAAGGTGACCGTTGCTATAGTTACGTACATTACAGTTTAATTCGAAAAAGGGTTTCAACATGTCCTAAATTCTAGGTATATAAATTGCCTTCTGAGTATTTGAGTCTAAATCTTGAACTTTATATGTATTGATTTAATTGCAAAAACTAATTTTATATATCATAATATCGGTGAATTAAAGGGAAAATTTGATTTACCATTTCGTAGTTACATCTTTTGGTTTCTTCCATCTTTGTCTTTTTTAAAGGCTCCCAAAACGATGTTTTGCCTTTATTCTAAATCGTCCGCAACTTCGTCGACGATAAAGCCACGGGGTCTGCCGAAGGGGGACCGGGGTAATTTTTTCTGATTAGCGAGAAATAGAAGAAGGATTGTATAATCCAATGAATTATATGGTAGCCGCCCTCCACTCTCAGAGTAAACCCAAATCGAGACTCCAATCGGCGAATAAACAGAGCCATTGTGGCTTATCTTTGATCAGCGTTTGGTTTGGGGTTTCGATTCAACTAGGCCTCATTTCTGGTAAATGATGATGGATCTTCTAGGAGGTTTCGTTTCCTAGTGGATAAGGCACCGGATTTCTCCGGCAGGATATTAGGGTTTCAATACCCGGCGAGAGCGTTCTTCAGGGGGCTGTAGGGAACTCCCGCTAATCAAGACAGGGCCCTGAGTCTGAAGCAAGTACGAAAAATCTATTATGAACAATAATTATAAAACCCTACAAGTGAGAAAGCGTTAAACTTCTGTCAGGAATCAAATCCCTCAGCCTTTAACAAAATGCAACCGGTCTCAAACAAACAAAGAAGTCAGAGCCAAACAAACTTAAATCTCTTTGTATCAAACCGACCAGTCTTTAATAAACTGAAATCGGTCTAATAAAACTAAAGTCTCCAAAAAACTGAAACTAGATTTTAACAAAGGGAAGTTAGTCTTAAACAAACTGCACCCAGTTTAATCGCAAACGAACAGAAACCATTCTCTAAAAAACTGAAACAAATCTCCAATAAACAAAAAAGTCTCTAACAAAATGAAACTAATGACTACCAAACGGAAACTAGTTGCTAAACACTCAAACCGAACAAAAAATGAAACCAGTCTCTAAACAAACTGGACCCTATCTCGAATACACTGAAAGAAATATTTCTCAAACGATAACCAGTCTTAACCAAACAAAAACTAGTCCTAAAAGAACAGGAACCATTCTCTAAAAAACTTAAACAAATCTCAAATAAACAAAAAACAGTTTTTAATAAAGTGAAACCAGTTTTTAATAAGCTGAAACAGGTGATTTGCAGACTGAAACCACTCCCAAATAAACGGAATCTTAGACAAATTGAAGCCAATCTCTAAGAAACCTAAACTAGTTTATAACAAAATGAAAGAATCTCAAACGAACTGAAACAAGTCTCCAACCAACTTTTCCTAGTCTAAAATGAACTGAAAGTAGTCTTTCCCAAACAAAAACTACTCCTAAACAAACAAAAATAGCTCCAACAAACAGAAACCAAGCTCTAACAAGCTAAAGCCAATGCCTACTAAATTGAAACGGTGTCTCATAATTCAAACAAGTCTTGAGATAAAAACACTCTCTATCACACTGAAATTAGTTTCCAACAAGTTGAAACCAGTCCTAAACAAACTTAAGCCAGTATCTAACAAACTGAAACCATTATTGAAGAAACTTAAACTAATCTTTAAGAAAAACTGAAACTAGTTTCTAAAAACTGAAAAAGTATCAACAAACAACTACAGTCTATCCACACTTAAAACAGTCTTAAACAAACTGAAACCAGTTTCTAACTAAAATATAACAATCCAGCAAAAATCAAACCTGTCGCTAAAAAACACAAACCACTCTTTACTAAGCAAACTATTTTCACACATATAAAACCACTCTCAAACAAATATAAGCAAGTCTCTAAAAAAGTAAACCCATATTATAACAATGCAAAGGCAGTCTATCCTAAACTATACCCAAGCTCAATAACCAGAATTCATTCTCAGACAAATTAAAATTAGTCTCTAACAAACATAAATTGTTTAACAAACTAAAACCACTCTATCTCAATCTGAAATCAGTCTCCTAAAAAAAATTGAAAGGTCTTTAAAAACACAAACCAGTCTTAAACAAACCGAAACTAGTCTCAAACAAACCGAAACTAGTTTTTCCCAAAATAACATAATTTTTGAGCAAACAATTCAATCACAAACAAACTGAAATTAGGATATAAAAAAGTTAAACCAGTCCACCCAAACATAATATAGTCACTAACAAATTGAAACTTCTTTAACAAAGTGAAAGCATTTCTGGCAAACAGAAGTAAGTCTCTAGCAAACTAAAACCATTTTAGAATATAACGAAATCAGTGTAGAAAAAATTGAAACCAATATAAAAAAAACTCGTCTCTAATAAACTAAAACCAATCTTTGACATTCTGCCTATTTTTTGTACCATGTTTCCAGACTCTTCCAAAGTTTGCCCTTTTTAAAATTAAACTATAAAACCTTTTACCAAACTTTAAAATTTAGAGGCGAGAAAATAAAGAGGCTCTTTATAAACATCCTTTAATAGAAAGGGAATTTGTTATGAAAATTATATCAGAAAGCGTACTGGCGATATTGGCTGCAACCATATTAATATTGCCAAATAAGTTAATTATATAGATAAGCAACTCCAAGTTCGCGCATTTAATTCAAACATATTTCCTATCATTGATCTCAGAGAATCCATAGCATCTTCATTTAGCATTTCTCTTCCTAGATCTAGTGAATCTTCCTTCTTCGCCACTTCGCCCCCTACAACTAGTTAAAAACTATGCTGCCCGGCTCCTCCTTCATCGCCCTCGGTTCTCTCCTTCGATGCCTCTGTTACCGGAGCTACACTGGTTACCTATTCGCTTCCATGCCCACTATAAAATTCTTCTCATCACCCACAAGGCCCTAAACCTCGAGGCTCCTCCTTATCTCTCGTCTGCCCTCTCCCGTCGTCAAACTCCTCGGGCACTCCGGTCTCACCTCGCTCCCATCCTGAACACTCCTCGTTCTGTCCTCTGCTCAATGGGTGACCGTTCGTTCTCAGTTTGTGCTCCTAGACCCGGGAATGTCCTTCCTGCCGAGGTCCGATACTCTCCCTTCCTTGTTACTTTGAAACGTTTCCTGAAGACTCATCTCTTCATAATTGCCTTCTCTCCCTTGTAAACTTTCTCTACACTCGCTACACAATCTGCTCTCTGGGATGACTAACAGCCCTGAAGGGCGCATTATAAATACCTATTATTATTATTATACGATATTTTGACTGTGTTTAAAATTTAAAACGATATCATAAACTAACTAAGGCAGATTTATCAAGATATTCCGTCTATATTTTATGTAATTTGTATTAGTTACCCATATAAATTATGCACACGATAGAAAACGAAAGATATTTGGCATGTATCTTAAACTAGGACCAGGTAACGTTAATTATATTTCCTACACTTTATAAGTGGGAAAATATATTATTTTATTTACACTTAACTATTTATTAATGTCTATATGAATCTATGAATATTTTTACTCATTCCGCTAACTAGTATTCGAATACATTTTTTGAAAAACAGTTCCTACATATTTTCAAAGGAGAAATAAGAAATTATGAACAAATTTGCCATCAACGAATTTTCCACTGATTCGACTGAAAAAGATGATGCAGTTGTCATCGTTGGTTCACTCTTTTTGAGTGTGTCAGATCGCCCTCCCTGTTCCCGCAAGAGAGTGTCAAGCTTAGCATGAGGTGCCTTGCTGCAGCTGACATTTTAAGGATTGCGTGTCCCCTATGCATCAATACAGGCTGGAAAATATGTGGTTATATATCGTTTACTTTCTATATCCATCTTTGTCGACATATTCTTACAAATTTTATGCAGGAGATTTTCTCGTTGTTTTTCGCTTTATTTAGTTTAATTAAAAACATAAACATTTTATTTGCTTCGAAACGTGAAAAATGAAAAAAAAAAGGAAATCTTTTGGAAAAACTTTACGAATTTCCGTCAGTATATTTCAGGTCGGCGTCTTTCGCCTTTGAAAGTCTCCAACAAAGTTCATCGAAGTGATCCTGCAAGTGACGGCTAGGTACTCCTACGATGATACCATATAACTATAATATAGAAAGTTTAGATTAGTATGTTATTTAAGCACGTTTAGTTTTAAGGGTTTAAAAATTTATTCAGACCAGTTACATTTCCTCTTTTTTTGTCTTCGAATCTCCAAAATTCTCTGGCATCTACAGGTCCTTGTCTTAAATCTAATTCAGCCTTACTCCCACACCGTTCACAAACATGTTCTTTATGGATTAGGCCTTGTATTTAAAAAAAAAATCACTACAGCTTCAAAATGACTATACTACTCACGTTAGAATGCAAATACAGTTATTTCACAACCATCACAAATTGCAGACATTTGGGAATAAAGGCTATTCCACGGTGCGTAACTAGAATAGCTTCTTGTCTACTCGTTTCCGTCTGAAAAACAACACACAAAACTAATAATTTACCTAAAACAAGCTAAATCAAGGTCCAAAATTAACCTAACCTAAAAACAAACTAAAAAGAATTAACCTAATCCCATTCTTTTGGTGGTTCAAAACAAGCTATCAAAGACAAGATGGCTGTGAATCTATTTTTCGCCATAACATCATAATTAAAGATTTGCGCTCTTTAATTATTGTAAGTGCTATATAGTGTATATTTTTTGCGTATATTTTTAAAATAGATGTAGTTATAACAAAGCGGCTTCGATTGCGTTGTTATTATTGATCAGTGAGGATTTATACTAAAACAGAAACATGCTGTTGTGCTAAGATGGGTAGCCGAAAGGCAGCGTGAAGTAAATATAATAATGCGCGAAGGATGTGAGAGAAATTAACATAATGGATTTGATTTACCTAAGAAAATGATGGTTATTTAATGAGAAATAGAGAAGTTAATCATAAGTCAGAAATCTGTTTTATCTAGAATAAATATTACATAGAAAAGGCAAGAAAGGTCGCTTGAGAACATCTTCACCTGTTCACATATCAGTTTCATTTATCGCTTATGATTGCTAAGGATTTGTTATATATTATATGAACTCTGGTTTAATTAGACCATCAAAAAATCCATGTCCCCATCTACCTGTACGTTTAACTACAATTGTGAATCCGCGAACTGATGCCGAGGTATATTAACTAAAATTCGTCTGCGCATCCCTAAAAAGAAACCACTTTAAGCTTCAAACGGTTTCCACAAATTACTGAATTTACGACCATACCTCGGAAAATTCCTTCCCGGACAAACACCCATTAGTAAGCAAACAACCCCCTTAAATTACCGCTAACACCGTATTTCTCGAACCAATCTAGCCTAGCGAAATGGACAACACAAGCCTAAATTCCAGGCCTACCTGAATGAGAACAATGGATACGTATAAAGAGGCCATACGTAGACACCCATAGAGAGGCCTCTGGGAGCTTATAGCAGACAATTGACGAAATGAGGTGATGCTTCAAAGGTCACTTTTATTATTCCGTTTGGAAGAAAGGAGAAAACGTGGTTTGTGGAATAGGATTGGGCATTTCACGGGTAATGTCCTTGTAATGGTGTAAAGATGCGGGGTTGAGGAAAAGATAAATGAGCTTCGAGTTCGTATTTGTATATTCTGAAAGTTTAAAATGCATACGCCATTTCATTAAACATATTACACACATTGGATTTAGTATTAGTTATCTATCTATCTATATTGATAATTGGACGATAACATTCAAGTCAATGTGGTTCGTTAAGGGTTAATAATTCCCTAATCCGCTATAAAAGTCCCCTGGAGTTCCTCAACCCTGTTCAGGAGCGCCACCCAAACGACTTGGCAACCATCCATTTCTCCAAAATGAAGAAATTTCAAGAAGTCTTTTGTAAGAGAAAAATCGTTTATTTTAAGAGAAAACGGGAATGCAAATGTTCCAACGGTTTTCTACTCATTATTTTTTTAATGATTGAACAATAACATTTAAGTCAATGTGGTTAGGTAAGTATAATCTTAAGTATAATCGTAAGAAGGTTTCCTGGAGTTCCTCAAGCTTCTTCAGGAGAGCCACACATACATTAATTTAGCCTAGGATTAGTATAGGTCACTCTGGTTCGATACCTAAATAAATCAAATCTAACCTAATCTAAGCAAATTAACATTTAAAATACAAAAACACCTGAACTCATATTTGGCAAAGAGAGTAAAGATTTCTAATCTAGCTTAAACTAATTAGCATGTAAACTACAAACAGTTAAATATCATAATAAGTAAAGAGACAAATGCCTAACCTACGTGTAGCCTAAACTAATTTGCACGAATAAACAAACATAAAAATTACAAAAGGCAAAGTAGACATACTCGTAAATAGCCTAGGTTAATTATCATGCTCGGCGTCGTGGCTTCAAAAAGCTAGAAGATGCCACAGGTGTGGTTCGCGGCCGGTTACAGGCTCACTGCGGCCGATTACAGGGACATCTTGGGCACGAAAGTCCTGCCCTGGGTGAGAAAGCTCATGAAGAAGGCGGACTCCGTTTTCTATCTGGATGATACCCCGGCCCACATGGCCAAGGCCATGCAAGAGTGGTTGGAGTCAGTCATGAACTTCTGGCGAAGGATTTTGGCCGCCGCAGTCGACCGACCTCGTTCCCCTCGTTTACAGCGTGTGGGCGAATGTCGAGGCCGAGGCCTTCAAGGGCCGTCGGGGCAACGTCGACGAGCTGAATTCTTCCATCAGCCAGGTGTGGGCCAGCAGGAGGAAGGACTTCGTCTGCAACGTGTGTGGTGCCTTTAGGTCTCGCCTAGAACGCGTGTTCGCCGCCGAGGGCGGCCACATTGATGAAGATTACAATTCAAACACCCATTTATGTGTTATAACAATGAAAACGCGTCCAACGGCATCAAAACTATCATTTTGTCCTTTGTTGTTAGAATCGTAACGAGTGTAACAGGACTTTTGCAATAGCCGGTAATTAGCATTTTAGTGTAAACACCTACAACAATAGGTGAATAAACACATAAAAATCAACTGATCTTTTTTTCATTCTTTCCCTCTTCCTTTCTTCTTTATTTCCTTTTCTCTTTTTTTCCCTTTCCCCTTTCTTTCTCTTTTCTGTTTTCTCTCCTCTTGGAGGTGCAAGTTCATATTGTTAAACGTCACTTTGTCTCAATATTATCTTTAAATCTTTTAACGCACCCTTCCGGCTTCAGCATTTAGGTTTAGCGAGGTTTTAATTGTAGAGTAAACTCTTGGTCTTTTTCACCTTTCCAATTCTTTCACTTCCTTTTATATTTTCTTCTCCTATCTAACATCCCCTAGCTTATCTTTTCCTTGCAATCGTGCCCTCGTTGGATTAGACAAGTTTCATTCTCCCTCTCTTGAACAACAAATCTCTTTAACAAGCACTCGCATTCATTCTCGCATGCGCGCACACACTACCATATACTCAAATACGTAAGCGCCCACTTATATGCACATATTCTTACACATTCGTGCATACCCCCTTACCCATACACAATCGAATATGTACACTCGCATCATATACACTGAAATGTTTACGTTCGCTAATACTTAGACACCTACACTCGCGCATACATAGGTAGACTTACATACGCTTAAAATTAAATAAGAAAACTCCCACATACGCACACATTCTCATGCATACACTCCACAAGACACATGCTTTATTTTTCCCAAAATTCAGCCTCTAAATAAATATTTTCTTACTTTGCTTCAATTTCTCTTCCTTTTTCACCCTTTAGTTAAAATAATAATAATAATAATGATAAATTTCTTATAATGCGCTCTTGAAGCAAAAGATTGTTTCGCTCAACCTGGCACTACGAGTAAACTAAATGCCTACGAATGCCATCAGCATGCCAAATACGCTATGTTAAAGCCAGGAGGAGAATTGGCCTCGGGGCAAATATTTGTGCAAAGCTGCCTTAAATTATTATGTAAAATTGAAGAAGGTAAAATCAAAGCCGAATGAAGCAAGAGACATTTTGTTTTTAAGGCGTTTAGCGCCATCTTTGATACGTAGTTGTGTCTAAGAAGGCATCATAAACGGAAGAACCGAAACGAGAAGAAAGACGAATAATCCGAAAAGCGTAAAAGTGGCCAAGTGTTAAAAAGGATTGAAAGGAGTTGTGTAATTAAAGTTAAATCTGACATTAAAAAAAAACTAGTGAGGGAGTGCGTTAGTTCTCTCTAAGGTGATGGTAATATTTTAACGTTTTACTAGGGTTTATGCGCTTGGATTTGTTTATCCTAAGTATTACAAGCCCCTAGTAATGTAGCTGATGATGAATTATCTATATACGGAGTTATGTTGTTGTTGTTGTTTATAACTCATCGGTGACAGAGAACATCTCTGCCCCCCCCCTTGACAGTTTGGGAGATTAAAGGAGAATTGCTTAGATCCTACAGTCTTTGATCTACGCCTCCATCAACAATGCCACAATTAAAAGGGGGCGGCGCCTTCTGAGAGACTGTCCTGAGGGACCAGGTTAATTAGAGTGAAGCTGTTGCATGCTGGAGGAATTAGTTATCTCCCCCTATGATAGCGGTACATGCAACAGTTAATCAGTGAAAGTTCAATTGCAACTTAAAAAGATTAAACAAAGTTATCAGAAACCTAAAGTATTGAAATGCAAGATCACAAATGTTAATTAATGTTACCATCGAAAGGTTAGCGTAGACAAGACGTTGCTCAAAATAATACCACCAAGTGCAATTAAATCCATTAAATGGATAGGTTTCAGCTTTACTATAAAAAAAATCCTGTGTTCTTTTTTTCCCGGACACAATCAGGTATCTTTTCCATTTATATTTGCCCGAAATTTCGGGTGGGAGAGGTGGGTAGGGAGAGACTTCTTCTGTCCTATACTTAAAGTTGTTGGTTAGGGCTTTTCCAAAATGATTACCTCCTCGGTATGGACAGAAATGTCTTTTGAAGTACCCTAAATCCTTGTAACCCCTTGTAACTTCACCTCACGCGGAGTACATCCAAGTGCGGTGGTGCCACTTCAGGAGTGTATCCCGGTAGGATGGTTGTGTCATATCCACATAGGAATGACAAACCACTCTACAACCTTTTTCCTCTTTCCCTACAGGGTGGCTAGACTTTAAAAAGATATCCTTGCCTGCTAAGCAGAGGCCTGGGGTCATCGTCACCAAAACTCGTGCAAAAAAACCCTGCCGAATAAGTTAGTAGACGCAAAATTTAACATTGAAGAAAATAAAACTGTTAGATGCGAGGTACAAAATAAAGTCTGATGAAAATAGATTACATACACTGAATTGAAATAGAACATGATTGGATAGAAATTAATCGAATGACTACGGGACTGAAATCGCGCATGGACACCATCTTCGGTGATTCTTTCCGGTGAAGATAGATGTCATTGTGAATCCTGCGGTAACAGAATTAATATCCAAATATATGCCCAGGTTGTGACCATGTATTTCTCTGCTTATGTAATATACGAGTATATCGGTTTCGATACAGCGGCTTTAATTGCTTATTTGTGAGTTATACTTCTTTGTGTTTTCATTTTTTTTTCAAATGAACTTGTATTTTTATTTGGTAGTATAAGTATACAAAGTGTATTTATAAATATACTTTAAAGTCGAATGGTCAATGCAACTAAATTCTAAATTCGTGACAAATGAAAACCTCTGCTAATACACGTTTTTTGTAAAAATGAGCGCAGGCAAAACTAATTATTTTCATACGGTTTCTCTGCCTCGCTATACGTATTGAAAGGTCATTAAGCTAATGTGTGTTTTTACGTTTTCGTGGCATCTGTGCCAATTAATGTTTTCTGGGAAATGGGTCGCCTCTGTGTAGTAATAATGGGGCGTTCTGTTAGCCGTGGTCCTTCTTTTATTTATTCACGAAGCACTATGCCATTTATGTTTGTTTTGATATTATATGTACATACAGAATTACAACCTAATTTTTAGGATGACCTACAAAAATGTGTTACCATCTATGAACTACCTGGTGGTCAACTTATATCACATTTAAACTCAGTGACCTCAATTACCTTTGGTAGCATTGGTTTTAGCTAGCTACATTGAGACAGTGACTCGTTGTGGAGAGAAGATGAACATAACACGAGATTTGCTCTCGAAGAGGGTTGAGGAATTCCAGGAGACTTTTCTTACTATTACCCTTACCTAACCGCATTGACATCGAAGTTATGGTTCATAATATATATATATATATATATATATATATATATATATATATATATATATATATATATATATATATATATATATATATATATATATATATATATATATATATATATATATATATATATATATATATATATATATATATATATATATATATATATATATATATATATATATATATATATACGGGCGGATCTTCTCTCATATTATGGCACAATTTCATCTCCTCAGACAGATGGCTGAACGGCCGGTTACTCGACTGATTTACTTGTGACATCTTTAGTTTTACGATAGCTATTGGATTTTTTTTAGAAGCATATGCATTGTTTCCACCCTTAAAAAATGACAACGTACGAACTTGCTAAAGAAATAAAAATGTCTGGAGGGTTTTACCAGTGTAGTGGGTTTTTAAGGGATTTGCATTGAAACGCGCGAGTGTTTCAAGTATGCAGTTCCTGATAGATCGGCAGAAACATTATTATCTATGATTAAAGAATGTGTATTGCCTGGCACGACTATTATATCTGATAATTTGCGTGCATTCAATGGAATTACAACCTTGCCAGAGATGAGGTACAAACATTTGACTCTTAACCACTCGCAGAACTTTTAAAATCCAGAAACTGGTGCCCAGGCAAACCAAATAAGGTGGCTTTGGACCAAGGCGAAAATGGGGAATAAAAAAGAATGTGAAACTGCTCGTTCTCTCATCGACTCCTATATGTTCGAGTTTTTATGGAGGCAAAGAAATAATTCAAGACTCAGTTGCTCAACTTTATAAAAGTTTTGTCCATTGAATAATGTTTAACTTTTACTCTTTTACTTTCCTCTTATTCACCCCCCCCCCTTCATCCAAATAATTATAACATAGAAATTACCCCATCTCTCGATTCCCGCGTATGAGAAAGGCAGTTCAGCGTTCTCAGCCGGCCATTCAGCCACCTGGCAGAGGAGACGAAATTGCGCCATAAAAAGAAAAATAGCCATATATATATACATATATATATATATATATATATATATATATGAAAGGTGCAGCTGCCCACTCCTTACAGAGGGAGCTTGCACTTCGCAGGCAGATCTTATGTTAGTGACATGTGGCTTATCTGGCTCTATTAACCAGGTTTTGGTCTATAAATAATTTAAAGTTTTCCAGTACATATCCAATAATTTACTCTAGGTCTATTTAATTCCAGATCCATGCTTATTTTATAGGTTTAAATACAAATAAAACAATCACCGGAGCTGAGGGGTTTCCATCTAATTTTTCTACTATATAAAAGAAAAAACCAGCATGCCTTAATTTTAATAGATTTTCTGAACTTCACGTTTTGTACTTATTCTTTTTTTTAATTCAAAAACATTCGATGATCATATTTTTCTGAACTCTTAGAAAGAACTTTGATAAAAGCTTCAAATATACCTAAATTGCTAACTTAACTTACCGAGGTGCCACATCCTCCAGGACGTTAGCAACCAAGGACCTCCATCTTCCTTTGTTTTGCGTAGCTCTGAGGAACTGCTCGCGCAACGTTCCGCCTCCCATCAAATTCACCAGTCCAGCCATTTAATTTTCTCTTGGCCTTCATCTTTCCCTCCTTCCCTCCACCATTCCAGTTACAACCAAATTTTCCATCCGTTCTCTTCTCATCACATGACTGAAGAATCTTGACACTCTTCCTCTCACCAGCTTCATAAATTATCTCTTCTCTCCTACCATTTGCAGAACTGCTTTTTTCGTTCTTCCTGCTGTCCGCGGGATCTTCATCATTCTTCTCCATCACCACACCTCCATCGCTTCCAGTCTCTTCACCATTGCTGCTGACGATGTACAGATCTTCACTCCATACAGCAAAGTTAACCACACGTGCGTCTTTATTAAACTTTTCCTCGTTTTTAGCCATAACTTTCTGTTCGCTAATATATTTCAAATATCTCCGAATGCCATCTTTGCTATTTTTATCTTTCTCATGATTTCAGGGTCGCTAAAATTCAAATTGTTGAATGAGAACCTTTGCTCCCACTTGTACAAGAGGCGCAAAGGGAAAATTCTGACATTCAAGGCCAAAAAGAATGGCTGGACGAAGGAAATGAAGCTCCTGAAAAGTGGAAG
Source organism: Ceratothoa steindachneri (assembly GCA_963969495.1). Classification (NCBI taxonomy): domain Eukaryota; kingdom Metazoa; phylum Arthropoda; class Malacostraca; order Isopoda; family Cymothoidae; genus Ceratothoa; species Ceratothoa steindachneri. The sequence continues at coordinate 126,574,783 of OZ018319.1, read as the reverse complement.
ACTCCTGTTGAGCCGTTGATGATATGTTTATTCTCAGATGAAAAGAACCTATGCCAGGATCAGTTGCACAACACCCATACCAACAGCTGGCTTGCCTCCAAAGCATTCAACGATTCATGTATCATAAAGATCAAGTTTCCCCAAACTGGTCTTTGGTTGTCTTCAGGAAGAGTGACGTCATGCCACCCCGCATCTGGAGATTGTACTCCAACCATGGCAGAAGAGGTTTGCTGCTGGAAAGAAATAGATCCTGAAAAATTCTGAAGTGGTTGTCGGAGAATTGATACCATTTCACCATCCCCATTTTTTTGTCTTTTAATTCTCGTGATTGTAATCTCATGGATTACTATGGGTGGAGCCCAGACGAGAAAGACACAAAACGCTCCGACTTCAACCACAAGGCCGAGCTGGCGTTCAAGATCAAGGTGTTCGAAGATTTTCTCCGAGACACAGTTAAGAACGCATACACCAAGTTCAGGAGCCGTTTTGAGGCCGTCTTCAAAGCTGAGGGTGGCTCTTTTGAGTAAACTGTTATCTCACAGCCATAATTTTGTTTGCACTTTTTGAATTTTTAAAATAATAATAATAATATTATCAATAATAATAATAGTAATCTAGTCTTCATAAAATACTAAAGTTGAATAGTGCAATTTAGGAGAAGCTGCTTAATACAAATTTCAATAATTCATGATACAATATAAAGATTGGATGCAGTTTGATTTATATTTAAACCAGGCAATGACTTCGCCCCTTTCCCCTACGGGGTAGCTTGCGCTTCGCTGCCAAGAATCAAAAATTGAAATAAAAAAAGCAGCCATGGTTAAATTTTTGTAAATTTTCTGAACTTCGCCAATTATAATCCATAACCCTATATTTTAAGAAAGAGATGTTTTGAAGGTTTGAATAATATTTTTTCTTTTAGTTCGGTTGTGACCTAAGTAAATTTATTTTTTTATCAAAGTTATTTCTAATAATTCCATTATAGTATAAAAAAATAAAATGGTAAAGTTCAGAAATAAATATAAGTATCGAATTTTTGTGACTTTTTTAAAACTAAAAGAATTACAAATGGTGAAGTTCAGAAAATTTATTAAAATTTTGGCATGGAAATTATTATAGCAAATTTAGATGGAGAAAAGAAAAAAGAATCATGATAGGCCGTAGGACACAGACCGAAGAAGAAGAAGAAGAAGAAGAAGAAGAAGAAGAAGAAGAAGAAGAAGAAGAAGAAGAAGAAGAAAAAGAAGATGAAGAAAAGTGGGTTCAGGGTGTTAAAATAAAGGGTCTATAAAGGGGATTAAAAAAGGCGGTTAAGATTAGCAAATAAGGCCGTAGGCCACACACCGGAGGGGTGCCTTTGTAACCAAGCTCTTCCTGTTAAGGAAGAGAACAGCGGCTTGTTATTTTAAAAAGGAACTCTAAACTAAATTTCCCCCCTTTCAAAATATCACGTTGCTAAAATATAGTTATATAAGAAGAAGATATATAAAAATAAATTTTCTGAACTTCACCATTAGTAATTCTTTGGGTTTTAAAAAATTCGCAAAATTTCGATACTTATATTTATTTCTGAAATTCGTTTTTGATATTGTTTAAGTTTTAGGATGTAAAGTGATACTAATATTCCTAGTTCTTTGGGATGGGGGCTATGACTAAGTATTTTAAAGTTAGCCATATTAATTTCAGACTTGCATACTTTGATGTGGTCTTGTATGCGCGAGGGGTCTGGCTTTTTTAGAATCAGCCCCGTGCGGGTTGACCTTCCCCGATGCTGTTCGATAGGACAATGGACTGATCTAATGGTCGAACCAATATAAGATGAATCGCAAGATTCACAACTATATTTATAAATTATAGAGGAGCGGCAAGGGAATGGAAATTTTGTGCGAATTAGGAAATGATATTTCCGAAGAAAATTTCACCTGATTTTGTTTCTTGCGGTTTGTTGGATTCATATATATATATATATATATATATATATATATATATATATATATATATATATATCACATGAATTTTTTGCATTATTGATCATTGTAATAAATTTATTTATTACAATACATACACAGACAAAGGAGTAATTACACAAAACTGCTTGCTCCCTCTCTTTACTTTCCACTTGCAATAAATCTCTTTTTAACATTCCATTATCCTTTAACCTTCCACTTATCGAATCGTTCTATTCACACTCTCCTACAAGTCGAATGAATAACATCAGTTTTTGGTACGCTTCAATAATTAGACAAAAATACCAAGGCCGGAATTAACTTTATCTGATCCACGATACCTCAAATATGCTTTCAAGGATGTAGCTAAGAGCATTTATATCGAGCAACCATGTTCGTTCGAGCGTCTATAAATGGTCCATTTGCAGACCTCCTCCTCGTCTCAGTTTTCGAAATAGTACAAGGCTGAGACAATGGGGGGTTCTCTCTGCCCAAAAGATATCTTCAAATAGTATATTTTTTAATTAAATTTTGCAACAGCTTTGAGATCGGCTGAATTATTTTTTTAATAATCTTATCATACTCTATTATATATATATATATATATATATATATATATATATATATATATATATATATATATATATATATATATATATATAATGAATACATAATTCATTTACACGATCTACCGTCTGCCATAAAGATTTGCTTGTCTGCGTTGGGTCAAACATCTTCCTCCAAATCACAACAGCTTTAGTCTTTCGACACCACCATTTAAACATTTACATATAAAATGCTCATCAAAGCGTTTTTCCAAACTTCAGCTGGACTTATTAGCAATTCTTTTCCTAGCCGTTATATTTCCTCTCATCTAAATTCTAGGATAACGAGTTCACTTAATTTCTGCACTCTCTCTTTCTCTCTCTCTCTCTCTCTCTCTCTCTCTCTCTCTCTCTCTCTCTCTGTCTTAGAGCAAACATACACAACCCAAATAAACAGCTATCAAACTTCAAACAACACCCATCGTCCGAGAAACTGGATTGGTGAAAGCGGGTCTTTCCCACTTTCTTAAACAGATAAGAACTTAGTTTCAGTGAGAGACAATGATATTTTTCATTCACTCACTGCATTAATCCTTCAGTCACGCATTCTCTCTTGTTCATCATTTAGTCATTCAACTTTATCCCATTAGACTAGCTCACGCATTCAGTTTGCTTATCTTCAAATCACGTCATGGACAAATTCTTTCTAACTCAGAATCTTCTCCCTCATCCTCAACCCTCGCAAATTTATCAATCAGTGTTAAATCAAGTTTCAAATAAACTTATATATATTATATGAAACTGATGACCCTGCCAAATAAAAACATCTCCTCTCTCTCTCTCTCTCTCTCTCTCTCTCTCTCTCTCTCTATATATATATATATATATATATATATATATATATATATATATATAAAGAGTGGAAAAAGGGTGATTATAAAAGTTCCAAAAAAGGGAAATTGTGGAAATTGGAGAGATATTACATTGTCGCCTATTATTTCAAATTTTTTAGTGAGATTCTTTTGAATAGAATGGAGTCAGAGGTCGATAAGTTCTTGAGAGATGAGCAAGCAGGATTTAGGAAACATCGTGGATGCAATGACCAAATCTCTATTGCAAGTCACCTGATGAAACAAGCTAAGGAAAATAATATGCCACTGTGTCTATGTTTCGTGGATTTTCAAAAAGCTTTTGATAGCGCAAAACCTGCCGCTCTATTTAGAATAATTAGACACTATGGAATACCCCTGAAGTTTGTTGACATAATCAAAAGTGTGCATGAAGATACCTTTTGCCAAGTATTGGTAGATGGAAGTTTGAGTGAAAGTTTTGAAGTTAAATTGGGATTAATTCAGGGTGGAATTATTTCTCCATGCCTGTTTATTTTGATCATTAACTCTGTAATGAAGAAGGTCATAAGAGAAACTGATCCTGGAATATTTTGGAAGAGATGTATAAAGTTGGACGATTTGGATTGCGCAGATGATATTGTTTTCAGTGCAGAGAGCTGTGAAGCTATGCAAAAGTAATATATTGTTTAGATAGAGAAAGAAAAAAGATAGGATTAAAAATAAATTGTGCGAAAACGGAAATAATAAACATGAATATGGAAAATCCGACAGTGTGCAAAATAAATGATCAGGATGTTAATGAAGTAGAAAATTTTAAGTACTTGGCTACGATTGTATCAAGTGATGGTTCTTTAAAAATTGAGTTTGAGGAAAGAATTAGGAAAGCTAACCAAGCAGTGGGCATGTTGAAATCTGTGTGGAATATTAATAATTTTTCAATGCACACTAAGATAAAACTTTATAAAAGTATGGTGAGACCATTTCTTATATATGGATATGAGTCCTGGTATAGTAGAGCAATCACAGATGCAAAATTTTGGCTTTTAAAAATAAAACGTTGAAATGAATATGAGGTATACGAAGGCATGATAGAGCGACAAATGAGAGATTTAGAGAAATTACGAAAGTACAACCGGTAGATGAGTATGTGAGATTGTCGCGATGGAAATGGATGGGCCATATTTACAGGCGAGAGGGACGACGTGTGCATTATGCACCAAAGTGGAAGGCAGCTGGAAGAAGAGAAAGAGGTAGACCGAAGGATACATGGATAAGGTTGATGAAGAGAGAGGCAGGAGATAGTTGGTATTACGAATTTGTGGAGATGGCTCAGGATAAGTACTGGTGGAGAGAATTTATTAAGGCCCTTTGCTTCTCGTGAGTGCCATAGGATATTGATTGATATTGATTGATTGATTGTGTATGTGAGAGCGAGAAAAAAATAAATACATGGTATAGACAGGAAGTGTAGTTATGCTTATTGATCTTTACTCCCTCCTCCCCCAATTAAATGAAGTTGAGAAGTGTTTTTTCGTTTGTGTATATTACGCTCGCCCACACCATCACCGAAGTTGTCTTCAGTCTCCTGAAAGATGTCCGCTGCTCAACTGGAATCTCCTTTTAATTTTATGCCAAAATACGATAATTCTTTGTGCTGCGGGTCGCTTGAAAAATTAACAAGTTATCATCCGTCCACAGAGCTTGAGCATCTCTGTTTTTACTCCTCTCTTCTGTTTGCTGGCGTTGGAGAGCAGATATCGTTTATTTATCTTGAATGGACAAAATTTCAGATCATATTTAAGAATTCGTTGCATTGTCACATTGATCACTTTGGTTTCCAAAGCAATTTGTCTGGCACTCTTCCTTGGATTTTGCTTAGTCTTGTCACGCTCTGCTCACAATTGGGTTCAAAATTTTGAAAATATTGCCCACTGTCTTCCCACTTTTATACAGATACATGATCTTTTTTACATTTTCGAGTCATATTTGTAATCGGGTTTTGTTTTTGAATAATCTAAATATTGATTCACAAAATTCAATAAATCATCAAAGAATGTGCAAGAAAGTAATTCATTAATGATATGTAAATATATATCAAATAATTCTTGAATGGTTGTCTACACTTTGTGTTTCCACTCTATAGAGAGAGATATAGGTAAGACGTGCTTCGGAATCCATCTATAAATAATTTTCTCAAAATACATATCTTTCCGTCCAACACTTGAAAAAAATACTTATTTTCTAGAGTAAATAGAATTCGCTAGAAGAGAATACTAATCTTTTTAGCATATTCTAATTAGCCTAGAGTATTCAACAGTCGGAATTTCAAATAAATAAAATTTTGTGGATTTATGAATAATTGACAACTTACTTTTTTTTTTAATCGGACCTTTGTGGAAAAACAAAAGTGGAGAGACTGATAGAAAAAAGTCCTGAAAGAATGTAAAACTCTGTATTAGTCACAAACAAATGAATATAAGTTTTAAAGGCAAAATACATACATATTTTCAATAAAAAAATCAACTTCATTTAATATAATTGAAATATTAATAAATACAATCTTCAAAGCGATTTCCATCATTTATGATGCAAAGTTCGATGTGCTTGGCGAGGTTCACCCGATGAACTCGAGGCATTCATTTATAATGCATTCACTTGGGTGTATCTTTTTTTTTTCATTTGTTGCACCTACTCCTTTACCATACCTCCAGAAAAAGAAGTCATGGAAGATAAGTTTTGTTGAACGAAGAGACCATTGTGATGTTTCCAAAACTTTCGAGACACACTGTATACATATAAGCAAAGAACATAAGAAATAGCGTCTGTAAATGGTTAATCAATACACCATACGAGGCAGCTCCTATACTTTTATAATCGCTGGAATATTACAGCTACTTGCTTTTAAAATTCATTACATGGAAATTACAAATCGTTCCACTTTGCGCATAACGTATCAGCACTGAAAGTTGTTCACATGTTTCTTTAATACCTTTCACACATTTTCTCTTACTCCATCTTCACTACTTTCTCTACAAACCTTTCCTTAGCACAGGGACGTCCAACCCGTGTCCCGCGGGCCGCATTGTGGCCCACTTAATATTTTCATGCGGCCCACTGGTTACTCAGATTTTATTTTTACCGTGTATTTTTTAGGTATATTTTCATTTACTTTGAAAACCAGATTTTGAGAATATCATAAAAGAAAGGCAATCCCCCAAATCCCATTGATTCTATTTTATTTTGTATAAATAAGTTTAATTTATTTTTTTACTCTTATTATTCAGTATTTTGTTTGTAATTATATATATATATATATATATATATATATATATATCTTTGAACTTTTAAAAATTTATATTTAAGTACCTCTGTGACCCGTTGAATATACTTAAAATTCTAATTTGGCCCGTTGGGGAAAAAGGTTGGTCAACCTTGCCTTAGACCCTTTCTAAATGGATGTTCTCTTTGTTTTCTGATAACAACCAAGTAAATAATAAGTACCAAGTAAATAAAACCAAATAATTTTTCAAATTAATAATTGCATTTCAGTAATTTTACACTATCCGCACAAACGTGGAGAATCACTCTCATACAAAAGAACCGACTCGTCACTTCATCAAAGGTACAGAAGCGTCAATGATTTATCGGAGCTCTTAATGGCCTTATAAGTGACTTATATTTACGCCACAAAAGTGTCAGAAAAAAGCTAGAGGAAGAGGGCTTTTTATATGATGTTATTACTAATTAATCCATATTCACACAACTCTTATGCAAAGCTTGGGATATTTCACATGAATGTAGTATAATTTTCGTTGTAGTTTATTTTGATATACATGATGTATATGTGTATTTCATGATTGAATGAGGCACAAACAGAAAGTTTACGCCTTTATTCTGTCCCCCCCCCTTCCCAATATTAAGGAGTTATTCTATTACCTGCGTTTGCGGTGATTCTCTTAGTTTTCTTCTTCAATTGTGTTTTTCCACAAGGTCAGGTCAACGCGTACAAATTTAACTAAGTGATACCCGCTCCCTCACACATCTATATATGCCTTATCAATCAAGAACAACGCCTTATTTATCCTTCAAGTGATGGGGTGCATGGGCGTATTAGTATATCATCTAGTCAGGTTTTATCCTTGGGCAGAAATCCTTAACCACGCCCCCGCCCCCACTCACACAAACACTCTCCATGAATGTCTATCCTACACAATAACATGCACTCCCTCCGCGGTCAGCCATTTCTCTCTCAAACCTTTTTCACATGGTCAATCCGCCCTTTTACTGTGGTCTTCTTACCTTTCGCATATCCTGTGCTCTCTTCACAAGGATATTCTCAGCTATTCTTTAAAAAGGAACTGAATAAAGTAATTTAAATTCGAGTTTTCTCTTTTGTGTGGGAGTTTTTTGCATTCATTGGATCTCCTAACTCAAATTTATGACACTCATATTCACACCCCATATTAAGATGTGAGGAGGCAAAATTCCAGACCACTTGCACTGCTCTGATATGGACAAAATATTGAATAAAAAAATCCATATATCAAATTTTAAATTAATACCTTTTTCTTTGCTAGCGACAAAATGAATATATAAATATGTTCATCTAAGCATGCCAGAAACTAGTTGCAGAGTGGAGGTTTAGACATAAATCTTTATTTCCATGTTAATTTGCAAAATATTGTATGGTTGTTTTCAGAATTTTATTCTGTACATTAATTGTCCAGCTACATAAGTTCTTTCGAGGGTCATTATGTCTCCATTAAATACAATTATCTAATGCGCTTATGCAAGATGGCCCTGCCGGTATCGGAAGAGTTTGTTATTGTTGTAATTTGTCTTATTTGTTCCCTGTCTCGTTAGATCTGTTTTATCAAGCATTAATTATTTCATTCAGCACTTAACTGAATCGTTAAGTTTAAGCCTCAGACAGCTTAACTCTTTAAAATTTCTTCCCTAACTTCTATTTTTTTAGCATAGTTAAAAGTGAATATGGGTTTTAGAAACTGGTTGACATTTTGGTTTATTTATGCCCCGCTTCGGCAAACCTGCCCTTTTCCAAAAGCATTTAGCCATGGATGTTATATCTGGGTATATCTAGACTAATGGTCATTCTTTTCTTTTTGTCTGTCGTATAATTAAATTGAAAACCAGAATATTTTTATTCCGTAAGATGATATTTCTATTCGGATTTATCAAAAATACGTACGAGGGGCAGTCAATAAGTTGTGCAATTCGGATATAAGAAAACGAGATATGAGGAAAAGTGTTTTATTATTTTTCAATATAACTACCCTCGACTTCAATGCACTTGCGCCACTTGTCCCTGAGGCTTCGAATTCCCGACAACCAGAAATCTGCCGACTGCTGTTCAATCCACTCCTTGACGGCGAGCTGGACATCTTCATTGTCCCCAAACCGGCGTCCACGCAGTGCAGTCTTGAGCTGGCGGAATAAAAAGTAGTCGAGCTCCTCGAATCCGCACTCGCGCAGGGCAGCTTGTGCGACTCTGGCTTTGTGGACTTTGACGACGTTGAAGTCGATCATGGGTAGGCTGCCCAGACGTCCAGCATTTTACTGGTTTTAGATCATTTGTTCATCAAAAATGATTACTCAATGCTGGACAATGTAAATTCCAGCATTGGGAAATGCAGGTGGACATTCTGAGATTCTCGTCTCACAAACAATGTCCTACTATTCTAAGAAAGTTTTTTGAAAATCCGTGTACCGAGCCTTTTTTGTATTTCTGTACACAATCAGAGTGCAGTATTCCATGATTACATCCTAAAAGTGGAGTCTCAAAAGGCTTCTATGGCAGAGATTGCCTTTATTCTTAAAGACTTAAGGCTGAAATTGATTGAAAAAAAACGTGAGTCATTTTTGCCCTTAGCTGTGGATAAAATGCTGAAGGATTTAGAGAAAAAAGGAAATAATATAGAAAGATTCAAAGAAACTATTTTGACATTCTATAATTCAAGTATAGAATATTTGAACCAATGGACTGTCCATTTTGAAGAGATGGAAAATTTCAACTGGATTCTTCTTCGCAACTTAATCCTCTGGAGAGAAGTTAAAGAAGCACTTGAATTTATTCTTGCCAAGAGACCCAATTCCACAATAAATGATGATGGTCTTTTCGATGAAGTAACTTGTGTTAAGAATTTGGTCACATTAAAAAAAAATTAAAGAGTGGAATGATCGTGAAATTAAGGCTGACAGTAGATGGTTGGAAATATTTGCACATTTCAAAAGTCAGAATATTACATTTGAAATCATTTATCAGGTAGTAGAATTCTTTTTGAGTCTACCAGGATCAAATGCACCAACAGAGAGGGTATTTTCAATGATGAAAAACTACTGGGCAAACGCAAAAAGCAGGTTAAGTATAGATACTTTAAATGCGGCACTATTAACTATATGAAATTATGAGATGAATTGTTTGAAATTTTCTGATTACCTAAGCTCAAACATAAACCTCCTTGAAAAGATCCATTCAAATGCCAAGTACAATTCTAGATCAAATTAGATAAGTGAATATTAACTTATTAATAATTAAAGTTCGTTTGCTACTAAAATTACCTCCATTTTTTGTATTTAAATATATTTATATCTATCTATGTATATATATATATATATATATATATATATATATATATATATATATATATATATATATATATATATATATATTTAAATATATATAAAATATATATATGCAGATGGTTCCGTCTAGCATTGGGATAAAAAAAATCTGGGCAGCCTAATCAGGGGGCGTGAGGTTTCTAAGGACCCAACGGGCAGAGACCTTGGTCATGGTCAAATTGTCATGGATGATGTTGATAACACTTCCATGTGATATTCCAAGTTCCTGCTCGATTTCTTCGATCTTCACCCGTCAATTTTCGAGGATCATCCTATCTACACGGGCCACATTGTCCTCGTTGGTCACGTCTGACGGGCCTCCTGGACGGAGGTCATCTTCAAGGGACTCACGACCATGGCGGAACTCCCTATTCCAGCGAGCAATGGTTGCATAGGAAGGGGCGTTGTCGGTGTACACTGCAACCATGCGTTCATGGATCTCTTTTGCATTCTTGCTTTCCTTGGTCAAAAATTTTATCACTGCGCGGTGCTCAACCTTCTCCATTGTTGAAAAATTTGTGACTGACGATCTGCGATCAGCTGCCTCTTCTTAAATAGATGGACCGTGCGGCTGCAAGTCCTGACTTATCATAACTTGTCCTAACACCCCCACAAACAGCTATCCCTTTTCCTCTGTTTTGCCCTGCCGATTCGCAAAACTTAGTGACCGCCCATAGTATATATGAGAAGAACTGTACAAGATTGGGAGTTGCTTAGAATACCTAAATGACTCTGGTGGTGACTTGTTTAAAGATGTAAATGAATCTGTGGGTGACTTGCTTAAAACATGTAAATGAATCTGGTGGTGACTTGTTAAAAACATATAAACGACCTTGGTTGTGACTTATTTAAAACATGCAATAACTCTGATGTTAACTTGTTTAAAACATGTAAACGAATCAGGCGGTCACTTGTATAAAAACATCTAAATGAATCGTTGTGACTTGTTTAAAAACATCTAAAGGAATCGTTGTGACTTGTTTAAAACTTGTGAAGAAATCGTTGTGACTTATTTATAACATGTAAAGGAGTCTGGTGGTGACTTGTAAAAAAATGTAAAAGATACTGGTCATGAATTGGTTGAAACATGTAAACAACTCTGGTTGTGACTTTAAAATTATGTAAACAACTCTAGTGGTGATTTGTTTAAATCTCTTAAACGATTCTGGTGGTTACCTGTTTAAAACACTTAAACAACTCTGGGGGTTACTTGTTAAAAAAATATAAACGACTCTGATACTGACTTCTTTAAAACATGTAGAGGAATCTGGTCGTGACGTTTAAAAAATGTAACCGACTCTGATGGTGACTTGTTTGAAACATGTTAACAACTGTGGTGGTGGCGTTTTAAAAAAAAAACATGTAATCAAGCAGATAAACGACTCTGGTGTTGACTTTTTAAATAATTTAAAACTTGTTTAAAACATGAAAATACATCTAGTGGTGACTCATTAAAACATGTAAACTACTCTTGTGGTGACTTGTTTAAAACATGTAAATGACAGTAGGTGATTTGTTTAATAAAATGTAAATGAATCATTGTGACTTGTTTATAACAAGTAAAAGAGTCCGGTGGTGACTTGTTTAAAAATGTAAATGACTCTTATGATGACTTGTTTAAAACATGTAAACAACTCTGGCGGTAACTTGTTTAAAACATGTAAACAACTGTGGTGGTGACTTGTTTAAATCATGTAAATTACTTTGGTGGTGACGTTTTTAAATGTGTAAACGACGACGTCGATCACTTGTTTGAAAACATTAACGTTTCGTTGTGATTTGTTTAAAACAGGTAAAGAAATCGTTGTGACTTGTTTATAACATGTAAAAGAGTCTGGTGGCGACTTTTTAAAAACATGTAAGCGATTGTGGTGGCGACTTATTTAAAACATGTACAGAATATGTTGGTGACTCCTTTAACAAATGTAAACGACTCTGATGGTGACTTGTTTAAAACATGTAAACTACTCTAGGGCTGACTTGTTTAAAACATGTAAACCACTCTGGTAGTTATCTGTTTAAAGAATGTAAAGTACCCTTTTGGTTACTTCTTTAAAACGTGTAAACGACTCTGGCGGTCAATTGTTTAAACCATGTAAAGGAATCTGGTGGTGACTTTTTAAAAAAATGTAGACGACTCTGAAGGTGGCTTGTTTAACACATGTAAACAACTCTAGTGGAGGCTTGCTTGAAACATATAACGGCGCCGGTGGTACTTCTTAAAAACATGTAAAACGACTCTCTTGGCACCTTGTTTAAAACATCTAGACGCATCTGGTAGTGACATGTTTAAAACTTGTATAGGACTTTGTTTCTGACTTTTAAAAACATCTAAACGACTTGCAATTCTAACAAATGGAAAAGCTAAATGGAACACAGGATTTTGATTTGATGCACTCACGTACTGTGGAGAATTTAATCTAATTTGTCCATTAAGAAACTTGAAAAATACCAAGATTAGATTAGACTGATTTTATTGGGGGTTGGGGGGGGGTAGTGTCGTGATGATTATATTTCAGTTTTCCTCAAAGAAGAAAAATATTAAAATAAGATTTGTCCTTTAGGTTAAGAATTACGCCACCTAGAACTATGGCCCGACAAAAACATTTCCAGTCGGCTGTTTGCAATGGAAGTATATTTTCATTTGTTACAGCTATTAAAACCTTGCTATGAATCAGGAGATAAATGAGACTAGTTGATTATATTGTGAAAGTTTAATCCTTTTGTTTTGACTTTAAAAAATGAAATATGTTACAAAGACTTCATATTCTTAGAGTAGAGGCTTAATCTTCCTAACAGCATTTTTTTTGTATAGAGTTCAGGAGCAAAATGTGTAAATAAAGAAAAATATGAGGATGGGTTTGGCTTTCTTGAAGGGATTCTTTAATTTAATACAGTTTGAACAATTTGTCCCATCTGCAGCTTTAAAATGATTAATCTTCTAATGTAACTTATATTCTTAATATCACAGTCATCATTAATTATATCAAGAACTTTCTATTTCACAAGAAATATTATTTTATAATTTAAACAAAATTATATATAATCAGATATTAATACGTTGTTTGAAATGACTATTTTGATACACCTTTGACCATTTTTCGTTGGGAAAATCTGTCATCCGGGGTTAGAATGACCAATCTGTAAGATGCTCCTCCCACTTGTGGGTGGAGCATCAGTGCCCAATACACTTTTCGTCTGGAACTCACATATGCACTCACATAAATGTTAACAACACTACACTTCCGTCATATGTTTATAAACCCGTTAGACCGCATTCTTTAGTTTTCCCCGAGAGTCCCATATGGCATTTCCTCACAATAGAAGTCCTCCCTACCTTTGGGAGTAAGATGGTTTCTCTCTTTTGTAGGATACCTCTCCCCTCACCCCTGTGACTTCCTTCCGGCCCAACCATGGATGAGTGACAGTTGACATCTTCAAGTGTCCCGACGATCTTCTCGCCGACCCCATCGGGTGATGACCATCCCAGTCAGTGTTGTATTTCTCTCTCCTGAAATAGACCCAAAACTTTTTCATGTTTGTTCGATCTTAGAGATTTTTGATGCAGCATTAGTTACCAATGTATGCGTTCGATCACATTTAAAACTGCTGTTCTTTTATAATCCCCGATTTATCTGCTTTTTTAGACGCAATTTGCACACACTCCCGGTCTCCAGTGTCATGGTCTACTTGGATAATATACCTTCTACACAATTTTAGCTCAGCTAATTTTACACTTTCATACAATTCTTTAAGAAACGCAGCGGGATACGCTCGTTGGTTATAACTTTAATTAAGTGATACACTAAATGTCCTTTTAATCCTCTCTTGATTCAGGCTTAACCACTCCATTGGCCACTAGTTCCCTTTGTTCTACTAGGTGAGGAGTGTTTAAGAATTGCATAATGAGTTTAGAGGTGTTTTTTTTTTAGCCGGAATTGCCATCTATTGTTGTGAATTGAGAAGGCCCGTTATTATATAAATCCTATTTTTTCAATCTATTATTTTTTACTTTATTCCACCTTCATTCATCCCTCTAACTCTCTTCTTTCCATAAGACTAAAAGGAAACATACGATCATCCATTTGAGGCAAACTGTCGCCTTAAAATGCCATTTCTGAATTTCATCATTTTCGAAAAATTACAGGATGTTCTGAATTTAAAATATCCCCTTATTTCGTCATGGCTCTTGGAAACGAACGTGTAGGGACACTTGTGTGCGGGTTTTCAATGTGTACGCATGTATCTTCATAATGCCCTACTGCTTATTCCCTGCTCGTTACTTGCAGAGGAGTCTAGCTGTTTTTAGAGAGAAATGCGAGTTATTTGGGAAACTCTCTCGTTTAATGGTAAGTCTTTTTTTTTCTCCCCATTCACAGCTTGGCAACAAAAACTTTTAGATTTCGCAATTCAACCGCCCTTTTCTAAGCCTAGGAGACAGATGCACGGGCGCACATCACTGTTTCTCTTTATCATTGGGAGAGAGCTGTTTAGGGATATTGGTAAAGTTCCTTATTAATACGGGTCGGACTAAAAGACAAACTACTTTGATTTTGACTCAAAGCGGGAATATGGCTAAGGGGAAAATGTCGCTGTGTGGAAAGGAACGAAAAACAGGCAAGAGATGGAATGAGAAGTCCTCCCCAAAGTTTCTGGGAGGACTGAAACCAGAAACTAACTTTTAAAGGAATGAATGCATAAAAACGGGTTAATAGAATAATGATCCAAAGGCATATATACTTAACCATTACACCACACGTTTTTGAGGGAGGGGGGGCAAACAAAGTAAGAATTAGCTATAAACCTTTAGATAATCAAAAAATATTCCCTGTCATTGCTGTCAGGACGAGAGTGGGGTCCTTTTAGAAACCAAGGAATTGGCGATAGCAAAGAAATGATAACCTTTTGCCCTTCTACGCATTGTGCTTGTCCATGGTCCTTCGTCTCGACTCCCCTTTCCCTATGATCTCTAATCCAGCCGCGAACCGTTCGTCCTGCCTCGGTGGAAGGCAATTCAACCGGGGTCCAATTTCCCCACCCGATGGCAGGAGTCCAGCTAACCAATTCCCCTCCCCTTTCCCAAGCCGGCCACGCCGCCGCCTTCTCGCATCATCGAGGCGACTACCCTCCCCTTCCTTTTGGCGGCCTTTCCCTTCCCTTCTTAACCCAAACTGACCAAACCACCCAATCAACCAGTCACATCCGTCGTTTTTGCCTCCTCCGTCCGCCTCTCTTTTCGGTCGTTTCATTCCTTATACCTCCGACCATTTTGTTGTCGGCTGTTTCCTTTTTCCACCACCAATCCCACATCCACACACACTCACTTACACGGTGTGTAAGTATGACTTATTTCACCTACCATATTTTCATTTCAGCTTTGGGTAAATCTCGAGTGGATTTAAGGCCTAGATAGGGTAGGTCACATTCGACGTTGATAACACCCTCAAACACATTCTCTCTCTCCCTCTGTCTCTCTCACTCACACTCACTTTCCTTTTTGTATTCAAAGTCGTTTTGAGATATCTAAAGCATATAGACCTAGGACCTTTTATCGGCCAAGTTCCCCAAAGGAATAAAGTCAACGTTTAACGTGCGAGTGTGTGTGTGTTTGTGTATAAAATTCTTTCCGTTTTCTCTCATAACTGATCTCCCGCCTACATCCCTTTCTTGTGTCGGGCTAAGCACGATAAAGCCATCTCACACTCTTGAATTAATTAGATCTTAAACATGGGAGTTCGCTGAAGGGTACAAAAATACTGAACGAAGAATTCAGGTCTAATTCCTGGAGTTAATTTTTGTTCTTTATTTTATATCTCCTATGTTTTCTTTTTAGCTTCATTCAGCTTATATTCCCAATTCTTGTTCCGCTAAGCCGCATTTTTCAAGCAGGGGATTGTAGATGTTAATGTTTCTTAAATATGGATGACTTGTGAGAAACTACACATACATAATGTCCCTAAAGTCCGTAGCAATTCAAAGATTCTAGATGGTCCTAGTAATTCATCTCTATGTTTGAATTGCACACAGACTTTAGGACCACTTTGACGCTGAATTTATCAAGTTTGTGGACCAAGGATTATAATTTACTGGAGACCTAGTTCGATTCAACTCTTCAACTAGTACTTTAGTTTCTGATTATGTACCTCCCATACACTTCAGTTTTTTTAAGCCTTTCAGAACAGATTTCCTGAAGGAATTTATTTGGGTTATCAGTTCACCGCCTTTTTCGTCGGCCTGGAAATATATCATTAGTTATTCACATTCGAATCACGTACCACACAGAGTGACAATTTTCTCTCGCTCTAGGTGTACGGATATATCGAAGAATACTAAATCAAGTAGGCCTACACGGACATACAAATTATATCAGTTAGAAGACGACACAATTCCAAATAGGCTCTGAAATTAAACCCAGACATAATTCATCAAGTAAACCACGTGTACAGTGAGAAAATTACACCATCTGGAAGACCACTCAAGTTCAAATAGGTCATAAGGCTATATCGAGGCATATTACATAAAGTAGGTCACAAATAATTACTGGGTACTACATATAGCACATAGGAGACAAATATAGCAGACAAAGGCTAGACTGATGCCTACCATACACATATTTAATAAATGGGTATGAAAACTCATACAGTAGCGCCTGAGTATAGCAATAATTGCCGAAAATCCCACAGGAAAATGAAAAGCAGATTCCAAATACTTTCGAACTTTGTTCAGTCTATTCTCAAGGAATACATAAATACTTACTTTTCAGGAATGGTATATATATATATATATATATATATATATATATATATATATATATATATATATATATATGAGAAATCTAAGGTACACTCCGCCCACGTACAACGAAAGAATACACAACAGAGTAGGCGTGAAAAATAGAAATAAATTATCATAAATGGGGGATTAAATACAGGTACCGAAGGGTAAAGACATATAGATTAGATCTCTTCCAAAATATCCACACGTGAGAGTGTGTGTGAAAGGTAGAAATATAAGTCACATAACTCTGAATACATATATATGCAGTTATAAATGCATTGTTCTAGGAACAAAAGAAATATAACAAATTTAATAAATCAAAGGGCTAAGATTTAAAATGGAAAAAATTGTGTAAAATAAGCTTTTTAATGACAAGGTTATATATATATATATAAGCAATGTCCCGCAGGAAAAATGAAAAAGGTGCTTCCAAATACTTTCAAACTTTATTCAGTTCATTCTCATGGATAACTGCTTTCCTTGAGAATGAACTGAATAAAGTTCGAAAGTACTTAGAAGCACCTTTTTCATTTTTCCTGCAGACCTCACGTGCTACTTTGTGAGTTATTCATTTCATATATATACATGGTGCGGTTAAGGTAATGGCACTATTAGACAACTGCTCTGCTTCAGGTCTAGCGGGATATCCTATCCTCCTCGAACTGGAAGACTACATTTACAGGATAGCTCATCCCACAGTCCAAAATAAACTGGTTTCAAAGTTACCCCTTTATGTCGCCTCTCTTACCGTCACAGAAAACTGTTATTATTAATATATTAACAGCGTTGACTTAGCCAAAACGCTCGAAGCAGAGCAGTTGTCTAATAGTGCCTTTACCTTAACCGCACCAATTTATCTTGATATTTTTCCATATATATATATATATATATATATATATATATATATATATATATATATATATATATATATGTGTGTGTGTGTGTATGTGTGTGTTTGCATGTAAAATTCAGCTTCCACCCGGATTCGAAGTCGCGACCACACGCGTGTGAAGCGCGAGCGATGACCAATAAGCCACATTGGACGAAAAGAAAACGCAACCGGAAATCTTTTAAAAGAGTTCCGAGCAAAAGATATGGCAAATAAATTGCCTGTGAGTTTAGGCCTTTGGAGATGAGGAAAGCAAATGATAGGATAAAACTGATTTATTATTATGGAAATGTACGCTAAAATGTTATTTATTTATTAATTCGTCAAAACCGGACAGCCACGAGGCAACCTATGCCGCTCTCGAAGGAGTTTGCTATTTTTTTTACTTCATTTTCAACTGATTTCCTTACAAAGCAGGGTCCTTGCGCATTCCAAACCAGGTCCCTCTATCCGAGGTTAGTTGCCTTTACGCCACGTGCCGAGAGATTGTCTGGGTAGTAACAGTAGTATTCGACGCCAATCCTTCCTTGATCCAGGAGGATCTCCAACCGGATAGTAAAATCTACATAAAGGTCAGTATGACAATCACTGGTCGGCTCGAGAGCACCAGGAGCCGGTCCTCTTTAGGGAGAGCTGCCAAGAAGTATTTTTTTGAGACTAAACAGCGTTCAGGTGGAACCTTCGTCGCCCCGGGGCAGCAGGACCTGTTCCTCGACAAAGGTATGTAGATATAGATACCCATCGGCAGAATTCCTTGGAACAGAGAGTGTGTGTGTATGTGCGTGTGTGTTGTGATGTGCTATGAAGACGGGAGAGGAAAGAAAGCAATGTTGAAATTGGCTATGTGTGTGTTGAGAAGTGTAAGATCTACCCACCCGAATACAGGGCTGAGCACAGCGCGTCCACCATTTGGTAGCCAGATCTCTCCGTGCGCTGACGTTTGTGACCCGCTTATCCGGGATTTGTGATCAAACCCGGTACTGCGACGTTGGGAGACCAACGCCGTATCCACTCGGCTAGCATGAGCTCTGACTGTCTGCGTATTTCTTTATCTTCCAAATACAAGCGAAAATTAACTGGTGGTACGCAATTCTTCCGGATATGTTTTATTTGCTGTGTATGATACTCTAAGAATTGTATAATGAATCTACTTATGCATAAATTTGGAGACTAAATCATACACCCCTCGCTCTATCGCTCTGAGATGAACATTAGACGGTTTGAATTACTCCCCCCTCCCTTCTAGAAATTACACAAAGGGGTTTTTAGAAGGAAAAAATGTCACAGGATTAAATCCCTCCTCTTCTTCTGTCTTACTGTAATCATATGTCTTAACTTATTTAAATACCTAGATATACATGACAATCGTCCGCTGGCAAATGACGAATAAAACATAACACAATACACATGTAAATACGAGGGATTGTAGCGCTAATTGACATCTTTCCTATTCTTAAACTCTCGTTGCTATTTCCTATCAACTACTTCTATTTGTTTCTGTCTCCATTAAATCATTGTATATGTTTGTTTTCCTAGTTTTTACTGAGGTCTTGATGTATTTCTATTATCTTCATCTTTAAATATATGAGTCTAACAATTATTCTGCAAAAGCGAGCGAACCAAAGAAAATGTATAATAATTTACTTTGTAAGTAGTTCGCTGGTTTAGTGTGCAAATATTAAAAGATGCTCATTGGTTTGATTATTTTTGTATTTAGTACGTTAATTTTCGGGTCCATATATTTTTAGTTTATCTTGGGTTGCTTTAATTTTGTATATAAGATGCTGGTTTGGTTTTAACAAGCAAATACAGGATGACCTACCCCCCCCCCGAAAGACGAGACCTAACTTTCTTCAGGTTTCATTTCTTAATTGGATAAATAATTAAAAAGTGAAGCCTATTAAAGATAGGTAAAATTTTGGGGGGGTCACACCTTATTCTTAGATGATCTTTTATAAAATAAGGTGGTTTCAGGGTACAAATATTGGCAGATGCTCTTCTGGGACTGAATCTTAATACAGTAAGAATTACAATGTTTGGTAGACTTATTGATAATATAAGAACATAAAAGTAGAAAGAGGCTGCGAAAGGCTAATCAACAGCTTGCTGCTATCACCCAGTTCATTCCAACCTAGAATCCTCATCAATAAATCTATCTGATCTATTTTTTAAACTCTGTAGAGAGGACGCTTCTATCCCATGAATGCTCAGCATAATCAATTCATCTACTACTCGATTTGCAAACCAATCTCTTTCATAAACCTAAACTTTTCCAGTCTTATTCACTAAAAATTAGAACCTTAGCTATGTCCGGCCTATTAAAACTTTTTACCCACTTGAAGACTTCAATTAAGCCTCATTGAAATTTTTCATCGCTAACGTATGAAGATTTAGTTTCCTAAGCCTCTCACCGTAAGGTAAGCTCCTCATCCAATGAAACATCTTAGTCACCCTCTTCTGCACAGACTCAAGCAAACTAATATCTATCCTATAATATGGTGATCAAAATTGCACCGCATAGTCAAGATGAAGCCTAACTGACGCCAGGTACAGTTTCATAATCACATCAGCACTCCTATGACCTACACTCCTACCAATAAACACCAATACCCAATTTGCTTTATTCCTAGCACTTATGCACTGCTTTCTAGGCCGGATGTCTAAATTACCAGGACTCCAATGTCTCTTTCACCTTCTGAACTTTCTAAGGCTCTTCCATTAAGTTTGTAATTATTCAGTGGATTACACCTACTTATACTAATTACACTACTCTTGCTGATATAAAATTCCATTTGACATTTCACTGCCCATTGGGATACTATGGTCAATTATCTTGGAATACCTCAGCATCATAGTCAGACCTTATAATCCTACCTAACTTAGCATCGACAAAATTGCTCAAGTCGCTACTAAGTTAAGATCAATAATATAAATCAGGAATGACAACGACCTCAACACTGACCTCCGAGGCACTCCACTCACTGGTAACATCCCCCTCTCCTCAGAGTTAATGCCTTCTCTACTAAATCTTTGCCGTCACTAAGCCACAACTGAATCCATCTAAAACTATTTCCATCAATCACATGCACTTTAACTTTATTCACAAATCATAATTATGACACCCTGTGTAAAGCCTTCCCAAAATCTAGGTAAACAATATCATAATTCTCAAGTCTATGGGCAGCATCATGCACCTTTCTATAAAAAGACCGTAAATTCGCCAACACATGATATGCTCCTAGTAAAGACGTAATGAGATTCCTCTTTCAACTTAGTTCTATCTAAGTGATCCCTAATAGGTTTTGCTATTACAGATTCCCATTTTCCCTACCACTGATGTTAAACTCACCGGCCAGTAATTTAACAAAATGTTTTATCCCAGATACATGAGGACGTTGCTCCCTCTACTTGTAGGTCTATCTTTATTAAAACGTTTGTATCTATTTAAATTAAATTTTTATATGAATTCTTTATCGTCTACTTTCCCCCACTCCGTGTAAATAACTATTAATATTATTTATGCTACCAAGACAGTGCAGACTCCAATATAAATGAGACCGCTTTTATACAGATCCAGCAAACCGGATAAGGGCAGCATAAATAATGCTCATTGCCAGTTATACGGAGTATTAAAGATAAATTTAATGATCTTACGAGTCGATGGTTGTTTAAAATTTTGACATCGTTGCAATACCTAAGTCGTGGATGAAAGCAAGCGATGAAAAATTCATAGGAAATTTAATTTAAATAGATAAAACTATTTAATAAAAATAGATATACGAGTAGAGGAGACAACGTCCTCTTGTATGTAGGAGACAATTTAAACGCATTAGTTTATTATGCCGTTACTATAGGTAATATGGATATTTGAGTAGTCTTTATAGCAATCGAAAATAAGGATTTTAACTTTGCTGTAGTATACAGCCCCCTAGCGCAAAACGAGCAAAATGACGATGAATTATTTGGATTTTTAGGGAATTTTGCTAGTCAGCGATTGACAGTCATATGTGACGACTTTACTTTGCCAAATGTAAATTTTACTAATGAACGAGCTGATAACGAGGGAAAATGATAGATAGATTTTTTAAATGAAAATTATCTCAACCAATTATTCTGATAAACTATCCAACGTGGGGGCAAAATATTCTTAATATGATTATAACAAATGATAAAAACTTTGTTAAAACTCTCTCTGTTAGCGAACATATAGGCAAAAGCGATCATAATGCGTTTCTTATCTAAATGAGGTAGGTCGATTGAATGGAAGTAATCTCTACTAACAGTATGGCTGCGACGTACGATTTTTTTTTAAATATAAATTATGTACGATAAAGAATTCGTTCAAAATGAAGCGAATCACTCTCACTTAAAATATATATTCGCCATGGATTGATAATATAATGAAGTTTTCTATAAGAGAAAGAAACTGCCATTACCCGCTGCTGAAAGAAAATAACAACAACGTAACCAACAAAATTACGTTCATTATCGGCTTCGAGTAAAAAAAGCGAACTAAAAAAAAGCAATAAAAGGACTATGGAATTGATCTATCTAAAACGTGTAAAGAAAACCTTAAACAGTTCTATGCGTGTGTAAATAAAAGGAAATCGTTTCGATATTGCGATAGGATCAATTAAAAATAACAAGGGAACGCCTGTTAGCTACACAGGAGGTATTCTTTCAATCATAAATCCAAAATTTTCTGAGGCGTTTACGCTAGAAGACATAATTCATTCTCCTGTTTTTCGCGATGCAATTGACTTCAATGAATAAAATCTACTTGCCAATCCTAAGTGGATTCTATTCGAACTCTCAAATTATATGGACAAAAGTAAAATTTCAAATTCTCTGGAATAAGATAAAACTCATCCAAGGAATATTAAGGAGTTAAAAAAACGAGATAATAACGCCACTCAAAAAAGAATTTTTAACAAATCAGTAAAAGACGGTATTATTCCTCAAGATTTTAAGTTAGCAATGAATGGTTACGCAAGATTTGTGAAAAAGGTAAAAAAGCCGCCCAACTATAAATTTATTAGATTAACGTCAGTTATCGGTAAACTTTTGAAGTTAATTGTTAAAGACATAATCAGGGATCACTTGGATAAACGTAACTTAATTAAATATCCAACACGAATTCAGAAGACGCAACCTGCATTTAACGAATTTATGGTAGAAAAATACGATCGTCATAAAGCGGTAGACATTATTTAACTTGATTTACAAAAGGCTTTTAATTCGGTTTCCCATAGGAGACTTTTGGAAAAGCTTAAAGCACACGGGCTAAGAGGTAGTCCATTGCAGTGGAGCGAAAAATGGATTATAAGCCGTAGGCAGAGAGTGTAATAAATGGAGAATCGTCTTATTGGACAATCCTCACTAGTGTTGTGTTTCACTGGTCAGTCTTTGGTCCTGTATTATTTGTTATCTTCATTAACGATTTTGATTCAAAACTATTAAGCAATGTTGCCGAGTTTTCGGACGATACTAAATTGGGTCATATAGCAAAACACAACTCAGAACCTCAATAAGTGCAAAATTATTCAAATCGGCTGTCGGAATGGAAACTTCGATTATACCTCAACCGGTCATCGATTAGAAAATTTGTAAGAAGAACTTGGTATTGGTTTATTAATTTAGAGAGACTTTAAGCTTTAAAAGTGCTACCTAAACCTACTAAAAAACAAATAAAACAGTTTGTTTAATTTGCGAGAAATTCAAATATAAGAGTAGAGAAATACTACTGCCATTATTCAAATTACTCGTGCGTCCACAGCTGGAATATGCACATTAGTTCTGACCTCCTTTTCTACGAAATAGGCTCTATGGAGAGAGATTTACAAAATTGAAATTGCTTTCACTTGAAGATAGGTGCCTTTAAAATTAAGAATATTTTCGATAATATAATTTTAAGTCTCCTTTTGAACGGACAAAAAGTACCGCGCGAACAATTAAACTTGAATTGAAATTATAGCACTGCAGAAAATTATTTTGCCAAATTTGTTGCTTAAAAAATTTTCTCAACTTAGGATGATTCTCTGCCAGCATTTGTAGGTCAATGCCATCGACATACATGTTCAAACATAAATTGGATGAACACGTATTTACATATTAAGCTCACTAAATAAAACAATATTTATTTTACTTTTTTTAAATCTAAAGGTCCTGTCCTCGTAAGACCTCATCTTCATTTTCCCAATCCTTTGTGACTAGTCATAGAACAGATCTTGGGGTCTTTTCTAGTCTTGATTCTATAATTTGTTAATTTTGTATATAGTACGCTGGGTTTAGAATAAAAATATTTGTAGATGCTCCTTGGTTTCTCTGAATTTGTATATAGTACACTGGATTTAGGGTACAAATATTCGTAGATGCTCTTTGTTTCCCAATTCTTTATATAGTATCCAGGATTAGGGTTCAAATATTCGCAAATGCTCTTTGGTTTCTTTAATGTTGTATATTATAGTACGCTGCATTTTTACACTGGATTTACGATATAAATATTCGTAGATGCTATTTGGTTTCTTTACATTTATATATAGTACACTGGATTTAGGGTACAAATATTTGTAGATAGGTACTCTTTGGTTTCTCTAATTTTGTGCATATCATGATGGATTAAGGTTACAAATATTCGTAGCTGCTTTTGGGTGTGTGTAATTTAAAAAATAGTACGTTGGTTTTAGCTTACAAAAATATTTGTTTATGCTGTTAGCTTACTGACTTTTCCTTGGTCAATTTGGTATATTTTATTTTAGTTTCAGGGTCTCTAAATTTTCTTATTTGACTTTCTTAATTTTCGTAGATGCTATTTCTTTTGCTTTATATTATATAAATTACTCTTGTTTTAGGGTATAAATTTCAAAGATGCTCTTCAGTCTGCCTGATTTATAGGTAATGTGTTAGATTTATTGTCTAAATATTTGTTCATGCTCTTTAGCTTGCCAAATTTTATTAGATATACATTGACTTGCTTAATTTTGCATATAGTATACTAGTTTTAGGGTGAAAATATTAGTAATTGCTTTTTGAATTGTTTCCTCGTCGAAAAGGCACTTTGGTTTTCTTATGTTAGTACATTAGTGCATTAATTCTATAATGTAAATAAATTATCGAGCATATTTGTGACAGATCCAATTGGAATATATGTACGAGTATATGTATATTATGTTTTATATTCTTTAAATGCTAAGTTATACCTC
This sequence comes from Ceratothoa steindachneri, assembly GCA_963969495.1. Classification (NCBI taxonomy): domain Eukaryota; kingdom Metazoa; phylum Arthropoda; class Malacostraca; order Isopoda; family Cymothoidae; genus Ceratothoa; species Ceratothoa steindachneri. The sequence goes on along the minus strand of OZ018319.1, from coordinate 126,549,931 downwards.
ATATAACCTGACTGAGCCCGCAGCTAATAACTAAATTTTCCCAGAGAACCAGTGCATTTCTCGGAGCAACAGCGTTGCATAAGAAAACGTGCGTCATTTCGTGCCTTTCCTATACCTATTCATTTGTTTCACTATGAAGTCAGACGAACTTGGACCAACGCCATAATTATTATCAATGGAAATTAATATATAGAATACCTGTGTATCATTCAACCATGCACGATATGTAGTTATATATTAATTTAATATATGTAAAGTTTCTATGCATAGATGGGTTCATGTGTATCTTAGTTTCATCGTCAGTGGTGGTAGAGTTTGTCACTATATTTATGGTATGTTATAAAGACTTGAACACGATTTGACACACTTAATAGATCTGCACGTACACTTCCCATACATTCTCGTTTAAGTAAACTTTATAAACGTTCATACGTACAGATCCTTCTGACTCATCTGAGTTTAGGCTAGACAAATTCCCACACATCACGCCATCCTTTGATATGATTCCAACACACATACAAATAAACTGCTATCAATAATAGATTTCAACCTTTACATACGCACACACAGATTTTTCTTACTCCACTTCTCTTCGAATAATCCACAACTTAAGCAAATACACCAATTTGTGTTTCATAGCCATCCAAAACATCCATCTATATGATTACATCATATAAACTGCAATGGACAGTATATTCCAATATATACATACAGGCATAAAGATGAAAATAAACTCAAACAGTATTAAATAAAAAATATTATATCTGATGAAAAGTTATGGCGGTTCGAACTCGTAGTATCGAACACTCAGCGTTCTTCGAGAGTTCAACAGTACGGATTTAATCCTAAACTTTTCAAGGGGTTAATAATTTTATTTAATACATAAAGATACATCAGCTTCCCCTTGCCTTGGGAAATATACAACATGTGCGCATACACACATCATCCTTTGATATGATTAAAACATACAAACACCATTATATTCCGAGATATGCACAAAGACGCTTCCGACTCTGTTCATCTTGGAATGAGGGTTTACAAGGTGGCTAACCTCTTCGTCGCTTTGTATGCAATGCATTCAAATACGCTGCTCCCGTTTAGACTACAATGAAATTAGTCGGCAGGGAAGCATCGGAGCTTGGAGCGTTGGGAATTTGATATATATGTGTGTGTGGTGCAAAAAAAAGGAAAGGAAAGGCAGGAGTAATATACGAAAAACCATGGGAGGGGCGAATACAAATTTGAATTTTAGATATAGGTGAATGTATGATGGAGGGTGTTTGCGTGTAAAAGGATGATGGGTGTAGAAGTTTAGTGGCGTCCGGAAAGTCAAGTTCTGTAAGAGAGAAAATAGTTTTTTTCCTGCCGGATAAAAGAAGTAATTTGAATAATTTAGGCGAGTTTACGACAGCATATTTTGATGTTGGTGTGAAGATGGGGAGCTGAGGGAAGGGTAACATAAAACATTGAAGTTTACGTGAAATTAAAGTTTCAACCATAAATGGTTTGGGGCCTTGGCTTGGTTCATATCTTAAGTAGATAAATTGGTTGTCGGAAGATTTACAGACATATTTAATTGGTTGCAACGAGATAAAAGACCTTTTTTAAATATTAAAATAAATTCACCTTAATTGTTGCCAAATTATCAAACTAAATCAGGACGAAACAGATGATTCGGGGGGAGGAGGGAGGTACCCCTTTGGATAAAAGCTTCAAGTATTGACTCTTATTTTAAACTCGGTGGCTCCCTTCAACCTTGGGGCCTCTTTTGGGGCTACAAAAGCGGTCCCCTATTATCTCTTACTCTTTGAATCTACCCTGGTCCCTGAGATCCCTAAATTTAGGCTCTGCCCCTTAATTGCATGTACCCAGCAGTCGTCTGTCCTGTATGAGGCGTCGTGCCCATCATGCCTTGACGATGGGCGTTCTGTGAAGGACTGTGGCCTTGAAGAGCGCCATAAAACAAAGAGCATTATTACGGATTATTATCAAGATTATTAATGCGTAAAAATGAACAAGATATAAGTACTAGTATTATTATTTTCTATGTAATATTAAAAAAATATTGATGTATTGAATTTCAGAATTTAACTCTTTAAAAGGAAATTCCCTTTTCCCGTTATTACCTATTATTACTACTCCCGTCCCTTCGTTATTTCTCCACCGGGTTAAGATTCCCTCGTTTCCTTTCTTACTTCTATTCGCTCCCTTTTCAATATTTTAGGTATTATTATTGGATGGTTTGGCAAATTTAAAATTTTAGCCGAAAATTTAACCAATGGAAAAAACAAATTTGGAATTTTCAAAATGTAAATTTTACTATACTCTAATATATGCGCTTTCTACTAGTAGGTACTAATGCTCGTACTACTAAGATCTAGTATTAGTTTATTTGCTTCCTGAGTCTTTAACTCACTATTTTTTAATAATCAACAGCTAAGATTCGGGAAATAGAAATAATAATTCATTATTTAGTTAGTGAATTTGGGGGTAAATTTTATCCAATTAATCTATTTCATGAGTGCATAATGAATAAAAATCGCTAGTAAATGGAATTAGCATATGTAACATTTATGAATTTGTGTCTTAAGGCAATGTATTTTTAAGGATTTAAGAAAGAGGTTTTAGAGCGGTTTTGAGGCAGAGTAAAAGAGATGTCAGGAAGAAGGGTAAACATGAAAAAGAATTAAAGGAATAGAATAATTTAGAGTTGAAAATAATTAGCAACACGAACAACCGTCATTGAACTTTAATGAATGAGAGTTTCTGATGGACGTCCAAAATACGAGTTCAACCCACGGGGTTACAGTTACTATAGCAATGAGTAGCCACTTTCGAACCGGATCAGGCAGGCCATGGGGAAGGCTCTTCATCCCCCCCTAGTGACTATATCCAATTGACCAATTCAACAGATCTAAAAAAAAACTGTGTATTAATTGAGTAATTTAACCTTCCCTTTTGCCGTCATAGTACACGAGATCGTTCCCCCCCTCCCTCCCTGGGGGCACGCTATAACATACAATAGAAAAAAAGCTCTAGTGCTCGCAGTGATGGTATGCGAAGGTGACCAGACAAGCGCTTCGCTCTTCTTTACGCCGACTACATGACAAGTATCAGGGCAGCCGTCCGGGCTGCTTGGCTCAGTGAACGGGAGACTGTCGATGCGTACCTACACATGCGTGCCATTGCACCGCGACTGTTCCCAAGGGCCTATCCCACAATGCCGGGCCTGCATTGTCGCTTTATGTCGTATTCGAATTGAGCAGGTTCGCGGAACGTACCGAATTTGATGGAGTGCCCCCCGGTACCTTACTGACGACTGCGTTTTCCTGCAGACTATTCGGCTCATTTTTGTTGAATGTTCTAGGATGGGTGATATTCGCCCACGTTACCTAGCCTCGTACCGGGATGAGCGGGATCGCTACCGCTTGTCCTTCGTAGTTGGGACGAGTTCATGCACACAAACTTGTGGACTATCTAATTTTTTTGAGGAGGCTGGCCTCCTCCAGTTTAGTTGACTCTTTGTTGTTGATCGCATGATCCTGCGCCGGGGGAATGCAGGCATAACCTCAATGCCGCCGTGTGATTCTTTCTTGCTTTAATGATTATTTTTTGTTTTTTATTTGTTTTCGAGTTTGGTATCTTTTGCGCTTTTTTTAATCTAGACTAGCATTTGGCAATGGATAATTACGGTGACCTATGTCCAAGTAGGCAGTTGACATAAGAGCACTCGAAAAAAAAATCAATGTCCTCGGCCATTTCATCAATTATTCTTGGCACAAAATTATTATAAAGTTCAATCTCTTTGATAATTGCACTTGTGGAAGGATAATGTACTACTGTACGAAGGGCTTCTTCTATATCTGGCCAACCGAGTTTGTTCTCTAAGTTTCCTTGCTCCGGCAATCATCTTGAAGATGTATAAACAAACAAGTTCATCATCGCATATCTGTGATTGGTTTGTAATAATGGAGTGAATAGATTTTCTGTTGTGAAACTTATCTCATAAAATTTTAAAATATAACAAATATTATTTCCCTTTATCAGGATGAATCTTGTTTAAATGATTCGAAAGCCTGGATCGCATCATGGTCTCGTTCGAAAATAATTTGTCACAAAGAAGACACATTGGACCTTGTTCATTATCAGGAGAAGTAATAAATCCAAACTTCAAATATCCAACCTTAGTCTGGATTTTTTCTTTAATGAGTTTTCCAGAGCTGATTACGGGTAAATTTAAGTATTGAAAATAAAGGAAAGTAACTAAAAAAAACGAGATAAAAACTTACGAATAACGTCAATAACAACCTCCAACTCTTCAACAACTAATGAGGTACAAGAGTGTCACTTTATCATTTTATAAAATAATAGTATGGCAGTGTAACAAAATTGTTTGTTTATAAAAAAAATCAGGTAATAATTATTCATAAAAAATGCCGAGATAATAATTGAAAAATGGAAAATCCTAATCTATGTAGACATTATTTAACAAAAGTTAGGTTAAGGAATAAAGCGGTTCTAATTTGAGTAGTGGAATGACGTGTTACAATTGGCTAAGATCCAGCATGACGTAGCGGTTCTACTTTGCGTGGTGGAATGACGAGTTACAATTGGCTAAGACCCAGCATGAAGTAATTAACTTGTTTGTTACCTTACTCGATCTACCAAATGCATGAGCCCGTGGCTAATGATGATAATTGGAAGAGTTTTAAGAATAACTTTTGAAAACTTGAAATAATCCATAAATACACATCGCCTCCTTGTGTATGCCCTTTTTAACACAGCACGCCTACAAAGTGGTGCTAGCGCCCACTTTGGGAAACACTCTGTTATAATCTTAAAAGTGGAATTTATTAATAAGCTGCTTGCTTCTTATTAAACAAATACTTAGACTTGAGTTTTGTTGTTTCGCGTATTAAAGAAAGTACTCGTTAGGAAATGATTACACAAATGCATCATGGAAAGTTAACCTAATTGAATTTCAGACTAAATATCCACATCAAGCTTTCGAGAAAACTTAAAAAATTGATACATTTGGGAGGAAATCGGATAAATAAAACAATAAGAGTCTAAATTAATATAATATAAATTAATGGAATGCTATGATTACTATATACTAAGGTAAGGAATTAAAGTAGTATTAAATTTCATCCGGCATGTGTTTAGGGAGATTTCCAACTTGGGGTGTGTGAGGCACTTTCCTTTCGAGAAAACCACGTTTCCTAGACTATCGGAAAACCTTGGCAGCCCAGCATCAGAAAATATTGCCTTTGGGGTCGGCTGGCTTAAAGAATTTGTCTTAGGAACCTACTCGCTTCTAGGTCTCATGGTGAAGGAACTTACGGATGGATATGTATTGTTTTCTTCTTGTCCTAAATTGGAGAAAGAGCAGATTGATCTCTTCTCCGATTTGATCAGAGACAAGCTGCAGTGAGGGGACGAACGTCGTGCTGGTCTTGAATGAATAATCGTCCTTTGGGTCGCATTTTTGCTTCATATCATTTTCCCTTTGGAGTTGAAACAAAAGAAAACAGATTGGGGGGGATAAACTATAAACATATTAGAAAACCATAATTCTACATTAGAATTCCTCCTTAGATTTGTTCTCCCGGTAATTAGAAGGTGTCTTTTAAATTGATATAGAAACTCAATAACAATCCCATAATACTATATTAATGGCTACAAATTTATAGCTCATTTATGGGCTGGATAGTTGAGCTGAAAACTCTTAAACCATTTTTAGGGAACTAAGTAACAAACTCATAATAACAATATTGCCACTTATTAGCACAATTTGATGTTTACAATTAAGATAGTACAATAAAACTTTAGTTAGGGTGACCTTTTTGACGGATGTATGTGTGTTTTATAGCTTTATACGCTTATTTTACTATAATCTGGAACAGTGCTTCAAAATTTGTTAAAAAATTAAAATCCGGTAATGACTCGTCAAAGCGGGTCCCTAAGCAGCCTAATCACAATTTCAGATAAACACTAACGAGCAAAATAAGAGGGATTTTTATTTATTAAATTATTTTCAAAAATATGATGAGTAGGTAAATGAAATTTCCATGGTATATAAAAGCATGCATTTTATATATTCTATGAAGAATTCATATGATACAATCGTATATTCAGGAAATTATACTAAATAAAATAACAAAATAAAATATTGACACGTGCAAAATATGAGAACGATCACTTGCGGAATTGCTTAAAATGTAAATTCAGTACAAACAAAGCAAGATTTGACAAAGATGAAACGTAAAACACTTAATATGAGGTGTTGAAGCCTTTGTTATTTATTACTTGGGTGCAACGACGATTAGAGGACTCACCAGTTTCGTGCAAAATCATGTTATATTGTTCCCTTCTTGCTCAAATTTTCGTCCAAAAATCCGTCACAGTTGAAGGCTGCTAGTCTCGAACTTAGTCTCCATTGATCTCCCAGAGGTTTGTAGTTAGGTTCAGGTCTGAGCTCTGAGCAGACCAATACATTACTTTGATATCTTCTTGTTGAAATAGCATTTTACTCGCTTTGCAGTATGGTATGGCCCCTTGTCCTGCCTAATTATGCTGGCTAGTTCAGAGATGCTCGGAGCGAAGGTATAACATGTTGTTGTACGAGGTTTAGGCACATATTCGCATTTACCGTTATAATTACTCGCAGAACGGACCAATACCTTTAGGTGAAAACATCCCCTACATTATTAAGCTAAATAAAATTGACTTGCGTCACTCCTAATTTTATTCCCTTTAAGCAACATGAGCTTCAGCATATTCAATACTCGTCTTCTGGTCCTTCTTACTGATGATTGGTTTAGGTGCTGGAGAATGAGCTTTTAAAACAGATGTATTGAGGCGATGGGACACTGAAACGGCCCACATTTTGTTACTATTGTTTTAATATTTTAAGAAATTTATGCTGCATTCTCGAATCGATCCTCCATAGAGAATCGCCGAATAGCTCTATCTTCTAGAGCAGTAGTTATGCGGAGTTGACCGACTTTTGAAGGAGATTTATATGTTTTGTTTTCATTGTTTAACTTCAGCACGCGCAAAATCACACTATTTGGACCTTTCCAACTCTCTTAAAATCGCAGAAAGAGTCCTCCTCAAAGTCTTTAAGCGAACAATTCTCCGACAGAGCTCAGGAGTCGCTTTCACGTGTGGTGGCATGTCTGCAGAGTGAGTAAGACAACAATAGCGGTTGTACAGTTCTTACCAAAGTGTTACCAGATGAATTCAAGAAACTTTACGAATGTTCCTAAAAAAAAACTTTCTCTTATTTTGCACATCACAATATCTTATTTTATTAGTTTATTTAGTATAATTTCTTGAATATACGATTGTATCATATGAAATCTTCATAAAATATATTAAATGCATGCCTTTATGTACCTAGAAAATTTTATTTTCCTATTTATCATATTTTTTTAAATATTTTAATGAAGGAAAATCGTTCTCTTATTTTGCTTGGTAGTGTATTAAAACTGAAAAAAAGCAATACTAAAACATAGTAATTTATAATGCTTAATATGTAATTTACAGTTTGACATGTAAGTACATTTATATTTATAATAATTACCTCATTCATGATTGAGTATCCCTTGGAGCTTTAGTCTACTCTGTACCGCTGTGGCGCGTTCGGGAATCTCGCCAGTGATTTCGACCCTTATTTTGGAAGTTCGGTAGTATTCGTGCATTGGGCAGTCACTGTTTCCGCTGTGAAATAATCGCTTAGAAAGGAAATCAGAGTTGAATCGTATCGTTGGATTTTTTCGGTATTTTGACTTTTTAGGTTAGCAACACCCGTAACTTCTTCATTTATATTACATAGTTTGTCATTTGATAACACTGGCCAACACCAACATTTTTTTTTTTTTTTAGTTGATTTAGGACAATTTTGATGTGCTGATTTATCGCCACGTTTTTCTTTTATGTTTTTATACATGTACAGGTACGAGTATTTTCTATTTTGACTAACTGGTATTTTTCATTTGCAGGTGAGTAAAATGGATTCCACCAGAAGATCTTGCAAAAATAAGCCCTTTGTGTTCTGCTACATCGTCGGCGATACACGGTTGTTCTTAACAGGGATCCAATCCAGGTAGCAATTCCTCCAGTGACTGCTCTAGTCGATTGTATATTCTTTGCTCTTACTCGTTTAAGCGGTACAGTCAAATTTTGGAAATTTGCACTGGTTTTTCATTTCAAATGAGGTTGATTGGTTTCCGCTTTGTTGTGCGTAGACGAATTTTATACAAGCAGTGATACGTTCAGAAGTGGCTATTTTCTCCTTGACTGGCCTTGTTGGACGAAAGTTGAGGGAAAGGAAGAAGCATCGCTCTACGCCGTCTTGAGGTAAAGTGGCTATTTGTTCATTGGACATCTTTTTTTACACCTTCTTCACATATCACTCTCTCAGATTTTTCACAACGGATCCCTAAAATACATACACGCACAGCTACACACACTTACAGACTCGGGTCCCCTCAGATTTCTTCCCAAATTACCCCCTTGGGTGCAATGACAGAGAGGTGAGAGAGACGCGGCGTATTGCCCTGAGGACCTTGCCAGGCCGGCAAAAACCAGACAGGAGCAAGGTCTTCGAAAGAATCTACGGTGAGCTTAATATTGCCCTCGTACGGCTAAATGACTTGCAAAATGGCTACGTGGCTATCTCTGCGAGGGGGGCGGACATCGAGGCCCTCTTCTCCCCTCGTACCACAGACACTCTTAAAAAAATAAACCTCAAACCACAGACACCTCCACAAATACGAACACACAGATATGTTATCTGCCGCCGCCTCGACCCCTGGGTGGGGGAACACTCGATTGACCAGATCACGGATGAGATTCTTCGGAATCATAAGTGGGCTAAAGTTGCAGAAGGGATCAATTTTAAAGACTATACCCACGTTTTTAAGGTTGTATTTACCGAGACCCAAATGACGATCAAAGCTAAAGAAAATGTCCTTTTTCACTTTAATGTCCGCATCTGTCCCGAGCAGATTAAACGTAAGGAGTTCGTTGACCTACAAATGTGCTCAAGTGCTAGAGGTACAACGAACACACTACCGCCACTTGCCTAAACTCTGCACTCACAGTATGTTATGTGTGCCCCGCCGCGAATGTAAAAGTTCGTTCTAGAAATGCCACAATTGTGGTGGCCCACACAGAACAATGGCGATGACGTGCCCTGCAAAGAAGGAGCAAATTAGAAAAACAAAGGACAAAGGCAGAAAAAAGGAAGAAAAGAAGGCTAACGCCACCTACGCGAAGGTTGGCAAGGCAACAGTCGCATAGAGTAGTGTTGCCACTGCACCTACGTATCTACAAATTGAAAATGAAAAGTCGACAAAAATAAAGTGCATTTATTATGCACACATTGATAATTGACTAAGCCTGGCACCTTCGCGAAGGAACTAAACACCATGCTCGGGAATAACGGCATGGAAAAAATGTGGTTGCCGGAGAATCCTCCATCAAACGAGCTACTTCGAGTGAATATCCAACCACAGACCAAGAAGAGCGGACAAAAGGCTCCGAAAACGAGTAATGCGCTTCCACGGGTTTCTTGAGTGCATGCTATGGCTGCCAGCAGAAGGCACAAACCGACGCACAGAAACACCTAACTACCACAAAAGAATCACAAGTAGAGAGGAAGGAAGCCGCTGATGTGAGACCTAGGAAGGTGGAGCATTCGTCCCGCCCCCCAAAGGCCTCACAGTCACGTCGACCGAGTAGTTCCTCGTCTTCAAAGAATCGAGCTCCCAGGTACATGTACTACTCAAGGATGTTAGACCTCAGAGTATATGCTGCCGAACGGAACCAGCTTCTAGACGACGCAGGCACAGAAGATATTGTCGATGGCCTTAGGGCCGGACAATACAAATGGGACTACGAGGCTGATATACCTGAAGATCTGGTAAAGCAGACTCTATTATGCGACCTTGTCCAATTCTCAACTGACAAATAGAGCATGCCTTAAGAAAGATCCGAAAATTCTCTAAAGGATCGGCAGGAGCGACTCACGCGAGGCGAACTCACCCCCCCTTTCTTTTTTATTGAGTGGTCACAAAGTATTCAGAGATATAAAGTGTTCAGCATGACCTGGTGCGTTAAAATATACCTGCTCGACATGCCAAAAGGACAAGTGGTGCGTAAAATATTCGGAGGGGTGTTTCTCAAAATGCCACCCTGGAAGTATCTTCACGGACTGCGTCCTAAATGCAGAACTTCAGGAGCTTAAGGAACTTTTCAAATCTTCTGAGGAAAAATCACGACGGCTGGAAGAAAAAGTGAAAATCCTCGAATCTGAGCATGCGAATCAAATCCGTCGTCTCGAAGCCAGCATTGCAGAGGTGACAGCCACCAAGGTAGAGCAACAGCAACAAGAAACTCCCAACGACGCGGATGGCTCCTCTGTTGAGCCCTCAAGCACCGCGTCGATATAGACAGGCCATCCAGCCAACGTCCCAGAGCAGCTGCTGCTGGGGTTACTCAGGGCGTCAAAAAGAAGAAAAGGAAGAGTAAGAAAGGAAAAACAGTAGATAAAACAAAAGAGAAAGTAGAAACGGAAAAAAAAACGATGAAGAAAAAGAAGAAAAAAAACTGTGGGGAAGAAAGAGGAATCGAAAGAGCCCATACTTAAAGGGAAGCCTCTGTCCTCTGAACCCAAATGCGCGAGGGTCATCGTGATCGGTGACTCCCAAGCGCGAAATCTACAAACCTTGCTAACGGCCAGCCTTCGCAGCAGTGTGAAAGTAAGCTGCGTTCCAGGAAGGGTGAATAAAGAAATAAGGGAGGAGGTAAAGTAGGCGCCAGCGGGAAGATTCTGACCACGGTTATGAGAGGAGTTGACGACTGTGGGCTAAAAATCCGCAGACGTGTCGTGGTCGGGATACTCCCAAGACGAGTTCCATCCCGCAATACTCACGCGAGGAACGTCTCCATCAACCAACGCATGTGAGATCTTTGTACGGCGGAAGGAGTTTTTTTTTGTAGACCCCTACCGCACCTTTTACGGGAAAAATGACCTGTACAAAATGAAAGGAGTGCATCTTTCCTTTAAAGGGAAAGCCGTAATCGCGAACATGATCCAGGATGTTGTGGAGCGGACCCAAAGAAGTGTCAGGCCCCGAGTAAAGGAGGACGTACGCTAGTACACCCGTGTTACTCCAGCAACGACATTTTCTGAAGTCACAAAGAGGCGAGTGACCCCGCCACAGAGAAAGAAAGTGGAAAACGGAAGAGCGTAGGGAGTTCTACAGTCGTGGAATCCCTTAAGGTTCTTCTGTTTAATGCGAGGTCTATGAGAAACAAGTTTCTAAAACTTCGTGGCCTCGTAAGAACAGAAGAACCTGAGATAGTGGCCATAACGGAGTCTTGGATAAAAACCTCAAGCCGAGATTTTGAAGGTGAATTCAAGATTCCCGGTTACCACCTCTTCCTGGAAGATAGGCCAGACAGAGAGGGTGGCGGTGTGATGTTGTATGTCAAGGATACTCTAAACTCGACGCATTGCAACATCGTATCCGATCATGAACTACTAGGTGTTGACCTAGAGATAGGTCCTGCAATATAAAGGACCCTGGTGCTTTACAGACCCCCTGCCCCACTCTTAGAACAGGACAGGAGTCTGTACCAGCTGTTGGGCGAACTTGTAAAAGACAGAACAGAGTGTGTATCGTCATGGGGGATTTCAACACACCAGTTGACTGGGAAACCAGAGAACCCTGTGGCGAGAACGCACTACTCCTGGAGTTCGTGAACAACGATTTCCTGACTCAATGGGTAAGAGAGCTAACGAGAGGAGACAATATCCTCGACTTGGTTTTCACCTCTGAGGGTGACACCGTTGAAGACCTCTCTTTTGGCGAAGAGCTCGGTGGCAGTGACCAGCGACTAATTAGATTTTTATTCAAAGTCCCGAAGGCAGGGCCTGCAACTAGTAAATCGAGGAAACTCGATTTGAGAAGAGCAGACTTTGCAGGTCTTCGAGCTGGACTGACTGACGTGAGGCTAGAAGTGTGCGATGCTGTTGAAGACTATTAGAACAGTTTCAAAACAACATACATGAGTCTTTAATCGCGTTTCATCCCTGTGAAATGCCCCTGTCGGTTTTATGTTCAACCAAAGTGGTTTAATCGAGAAATCAGGCAACTGCTTAGGGAGAAGAGAAATGTGTACCTGCAATCAAAGATCTCGGGTGACTTTGACAATAGCGGAGGCTAGCCAGGAGAGAGAAGTCCAGCATAAGGGCGGCTAAGTGGTCTGAGGAACTCTGAGTGGCGAGACTCTGTAAAGAAAATCCCAAAGAGTTTTTTGGATATGTAAACAGCCGTAAACCAATCCGTCGAACGATTGGCCCTTTGAGGAATGAGGAGGGGCATTAAAGCAGTCAGATGCAGAAAATACTAACCTCTTCAATGACTAATTCTCTTCATTGTTTACTGAAGAGTGTGGTCTTATCCCCCAGCCAACGGATTCCTACTCAGGGGAAAAGTTGGTGGATATGGACTTCACCGAAGGAGAAATAGAAAAGAAAATCACTGACCTAATGACGAATAAGTTACCTGGCCCGGATGGGTTTCTACCTAAAGTGTTGAAAGAAGTGCACGATCAAGTGTCACAACACCTGAGCGCAATCTTTAACATGTCAATCCGGACCGAATGCTTTCCTATAGACTGGCGTGAAGCGGAGGTGACTCCTATCTTCAAGAAAGGAGACCGTAACCAACCGTCGAACTACCGACCTATCAGTCTGACTTCGATAGTCGGTAAACTCATGGAAAGCATAATGGTGGACAAAATGACGTCGCATTTAGAGTCAAAGCTGTCACTGAGGAGTTCCCAGCACGGCTTCCGAAGGTCTTCTAGGGTACTCTCTTTCTTTGTTACTTCTTGTTACTCCTTGTTACTCACGGAGGCTGAGTTCCGTAAGAAGAGGTCCTGCAAGGAGAAGACTCCTCCGTCCTTTCCCCAAGTAGCAAAGGTTGATAGAGACAAACACTCTTCGCCTCAACACCTACGCTACATTGCGAGCGTAATATCAATAGGCTAGCCAAAAATTAAAGAAGACCTTACCCGAACGGAAACTTAAAACCTAACATGTAATACTTTGGCCTACCGACAATTACATCCCAATTACAACATTTCACCAAATTTTGACCTACCGTAATAAGGAGTTATTCTAGTTGCTACAAAAGCTTGAATGCCAACCAATCTATCACAAAAACAAACAAACAACCAACCACAAGATTAACACTCCCAAAGCTACCTTTTGACGAGGGATCTTTACATCCATGCTCTCACCGTACTTTTTTTACTATACTCTCTACTTTTGCTGGAGATACCTTTCCGCCAGGGAACAAAAACCCCTTCAAACTTATAGTAAACTTATCTTTTACTATCAATTTCAAAACCGTTTAACCACTATACTCTCTCACTTTCGCTCTACTAATCTATACTTCCTAACTTGTTATGTCCAATTCCTCCAGTAATCCTGAGTTTGGTCCCTACTATCCAATATGCTTAGAAAGGACGGGTACTTGGTGAATCTGGACTGTTCTCACAACAAAAAGCTCACCATCTTCAGGTCGACACAAATCAACTACTCATGCTGATCATAACAAAATTTCTCCAGCCCCTCCCTACTTAACCTTTTCATACTTCATATTTCAGTGTAGTCGAATAAGCGAAGATTACGGTGGCAAACTGATTCTCTTTGTGCTGCAGAACACATTTCAGTGATCGCTTGCTCTGTCAATGAACAGTCGGGTTGGTACTGTGACACTCCAAGCTTGTGCAAAAGCGGCGCAATATCTGTACAGTATCACCAAGTCCTTTTCTTTAGAGAAAAAAAACGGAAGTATTGTTGATGTCTGTTGCGGTAGAAGGTGATGCGAGCATTGTCAGAGAGGAGGTTTTTTTCTTTAATCTGGATGCTAACAGTTCGGCAGAGGACTTTGACAAGCTGAGATCGCGATTAGCTCATTTAACTCTTTTTTTGGAAAAAGAATGTAGAGCATCATCATGAAAAAGGATTTCTTCTTTATTTTCTTCAACACTTGAGGATTTTTCGTCACTAATGTCATGAGGTTCTCCAAAGACAGGTACTAGAAGTTCATCGCACTGAACTAAAGGACAAAGTGCCGATTGAAGATCAGGATATTTGAGGCTGCTCCGGTTCTTTGTGTTGATCCAAGTCAAATCAATAGCGAATAAGTAGCAGTGAGTTCTATGGTCTGTCAGCTACCTCCAAACTATGGGAATTTCAAACTCAGATAATTCTTTCGCCCAAGTTTTATCCTGGTGTCCAAGTTTCATACCAAAATAAGCATGTTAAGCCCGCTTTATGTACCTTGTGACTGGATTCCTGTTATGAACAAGGGTGTATTCGCTGCAGATGTAGCAGAATAAATCGGGCTTATTTTTGCAAGATCTTCTGGTCCAATCCATTTCATTCACGTACAAAAGAAAGTACTGCATCATGTAATCTTTTCAGAATTCCTTTATTTAAATAATTAAGAAAGATGTTTGCATCATATAACGGGTGACCCAAAAGTACTTCCAATTTTTTAAAATTAATAACACAAAAACTAATTAAGTTATAAATGTGGGTGATATATAAAATGAAAGAAGAGATCTTAGATTTTTATTATTTAAATATACTATCCTTCAAATATTCTCCATTATTGTTAAAACAAAGGCGGATTCTTTGCATAATATTTTCCATGACATTTTCCAAAACATCAAGAGTGATTTTGTCAATTTCTTCAATGATGTTTTGTTTCAATTCTTGAAGATTATTAGGTTTATTTACGTATACCTTTTCTTTAAGGTATCATCAAAGGAAAAAAATCTGGAGGGGTAAAATCAGGTGATCGTAGTGGCCAAGAAACGTCACCTAAACGTGAAATTAACTGACCAGGAAAGGCTGCTCTTAGTGTTGCCATCGTTTCTCTCGCTGTGTGGTGTAGCCTCATCTTGTTGAAACCACATATCGTGCATATCCAAATCTTCCACTTCTGGCAATAAATAATCTTGTATCATTTCTTTGTAAGTGTCCCCTGTTACTGTCACTGTAACTTTCTGCGCGTGAAGAGGCTGCTCGTGAATTATCATGGGGTTTTCAGCACACCAAAATCTGAAATTTTGTTTATTAACGTATCCAGTAATGTGAAAATGGGATTCATCGGACATGATTAGGTGCGAGGTAAAAGTCGGATCATTTGTTAGTTCCAAAAATGCGCGAGCAAAGTTTATTCTTTTCTGATGGTCTGCAAAATTTAATTGTTGAGTTATTTGAATTTTGTATGGATGAAGTTTTAATTCTTTTGTTAGGATGCGTTGCAATGATGTTCGAGAAATTCCTAGTTGACTGGAACGTATCCTAGTTGACGTTTGTGGATGTTGTTGAACACTGGTCAACACACGCTTAATGACACCTGCATTTGGCACAGATCTCGGTCTACCAGAGCGTTCTTTATCACCTGTAGACCCGGATTCTCTGAACCTCGATACCATTGCAAGAATGTAATGCCTCAAGGGACTGTTTCGTTGATTAAATGCTGTTCTAAAGTCCCTCTGCACAGTAACAATTGATCCATTATGTTTTAAATAAGTAGTCACAATTCTTGCTCGCTGT
Source organism: Ceratothoa steindachneri (assembly GCA_963969495.1). Lineage (NCBI taxonomy): Eukaryota > Metazoa > Arthropoda > Malacostraca > Isopoda > Cymothoidae > Ceratothoa > Ceratothoa steindachneri. The sequence continues at coordinate 126,534,276 of OZ018319.1, read as the reverse complement.
TCTTTGTTGTATCTTGCCATTCTGAGTTAATAATTAGTCCGGTATTATTGTGGATTATATTCTTTATATAGCTACAAGCCACTGTTCTCTTCCTTAACAGGAAGAGCTTGGTTACACAGGCACCCCTGCAGGGGTGTGTCCTACGGCCTTATTTGCTAATCTTAACCACCTTTTTTAATCCCCTTTATAGACTTTATTTTAACACCCTGAACACCCTTTTTTTCTTCTTCTTCTTCATTTTTCTCTTCATCTTCATCTTCATCTTCTCCTTAATCTTCATCTTCTTCTTCATCTTCATATTCATCATCACCAATCATCATCATCATCTCCTTCTTCATCTTCATCTTCATCTTCTTCATCATCTTCTTCTTCTTCTTCTTCTTCTTCTTCTTCTTCTTCTTCTTCTTCGGTCTGTGTCCTACGGCCTACCATGATTCTTTTGTATTTTCTCCATCTAAATTTGCTATAATAATTTCAATGCCAAAATTTTAATAAATTTTCTGAACTTCACCATTTGTAATTCTTTTAGTTTTAAAAAATTCAGAAAAATTCGATCCTTATATTTATTTCTGAACTTTATCATATTATTTTTTTTATATTATAAAGGAATTATTAGAAATAACTTTGATAAAAAAAATTAAATCTACTTAGGTGACCACCGAACTAAAAGAAAAAACCTTATTCAAACCTTCAAAAAATCTCGTTCTTAAAATATAGGGTTATGGATTATAGATACACAATAAAAATGTGAAGTAACTTTTGTACTACAATAAAACCTCAAGATCTCCTCCTCCATTTTATATATCACCCACTATTATAACTAAATTAGTTTTTGTGCTAATAATTGTTTTAAAAATGTGAAGTAACTTTTAGGTCACCCGTTATATAGAAAATAACCGTACATGTAAAACCGTATAAAACATCGTGGCGATAAATCAAATGGCGACCTGATGAGCAAAACCAATGTGATTTTTTGCATTCAGCACATCAAAATTGTCCTAAATATGCTAAAAACCATAAACAACAAAGTTAGGGTTGGTCAGTGTAATCGATTAATTAGCGACTGTATTGAAAAAGTGACTTTGTCTCTTCAGAGTTTCTCCAAATTGAGCTCTAGCGGCAGAATTTAAATCGCTATTAAGCTTAGTTGCTTAAATCAAAGGGGAGAAAAATAGGGTGTTTGAAATGAGTGCAAATCGTCTGTAAATAGGGGCACATGGTCCTAGTCGAGATGGATAAGGACAAAACCGTTGATTAAAGGGGATATTTTTTTTAGCAAAGATATAAACTAAACTAAAATAGTAAATAAAGTAATACAGACAAACAGAAAAGAGAGATACGACTGTAATAATGAATAAACTTGTTTTATAAAGCTTTAAGCCCCCATTTGCATTTGCTGCTGTCCATCAAAGTTGAGACCTATACTCGAACGTGGTAACGGCATCATGGGCACACCGACTCCTTGGAGTCACATTAATGTTGACTCAACACATATTTAGTCCCCAACACGCAACTAAAAACTATCCGGTGTACTTAATAGCGACCATAATGCGAAGCAGTGCTTCCACTCGGCCCTCCTATCGTCTACTAATAGACAGGAGAACTTCGATTAACTCGAAAGAAACACCTCAAAAGGCAATATATCCTCGCTTCTTTAAATTTCCCTAAAGATAAAACGGCTTCCTTAACTCCCCTAACAGAAAATAACCTCCCTTGGCCTTACTGAAAGAGTCTGACGTCCCTCGGCCTTTGTAGAGAAAAAATTCTTTCCTCATTTTTCCTAAAAGTCAATGACTCGCATAAGCTTTGCTAAAGGAATATAACCTTCTCCATAGAAAATTGCTTTCATGAGCCTTGATAGAGTAAAATATGATTTCTCGACCTTCCTAAAATAAAATGACCTTCATCTCTCTTCCTAAAAGAAAATGACCTCGCACATCAGATCTAAAAGAAAATGACCTCCCTTCTAAATGAAATTGACCCTAATCAGCTTTCGGAAAGATGACCCTCCCCTTTCTTAAACGAAAATAACCATCAGAATTTGAAAAGGAAAATGACCTTCATCAGTCCTCCTAAATAGAAAAAGTCCCTCATGAGCGTTACAAAAAATATCACCGTCTCGTTTCTAAATGAAAATGACCTCCCTAAAATATGAAAAGGCCATTCATCACGATTCATCAAACAAAAGGACCTTTTTTCGACTTCTCTAAAAGTAATTGATCTCATTTGGCCTTTTAAATGAAAATGACTTTTCTCGCCTTCCTAAAAAAAAGTAGAAAAATTAACGTCAGAATTTCTAAAAGAATATGGCCTTCATCAGCGGTATTAAATGGGAGTGATATGTTAATCGATCTTCTTAAAAAAAAAAGACCTTCCTCGGCGTTTCAAAACATCGCCTTTGTCCTCCACTTAAAAAATGGTCTTCCTAAAATAAAATGAACACCCTAAAAATGACCGCCTTCATAGTAAATAAACTTTCGTAACTATCCTAAAAGTAAATGTTTTCCTTTTGTTTTCTAAAAAAAAGACCTCTCTGAAAGTAAAAGACTTTGCGTTCATGGAAAATGGCTATCCTTCTTAAAGAAAAATAACCTTCCTAAATATAAATGACCTAATCACCTATCATAAAAAAATTCATCGTCGTTTCTAAATGAAATAACCTTCCCATCTCACTCTAAATTCAAAAAGGTTTCCTCTCATATTTAAAGAAAAAACAAAAACAACCTACTCTCAAAGCCTCATCTTTTTGCTTTACCTTTTTTATAAGACAAAAGAAAGTGGTAGGAATTTGGAGACAGACAGTCATTCTATGGGAAAAATAAGGCAGAGAAGGGCTCGCGGATCATGAAAGGACAACAACAAATGGAGCAAGAATACTGATAAGGATAAAGAAGAACAAAGGATCCACCAATAATCCTCAACCCTGACCAGTTTGGGCGCACAACGAACCCAGGCATTCATAAATAAGAACTGGAATCTCCTCTAAGGACTACCTCAAGGATAAGGGAATCCTCAGGTCTCTTAAAGATTGAACGTCCTCTCGGATCATTCTAGGATTCATCTGCCCTCCTTAATAGAGAATATGACATCCTCCAAACCTATCAGGAAACTATTTATTATAGTTAAATGGGTAAAAATCTCTTCCCTTGATAAAGGGAATACGAAGGCAAAACAAGAAAAAGGAAAAGATATGATTAAATTATGATAATTATAAACAATAATAACTATATTAATCATAAAAATGAAATAATAATACTAATGATGGTACTTGAAACAAGAATGACAAGATTCTCTTCTAAGAGAAGTAGGACTTTAAATAGCTGAGAGAGTGAACGTATATAATCCAATGAGGTAAAAATCACGTAAGGAAGAATGAGAAATTTATGAAAGAATGAAAGAGACTTTAAAAAGGACAAGCATAACAACTTCGACGGAACATTTTTTCTTCTGCTCAAAATTAGTTGTAGGGCCTAATTCCCAGCAACAAAAATTTCCATCCCTTCGAGCCTATTGTCATGAATGGCTTCTTAGGGGGTCTCCGTTCCCATGGGTACTTAACGGTGGGAATATTTACTTTTGTATTAATCCTTTTCATTCTCAACCTTCCAATCATTCCTCCCCTTCCATTTTATTCTCCACTGTTCTCTCCCCTCTTTCCTCTTATCATTTGGAGGGCGTTTTTGACCCTTAATGAGGGAAATCTCCCCATTCTTTACACAAAAAAATCCACCAGACAATCGATACACTGTTCTAAGAGTGCCAAAGTGTACAAATGAATGATTGAAAGAATAATGGAAGGCGGGTTTGTGTGTCTGTGGGGACGCATGGGTGTATGATAAAAGGGAGAGGTACCAGGAAGCGAAAATATTCGAATGCCAAAACCTATATAACAATTTCCCCCTAAAAAAAAAAAATGAATGAATTATATTTTCTTTCGGGTTCCGAGGTGAATAATAAAATGGAAATTGTGTGTTTGTATGTCTGTAAGTGCGTGTTCTACGTTTAGGTGGACGAATAAGTTTTTATGTATATGTGAATTCGTCTCGTTCTATAATCTATATTCTATATGGTAGTATGTACGCATGCATCTACATTTATGTCTCGTATAAAATGCTTGAGTTTGGTTGCATACTTCGGTGAAGCTGTTTGTACATGTAGGGGTGTGTGTGGAGTGTTAAAAGTTTGAACACATTTACAACTTCTATGAACTTACTACTCTACATGGGTGCATAACATGTTCTGAAAGCATTTTTTCACTTAGAAACTGTCTATTTTCATTCAAGTCCTCACAAAGAACATGTTCCCTAAATTTCTGGATGCGACTAAATTTCAATCGCTGAATATTATTCCAAGCGCAAACAGGACAAATACCACATAAAAGTGAAGGGATGACATTAATTTTTCATTCTTCTGTCGGGTTTCCAAATTGGTCTATGTATTTTAGTCTCGCTTTTATTCCCTCGGGTTTTAAAGGGGCTGGGGGTGCTTTGAATGGCGCCTACTGTCTTTTCATCGCAGTAAATTGGAGTTTTGTTAATCAGGTCTTGTCATCCGTGACATTTTTTAAAAGGCTTTTTTTCATTCCTTATTCCGTTATACCTTTGGTTCATTTTTCCCTCTGTTCATTTCTTGATAGTTTTTGAGAATTCTTGGAGTAAAAACCTCTGTTCTCGTCTTCTCGGAATATGAGGCTGACGAGCTTTGTTTACGGGATTATTGACGCTTTGTCCTGACCATTAGTTTTGTTTTTTTCTTATTGGTCCTCGTCGTTTCTTCCTATATTTTGTGTGAAAAATAAAGAAAATAATACCTTATTTTACATTAGTCTTAAAAAGATATGATGAGAAACTTGGCTGTATTTATTTAAAAAAAAACTAATACTCAAAACCATTAAATCCTTTCAATAATAAGTGGTTAATTAGTCACATTAATCTTTTATTTGAGCGTGATTTTCATAACACGAAAGGATTTTCAAAATGGCCTCAATAAGAATTGGAACCTTCTCTCTAGCCAAGGGAAGAGCAGAGAATTTCAATTGAGAATAGGCCTACTCTACACATGAGCGGAGAGAAGATTACAACAAACAGACAATACGCTTTCCAAATCAAGTATAATGTCTCAAAGAGGCCTACGTTAAATCACGTTATTATCGATTTCAAGCGATGAGGAGACAAAGCGTTTCCACTAAACATCATCTTACTTTGGCTACATTGGCGTTGCTGCAAAAAGACTTAAAGAGCACAAGCTTAAAGGAGTACCATATGTCGAGTAGCAAACACAAGTAAAATAAATTACGTTCCTCGGGTGGCCAAGTTTTTCGATATGAAGAACCAGAATATAGATTTAAAATTATATGTATTAATAAGAACTAATAATGGAAAATAAATAATCATTACACACACATATGCGAATTTAAACTGTATCGAACTTGCGGAAGTTTTAACTTTTTCCCCGTGGGAGAGGCTTAAAAAACCACAGCCGATGAAGAGACCTCGGAACCTCGGTCAATGAATACAGATTTGGGGGGAAGCGAAAAGGGCGGAATTGGGCTTTCATGACCGGTGAGAAAGAATAAAAAAAATAAGAAATAAGAATGAAAAAGAGGAATAAAGGCAATAATAAGAAAGGTTGGCGATGAATGAATGAAAAAGGCGACGTCTTCCTGCCATCCATCATTAATGATGCGATGATGAAATTCCCGCCGAATTAACCTCCGAGATTGCCAAGGTGGGATCTGCCCTCGCCATTCCTTACACCCCTTCTATATCTTTCATAGCTTCTAAAGTTTTCACCTCTTCCGTTCCTCACAATCCTCCCAAACCTTCCAGTTCTTCCATTACTCCCATTCCTTCCATTTCTTTAATTTTTTTCCATTCATTCCACAGCTTTCACCCCCCCCCCAAAGCTTCCAGTTCTTCCATTACTTCCATTTCTTTCATTTCTTCCATTTGTTCATTAACTCCTATTCCTTCCATGGGTTCCATTTTCTCCATCACGCATCACAAACGTACGAATACTCATATCTATAGACTTGATTTCCTTATTTTAGCGCCCTCCCCCCGCCTACTACGCAAAGGTACCAACATGTTGCAGCTGACATCTGAAGGATTGCCTGCCCTCCCGGCCCTTATCCTCGAATGCTAATCTACGCTTATAAAACTTTCATTCATTTTCACTTCCTCTATCTTTACCACCTTTCGTTTTTTTCCATTAAATAATAAAAAAATCTTCATTCTATCTTGAGATTTAATTATCAGATTGAGTGAAATAAGTAATTATCATATGTATACTGATGTACATTTGCTTATAGAAGGCAGGTTACAGTTCCCAAAATGTTTCCGAGGAAGGTAAGTTAATTATATTATAATTATTTCTTTTATAAATCCACTAATAGGTTTGGATGACTGCCGCTCCGCTTGGCCGTGTCGTGTTGCCAACTAATACGATTTTTCCGCACGCGTTAGGTTAGAAAAATAATTATAAGGATAAATATATAACAAACTAGCCAAGTGTTAATGCGATTACCTTTTGTGCTAGTACATGTGAATATGTAGTACATGCATATGCTAGTGCATACATATGATGGAACTTGAATGCAATATAATGGTAGACAAATTGATAAAAAACAGTTCTTATTTTTAAGCCATTCGATTTGATGCGCCATTGTGCCTTGAAAGTGCTATTATATGTAGATCTATTAACTGAAATATACCCAGTACATACCCAGAATTTTCCTCATACCTCAAGGGTATATAAAAGATAAAAAATAGTGGAGATTATAGAGTAATCGAATGCTATCTTTTAAATCTTCCCCATTAAAAGAGTTATTATTATCTAATAGTAAGAAGGGAAAATTAACGAAGGTATTTCCGCCATATAGTGAAGGCGGCTTATTAAAAAATAGTGGTGAATTTAGGGTAAGTAAAACTGTGTTGGAGGTAGGTCGAATATTCTAAAGAGGAGACTACTTTGGGTGATTAAAATTTCTACCAAAAGAGTTATAAAAATATAATAATTTTATATCACGAATGAGAGATTATTCGTATAAAGCACTGGAGGAAATTCAGACATCCTTTGACCACCTTGTTCCAAATTCCTAGCTACAATTCTCAACCTAGCAATATTTTTAAAATTGAGGTTACGGCGTAGTCGAGGTTAAGACACATCGGCTGTCTCACGTCACTGGATGCTACCATACACCAGAGATATCCGTGGTTCTGCTCTCACGTTTAACTCTTGGTCCCCAATGAGAAATAAAAATGCCTCAAAACGAGTGCAGATCCGCAAGGAGGTTGGGGTGAAACACTTACCAAATTATTTATTTATATCTCCAGATTATATCTGGCCTACAAATATGCCGATTTTATCAGTTAAACGGTATACTTCTAAATCCATTAACACGATGGTGGTTTTGTATGTGTGTAACCCAATTTGAGAGGGATTTGACCGTGCGGTTGATGTTCCCAATTAGGTAAGAAAGTGTATAGAATAATGGAAGGCAGATGTGATACTAATAGCTTTCCACAGGTACGGTTTAAATACTGTCCCTTTTCGTAGGCCTAACGCGAATCCAGTGTTCGATAAAGTCAACCTCAGATGGGTGCGGAAGATAAGCTGGGCGGACTGTGATAAATCTGAGACTCGGGTTTCTAAGGCAAATATAGAGTTTCAATTAATATACATTTTTCTCCCAGCTCGAACGTTGTGAAATATGCTGTAAAAAAGAGGTTTGCAGGTTTATCATTTTTATATATATATATTTATCATGCAGTGGATTCGCATTCATTGTGATGGAAGAGGAACATGTGTGCGGGTGTGTATACGTATTTGACGTACATGAGCAAGTGCACGAGGGTTGAATTGCCTTTGGGCAGAGAAGACCATTCCCGGCTGTGGATATTTCGGGGGACATTCTGTCTGTATGTGTATAGAATCTGCCGCAACAATTAACATCTACCAGTAAAATATCAGCAAGATATAAAGGGTCTTTCAATAAGGTCGCTTGATTTTTAAATGTAAATAAATCAAGTTGTGTGTGATATATGCACTCAATTTATTTTAAATTTGAAAGTACATTTTATGGCCGCCGCGGCTTCGCTTGGTAGAACGTATTCGGGAGGCCCAATTTTGGATGACTTTGTCGCATAAATCTGGCTGAATTTGCTGGATGATGTTCGTTATGTTGACTTTGAGGACACCAACTGTTTGCGAATTATTTGCATAGACCTGCGATTTAAGGTAGCTCCAAAGAAAGTAGTCTAATGGCCTTAAATCGTATGCTCTCGGTGGCCAGTTGACGTCGCTGCGGCGAGAGATGACTCTGCCCTGAAATCGCTGGTGCAAAATGTCTATCGTGGCGTGCGTAGTGTGGCACGTAGCGCCGTCCTGTTGAAGCCACATGTCGTCAGTTTCCATATCAGCCATATAATCCAGTTGATGTCACAAGAAGTTGATTATCATCGATCTGTAGGTCTCGCCTTTGACGGTTATGGCAATCCCATCTTCGTTCTCAAAAATATATGGACCAATGATTCCGTTAGACGAAAATCCGCACCAAACAGTGACTTTGTTTGGATGCAATTGGTGCTGGTGTATCTCATGTGGATTGTTTTCGTCCCAAATCCGATAATTTTGCTTGTTCACAAATCCATTCATCCAAAAATGGGCCTCATCGCTGAAGATGATTTTTTGGGGAAATTTGGGGCAACTTCAAACTGCTCTAGAGCTCAATCAGCGAACACACGGTGTTGTCTATGGTCGTTTACTTTAAGTTCCTGGGTAAGTTGGATTTTGTATGGGTGCAGACCCAAGTCCCTACGCATAATTCGCCAAACTGAAGTCGCAGATAGGCCAAGGTCTTGTGAACGACGAAAAATTAACTGCCTCGGATTTTTCCGTACACTCTTTTACGGCAGTGATGTTTTCAGCAGACCTTGCGTTTCGGTGACGTACGGGTGTTGGCTGATTGTTGATCGACCCTTTTGTCTCGAATTTGGCCACCAAGCGTCGAACAGTGGACTCGACAGGACGATTATGGCGAGGATACAAATCACGTAATGCGCGGAACGTTGGTCGAACGGGGCACTGATTTTGATAATAACATTTGATGATTTGCACACGCTGTTCAACACTATAAACTTTTATCGTGACTTGTCAAGTACTACTGAATAGTTCACAGTAAGATTGTCATATGTTGCTTTCACAACGTGGCCACTATCGCCTGGTAAAGCTCGAGCGTCCTTGTTGAAAGCCCTTTTACTATTAACGAAGGCGTAAACCGTTCACCACGCCATTTCATCATTTAATCTGCTACTCATGAACCATGCACCCTCACTTCTATTCTTGCGTCAAGTACATCGCAACACATCATACGATATTTCAAACACACAGTACCATATAACATACTGCAGCAAAAAAACAGCATACTACATTAATTATGGCCGCATACCATAGGCATACTATAGCTCACTCAAATTATTAAATTTGTAAGGGGACTCAAGTTCGTACATTTGAGTATTTGTGCTCAGTATACCAGCAACTTTGTACAATGAGTACATGTACATCTTATACCGACATGCTCCAGGACAGTTTGCCATGCTTGTAGTCTCTGTCATCCTTCTACTTCCTGCCGTTTCTCTACTTTCGGTCAAACTTGTAATAACTTTCATCCGCGTAGTTCCTTTCATCGTCGAAGTTCCTGTACTTGTTGACATTCAAGTAAATTTTGTCATAGATGGAGTTCCTGCCATTCTTGTTTTGGTCATCCATGTTGTTGGTGTAGTAGTTGGAGTCCTGCCATCCTTGTAATTCCTACCATCTACATACTCGTATATCTTGACTTATCTGTATCTTCTATCATCCTTGGCGTTACTGGTACCGTAGTAGTCATTTCTATCCTTGCAATTCCTGTTATATAATAATTTCTGTTATCCTTTTATTTTTTTTGAGTCCTGTTTTTGTCATCATACAACTATTGTTATATTTGTAGTTCCTCTCATGTTTTCATTCATTGTCATTTCTTATTTATTTTATCAATGTACTTATATTACAATGATATTTTCCGTTCGCTGTGTTCTTGCCATCCTTGTAATTCTTCTCCTCTTTATAGTCCAATATTACATTTCATCAATTTAATGTCATTTATGTAGTGCCTGTCATTCGTGTAGTTCCCGCCACCCTCTTAGTTCTGAGATTCTTGTTCTCTTTACCATTCCTGATTTATGTTACTTGTCATAATTTTCGTCCTGTCCACTTTTGTAGTTATTGTTTGCTTTGAAGTTTAAAGAATCTTTGTAACTTTGTTCATGTTCATCTTTTTATTTTTTGTCATGCTTGCTGTCTTTGCCACCGTCGCCCTAATTGCCATCCTTGTACTACTTAACAGCTTTTAGTTGTTTTTTTTTCGTTTTAGTCCCTCTTAACCTTTTAGTTTCCCATCCTTGTAGTTTCTGTGAACTTTGTCTTTTCAGCCTTGTAGTTTTTGCCATTCTTGTAGTCGATGTGATCCTTGTACTTCTGGCATTCATGTAGTTACTATCATATTTTTAGCTCCTGCCAAGCTTGCATTTCTTTTCATCATTGAAGTTCCTATCATCCTTTTGATTCCTTTCAAACTTGCATTTAGTGCCATCTATGTAGTTCTTCTCAAGATCATAGCTCCGTAATGCTAATTTTTTAATTTTTTTGTAGTTCCTGTTATCCTTTCAGCTTCTCTTATCCCTATCTTACCGTTATCTATTCTTCATTTTTGCTTTTTTTTCTTGATATAGCGTTCCACATTTGTTTGCCCTCCACCCTAATTCTTTCTGCGCTGACAGAAAATGCCTACCTGCTTCACTTACATTGTTCCCTTTACTTTTCTCAAAAGGAAAACCGAAAAACATTTATTGATTGATTAAAAAACACAAATCACCATGCCCATCTATCCCAAGGAAGGGGGTGAAATACGGGAAATGAAGATGTGTGGCTTGTAAAGCCCGAGTATATCTACATAAGGGGAAATTAATTATGGCAATAAGTAACGGATGGAAGCATGAGGCAAGAAAATTAGTAATTCGCTCTTTTTTGTATTATTGTTATTAACTTCTCATAAATAAGCAACAATGCCCTCTCCTTTCCACTCCAGTTGTATGGCCTATTAAGGTAGAAGCCACGCATCATTTCTTTACTCTACATGACGCTTCCTAGAGATAGGATGATACAGTTGTGTGGTAAGTATAGGAAATGCCTATGTATATTATTCGTATTTAAAAAAAATCGGGTTTAGACTCACTTGCATAATGTATATGCATTATAAGTATCCTACTTCATTGCGATTGCATATCAATACAAATGGTGAAATAAAGGTGGGTAGAACAATGATAAGGATTTATAGGTCGGAAAACAGTATACTCATAAATAATGGCAACATGAAATTAATATCTGGTATGAGCCATTTAGCCCCAATAATAGCAGTAAAACGATTCTTATATGAATGTAGAAGATTCGACGACGTTACTGAAGAGATTTTATTCCACTTCAGCAAAATTTTCTAATTCAACAATGATATGAGAGCTTCTCTTGTGCAAACCCTTCTTCAGATACTTCCACAAATGTTCGATGGGGTTTAAATCTAGTATTTTCGCGCAGTAATGTGGTGTTGTGCTAGTTATTGTAGTTTCCTTATGATTGTTTCACGTTTTCATCAGGAATGTGCTGATAATTTTCAGAATTCACGGTCCCGTCTATCACTTTTAATGCGCCAGTGCCAGCAGCAGCGAAATATCCCCACAACATAATCGAACCTCCTCCATGTTTTGACAAGAGGGATGGTGTTATATTCTATGGGGGGTTTCGCCAGATCTCCGCCAAATGTACAGTTCATCGTGTTTACCAAAGAGCTCGTTTTTTTTTATCTTACGAAAGATTTTTATCTAAAATAGCTTGGATAGCTCTTAGATGCTCTTTAGCGAATCTTGAACCCGCCTCTTTATGAGTTTTCTTCAACAGAGGCTCCCTTCTAGGAAGACCTTCATGAAATTCTTCACGGTATAAATAACGTCTTACTCTTAAATCGTGTATATCTACGCTGTTTGCTGCAAGATTTGTTTGTACCTCATTTGATGAAGTCTTATTATTGTTTGTTTATCATCGGCCGAACATCTCTAGGACTCATTTTTACAGAATAAATTGGAATGCTCACAATGAAGGATATTTTTCTTTATCCACGACTGGTCTTGTGCTGTTTAATAATATGGTATATTGCAGTTTCTCAACGCTCAGCGCTTTTCGCCATTTCGTTCTTGGAATTTTTTTCTTGGTAAAATCGCGGCAACAATTGACAAATAACAAAGCTAAATCAACATGATATTGACTCGTATACTTAGATTAGGGTTCTTTTCTGATGTTGTATCTACTTATGTACGCAGCTGTAGATACTGTAGCATCTCGTTCATTCGGGGTTTATCCCTCACGAACCCATCCAATGCCTACCGATAATAAAGAGATTATCCAAGTGTTTCCTGGTTTTCATTTCGAATGGACACTTATTCGCATAATTTTAACGTCATATTTGAGCCAATCATATGCCACCACACTAATTCGCATGTATTTTATAACAAGTATTTTCACTTCTATTCCTCCATGTTCATATATCATCATCAGATTCTTGATAACTACCTCATTCCGATCTTCCCTAATACCACATACACCTCATACATCTTCATTCCCTATTTTTTCTTATTTTTTTCGCATAAAACACTCTTCTCAAGTTATCTATTTGCAGTACTCTTACTCTCAATTTATCCTTCATTCATACCACCCTTACTCTCATACTCTACTATTATACCCAATATAGATTAATGCAGCTTCCTGGCACATTCCACACTCAGACCTTTATACTATATTCCATTCAACCGTCCCAAAATTAGAATTTTCGATGCAAGACTCAAATACAGAAATGTCAGCAATTGATGGAAACAGAAACATCCAAGTTGTGACGTCATCATACGTCATGAATCAGTCTAAGTTGAAATTCCTACCCATAATTGATTCCAATTTCAAAATTCTAATTTCCCAAGTGGAAGTTCGCATCGTCAGAGTTAAAACAAGTTGTTTTCTTTTCTTTCTGGCTGAAAATTGGTCAAGAATCTTTATAATTTACATACTTAAAGAACTGTCGTATAGTTTATAACTGTTTTACTGCAGCATTTATGTTTTAAAATTGCATACTAAAGACGGAGGCATATTGGCCATAACTCGTTTTAGTTTAGCTATTGTGTGGACCGCAAGGTTTCATTGTGTGTTTAATATTCTGTCACAATGTGAAAAACTATTTTTTTTTAAGTTATAACTTTTAATAACATGACTTATCTAAGGATAAGAATATAATATATTACTTCACAGTAAGCCAATAAAATAGTTACAAGCTTACAAATATGATCAAGCAATAAAGAGTGGACAAAAGGAAGAACATGGCTGGCCTTAATTTGTTATAAAATTAAATTTAATTACAGCTCAAACTAACAAAACACATCTCAAAGCCTATTTGGCCTTTTTTATTATCTTTGTCGAGGTATGTCTGTGTAAAGGCCGCTTAAGATATGTTCTGGGTGGTTAATAAAGAGTGCGATTTACGGTTGACCGGGTTTTGACTAACGGCTTGCCAAGTTTCAGTTCAAAGGACATATAAAGAACATTACCCCAAAATATAATTTTAATATATATAATAAAAGGGGGCAATTGATATATATATATATATATATATATATATATATATATATACAAAAGGGTGACGAAATTACTTAATAAAGGAAGTTAAATGAATCAGGTGAAGATTAACGAAGTAATCTGAGGATGACAATACAAGATCGCTTTACCTTCAAGCGAGGGCGAATTGGAGAGGGGTGGGGGTACAAAGGCGCAGGTCTTCAAGAAGATACTTCGGAGAGTCCTGACGAGGAGGACTCGAAGATGGGGTTTGAATTACTTCGTGATGAACAATGAGATTTTCTCTGCTCCAGATAGACGCAACCCCAACTCGAGACGATTCTGCAGATCGGCAGAGTCTCAGTCTCAAAAGAACGGGAATCTCGAAAGGTTAGGGGAGATGAGAGGGCTGCACAACTCTCTGGGAAGAAGGGGGCTCGATAGAATTCCTCTTAACAGGGACCAAAGTTCAACAAGGGTAGATCTGCTAGCGAGATCTTCGACGAAGTACGACGACTCGACGACGAGTTACAGGTGTTCACGGGAAACAGACGACAGTCTGAACGGAGTGAATGGCAGGCTTTCAATCTCCTCGAGAAATGGTGAGCTTCAGGTTAAATACCCGAGTGGCTGGTCCGATAGACTCCTCAGTGCTTAGCGGTCTCTAGGGGATTCTTGGCGCCAGTCTATGCAAACACATTTAATGATAACGATTCGGTCGAGACGGTGAAACTTGCCTCGTGATATAGGAGTGTGGTTAATGTGGTTGCGCACGGTGTTATCGCAGGGGAGGGGAAGTGGGCGACTGGCGTCCGACAGCAAACACAGCTGTGATGGGTGATCCAGCGAGGGACTGATTCTTTCTTGAACTTTCTATAATTCTCACGCTAGGCGCACGTGGTCTTGAAAGAAGATAGGGGTATTTCTGAGGGTGCTTCCTCTCACAGTGGTCCTTCGAGGGCATCCCCTCGCAATCTTCTTTAGAAATTTGTTAATTAAAGATAATAAGTTTATTGGGCTCAATGAATTTAAAACATTAAGCACATAAAATTTACGATATTAATCTGCCACAAGCAGAGAAATGGAAGGCAATGACAATAAAATGAATCGGCTCGAAACTTTTTTTTTTCCTTTCAAAACGTTGAGGTCGCAATTCGCTTTAACTTTACTGCTACCATTCACGATAGACCCTTGATTATAAGAATATAGCACTTGTTCAATGGTAATCCCAACCCAACCACCCCATCTTTACTCCAAATCACTCTCCTTTAATTTTTGGGGGGCAATTACTTTTTGCCTTGATCCTAACTTTCCTAATTACCTCTTACACCCTAGCATCACTATACGACACCATGTTCAGAATCAATCGTCCTTCATTTTTGGTCAACATTGTTAAATCAATTATCCTTCACCATACGTCAACATAGTCAGAATTAATCCTCTTTAACCATACGTCAACATAGACATTTCAATCCTACTTCACCATAGGTAAAGATAGTCAGAATCAACTCCCCTTCAATATACGACAACATAGAGAGAATCAATCCTCCTCAATCATCCGTTCATATAGTTAAAATCAATCTTCCTTCACAATAGGTCAACATAGTCAGAATTAATCCTCTTTAACCATACGTCAACATAGACATATCAATCCTACTTCACCATAGGTCAACATTGTCAAATTCAATCATCCTTCACTGGACGTCAATATCGTCAGAATCAATCCTCTTTCATCAAACGTCAAAATTTTCAAAATCAATCCTTATTCACCATACGTCTACATAGTTAGACTCAATCTTGCTTCCCTATAGGTCAACCCGGTCAGAATCAATTATTCACCATCACTACTCCTCATCCTTCTTACAAACATCTTCCCCATTCCGATTTCCTTCAGTACTTTATCCATACAGATATTTAAGAACTCAAGCTAGATCGCACTCTCAATTGCCTTACACTCTCACATATGTCAACCACACACTTTTTCAATTACTTGAAGATGTTTTGCTTCCAAACTAAATACTTTTCGCACTATTAAACACCCTGCCACTAGACCCATAATGCTTCCTTCTCAACACGATCCTGAATTTCCACCACATCCATTAACCCAGCCTGATGCGCATTACCGTTGCTTTCACTCTAAGTGCAAAAGGCTGATCCAACCTTTTTGTTTTTAATAATATGTAAACGAAAGAAAAACGAGACCCTCCTCCCCCTGCATGTTTATAAGGATATTGTAAAGTGGTGATGTTGAAGGAAGTTAAAATATTTGGAAGATCTAGAGCCGCAGATCCATCTCTAGGTATTTTGGCATAGAGACCACGCTACTGCGAGCGCTGAGACCTGGAAAGTACGCACTCCTCCAAATATCAGCTTTAGCCTGGGTGCTACTATTGTACATATCACCCCTAACGGTGTCCTAGCCACTATAAACTCATCCCACTTATCACCTTTAAGTCCTTCTCTTATCCTTCTTATTCCTTCATTTTAGGATTTACCTCTAAAGGCATGGCCAAAAGCTTGGGAGACTACTATACTTTTTCATATAGGAAAATAAATAGAACTAATAAAATGTTGTTTTTTTTAGCATTTTTGTTTTACAATTTGCAAGTGAAACAAAATTTAGAACCCAAACCCATTTTAGAATTAAATACTATCAATTGATGCGCGCAGTCAATATTTACAATGATGGCTCTTGTTCTTCAAGACTGCTTCCATTCGTTTAAGCATGCTAGAGACCAAATATGTGATGATATTTTAACAGATATTACTCCATTTGTATTCACTAAGCACCCAACGCTGCTCATTTTTGGAAAGCAACTGGTTATCACCCTCCAGTTTGATTATCACCTACAAATTCTATATTGGATTCAAATCTGGCGAACTCTGGGACCAAGATTCCTAAAGTTCGAATTTTTTTTAAGTAAGAAATTTGTTATTACTTTTGCTTTTTAATAATGTGCGCCATCATGATGGAAAATGCAGTTAGCTTCCCCACATTGCTCCTAAACTGTTGGGAAAATGGGCTGATGCAGGACGTTTTGAAACGATTTTGAGTTCATGGTAGTATTATGGGATAATATTGTTAGTGTTCCAGTTCAATTAAATAAGAAGAAGCTCTAAATTTGGAGAATGTGCGGATGCTTCAGCGTTGACACGGCAAAGGACTCGTGCAACTTCTTTCCTTTTCTCCTACTAACGAGGGATCTTCCAGAAGCCCCAAACAAGTGTAAGGGAGCCTCACCAGAGAGTATCACTTTGCCCCAGTCATCAATAGCCCATTTTTTACATTTCCTACAAAGGTTCTTCATGGTGAAATGAGGCTTCTTTCAGCCCTTCTCAACTTGAGTAAAGGGAAGCGCTCTCACGAGTCCTCTGTTTTGTCCACCGTGAAGGCGACGGAGACTTTCCATGCCTGGGGATGGTTCTCATCTGAGAGAACAAAACAACTAACAATTTTCCACAATAACACTAACATGAACTAAAAACCACAGGAAAACATGCTCCATCTTCACCTTTTCCCAACATTTCAGGTCCAATTTGGGGATGCTAACTGTAATTTTAGCTTTATGGCGAAGTTTGTCATAAATCAAAAGCAATAATAAATTTCTTGCAGAAAATAACCTCGAACTTTTGGGGCTTTTGCACAAGAATTCGCCCGATTTGATCCAAATAGAGAATTTGTGGACAATAATCAAACTGGCGATTGATAAACAGAAGCAATCCAATTGTGAGCATTTGCGGGTACTTTAGAACAAAAATAGAGCAACATCAGTCAAGATATCATCACAAATTTGGTCTCCTGCATGCTAAAATTAATTGACTGCACGCATCAATTGAGTGCATTAATTAATAAAATGGCTTTGAGATCAAAATTTTTAGTTACTTCACCGTCAAATTATAATAAAAACAGACCCAAAGACATGCACTTTTTAAGTAACTCTATTAGTTTCTTGATATATATATATATATATATATATATATATATATATATATATATATATATTTATATAGATATATTATGAAATCATATAGTAGCCGCCAAACCTTTGGCCATAACTCTACATCTCATCTACAACACTCAACCGGCTTATTCCTTGTAGTTCTTGCATTCATATTTCTGCTCTTCAGCTTTCAGGCACTGTTTCACTTTCAAAGGCCCGCCAATCCAACCAACACGCCATTACAAAAAAACATAGTTTTGCACTTCTTCTACTTTACATTTCTGTTCGTATAACTGTGGATGATGAGTTTGCTAACGTAGATTTCTTCTATCTTATTTTCACTGTTCCTATTGTTAATTAAAGTAGGCAGTCGCCAGATGGTCTCCACAAATAAAAAAAACAAAACTATTTTTAATTGACCCCATTTATTAATTATCTCTTTGTTCCTCTTGTTCGGTGTGGAACGTAACAAGTTTCTGGGAAATTGCGTGCCTGCCTAGTTTCTAGTATGATAATCTTCCTTGCCTTCACATTTTCAGTTCTAACTTCACCACTCTACGAAAGGTTTTCCTAATCGTGCTTGCGTTTTTCGTTCAATCTAACGGTCTATCTTGACTTAAAAATCGACCAGTCTAATAATTTTATTAGTCACAATGTCGATTTATAAATACTTTCAAACTAAAAATATTTACCTTTTCTTTTTAAATCTATTAAGAATACTCACTAGATATCTTTTTATAATTATCTAACACATTCAATTAAGCTTCTTTAATAAGAAGTAAGTTAAGTAAATTGACCATTAGGTGATAATTATTGGCTTATAATTCCACCATAATTAATCCTGCTGTGGGATATTCAATTAAGAGCGTATTTCAGTCGTCATGTTAGGGAAATTAATATTATGAGGAGTTTTGTCGAAACTTATTTTTGGATGCTGCAGCCAACTGGATTCATTCACTTCAAATGGGTCATGGATGGAGTCTCATATATGGTTGTTGATAATTCTCAACCAATGTGAAATCGACGCTCATGAAGTAATTTATCCTTTATCCTGTCACTATCTATCATTCGGAGATATGAGAGGCCTCTGCTTCCCCAGCGATGAGTCCAACAGGAGCATGGTATTAGATGGATATATATTATAGATACTATGTTTACTGTTACGCTGCCAATGAGTTAAAATGCATAATGCTGCTTACTAACGACGAAATTACATTCAATGGGGAAAAGTGTGAACGAGCAGAAGAAACCTATTTAAATTCTCGATGATGGTGGGGATGGGGGTGAAACAAGTACCATTCAATGACAAATGAAACATAAAAAAGTCTGGAAAATAAAACATCCTTTTTATTTATTTTTAAATAAATTATTTGCGCTGAAAAAATGATAGGGCCGCATTAAAGTCTCGATGGAAAAGAAAATGTTTTATTTTGCCTGATTAGTTTTATCTCTGTTTCTTTTCTATTCGTGTTGGGTTAATTGCAGCTCATTCTGTTTACATGCAGGATAGTGACTCGTTGTTTTCTAGCTTACCTTGATACTTGTTTTTTGAGGGGCTTGTTTTGTGCTTTCAGGATTTTTTCTGTTTTATCTCCTTTCTATGTTTCTATTGGTTAATAATAACTGCGGAATATCATTCTTAATGTCGAATCTGAATGGACTTTTCTTTAAAGCGGAAATAGCTGTTTTCCAGACGACCCTGCTTGACCCATCAGCGACTTATAAGCATCAAATTGATTGGGAATGTCCTTCCTTTTATTTAACCTAAATCGCTTTTACTCTTTTCACGGAAATTTGTATAGAACAGTGGCTTTTAGCCTTTTTACTACCATGCCACATCTAGGAACTGGTTCTTCTATTCACGTCCCCCATGTATCAAAATAACATTCATAAACTTCTCAATATTTGCCCAAACCCTCGTTAATAGAATAAGAAATAAATTAGAGAAATTTCTATTTTCCCACAAGGGATCGCCCCCCTCAAGGAAACTACCAACACCCCCTTATGGCGGTGAGACACCCAGGTTAAGAACCACTGGTATAGAATAGAGAACCTAGTGGCTGCAGAGGCTGAGGCGAGACTAATACTCTCGGCGGGCTAACTGCATACAGCAATCTGTGACCGAGAAAGACAGTTTATTATTTACCTCGCTTAAACGAGGTTATTGGCTCCAAATTATATATCTTTTGTTTATTAACTTATCTCACATTCCTTTTATTTTTTTTAAGTTAGATTTTTTGAAAGTTTTTAAATAGTGGTGTCTAATTTTTCCCTCATTTATTTTTTTTACTTTGGTTACTTTTTTAATTGTATCAAATTGACTCAATTTCCTTTTTGTCTTTCCCCCATGATCTATCCAAATTGATATCTTTCGTATTTGTTTTGGATCTTTTTGTGCGCATTTTAGCGTTTTTTCTTGTTTGTTTTGTGAGTAAATCCTCTGTGTATTTGTTTATGTTTTGTGTATCCTTTCCTTATATATTGTGGTGTTTTATATCCATCCATGCTTTGTCTTTTCAATATTTTTACTTCTACTAAGAGATTTTAGCAGGGTTTATGTTTGTTATAAACTGTTTATTTGTGTACAAGGCATCCAAAATTTCATTAACAAATTAAGAGAAAGTTTCTGGAAGGATTGGCAATGCGCCCAACAAATTTGAAAATACTCCGAGATGGATAACTTATGACGTTCTGTCCACCTCCCCAAATTCATCTGAATCAGTAAGATCAAAATATATATCAGGAGGAACAAGTTTTGCCAAGTCATAGTGCAGTAGTGGCTGTAATGAAGAGATATAGAGAACTACAACTGCTACTAATATGTGGTTGAGATCAAAAAAATTTAGTTTGTTTCAAACATATTTTGTCTATCTGTAAAAGGTAAAAATATATATTTGAACAAATAGGAGATCTAGATGTGCCATAATGGAAAATAAGCCTTTTGTTGATAATTCACAAACAGAGTTTCCAGAGTGAACGAATTATACTGCAATATTTAATTTAGCCGATGATCGAGTAGAAATTGATTTATTTCGCCATTGCAGAAGAGGTTTTAAGGCGGAATGATTCGCTCTCTAGTGCTTTCTTTCTCCATCTTTTTTGCATGTCTTTTCGTTATGATTTTGCCTGTTTGGCATATTTTCCTGTTTACGTTGATCTTGCGTGTTTTGTCTGTCTTGTGTATTTTTCTGATATTATGCATCGTGTTTATTTTCCTTATGGATTTAATTGTTTTATGTGACTTTCGCAATGAATTTATCTTTTCGGCTTTTTTCGTACTTGTGTCTGTTGTAATCTTTCTTGTTCCTTAGTTATGTATATAAATATGTTCGTGCATCTGTCAAATGCAATTAGAAAGCAAAATAAAAGTAGAAGCTTCCTTTTAACTTTTTTTTTTAAATAACTAAAATGGCGATACTATTGAAATGTATGAAATCTTGGTATAAATATTCGGTGTTACACTCCAAATGTATTTATATAACACAGCATATTTGTTGATTAATATTATAATCCATGTTGACAGAATCTGATAATTATATGATATAGCAAAAACACGTAACTATAGCGTAGACTTTTTCGGTCTACGCTATAGTTACGTGCATTCGCTATATCATATCATTATCAGTCGACATCGCAGAGAAGGACAGCGGATCATATTCAGGTGTTGCAGAAATGAAGAAAAGGATCCGAGAAATTGGAAACATCCAAGACCGACCTTGTTCTGGGTGACTCAGAGTCAGTACGCTACGTGACGTCAGAACTCTGCGTCGCATGAGCGAGTGGGATCGCATGAAGACCACCGTCCAGCTGCCACATGAATGGAATGAGGGGGAGGAAGGGGGTAGGCAGGTTAAGCCATCCGCCAGAATAATTGGTAGGCGAATGCTTGCACAAGGCCTGAAGCTATATAAAGCTCACTAGAAGCCGGTGATCAACCTTCAGCAGAAAAGACGCCGCCTGGATTGGGCAGCAGCTCACTGCAAATGGACCAGGCGTGATTGGGAACGTGTTTTATAGTTCGACGAATCGACGTACCAGTTGTGTTTGAGTCCAGGCATATTGGAGTCCGTCCGCCGCAGGAAGCAAGAGAAGCAGTGCTATCGAGACTGATTAGTAGCAAATTTAAAGCAAGTGGCCGCTCTGTAATGGTATTGGGCTGCATGCAATTAATTCATTTACAATCAATAAGTATTTGTAGATAAAGGATTCATCTTTCATTTGTTTTTATTTCATGTCCCTAGCTGCAATGCTTATTGAGATATTGCCTCACAAAAACGGTCGAAATTTTTGGGTCCACCCTATATATATATATATATATATATATATATATATATATATATATATATATATATATATATATATATATATGTTTAATATGGAAATTGCTCACTTCATTTATACATGAACTCCAGTCGCTTTGGTTTGATAGCGAACACGTATAATATCCTGTCGTGCAGCTCTTTCTTCTTGTCCAAGTCGAAGAATTTCCCGTTTTTCCGCAATATTTCTAGCCCCAAATGGCTTATTTTTTATATCTAACACTATGTATTTCTCCATTTCTAAGTTAAGAGTAAGAATAAAGCAACCCTTCAAAACACAACTGATTTTTACACACAGAAACACACAATAGCAACACTCAAATAACGACAGTGGTGTGCACAACAAACATTAGCCAGAGACCCACCTGACTGTCGTCTCTACTGTACTCTTGACAATAGATGACAGTTAGTCTTTCACACCTACTAGGCTAGTTAGTATTAGTCCAAGATGCTGGCTAATTTGTCGTTCCTGTAAGAATATTGGAGAACGGAAACCTTTGAGAGATTGGAATTTAAATCCAAATCTCTATAGAAATCTATTGTTTCAAGAAAACAATGAATTTTAATTACTTTTAGTTTTTACGATTAAAGATAACAACTCGGGCTGTAACTTCTAAGCCCCAGTCAAGCGCGTTTGAACGATGTCAAGAGAAAGTCTGCCACGAATGATATTTATTGACACAGGGCACCTCTAAAACGACCGCCAGACGGTAAACGAAAATATAGGTACTGCGACCGGCCTCAATAAAAGGAGCCCTAGTTATTGACTGCAATTACTTACTTAAAGTCCGTGTTGGCAGAAATTAAATCAACTTGCAAATACACGTTGATTTTACTAAATTTATACTCGAGCTAAACACGAACAGCCAGAGTACCAGAGTCACCATTGATATATATATATATATATATATATATATATATATATATATATATATATATATATATATATATATATATATATATACAAATATATATATATAATATTCAAAGATTATATTTCTCTATCTGTCCTCTAGAAATGAGATAATGTGGTCCTCCGCTTCTGTCGCTTCCACAAGGGCACGGATACAAAGATTCTGACTATGACTAAAAAATTCAACTTTTTTCGAATTTTGTTTAGAACAGGGCCGCTGAGAGATAGAGAAATCCATTCATCATATATATCTTTTTCCGACGCAGTTAATAGTTCCTTCCAAAGTAAAATTAAAAGTTAAACTTTTAAAACTTGTCACGTAATAGTTTCAGTAATATCGTATTAATGGCTTTTTTTTGTCAGATACTTTGAGGAACCAAAGAAAATGTTGTTTGTTATGGCTGGCCGGGTAGGAGTCGGTAGCAGCTGTATGAGAAAATTCATTTCTAATTATTGAAAAGATGTACATAATCAAAGCTTAATAGATAAATGGATGTAAACGTTGGGGAATTTTATGTTCGACCTACATATTTCTTTAAGAGCCTCGCAAATGCACGTTGGAGTGGCAGAACTCAAACACGAGGTGGGACGTTGTGGTTATATAACCATTTCTACCAAAAGTTCTGTTTTTTAGAATAGGAACAGTAGGTTAGATCTGGTTATATAGTTTAATTTTCAATTAAATAACCTAATCTACGAGTATCTTAACCTACCTACCTAAGTTGGTCAATCGCAAACCTAAAAACTAACATTTAAGATTTGACTTGTAATTTACTGTTCTCTATTCTTTCTTCCCATAAACTCCATCTCATTTCCTTCTTAAAACTACTATCGCAACAAAACTATTAACCCAAAGACAATCTTCGTACTTTCTTATTAAAGTTAAGCTTATTTCTTTTCTTTTTTAGGTTTGTTATGAGTTTATTAAGTTAAGTTATGTTTGGCAAAGAGTAATCAAAATTGCCTAAAAAAATGTTGCTAGACCAATTCTCAGCTCTACAATTTCTCTACAGCTACATGGCTGACTCGAGTTGCGTACATAGTACCAGATCCGTTCCCGAGGCTCTGTCAGAACTGTTGTGCTCGAACAAAAAAAAAAAACCCAAATCTAAAGAAACTCTTTTAATGAATGGGAAAACAATTCAGAATTGCTCCAAATTACTAAAAGTAGTTTTGCCAAAGTCCCGGAAACATCTGAAAGGAGTATGAGAAAATTGCAACCGTGGGCATTTGTATAAATAAAAGTGCCCAAGACTAATTTGCTCAGAATTATAAGAGCAAAACTACATATGTGTGCTTACAAAATTCCGATGTTACAAGAAGAAGATTACCATAAGATATTGGATTTTTTCGACCGATGAAGTCAGAAATTGACACGTGCCAAATTAGTATCTTATAAAGTTGATATTCTCTGTTCAAGCCACCTTCTATATATGTAACAAAGTCTACCATCACAACTGCCACATCTGAAGTAATGAAAAATAAGGGAACTATGGCAACATGAGAGAAACTACAAAATAATATACGATATGCATTCAGGAACTCATTCGTTACACTACGTAACAAGGTTATCATCATCATCACTACTTTATAATTTAAGAAGGGGCTTTTTTGAGCATTTGAATAATAATTTTATCTTAGTTTGGTTATGACTTATGTTTTTTTATCAAAGTTTTTTTCTAATAATTCTTTTATAATATCAAAAAACAAAATGGTGAAGTTCAGAAATAAATATAAGTATCGAAATTTTGTGAATATTTTAAAACCCAAAGAATTACAAATGGTGAAGTTCAGAAAATTTAGTTTAAAGTTCCTTTTTAAAATTATTATAATTGGCGAAGTTCAGGAAATTTATAAAAAATTAACCATGGCTGCTTTTTTTAATTTTTAAATTTTAATCTTAGTAGCAAAGCACAAGCTTCCCCCATAGGGGTGAGTGGCGTAGCCATTGCCTGGTATTTATATGCATTTTTAGTTTTTATATTTAGATTTTTCCTGCTTAGTACAAATATGACCTTCTTTTGTCATATTATAATATTACACTGGTCTGCGTCAAAAATGTACCTTAGGTTTTCTATAGTGTTTCTTAATAAAATTGACCTCCTAAATCCGAATCTGTCATCCGTTTTTCTCTATCAACTCCAGTTGTTGAGATACAGGGGGTGATAATAATTTTATAGTTTATACATCTCCTATATTACATCAAATTTCAATAGTTTTTGCACTGCTCTATTCGCAATAAATTTTGTGTACATTTTAAGTAATTATGCACATAGGTTTATATTTTGCAGGTTAAAAATTGCTTAGCATTATGATAATAAGAATAATAATAATAGCGGTTGAGTTAAAAATGAACAGAAAATGTAAGAATAGCTCCGACAGATTTTGCTATGTTTGCGGCAAAGTGACTTTTCCCGAGCAGCAAAGTACAATCCCTCCTGCAATTAAATCTTTGTATCATGCATATTTTGGAGTAAGGCTAAGAGATCAAGATAAAAGTTTTGCACCACATATCTGCTGCAAGGGATGCTACATAAGTTTAAGACGCTGGAGTCAGGGCGAACAGAAGTCCCTCTCTTTTGGTGTTCCCATGGTGTGGAGAGATGGCAAGGACCACACTACGGACTGCTATTTTTGCATGAAAAATCTTAAAGGTGAGCATTGTATCAAGTATTTAAGCTTTCTGTATTATACTGGCTCCTGAAAATGTCATTATTATGCAAAGACTTAGCATAAAATTAAAAACTAACATACTTCACTTCAGCATGAACATATCCTTTACTAAACATTTATGTACTATCTGCAACTCCAAATCAATTCCTTTATGTAATATGCAATTATATTTTCCACAGGTATAAATAAGAAGAATAAACATAGTGTGGCATATCCGAATGTTCCTTCTGCCATCAAACCCTTGCCCCATGGCCCAGGAATTCCTATACCTTCTCCCCCTGAACATATAGAGGTACATGAAGAGATTAATATGGAAGTTGACCAAGATTATGACACATCTGAGTCTTATCAGGTTTCCACACATGACCTGACCGGGGATCTGAGGGTTTCAAAGGCGAATACACAACTTCTTGGCTCTTGCCTTCGTGAAAGTAATCTTTTCGCTTAAGAAACAACATTTAGGGGGGTACAGAAATAGACAACAAGAGTTTCGAAGCTATCTTTTACAGCATTCTTCCAGCTCTTTAGTATACTGCGCCAATATTAAAGGACTTGTTGAGGCCCTTGGAATTCCCTACAACCCATAAGAATGGAAACTGTTCATAGATTCCTCCAGTAGAAGTTTAAAAGCTGTGTTACTGAATATTGGTAACAAGATAGCTTCCGTTCCTATAGACCATTCAATCCAACTTACTGAAAGTTATGAAAATATGAAAAAATTGCT
Organism: Ceratothoa steindachneri; assembly: GCA_963969495.1. Classification (NCBI taxonomy): domain Eukaryota; kingdom Metazoa; phylum Arthropoda; class Malacostraca; order Isopoda; family Cymothoidae; genus Ceratothoa; species Ceratothoa steindachneri. Next base: position 126,508,020 of record OZ018319.1, on the reverse strand, counting down.
GGATGCAATAAATTACTCAAGCTATAAGTGGAGGATATGTGGTGACTTAAAGGTAAGATCATTTTACACTTAGCATTTCTAAGCTTTTTGATATTGACATTTTCATTTTTAATTGTTAATACTTGTATACACCTTTTGGTCAACTTACATTTTACAAGAATGCAAATCTGGAAATCATGAGTCATTTTTTAGATATATTTTTTGTTGAAGTGTGTCCCTATAGGTTAATGTATCCTATTGGGTTAATGGGGAACTTATCCTAATTGAGAAGGTATACAACACAACTCAATAAACTCAAAATAAGATGTACATATATCCAATTAGTTCCAATACGATGATTTAATGCATCGGCATACAGGATTTTTCAGTACATATTCATATTCTTATTGTTTTAAGAAATATTACTTTGAATTTGTTTTTAGAAATATTACACTAAATTTACATACCGTGCTAAATTTTTTTCAGGTAGTGTCTCTTACGCTTGGGACGCAAACAGGCTACACGAAGCATCCCTGTTTCCTATGTTTATGGGACAGTCGTGCAGATAGTATGCACTATGAGAAGAAGGTTTGGCCTCCACGAGAAGCATTTAGAATTAGATCAAACAATGTGATAGCTGAACCTTTAGTGCCTCCTCAAAAAATTCTCCTTTCTCCACTGCATATAAAGCTTGGCATAATGAAAAATTATGTCAAAACCCTTTATAAAGTAGGCCAAGCTTTTAAATTTCTTCTTCAAAAATTTCCACAAATCAGTGACGCTAAGCTCCATGGGGGAATTTTTGATGGACTTCAAATCCGGAACTTGATCAGCAATTTGATGCATCAATGAAGGACATAGAAAATGATGCCTGGAAAGCTTTCAAAGCTCTAGTTAACAATTTTCTAGGCAATAAAAGAAGCCTAGAAGAATATGTTGCCCTGGTCAATCAGCTCTTAACAAGTCTCAAACATTTGGGAGCTCGAATGTCTATAAAGATACACTTTTTACAGTCCCATCTGGATTATTTTCCCGACAACTGTGGGGATTACAGTAAAGAACAGGGGCAAAGATTCCACCAGGACATACAAACAATGGAATCCAGGTACCAGTGTAAATGGAACGGAAACATGCTTGCTTACTACTGTTGGTGTTTGAAGCGTGATGCACCAGATGACAGGCACAAACGAAAATCGTCAAGGGCGTCTATACTTCGAAATTATAATTATTTTCTTTATTATGTTGCATTCTTTTATTTTTTGTTTATTTAAAGAATTATAGTTTACATACGTGTATTCCTGTCTATATGATATAACAGTAATAATGCATTATTAGATAGAGAAAGTTTTTTTTTTGAAATTCAGAAAAAATGAGGTAATCTCACTGAAAATGGTGTATGCTGTACTGAGAAAATCTGACCTGATTGAACAAATATATGTACATTCATTTTTGAGCTCAAGAGGTTGGATTCATTAAGAAACCACAAAGAAATCCTGGGGAACGTAAAAAAATTTTCAAACGCAGGCCTGTGTTATAGGCAATCTTCCTCTAGGGCGATATGTCTAGTTAAATTTTTTCTGATTTTGTAAGTATGTTGAGAGAGTAACATGTATTTTCACATATTATAACGTGTTAAATAAAGTGTAAAGAAAGTAAGGACAAAAGTAATAACAAAAACTTACATTACAAGTGCTTAGAAAAACGTAATTTTCTAGTGCGAACGCTTTTATCTTTTCTGGAAGGAGACCATATATGTACACTGTACAGTGGCCTGCCAATGTTTACAACACACTGTTACAAATGTAAATTTACACACTTTTATTCAATGCAGGTTAATGAAATTTACAAAAAACACGGAACTTTAGGCAATAAATACAATGAAATGATCAGAAACGCAAAATAGCGAATAGGAAAAACTTTCTAGGGATAAAAATGAAATTTGACAATGCAAAAGTTTACAATACATGCATATAAATACATAAAAATAGGCTACATCTGAGCAAAATGTCTCAGTTACTCTAAAAGAGTTGAAAGAAGATCTGGAAAAAAGTGGAGTTAAAGTTAGCAAGGAAATCCCCACTCCTTAAGAAACCTACCGTAAAGTTCGTTTTACATATGCAAATAAAACATAAATAAACTGGCAGAATTCTGGGAACTAAACCTTTGACCAGATGAAACGAAAATATAACTTTTCGGTCGAAATTCAATCTGCAGAATTTGGAGAAAAAAGGGTGCAGCTTACGCGCCAAGGAATACGATCCCTGCAGTCAAATTCGGAAGGGAATCAATCACGGTATGGGTTTGATTTTGCTCATCAGTGGTTGGAATAATGGAGGTAGTCGAAGGAAGCATGAACGGCGAAATGTACAGGGGAATTTTGGAAAGAAATTTGCTATCCAGAGTTGGCTCTCTTAACTTGAAACCAAGATGGGCCTTTTAGCAAGACAATGACTCCAGTCATAGAGCAAAACAAACTTAGAATTGGCCCTATACAGGTAGAATTAATGTTTTTGAATGGCCAAGTCAATTTGCTCACCAGAATCTCCTCGAAATTCTGTATAAGGAAATGAAACTCCTGGTCTAGAAATGAGATCCGCGTAAATTATCTGATTTGATGAAAATATGTTCTGAGGAATGCAACAACTTCAGCCAAAGCACCTATAGAAAGATCTTAGGATGGTACTTCAAACGCCTGTAACGTACTTAAAACGCTGTATGTGAAAATAAGGGTTATGCAGCCAAGTAGTAAACCATGTTTATATTAATGTTTTGTAAACTTATGCGTTATAAAATTCCACCATTCTCCTTATACAGTTTTTCTCGTTCACCCTTGTGCTTTTCTAATAGTTAGATTGTATTTATTACATTAAGTTCCACGTATACTGTAAATTCCATTAATCTGTGTTAAATAAAATTATGTAAATTTGAATTTCCAGCAATGTGTTGAAAACGTTTGCGGCCAACCGTATAGTCTCCATCCTGCCAGTATCTAATCTTTCTTGGATTCTTCTTTCCATTGCTCTATTGTTCTGATGGACTCTCTCACCATGCACCTCACTGCTATCACCCAATTTTTCAAGAATAAAAACTAGATGTGACCGAAAAAAATTACACCTTCAAGAACATCGACAGCTCGCGTCCATGAAGCTCTTGATAAGCTTTGCTACCAGCTGGTAAGAATCCATAAACTAAACCTTGAAATGGACACCATACCTTTTGACTTTATTCATTGCTCTTTCAAGTTTCTCAGACCTCAACATTTGCTTTATTTGTGGTCCAACAAATATATTACCCTTGATCTTAGCTTCAAAATGCTTTTAAAAGATAAGTCAGATTTCTTAAAAGTCCTCTCATACAAAAACTAAGGTCTTCACAAACTTTTATCAATCCGAATTTTATTTGAAGTGGGGTAATAAAACCTTGGTAGGGTGGTTATGAAGCTGTTTGACAACATATAACTTCTCATGCTGTAATTCATGTCGTGTGGGCAGTTAACATTATAGTAGTCTACTTTCTTCTTTATGGAGTGTCGAATATGCATAGATGGCTAATGGTTTTCACTGTGTATTACAACTGATTTGAGACTTTGCGTTGAACTGTCGATGAACAGTTGCTATTCTACAGGACCATTTTCAATCCTATAAGGGTAAACAAACCACTCACATCTATGCGGAAACATAGGCTTCTACTAACATCAGAATAAATTTCAAAATCTTTCTTTTTTCTGGTACAAAAAAGTCCGGCATTTTTCCCTTAGTAAATTCCATTCTTTTAGCCTGGAAGTTAGAATTTAAGCTCCTGACTTAGTACGAACTAAGTTCCTGATCAAATTATTCAGTTCACTTTGATTTGGAAATTGGGAATGTGTATTCATTCTTTGGTAAGAATGCTTCATCCCTTACTTTGCTGCTGCTACTGGCTAACTCTTCTGATGAAGAATCCATTAAATCTTCTGTCTAAAAAGAGAAATGATATTTACCAATTTCAACCAAAATTCATGTAGAATATTACGAGAAGTTTTCCTACTTATATTTTCTGGATGATGTGGTATTAGCAAGAATTCATCATGAGGGACACGTGCTACGGATGATAGTATGGCTGGATACCGAAAAGCTAGTCTTCCTTTAACTCTTCTGTACTTGTAACATCGACTATGCAGAAATAGCAGTAATTGTATTATATTGTATATCATTTTTAAGGTAATGCCAAAACGGGCGGTTTGACCCCCACTTAAGTGTGTAGCGGGCCTTCAATTTTTAAATAAACTGGTAATATTCCTAATTCGAAAGCCTAACATTAAATTCGAATTCAAAGGCGATTGCTAAGTGTCCTTAAGCCTCTAGTTTTTCTACTGTGTTCCTTGATCTCAGACATATAAGCCTCACTTCCGAATGCTATTTAAATCAATTATCTTTTCTTTACAATTGATTAATATGAAATGTCAATATCATATTTTACTTTTTTAAGAAATCACTTCAAAGTAATATATAATAAATACACTATAATGTGATTCAAAATTCCCAATATGTCTCCCAAGATTGTGGCCAATCTAATTTTCGCCATAACATCATAATTAGAAATTTACCCACATTAAATAGTGAAAGAGCTATTTCTTTCTTAGTAATTTCTCTCCACATCTATTTAAAGTCATGCATTTGTGTGAGTGTGGTCTTTATACGAATTTGGGTTGATGCTATGTTTATGCCCCCCCTTTGTTATAAATATCACTATTTTTTCAGAGAAATATGCAAATGTTATATAGAGTATATCGAATAAATACGCAAATGTTATATAGAGTATATCTTAAAAATACGCAAATGTTATATGAGTATTTAAAGGTCCAAGGAAATAAAAATTGGTAACACCCCCTGAAAAAAACATTTAGGAGAATATCACATGAACCAATAAAAACTTAAGCAGGAAAATGGAACTTTAAATACATCTATAAATCACGTGTCATGTGATTTTCATTTTGTTATATAGAGTATATTTAATAAATACGGAAATGTTATATTGAGAATATCTACGATATACTCTATATAACATTTGTGTATTTTTTGGAAAAATAGAGATATTTATAACAAAGCGCCCACAAAATTCGCGGAGGGGCATAAATCAAGGCAAAATGAGATAAATTGATGCCAAATTTCTAATTAGATTAGAACGGAATTTTACGTATTTCTCAACATCTACATGCAAAAATCAAATTTCTTTCATACACATGTATGAATTGTTTCATGTATTAAAGGGCATCCAAAAGAACAAATATGAAACAAGGTAAGGAAGGGGTCGCACATATACATGGGCGAACTGAAGTGTAAGAAAAAATAAAATAGGACATTATACATTAAAAATAAAGTGACAGGAGAGAGTGATATGAATGTCTTAGAAAATAAATTATCATAGCCAGGAAGCAATCATTTTTCTGACCAACCTCACACACTTACAGACACTTACTCAGACACATACCTAAACATGAACTCACGCTCTCCTTGAGTGATGATAATGCCAACATTGACAAACATACGGTCACGTCACAAGCACACACCTAAGGTACGTACATAAAACCATCATTCGCGTAGTAATAAATATGTGAGCACGTATGAGATGGTTTGTTGTTATTAACTTCACAATAAAAACAAAACAAAAACAACGATGACATGATTGTCAGAGGGTTTTTTAAGAGATCTCTACATAAAGTTTGGGCTGCAATGAACGATTAAAAGTAACCTTCATAAATGCAACTCGGAAAGAGAACTTAAATTATTGAAGAAACCAACCTCAATTGATGCGGAAGAGGATGGCCACAATAGGTGTTGAGAAGAACCTCTTCATTTATCATTTGGTGTTAAAAAGAAAATCCTAAATGGCGTTGAACATAGCGTTCCAATTGGAGGCGATGAGAATGTCCTCTATTTGCGTTGATGAGAACGTCCTAAATTGTCGTTAAAGAGAACATCATTCGGTTTTAATTAGATCCCGAAAAAGGTTGAACTGAACGTCTTGAATAGAGATGAAGAAAATGTTAGAAAATTGTCGTTAAAGATAACAATCATTTGGTGTTAAAAAGAACATCTTCAATCTGTGTTAAAGAGAAGATTCTCAATTTCTATAAAATAAAACGAATTTAATTGGTTTAAACGAAAGCGTCATACATTGTTGTTAAAGAAAACTTTAAAAGGGAATGCCAAAAATTGGCTTTATTGAGTCTCATCAATTGGTGTTGGAGGAAACGTTGAAAAGAATGTCCCTATTTCATGTTAAATATAACGTCCTCACTAGATGTTTAGGAGATATTAATAATTTGAAATTCCCGAGAACTTCCTCAATTGGCGTTCAAGAGACGTTCTGAATTGGTGTAGAAGAGAACGTACTTAATTAATATTGAATATAAAGTTTCCAATCAGTGTTGAAGCGAACTCCCTCAATTTACGTTGAAGGGAATGTCTTCAGTTTAAGAGAATGTTCGCAATTGTGTTGCAGCGAAAATCCAATTTGATGTTTGAGCCATATTTAGTTAAGACGAACCTTCTCAATTAAAGGTTGAAGAGGTCGTCATTAATTATTGTTGAAGATGACTTCTGAAAATGGTGTTGAAAAGAAATACCGTAATTTTTGTTGAATATAACGCCTTCAGTTGGTGGAGAGAAAAAGGTTCTCTATAATCTTAGATAAAACGTCCTGACTTGTTGAATAGAATGCCCTTAATTATTATTGAAAAGAACGTCCTTAAATAGTGTAGGAGAGAATTTCTTGAATTAGTGTGAACTGTTTTAGAACCTGAACAAACCAACTCTGTTCCTTCATAGGAAAAGGAAATTGAAGGGAGAGGAAAGAGTATATATAAAGTCATGGCAAAAAGTTTTGGAACTAATATATATTTTCTTTCGTTTTTAAATTTTGAGTGATAGGAAAGAGTAGTCTAATAATTAAATTATTGAAACATTTCAAAAATAATAAAAATAAACCCCATTAGTTCCTAGAACTTTGCTATTCGATCAAAAGGGTAAAATGATCAGAAAAATGGGTTAAATGAATGAGTTTGTGTTATTTTGATCTATTTTAGGATATATTTTGGTAAAAATTAATGTTTGAATCTTTTTCAATTCCCGCTATGGTTCTTTCCTAAGAAAAGCATGCAACCATTGGGGTTCTGCACCAAGTTGGCATGAAAAGTGCGGAAATAGCAGCTGATTATTGAATTTTAGAATTATAACTAACTTTACAAAGACGGGGTAAACTCCTGTGAAAGGTCTTCTAGTCTCCCAAGGGATTTAAATGAAGGCCAAGATCCCCTGCTAGTAAGGTCCCAGCTCGAGAATAGGGTTACCCCCAGTGACAAGCTTTATCACGATTGGAAAGAGGTAGGTGTGAACGCTACAGCGAGCAAAGGGCAACGGAGTCATTTCGATAAAGGTCTTAAGTAGAGAAAGGCAAAGAAGAAAACCTTACCTCGTCCAAAACAACCTTAGGGATAGGCTCCAACTTTGTAGAAAATAAAAAGAAAGGACTGTCGAAGACTTGGACAAAGTAATATTCTCTGATGAAGCTCATTTCCGTTTGCTTGGATTTTCTCGAAGATCTCTCGTCGAGCCGAAGGTGAAGCATCTTTTACCAACAGCTTAAGACTAATTTGGTAATGCTAAATGTATGTTTCAGCATGATGGCACACCTTATCACCAACCAAAAGCTATTAGAAAGGTTCTCTGCTGAAAATAATGCCACACTTTGGGACATTGCTGTGAATTTGTCCGATTTGAACCATATTGAGAATTTGTGGGCGATTATCAAACTGACGGTTGATAAACCAAAGCCATCCAATTGTGATGATTTGCGGGCGATTATTGAACAAAAATAGAGCAATATCAGTTAAGATATCATCCGAAATTTGGTCTCCAGCATGCCTAAACAAAGTGAAGCAGTCCTTCGTGATCAATTAATTGCGTGACTAATTTACTGTATTTATTAATAAAATGGGTTTGCCTCAAAATTTGTATATAGTTCACCTTCAAATTATGATATATATATATATATATATATATATATATATATATATATATATATATATATATATATATATATATATATATATATATATATATATATATATATATATATATATATATATATATATATATATATATATATATATATATATATATATATATATATATATATATATATATATATATATATATATATATATATATTCGTATATTTTAGCAGAAGATTCTCTTCGTGACATATTTTATTGAAGGTGGTTGCAAATTCAGCGTTAATAATTTTCTTTTCCAGTCTCTCGATTTCTCTAATATTCCGCTTTTGGTCGTTGGTTAACCCGTGTATAAGCTCGCCAAAATTCATTACAAAAGCACTGACGAACGAGGGCAGTAAAATAGTTCACTGGATAAAACAAAACATTTATTGGCCTAACGCGTTTCGATACACTCCTGTATCATTATCAAAGGAAGGTAGAAATAATATAAGGATTTAAAAACATGGTTATATATATATATATATATATATATATATATATATATATATATATATATATATATATATATATATATGGAAAAATATCCAAGACAAATTGGTGCGGTTAAGGTAATGGCATGATTAGACAACTGCTCTGCTTCAGGTCCAGCAGGTGATCCTATCCTCCTTGAACTGGAAGACAACACTTAGGGATGACCCATCCATCATATATATATATATATCAGGGTTTGAAGGTTAACAGTTATATGATCATATTTATAAGGAATGGGATTTCTTAAATACAAAGGTACATTTAGGGAAGGGTTAAGACGGCTTAAAAAGGGGCTAGTTTAAGGGTGCTCAACGAAAATTAAAGATACTATACGAGACACCCGAGGGAACAGAGCATCATAAATGAATGTGCTCTAATTGACGTAAATTTGGAGTTAATGAATCAGGTTGAATGAGTGAATGTCGCAAAACACATCGAACTTTACATCACAAATCAATTAAATAAAATGTAGTTCAATTTTTTATTGAAAATATGCGTTTTGCCTGTGTTCATTTTTAAGGATACTTTTTAGTTTCCCTTATTTTTGTCAATGCTGTCTCGTCGTTTAACTAAGCATGGAAACATTTGTTGAAAAATTCTTTCTGTTTTTGTTTCTTTAATCTATGATTTTATATCCTTTTCCAGCTCTTCTTTATCAAATTACACTTTGCTGTTTAGATATCTTGTAATAGCTTAAATCAATTGTAATCAGATAGTGCTAGTTCTATTAAATATGGTAAATGACGAAAAATTTCCAAACTTGATACAATATTTTTTCAGTGTATTAAACGTGGCAGGTCTGTGGTTATATATAACCAAAACGGGAAAACCGTTTTGGTTGACCAATGAAGGATGTTTTTGTTAAAGTCCTTCATTTAAACGTTGCGATTGTTAATACTTTAGATCTGAGGTAACTGCTCGGTTATTATTGAGGAGCTCGCGATGAAGAGCTGCTTTCACATCCCATTACATGCAAAGCAAAGCCTTCTGCTGTTGGACAACCTGTGTTTAGGTGTCGAATTAACTGTCCTTAGACAGTTAATGTTGCAACAAAAACCGTTTTGTAACTTAAATTGGCCTAGAGATTTGTAGACGATTTAATTTACTCATAAAAGTATTTCTTATGTCTTTCCTAAACGCCATTAATTTCTTGACAACCTGATACTCAAATGTATATATTAATACAACTTCATAACTTTAATTTATAAAATAAAATTCACTTTCAGCTGTATACCGTTGCTGTCAAAAATGCCAACATTTTTCAAGTGACAACTGTTATTTTCTTTGTATTACTAAAAGATATGGATAATAGAGTTTCAGAACTTCAATTTCAAAATAAAATTAATTTTCACCCGTGTACTCGTGCAGTCAAAAATGGTATTTATAATTGGTATCATTATTTCTCTTCCCTTGTTCTTTTTCCACTGGGTAAAAAATCCATCTTTGTTCAAACCAATTTCTAGTCTCACTCCTCAGTTAGGTGTATTCTGTGTAGACTATTACATCTAATACCTTGATAGTAAAGGCAACATATGAATATCTAACAACTAAATCGTTACCAACAACATTTTCACCAATATGTTTGCAAAAGTGTGTAATAACATGCTTTAAAATGTTGAAATTAAACTACCTTGGGAAACCCTGAAAAAAACTGCTGAAGTTAGGGTACCGATAAATGATTGGGGAAATATAGTGTGTTTGTTTATCTGGCCTTAACTAAATTATGAAGGGTTGAATCAGGGTTTTTCATGATTCTGAGTTGACTGTTAGAATTTATATTTCACTACAAACACTCATTTGTCGAAAGATATATTCTAAATATATCTAATAAGATATTTTACAGGACATTGTAGCCTAGCAATATGGATGAAGACATTACTCCACCTATACTCAACTGCTTTATCTGTGCAGGCCCAGATACACCAGAGGTTGATACAGGGAACTTTAAAGGGTTACTCTACCTTTTTGAAACATGCAGAAGCTGTCAAAAATGCTACGGTTGTGGAACTTATAAGGTGGGCTCAAATGAAAGGAAAGCTAAAGTGTAGAAATTATCTGTACAACAACTTGGTTGAGATTACCAAGAAGTTAGCCCAAACATCAAAGGAAGAGAAAGAGTCATTACAGTTGAAAAAAGACGCACTTGCTCTGAGTTCAGTGTATCTACTGGCTGTAGTTCTACAAGTTCAAGGTCATTCCACCTCTTGTATAAGGATGTATGCATTCTTTGCAACTAACCCGCTCAGCTCTAAAAAAATAATTCGGCCGAAGCTGGAGAGAAATATATAGTGCCAGATAATTTAACTGCAGATAAACTGAAGGCAAGCTTGCTGAAGACAGCATGGAGTCGCGGTGATGACTGGGGCACTGAAGTCACTGGGCGCCTGGAAGGGATCAACCACTTGTTAGCAGAGGAAACACTGTACCATTTGCGCTGCAAGCTTCTTTTTTGAGATGGGTGCCCATTACTCCAAGACTGAAGAGGAAGGAAAAATGAAGAGAGGAAAAAGGAAAATTGATAAGGAACGGGAGACAGTTTTTATTGAATTCTGAGAATGGTTTACTCAGAATTAGAGCATGGAATGATGACATTTGACCAAGTCCATGAAAAGCTTCAGTAGTTTAATCAGTCATCAGATAAGAGCCTCTCTTATTCAAAGTATTGGCTAAAGATAAAACTCCAAGAAAAATACCATGACACCTTGTATTTCACAACTCAGGCGAGAAGGGAAGATGTGCTCTGTCTCAAAGATGGTGCACCGACAATATTCTGCGAGAGCATCATGCTAATGTAGAACCTGGAGATCAGAAGACTCAGATCATAAAGTCAGCTCTCAAGCTTATATGCAATAACATTGCCATGATTGATCCTACCACACACATCATGACTGACATCAATAGTCAGCTGGAACTTGTTCCTGCAAGCCTTCAGATGTTCTTGAGATCGATTGGGTTGCTGTTTGGGGGCAGAACTTCATTAAGGCCTGTCATCCACGGTTAGGACTATTGCCACAACAAATGGGGCTTGCCATACAACTTGATCATAGTTTTGGGAAAAGAAAACTACAAATACTGCTTTCTTAATATTAGGAGTGGAGATGATGTCCCAGATACTTCTAGCACTCTTGACACCACTGTGGAAGAAACGGATAATCAGATCAATGATGAAGTTGCGTTTGATGCTGAACTTGAGGACCAATCAGTGATGACAGCCATTGAAAGTGAAATGTTAAGTAACGATCAGGTGGTCTCTATGGTGGTTGGGGAAAAAAACAATGCAATCACTCAGTTTGTTGGAGACAATATAGATTTAAACATTGTCTCTATTCATGGAAACACTCTCTTCTATTCAATGGGTGGGGTCAAAGTTACCTCTCCAGCACCACCTCTGCCAGATCCACAGCCAATAGCCCCTGTTCTCGGGGTGAATTTGAAGACATTCGACAAAACTAAGATCCTAAGAGGAGCTGAAGTGAAGTTTCTTCCATTTAACAACAGGAAACACACAGGAATAAAAATCATCATGTTTCTCTCCATCGCTGAGCTTTCATCCTCCCTGGCTAATGACCAGCAACTTCTCACTCTGGGTGACACACTCTGGGCAGCTAAGTGGGTGACCAAATACCACGATCATAAGTTCCCACACTCCAATTGAAATAGCTGGATGCAGCGAATCCATGCATATGATGCAAAAACAGAGCACACAGATCGACTTCCTCCCACTCATTGAAAGTGACACAGATGTTTTGACATGGCAATCCGTGCTCACCTCCTGATCGATGCAGCCATCTATCAGTACATCATGAAACTTGCCTTCCCTAAGGAAGAGTATGGTGACCTGGGGACCTTCATGAAGAAGGTTGCTGATTGGAAGATGGGAGCCATACACACAGACCCAGTAGTAGGAGTGTTTGAGCAGAGGTTTGAAGAAACCTTCTAACGACTCGCAGAAGGAGGAAAAACACCTGCAGATGTGATCAAGGTATTTATCAGAACCGAGCGACTAGCAGACTCTAATGGGCATATGTCCTGCATTGTTACCAAGATGCTTCACATCGTTGCCGCTGCAGGCCATCAGCAATATGCCTAGGGCGCAGGGCTGTACTGTAAACTCATGAAAGAGCTCGAAACGTTGCCTGCTAACAAGGACACCTTAGAACGTTTCACTTCCCGCGGGAACCAGGTTGTCCGTTACTACAGACATGAGTGGTCCGGCACTTGGTGTAGGATCTACATTGAACAGACATTATTGAATGCAGCCAGATCAGAAGGTGGACTGAGCAGAGGGAGAATGAGAAACAGCATTTCTGTCCACAAATCCTGGGTGCTCACCAGCAGTCACTTCTCTGATGTCAACCAGCGGATGGAGGAAGACGTCAATAAACATGTTCCACTCCACATAGAACTTCTCAAGACACATATGGAGTGAGATACAGAGTCAGTTGAACTTAGCTTAAAATACAACAATCAAGACAAGGAGTTTCTGGTGTCTTTCTCAACAAGATTTACAAGCACAAGAGATGACTCAGTCAATGCTGAGAGAGCAGCTGAAGTAGGGCTGGAGATGCATATCAAGCTGGATGGACAGTCAGTGACATCGACCATGGATGTCAATTTAAAGGTAAAAGCCCTGCCATCACTCAGTAAGATTCCCATGTTCACCGAGAAGAAGATTCACCTTGACTCACTAAAGTTGTTCAACCGATTGATCATTTCCACCCCCCTTTCCGAAGGATATGACAGTTGATATAAGCTTACAGTATGAGCTGACTCCATTCTTATTGTTCCTGTTCAGCAAAAAAGATCAGAAGATGAACAAGGTAAATAAGGCAGACCTTTCAATGACAAGTCTGAAGGCATTTACTAATCCAGTTGACCTCACTAACCAACCGTGCTACACCCTGGCGATTGATGGTGGAAGGTTTCTCTGCATGGTGAAGTGGGAAAAACATTAGATCTGGTAGGATATTGACAACAGTTACCTGAACTACATGCCTTGTTTGGGCCGCTGCTCCCAGAAGATCATTGTGGAGGATATGTTTCACTGAACCCCAAGAGCAAAGTTCCTGGGCAACAGTCAGAGGCATTGGCTGCTGCTTCAGATTGCTCTGTTGAGGTCAGTAACATTTGTGTCTATATTTTCCTTTATTAATTACTAGATGGTGCCCGTATGGGGAATGGGGTAGCTTAAAAAGAAGAGAATTCACATTATTGAAAAGTTTGATCTGATTTTGAATGGTTCATTAAGCTTTTTATATCTTGTTCTATTTTCAGGTGCGGACATAAGATGCAGACGTGCTGTAATGCTGGTGCACCATAGCTCAGACAGCTACCATCCACTCTTCTTCACCATATCAAACGGCTCTTATGAAGTTCGAAAATCCAAGAATCTCTCTCTGAGAGGCAGAGGGGCTACCCGCTCCTCTGCCCTGCCTTCACGGGATGTGATACGGTTCCTGCAGTCGCTGGTCATGGAAAAACAGCTCTATTTGATAGGTAATGATGATAATACTACTAATCCTTCGACAAATAATAATAATAATTATCATCATGGTGCATCTTTTTAGGTTTTGTGCCGGTGCAGCTGCAAAAAGAATTAGCTCACGTGCATCTCGGCCTGTGGAGTCTGTAAAGGCATTATATGCAGAAACTGCAGTCAGGATGCTGTTGAGTCTGAAGAGGACATATATAATGACTCGTGAAGCTTCTGATCTGAGTGACAAATCTGAATGTCATGTAAATGACAAATAATTCTGTTTGCAAGCATGTGAAATAAAAACTAGTTCGAATGTAAATTTAAAGTGGGTGTGGTCTTTTTCAACAATAAAGTGTTTTGGTGTAATATAAATTAAAACAATTAACTCAGCATCATGAAAGAACCCTGGTTTGACCCCTCATAATTTAGTTAAGGACAGATAAAAAAACAAAACAACGATATTTCGACAATCATTCATCGGTACCCTAACTTGAGCAGGTTCTTTCAGGGTTTCTTACCGGAGTTGAATTTCGACATTTTCAAACATGTTCTTACACACCTTTACAAGCATATTGATAAAGAAATTGTTTGTTAACGATTTAGCTGGAGGATTTATGAAATATCTCATAAATGCCCTTACTAGGAGCAACGCCATAGAGTGCAGCTATGCAAACTATTTCACAAGCATCACAGATATCAGAGATTTTACACAGTAGGCTATGCCACGTCGTGCCACAAGAATAGGCTTCTTGTTTTTTTCCTTTGCGTCTGGAGAAATAGAAAATAATAATTAAATAAAAAACTACCTCTACCCTCCCAAATTGACATAACCCACCAAAATAAATGAAACTAACCTACCTAAACCCCGACACGACCCATTCTTTTGGTAGTTTGAAACAAGATATCAATGACAAGATGGCTGCTAATATATTTTTCATTCTAACTTCATAATCAGAAATTTGTTCGCCTTAATTAGTGTCTTTTTTATCAAAATCGAGATATTTATAACAAAAGCCTTCGTTTGAATTATAGTTGTTAAACTGTAGAATTACCCTAATTTCTCTACCTGCTAGCGTGGGCAAGTTAGAGAATATCGTTAATGTTTAGTTATCTTATTTTATGTACAGCTGAGGTCAGAGTCAATCTTTGCCATGAACATTAAATGTGTTGGTGCTGCCAGAAGATGCTTTCGCTACACTGCCCTTAGAGGACTTTTCTATATCCTTTGAGTGGGGTCCAGATGCTTAACTTGGAACAAAGAGCACAACTGGCTCTGAACCTTATCTTAGTCTATACTAAAGC